>CM057458.1:298860000-300168333 GCA_016271365.2 Neoceratodus forsteri | reverse complement strand
ACATCCAGAAGCACATACACTCTATTATAAACATCAAACTGAATACTTCCCTGAGTGCGCACTTATGGGGGATGCATGGTTCTAGCCTGATGGGGCTTCAAGTTGTGGGAACTGAATGGGTCATGGGTGCATCAACCCAAAAAGGGAGGTGCAGGATCCAGCCTTTTTTATAAAAAAAAAGTTGCTGTATGGCCATCCTCCATCCCCCTCAAACCTACAGACCCAAGTGATTGACTGAGATATGAAATTGTTTCTGTAAAGGTGCTATCCATAGCCCTGTTTGGTTGTTCACGACAGAGTGTAAAGCTTAACATTTGTATACAATCAGGAAGGGCTCCTACATACTGTATTTTACTATTTAGTTATTCAATTCATGTCTGTGGTTTTCTTGCTAGTTTTCTCTGTTTATCCCATCTCTCCTCTAGGCACCTTATCTGTTTTCAGAATCTAGCTGGATATGCTTGTTCGTGGTTGATGGATCTCCAGTCCAGATATTGGGTGATCAGTACTGTGGTATCCATATCTGGGTTTCCATCTCTCTTGGTAACATTTATCTTCTTAAAATAGATTCTCCATGTGTTTAAGTTTCAGACTGCTGCTTTTTCATTATGAGTTCTTCAGCACACACAGTGGTTTTATCTTTTGAAAGCAATTTCCTGTCTCTTCCACTACTGTTTGATGTCACATTTTTTACCTGTTTGCCTGCCACTTTATTCTGGAGTGTATGTTGATCCTCTCCTGAAGAAATTAAAATAATTTAGAACATGGGTTGACAAAAGGGGGAAGGTAACTGGCCAAACACCATCACCTGACTGTGAATTAAATTCACTATTTAATTCACAGCTGGTGTGAGATGTTTGGCAAGCAATATCCATGAGCAGAGGGGCACTTGTTATGTGTGGGACAATGCAGGAGTGAAAGGCAGCCATTAAAAATGTAGCAAAGCAAGACAGGTAACAGCACTGAGCAAGCAGTCAAAAATATCAAACTCAGAAGACTGCCAAACAATGACAATGTAGTCCCTCTCAGTCTGCCCTCTGTGTGTGTGTCTCTGTTTGTATATGTCAGCTAAAAAAAATCATGCTGATGGTATGACAGCACATTGGCAGCCCCCCACCTGCACGGCCACCCGCTCAGCACCCATACCGAGCACAGCACCACCTGTGACACTGAAAGGGAGATGACACAATGAGTCACAAAGACACTGGGACATTTCATTCAGTGTCCTTGCTCTGTGATGTGACTTTATGTACAGAAGACAGACAGCATGTTCCTTCAGGGCACATAAAAAAGACAGACACAAACCTCGCTGCGGAGAGTGAGAGCAAAAGACAATGAAAGCGAACAGCAGGTAACCATCTAATTTCAGTGTGCTTTTCTTTTAGCTTGGGCCAGGATTGAAGGATTCTAGTTGGTGAGTTTGTGACTGTGTGTGTTTAAAACTGAATTTGAGGTCTTTTCTTAACTGCCATTTTTGAGTGATTTTCCATTTAGTTTGGGCAGGATTGAGGGATTCCAGCTGATACATTTGTGACTGTGTGTTTGTAATTGGCTGTGTCTGAATGTTAAGTGCAAGCATCATATTACAGAGATTAGTGTACTTTGAATGTGAGGTCTTAACTGCCATTTCAGCATGCTTCTTCATTTAGCTTGGGGCAGGATTGAGGGATTCTAGCTGATAAGTTTGTGACTGTGTTTGTAATTGGCTGTGTCTGACCATGGTGAGTAGAGTGAGGAGTCACTGCCAGAGGACTCCTTGGCTGATTGTTTTTGGACACAGTCTGTAGTGTAGTCCCACCCTCTCACCCCACATCCCACCCACCCCAATCATGACCTACATTTATAGGGTGGGTCCCATAGGGCCTTGCAACATCCTGCATCCATACATGAAGTAGCGAAGAGAGTAAGGAGAACAAAACACAAAAGAAAAAACACAAATATCTTGGAGATAAATAGCCATCTTAAGCAGGTAGTAGATTGAGAAGGAAAACAGACATGATGGGAGTGGTGCAGTGCAGTAGTTGTGGAGCAGCTGCCTTCGGGGAGATGTTCTGGAGGCTGCAATGCTGCCCTGTCTGCAGGCACCTCTCTGGCCTGAGGGAGGAGGTTGCCTGTCTCTGAGCAGAGCTGGCCAAGATGAAGGCGGCATCCACCCCCACCCAGAGACCACCAGGTCTACAACTTGTACCTCAAAGGATGCCGGGGAAGAGGAGTGATTGGACTACAGTGGGTTCAGGGAGGGTGAGGGCGGGTGGTTGAAAGCACATCCCCCAACTGGTCCCACTTAGTAACTCTTACATTGTTTTACAGGAATGGGAAAGCCCCACTCAGGAACCCAAGGCTGGGAGTAGGGAGGATGTGTAGGTCCTTCAGGATGGAGCCCCAGGGAAGGGAAGCAGGGGACCCCAGAGGAGGGGGAAGCTTTTCCTAGTGGGGGGGACTCTATTGTCCAGGGAATGGAGTTAGGAACACCTAGCAGTGGAGAGAGGGAGGTTAAGTGCCTGCCAGGAAGCACTGCATGCAGGGATGGGAAGCAAATCCATAGGATCGCTATGGCAAGAGCTAGGAGAGAGCAGCTGGATGTCATTGTCAACCTGAGGACCAATGACCTGGCCAGGAGAAGGGTGGAGTCAGAGTCAAGGAGGATTTCAGGAAGCTGTAGGGGAAACCTGAAACAGATAGCATGCTCCGTCTCATTCTCGGAGGTGCTACCTGTCCAGGGCACAAGGGAAGCTAGGGCACTCCACATCAGTACCTTCAACTGCTGGTTGAAGGATTGGTGTGGAAGGGAGGATTTTGGCTTCATATGGGACTGGGGCCTGACCTGGGCAGATGCAAGCTTATATAAGGATGATGGCCTGTATCTGTACGAGAAGGGAACCTTGGTCCTTTGTGAGAAGTTTAAATGCTTCAGCTGTGAGCATTCAAATAGACCAAGGGGGAAGAGCCAGGAGGCTTAGGAACACCCCCCATGGGAACATGCAGGAACATAGGTTGACTACAGGAACAGCTAAAGCAGACAAATAGGGCCAGGCAGGTGAAGAATGTTTAATGAGTGATACGGAAGGGGGGGAGCACGTAGAAAAGGAAACCGGTGTGTGGGGAAGACACTGGAGAGGGAGAACAAGAGCAGAGGGAGGGCAGACTGCAAAACATGAAAGGTCATGCTAACGAATGCCAGTAGCCTAGGAAATAAGGTTCCAGGCCTGGAGGCCTTGTTGGCAGATGCAGACCTTGACATAGCAGCAATGACAGATATGGTACTCTGCTGATCATGGCTGGGAAGTCAGTGTACCAGACTATACACTATTCAGGAGAGACAGGGAGGGTAAGTGTTGTGTTGTTGGTGGTGAGGTGTTTGTGGTGGATCTGGGTCACCGGATAGAGAGATTTGTTGCTTGGTGTCTCTCAGGGCTTTGGCTCAGGGGTTTCCAGCTGCCAACCTCTGAACAGATGCGGAATCTGGGGGTGATTCTTGACAATGGACCGACGTTTCATTTGTAGGTGTCAGCCGTGGTCAAGTCCTCTTTTTACCATCTGAGGAACATCACTCGGATTAAGCATCTAGTTCTGTCCAGTGACCTTCCAACGCTTATCCACGTGTTTGTGATCTCGTGCCCGGACTACTGTAACTCTCTTTACCTAGGGCTTCCAGGGGTTGATATCCACCGCTTGTAGCTGGTGCAGAATGCCTCGGTCAGGTGGTTGACTGGGTCATCTCAATCCAGTCACATTACACCTGTGCTGCATGAGCTGCATTTGCTGCCAGTTCAGTGGTGGATCACCTTCAAGGTCAGCTTGCTGACCTATAAAGCCTTACACTGACAGGGACCAAGGTACCTGCAAGAGCTCCTTCATCCTTATCGCCCCCTCCAACTGCTCTGCTGTGCTGATGAGGGATTTCTGGAGGTTCCCAGGGTTCAGCTAAAATCCTCAGGGGTGCAGGCATTTACACTTGCAGCCCCTTGCCTGTGGAAATCTCTACCTCATCAGATTCGAGAGTGTCTGACCATGGAGAGCTTTAAAATGGCATTAAAATGCACTTATTTGAGCTGACCTTTGTAAAGAACTGATTTTGACTGATACACAGTGTTCTGTGGTTTAATTTTATTTATTGGTTTTAATAGGAAGCTATATATACCCAGGAGACGCCCTGGGTTTAAACAGAGCCAAGGGCGATGCCAGTCGTGTTTGGTTCCTGTACCCAGGGGTCCTGCCAGACTGAGTAAGCAGGTAGCTAGAGGGCCGGCTGCCTCCTCTAATCCTCTTTGGATGGTGCTGTGCAATGGCAGGTCGATAAGGAACAAGACAGCTATTTTCACAGACTTGATTTCCTCTCTCAACCTGCCTTGCATTACGGCAACCTGGTTGGGTGATGGTGCTGGTCTTATTTTAGAGGCCATTGTTCCCACTGGGTACTCTGTGGAGCATTGCTCAAGGAAGGATCACTGAGGGGAAGAGTGGTCATTGTTTTTAGAGCCAACCTGGGCTTCTCAGTGCATCCAGTTGATAATACCAGGTCATTTAAGTGCGTCACTGTACGGGGGGGTCCAGGTGCAGGTTGCAGGATTCTCCTCATTTACCACCCTCCGGTGTCAGGAGGAGAATTCCTGCAGGAGGTAGCGGACTTCGTCATTGACCAGATGTTGGAGTCACCTGGGGGAATTCCATGTTTGGTTGATGACAATCTTCGCAATTCGGTTACATCCTCCTCCAGTTCATGTCTTCACTGGGCCTGGCACAAGCAGTTGCTTCTGTGACCCATCAGCACAGCCACACACTCAGTCTGATGTTCCAGCTGGGTCTTGGGGTTGATAACCTCAAAATTGATCAGGTCTCTTGGTCCGATCATTGCATCGTAGCGTTCATGTTTGGAGCCTCCCCCAATAGTTCTTTCCCTGTAGAGATGGTCAACTACTGCCCTTTAAGGGGTTTGCACCCAGAAGAACTTCTGGTGCTGGCCGACCTATCTAGACTTGAGGCAGCTTGTGCATTTGGCACTGGTGAGGTGTTGGTCACCTATAAAAGGTGGTGGCTGAGGCACTGGATGCCATTACACCAGTCCATATATGACCCAGATCCTCTCACTTGAGATTCCTCTGGTTTGATAGAGATCTGGAGGTGATGAAGATCAAGGGTTGGAAGTTCGAATGTAACTGGCAGAAGACCCAGCTGGAGGCCGACAGACTGGTCCTGCATACTCACTACGGTGAGTACCAGGAGGCAATCTCCCATGAGAAGGCAGAATTCCTGTCCAGGGAGATTGCAGCAGTGAGGAACAGACCTCCTCAGCCTTTTTGGACTGTGGATAGGCTTCTCCATCCTGCCTGTTTATAGCCAAAGAAGACTTTTTCATCCACCTCGTGCGAAGAGTTTGCTCTGTTCTTCTCTGACAGAGTGTCGTCTATCCAGTCAGGAATTCCGTTAGGGAGGTCTTTGCCTCACAGTGGTCAGACTAGTAGGAGCAGAGGCACTCTGCCTGTTTGGGAGGAGTTTAGGCCACAGGAGATGACTGAGGTGACTGAGGTGATCTTAGAGCTGAAGCACACATTTTGCGAACTGGACCCAGCCCCAATGCATTTCTTAATAGGATGAGCCAAGGCTGTTGGCACAGTGTTCTCAAGGATTGCCAGGTGCTCGATGGTGGAGGGAGTATTCCCAGTGGCTTTGAAAGAAGCGCTGGTGAGACCCCTTCTTAAGAAGTCTTCCCTCGACCCAGACATCCTGGCGAATTGACGTCCAATCTCCAACCTGCCTTTTTTGAGCAAGGTTGTGGAGAAACTAGTGGCACAACAGCTGGAGGATCACCTCGTGTCCTTCAATATCTATGAGCCATTTCAGTCAGGTTTTTGGTCCAGACACAGTACAGAAACAGCTCTAGTTATAGTGTATAATAATCTGCTCAGGGCTAGAGATAGAGGAGACGGGTCAGTTCTTGTGCTCCTCGATCTCTCATCAACATTTGACACCTTGTTCCACGTTGTGCTTCTTGATCAGCTCTATGAGTTTTGTGGACTCTCCAGGGTTGCCATCAGATGTTTTGAGTCCTATCTCTCTGACAGGGTGCAGAGGGTAGTGATGGGACAGTTCTTCTCCTTCCCAGTGCCCCTGTCATGTGGAGTTCCACAGGGCTCAATCTTGACACTGATGCTGTTCGCAGTGTACATGCTGCCCCTGGGTGAGATCATTTGACAATACAGCGTAGCATTACACTGCTATGCAGGTGACACCCAGCTGTATTTGTCATTTGTGCCTGGAACATCTGATGCTGTTGATGTGCTCAACATCTGTCTGGCTAACATCAATGACTGGATGGCTTCCAGCTGGCTGAAACTAAAGCCGAATAAGACAGAGGTGCTAGTGATCAAGTCAGGTCGTGGGCATGGTGGGTTGCAACCTGGAGCAGACACAGGTCTTTTCCAGGGGTCTGCTCAATTGGCTGCTTCCCCGAGGTATGACATTTAGGTGTGATCCTGGATAGCAAGCTGACATTTGAAGATCAGGTGTCGTCTGTGGTTAAGAGTGTTTTTTACCACTTGCAGAACATCACCTGAATCAAGCCTCTCGTTCTGCCCAAGGATCTGCCAACTCTGGTACATGCCTTTGTTACTTCTAGGCTCGACTACTGTAACACTCTTTACTTCAGGGTCATGGGAGACACCCTCCACAGGCTGCAGCTGGTGCAGAATGCAGCAGCCTGGTTGCTGAAGGGTCTGTCCAGGTCCTGTCATGTGACCCCAGTCCTGCATGCTCTGCACTGGCTGCCGGTCAGGTGGAGGGTCCTTTTCAAGGTGCGGTTGCTCACCTATAAGGCTGTATATGGGCTGGGTTCTGGCTACCTGTCGGAGTTTCTGACATGTGCGACCTCTGCTTGCTCCCTCCGCTCCTCTTCAAGGGGCCTCCTGGATGTTCCCAGGGTTTGGCTCAAGACATATGGTGATCAAGCTTTCAGTGTCTCTGGGCCGACCCTGTGGAACATATTCCCAGCTGCAGTCTGGGAGGCCCCTTTGATTGGTCTTTTCAAGCAGAGGCTAAAGGCCCACCTCTTCAGTCTGGCTTTCATAGAATAATCAGTACTATATAGAGAACTCTATTATTTGAACTCTGATTTTATTTATCTACTATTTATGGATTTTAATTAGTTGTTTTATCAGTAATATTTTGTTAGGCACCCAGAGCCTCTGGAATTGGGCGCCATAGAAATAAAATTTCCCTTGCCTTTTAAAATGTTTTGTATGTTTACTGTAGTAAGTAAGCAAAGTTGATTTCTTAAGCGCTTTTCAAATTCCAAAGCATAGTACAATTAAATAAACAACAACATAAACAGATAACATCAATACATTTTTAAAACCTTAAGAGAAGGCCTGATGAAACAAGTAAGTTTTGAGCTCCGATTTAAAATTTGAGGCAGTCAGGCATTCCCTTAACAAGTGTAACAAGTGGACAGTGCTTTGATACATGGTGAATAATGCTTTAAAAATAAAATTGATTATTATTATTATTAAAAAGGGTGGGGGAATGGTCCTGTACATCAGAGATGGTATAAAGGCTACTGAAATTCAGGGAAGACAGGGGGAGGCCGAGGTAATGTGGGTCACCCTGGAGCCAGGGAATGGAACAGCAATACGCACAGTGGTGATCTACAGACCTCTGGCACAGATGGAGGAAGTAGACAGGGAACTAGTGAAGAACATACATGACATAGCAGCTAAAGGCGAAATCCTACTACTGGGAGATTTCAATATGCCAGATGTGGATTGGGCCTCCCAGGTGGCTGCTTCAGCCAGAAGCACAGCCATTCTTGAATCCCTGCAGGGGGTTGGATTCAGGCAGCTGGTGAATGAGTCGACCAGGGACAAGTCAGTTCTGGACCTGGTATGGACCAATGAGAACAGAGTCAAAGAAATGCAAGTGGAAGGGCAGCTGGGGTCCAGTGACCTCCACATGTGGTTCTGAATGGAGACATAGACTCAGTTAAGCTACACAAGTGCAAGAGCATTAGATTTCAGGAGAGCGGATTTCACTGAAATGGGTAGATGGATACAAGCAGTCCTGGGGAAGGAAGGGGTAATAGAGGGGGTAGGATAATAATAATAATAACTTTATTTTTAGGGCGCCTTTCAAAAATATCAAGGCGCCTAACAGATTTAAAAGAGCACATCAAACATCCAGATCATTAAAATAATATAAACAGAAACCAGCTGTAAAATTATCTATTCACCAAAAGCTTGAGCCCACAGATGTGTTTTCAAGGCTTGTTTAAATCCCTCCAGGGTTGTGCACTCCCGTGTCCGACTGGGTTGAGAATTCCAGAGGGTTGGGGTCACGTGCATAAATGCAAGTGCCCCAGAAGATTTCAAGCACAACCTCAGAATCTCTAGCAACCCCTCATTGGCTGAGCAGAGCAATCATCCAGGGCAGTAGGAGACCAGAAGCTCTTTTAGGTAGTCCAAGCCTAATTTGTGTAGGGCTTTAAAAGTCAGAAGACTGACTTTAAAGGTGATCCGCCACTGTACTGGCAGCCAGTGCAGTCTGTCCAACACCGGCATAATATGACAGGATCTAGAGGTTCCCGTCAAAAGCTACGCCACAGCATTCTGCACTAGCTGCAAGCAGTGGATTTCCACCCCAGGTAGCTTAATCAATCAATCAATCAATCAATCAATCAAAATCTTTATTTATTCAGGCGAGCATCATTGAGCATAGCTCATTTACAAGATGGACCTGATTGGTCATAACAATATAAAGGTACAATTTTTTACACAAATACAAGATATAGATTGAATACAAAAACAAGGACATTATAAATGAACAAAAAGCAAGAACATTCATATATATACAAGGCGATGAGCCAAAGAAACTGGGTTATAATAAAAAGGAGCAAAATAAGACAGTAATGAAAGATTAAAGCGAGAGAGGTGGGATTCTGGGAATAAGGTCAGGTATGAGTTAAGTGGGTGAAGGCTACAAAAACAAATTAAGGGTGGAAGTGTGAGGAAAAAAAGGGGTGTGGGAGAAAAAAAGTGGGTTGTGGTAGGACTAGGCCTTGCTTAGGTAGAGGGAGTTGCAGTAATCAAGGTGCGAGGACACAAAGGCATGGACCAGCATAGGAAGATCACCGGATGGAACAAGGTGTTTAATCCTGGAGATATTCCTAAGGTGGTAAAAGGAGGATTTGATGACAGCCAACACCTGCGAATGCAAAGTCAGCCCTTCATCAAAAATTACCCCCAGGTTTCGCACCCATTTAGAGGTCAGAAGTAATACACCCCCAAGAAAGAGCACTGAGGGTGAACCCACTCCTGACCCCCTATCCAGCGCGCCGGATCCACAACCAACACCTCAGTCTTTTCCGAGTTCAACTTTAGCCAATTGGAATCCATCCACTCCTGGATTTCTGTGAAACAGCTATTAAAGACTGAGAGAGCTCCATCTTGGTTGGGTGCAAAAGAAAGGTAGATTTGGGTATCATCAGCATAGCAATGAAACCTCAGCCCATACCTTCTTATAATGTCTCCGAGGGGCAGCATGTACACTGCGAACAACATGGGGGACAGCACTGAACCTTGAGGGACCACACAAGACAGAGAAACTGGGTCCGAGGAATAAACCCTGGACACCACTCTCTGAGTTCTTCCAATGAGGAAAGATGTAAACCACCTGAGGACCATACCTGTCAATCCACAGATGGACCTCAGGCAGTCAAGCAGAACCCCATGGTCCACAGTGTCAAATGCTGATGAGAGATCAAGAAGAACCAAGATAGAATGTTTTTTCTGATCTCTAACCATCAGGAGATCATTGAGCACCCGAACCAAAGCTGTCTCAATACTATGTCTCTTTTGAAATCTGGACTGGAGGGGTTCATAGATATCATGGATGGTCAAATGGTTCTCCAGCTGAACAGCCACTACTTTCTCAATCACCTTCCCTAGAAAGGGAAGGTTAGAGATTGGTCTGTAGATTGCATGGCAGTCTGGGTCCGAAGAAGCTTTCTTTAAGAGGAGTGTTACCACTGCTTCCTTCAGGGAGCTAGAAAACTCACCTGTTTCCAAGGAGCACCAGACTATCCATGCTAGGACTGGACCGATGGAATCAATACAACCCAAAATCAGGGAAGTTGGTCCTGCGTCCAAACTACAGCACGTAGGCGAGCACCCTGGACAATCTGCATGACATCCATGAACTCCAGTCGGTCAAAGGTACTCCAGGAAAGCTGAGAAGTAGTGGCCTTGACCCGATCCACAGCAACACCCCTAGAGTGTGCTGGTTGGAGTACCACCCTGATGTCGGCCATCTTAGATGCAAAGAATCGAGTAAGTTCATCGCACTGTATTTGCGAAAAGGCTTTTTGAACTTGTAGACATGCTGTGTTGCACAGTCTGTCTACCGTTCGAAAAAGCTGAGCTGGTCGATTCTGAGTGGCCACAATCTCCCCAGACAGGAACTCTGCCTTCTTATGGGTGATTGTGGATTGATAGACTTGATAATGATCCATCAATCTAAGGCAGTTGGCATCAAGGGTGGATTTCTGCCAGCAACACTCTAACCTTCGTCCGAATCGCCGCATCTCCCTCAAAGTACCATCAAACCATGATGAATGAGGGCCGAGGGAGAGAGGACGAATGTGGACAGGAGCGATGACATCCAGAGCCACTGAGAAGGCCGAGTTACAAGCTGCCACGAGGTTCTCTGGACCACTGCTTGCCACTGGGAAGGACAAGAGATCGAGTACCACCACTAGGCCTTCAGAGTTTTACACCTCGTAAAGGGCGGTACCTGACCATCTCCACAGGGGCAGGCCTACAACGGGGGGTGCTAAAACTAAACCCCATGGTGTAGTGATTGGGCCATCTGACTGGTTCCAACCCCAAATCAGAAGCCTCGATCCCAAGGAGGAAGACTAGGTCAAGAGAGTGACCATGTTTATGGGTAGCAGTGGTAACTATCGGTGTAAGTCCCAGAGATGTCATCAGCTGGAGGAAGTGTTGTCCAAACTATGAGAGTTCATCATCAATCCAGGCGTTGAAGTCGCCCAGGACCATCAGCCTGGGCAACTCAAACACCATGTCAACAAAGAAGTCCACGACTTCCTGAAGGAACAGTCTCTCATTTCTGGGCAGACGGTAAATGAGGGTGATTCTACAACCTACACCTGCTACCACGGTACACTCAAATGACTCAGCCTCCTCAACTGTTACATTCGTAAGGTTGAGTTCGGTCTTAAAACAGACCGCAACACCCCACCCCCCCGTCACAATCTAATCTTGGGCGGTGAATCACCGAGTAACTTGCTGGAGTTAAAGCCTCCAAAATGGGGCCAGAATTCTCATCCAGCCAGGTCTCGGTGATGGAAGCCAGGTCCACTGTTTCAACAAGATCTGCAATTATTGCAGGCTTGTTTTTAGCTGACTTGGCACTGCATAGTACCGCCCGAGTTGAAAGTACCTCCTGGGCCACCCAAACCACCTGCCCACCAACATTGGTAGTGCCCATGGGTATGGAAACCAGACATGGAGGACCACGATTCTGGTTCCATTTCATCCCAGGGCATCTTCTGGATCCCACAACCATGATACGATGGCCCCGTTCACTCACCCTCCACTGTTCGCACCCCCCACCCTCCACCTCCCCCTAAGGGGAAAACCCAGCACCCTACAATGCTGGTAAGTTATAAACTGCAAAGGGGAGGAAGAAAAGGGTGAAGGGCATGAAGAGCGGAGGGTGAGTATCACACAACCATCAAGGCAGGGCTCCAGCACATTCTGGCGAAAAAATATAAAAAAACTCTCTTAGCTAAGTCAATTATCTACCTAAAAGCAGCATACAAATTCTTTAAAAATAAGATAAAAATAAAATTACACAAACCACTTTCTAAAGCATTCACCCTCAAAAATAAAAATATGGATAGATTTTGTTCAAGGATGGGCTCTCACCACCACCCTTACTGTCCAGTGTCTGTGGTACTCTCACTACCACTAGCCAGAATTGTTAATTGCAATCTCCAAACAGATTCTAAAGGAGCGGAGGGCTCTCACCACCTCCTTTTCCCTACAAACAATCAAATAATATATCCAAAAGTATCGAGGCCCTCTCACTGCCTCTACTAGAGAGTAATAATATGTCCAGAAAGTTAGCAGACAAATGAAATCAAATAAAGTCAATGTCTGAGAGGTTCTCTCACAACCTCCCATAAACAATACAAAAATTAAAGTTAAATTAAAATCAGTGTTGATCTTGGTCCCATGAAACAGTTTGAGTAACAGAAAGAACGCAGGGAAGGACCTCAGGCAATGGGCCAAGCCATGATTCGCACTTCCCAAGGCAAAATTTAGCTGGCTGAAATCTAGGCAAAACAGATTTCCTTCACCCTTCAGCTTCCAGGCAGGGAGTCGAGAAATAAACTAACACAGTGCAATGGTGGCTTATGCAATAGGTAGATCCAAATGTCTTCCAAGCCGGGGGAAGAGGGAGGGGGAAACCCCACAGCCCCCAGAGACCCCAGACAACACAGACAGCCCCACCGTCCACCTACCATGAGGCAATCTATGCCCCTTACCACCCAACCCCAATCCTCCAACAGAAGTCCAGGGAGCAGGGTCCAGGGAACTCCAGGTCTGTGAAGAAAACCCCCCCCAACCGACCCCCAACACCAACTCAGTGAGATCCTAGCAGTTGTTACTCACGACCTTGCAGCAGTCAGCAATGGTGGACACAAGCTTCTTCCAACTCCTTCAAACCTCGCCAAGTGTCACCTGCCTGGAAAGTTGGGGCTAACTCCACATTAAAACAGGACTTCAACAAGGCCAAACACCAAAGCTCCCAAACTCGATCATGTCCTTTTAGGTTACTCTCCACAGTAGTCAAATCACCAACATACGTTAGTTCCCAAATCAGTTTAGGGCCAAACTTCTTTGGTGCTGTGCAAACACCTTAATGCAAGTCCTGTACACCGCACCGAATAGTCGCCGGCATCTGGGAAATACAAACAGTCCCAACAGATGAAAATGCCAGGTAGATCACACTTTTACCGAAGCCAGCGGTTGGAATTGAAAACAGAGCCGACCACAACTTGCACTATCCTTGCTACAAATATTATAGCCGTCGGGTTGATGAGTATGTATCAAAGAAAACAAAAAACATATTAAAAACATAAAAAAAAAAAAAAACAGTACTAAGCTTCGAAGCCAAGTTGATGGCTGACCCAGTGTGGTCGCCATCTTGAATGGAAGAACAATGGGAGAAAATGAAAGGAGCCATAGTGGAGATAACAAACCAATGCATTAGGATAGTGGCCAAAGAAAAAAGAAGAAGGAAACCACTATGGTTCTCCAAAGAGGTGGGGGACAAAGTCAGGGCTAAAAGGCTGAGTTTCAGGAAATATAAGAGGGAGCCAAAGGGAGGAGAACAGGGAGGTGTACTTTGAATATCTAAGGGAAGCAGAGAGGCTGTTAGGATGGTGAAGTCGCAGACAGATGAGAGTTTAGCATGGTCTATAAACAAAGGGGATAAGGCATTTTATAGGTACATTAGTGAAAGAAGAAAAACCGGCTGTAAGGCTCAAAGGGGAGAGGTGAGAGTATAAGGAGGGGGATCTGGACAAGGCAGAAATACTAAACAAATACTTCTGCTTAGTATTCACTAAGGAAGGGAAGGGCCAAGGACCACAGCTGGGTCGCAGAGGCAATGGGGGGGGGAGTGGACATCAGTCCATTCACAGTGGCAAAAGTTCTGGAAGAACTCACAAAGCTGAATGTGGATAAGGCCATGGGGCCAGATGGCATCCACCTTGGGATATTAAAGGAGGTACGAAGGGAATTGGCAGAGTCATTCAACATGGGTGTCATTCCAGAGGACTGGAGGAGGGCACATGTAGTCCCACTGCACAAAAGCGGCAGTATGGAGGAGGTGGGGAACTACAGGCCAGTTAGCCTCACCTCAGTAGTGGGAAAGATTATGAAGACACAGCTGAAAGAAAGGATAGCGGCACATATGGAATCCAGAGGTGCTCAGGATCTGAGACAATACGGATTCACCGCAGGAAGGTCATGTCAAATGAATCTAATATATTTTTTTGATTGGGTGACTAGGGAAATAATTTAGGGAGGGGCAATAGATGTCACCTATCTAGATTTCAGCAATGCCTTCAACACAGTCCCACACAGAAGGCTGATTAACACGATGGGTAGTCTGGGCATTGGAGACAAGGTGGTGAACTGGGTTAGGAACTGGATAACAGACAGGATACAGAGGATGGTGGTAAATGGAATATAATCTGGGGTGAGAGGGGCGACCAGTGGGGTACCACAAGGATCATTACTAGGACCAGTCCTGTTCAATGTCTTTATTAGTGACATTACAGAGGGGCTGGAAGGAAAGGTCTGTCTGTTTGCAGATAACACCAAGATCTGAAACAGGGTGGATACTCCAGAAGTGGTGCAGATAATGAAGAAGGACCTGGAGAAGCTTGAAAGATGGTTGGAGATGTGGCAACTGAGGTTCAATGCAAAGTAGTGCAAAATAATGCACCTGAGTAGAGGGAACCCCGGGGAGAGCTACCAGTTGGCGGGAGGAGCTGACTGTCACCAAACAGGAAAGGGACCTAGGGGTTATCATCTCTGATGACCTTACGGTATCAAAGCCGTGCACAAAGGCAGCAGGGAGGGCCAGTGGCATGCTGGGGTGCATAGGCAGGGGTATCACTAGCAGGAGGTGGGAGATGGTGATGCCATAGTATAAAACATTGGTGAGGCCTCACCTGGAGTACTGCATGCAGTTCTGGAGGCCACACCTGTGCAAGGACATAGATAAGGTGGAGACTATCCAGAAAAGAGCAACAAAGATGGTTCAGGGCTTGCACCACAAAACATATGAAGAGAGACTAAGAGACCTCAATATGTACTCACTGGAGGAGAGGAGACAGTGGGGGGCATGATTGAAACTTTCAAGTACCTCAATGGCATCAATAAAGTGCAGGTGGGGGACCTTTCCTAATGTAGAAAAAGTAATAGAACAAGGGGACACAATATGAAATTGGAAGAGGGCTGATTAAGAAGTAATATGAGGAAGTTTTTCTACACAGAAAGGGTAGTTGATGCTTGGAATAGTCTGCCACAGGAGGTAGTGGGGGCAAGCACAGTGGAGGAATTTAAGCATGCCTGGGACAGGTACAAAGGAAGCTTGAGAGGGAAAGGAGTGATGAAAAGCCATTGATCACATAGGGTCAATGGTCACATACAATGTATAGGGCCTACAGGCAGACTGGATGGGCCTAGCAGTCCTTATATGCCAACAATTTCTGTTTCTATTTGCAAGGTTGGGATCATATGTGTTGTTTTTCTGTGAACTGTAATCTCAGCATCCCCTACAAGAGAGTGAGCGTGTAGGAACCCTAACAGCAGAAAAACAGTCTGAGGCACTGTCACAGTTGTGCATTGCTGCATAGAGATCCTGTGATAGGCTGTGTGCTATTCCCTCTCTGTGCAAGAGAGAGAGAGAGAGAGACAGACAGACAGACAGAACAGCATGGGCGTTTGCCTCTTTGCCTGTGGGTCAGCTCCCTGGAACACAGTGAGAAAGACAAACAGCATCAGCTATAGCTCCAATTTTCCATTACACCCCCACACCTAATGGCAAGTCTACAGCATCAGGCTATGGGAAGAGGCAGAGAGCAAGGCTTGGGAAGAGGAGTATGTTACTTGTGATGTGGGGACAGGGAGAGAGAGTTTGTGAAACAGCAAAAGAAATACAGTCCGAGGCACTGTCACAGTTGTGCATTGCTGCTTAGGGAGCTCATGACAGGTTGTGCCTTATTTCCCCAAAGTGTGAGAGAGAGAGAGACAGAACAGCGTGGGTGCTAGCCTCTGTGGTTGCTGGTCAGCACCCCAGGAGACACTGAAACAGACAGACAGGGACAGCCGAAGCTCCGATTGCCCCCCCCCCAAATGAGCAAGTCTGCAGCACCAGGCTACATGGAGGGGCAGAGAACAGCGCACAGCACTGTGGGGACGGGGGAGAGAGAGAGAGAGAAAGTGTGAAAGTGCGAGAAAATCAGGACCTCAATATCACAGTGGCTCATGGATCTGTGACTTCATTTATGAATATACACGTCAGAGATTATTTGAGTACTGTATTTCTGCCATTTGTATGTTCATAAAGTACATAACAGATGCATGAGTTTTGGGGACTACTTTATAACTTGGCAGGATACAGTAATATTTTCCATATTTGCAGTGGGAAAAAACACCTTTCTGCATGTTTTTTTTTTTTTAAATATAATCCATGTTATAGGTGCTATAACCCACTCCAGGTTATGGGGTTATAGGTATGTAATTCGTGCCTCGAGTGCTGTGAGGACACTCAGCCTGCAGCCTCATGCCTCACAACACACCCAAGGCATGAATTTTTATTTTTATTTTATTTTTATTTATTTATTTAGTTTTTGTTGACCGGGTAAATGCACTAGACAAATCCTGCCTATTTTCAGGCACGACCTGGGGAAGGGGGATACAGATGAATGCCAACTGACCTTGAACCAGATTAAGCTGTTGGTGGTATTTTTAGTGAATGAGGGAAATTTGGCCAGGACACCGGGGAAATTCCCTTACTCTTTTCAATAAGTGCCATGGGATCTTTAACAGCCACCTGAATTACCATTAATCCAGGCAGATGGGACCTTGGTTTAACATTTCATCCGAAAGCCCAAATTGAATGCCTATAACCCCATACCCTGTCATGGGTTATTGCTAACTTACTCTATATCCTCTGAAATTTCTGTTTCATAGCCTTTTATTTTGCATCAGAAGCACCCATAGTTTTGGTATCAGGTATTTGCTTTTTTATCTGTTATCTGCTTCCTTATACACAGTTGTTAAATTCATTTTGACTGTAATGCATGCCTTTTCCCCGTTAACTAATAATTTGTGGTTATTATTTTCTTTAACATTTTATTTAGTTATCTGCTATTTGATTTTGCAGGGGATCTTGTGTGGAAGACCATTACATAGAAACAGAGAAGTTGATGGCAGATAAGGACCGCAAGGCCCATCCAGTTTGCCCATTTTTTTCTACCTCCTGAATGTGCCATAGGCCTGTACTCTGTCAATTGCCTATTTATTTATATTCATCTTATTGCTCCTTTATGCCTATCCCATGCCTGTTTGAAGCTCTGCACTGTATCTCTATCCACCACTTCCTGAGGTAGGCCATTCCATGCATCCATCACTCTTTCTGTGAAAAAGAACTTCATCACATTACCCCTTAAATGTCCCCCCATCTCACGCTGTGTCCTCTTGTCCTGTTATTATTCTTATAGTGAAACATGCTAGACTCTTTCACCTTGTTTATGCCCCTAAGACATGAATGTTTCAATCATATCACCTCTCTTCCCTCCTTTGCTGTAGGGTATACATATTGAGCTCCGTTAATCTGTCCTCATATGTTTTCTGATGCAGTCCCTGCACCATTTTGGTTGCCCTTCCCTGGATTGCCTCTATTTTGTTAATGTCCTTGTGCAGGTGTGGCCTCCAGTACTGCATGCAGCACTCCAGATCGGGCCTAACCAGTGTCTTGCAAAGAGGGATTGTTACCTCCCTCTCACAACTTGTGATACCCCTACTAATACACGCCAACATCCCTTACCTACTGCCTTAGTGGTCTGTTTGGATGTTTTCAGGTCAGCTGTGGTGATAATGATGCCCAAATCTTTCTTCCCTTGTGATTGCAAGCAACTCCTCCCTTCCCCTCCCCCAACCTAGAGGTAGCTTCAGGGTTTTTCTTCCCTATGTGCATGATCTTGCACTTCTTTTCCTTCACTCAATTCAAAATTGCAGCTTTTGGAATATGACACACCAAAATGAATATGATATACTGAAATGTGTATGATACATGTCACAATGACTATAACACATCACGATATGAGTATAAAACATGCCAAAATGGGTAAAACACATGATGAAATGAGTGTAAGATATATTGAATACAACACATAACAAAATGGTATAACACATGTTGAAGTGACTATAACACATACCGAAATGAAAACATAGCCAAAATTAATACATGTACTAAAATAGGTATACCACATTCTGAAAAAACAACACATACTGTGTAATAGGTGTTAAACTTTGTGGAACAAATATCAAAAGAAGCATGACACATGTTAAATGAGTACAGCATGCTCAAATGAGTAGTCCACCCACCAACACATCAAAAAAGCTCAAATGTATAGTGAAATGAAGATAGCACATATTGAGATTTGCATAAGACACACTGAAATGAGTATAAGAGATTCCGAGAATCATAAGATGTCAAGGACCACTCTTAATGTAGTTAGAAAACTGCATAGGGAATTGCTCTAAAGTTCAGTGTACCTCTCTGCTCTACATCAGGATGTTAGCTTTTGAACTGTATTCAATTTTAAGCAATAAGTATCAAAGTGTTTTTTATAACAAAATTATTAGATTTAACAGGTTCATTACATATTCATTTTTTATAGAATAGTATAAAACTGGAAAATGCGTACAGCTACCCAAGTGCTACATTGATCAGAGGTGTAATAAGACAGCCACCTTTTGGTGGAATGCTATAACTGCAGCACTTGGACAAGTGTCTTATGAAAACTAGTTTAGGTACCAAATACATCTTTTGGTTATGAAATTAAAAAACACTCAACGTTAGTGTGGAGGGGTTGTGGGATAACAGATGGACCAGACACAGAACTTCAGGTTCAACACACGATCTCTGTGTGATATTTATTTAAAATACAGGGAATAACCTTAAGCAATAGCATATCCCTTCTTCAATACATCAGTTTGCAGCAACAGACTATGCATGTCCTTCCTTTGCACTTAAGTCAGCACCTACTGACCCACTGATCTACCTCTTTAGTGAAAATTATTTCATTCCCTATGTTGGTCTTGTGTGTTTGGGTGATGGGGAGCTAAAAAAGAAAAACACAAAAACAAGTGAAAGACAAAGAACCTCAGTGCAGAAGCACTGAAGCAAGGGTTACCCCAAAGGGCATTGGCAATAAAGCCAAGTTTCAAAGAAACTCATCACACATACCCCATAATGCAGAGCATCATGGGATGTATATGCAAATCACCATGAGATTTTAGGCTGGTTCAGCTTAAAGCAGGAATGCATGGTGCCAAAGTTCCTCTCAAACAACCTGTAATTTACATGCATTTTAAATAACACAACGGGTATTTCTGATATCTCTTCTCCGGTAACTTAATTTTTACAATACAGTCCCCTAGTAATTGTTTACCTTTATCAAAAACACCTAGAGCCATGGTATTTTCAACATTTACAGGTTTCATACACATAAGGCATATGCATCAAGGTATTTTATGACATAGTGTTATTGCATACTAAATTCAGCAACGAGGAACACAGCCTGTTGTTTTACATCAGCTCGGTCACCACAGTAACCTCCCTGTATGAGGCCCCAAGAGGGAAAAAGAAAACTTAAAGAGGACACTGTAGCATAGTCAAGAAAGGGGTGGGGGCACCCATAGGTGGCCAACCTTATGGACTAGAAATTGTAAAGGATAGATTAGACTAAGAAATAAAAGAACCATTGCAACACATTTAAGAAAAGGTTGGTCCTCAAGAGTGGCAGGGTCTCCCTGTCACAGTTAGAAGCAAAATTCTGTTTTTATATTCATATTAGTATTTTTGCTGTAAACATAGAAACATAGAATTTGATGGCAGATAAGGACCGCTTGGCCCAACAAGTCTGCACATTTCCCTACCTAACAGATAAGCAGCAGATCCTAGTTAACCAACAGCTTACTTCCTCCTACCCCCCACTAGAATTGCCTTATGTCTGTCCCATGCATTCTCTGAATTCCTCCACTGTTCTTGACTCCATGACCACCTCAGGAAGGCTGTTCCATGCATCTACAACCCTCTCTGTGAAGAAATACTTCCTCACATTACCTCTGAGCCATCCCCCCTCTATCTTCAAATTGTGCCCCCTTGTTCTTTCACATATCTTTTTCTGAAAGATGCTACCCTCTTGGACTTTGTTGATCCCCTTGAGGTACTTGAAAGTTTCTCTCATGTCACCCCTCTCCCTCCTTTCCTAGGGTCTATACATATTAAGCTCCTTTAGTCTTTCTCCATATGTCTTCTGGTGCAGACCCTGCACCATTTTCGTTGCCCTCCTCTGGACAGCCTCCACCCTGTCTATGTCTTTGCGGAGATGGGGTCTCCAGAACTACACACAGTAGTCTAGATGTGGTCTCATAAACTGTCTGTACAGAGGGATAACAACTTCCTGTTTTCTACTGATGATGACTCTCCCTATGCATCTCAGTATCCCCCCAGTCCTCCTTACTGCCTTCTTATATTGCTTGCCAACTTTTAGGTCATCTGATATAACTACCCCCAGGTCTCTTTCCATTTTTGTTGTTGTCAGCATCTCCCCCCCCCCCCCACTGTGTACTCTTCCGCTGGGTTTTGTTTCCCAGGTGTATTACATTTCACTTCTTTGTGTTGAATCTAAGCTGCCATACATTTGACCATTCCTCCAACCTTGCCAAGTCCCTTCTCATCCTTTCCACCCCACCTTGCGTATTAACCCTGTTGCAGATCTTTGTGCCATCTGCAAACAGACATACTTTTCCTTCCAGTCCCTCTGCAATGTCACTTATAAAGACATTGAAAAGAACCGGCCCAGTGGACTCCATTTACAATTACCTTCTGTGTCCTGTTGTACAGCCACTGTTTTACCCAGGCTACCACCCTGGGACCCACTCCCAGGATGGCTAATTTGTTTATTAATCTTTTGTTCAGGACTGTGTCAAATGCCTTGCTAAAGTCTAGGTAGGCCATGTCTACACTCCTCCCTGGTCTACTACTTTGGTCACCCAGTCAAAGAAATCTATTAGCTTCCTCTGACATGACCTTCCCATTGTGAATCCATGCTGCCTTGGATCCTGCGCCCCACTGGCCTCTAGGTTCTCAACAATTCTTTCCTTCAGAAGTGATTCCATCATTTTCCCTACCACTGATGTCAAACTGACAGGTCTGTAGTTTCCCGCCTCTGTCTTGCTCCCAGTTTTGTGAAGGGAAATCACATCCGCCTCCTCCAACCACAGGTACCACACCATCCTCCCATGATTTGTTGAAAAGGGTAGTTGGTGGTGTTACTAGTTCTCCCCCTAGTTCTTTTAGAATTCTGGGGTGAATCCAATCAGACCCCATTACTTTCTCCACCTTCAGTTTTAGGAGTTCTTTCAGAACCCTTTTTTCTGTGAAACGACTGATATCACCCCCCCCCCCATCCAGAGTGCTTCTATTAACTGGATTAGGTATCTCCCCCTCCTCTTCCTTTGTGAATACTGAGCAGAAGTATTCATTCAGTATCCCTGCTTTTTCACTGTCTCTGTCTGCCCAACCACCCTCTTCTTTATTCAGCCTCAGCATCCCTGCCTTAATCTTTCTTTGCTCCCTAATGTACCTATAAAAGATTTTATCCCCCTTCTTAATCAAGTTGGCTATCTTTTCCTCAGTCTGGGCCTTTACTACTCTGACTGCCTTCCCCACTTCTTTCTGCTTTAACTGGTATAGTTCTCTGTCCTGCTCCTTCTGTGTTTCCTTAGACTTCCTGAGTGCTATCTTTTTCTCCTTAACCTTCCCTGCCACTTTGTTTGAGAACCATAGTGTTTTTTTTCTTTCATTTTGATTTGTTTATTTGCCTCACACAAAGGCTTGTTGCCTCTGTGATGGCAGTTTTGATGCTTCCCCATTGTTGCTCCACCCCACCTTCTTGCCTGTTTGCTAGTGCTTTTCTGAGGCACTCTCCCATTTTGACAAAATCAGCCCTCCTGAAGTCCAGTACCTTCACTTTTGTATGGCTTGACTCTACAGCTAAGTTTAGCATGAACCACACTGTTTGGTGGTCACTTGTTCCCAGATGGCTACCCACTTCTAGATCTGTGATCCTTTCTCCATCCCCATTTGAGAGTACCAGGTCTAAGATTGCTCCCTCCTGCATGGGTTCCAAAACTAGCTGTCTGAGGAATGCCCCCTGTAGGCATTGAGAATGGCCCTGCTTTTGGATGTGGCTGCAGCAAAGGTGCTCCAGTTAACATCTGGCATATTCATGTCCCCCATCAGCAATATATCCCCTTTCGCTGCCATCCTAAGGATGCCTTCTATCATTTCCTTGTCCATTTCCTTCCCCGAGATGGGGTCTGTATACAACCCCTGTACGAATCGTGGTGCCATTTCCAGTCTCCAGAGTGACCCACAGTCCCTCCTCTCCTCCATGTTTACCAATTAGTTCCATTGCTTTTATCCCTTCCCTTACAGAGACAGTTACTCCTCCTCCTCTTCTACCCTCCCTGTCTCTCCTGTAGATTGTGTACTCTGATATGTTGACATCCCAGTCATGGTTCTCTGTGTACCATGTTTTTGTGACTGCCACAATATCCAGGCATCCCTCTTCCATCAAGGCCATCATTTCAGGGAGCTTGTTACCTAGACTATGGGCATTGGTACTCATTACCCTCCACTTTTTTATGGCCTTATTCCTTTTTGCCCCATCCTTGTCCTTACTGCCTTTGTCTTTTTCTCCATTTACCCCTGCCCTTCTCCCTATCGACTGCTCTATCTTGGTGTTTACCTCACTAACTAACCTGATTTTTGGGGGGGGCTAGGATTTCCCTTCTCCTTTTCAGTGCCTCCCCCTTGGCTAGTTTAAATGCTTGCCAGTGAAGCATTTAAACCTATCATCTAGGATCCTGGTTCCCCTCCTGGACAGATGCAGACCATTGCACCAGTATAGGTCTATATCCCTCACAGTGAAGCCAAAACCTTGAGCTCTGCACCAGTTTTTCAACCACTGATTGAATCCCATGGTGTGTAGTACCCTAGCCTCACCCATACCATAGACAGGCAGCACATCCGAGAAGGTTATCGTGCCTACTAATTGGCCCCTCCCCAACTCCACAAACTCCTGCACTGCTCTGATCCTTTTCCCAGCCAGGTCATTTGTTTCTAGGGGGACAATGATATCCAGCTCCCTTCCCTGTGCAGCTGCTCCTGCGATCCTGAGGATTCGCTCCCTGTCCCTCCAAGCCATGGTGCCAGGCAGACTCCTTACCTCCCTCTCTCTCCTCCCTCCCCCAGTTCTACCCTCCTAATAATAGAGTCCCCCCACCAGGTGTTGTTTCCTTGCCCTGTGGGGTCCCATGCCACCCTCCTACGGGTCTCTTTTGTGGAGGTTCCCAGCATCCTCTTTGGTCTCCACTGCAGGTGCCTCCATAGAGGAACCACACTCTGCCAGAAAGGCATATGAATTGTGGAGAGGTACAGCTGGAGGGATACTCCTCTGTTTCACCACCCTCACCCTCCCTGAGCCCACTGTGATCCAACCACTCTTCTTTCTTGGCAACCTCTGAGGCAGCAGCAGTGGTCCTGGTGGTCCCTGGGTGGGAAAGGAGGTCCCCCGAATCCTGGCCAACTCAGCCTGGAGATGAGCAACCTCCTCCCTTAGCCCAGAGAGGTGCCTGTAAATGAGACAACACTGCATCCTCCAGAACGTCTCCCGGAAGACTACTGCTCCACAGCCACTGCACTGCACCACTCCCACAGTTACTGACTTGTAACTGTGTTGATCTTCCAGAACTTTCCTTGCCTTCTCTCCCCCCTCCCACCTACTCTTCCTTTCTCTCTCTGTCTCTCTCTCATCTCTTTCTCTCTGTCCCCATTCATGCTTCTTTCCTTACTCCTCCCCTACTGTACCTATTTAACAGACTTCTCCATCTCTCTTTCTCCTTAGCTGCTGGGCTAGCTGCCACCGAAGCAGCCCCCTGCCGACTCGCCGACTCATCTAAGGTACTCATTTGGACACCTGCGGAGGATGCAGCATTTCTTTTATTGCATCCCTGCTGTGGGAATTTGAACTTGGCACCTTTTTGCTCAGTTGTTGCTCCGCTGCTAGCGGGACCCGAGTGCTCCTCATTCGCTTGCTCCACTGCACTAGATCGGGAAACTGCTGGCCAATTGATTTCTAAATCTAAACTGCTCTCAGTGCTTGTCCAAATTCATTTATTTATTTTAACCCACGGCTTGCCTGCCTGGCATTGCACTCGATCAGGGAACTGGTATCTCCTTAAGTTCTCATCTGCAGGTTATATCTTATGGCCACCAAAGGTCCTCATTTCATCGTTCAGCCTTAATGTACTTACAATAGCCTGCTGTAATCTGTACTTCCTTGTGCTGGCTGTGCTCTGGTCCTTTTGCTCTCTGTGCACACTCTCTACCTCCTCTTCTCTCTAAGTGTTCCCACTTGAGTTAAGGATGATGGTACTGATTAAATGCCTCTTCACCTTTCTCTCCTTACTGGTTCTAGACTCATTGACACTAATTTTTGGGACCTCCCCTACCTACACTGATGCCTCCCTTAATAACTTTGCATACTCAAATATGTTACTGCAGAAATCCTCTGCTCTGGTACCTGCATTGGGCCTCAGTAACAAACCCATAGGATCAATTATTAAGCTCCTGATCTGGAATAAAATCATCAGCCCTGGCTGTGCTTCTCGTGCGATCGTGCATGCCACAATTTGGATTGTTACTCTAGCCCTTTCACTAGCAGGTGACATTGAGCCCAACCCTGGTCCCATGGGCATTACCAAACAACATCATCCTGTCTTCTCGCCTCTCTTGCCCCAGTCTCCAGGACTGCCCTTTGCCCATCTCAATATCCAAAGCTTAACAGCCAATTTCCCTGAGCTTGAAACTTGGGTACAAGTTAATAACCCTGTTATCCTAGCCTTATCCGAAACCTGACTAAAGTCATCAGTCCCTAACTCCGCATGTCTCTCACAGGGTATAACTTGCTTCGTGCTGATCGTCCCACCTCCAGGAGAAAGGATGGCCTAGCATTGTATTACAAATCTCTCCTCAATGTGTCTCTTGTACCAGGCCAGCCACTTAGTCATGGTGAAGTCCTGCATTCTCTCCTACTTATGGGAGGCACAAAAAAACCTCACATTTTTAACATCTACATACCACCGAGAAAGAGCAAACTTGGTCTTGACGAGCTCATTGACGTAATGCCAACAGTATCCTCAAAAAATGACATCATCTGCCTAGGGGATTTCAACCTGGACTGGCTTGGCCCAAATGCCTCTCACCTAGAATCTACCATCAGTAAGGCCAACTTAACCCAACTTATCATATCTCCCACTAGGATTTCTCCCAATGGTACCAGCTGCATGCTCATAGACTGGATACTTACTAACAGGATGGACTGGATCAACTCATCTCGAGTCCTAGCTGACTCTATCAGCTACCACTGTCCTGTATACTGCGTGTGGGATGCCTCTCCCCCATCTTATCCCCCGAAGGTACTATCCTTCTCAAACTTTGCCCTCCTGGACCCAGTTGCCCTTCTTTAAGACCTCTGTCTTATTGACTTGTTCCCTATTTTCACCACTAACAATGTCAACAGGGCTACTGAATACTTCACCAACTCCTTACTCTCCCTATAAAGGAGACATATCCCCCTCTCTACTGGTAGGGTTAAGGGCAAACCTATTAAGTGGCTTAGGTGCCCGCTACTCCATGGCCTAAAGCAGAGGGATAAGTTATGGGTGAAATGGAAATCCACTGCACTGCCCTCTGACTACAAGGAATATCGCACTTTGAGGAATACCTGCAAGAAGGAGATTCGGTTGGCCAAAAGCATCTACTACCGTGAACTACTCCGCTCCTCCACATCCACATCAGAAGACATATTGGTCCCAAATTAATGAGATCCTGGGGAATAGCAGGCCGCAGACTCCAAGGGAAATGCTGGTGAACGACGTCAGCTGTAACCACCGCTCTACTATTGCCGAGGCCTTTAACTCTCTCTTCACTAAGCTTCCCAATATCTCTCAGGCTTCGCCTCATGGCCCACAGACAACACATCAGGATACCACTGGTGCCCCTGCACCTTTGATGCTAGCCCCTGTCACAAGACCGGAAGTCCTAAAACTACTCAGATCAATTTCCATACATGGTAGTGCAGGTCCCGATGATCTTGAGCCAAGGATCCTTCGTCTGGCTGCATCCAGTATAGCTACCCCTGTAACCAGGCTATTTAACCTTTCCATTTCCACCTCTACTGTTCCTCTTTTATGGAAATCTGCCAGGATTATTCCCGTGTCCAAAAAATGCGACCCTATGATATTAACAAACTATAGGCCCATTGCTATACTGCTCACCCTTAGCAAACTGCTGGAAAAATTAATACATGGACAGATTTCTTCTCATCTAACTGAGTTCATTCTTCAGCCCACTATCCAGCATGGCTTTAGGCCTGAGCATAGTACTACTACTGCTCTCACACTGTTCACTAGCGAGGTTAAGACTAACATGGACAATGGACGACTCACCGGACTGTATTCATTGACCTCACTAAAGCGTTCGGCCTGGTTAACTATCCTCTGCTAGTAAGCAAACTACAGTGTCTAGATGCTACTGGTCCCACCTTATCCTGGATTGAAAGCTAACTCGACAGTCGTTCGCAGTCTGTTTCCTTCTGTAAAGTCCACTCAGCCACTACTTCCACATCCTGCAGTGTCCCTCAGGGCTCAATACTTGGCCCCCTTGCTCTTCTCCATTTTTGTTAATAATATTCCTGCCTCCACACCCCACTGTCAGTTTATCTTGCACACGGATGATCTGCTCCTCTATGCCACTTCAACATCTGTCTATGACATCAGTGCTCACTGATCATCCTCCTTTCTTCAGATCCAATCCTGGCTCCCCTCAAACCATCTCATTCTTAATCTATCCAAGACTCAGGCTATGCTCTTCAGCTCCTTAATAAAAGTCAGAACCGAGTCCCCCCCATCTGCAGGTCCAATGCCCTGATGGGTCTGCAATAACTAATACAAACTCATTTAAATACCTGGGAGTGACTCTTGACCCCCAACTCCACTTCACCTTGCATATTAATGAGGTTTGTAGACACATCAACTCAAAGATAGGAGCCACATACAGAGTGCGCCACTCCCTCACCCCTTCGGCCAGGATCTCTGTAGCCATGGGTGTTCTGCTCCCTGGGCTTAAATATGCTCTACCTATCTTCTCTCATGCCAAGGTTGCTGATCTACATAAATAGGATACCACTTAAAACAACATCTGCAGATTTGCCCTGTCGGCTCCCCGTCACACCCACCGCTGTCTGCTCTACTCAGCCTTGAACTGGCTGTCTCCCAATGGCCTGTGCTCCTACACTCTTGGATGCTTCATTGATTCCTTAACCCATTTACCCCATCCCGGTTTACTTGCAGCTATGTTAAACCCTGTGATCCACTCTCGCCCTCTAAGGTTTTCTGCCTCTCCCCTGCTCTCCATTCCTCTCTGCTCTACTAAGATGGGAGAGCAAGCTTTCACCCACTTTGCTCCTGAATTCTGGAACTCTCTTCCCCCCCAACATCAAGTACTCACCTTCTCCCAGTACTTTCAAAAAAGCACTTTTCTCCTACTTGAACACACTTGGTGCTTGCAACTGCCCCTAACTCTCACTCTGGTTTTCCTGTTTACTACATGCCTGCCATGTCTGCAGTATACTGCAACCCTGTGTATTGCTTGACCTGTTTAGTGTTTTATTACTCCTACATGAGTGTTCACTTCACCTGAAGCTATGTTTCTGACCTACCTGCGCGGGGTCCTGTTTTACTTGGATTGGGTTATACCTGTCTGTCTTGTCCTCTGTAAACTTGTACCATTGTTGTTTTGTACACTTCTGGGTCATGCTTGAA
Source organism: Neoceratodus forsteri (assembly GCA_016271365.2). NCBI lineage: Eukaryota > Metazoa > Chordata > Ceratodontiformes > Ceratodontidae > Neoceratodus > Neoceratodus forsteri. The sequence continues at coordinate 300,140,560 of CM057458.1, read as the reverse complement.
AATAGGCAGGTCTTTTGCTTAATGAGGTAGTATAGCACAGTGGTTTAAGGCTCTGAGCTGCAAATCTGGTGGCATCTAGCAGACCAGACCAGAGTTTGAATCCCACAACTTCCACTTGCATACTGTGTGACACTGAGCAAGTCACTTAACTTCCCTGTGCTCCCAGGTCACACCTGTAAAAAAACCTTTCAGCTTAGTGTGCTATTCCTGGTTAAACAACCAAAAAAAAAAAAGTACTTACCTGGTTACCAAAAGCTAATAAATAAATATTTTCATGTCTGAAGTCCAGACTTATTTTAATCACGACATGGTCACTAGTGTCTAATAATTCCTAGTTTTCACATCTAGTGTTATGCGCAGTCATATTGGTTATGACTAAACCTAGGATTTTTATTACCTCTGGTTGGTTCATACACCATCTGTTCCAGTCTGTATTCACTTATTATATTCATGAATTCATTTTCTAAACCTCCAGTAGTTGTATTTTCTGACCAATTTATATTGCCTAGGTTAAAATCCCCATAATAAGAATATGTTTGTTCATCTCACATGTCTCCCTAAGTTCCTTTTAACAGGGCCTCATTATATTCTGTATTGCTTTTTGAGGGCCTATAGCATGAACCAACAGGTAATGTTTTTTTGTTTGGATATTAGGTCAACCCAGAGTGTTTCCACTGGAGGCCAGGGTACTGTTGGCCTGTTCATTTTTCAGGCAATTTTTGACATACAGGGCCACACCACAGCCACCTATCCTGTGTTGCCTATGATTTTTGTGTAATGTGTACCCCTCTATTTCTTGACCCCAGTTACCATCATCATCATTCCATCATGACAACACAACCAGTATTACACATTATAACTTTTGTTTGCTGTTTCTACTCTTAAGTCATCCAGCTTGTTATTTAAGAATCTTGCATTTAAATAAAGTATTTTTAGTGATTTAATATTAAGTTTACTGTTGAATTTTTTTTTATATGGATAAGGTGGGGTGAAAAGATTGAGAAGGGACTTGGCAAGGTTGGAGGAATGGTCAAATGGTTTGCAGCTTAGATTCAACGCAAAGAAGTGCAAAGTAATGCACCTGAGAAACAAAAACCCAGGGGAAGAGTACACAATGGGGGGGGGGTGAGATACTAACAACAACAAAAATGGAAAGGGACCTAGGAGTAGTCATATCAGATAACCTAAAGATGGGTAAGCAATGTGAGAAGGCAGTAAGGAGGGCTGGGGGGATACTGGGATGCATAGGGAGAGGCATCACCAGTAGAAAACAGGAAGTTGTTATCCCTCCATACAGACAGTTGGTGAGACCCTATCTGGAGTACTACATGCAGTTCTGGAGACCCCGTCTCCACAAGGACATAGACAGGATGGAGGCTGTCCAGAGGAGGGCAAATCAAAACATATGAAGAGAAAGTAAAGGAGCTTAGTACGTATACCCTCAAGGAAAGGTGAGAGAGGGGTGACATGAGAGAAACTTTCAAGTACCTCAAGGGAATCAACAAAGTCCAAGAGGGTAGCATCTTTCAGAAAAAGAGATGTGCAAGAACAAGGGGGCACAATTTGAAGATAGAGGGGGAATGGCTCAGAGATAATGTGACAAAGTATTTTTTCACAGAGAGGGTTGTGGATACATGGAACAGCCTTCCCAAGGAGGTCACGGAGTCAAAAACAGTGGGGGAATTCAAGAATGAATGGGACAGACATAAGGTAATTCTAGTGGGGGGTAGGAGGAAGTAGGCTGTTGGTTAACTAGACTCTGCAGCTTATCCATTAGGTAGGGAAATGGGCAGACTAGGTGGGCCAAGCGGTCCTTATCTACCATCAAATTCTATGTTTCTATGTTTAAATCATGTCTTTATTTGTGGTCCCTTAACTGTTGTTTTGTATACTTACTCTTTCCTCTCTCTCTCTTTATTATGTATATATATATATATATATATATATTAGAGGCAAAAAACTCAGTTTAATGCATTAGTTAGGGTTGTTCCACAGCGACAAGGTGAGGAAATTCACTGTTAGGGTTGAAAACCCCTTGGACCCCCAACCCGGCATTGGGGTGCGCATTGGGATCGTCATCCCTAACTCTCACCCCATGACATGTGTAAAGCAGCAGAAGTATAGGAGAATGGGGTGAGAGTTAGGACCCACGATCCCAATGCACACCCCAATGCCGGTTGGGGGGTGGGGGTCCAAGGGGAGTTTTCAACCCTAACAGCGAATTTCCTCACTTTTGTCGCTGTGGAACAACCCTAACTAATGCATTAAATGGAGTTTTTTGCCTCTAATTTCCCTTCTTTTTGAGAATGATAATGAGAAATAGTGAATGTAATGCGGTGGCGGGAGCGCTCCCGCCACATGATGTCTTGTGGCATACTAACAGGGACAGCAACACAAACAGAAATGCTAACAGTGGCACACATGGTAACACAAGCGTGAATGAGAACAGAAAGGGTAACGCACATGGTGGCGTAGACGGGAACGGTCTGCCACGTGATGTGTTGTCACATAGTAACATGGTGCCTGCAAACAGAAATGTCAATGGGCATGGTGACGTAAAGTGAAACAGAAAGATAAACAGTACTGTAGACAGAAATGGCAAAAAATAACAGAAATGCAAGCGCAAATGAAAACGCAAAGGATAACGCACATGGTGGCGCAGACGTCAACGGTAAGTGAAACGGGTACGGAACCGCAAACGGAAAGGGCAACAGTAACAGTAATGTAAGCGCACAGGCTGATTTTCCCCAAAACCTGCATAGAGAAAGACAATGAGTACAAATAATGTATGCATAATAATGAGTAACGGCGCATAAAGTGAGAACTTGGAATACTAAATACGTTATATCTCAGGAACCGTACGACGTAGAAAAAAAATTTAAAAGTCATGTTATTTACAACTGTCCTGGCTAATTTGGTACTTAGCCCCTAGTAGGGGGCTAAGAATTTTTCTGACGAAAAGTCTGTATGTCGCACCGTTTCCGAGATACGGACCTTGAAAGGTGCGACGAACGCCGTAATGTTATCCTATGGGAAAAACAGAAAAGTTCAGAGCAGCATAACTTTGCCTCCCTGTAATGTTTTTTCACCAAACCACTGAAAGGCACATCTGTGGGCTGTTGGCTGTCTTCTCTCCAAATTTCAGGAAAAAAGACCAAACTGTTATTTTGCAGCAGGGTGCCAAAGGATTTCTGTAATGCATCGAGCGCCGTAATGTTATCCTATGGGAAAAAATGTCAACTTTGGAGTGCCGTAACTTTGCTGCTGTGTAATATTTTTTCAATACAACACTGAAAGGTACATCTGTGAGATGTCGGCTCTGCTTTCCTCCAAATTTCAGCCAAAACTCCTAACGGTTCTTTTGCAGCGCAGTGCCAAAGAATCGCTGTCACTTTCCTCACAGATGGAAAACTATTGTCGCACTTGCATGAAAGCTTAAAGTTCGACACTTTCGTGAGCACGAAGTAATTTGTGAAGTATTTTTCCAGAAATTTGAAAAACATATTTCTGGGGTGTTTTACCACAAAATAAAGACATGGCAAGCATCCTCAGGGTCCGACTAGGTGAATACAAAAGAATTAGGTTGCTAGAGGGTCCCAAATTTAAATGCCAACCATTTCTCTGATCACCAACTGAAAACAAAATGGCCGATTTGTGAAAGTAACAGGCCCATTTACGAAAGTAAAAATGCATTTGCGACACTGTCAAACTTTTTGTTAACTTTTCCCATTGACTTATAATGGGAAACTGTTTTTTGAATAACTTTTGAACCGTTTAATATTTTTTCACGAAATCTTCAAAAGGCACATTGGGGACCCTGGCCACATGTTCCTTGAAGATTTTGGGCTGGTCGCACGTTTGCATATGACCATACGACCTGTAGGCTCGACCATAGAATTCCAGAAAAAAGCGTAAACGCGTGCACAGATCATGCTTAATAACTCCACAGCCATATATCCAACCAGTACGAAACTTGGCAGATCCCAAGGCCTATGATTCTTGATCATGTATTCCAAATTTCAGGTAAATCTGCCAAACAGTTGCAAAGTTATTAAGGTGCAAAGTTTTGGGGTTTAACGTAGAAATGGCTCCTCAATCCTAACTATAGTGGCACTACCGTGTTACTATATAATATATATATATATATATATATATATATATATATCCCTACTTTCCTACTGCATCCATGCCCTTAAAGGTCCTGATCTTCCTGTTCTGGGACAGTAAGTTCCTATATTCCTCAGTAGTCTCCTTCTTACTTGCTTAGAGTCAGACCTCCAGCAGCTAGAGGGTGATCGAGAGCTACTCTTTTCCTTCTAGGATGGTGATTTTTTTTGTGTCTCTGTGATCACTTCCTTCCTGCTCCCAAACAGGACAGAGTAATAGTGAGAGTTACCATAAAACCTTATTAGCACCCATGGGTCTGAGACTTGCGGGTGGTGGTGTCAATGTAAATCCAAAAGAAATCTGAAATACTGACACGTGATAGGAAAATATGAAATTATTAGTGTTTATTTTGGAAGTAATTTCTGTTTTTGTTGTACTGAGAAGCAAAATACTCATTTTCTGCCTGTAGCATTGTTAAGAAATTGGAAAATGTCTATTTTTCTATGTTGAACATTAGCCTCATAGATGCCGGCTCATGTTCTTTCTCTTTCCAGGTTCTGCTGAAAGAAAACCTTTTCTGAATTGGAAGGCCCCAACTGTATCTTATTGTTCCCATTTTTGATTTCCCTGTCTCCCACCACAACTATCAGACTTACCACAACCACCACTTTCCTCCAGCCTGAAGAGTGGGCGGGCCACTGCCTTCGCTGTCAATGACAGTGCTACTTGTGGTCACCAGCTGGAGCTGTGCAAGTGTCAGACAACCTGCACCAACCCTCCCTGAATGCTGAGCACCGAACCTTTGCAATGTGCTTTGCTCCCAGCCAGCCTCAATGTATGATTCTGGTATCACATGTCAACCCAAGTTTGCCAGGTCCAATGTATTGCCACTGGGAAAACACATATTTAGGAAACATTTCCCTAAATCATTTCTAGTTTACCAAATTTGATTTGCACAGCTGAGAATTTCTCAACTAGATTGACAAGACATCCCTTTTTCTGCGACTTGGTTCCCACAAGGTGGACCCCCCTCCCCCTTTGCAGTAAGGCTCCTCTTCTAATTGGAGCTCCTCTTCCAATTGGTGAACACTGAGACCAATGTGGATCAGTCTTTGGAGGGTGCTGCTACACAACATTACAGCCTTTTAAGCAGCTCATGAGTGTCTTAAAAAGTGGTAGTTATGCAAGGGGCAGGATTACAGCAAGTTCTAAGAAAGGGGTGCCTTAGCCTAGTAAAGACTGACTCCTATAAGAGGGTGGCTGCAACTCCACACCCAGCAAGGATCGAGCAGCACTACTATTGACTAGTGGATGACCTGCATGTGTCTCACACCCTGCCATATACTGGGAGTGAGAGGTACATTGTTACTGCATGGGTGTGTCCAGACCCAAAACCAGGTAAAAAAGGGTTTGAAAGGATTCTAGATTGAGGTACTTCAGCCAGAGGATGAAGTGGGGTCTGGTTCACTGAAGGGTTGCTGGTAATGGGGGAGTGTAAGTAAGAGAGTAAATGTTTATTTCTTTAGCGTCCAATTCTGGAGGCTCTGGGCACTGTACAAAAGGTGTGGTACAATAAACAACACAAGACAAGAATTATTAATAAATAGATAATAGGTCACAACAGAATTCTATAAATTAAATCCCAGTAAAGTAAATCCATCTCAATAAAATAACAGTTCAGCAGTACTAATCTTAGGCTATAACTGGGCCCAAAATGCTTTTCTGAGCAGATGTGCCTACAGGCCCTGCTTAAATGCCTCCACCGATGGAGCATCCCTCTAGGATCTTGGGAGTGAGTTCCAAAGGGCCAGGCCAGCCACATCAAACACATGGTCTCCCAAAGTTTTCAGCCGAGCCCTTGGAACCACTAGGCGGCCCACAGTGGAGGAGTAGAGTGAGTGCACAGGGCAGACAGGAGTCATGAGGTCACTCAGTGCCAGGGCCAGGGCCAGAACCATATAGGGCCTTTTAGGTGAGCAAGCCCACCTTGAAGGTGATTCCCCACCTTACCAGCAGCCAGGGCAGATCACACAGGGCCAGGATCACATGGCAGAACCTCAGAAGGCCCATCAGCAACCTGGCCACTGTATTCTGCACCAGCTGCAAGCAACAGAGAATTCTTCCACTGCCCAGGAATTCTTGGCAGTGTGTAATAAACAAGCCCCAATAAAGTTGGCTAAAAGTAGTAATGCACCTTGGCACACCTGTGAATTATCAAATAAAGAAAAGTGCTGGGCCCTTGCAACCAGTGTGGAGACTGTCATCTAATGTACCACATCAAGCCCTCCTTTTTAACTTGTTCTCCTTCCTTCTCCCTCTCTCCTTACTGTAATGCACACATCATGGAGTCCTCGGGGCACCTAACAGCATGCAGTTTCACATGCCATCATATGGGAAGCCATTTAATTCAAAATTACAGCTTTCTGCCCATGGCACATAGCAAAATGAATATCCTACAATAAAATGGGAAAGGGATATATCATAATAAGTATTACACATTGTGACTTGAGCATGATACCTACTAAAATGAGTACAACACATAACACAATAACATGTACAAAAGTTGGAATCACTCATACTAAACTGTACTTGAGATAGACTGAAATGAACAAAACACATACCAAAATTAATCAAACACACTGAAATGAGGTGATATATAACAAAATGAGAATAATATACAGTGATGAGTGTTACCCTTGCCAATAGAACATGTATGATAACGGACATAACATGCTGAAATGAGCATAATACATACTGAAATGTGTAACATATACTGAGATGAGTACAACATATATTGGGAGCTGCATTTGCAACTAGAGCATGAAGGTGCAGGACTGAGAATGACTATCTATATCGGGTGAGAGAGGGGAGGCAGAGTAAGATGACACAGCTGCAAGCTAGAGAAGCTGAGGAGAAGCACTCCAGCAGGAGCACCAGAAAAGCTATCCATAATTCTACAACAGGTATGCCACCATTGCCTATGCAAACAACTCGGGAGTCTGGTTTTTCTTTTCTTCTGAAAGTCTGTTGAATTGTAGAATTGTGAGAGGTTGCAGTAGCACCTTATTCTGGTGCCTTTCCAGGCGAGCTTGTGCTGTGAGAACATACATTTTTTTTTTTTGAGGAGTCCACCCCCACCCCCGTACCTGGAGTCCAGGTGGGGGAGCTGTACCGGAGGTAGTGGTGATTAGAGCGGTCCTGCGGAGAACTGGAATCCCCAAGAATACCTGTATTTTACACGCTGTGAGATGGGAATCAATAAGAGAGTGACAAAATAACAGTTCTCCTTTCTGGCAAATTTGGCTTCTTTTGCCACACAGAGCTATAGTGTCACAGCTAGAGTGCTAACCATCTCCATCTATTTCTAAACTCCAAATCACTCTCTCATCATAAACTTTAGCAGAATTAGTGCAGTTGATATTTCTAACATTCAACTGATTATCTGCTTGTCTGCTTGTTTATTATTGTTATTCAACTTGAGATTCATTCTGACATATCTGAATATTCAGAAATTCAAGGATTGTTAGGACCAACCACATTACTTATATATTTTTTTTTTTCCTATTCTTACTCTTGCTTTTGCAAGGGTCAGATCTGTTTGACGTGGCTTTGAAGAAGCTTATAGTTTCTGCGGTGTCCACGATTATAGATGTGGATGCCGAGTGCTATTGCAAAAGTGGACTGCGTTTTATCTCTCTATATTTGTGATCACATAAGTGCTAAGTTTTAGAAAATAGGATTGTGTTTTATCTTAGTTATTCAGATATACGTTTCCCTAAAGGCCTTCTATTTTTCTCCAAATTTCTGCTATATTTATATCGCTCTCTGGTTTCAATCCAGTGTAAATTTAGCGCAACCAAATTTTATTGCTTTTCCACTTGAGTTTAGAGGTACACCAGCTGAATAGCTCCTAGCCATTAGTTAAAAGTGAACGGGAAAGGATTTAGTTGATCAGAATTATTTAAAACTAATTATTCATTAACTATTCATATCTGATGAGAGTTGCATACTTTACGCACTTATATTTATTGATCGGATTATTAGCGTACTAGTTCATTGGATCTAAACTAATTATCTCCACCTATTGTATATTATATATTAGATTGTATTATTGACTCATTTATTGATTCATTGATTGATTGATTAATTAATTGAGACAAACCCAGAAGAGACAGACTTCGAGACTGGATTTAATGGCTAAATTTCATACTGCACATACACAGTCTGTTACAATTTGCAATAGTCTTCTTTAAACCGAGTACAGGCGAGGTAACTAGAGAGCACTTTACTCTGACTGTATTCGACAGAATTCTTCTGAGCTCTGGCTGGTGTTCTTGACTCTGTTACATCCATATGATAGCGGTGCTTAGACTCAAATCTCCGACTATTTGAGCACAGATGTTATCAGGTCATATAGTGTGTTTAGTGTGTTCATGAGGGCCTTAAAGTGACCTGCAATCTAAAAGCTCTATCTATTTGCGATAGCACACAAAATACACTTTTTTGGAAAATACATCTTGGTTGCTTCCTCGGATATCACTAGTCCAATATAAAGAGAAATAGATGGATCAATGACCTATTACAGGCCTCAGGCCCTGGAGATATAGAAGGCATTTGGGTTACTCGTAAATCAAAATTAGGAACAGCGAGTACTGCTCCTAACATTATTTTAATATTACATAGTAGTAGTAGTAAAAAGTTTATTTCTGATATCAGAAACAGGATAAAAACCCAATTTAGCAACAGCTAATTTACAATGGGGTCCTACTGTACAAAAATATTAGTTTCATTCTAAAATACTATACATACAACAAAATACATACATAGACAGAAAAAAAGTACGACAGTTAACCATATGTGCAAATCTCTCAGATACAGCAACTTTTTGGAGACATTGCCTCCTTTACAAGCCAGGATCTTAATACATTCCAAGATGTTTTGTTGGTACATAATCTCAGATGCCCTGGCAATGAATTCCACAATTTTAGGCCCTTGTATACATAGCAGTGTTGACCCCTCGCTGTTCTCATAAATGGTACCCTAAATTTAATTTTCCCTGCACATCACAATCCTTCCTTAACATTCCACTCCTCCAGGAACTTCACTAGATATTCTGGTGCTTTTTTAAAATAACAGCAATGAATCAACCACTGCACATGCATATTTTGCCATTCTATAAAGGATATCCAATTTAAGTTCCTGTAGAGAGTGCAATGGTGAATTTTCCAGGGTGCGTCCAAAACAAAGTGCACATATCTGTTGTAAATAACATCAAGCTTTCCCAAAATGCCACTAGCTGCCCCATTGTATACAACATCACCATAGTCAATATGAGGAATTATCATCGAATTTACAATCTTTAACCTGGCATCAAATGAAAGGCAATCTCTATGTTTGTACAATACCCCCAACTTCTTATTCAGTTTTTGTATCAAGTTATCAATATGGAAGTCCCAGTTACAATCGGAGTCCAACCAGACTCCCAAGTATTTGTAACAGTCCACAAGGGCCAGACTACACCCATCCAATGTTTTTATATCTAGATCCATAAATACCTTTTTATTTGAAAACAGCATTTACCTGTGATTTTAAAGGGTTTAGGACAAATCCATGTTCTGAAAAATATGTTTGTAATATATTAAAATGTTCTTGTAATTTTTCCTGTATATGCCCCACAGATTTTCCTTATTATAGCATTATAGTATTTCTAGTGATTTTAAATCAAGGTTATTACACTTTTGCGTCTGTATTTACTGTTGGGATACTATCCATTATTGTACAAACATACATTTTTAGTAGCTCTGGCTTTTAGTTTTATATCTTTTGCTCCCTAGTGAGGAAAAATGAGATTTCTTCGAGTCAAGGCTGGTTGGTCCATCTTTTGGTTATATCCTAAGGGGAATATAAGGTTACTACTTGAACATAAAAGATTTAAAAGCCTAAAGATCTGGAGGGACTTACTCAAAGTTAATAAAACTCTCCGCTTGGATATACTGAACTGGGAACTAGGAGATCTTAATTTTTCTGGTGGAGAACACAGACAGCTGATTCTCAGCGGTGCCTTGTGTTTTCTGACATTTCCCATTACAAGGGGTGATAAATCTGCCAATTTAAAAAAAATGCTGTCTGTCTTCTACAAATTTCAATGGATTCCCAAGGCACTCTATTTGACTCTGCAACTGAAGAAACACCTTAAAGCGCCAGCTAAAACTGGAACTTGAGACTGAATCAGTGTTTGTCAATTTACCCTTGGAATCCCACACTTGAATTTCTAACTGGTTGTTTTGTTTAAGTTGAATTATAATTATATATTTTTTTGAAAGTTTATTCACTTTGCTACAATGGTACATACTAGAAGTGGCAAAGGAAATTCTATTTTGGCGATGGACTATTCAGAAGTTGCCCCTAGAGGAGATGGAGCTCAGGTTCAGAACCTGACACCAGACTCAGATTTTCAAAAAAAACAAAGGAAATAATAAAGGAAAGAAATTGGGTAGTAATAGAAATAAAAACACAAGTGATAACAAACCTTGATTAGGTATGAAAGACTTTTCTTCAGATATTCTCCCTACTTTAGTAAATTCTCTTGAAACTACTAAAATTGAATGTAGTCTATCTAAAAGACAACTTAAAATAACGGATTTATGGACCAAGGGGAAAAAGAGATCCCAAATTTTTATCTACTCCAAAATGTTCTGTCTCCCCCAAATCATAACTGGGAAGACAGATCTGGAAGAAATCAGCTTTCTTGGGAAAGGGAACATATCCTTAAAAAAACACATGACCATTCTGAGGGAATTTCTTTTGATAATTATGAATGGGATACTTTCCCCAGAAAGTAAGTGAGGAAGAAAGTGGGAGAGCTAGCTCAAATTATTCTGAGGTATCCTTCTCCCCAGATCCCTTTTTTAATTTTTCTTACATGGATAATCAACAAACGCCCAGACTTCAATCTGAATCTAATTTGAGGTCTGATGGGCTATCTATACACTCTCCAATCATTATTAAAATGAATAAAGGGAACCAGGAAAATACAGACCTGAAGGGTATCATTCAGGAACTTAGTTCAACAATTGAAGGATTAAAAAAGATGGCAAAAGTAAATGGTGAAACACCAACAGAAAATCTTTTTATAAATCCTACTACTCCCGGATCAAAGAGTGCCCCTCAAAATGACACTATTATATATGAGGAAGAATACTTTTGCAATAAAGGGAATTTTATAGATAGCTCCTCATTATCTAAGCAAATACTGGAAATAATTAAAAACAGATATCATGCAGACATAGTTATTCTAGAAAACATTTCAGCACTAAAAGAAGAGTTGACTAGTCTCAGAGCAGACGTCTTTTACAATCAAGTACTTTTACAAAACTTTAATAAAATTACAGGAACACAAGAAGGGAACTCAACCAAAGAGAATTTGCCTTCAGAAGTTAAATGATGGGAGAATAGAGGGGTCTAAGTGAAATTGCTGTCACCCTTTGATAAAGATGAAAATAAAATGTGTTTCTGCCAAGCAAAAACTTCTGATTAAAAATAAGCTGGGAAAACTAAAAACACAAAGAAGATATAAAAGACAGGGAACAAAAAAGGAGAAATAGGCAAAAACAAAAACAAAAAAAGTTATAGAACAGAATAGAGAGGGACCAGAAATGGAGAAATCTATGACAGTTTATATGACAGACAATAAGCTCTTGGGAGAAGAAAAATCAGAATCAATCCTAGAACTAGGAAGGCAGGACTTAGATCAGCCAGTCATACCTTACATATGATGACATTTCAAGTCTTGAGATGCAAATAATAGCTGACAGGGAGACTGATATTGAGGCCGAGGCCGGCAACAACCCACCGTTAAGAACAACCATGCCTCATAGAGCTATATCAGTTGAACAAGAATTTGGGGATACAGAATATTTAATAGAACTTAAAGGAATACCAAGGTCTATGATGGAAACCAGGGAGGAATTAATGGGGAAATTGACACAAATGCTTGACATCAGACTAAACTCAAATAAAGCATATGACATTCTTCAAGAAATTGTGTTGGGAGCACTTAATAGGCAAGCACCACTAGTGAAGGTCCGAGTCAGGAACAAATCTTGTCAATGGTTTACTGAGGAATTGAAAGACGCTATGCGGAATAGGGACATGCTTTGGAAAACTGCCCGAAAAACTAAACTTACAAACTATTGGATTTCCTTCAGGAGAGTGAGAAACCTTTGCACTAAGATGGTTAGAGAAGCAAAGGCTAATTTCTTTTGCTCACAACTCGATCTCTTGGCCAACTGCCCCTCCAAATTCTGGAGAGTAATTAAGGGTATAGGAGGCCATTCAGCTGGGACTTCCTTGCCTACCAAAATCTCGATGAGTACTATCACACTTACTGATAAACCGTCAATCCTTGATGCCTTCAACAAACATTTTGCTACAGAAGGTCTCACCTTCGATTCTTCCCCCATCAGTAACCTTCGAGCACAACTTGGGATTGATAAACAAGGCACTTCCTCCTCCAGTCTGACCTTCTCGCTTTAACCCACATCTCTGAAAGAGGTGGAAGATCTGTTAAAACTGGACATCAGAAAAAGCTCAGGTGCTGATCATATTGACCATTTTTTCTGAAGATGGGTTATATTACACATCTGTTTAACCTATCCCTGTTGCAAGGTGACCTTCCTCCCATCTGGAAAATGACACTTGTCATCCCTTTGTTTAAGTCAGGTGACCCCTGTGACCTCAATAACTATAGGCCAATTTCCCTTCTCCCTATCCTGTCTAAGTTGTTGGAAAACATTATGAACTCCCAGCTCAGAAACCATCTGGAATCGTCAAAACTTCTCAACCCATTGCAATCAGGGTTCAGAGTACAACACAGTACTACTTCCACTTTGGCCAAGGCCACTAATGATTGGCAGAGTGAGTTGGATAATAAGAACTTCATCTGTACAGTTTTCCTGGACCTAGTAAGGCCTTCGATACCGTTGATCATAGTCTGCTCCTCACATCCCTTCAAACCATTGGACTGGATGCTCTTTCTCTCAGATGGTTCGGCAACGACCTCTCTGACCATTCACAGCAAGTAAAAGCAGATGGTGAAGTTTCACCTTTGAAACCCCTTCACAGTGGCATTCCCCAAGGTTCCATTTTGGGTCCCCTGCTTTTTGCACTTTACATTAACAGAATCAATGCTACCATCAAAAAGGCCCACATTCACCTATTTGCAGATGATACAGTACTTTACACTAGCAGATCTTCCCCTCAAATGGCATGCTCAGAGCTACAGGATGATTTCAGTTGGCTACAGACTCAGCTCCTAAAGCAGAAGTTGCTTCTAAATGCCAAGAAGACAAAAACGATGTTCTTGTCACCCTTTCCTAACTTAGCAAACCCAGCCACAATGGGGCTACTCCCCCCAATTACTACTATCCTAGGTCAACAGTTGGAGTATGTATCAAAATTTAAATATTTGGGGGTTTGTCTGGACTCTAGACTCTCCTTCATTGTTCTCATAGATGAGCTGATAAAGAAACTTAGAATGAGACTTGGCCTTTTCTATAGGATAAAAAAATCTCCTCACCAGGGATGCAAAATTGAGGCTAGTCCAAACTACCTTTCTCTCTTTATTAGACTATGCTGATTTCCTCTACAGCCAGGGTGCTGCAGGTGCTTTTTCCAAACTTGATACGCTCTACCATAGAGCTCTAAGGTTTATAATGGGCCTTCCCTATTCTACCCATCATTGCTCCCTGTACTCGGCGGTAGGTTGGTCATTCCTTAGCTTTAGATGCCAGAGAAATGCTGTGATCTGGATCTACAAAGGCATCCTAAATAAACTGCCTGATTACATCTTGGACTGCTTACCTCTCTGCTCATTAAGTAAGTATGCCTTGAGAAGTGCCTCTTATATTTCTCTGAAAGTTTCCAAGGCCACATCTCAGTTTGGCGGGGCATCTATTAGTCACGTATGGCCCCTTTTGTGGAACAAGTTACAAAATAATTTAAAAATCAATTACCCCATTAGTCTGGCAGCTTACAAATCCTTATACACATTCCATTTTAAAGAATCTTGTGTTTGCTCCTCTTGACCTAGGTACTCCTTTCCCTTCAGAGCTTCCTGCTCTATTCTCTGACCTTGCCCCTGCCTCATCATGACTTTAGGTCACTTTTTGTTGTTGACTTCACTCATTGCCATCCCTATGCCTACCTCCTTCACTCCCATGCCCATATCTACACCTTATATCCACTTACTTGTGACTATTATCCCCTATTTTTGTCTATCTGTTTTTGATTGCCTAAGCATACTCTGTACCTACTGTTTCCCCATGCTCTTCTCTTTGTATGTGATGCACAAATTGTCTATTTGTAATTAATGTTTTACAATCTTTTGTACCATTTACTTGCATTTATACTGCCTATGCCTAATTGTTGCACACATAATTGAAATCGTATGTTGATCTCACCTAAATTGTATTTGTTGTACACATACTTGAAATTGTATGCTGATCTCACCTAAATTGTATTATCCATTGTTTGTCCCAGGTCCACCTTGAAAATGAACTTGCTCAACGGTGTCTGCCTGGTTAAATAAAGATTTTGATTGATTGATTGATTAATTGATTGATAAAGAAGAGTCTTTTTTTTTTTTGCCATTAAATCTTTATTCAAATTTTATATACAGAAAATGCTTCTAGGAAACATATGTGCAAACATGAAGGTATACATTGATGTTTGTTACAACTATTGACAGGAGTCATTCTCTGCAATACTCCCCAACAGAAAAAAAAACACAAAAAAGAGAGAGTAAATAAAACAAAAAAAACACACCCAAAAAGGAACAGATCCCATCCCCCCCACTCTCCCCAGCTACCCTCCCCGCACAAGACCACTTAACATGTTTTCAGTTGAGGGGGCACCCATATATCCTACAGTGAGTAGGCAGTATAGAAGGGACCCCAGATCTTGTCAAACCTGGGAAGCTTATTTTGAAGGACGGCTATCATCCTTTCAGTCCTCAAGCTAGAAAGTAGTTCCTCTAGCCATTCGGAGTAGCTGATCATGACAGGGTCTTTCCAGTGTCTAAGAACCACCTTTTTAAGGGTAACAGAGATCAGAGCCATATAGAACTTCCTATTCCTGACTGAGATGCGGGACGCATCCCCCAGCAGGCATATTTCAGGAGTAAAAAGATCTTCCTGGCCCAGCAAGGGATCAACTTTATTTTTAATGGCTGTCCAAAGCTGGACTACTTTCGGACAATTCCAGAAAATATGCATCAGATCCCCATTTCCAGAATGACACCTGTTACATGTGGGATCTGAGACCAATTTTAGGCTCTCTAGCTTTTGTGGGGAGTAGTAAATGTTATGGAGAATCTTAAACTGTATAAGCCTCAACTGGTCCTGCAGAATAAATTTATGGCAACCCTGCCAGAGGGCAGTCCAATTAAATTCTTCCTCCGGAAACACCGTGGCCCAGTAGGCACCTGGAACTAGGTTTTGAGAGTAGGCCCAATTAAATAATATGTTGTATATCTTGGCAATTGCCTGTGAAAGGCCCACCAGAGATCCCAAAGTCTCGTGAAAGTCCACTTTCAGGGTCTGGATTGGATTCCTACCTATCTTACTAAGTAAAAGGTGACGAAGTTGATATACCTTGAAAATCCCCGTAATGTGGAGATTGAATTTATGCAGAATCTCCAGTGAGGAACACGCGCTACCCTCTTCGTTGAGGAAATCTTTCAAACAACACTTGTCTGGTAGAGTCAACCAAGTGGGGCTAATAGGCTTATTATCAATTAAAAAATGCGGGTCGCCCCAGATAGGTTGAGACCAGTCCCTGACATGGTCATATTTTAAAAAGCTACAGAGCTGTGCGTGAATCCTTAGAGAGACCCCTATTGGGGATTTCCTAAGGGGGGAGGGGAGTAGTTTAGGATTGAGATAGAATAAGGCCTCTGGGACAAGACCACATTTCTTAATGAGGGCTACCTCAACTTGTATCCATAAGGGTACATACGTTGACTGAGTAAGAGTATCTGTACTCTGAACCCATCTCAGATACTTATTAACATGACCCGCCCAAAAATAAAGGGCAAAATGTGGCATCCTTAGCCCCCCGGATAATTTAGGTGCAGCCAGTTTGTGATAGGCCATCCTAGCTTTCTTGTATCCCCAAACAAAGTTAGCTATAGACCCATGGAGCTTTAAACCAAGAAAGTGGAAGCCAGATATTTAGCATGCTCAGGCGATAAACAACCGAGGAATACAGTCATCTTAACTATATTTAACCTGCCCCATAGGGAAAGAGGAAGTTGTGCCCACCTTTTGAGATCTAAATCAATGGTATGCACCAGAGAATCTAGGTTCACCTGGTGCACCCTTGTCGTGCTCCTCATCAGGGTAAGACCCAGATATTTAAAAGATTCAGATTTCCACCCTAGGCCTAACTCGATAATCTCCTGTTTAAAAGGGTTTTTCGTAAGGGGTAAACCATGGATTTATCCTGATTTACTTTGTAATTAGCCAATTGACTATATTCCCAAATAGACTCTAATAAGGCTGGAATGGATATATTCGGCTTAGATATGTACACCAGAAGATCATCTGCATATGCTGTTATCTTAATAGCGTGATCCAGTATTCTGATGCCGTTTATATCCTGCTTACGCACTATACACCTAATAAGGGGTTCCAAATGCAAATTAAAGAGGAGGTGGGATAAAGGGCATCCCTGTCTGGTACCTACATACAGGGTAAAGGGATCTGAAGTAGCCTTCTCCTTGCAGGAGACCCTTGCTGTGGGATTTGAATAAAGGGAGCCAATACAGTCTAAAAACATCTCTGGAAACCCAAATTTACCCATTGTGGTTAACAGAAATCCCCAGTGGACCCTGTTGAATGCTTTCTCGATGTCCAAGGAGACAAGAGCCATGGGAGAGCTGATCTCCTCGGACACCGAGAAGACATGAGCCAACGTCCTGAGGTGATCGGCAGCAGACCTACCCTTCATAAAACCGACTTGCTCTGCTCCAATAAGTTTGGGTAACACTCTGTTTATTCGTTCTGCTAATAGTTTTGCTAGGATTTTGATGTCGTAATTTAGCAAAGAGATAGGCCTATAGCTGGCAGGTTGTTCGGGGGGCTTGTTTGCTTTGGGATGAGAACAATGAGCGCCTCGAAGCGATTGGTCCAGCTTCGTCAGCTGAGAATATACTGGAACAATATAAGCAACAGTGGGGATAATTGTTTGAAAATTTTCTATAAAAATTGGACAAGAAGCCGTCCGGGCCCGGTGTTTTGTCTAACGGGAGACTCTGAATAACTAGCTCAATCTCCTCTTGGGTGATGTCAGCCATCAGATGTGCCCGGTCGGGTTCCGCCAATGAGGGGGAGCTCCAAGTCTTTAAGGAAGGCAAGTATCTCCATCTCGGTAGGAGGGGACTCCATAG
Organism: Neoceratodus forsteri; assembly: GCA_016271365.2. Taxonomy (NCBI): domain Eukaryota; kingdom Metazoa; phylum Chordata; order Ceratodontiformes; family Ceratodontidae; genus Neoceratodus; species Neoceratodus forsteri. The sequence goes on along the minus strand of CM057458.1, from coordinate 300,123,006 downwards.
CCCCGTAAAAGGATTCAAAGTAATTTCAGAATTCTTGGACAATCTCCCCGGGGGCAGTCTTAATATGACCATCTTCCCTGGATTGTATCCCCGAAATTATTCGAGAAGCTTCTAACTGTGTGATACACCTTTCCAGGAGCTTTCCAGCCTTTTCCCCTTGATCTAGGTAGTTGGCTCTAGTTTTGATTAAAGCCAGTTCCGCTTGTTCCCCTAACAAGTTAAGGTACAAATCTCTCAGCTTAACTAGTTCAAGTTTATCTGTCTCCTGGGCCTGGGGGAACATGTTGGACTCTTTGATCCTTATCCGGGCCAATAAGTCTGACATGATGCACTCCTTCTCCCTCCTCTTTTTAAAGGCTAGCCCAATTAAGATGCCCCTTATAAAGGCCTTGAATGCCCCCCCAGAGCATGTCTGGCCGAATGTTATCTCTCAGATTATTTGCTATAAATTCGTCTATTTGTGTCGATACATCTTGAACTGCCTTAGGACTCCTCAAAATCTGGTTGTTTATCTTCCACCTATTACCCCTCTTGGGCAAAGATGAGAAGGAGATTGAGGCCGACATTGCAGCATGGTCTGAAGGAGGCCCCGCCACAATTGCCGAGTCCAGCGCCCCTGGAAGGAGTGTGCGGGAAAGCAGAATGTAATCAATGCGGGATGCCGTGCTGTGAACCTGAGAGACAAAAGTGTATTCCCTAGATTTCAGGTGGAGCACTCTCCACATGTCTGCTAGGCCAAGGTGGTCAATTAATTCCCTCAAGGCCCATAAGGCTGGAGTCAGACCCCATTGGAAGGTTTGGACCTGTCCATTAGGGATCTAAGGCCAGGTTGAGATCTCCCCCTAAGATCATGGGGAGTTGGTTAAAAGGTGTAAGCACTTCCAATAACTTTACGGCAAAATCTTGCGTGTCAACATTGGGACCGTAAACAGATCCTACTAAAATCTCTGTGTTTTGCAACTTCCCTTTGACAAGGATGTATCTGTCCTCATTGTCATGGATAACCTGCAGGGGGTAAAGGGAACCGATTTGTGTACTAATACCATAACCCCCCTACTTTGCATGTTACCCTGAGAGGAGAAGACCATCCCTATTTGCAGACGCCGCCTCATACTACTCTCCTCCATACGGAGTAAGTGTGTTTACTGTAGAAACACAAAGTTTGCCTTTACTACCTCTACGTGTTTCAGGATTCGATACTGTTTGGATTTCAGTCGTGCCCCTTTGACATTCCAGCTGAGAAATTTAATAACCCTATTCGATGCCATAATTTCACCTGCTAGCCTAATGCCATGATCCGGATAACCCACATCAGTATCCCCAACTTCAAAACCTGTGGTCTTGTGCACCCCCCTACTCCCAAACCAAATAAAACCCCCATACAAAGTATCCACCTAAACCCCTCTATCCTCCCCCAACCACAGTAACCGCAACCATCACAAACCCTCCCAACCCCCTGACCCAAACCATGCTATCATGGTCCATGACAACAGTACACATAGCTTGATCCCCACCACCCCTCCCCGCCACAACTTCTAAACGAAACTATTGATAATCCACTATATTTATTGTCTGCCTCATGACCTAATGTTTACACTTTAAGACTCTCAATAACTTGAACAGGTTCCACAGTAGGCCATGAGCCTGGGAAATGACTGTAGCACCCCCTAAGTAATCTCTCTAACCCCCTCTCTAACAGAAACTTGACCTAGTAAAGTGTATAGACCTGGGGCATATATCAATTACCTTGCTATGGCAGTAAATTATGCAACCCAGTTGAATTAAATCCTACTCAAGCCCTGTTGGTCTAACCCATACTAATACTCTATCTTATCTCTATAGCAAAAACTTGGTCCTACTAATACCTGTAAATGCTCTAACATCTTGGACAACTGTGCTTATACATATAACTCCTAAAATGCAACAATTCTGTGTCTATTTAACTTTTTAAGGTAAGTGAGTCCTGCTGATACGCTGTACTTGAACCATCAAGCGGTCTCTGGCTCCCTCTGGTGGTGGAATCTTTAAATTAATGTCCCAGCTTCTGCTTAAATTCAGACTTTAAAAACATAGAATTTCCTACTCTGTTGGCTGGGTGTATCGATTACCAGGAGTTCACCGGATCCATACTTCTTCTCCGTGCATTCCAGATACAAAAGGACAGCCAATTGTGCTGCTGAATAGCCGTTACTCCATTAGAGCAAAGCAATGCCGCAAGAAAACGAAGGCACACATTTCGCGCAGGAGCGAAAAAAGTCCAGTTACCCCCCAGGACCCGGTCCCATCAATCGCAGCACTGCCTATAACAGAGGCACCACACTGGACAACTTGCAAGTTCCACAACCGGAGCACAAACTAAACGAACACCCATGAACCCCGAACAGGACACCAAGCATCCCTAAAACTGAGCCAGCCCCTCTAGACATCTCAGGGGTCTCTGAAAAGATTGGGAAATGCCACTTGGAGAGCAGATGTTGCAGCCTCCACATTTTCATAAGAGTTCCAGCCTCCTGCTATCTGCACCTGAAATCTGGCAGGATAGCCCATTTTGAATTTGATTCCAGCCGTGATTAATTTGTTAACCAGTGAATGAAAAGCTGACCTTTTTTGCCGGACAGTCAAGGGCAGATCCTGAGCTACCCTAATCTTTCCTCCTGCCCATTGCAGCTCTTTAACCTCTCTGGTTTTCATTCTTTCTTGGTAGTTAAGAAACCAAAATATGAGGATACAAGGGAGTGCAGACTGTGGTGGTAATGGGCGCAAAGCGTGGTGAGCCCTTTCAATGGTGTACGTAGGTCCGAACGGAGAGGGACCTGCAATTTTCTCCACAAGTTTCCGCACAAACTTGATCAGATCTGGACCTTCCTCCCCCTCTGGCAAGCCGATAATCACCGCATTGTTTCGGTGACTCCTTCCCTCCAAATCCTCCACTTTTGATTCCAGCTTAGCTATTCGTTGTTTCATTTGGCTCAGTACCGGGTCCATTCTTGTGCTGCTTCCCTCCAGGGACCGTATCCGTGCTTCGTTATCTGTGGTCCTCTGAGCCAGATCTTCCAGTGCACAGGTAACACTCTTGATCTCTCCTGCTAATTCCTTCATCTCCATTTTGAAAGGGTGAAATTCTTCTAGGAATTTAGTTAGCTTTAGAGGTTCTTCCTCTGTAGCCCCAGTCGTGGAGGTCTGAACTTGTGGAGAAATTGAGGCCCTGGATTTTTTCGGTGCCTTCTCCGGCGTTGCAGGCGGGGTATGTTTGGGTGCAGCTTTGCGCATATCTACTTCCATCAGGTCTTCTGTCGCATCTGCACAGTCGCCCAGGTTAGTAGCTGTGCAATAGTTTCATAAACGAAAATTGAAGCTTAACTTTGAGTCATTTAGGAAGAAGGGAGGTCGGAGCACTCGGAGAAAGCAGCTAGTCAGTGCTCTGCATCACGTGACTCCCAGAAGAGTAATTTTTTTATGAGACCCCAAATAATGAATACTATGACACAGTACTTCTGTACTGTCAAACTGAGGATACTGAAAAGCAGATTATGAATAAGAGAAGAACTTTGGAGAAAATGGAAATTGAAATAACTCTACCTTTACTAGTCCCAAGATTTGGAGACCAAGAACCTTTGGAAAACAAAAATACAACTAATTATGATAAACCTGACCCTCAAGAATTAAGCCAAGAAAGAGTAGAACAGGAAAAGAAAGAGGTAGACAATTTAGATAGAATAATTGGAATCATTGAAGAACACGGGGAAAACAGATTAAGGGTTGGCTTTCTAGGATAATTACAATCTTTGGTTGGGAGATGTCAAATCAAGACTCTGAGTTCGACATAAGAGATGAATTGCTTGCCTTCCTTACAAGGATTTCTGGCTTTAAGATATTGAAGAATATGGTTGAACATATTAAAACTTATAGAGATAAATTTATGTCAAATCAAATAGATATAACCTTCAAAAATACAGAGATGGCTAAAACTTTCCTAGAAATGGCAGAAAATCTGGATAAGCTGGGTATATACACTGTGCATCCCTCTGAACTTGGAAGTAGGGATGATGAGGCATATTGCAGAAAACCTAAAAAGGAGGAAGATCTCCCTCTTACAGATCTTGAGAAATGGAATGATACAAATAAATTTTGGTAAGCTTAAAGTTAGATTGGCATAGTGAGTCCAATACATCTGTTAGAAAATAAAGTAATGATGAGATGAAACTAAAAATTGTGTCTTGGAACATCGAGGTCTTACATTTGAAAATGTCAGATCCTGAGGTAGCCAAATTTTTGGAAAGTTTTGATATCATAAGTCTCCAGGAAACCTGGTGCACAGAAGAAACTACTCCCAGATTTCCTGGATATGTGTCATTTTGCCTCTCAGCTCTGAGAGACAACAAATTTGGTAGATTTAAGGGAGGACTGACTTTCTATGTTAAGACTTGTCTGAATTTAAAAACTAAAGAATTCTCCCTAAAACTAATAACATTTTGGTTATTGAACTAATAGCAAGTATTCAAAAAATAATAATATGTAATGTTTACTTCCCACCAAGGTCTAATAATATAGATATTGATGATCCCTATATTGTGAATTTAAAGTCAAAGCTGAATGAAATTAATGAAAAAGAAGGGAACTTGCCCATATTTATTTTAAGAGATTTCAACTCAAGAATTAAGGCCAGAAACCTAGAAAATACATATTCAACTCTTGTTAACTCCTTGGAAATAATTAACTTCAGGCTGTCCTCAGTAAGAACAACTGAAGAATGCAGGACAAATCATAGGGGAAGGGAATTACTCCCAGCTCTTGCAAGTAGAAACTTCTGCATTCTGAATGGAAGAACCAGTGGTGATATCACAGGTAAATTAACATTTATGAGCCCTTTGGGCTCCTCCATACCTGACCTGATTTGGGCAGATCTGGAGGCACTCAAAATAACCCATAATTTGGAAAGTATAGATCATGTGGAATCTGTTCATCTCCCCCTGGTCCTGGCAATAGATAACTTCTGTTCTGTAACTGTAAATAATGAGATGAACATGGTAGATTATGTGGAAATTATAAATGAAAAAAGAATTAGGTGGAGCACTACTGGAGGAAATTCTCTATTCTGGAGAATTATTTGAAATAACTACACAAGCTATAAATAACATCGCCAGTTTTGAGACTTATGATATATGGGAAAATATTTGCAGAATTTTGAGTGATTTTTGTAGGAAAAATAAAGTAATTAAACAGGGCCATCAACATTTTGGCAAAGCATGGTTTAATCAAAGGTGCAGAAAGGCCACAACTAATTTCTCTAGGATACTCAGACAGCATAGGCAAAAGATAATAAAAAAAAATAACTTGGACTATGCAAAAGTAAAGAAAGAAAGAGAGAATTATAAGAAAGTACTACAAGAAGAAAAGAATAAATACTCCTTTCACTTATGGGAAAAATTAAGATGCGCCATACTTAAAAGGGATTACAAATTATTTTGGAAAATAGTAGCTCAAGGCTACAATAAATATTTAGACAAAGTAGAATCATATATTACTCAACAAACTTGGATTGACTATTTTTCAAAATGGTATTTTACAAGAGATTAAGAAGAATTAGAAATTAACATTAGAAGTGATGTAAACTGTCCAAGATCCATTCTGATAACAGAAGCAGAGATCATCAGCTCTCTAAATTCTTCAAAATCTAATAAAGCCCCAGGCCCTGAGAACAATCATTGGAGATATATACAAATCATTTAAGGATTGGTGGGCTCTATTCCTCTTCTGAATGTTTAATGGATTTGTACAAAATTAGAAATTTCCAAAAAGCTGGTCTGGTAGCATTATATTCCCTATATTCCAAAAAGAAAACCCTAAAGATCCCAAAATGTACAGACCCATTAGTCTGATAGATGTGTCCCAGAAAATCTTCTCAAAAATCATACTTGGCAGGCTATCAGATTGGTTGGAAGAGAATTCAATATTGGATGAGGCCCAAAATGGCTTCAGAGAGAACTGATCTACAGCCCAGCATTGTTATGTTTTACATCATTTAGCCTGGAAATACACAAAAATACTTTTGCTGCTTTGTGGATTTATCTGCAGCTTTTGACAGCATTAGCAGAAAAATCTTATGGGCTACACTGGAAGAATTGAAATGGGGAAGACTCTCTTGGACATTATCATCAGACTATATGAACATACATGGGCCAAGATATAATATAATCAATAGGGACATACTACAGACACATTTCAGACTAACACTGGGGTCAGACAAGGCTGTATTTTAGCCCCTACTTTGTTTAATATATATATTAACTCAATTTTACTTAAAATTAAAGAGCCTGACTATCATGCAGCTAAAATAAATGATCATAAAATTGATAGTCTGGCCTATGCAGATGATCTGGTATTGTTATCTATACCTCTGCACTGGGTCTAAGGAGGAAATTAAAATCTTTCGAGACCCTCTGCAGAGAAAAAAACCTAAAGATAAATGTGACCAAAACCAAGATTTTAATTTTTGGAAGTAAATTAAACCAGGGGATGGGATTTGAAATAGACGGTAATAAAATAGATGTTGTTAACACCTATGACTATCTGGGAGTTCACTTTTCCTATAATCTTAATTGGAATAAACACATAGAATATATATATATATATATATATATATATATATATATATATATATATATATATACAAAATAAAATGTTTTGGCAGTAAATGCATTCAGTCTTTCATGCCAAAATGAGGAAAACCTCCATTAAAGGGATTCTGAAGGTTCTTAATGCTAAAATAAAATCCAGCATAATATATGCAGAAGAGGTATGGAGCTTCACAAATATCAATTCATTAGAAATTATTCTTAATAAGCTTTATCGAAATATCATTATGCTCCCTCCTAGGACCCCAAATTGCATACTTAAGCTAAAACTGGGACAACATTCATTGATTTTACTCTTACAGGAGAGAAAAAATTATATTTCTCCTCAAAACTTTCTTATTACAAGATTATCAATTCCCAAGAATGTGTTTAGAGGAAGAAATTGGAATGGCAAAATTAGGTTATACACTAGAATTGGTTCAATTAGTTAAAAATACAATTTTTCCTTTGGGCCTGGGACATATGCTACATAATTTATATGTTAGACATTGGGAGGAGTTAACCTTCACTCTTAAACAGAGAATTTGGGATCTAGATATAAATCAAATATTTTCTAAACTGTCTCAATTGAAATTACACAGTAATTATAAGCACTTTAAGACCTCTTGGGGTTATGAGCCTTATTTATCACAATTAATCTGTTCTAGATCCAGAAGAGCTTATTCTTGATTTAGAACAGAAACTTATAAGGCTCAGTATATTTCATACAGGCAAAAAAGGAAAGATATTTTGCCTCCATACTGTAAATGTGGAAAATCAGTCATAGATCATCTAAAACATATTGTTTTGCTGTGCCCTCTTTTTTAAACAAAATAGAAGAAGATGGATGAAAGGACTGTTGGGTGGTCTCAGCCTTCCTCCCATTAAGATTATAGAATATCTTTTTACCTGTCACGAGAAAACCATGCTAGAAACTGTAGCTAGATTGCTAGCATCCATACCTTTATAATGGATAGAGCACTATAAATGTAAGATAAGGACTGTATAACACTCTGGAAATGGCATTAAGATAGGAAAGAAGTGTATTAACAGTTAAGTAATCATCTTGGATTTTGGAATGTAATTTTAACAAGAAGATATTATATTTATATTTTTATTAGTTTGCACTAATTTTAGGAGATTGTAATAGCTTTTTCTGCTGAACAATAAACTTTGTATTGTATTGTATTGTATTGGGAGCCAATAACAATGTAGTTAAAAAAATGCATTGGGAGCCGACTCGGTGGTGTAGAGGGTTGAGATACTGGTGCCACACCTAGCGCCACTCTGGTGACCTGGGTTTGGACACAGACTCAGGTTGCTGGGGGTCAGCTGGGGGGAGGGTGAGGAGCTGATTGAGCTGCTGACTGGCAGCTCTCCTCCTCAGGAGAATCCTGAGGGTTTCCTTGCACTTGGCTGCCTCCTGGTGGAGGCTAGGTGACAACGTCATGCTTGAGGAGCCCTGGTGCTAGGCCAGGGGAGGGCAGAAGGGGACATTACTGGAGCCACAGAGTGCATACATGCCTCCACACATATGTGCTACCATGTTCTGGGGCCTCTGGTAACAGGGCAAAAAAGAGGAAAAAGTACAGGGGTCACACAAGAATGACACCTTCAGATTGGCTTCAGGGATCTGCCGGGGCACACAAAGTGCTCAACTTCCTGAACAACACTGGAGTCAGTAAAGTTTGACCAACATAAGTGCAGCCTGCCATGGTGGAAAAACACAGAATTGAAAAAAATGCATTGAACAGCACATAAAAGTTCTTTGTACTATTCAGCTCTGTAGCAGGATAAAAACTTTTCAATTCTGTTGTAATTTTAGCCTTAACCACACAATTCAGAATTATTAATTATACCTGTGACAGAAATTGTAAGGAAGGAGTTAATGGTGGATTCTGTAGGTGCCTTATTTTTCAGCAGTCTGGGAAAAAAAAGCACTCATGCAAGCTGAGAAGTTCCACGAGCTGGAATTCTCAATCCTTCCTAGCTGCTAGATAAGAGCTGGGTCATAAATCTCGAGTGGACATCTCCACACACACAGGCCAGTTTGACAGGATTGGTTCACTCAAATATAAACTTAAGTGTAAAAGGGAATATAATTGGTCACTGATAGGTGTTCAGTCTGATTGGGACAATTAAATACAGACATGGTAGATGGTTGGTGCATTCAAAGGAGGAATAGGCATTACCTATTCCCAGGAGAATATATAAGAGGATGAAAGACAATGAAGTGTGTTCTTCTTCTTACTTTTGAATCTGGAGGGAGAATCTAAGTTGGGTGCCTACCCTTCTAGCTACGTCCATGGGAGCCTGGCAGTTAGCATAGGGCACAGTGGTCTCTTGAAAGGACAGGGAAGGGTAAGTTTATTACTAGCATATTGCAGTAATAGCCTTTTCTTTTGCCATCTGTTATTTAAAAAAAAATTGTTTACTTTCCTGTATTAGTATTATTCTCTTGTGTTGCAAATATATATCCTGTAAATGCTCAGTGCACTTTCTGTTACGTAAAAAGTTATTTATTTGCTCAACAGTTGTGACTGTGATGTCATTTTTCTAAGGTAATATTTGGTTTCCACTGGCTGAGTTAAATTCTGTGTGGCATCCGCCACCCGAGAGAGACACACTACCATACTTTAACTTGTGCGTTTGCACGTTTAGTATTCAAGTTTGTAAACTTAAAGGAGGTGCTAGAAGACAGTCCAGCTGGTGGCAGCAAATACCTGAGGATAGACACCTCTCTAAATGCTGTTTCAGCTCAGAGGGAGAGGTGGGTTGTCACAATTGGTTGGCAGTGGTGGGGTGATGATAGTGGACTGCGTAGTACACTGAGATGCAGAGTTTGCCAGTGGAACAGTTTCCTTAGCATTGCAAAACAGAATATATAAGGGAATACACTTGTACAACAGTTTTATTTGTTTCTAGTTAGCACAGTGTAAATTAAGAGAATGAGCTCCATGGAGTATGACTCACTTACTGTGCAACAGTTTTGTGAAAGGTGCAAGGAAAAGGGGATTTAGCTTGAAGGTCTAAAACACAAGAAAAGGGCAGACCTCACAGCTGCCCTTGTGGCACATGACCAGAAGCAGACAGTCTCTGGGGGTGAGTCAGGAACTGAGGCAGCAGACCCCCTAAACCAGCTTGATGCTCTGTGACTGCAGCTGTTTCTGCAAGACAAGGCACTGGAGGTGAAAAGACTGGATGCTGAAGCAGAAACACGAAGGTTGGATGCAGAAACAAAAAGACTGGAAGCAGAGACAAGAAGACAGGAAGCAGAGAAAGAACTGGAAGAAAAAAGACTGGAAGTAGAGAAAGAACTGGAAGAAAAGAGACTGGCAGACAGAGAGAAGGAATGTGAATAAAGAGAAAGAGAACAACAGCACGAGAAGGAGATGATGACTCTGCACAGCCAGCAAACCGTAAGTAATGGTGGAGTGAGTTTGCCTCATGAAGCCAAAATTAATTCTAAATTGTTCCCTCAGTTTAAAGAGGAAGATGACCTTGATTTATTTTTGAGGTCATTTGAGAGAGTATGTGACCAATTCCAATTGACTAAGGCTTCCTGGTCAACTTATCTCACACCTTTACTTACGGGGGGGGTGCTTTGCATGCATTTTCTAAAATGAGTAATGAAAACTATGCTGATTATGATAAAGTTAAAACAGTGTTATTGAAACATTTTGAATAAGCTCCTGAGGCTTATAGAAGGAAATTTAGGGAGTTAAAGAAAAGCCCAGAAGACAGTTATGCAGAACTGCAGGTTCAACTGTGTACTTACCTTGATAGGTAGGTGGAGGGGGCTAAAGCAAACACTGTAGAACTAATCAAAGGTGTATTGGTGAGAGAACAATTCCTTAAAATTGTACCTGAGGATGTGTGCGTATGGCTCCTAGACCGGGCATGTGCCTCCTCAAAAGAGGTGGCAGCAAGCTCTGACATGTATATGTCTAGCCAGCCATACACACAGAGTAAATCTTATGGTGGGGGGCAGCACATGGTTATAAGGGATCCCATGGGGGCAGCCCAAAGGAAACCAGCCTGCACCTGCGCCCAAAGCAGACCCTTCTGGTTCTAAAGGGACTCATGAGACAGGACCCAAGAAATGTCATATTTGCAATCAAGTGGGGCACTTGAGATATAACTACCCTCAGAAAAGGGTTAAGGGGCAGAAGTATGGTGGAGGGGGTGAGCAAAAGAGCACTGGTGTATTTGTGGGGTGTGCCCAGCCTGAAGAACCACTCTCCTCTGATGAAAATATGCATCCCATTGTAGTTAATGGGGCAGTAACACAGGGACTGAGGGAATCAGGTGCTTACATCTCCCTAGTGAGGCAGGATCCCATCTGGGCAGAGCAGATGGTGCCTGGGAAATATTCCAGGGTCCAAGCATTCACAGGGCCAGCAGTCCAAATACCAATGGCTAGAGTCTTCTTGAGCTGGGAGGGTGGCCATGGAGAACAGGAGGTGGGGGTCGTAAAGGCCTCCCTGTAAATGTGATTGTGGGGAATGATTTTGACCACAGGAAAAATCTGGTGTGTATTGTAACTCATAGTCAGGCAAAAGGGCAAGCTTCTGAGGGTGAAAAGGAGGTGACTCAAGGTGATCCAGCCCCTCCTTCAGCAGCTGAGGAACTGGCTAGCACAGGGGAGGGGCTGGCTAGAAGCAGCAGTCTGGAACCCCAGTCACAAATAGAGGAGCCCACAGTACTTCCTTCTGAAGGGACGCTGGGAAGGGTCAGATGAGGGCAGCTGAGTGCTGCACAGCGAACTGACCCTACCTTGGAAAAATTGAGGGAAATAGCTCATAGGGCTGAGTGTCCTCAGGGGGGTAGAGTCCATTTACTGGGACAATGTGCTGTTGCACAGAGAATGTACAACAGAGGAAGGGCTAGATGGTGAGGTACTCCAACAGCTGGTAGTCTCTAAGGTTCACTGTCAGCAGCTTTTGGCCCTTGCCCATGATATCCCTTTTTCAGGGCATTTGGGGGTGAGGTGCATGAAAAAGCAGCTGACCAACAATTTCTTCTGGCCTGGTATTGGCAAGGATGTGGCAGATTATTGCAGGACTTGTCCACAGTGCCAGTGGGTAGGGAAATTGGGGGAAAAGGCCAAGGCAGCTTTGATGCCCCTGCCCATTATTGATGAACCCTTCAAGAGGGTAGCTGTGGACGTAATGGGGCCATTGAGCACCCCAAGTCACACTGGCAAGTGGTATATCCTGGTAGCTGTTGACTATGCCACAAGATACCGAGAGGCAGTGGCCCTATCACCCTCTGAGGCAGAACCAGTGACAGATGCACTGTTGGGAATATTTAGCCAGGTAGGCTTTCCCCAGGAGATACTCTCAGATCGGGGTGCCAATTTCATGTCAGGGTTAATGAGTAGTTTGTGGGAGAAGTGTGGGGTAAAGCAGCTCAAAACCTCCCCATACCATCCCCAAACTAATGGTCTGGTGGAGCGATTTAATTCAACCCTTAAGACCATGCTAAGGACTTTTTCTGACCAGCATAAGAGGGACTGGGACAAATATTTGCCTCATCTCCTATTTGCATACAGGGAAGTCTCACAGAAGTCCACATGGTTCTCACCTTTCAAGCTCCTATTTGGTCATAGGGTGAGGGGGCCCCTAGATTTGAGTCAGGATGAATGGGAAGTTGACCGTACCTCCCAAGGGGAGTCTGTTGTGGAGTATGTCCTGAACTTCAGGACCCATCTTAAGAAGCTCATAGGGTTTGCTCAGGAGCACTTGGCCGCTGCACAACAGCGTCAAAAAGTCTGGTATGACTGTGGGGCCCAAGCCAGAGAATATGAGGTGGGACAGTGAGTGATGGCACTCATCCCTGTCTGACATAATAAATTACAGGCAGCATGGGAGGGGCCATTCTCTATTATCCAAAAGGTTAGTGATGTCAATTACATGATAGAGCTACCAGACAGGAGATGCAGATGAAAGGTGTATCATATTAACATGCTGAAGCCCTACTGTGACAGGGAGGAAATGGTCCTCACTGTATGCAGTGCCCCAGAGGAAGAAACTGAGATGGATCCACTGGTGGACCTGCTTGGGGAGACCAGGGTTGCATCCTCTGTGGACAACCTTACCCTCTCAGAACAGCTGATGCCAGCCCAGGTGCAAGAAATTATGGGTGTGCTGAGAGAGTTTGAGGACATGTTCACAGGGAAACTGGAGTACATCACGATTTCAGAGCACCATGTGGATACAGGGACCCAGGTTCCCCTGAAACAGTCCCCCTACAGGGTACCTGAGCATATTAAGCAGACAGTGAAAAAGGAGCTCAAGGAGATGCTGGAACTTGGAGTAATCCAGGAATCTAGTAGCCCCTGGGCATCACCCATGGTATTAATCCCCAAAAGGGATGGCACCACATGATTCTGCATTGACTACTGGAAGCTTACTAGCTGCATGGAGTCTGATGCCTATCCCATGCCCAGAACAGATGAGACCCTGGAGCAACTGGGGGGAACCAAATATTTGACCACAATAGACCTAACAAAGGGCTATTAGCAGGTACCTCTGACCCCTGCAGCCAGGGAGAGGTCAGCTTTTGTCACTCCATTTGGTTTATACGAATTCAAGGTAATGCCTTTTGGAATGAAGAATGCACCTGCAACCTTTCAACGGCTGGTGGATCACATTCTGTCTGAGGTAGGTGAGTTTGCATTGGCGTGTATGGATGATATAGCCATATACAGCCAGCCCTGGGATGAGCACATCAAGAATGTACGGGGATGTGTTCCACAGGTTAAAGAATGCAGGTCTGACAGTCAAGGTGGAATAGTGCCAGATGGGTATGGCAGAAGTGTCCTACCTTGGGCACCAGGTGGGTAGTGGATACATTTGCCCAGAGCCTGCCAAGGTTGATGCCATCCTGGCCTGGCCTACTCCTACCACAAAGAAACAGGTCAGGGCATTTCTGGTGACAGCAGGGTACTACCGAAGGTTTGTTCCTCGCTATAGCAATCTAGCTAAGCCCCTGACAGACCTAACTAAGAAGGGAAAGCCGGATACAATGAAGTGGTCAGAAGGCTGTAAGGTAGCTTTTCAGGAGCTAAAGAAGGCCTTAAGTCGCCCAGCTGTATTGGCCAGCCCCAGTTATAGTCTAAAGCTTATGATCCATGTGGATGCCTTAAATCATGGGCTGGGGGCTATGCTGAGCCAAGTTACCCAGCAGGGTGAGGAGCACCCGGTTGTGTACCTCAGCCGGAGGCTTTTGCCCAGAGAGGAGCATATGCCACAGCTGAAAAGTAATGCTTGGGAATAGTGTGGGCCCTTCAGAAGCTGCAGCCTTACCTATATGGGAGAGAATTTACTGTGGTCACAGATCATAATTCTCTGATATGGCTTCATAGGTCAAGCGGGCAAAATGGAAAACTACTGTGTTGGAGTTTGGTACTGCAGGCATACAACATGACCATCCAGCATCGCAGTGGCAAACAAAAATGCAAATACAGATGGGCTCTCTAGACAGGGCTAATGACATGGCCAGATACTTTGGGCACTTCCTGGTAGTTGCATGAATGGCTGTGTCACTTGGGGTGGCCCAAGGGACACACCTTCATTATCTGGGGGGGGGATGTGACAGAAATGGTAAGGAAGGAGTTAATGGTGGATTCTGTAGGTGCCCTATTTTTTAACAGTCTGGAAAAAAAACACTCCTGCAAGCTGAGAAGTTCCACAAGCTGGAATTCTCAGTCCTCCCTAGCTGCTAGATAAGAGCTGGGTCATAAATCTTGAGTGGACATCTCCACACACACAGGCCAGTTTGATGGGATTGGTTCACTCAAATATAAACTTGAGGGTAAAAGGGAATATAATTGGTCACTGATATGTGTTCAGTCTGATTGGGACAATTAAATACAGACATGGTAGATGGTTGGTGCATTCAAAGGCTGAATAGGCATTACCTATTCCCAGGAGAATATATAAGAGACTGAAAGACAATGAAGTGTGCTCTTCTTACTTTTGAAGCTGGAGGGAGAATCTAAGTTGGGTGCCTACCCTTCTAACTAGGTCCGTGGGCACTGGCAGTTAGCATAGGGCACAGTGGTCTCTTGAAAGGACTGGAAAGAGTAAGTTTAGTACTAGCATATTGCAGTAATAGCCTTTTCTTTTGCCATCTGTTATTTAAAAACATTTGTTTACTTTTCCTGTATTAGTGTTATTCTCTTGTGTTGTAAATAAATATCCTGTAAATGCTCAATGCACTTTCTGTTAAGCAAAAAGCTATTTATTTGCTCAATAGTTGTGACTGTGATGTCATTTTTCTAAAGTAATATTTGGTTTCCACTGGCTGAGGTAAACTCTATGTGGCATCCGCCACCCAAGAGAGACACACTACCATACTTTAACTTGTGCGATTGCACGTTTAGTATTCAAGTTTGTAAACTTGAAGGAGGTGCCGGAAGACAGTCCAGCTGGTGACAGTGAATACCTGAAGATAGACACCTTTCTAAATGCTGTTTCAGCCCAGAGGAAGAGGTGGGTTATCACAATACCCTGTACATTTTGCATTGAATAGATGCATCATGAGATTAATTTTATTAGAACAGTGTAATATTGGATAGTTTTGCACAATCTATTCTGGAATAAGTAAGCAATAACACACAACAGGGTGTGGTTTATTTGGACAAATGCACACCTAGAGGTGTACTGCCCCTTGCAGTGCATTTATCCAGAATGAAAAACACCCTGGAGTGTGTTATTGCACTTATTAAAATGGGTATGTATTGAACAATACTATAGTTTTTTTTTTAATTGACAAATTATTAAAAGTTGTTCTTGTTTGAAGTTAAATAGTCCCTCTGTTTGTCAGTAGGGGTGCTGGAGAGGCACTATCACACTAGTTGAATGGACTGCGGCTGCTTCATGGCAAAAAAATAAACAAAAAACTCCCACTGATTGAGTCTTGCTGCCAGCCTGAGTGAGGGAAGTGAGATTTTTTTTTCTTCTTTTTGCCCACTTCCCAGCACACTTTCCTAAAGTGCAACCGTGGCAGGTTGCTAGGCCACTGGCAAGACCAAGATTTCCTTGTGGTCTTGCTGGCAGCATGCTTCCCTCTGTGGTAGCTGTTTTGTAAAAGTGCCTGTGGTCTCACTGTGTGCCGGTTGGAACTGAGAGCAAGAGGCCGCCTGCAACTCGGGTGACAATAGATCATTCGGGTCCACATAAGGCACTGTTTTCTCTCTTTTTTACACCATATTGTTTGTGGTTTGAGTCAGTGGCTATGTTACTCTGTTGGATCGGTGGCTCAATGGATTCCTGGAAGGTGAGTTAATCCTTCTGACAGACTAATCTTTGGAATTTTTATACTAGCTAATTAGCATCCATGACACTAGAAAGAGAGTCTGATACTGATGTTGTGGGACTTGCAGATCAATTAAATTCAAAAGTTAGGGTACAGATTTGGCAAGAGAAACCTTTGCCATTTTTTTATTTTAACTGCCCAATCATTAATATGATCACTGCTGCTGTTTACCTAGCTTTAGGAATGTCTAAAAGCCTGTCCCAAGTTGAAAGTAATGTTGCTTCAGATTCTTAGTTTGGTTATTTCTGGTACATCAAAGTGATAAAAACAGCTCCATGTTACAGAGCAGTAGTTGGGGGGGGTGCTGCTCTGGCACACTTGCACCCTGGGTTCATGCCCCATGCCTGGGACAACAGGATCGGAAGCCAACAGAAAGAGCTCCCAGCATTGCCATGGATGCTTCCCCCTCAGGAGAGGCCGGGGCAACATGTTCTGGTAATGGCATGTGGTGGTGGTGCACTTGGTAGTATAGGAGGCCAGTCAATGCAAAATTAAAAATTTCTAAATATGACACCTACCAAAATTAATATGACAGCCTGCAATGAGTATGCTACATGTCACAATGAATACCAACACATTGTGCTGTGATCATGACACAAGCTGAATCAGGATACCAAATGCCACAATGGGTATAACACACAATGAAATGAGTGCAAGATATACTTGTAACCACCCTTCCCTTCTACCTTCTACCTTCACACCCACCCACAAGTGATGCTTCCTAGGGGATGTAGGTTGGTGCCTGGGTTTGTGATTATAATCAAAAATATAAAAAAAAGAGGTGTGCAAGAACAAGGGGGCACAATTTGAAGATGGGGGGTGGCTCAGAGGTAATGTAAGGAAGTATTTTTTCACAGAGAGGGTTGTGGATGCATGGAACTGCCTTCCAGAGGAGGTTGTGGAGTCAAAAACAGTGGTTGAATTCAAGCATGCATGGGACAGTCATAAGGCAATTCTAGGGGATGGGGTAGAAAGAAGTAGGCTGCTGGTTAACTAGGATCTGCAGCTTATCCATTAGGTAGGGAAATGGGCAGACTGGGTGGGCCAAGTGGTCCTTATCTGCCATCAAATTCTATGTTTCTAATTGGCTTGGCAAGTGGTGCGGTGCCTCCACTTAAGGGGATCCTTCTAACAGTGTACTGCCAGGGTATGAGACTTCTCTTCGCCCATAATGCTTGTGAGTTATTTGATAAAGTGACTCTCAAAGTCTCTCCCTTGATCTGAGTGCAGGTGTTTGGGCAGTCCACAATGCACAAAATAGTTTTCACACAATACTTTAGCCACAGTGGTTGCTTTTGGGTCTTGTGTAGGGAAAGCCTGTGCATAGTGGGTGCTGTGGTCAGTTACTACTAAAATGTTACTGATCTCTATTTGGTCAGGTTCAAAGGAAAGGAAGTCCATACAGACCAAGTCCATTGGCCCACTACTGATGATGTTTACAAGAGGTGTTGCTCGTTTGGGTAGAGTCTTATGGGTGATGCACCTATTACAGCTTTTGCAATGTCATGCCACCTCCAAAGCAATACGAGGCCAGTAGAAGCGGTCTTCTACCAGGCCCAAAGTCTTATCAATTCCCAAATATCCCATGTCTTCATGAAGGGCTCACAAAACCATTCAGCAATACTTTTTTGGGGCAGCACCAGTTGCTTTTTGGAAAATTGAGTTTGTGTCTTCGAGATACAATACAACAGTCCATGCTTTAATGAAAATTTGCCCCACTCTCTCATGAGAAGTGATACATCTGGCAGGTTTACTTTGACTTGAAAGGAAGACAAACCATTTTCTTTGGCTAAGATAATGTCTCATAAACTAAGATCTACTCACTGTGCTTTTCTTACATCTGTAGGAGATAAATGAGGCAATGAGGTGTTGTGCAGGGTGATGAATCATCCGTACACGTCCGGTATGGTGTCAGGATTACTCCAAGTGGATCCACAGCACAGTCTGGGTTGATGATGACAGGTCAGTCATCAGTACCATCATTTGGGAAACAGCTTTCACTCCATCTTACATAACATAGGTCCAGGGCCTCTCCGTGGGAGGAGTATTAGGGGAGCATTTGGACAGCGCATCTGCATCTATGTTGTTTCACCAAGGACGATATTGCAAGCAGAAATTGTAAGCTGATAGTGCAGAGATCCATCTATGCCCAGTGCCATCCATCTTGGCAGTTGTCAGCACATATGTTAGTGGGTTATTGTCCGTTAGCACCATGAATCTGACTCCATACAGGTACTCATGGAATTGTTCAATCACTGCCCATTTCAGTGCAAGAAACTCTAACTTATGGACTGGATAGTTCTTCTCAGAAGGAGTCAAACTGTGATAGGCATAGGCAACAGGTCTCATACCTTTGTTGTGTTCTTGGTAGAGTACGGTACCCAAACCTTCCATGCTGGCATCAATGTGAAGAATGTATGGCTTGGTGTAATCAACAAAGGCTAGAACAGGGGCTTCTGTTAGGAGATGAATAATTTCTTGAAATGCACTCTCTCATTCATTAGTCCATCAGACCCCAAACAGTTCATTGGTTCTGAAATATTCATTTGGGGAGGTCTTCATGGCTCCTCAATGTTTGCTCTTCTGAGTAAGAGGATATCCCTGAGTTACTCTGAACAAAGGCCTCACCACCGCAGAGTAGTCTTTTATAAATCTCCGGTAGTACCTGCAAAATCCTAAGAAAGACTGAAGCGTTTTCAAGTTGGTGGGTCTGGGCCATGTGGTAAGAGCTTTCACTTTTTCTGGATCAGTACTTATACCTTGATCAGAAACAATATGTCCCACATACTTTACGGAAGTCTGGCAGAACTGAAATTTGTCCAAAGAGAGTTTAAAGCCATGTTTCTTCAGTCAGTCCAGTACCTTTAGTAGTCAGGTTTCATGTTCTTCCAGTGTTCTCCCAAACACTATCTGGTCATCCAAGTAAACTAAGACTTTTTTTTTTTTTTTAGTTGTTTAACCACGAGTAGCACACTAAGTTGACAGCTTTTTTACAGGAGCGACCTGGTAGCACAGGGAAGTTAAGTGACTTGCTCAGGGTCACACAGTATGCAAGTGGAAGCTGTGGGATTCAAACACAGGTCTGGTCTTCTGGATGTCACCAGATTTGCAGCTCAGAGCCTTAAACCATTGCGCTATACTGCCTAAAAGATTCATGCCACCCACCACCATCTCCATCAAATGGTGGAACATTGCCAGGGCACCAGATATGCCTTGGGGCATTCTCTCAAACTGGTAAAATCCAAGGGGATAAATAACAGTGGTCTTCTCCTTATCTTTCTCAGCCATCGGTATCTGGTAAGGCTGTCTAAGGCATCTTGCACTCGAGGCATGGCACATTGATCAGCCACTGTCCGTTGGTTCAGGGTGCTATAGTCAATGTACATTCTTACTGCACCATTCTTCTTTCAGGCCACCACTATAGGCATGGCATAGGGATTGCAAGATTCAGATAGTATCCCTGCCTTCAGGAGTTCTTGCAAATGTCTCCTAACATCTTCAATATCTGCAGGCACCAATCTTCTTGACCTTTCACAAAATGGGTCATCATCATGTAGGCGGATATGATGTTCCTCTCCTTTTGCACAATCCACATCCCATTCATGGCAAGAAAATACATCTTATCTGCCTACCAACTCCTTTAATCGATTCTTCGGGCTGGCGGAAATGGGAGATGGACCAAAGCTGAATACTCCTGCATACCGTTGAGTAGTCTTCTCCGGAGAGGATGTGGCCATGACCACATCAGCTCTGTACGGATTGGCTATTACTGTACCAGAGTGCACCGTCAGATCCTTGTGAGTCTCATTCTTTAGCTTTATTTTGATTCTCTTGACCATCACATCAGCTCCAGGCAGCACTCCTTGCTAGACCATCAGATCATTTGGCAGATCTCTTCATAGTGACTCTACAATAACTATTTGATCGAACAGTGACTCCTTGCAATCCACTGTTCCTTTCACCACACACTCGGCACCAGGGGGCACAATCAGAGGATCTTTTCCTTCTCTTTGATAGCTCTGACAATCTTCTCCATCTGGCTGCTGACCTTGGTCTCTCTCTCTCTCTCTCCAGGTGGGCAGTATCCACAGTGGCATGAATTGGTAAGTCTGGTAGATTCTTTCCCCTGCATTCTGCAGGCACAAGTGAGCCAGGCGTTCAAATATATTGGCATTCGTACCAGTCAACACCAGGGTCTTGTCCAATATCTGGGTGTCAGAACAAATAAGGGCTAAGGTGTTGATCTTTTGAGGGATGCCAGTAAAGGTTCCCTAGAATTCAGTTTGCATAGTGATGTAGCCATCATAGGGGTAGCTGGCATTGTTCGACCCCCACACAGAAAGTCCCTCTACAGGGTGCAAAGGCAGATGCTGTAAGAAGCTCTGGTAAAAAGATCTATAAATGATGGTGATCTGTGATCCACTGTCCAGGAGGGCATCACACAGGTATCCTTCAATAGAAATCTTGATGGTAGGAGTGGGACCCATCAGTCCAGATGGTAACCTGTTTCTGACAGATGTATTAGGGCTGGTCCATTTTACGGAGCTGTTCGATCTGAGTCCCAGGCTTCTCTCTCACCTGGCTCCGTTGTTGTTTCCCTGTGTCTGTTGCTGTCCCTCCCATTTCTGGTTCACTAGCTGCTGATTCTCAGGACTAACACAACCTCATGCAATATGTCCATCTTCTCCACAATGATAACAGAACCATTCACTTCTGGGTACAGTTGTGGATCGAAGGATGACTCTTGAATCAGAGGAAGGATTTAGCGGGTGTCCATGCCCAGCTGGCAGGGAATTGGCTTGTGGATGAGGTGTCTGTGTCATCTGCATGGCTTTGACACACTCACTGAGTTCTTTTACCTGCATTTTCAGGTCTGAGATATCAGTTTGTTCTTGGCTATTCACAGCTTGAGGCTGTTAGAGGAAGGCTTTCCCAGTAGGCACCCACAATGAATTTACAATATCTTCCTGTGACTCTTCCTCTCTCACCTCATCAAGAAGCTGTCTGAAGTTAGGAGAGTTGGCTCAGTGTTCATTTAGTCTTAGAGTTATCAGAGTCCAATGGGAATACACAGCACCACGTAAGATTTGGTCAAGTCTCATTTGAGCAACCTGTTCAGGGGGTCACTCCTCCACATCAACTATTTTACGAATCACTGTCTCTACACAGGTCATGTAATGGGACAGTTTCTCTCCCACATTCTGGGTGGTGGCTCCCAGTTAAAAAATGAGGTCTTCCTCATGCTCAAGTGCTCCATAGGAACTTCTCAGTATAGCGAGATGGTCACTAGGAGTACAATCTGGTTGGCTGGCTCGCAGTGTTCGGATGACCTCCTGTGCCATACCTTTCAAACGTTCCACTATGCATTTGCATTTCTTGTCATCTGAGCATTTCCATACTTGCACAATCTGAGTGGCTTGACTAATCAAACTCTCATAGTCAACCTTACCAGAAGACATGGGAATAGTGCCAGAAAAGTATGCAGTCTTCTATACTGTTCACAAAGGCTGAATCAAGTAAGGGGACCACTCAGGTCCTCTAACCCAGGGTTTGCCAGTAGGTTTCTTCTTTGTCAGGTCACTGTCTGGGAATATAGCACTAATGTCTTGAACTGACTTCCCCTCAGTGGCTAACAGCAAATGTAACTTCTTTTTAAAGTCACTTGGTTCCTTAGGGTCCTCAGCAGGAGGATCTGGGGTGGCATGAGTAATCAAGACCCACGGGGTGGTATCTCCATCAGCAGGGAGCTGATCAGGCACTCTGGAAGGATCAATATCCTCTTGGCACTCTATCAAAACTCTATGGGTATTGCTGAGCAGAACTGTAGATCCTCCTACATTCAATAACTTTTCCTAAACATTTTGTGCTGCCTAGGACATTTTCAACACGGTCCCTTGGGGTTGCTTCAGGGAACCCTTATACCAAATTTGCTTTTTTTGGATCAACGTCCACACCCTTGCACCATTCTTGCAATGAGATGCAATCCATAATGACTTTTGAATTCTTGGGAAGGGGGGTACCAGACTGACCCCAATATAAAGAGAAGAGTACTGAAAATCCCAAAAATCCCAGCAGTAGCCTCCAGTTTTGTAACCATCCCTTCCCTTCCCTTCTACCTGCACACCCACCCACAAGTGATGTTGCCTAAGGGATATAGGTTGGCGCCTGGGTTCATGGTTATAATTGGCTTGGCAAGTGGTGTGGTGCCTCCACCTATGGGGATCCTTCTAACAGCATACTGCCAGGGTGCTTCCCCACAGGAAATTAAATACAGTCCCCTCCCTTGGTAATAAATAATACAGTATACAATCCCCTCCCCACTTATAACTCTAGACATGAACTATCACACTACACAATAATGCAATGACTGCAACAGTTTTCAGAAAAATAAACAACAAGGGTTTATTTTAGGGTAGATAAAGATGTAGGGGCAGTGCAAGCAAAGAGGAATAAAAGCATTCAATAACATGACTCTATACTCTATGCAAATCAAGCAAAATAATAACATGGGCATTCAGAACAGACAGTACTTTGCATTCCAGAATTACCAGCCTCAGATCCACTCCCCCTACTGGTATACCAATTAACTCCACTGTCCCTGTGAGAGCTCTCTATTTGGTGTGCACACACTGAACAGTTGCAGGCCTGTGATGTGGAAAAACTGGGTGCAGAGCAAGTGAAATGCTGTGATGCTGTAGTGCAAAGTACCAACCACACCAGGGGGTGCACTGAAAACTGTTTTTTTCCTGGCTGTACTTGTTGTTAAGGGCATTGCTAAGGTCATGCAGGAAGCCCAGATGTAATGTTAACTAGTTAGCTAGCTGAACAGTTAGAAAAGCATTTGTTTGGGTAAAACCCAGTACTCACGACCTTTGGTGAACAGATGCAGGCTGTTGGGGGATGTCTCCCCTTTTCAGGCAACTTGGAAGAACAGGCATCTTGGATGAACAGGCAAGAAAGGCATGGATGCAGGTGATGATCCTCTTCACCCCACAGAGGGACTTGTCTTCACCCACTTCAACTGTAGATAGGTAATCTTCACCCCACAGAGGGACTTGTCTTCACCCACCTCAACTGTAGGTAGGCAGCAGCAGATCAAGCAAGCAGGCAGAACCTCAGAGCATAGGTCCTGACAGGAAACTCAGTCTCTTTATTGGTCAGCAAAATGAGGCAATAGCTTTTGTTACCTCAGTCGCCAAAGAAGCAAATTCATTTCCTTCAGCAGACTTTAATATTTGGAGCACCAAATATCCCAGTTCTTTCAGCTGATGCAAATCCCCGATCTCTGGGACTCACCAGGATCTAAAGTCAACAGTTCCTAATCCGTGCAGAAAGCACAAACTGCAGGATTTTCTCTCTGACAGCAGCAGAAGCTGTCAAAAATACACCTTCTCCTTACAACTCTCACAGGAAAAGACACACTGGCAAATTGTAAAACTCAGAATCTGCATGTTTGAAACTCAGCTTCTCATCGGTCCTTACAACTCACAACCCCTTTGTCTCAATTGGAGATACCGCAACTACCAATAGCCTTAGGATTCCACGCTGTTCTCAAGCAACCTTGGCAAAGATGGCCACCCCTTAACAGTTCTCACAAGCTCAGTCTCTTTCTCTCAACTGTAAAATATTATTGACACATAGTTGTCAGCATCTGGCTTCAGGGCTAGCACCCTCCTGGTCCCTTCTGAGGGTTGCTAGGGCCAGGGGGTACATGAAAGGGGCAAGAACCAAGTCGCTAGCTCCATTTTGTGGACTCCCCAGGAGGAGCTGTCTCAAAATGGCATTTTCAGCCACTGAGCATCATGGGACTTGTAGTCCCTGCACTCACCATGTTGTCCTTTATTCCCCAACCCACTGGAGGCAGAGCAGAGTCAGGGAGTCCTTCAACATTTACTTTTATTTGTTTTGTGTCCCCCCAGCCTCTTTTTCAGTCCAGTGGGGCTGGGGAGATGAATCCCCCTCATGCGCACTTCTACCACTTTCAAATGGTGCTTGAGGTGCCAGAACAGCTGTGGCCTTGTCCCTGTGCTCCCTGCCCTGCTGTGCAGCAGTCTGGGGCATGTGGAGCAACACACATAAGTGGCATACTGGCCACTTTTTCTATGGTGCTTGAGGTGCTGAAATGTCCAAATGCACTCCCTGGCCCTGGCAGCAGTCCAGGATAGGGCCGGGGGAGTGAGTATATGAGCAGCTCACTGGCCACATTGGAGAGGCACACGAAGGTGCCGCAATAAAGTTAATTTGCTTCCTGACCCTGTCGGAAGTACAGGAGTGGGCTGGGGAGACAATATCAGGGAGAGGCTGCAGCAGGCAGCATACCAGGAGGCAGGAGGAACCCCAGGTAATCTCCTGACTTGGGAAGGGTGTGTTAAATACTGAATACAATACATAACAAAATAGTATAACAGATGCTGTAATGAGCAGAACACATACCAAAATGAGAACATATATTAACATTCATCCAACATGAACCAAATAGGTTCATGACATGTAAAAAAATGCAGTGAATTCACTGGTTGAAAGGGCTCAGAGCTGTGTAATTTTTGACCCATGAATACATGTCTAAACCACTTTCTGTCCAAGGAACCTCATTACATATATACTTCTTTTCATTAAAGAATTTAAAAAACCTTAGTGTTAGAAGCAAAATTCTATTTTTATGGTCATATAAGTATTTTCTCTTAAAGCCAGAGCTTCTGACAGAATAATTTTTAGAGTTACCAAAAAACCTAACTAGCATTTTTTATTTATTTTTTATTTAATCATTCTCGGATTACAAGTACCTTTGAGCAGGTGACTGCTCATTTACAAAGGTTCCACGTCAGTATTGGGAGGGGTTACAAAGACAGACAAAGGAGAGCAAAAAATACATTTACAGTTTACATCAAATACCATAGTACAAAGTTGATTGACAGTCACTGATGCATTTGCAATATAAAGGTGGTGATAAACTAAGTGAAAGAGAACGGAGGTAAGTTAAGTTAGGTCAAAAATATAGGGTGGGAAAATTGCAGCCAGGTGGCCTTGTCAAGAGGGGTAGTAAGGTAGGCAGAGATCAGTGTAGAGTGGGAGAGTAGGGGGGTGATGGTAAGAGACAGAGGCAAAAAGATGGGAGAAAAAAGAAGGGGTAGTAGGGTAGGCGGAGTTCAGGGAAGAGTGGGGGGTGATGGTGAGAGACAGAGGCAAAAGGAGGGGAAAAAAGGGGGAGGGAAGAAAGAAGTGCAGGGAGATGCATTTAGGCCAGCGGTCTGACATGAAGGAGAAGTGATATGCAAGGAAAAAGGGAGTGAAAAACAGAGGGGTGGGTGTAGGGAGGGAGGGAGACAGGAACAGAGGATGTCCTGTCAGCAGGGCGGCCTTAGTGTATCCGGCACCCCTAGGTGAACTTGCAAATGGTACCCCTCCAGACAGGCCTGTTACTTAGATTTTTCCGGGGGGGGGGTCTTTTAGTGAGTGGTAAAGCTATATTGCACATGTACTGTGCAAAAAATGTTTGTAAAAAGCCAGGAGTCTGGGGACTGCTAAGCCCTCAGAAGCTCTGGGGTTTTAGGTGCCTTTTGGTGCATTTTAAGGTTTACGTTGAAGACAAAAAAAAGTTCTGTTCTCTTTCAAGGGCCTCTTATACACTAAAGTGAGTGGGAGAGGGAATTACATCACAATTAATATATATGGTTATGAAAAAAGTGTCACAGACCCAAACAGTGGAAAATCCGTACCTCAGCAACACATATTTTTTCTTTAACAGTTCAGTCACAAAACACTACATTCAACTGACATGCAACTGCAACTTGTCTGCGAGAGTTTGCATTGTGTTTTAGGCCAAGTTTGCTGCAGATAATAAACTTTCTGACAGCAACCACACCAGGAAAAAAAACTTTTGTTTTTCCTTCCCTCTTTCTACCAGGCAGGGACTGATACAGCACCTCACAACTGGGTCTTGCCACATGGCACAGGCAGCTTTAATTTATTTTACACAACAAAGTACTACTGTACATCTTATACTGCACAGTATTTCCACCATGGGGTAACTGGGGCAAGTCAGAACTGGGGCTGAGGGTCCACAGTCCAGGAAGTTCAGGAACAAAAAACAAAATGTCAGAAAATTGCAATTTATTGTTTTAGCTCAGCTGACTGGCTGCATCACTTCAGAATCATCACAGTCTGTCACTGATCTTGTTAGACATAATGGTCCTCCTCTTGCCAAATTGCTGCTCTGCTGGTCTGACTGCGTCTCAAGAAACAACATGACTGCCATGAGTCCAGGACCAGATATACTCAGTAGACCCTGCGGGACCCACTGACTCCAACAATAGGCAGTTGTTTTTTCCTCTGGCCCGAGTCTGGGATAAAAATCTCCTCCTCTGGGAAGCCGGTGGGAGTGGGTGGACTGCCAGTCTCCTCCACACAGCCAGATCTAGGCTATTCCTGCTGCCTAGGCCTGCTCTACTCTCCCCCAGCTGGCTGGCTGCTTCTTCCTCTCTCTGCAATTACTGACCTGCCGGCCCTATTCAAGGCAGGTAGTGGATACTTTACTTTAATCCCACCATTCCAGTCCCCACTCTTGAGGGGTTTCTATTGACTTTTCTGACTAACTACTAGGCCACTCACTGCACAGCCCCGCACCAATGGTGACGAGAAACCTCTCCTCAAATGCAACTCCATGATAGTCCGATACATCCCGTCGCCCTTCATGCTAACCCTTCGGACTGTGTCTTCTCCCTGATCCTATCTGTAGGTAGGGAAATGGGCAGACTGGATGGGACTTGTGGTCCTTATCTGCCATCAACTTCTATGTTTCTGTGTTTCTATCTGGACTCAGCAAGTCCTGCCTGATGCTCGCTTCCATCCCTCCCATGTCACAGTGAGCCAGCTTTGGTGCCTTCAGCAGCACAGTGCCCCTGCACTCTTCTCTCCAGTAGCTCTCCCTGCCCTACACACTGACCTCCAGTCCTTTTTGGGGTCTGTCTCATTTCTTTTGCAAGTTTAAAACCAAACTTAGCTCTCCTTCACCACTTACTAACACAGCCGATCAATCCCTTATTACCTCATGGCTGTCTGCACACATCACCAGAACTGATTATACCCAATGCCAGCCATTCCCAGTACACACCACTCGGCGCATGCACTCCAGCCGCTCTGGCAGTAAACATAAAACAGATAGCAGCAGAGATCTAATAGAAATGGGAGTGGCTCTTTTATGGGTGGGTCAGGCAGGCAGACATGCAGCCACAAATCTGATGGAAGGGTCTTCACCCTCTCCCCACAAATGACACCAAATCTGGCCATGTTAAAGAGCTACTGACACCACAAGGAAAACTTTAAAAAACATGATAATTAGGTACAATTCTACTTGCATTCCATTTATATCCCTTATATTTCTCCTCCATGTTATTTATTACTGTGGAAATTTGCAAGAATATGTGAGATTTATCACTTAGAGTTCCTTTAGAGTCCATCTGTCTCTATAGCTGGCTACCTGCTTCTAGTCATAATCCTCCATTGTGACATCACAATCAGTTGCCATGAGAGTAATTGTGATGTCACAAGGAGTGCATTATGACCTCTGGTAGGGAGAAAGCAACAGGAATAGATAAAGTCTTCAGGAGCAAAGATCCAATTTTTCTGCAAGTGACCTCAGTAATAAATAATGGGGAGAAGAAATACAAACCTAATGTGAAAAACAAGCTAAACTGTGTCTAAATATTATGTTTTGTTAAAGTTCTCCTGAAGGTGTCAGCTGCTCTTTAATATTCATTCCATCCAGGTCACTTGCAAAAAAAAAAATAATAATTCAAAAACGTAACTTTGTTTGACGGTGACGGTGCCCCCCTATTGAATGGCGCCCTAGGCAGCTGCCTAGTTCGCCTATCCTTAAGGCCGGCTATGCCTGTCAGAGGTCAGAACTGGGTGCACCGGAGAGCACATTGTGAGGTTAGTTAGGGCAGCCACAGGTGCTTTCATTTATAATGTGCTTGTGGAGGAGATGTTTAAATTGGGTCAAATGAGGTAGGCTATTTAGTTCATAGCCCAGGCTATTTAGCCAGTTGGGGGCTCTGTAGAGGAAAGACCGCTGGCACTGGGTGGTCCGGACCAGTGGAACAAGTAGGCGTTCAGTGACAGAGGCCTGAGTATAATGAGCCTTGGGGGATCTAGACAGAAAGCAGGAGATTCCAGCTGGCAACACACCAAGGAGCATCTTTTTGGCTAGTATGCAACTTTGGCACTTGATTCGTCCTAGGAGATTAAGCCATCCAGTTAGTGCGTACAGATCACATGTATGGGTGAGACAGTCGGCATCTGTGATGAGTCTACAGGCTTTGTTCAAGGTAATATTTAGCCTTTTTAGGGATGTAAGGGAGGCAGCTCCATATATTACCAAACCGTAGTCAATGGTGAAGAGTACCGAACTCTGGACAGCAAGTTTAAGTGCTTCAGGGGTCAGATTCCTTCTATGCCTAAAAAGCAAGCCTAGTTTTGCATTCACTGACTTGACAATGATTTCAGTGTGAGGTATGTAGGAAAGATGGCAATCCAATGTTACACCAAGATATTTGAATTGTTTAACTTGTTCGAGTGCAGCTCCAAGGTTATTCTTGACTGTCAGGGCATGCGACCTATTCTTGTGGCACGAGGAAGAGAACAACAGGAGTTTAGTTTTTTTTGTAGTTAAGTACAAGTTTGTGCATTTGGAATGATTTTTTTAGTTTGAGGAAACCAAGTTGGAGGTTGTCTTCAAGCGCAGAGGGATGAGGGTTGCTTGCAAAGATAACAGCATCATCGGCATAAAGGAACGTCCTTAACTGATAGGCATGTGGCAGGTTGTTTAGGAAGATGCTTAACAGGAGGGGACCAAGAATGGACCCTTGTGGGACACCAGATTGGATGTTTTGTATCTCCGAGATGACGTTGAATATCTTTACCCATTGTGTCCTGTCCGCAAGGTAGCTTCTGAACCACTTCAGTGTGTTTGGTGAGAGTCCGATTGTTGCAAGTTGATAAAGGAGTAGTTTGTGATTGATGGTGTCGAAAGCTTTCATGAGGTCTATGAAAGCCGCTCCAAAAAGATTGTTTTTGTTGATGGACTGTTGGATGAAACTGGAGAATTCTAACAGAGTCGTGGTAGTGTCGTGTTTTTTCCTGAAACTGTGTTGTTGGGGGGATTGTAAGGCGTACTTCTCAAGGTAGTTTACTATTTGGTTGGTTACTATATGTTCCAGGACTTTCAATAGTGGAGGGAGGATAGATATTGGCCTGTAGTTGCAGTGTTGTGTGTGATCGCTGGATTTATGGACTGGGGTGACCAGTGCAGCTTTCCATACTTCAGGGAATTGAGATAGAGTGAGGGATAGATTTAGTATCTTGGTTATTGGCAGGAGAACTTCCTCAAGGGTAAGTGCAATGAGTTTAAGGTCAAGCGAGTCTCCACTATGCCTTGATTTCCCCAGGACTTTAGTGAGGAGCTTTCTGACCTGGGTTTGGAAAACCCGCTTGAAGTAAAATGCAGGGGGTTTTAGGTTAGTAGTTTCCACTGACCCAATTGGTAAGGAGGGAGCATCATCAAAGAAGTCTTTTAGGAGGACACCCGACAGATTAGTAAAAGCTGAATTAAAGGTGTTTGCAATTTGGAGAGGGTCCATGATAGGATTTCCATCTTCTGTTAGTACTATGGGAGTGGTCTTTTGTTCTTTCCCTGTAATGTCTTTTATGTTAGACCAACATTTCCTTTTATCCCACCATGAGTTTGACAGCAGCTCTCTGTGGCGCCTGCTTTTTGCCTGTCGAATTGCCCTAGTACAGACATTCCTAGCTACTTTATAAGCCTGAAGATCATGCTGTTTCATTGATGATTTAGCCAGCTGCCATCGATGGTCCCGATGTTTCATATCCATGACTAAAGTGATAGGAGTCTGATTCTGAGACTGAGGGTCATGCCCAACAAGACTGCAGGATAAATAAAAAAGATATTTGAAAAATACGTATGAAAAAACAAAAGGCACCTTTATTACAATGCTTATTTTGGAAGAAGGCTCTTTTTTGTTATTTTTAGCAGCAAGATATGTTTCTTGATAGCTTTGTTGAGATATTTGGCTATTTTTACATGCTGAACATTAGCCTCATAGATGTCATCATATACTCTCTCTCCTGCCAGGTCCTACACAAAATAAACAAGCGACTTGTGTCTTTGGAAGGCCACACAGAACAGCTACTTACCAGTAACAGACTAGCTCTTCAAGAGATTTTCCTCCATTGGGCTCTACTTTTGGATGTGCAATGTCAGCACCTATAGAATGTGAGTAGCCCCATTGTTCCCCAGTGGTCCGCTGGAGACAAGCTCAGAGGACCTCTTACCTTGAGGAACCAGGAGACCAGAGCAGTACAGGCACACAAGGAAAGACATGGGACTGGGAAATAAACATAAGGCAGTGCAGAACTGCCAGCGAATTCCTCAGCAGTAAAGAAAGGGAGAAACAGGGTGAGTGCACTATGGCCCAATGTAGAAGATTCTCTTGAATAGCTGCTGATACTGGTAAGCAACTGTTCCATCTTCATTGGGGCCTCTCCTCCATTTGCCCATTCATTTGAAATGATCCCCAAGCAGTACATAAGGTACCCAGGAAGGATGGCAAAGTCTGATATGCAACCAGGACAGAAGGCCTTGCAGAACTGCAAGGCCAAAGCCAGCACATTTCCAGGAGACAATGTCTAGACTGTAGTGCTTAGTGAAAGGAGGGGGTTAGGCAGAAGGAAATGAAGAGAAAGCAAATGTACTTAACAAGTACTTCTGCTCCATTTTCACTCGAGAAAAGGACAGCTTAGTGCCTGAAGGGAGCAGGGGGGTGGGGGCGAGAAGGGAGGTGTCACCAACTGCGTAATAGAAGTGGACAGGGTGCTAAAGAGCCTAAAGGTCCCGAAGGTGGACAAATTCCCAGGACTAGACAGCGCACCCAAGGGTCCTAAGGGAACTGATGGAGGTACTGGCGGGCCTCCTGGCAGACCTATTTAATCCTTTGCTGGAGTTTGTGGTGTGTCCTGGGACAGGAGAACTGCACATGGTGCCTCTCCATAAAAGCGGTCCAAGGGATGAACCTGGGAATTACAGGCCAGTCAGTCTGACCTCAATAGTGGAGAAACTGATGGATACCACATTGAAGGAGAGACTAATGGGCTTTCTCAAGGAAAACAGGCTGCAAGATGAGAGGCAGCATGGGTTTGTGTCAGAGAGAGCCTGTCAGACTAATCTGATTGACTTTTTCAAGTGGATGACCAAGACAGTGGACAGGGGCCAAGTGGTTGATGTCCTGTATTTGGACTTCAGCAAAGCCTTTGACTCTGTACCTCATCGGAGATTGGTCAGGAAGCTAGAGGATCTGGGGGTGAGGACCAAGCTTTCGAAATGAGTCAAAAAATGGTTAAAGGACAGAAGCCAAAAGGTACTGATTAGAGGAAATTGTTGGAAGACAGGCAGGTGATCAGTGGGGTCCCACAGGACTCAGTGTAAATGAAACCCTAGAGATATAGCAAACTTTAAAAAAACATCCAGTCCAGGCCCCAATGATATTAATCCAAAATTTCTATTAAAAACAGCTGATGCTATAGCATTACCATTAACAATCATATTTAATAAATCCCTCCAAAATGGTCTTATCCCCCAAGACTGGTCTATAGCAACAGTGATTCCATATTTAAAAAGGGTGATCATTCTAAACCCATAAACTATCGCCCCATTAGTCTAACCTCTGTTATAAGTAAACTAATGGGAAAATTTATCAAATACTTCATGGAACAAGAAATAACTTCAAAGAACTTGATCCAGCTCAACATGAGTTTCGGCAGCAGTATTCATGCACTACTAACTTGGCCTCCTTTTACAACCATATAAGGAGTAATAGTAGTAAAAATGTTTATTTTTATACAGGATAGCAAACTTTAGGTCATAGACCTATTTTCAAAGTTGTCCTGTGTCAAGGACTGGCTAGAGGAGAACCAATGGATGTCATTTTGCCAGATTTCAGTAGGGTATTCGATAAAGTACCACATGGTAAACTCTTGAACAAACTGATGAAAATGGGGTTTTCAAATATTTTCGTCAGATGGATCGTCAGTTGGCTATGTAATAGAACCCAACATGTAAGGGTCAGTGATTCCCTATCTGAAACCAGGAATGTGACCAGTGCAGTCCCACAGGGCTCGGTCCTGGGACCCACATTGTTCAAAATATGTATCAGTGATTTGCAGATTAGCTCCAATAATCTGTTACTTAAATTTGCAGATGACACCAAGTTGGGTGGTATAGTTTATTCACCATCAGATAGGTCTAGACTTGTTAATAACCTCAAACTTATCGAAAATTGGGCATTGTTGAATGGTATGACACTTAATTCTGATAAGTGTACTGTCCTTCACTATGGAAACAACAACCAAAGACAAATTTATTCATCAAACAATACTCCCCTTAGAGTATCTATCTCAGAGAGGGACCTTGGTATTACCATAAATGATAAATTAACATCAATTGATCATTGTACAAAAATGGCCAATATATCAAATGCACTTATAACCAGAATTAAAAGAACCTTTGTAACTAGAACACAGGAATGTATTATCCCTTTGTTCAGAACTCATATCAGGTCATATTCAGACTATGGGTCCCCCTTTTGGAGCCCTTATTTTAAACATGATATTGAAAGGATTGAGAGAATCCAGAGAAGGGCAACTAAATTAGTTCCCTGACTTGTACACAGAGACTACTATGATAGACTCTATGAAACCGGGCTTCATTCACTGCAAAATAAGTGTATCAGAGGTGATCTATTGTTTTTACATAAACTCCTATCATCTACTGAATTAATGGACCAATGTGGCCTAAAATTCTCTGATCGTAGGACCTCACCTTGATTACATAATAAAGAGCTGGCTGTACTGAAAGCCAGGACTAACAAGAGATTAAATTATTTTACAGTAAGAGCACCAAGATTATGGAACAATCTCCCCCAGCATCTAATGGATTGTATATCCATCGATTCCTTTAAAAGGAGCCTTGACCTGTGGATCGCGTCTAGCGATACAGTTATATAATTGGGTACCATTCACATAATTGCCCACTACAGTAGTGGGGAACAATCTTGATGGGCTTCAGCCTTCTCTTGTCCTTTACAACCAAGTAAACCAAGTGCTCGGTTGGGCATTGTTTAACTTCATCAGTGACAAAGCAGATGGGATCGAGGGTAAAATCTGCTTATACACAAGTGACACAAAGATCTGTGGGAGGGTAGACATGGAGAAGGGGAGACAGAAACTAAGGGAAGACCTGGCTAGCTAGGGTTCAGCACTAAAAAGTGCAATTATGCACTTAGGGGTAAGGAACCAGACACTAAATACTGACTGGGTATTGAACAGGTCACCAAGTCTAAGGAAGAAAAGGACCTGGGGGTTATCATCAAGAGTGACCTGAAGCACTTGGCACATTGCAGGAGAGCTGCAGAAAAAGCAAATCAGGTACGGAGCTACATAGCAAGGGGGATTAACAGCAGGAAGGTAGAGCCACACTGCCATTATACAGGTCACTGGTAAGACCGCATCTAGAGTACAGATTGCAGTATAGGTGTCCTTATCTAAAGAAGGATGTCAACTTGTAGGAGACAGTCCAGAGAAGGGCAACCAAGATGATTCAGGGCCATCAAGGCAACACCTAGGAGAAGAGACTCAAGGGGTTCAGCATGTACTCCCTGGAGGAAAGAAGGGAGAGGGAGATATGA
Source organism: Neoceratodus forsteri (assembly GCA_016271365.2). NCBI lineage: Eukaryota > Metazoa > Chordata > Ceratodontiformes > Ceratodontidae > Neoceratodus > Neoceratodus forsteri. The sequence continues at coordinate 300,089,312 of CM057458.1, read as the reverse complement.
CTGAGACCTTCAAATACCTTAAAGGTAATAGGGTGAATATGGAGGGCCATTTTAGTCTTAGTAGGAACAAGTCCATTAGGGGGCATAGCCTAAAGGTGGTGGGGGAAAGATTCGGGAGGGAGATGAGGAGACACTTTTTTACTGAAAGAGTGGTGGCCAAGTGGAATGAGTTGCCAGAGGAGGTGGTCTCCCTGAAAACTGTGGATAACTTCAAGAGATGATGGGACAGAATAAGGGGAAAAGTTGCTGGAGGGAGAACTGGGAAGAGGGGAACTGAGGGAAGTCAGAGGGGATTTGGGCAGGGAGCAGGTTACAATGTAGACACAGAAGGGATCTGCACAATCCAGTGGACAAGATATCTGCTGGCATCTCGTATGTATGTTCATATGCAAGTATACTCAGTGCATCATGTGACAGCAGCACATATGTCAGCTGCAGAAACATTCTGAAAACAGGTAGCAGAATTGGCCATATGACATGCAGAGAGGCCATGCACAGCACCAGGAAGGTCCCTACTTTACTTCCTATAACAAAACCAGATGCTGTGAGCTAGGCATTTGGACAGACACTGTTAGGAACAGATGCCCCGCCTTCCTGGGAGAGAAAGAGAAAAAGAGCTGAGATGACTTTCTGCAGTCCTTAGTTTGACTGAGATAGAAGCGCAGTGCTTGGTGCATATGAGGTGTACAGTGAACTGCCTCACCTCTGTTGGCATGGTCATGGTAATACACAGGGAGATTTATAGTCTGATTCAAAGTGAAACTAGAGACAAATTTTTGACAAAACATTGAAAGAATGGTTCATAAGGACACCAAGTCCTTGTGGAAAATCAGTTAAGGAGGCTCATGCATGAGGGCTTGAAGCTCAGAAAGCCTCTGAGGAAAAGTTATGGTGACCAGAAAAATAATCTTCCATGAAAGGAAACATATTTGCACATTGCAGCAGACTCAAAGGGAACCAGAGTCCATTATTCAAGTATGAAATTAGGGTCCCAAGGCAGAACCGGTTTACAAATTGGGGGAGGTATGTGCAGAATACCCTTAAGGAATGCACAGGATACTTCAAACTGTGTGCCTCCTTGCACGCATCAGTGGGGGCATGGCAAGTCAAAATGGCAGCCAAGTGCACCTTTATTGATGAGTACTGGAGACTGGAGTCAGACAGTGACAGCAGGTAGGCCAGTACAGTATTGACAAGACATGTAAATGGGTCCTCTGAATGGGAAGCACACCAAATGGAGAAATGCTTCCACTTCAGCAAATAGGTATGCTTTATGGAAGGCTTTCTAACCGCCAGCAAGACACCAGCCACCTGGGGAAAAACCCTGAAATGGGCAATGACTATGTTTTCAGGAACCATGCATGCTGTAGGTCTGCAGGTTGGGATGGACAAGGGATCTCCTGTACTGGGACAGTAGACCATGACACAAGGGCAGGTCAAGCATGTAGAGCAGAACCCTCTAAATGAGAAGGATCTGAGAGACTGCATAAAGGAATCTCCCTTTTGCAGGAGAGGGACAACATGTCTCACCAAAAAACTCCAGGCCCAGGTGCAAGAGAGCAGAAATGCAGCAGATTTGCATTGTATGGTGATGCAAAGGGGGTCTAATCCTGGATGACCCTCTCTTGTGAAGAGGTCATTTACCATTTATTTATTATCATATCAGAATTGCAAATCTTTGAGTCAGAGATTCCTTTACAGAGGCTCCGTGTCAATAGAACATACAGGCATTAGACAGATAAACAACAAATACAAAACAGGTTACACTTGCATTAAGAACAGGGTAGCAATGAGCAGGCTGCATGGTCATAAAATAACATCAAAATCATACACAGAAAAACAATAGGTTCATGCACAGAAGGGGGTGTTATCAGGTCTAATGCCCTTAGGGGACCCTAGCCTATTGTCAGAATGAACCTTGGCCATGAAGGTTAGCAGTTCCCAGTCATGTACCTGTGACTGAGATCACCTTAGCATATCTGCTAAGACATTTTGGACACCTGGGAGAAACACGTCTGATATCTAAAGGCTGTGAGACATCACCCAGTACCATACTGTCATTGCTTCCCTGCATAGGGGGTAATTGTGAGTCCCCACCTACTTATTGATGTAGCACATCACTCTGACATTGTCTGATCTTATCAACAAGGGACCAGGACTGAGGTGTTCCACAAAGGCCTGGAGAGCAAGCAGAACAGTCCTCATCTCTGGAACATTGATGTGGAGATCCAAATCCAGTAGTCCACAATCCCTGGCTCTGAAAATGACCCAGGTAGGCACCCCATCCTCACCCTGAGGCATCCATTGTAAGGATTTGCATCGCAGTCAGGAAGAAGAATGGAACACCCTGCAACAGGTTCTGGTGATCCATCTACTGTATCAGACAGCATAAAGAGGAGATGTGACTAAAATCATTTGTTCCAGCTTGTCTCTCAGTCGATCCCACTGTACCTAAAGTATCCATTCGGTATTCATATATGGAGGTGGGCAAAGGGAAATTGTCACAGTGGTGGCTGCTGTCAGACCCAGGAGACAGAGCATTGTTCAGGTGGACATGTAATGATGCCTGTGTACCACACAACCCTGGGCAATTGAGGCCTTGGCTCTGTCTGCTGGCAGAAATGCACTTCCCACAATCATGTCCAGTACCACACCAATGAATTGGAGGTACTGACAGGGAATTAGTACTGATTTTGGTACACTGACCATAACACCCAGGTCTAAGAACAATTGGTTTGTTCTGGATAATGTGTACTGAATCACTTCCATGGACAGGCCTTTCAGGAACCAATCATCCAGGTATGGGAAGACATAAAGTCTTTTCCGATGGAGGGCTACTGCCAAAACCGCAAAGCATTTTGTAAATACTTGTGGTGCTAAGAATAAACCAATTGACAAGACTCAGAACTGATAATGGTTGCCCTCCAGGATAAAATAGAGGTACTGCCTGTGGCATATTTGGATCTTGACATGAAGGTAAACATCATTCATGTCCAGTTTGAGGAGCTAATCCTCCTGTTGTAAAAGGGGGGAATAAGAGACACCATTGAAAACTTTTTGTATTCAATAAATTTGTTCAGGTCCCTGAGGTCCAGTACAGGACATAGATCTCTTATCCACTTGGGAACCAGGAAGTATCTGGAATAGAACCCTTTGTTCCTTTCTTTGGAAGGGATGGGTTCAATAGCTTTCTTTTGAATAAGTGATTGCACTTCTTCTCTCAGAAGGGACAAGTGGAACAGAGGATAATGAGAAGGAGAATGAACTGCAGGGTTGGACAGCAACTCCAAAACATGCTCCCTTTCCAATATTCCAGGACGCCCTTGTCTGTGCTCATCTCCCTCCATTTTGACAGATGAAGGGAGATTCTTCCCCTCTTCCACACCCCTGGAGGCAACAGTTGAAAGGGGGGAAGTGGGGAGCCTGAAGGTGCCAGAGGCAGTGGGGCTGTCTGGACTGCCTTTGGCTGCCTTGGAATAGGCAACAGGGGTGGGGGGACCTGGAAGGGGGACAATCCCATGACCACAGGTAACAGTCTGCTAACAGTAGCCATGGCTACCAATGACTACTGGTCTATGAAATGAGCCTTTACCACCACCTCCCCTGGCAGGGTGAGGGGTCAGGATTTTTATGGACCTTACAGTGATCTTGAATGATTGAAGCTTCCTAAGGGCAATGTCAACATCTGGTCCAAACAGTCTGAAGCCCCTAAAAGGGGCATTCAGCACAGCTTGCTGCACATCAGTAGCAAATCCAGCTGCCTTGAGTCAAGATTATTTCCTGAGGCAAATGCAAGAGGTAGCAGCCCTAGATGAAGCATTGGCAGCATCATATGCTTAGTGTAACCGATGCATTCCAGTAACAGCTGAAGCAGCTGTAATCAGTTAAGACTTGGCAGGGCTATCAGGCAAAGCCTGAATAGTAGTCATGGCATATTTCCACAGGTTATTCTGATATTTACTCATATATGCCTGGTAACTAGCAATTCTAAGACCCTGATGCAGATGCAGAAGCATAAGTTATTTTGCCCATAACATCCAGCCTCCTGAATTCCTTGTCAGGGAGGCAAAGTACTCACCAGTTTAGGGGCTCGAGAATGATCATGGGTAGCCAGGATTACCACAGAATAAGTTTCTGCCTGGGAAGCATAATTATTAAGGTTTAAAGAGCTGGTAACACATTCAGGAGAACTTTACAAAACATGACATTTAGGCACTGTCCAGCTTGTATTTCCCATTGGTTCTGTATTCCTCCTCCCCATTATTTAGTAGTGAGGTCATTTGCATGAAAACAGGATATTTGTTCCTGAAGAGTTCATCTACTCCTGCTACTTTCTCCCTACCTGAAGTCACAGAGCACTGCTTGTGACCTCATTGTTAATCCCTTGGCAACAGATTGTGATGTCACAACAGAGAATTATGACTTGAAGTAGGGAGTAAGCTAAAGAGGCTGATGAACTCAAAATGAACTCTAAGGGACAACAATCATATATTCATACACATTTCTTTAATAATAAATTATGGAGAGGAGAAATATTATAGGAGCACGGTCGTGCCCCTATAGTTAGGGTTGAGTAAACAGTTTAATGTTAAACCCCAAATTCTGCACACTAATAACTTTGCAACTGTTCAACGGATTGCCACAAAATTCAGAATACACGGTTTTGGATGGTAGATCTCTTGATATGCCAAGTTGTGTTTCGGTCAGATTTGCGGTTTTCATGCAGCGAGGCACCAAAAAAATGCATTTTTCCCTATTTTCTTGCCAATCAGATTTCTCTACTGTCTCTTCCCATTTTATAAAGTGCTATATTTGCCAAAGGAGGAATAAGGAGAAATTCTATTATATCAGATGACCTAAAGGTGGGCAAGATATGTGAGAAGGCAGTAAGGAAGGCTGGGGGGATACTAGGATGCATAGGGAGAGGCATCAATAGTAGAAGACAGGAAGTTGTTATCCTTCTGTACAGACAGTTGGTGAGACCCCATCTGAGTACTGTGTGCAGTTCTGGAGACCCCATCTCCGCAAGAAGACATAGACAGAGTGGAGGCTGTCCAGAGGAGGGCACTCAAATGGTGCAGGGTCTGCACCAGAAGACATACGAAGAAAGACTAAAGGAGCTTAATATGTATACCCTTGAGGAAAGAAGGGAGAGAGGGGACATGATAGAAACTTTCAAGTACCTCAAGGGAATCAACAAAGTCCAAGAGGGTAGTATCTTTCAGAAAAAGAGGTGTGAAAGAACAAGGGGGCACAATTTGAAGATAGAGGGGGAATGGCTCAGAGGTAATGTGAAGAAGTATTTTTTTCACAGAGAGGGTTGTGGTTTGCATGGAACAGCCTCCCTGAGGAGGTCGTGGAGTCAAGAACAGTGGGGGAATTCAAGAATGCATGGGACAGACATAAGGCAGTCCTAGTTGGGGGTAGGAGGAAGTAAGCTGTTGGTTAACTAGGATCTGCAGCTTATCTGTTAGGTAGGAAAATGGGCAGATGAACTGGGCCAAGCGGTCCTTATCTGCCATCAAATTCTATGTTTCTATGAGAGCAGTTGCTTTTTGGTAGCATGCTATAAATACAGCACTTTAACAAGTACTGAATGCAAATTATTTATCCTCATTTAAAAATTGAACAAAAATACTTAGTTTTAGAAGTAAAGTTCTGCTTTTTATGTTTAAAGCAGCAATTTGTTCTCTTTCTATAGTTAATCCTTCTGACAGATTAATTTTTGGAATTTTTATACAAGCTAGTTAGCATCCATGGCACTAGAAAGAGAGTCTGATACTGACTTTGTGGGACTGACAGATCAATTAAATTCTAAAGCTGGTGTACAGATTTGGGAAGAGAAACCTTGGCTGATTTTTTTATTTTAACTGCCCTGTCATTAATATGATCATTGCTGTTTATCCAACTTTAAGAATGTCTAAAAGCCTGTCCCCAGTTAAAAGTAATGTTGCTTGGGGGGGGGGCGCTGCTGAGCAGCTGTGAGGAAGCAGCAAACTCCTAGAGAAGAATTTTAAAAAAACTATTAAAACTCAAACATATTCTTTTCTAAAATACCAGAAACTGCTCTAGAGTGCTTGGATTACCTGTAATTGACAAGATGTGAAAAACTAAAGGGGCTGGGGCTCCAGCTGGCAACTTTTTTGCTCCTAAAAAGCAGAACAAGGAGGAGAGGCCTGATCAGCATAAAGAAGCAGGGGACTCGACTGATAAGATACTGAAGGAGGCCTCACTAGCTTCCATACTTTCCACACTCCATCAGCTCGTGAAAACAGTGTAGGACTTAGATAAAACGTTCAATACTCTCACTCCGAGAGTCTCTACTCGGGAAACCAAAATGGAGCAATGTGAAGCTATTGTTCAATGCTCTGAATCTTCCAGCCTTAAATTGACAGATGCCACTACTAAATTAATAAAAGAAAACTCGCACCTTCGTCAAAGGCTGGAGACAGTAGAGAACCAGACAAGACAGCGTCATTTATGAGTCATCGGACTGTCAGAGAATGCTGAAGGGGAGGAAGCCTGATCTTTACCAGAATGTTTTTGCCAACCATACTGGGGCTTGACGAAGCTGAACCTACTCTATCCCTGGAAAAGGCTTACAGAATTACCCCTAGAAGAACTGCAGCAGATTCATTGACTCCAAGAACCTTCCTAATAGTGTGCACAGGAATTAGGGACAGAGATCATGCTCTTGCAATTGCCCGGTCCCATAGGGTCCTGAAATATGGCAACGACGAAGTCATGCTGTTCCCGGACCTCTCGTTCAGCACCCGCCAATGTTGCAAGGCCTTCGATGGGCTGAGGAGCCAGCTGTGTCAACTTAAAGTGCAGCACCAGCTACTTCTCCTGGCTAAACTCTGGTTAATGTGGAATGGGCAGCAGTATTTATTCAATGAACCGCAGAATGCTGGCAAGATGGTCCGGAAAATTGAATTGGAGCTGGAGGAGGTAGAAGAAGAAGGGACCTCGTCTGATGGTGACTGATCATCTGGGGTATCCGGGTAAAGTAGACTCATGCTGTGGGGACTGGGCCTGTGGTAGTTAATGGCCTGTTTTTGGAACTGAGAGCATCATGTATAGACTGTTTATTTTGGACTGTAATCTGGATCCCGCTTTGTAATGAATGCAACTTTTAAGCTAATTTTGATTCATTTTACTATTTAACATGATGCCACTGGTCTTCACTCCTCTGGGGAAAATATATGTAGGGTCATTATTACAGCAGGTTAAGTTTAGTTCCACTTGCACTTGTAATATGTTATAAGAAAATGAGGGAGTTATTATATCTAGTTCTTCTATTGCTGTTCTTTTCATGTTGGGAGTAAAAGGGGCCACTTGAGGGTTTAAACAAATATTTTACTTAACTCCTGTTCAATGCTGCTGGTGCTTTATAATGATTCGGGATCTGTCTGGTAAAGGGGAAATGAATATTTAATTTCTCTGGGAGTTTTGGGTATAAGAGTGGAATATATATATAAGTAGACTGAATTGGGGGAATCAGTAAGACTTTATAGTCGCTTTGGTAATAGGGAAATCTTATTTGCTCAATCGATTGAGATTCCCTGTTGGTCTTCCTAGCTGCATGCGATGAGTGAAATTTTTCAGTATATGTTTTAATTTTGGAATTCCCCCCCATGTTGTACCGCAAAAGGGGGTGTCATACACAAGATATTTATAAGAATATATTGTCTGTACTGTAAACTTCTATGCTATCCTCCTATGTACAATTCTGCTTTGTAAGTTTTACTTGCAAAATCAATAAATAAATAAAAAAAAAGTAATGTTGCTTCAAATTCTTAGTTTGATTATTTCTGGTATGTAAAAGTGATAAAAACAGCTCCATGTTACAGAGCAGTAGTGGAGGGGGGCTGCTCTGGCACACTTGTGCCCTGGGTTCATGCCCCATGCCTGGGACAACAGGAACGGAAACCAACAGAAAGGACTCCGAGCATTGCCATGGATGCTTCCCCCTCAGGAGAGGGCTGGGCAACATGCTGGATGTACTGTTTATGGACTTTGAAAAGGCCTTTGACAGGGTGTCACATGGGGAATTTATAAAATCATTAAAGGAATTAAGATTAGATACAAGCCTATTGAGTTAGATAAGACAGAGGGTGAGCATAAAGGGGCACCACTCATGTTGGATAAAGGTGACAAGTAGGGTCCCGCAAGGATCCATCCTGGGGCTGGCTCTCTTCAATGTAGTAGTTGCTTCCATTATGTGTGATAAGAATTCTTGGATGGTTAAATTTGCGGATGATATGAAAATGGGGTCCATAGTAACAAACAGTAATGAGGCACTAAATTTCCAGGAGAATATAAACAAAATAGCATACAAAGCAAAGACTAAAAAGCTGAGATTTAACCTGGATAAATGCACAATTATGCATCTAGGGAAAAAAATTAACGTTACAAGTATTCTCTAGAAGGACGAAGGTCAGTGTCACAGATGAGGAGAAAGATTTGGGAGTATTCATAACAAATAACATGAATTTTAGCAAGCATTGCTCTCAAATTGTAAAGACAGGAAATGAGATTATAGTGTCTGTAGAAAGTAAAATCAGAAGCAGGGATAGAGAGGTCGTAGTGCCCCTGTATACAGTGTTGGTTTGCCACACATGGAATATTGTAGCCAGGTGTGGGCTCCATCCAATAAATCCTACTGCAGAAGGATTGAAGGGGTGCAGAGGAGGACAACCAAATTGGTGCAGACATTAAAAATAGCTTGTACTAGGAGATACTAGGGGCTCTAGGGCTGTACTCACTCCAGTACAGAAGAACTAGAGGAGACATGTGCTGTGTATATGGAGCCTTTGCAAACCCTGACATTTGGGAATGCATAGGCTTGCAAATAAGATGTAACCTCATGGCTACAAGAGGCCACAGTAGAAAGATCAAGGGAGAAAATTATAGGAAAAATTTTAGAGGGGGTTGGTTTACACAGAGGGTGGTGAGGGTATGGAATTGACTCCCTGACACAGTAGTAGAAAGCAAAACTATGAGGCTGTGCAAAAATGAATAAACACATGGGGCGATTGGTATATCTGACTCAAACAAGGACCAGGTTGATAATGGCTAATGCTAAAAACCTGTAACAATTCATATTATTACTATTATGCTGCTGCTACAGCTGTTCTGGTAATAGTATGCGATGGTGCACTTGGTAGTATGGGAGGCCAGTCAATGCAAAATTACAACTTTTTAGATATGACACCTATCAAAATGAATATGACAGCCTGCAATGCATATGCTACATGTCACAATGAAGACCAACACATTGTGCAGTGAGTATGACACAAGCTATCAGGATACCAAATGCCACAATGGGTATAACACACAGTGAAATGAGTGTGAGATATATTGAGTACAATAAGTAACAAAACAACAGATGCTGAAATGAGTAGAACACATAGTGAAATGAGAACATATACCAACATTGATCCAACATGAACTAAATAGGTTCATGACATGTAAAAAAATGCAGTGAATTCATTGGCTGAAAGTGGCTCAGAGCTGTGTAATTTCTGACCCATGAATACATGTCTAAACCACTTTCAATCCAAGGAACCTCATTATACATGTATTTCTTTTGGTTAAAGAATTAAAAAAAAACCTTATTGTTAAAAGCAAAATTCTATTTTCATGTTCATATAAGCTTTTTCTCTTAAAGCCAAAGCTTCTGACAGAATAATTTTTAGTTACCAAAAAACCTAACAAGCATCCATGACTAAAGCGATAGGAGTCTGATACTGAGACTGAGGGTCATGCCCAACAAGACTGTGTGGGATAAATGAAAAAGATATTTAATAAATATGTATGAAGAAAGAAAAGACAGCTTTATCACATGCTTATTTTGGAAGAAGCCTCTATTTTTATTTTTTAGCAGCAAAATATGTTTCTTGATAGCTTTGTTGAGATATTTGGCTATTTTTCTATGCTGAACATTAACCTCATAGATGCCATGATATACTATCTCTCCTGCCAGGTCCTACACAAAAGAAACAAGCAACTTGTGTCATTGGAAGGCCACACAGAACAGCTACTTGCCAGTAACAGACTAGATCTTCGAGAGAGTCTCCTCCATTGGGCCCTACCTTTGGATGTGCAATGTCAGTGCCTATAGAATGTGAGTAGCCCCATCGCTGCATAGTTGCCCACTGGAGACAAGCTCAGAGGGCCTCTTACCTTGAGGAACCAGGAGACCAGAGCAGTACAGGCACACAAGGAGAGACATGGGACTGGGAAATGAACATAAGGCACTTCTGGACACCTCCAGACAAGGCAGTGCACAACTGCCAGTGAATTCCTCAGCAGTAAAGAAAGGGAAAAAGAGGGTGAGTGCACTATGGCCCAATGTAGAATATTCTCTTGAACAGCTGCTGATACTGGTAAGCAACTGCTCTGTCTTCATTGAGGGCATCTCCTCCTCCATTTGGCTATTCATTTGGAATGATTCCCAAGCAGTACATAAGGTATCCAGGGAGGATGGCAAAGCCTGATATGCAACCAGGACAGAAGGCCTTGCAGAACTGCAAGGCCAAAGCCAGCACATCTCCAGGAGACAATGTCTAGATTGTAGTGCATACTGAAAGGAGGGGGTTTAGGCAGAATTTATCAAAACGTTTCACCAGGAAGGCACGCTGAGCAACAAGTTGCTCATCTCCTGGTGCGAGCTGAGGGGATAGGGAACAAAGGGATAGAATACAGAGAAATGTTACAATGTTGGAATACAATTTACTTACTTGCATACAATGGGAGCAGGAGGGATTACAGGTGGATCACGTTGGCTAACAATGCAACAGCTAACTATAGCAGCTATGAAGACACATATAGTAATTTGGCAACAGTTGCTATCGCTGATATAAAAATAGAATTTCAGAAGATGTCAAAAATGCATTAAACACCCTAAAAAAATACACAAGTCCAGGACCAGACGAAATTAGTTCTAGATTCTTAATAGAAACAAAAGATGTCTTTATTCAACCATTAAAAATATTATTTAATAAATCTTTGAATGAATCATCAGTGCCAAATGAATGGCGTACCACAATAGTCACACCTATTTTCAAAAAGGCTCTCACTCAAAAACTAAAAATTACAGACCCATAAGTCTAACATTCATTTCATGTAAACTTATTGAAAAGATTATCAAACTCAAAATAGAAGATGAACTGACAATATTAAATATAATTGACACATACCAGCACGGCTTTAAACAGGGTTTCTCATGTGTAACAAATCTCATCTCCTTCTATGAATACATCAGCTATCACTTGGACAATAACACACCTATGGACGTCATACGACTTGATTACAGCAAGGCGTTTGACAAAGTCTCTCATTCCTTATTAATTAAAAAACTTATTAAAATAGAACTGTCATCCATATTAACTTCCTGGATTAATCAGTGGCTGAATAACAGAACACAGAGAGTCAGGGTCAATAATGCTATGTCCAGGGAAAGGGGAGTGAACAGCGGGATCCCCCAGGGTTCTGTGCTTGGGCCGGTTCTCTTTAACTTGTTCATTGGAGATATGTACATATCAACAAATAATAAAATGGTCAGATTTGCTGACGACACCAAAATCGGGGGAAAAGCTATCAATCGAATTAAAAATTCTGGTCTACAAACTGAACTACTACTAATTGAGCAATGGGTATGTATGAATGAGATGCACTTCAATGTCACTAAATGTGCAACTCTCCACCTGGGAAGAAATAACCCACTACAAACATATTATTTAAACAATATGGCTATTAAAACTTCTACCGTAGAAAAAGATCTAGGGATCTTGGTCAATAACAAACTGTCTTCCACTTCACATTGTACCAAAATAGCTAATCGAGCAAACGCCACCCTCAGGAGGATTATCAAAACATTTGTAAACAAAACTGAACAATGTTTACTGCCACTCTACAGATCTCATGTTAGACCATTTCTGGATTACTGTTCCCCCTTCTGGAGCCCTTATTTAATTTCCGATATTAATAAAATTGAAAGCATCCTACACAAAGCAACAAAGCTCATACCCCACCTTTCTAAACTTAACTACACCACCAGATTAGAAAACACAGGTTTACTCACATTATCCCAAAGAAGACTTAGGAGGGATTTGTTATTATTATTCAAAATTACAGCAAATAGAGATCAGATGCAAAACTGTGGTCTCAAATACTCTACTAGAAAAACAGTAGCAAGATTGCATAACAGACAATTGGAGATTATGAGGGCAAAAACAAATAAAAGAATGAACTTTTTTACTATAAGAGCACCCAGAATCTGGAGCAAATTACTGCAGGAAATAGTCGATTCTCCTAACATATTGTCTTTCGAAAACAAACTTGACAAATGGTTGACCAATTAGGGATCCATTAAATGATCCACAAATGTGGAGGACAGTCGTGATGGGCTAACTGCCATCTTTTGTCCAATAACACCAAAGTACCAAAGTACCAAAAGTACCAAAGTTGGTAACACTGGAACACATATAATAACTTGACGACAGTATGTAGCACTAGATGGTAAGGCAATAGTAATTGGCAGCCATTAGTGTAACATAGACATTCGAGATTTACAGTGACTGGAGCAAAGAAAGGAAGAATGGAAGGAGGGAAGGAAAATATTGCAGAGGGCAGAATGGAAGAAGGGAAAGGAAATTTATGGAGAGACGCAGGCAGAACATGATTTTCAAGGCAAACAGGGTGGACTAAGGTGCATGTAAGAGGGGTATAGGCATAGGTTATAAGTGCTTAATTGAGTATGGGGCAGGCCAGTGTTAGGCTATGTTAACCAGAAGGGGGGTATGAAGGACAGGAGAGGTAGAGTGTGGCAGGGTGAGGAGAGAGAGCTATTGTAAGTGGGGGGTATCCAGGGGGAAGTGAGGGGGAGTTGAAATTCAACAGTGTCCTGTTATTCCTATCTGGGCAGGGTGGTGGACAGCCCTACTGGTAGGACACAGGTTATAAGCAATGAAAGTTAGTTATATATAGTGACACGAGAGAGGGGGGTGTTGGGGGATGGATGTTGTGGGAGGGGGTAGCAGAGGTCAACTATAGTAGAGTGGGGTAATACCCCACCAGTGTGTTGGGTGGCCCTGCCTGCACAAGGCAGTGATCTAGCAGTGACTGAGGGGGTGCAGTAAAAGGAGAAATAGGGGAAAGGGGGAAAACTTGTTGCCTACCATGTGCTATGGATCCTGCCTGCACAAGGTAGTGATCGAGCTCACCGGAGGGAGATAGACTAAGGGTAGAGAAAGAAGGGGGAGATTAAGGGTAAAGAAAGAAGGGGGAAAAAGACTTTAGGAAGAGGGAGAGTAGGCAACTAGGAGGAGCACGATCAGAGGGGAATAGGAGTGGTGGGGAGTAGGTATATGGTAATATGGGCTTAGGGGAGATGGCTGAGGGGATTAGGGAGGGCCATGGCAGGCACAGGAAGGGGCAAGGAAGTTCTTGAGTGCAGAGTTAATGGAGCAGCAAGAGGACGAGTGGTGAATCTTAGGGGGACGTGAATTCCAGATCTTTGGGAAGCAATAAGAATAACCTGATTGGCCAATAAGGGTGGAGTGGCTTGGGACCACCAGGGTTTGTGAGTCGGTAGATCTTAGGGAGTGGGAAGGAGAGGGGGGAAATTGTAAAGGCAGCGGAGTGATAGGAAGAAGTTCATCCAGCCAGTGCTTGGTGGTGAATTCTGCACAGTGAGAGAGACATCGGTTTGTCAGGGAAGGGAAGGATAAGGCATTGTAGAGATCGCAGATTGAAGTGAAAAGAAAGCAAAGGTACTTAACAAGTACTTCTGCTCCATTTTCACTCAAGGAAAGGACAGCCCAGTGCCTAAAGGGAGCAGGGGTGTGGGGGCGAGACAGGGGCCGTCACCAACAGCACAATAGAGGTGGACAGGGTTCTAAAGAACCTAAAGGCCCAGAAGATGAACAAATCCCCAGGACCAGATGGAGTGCACCCAAGGGTCCTAAGAGAACTGATGGAGGTACTGGCGGACCCCCTAGCAGACCTATTTAACCCCTTGCAGGAGTTCGGTGGTGTGCCCTGGGACTGAAGAACTGCACAAGGTGCCTCTCCATAAAAGCGGTCCAAGGGATGCACCTGGGAATTACAGGCTAGTCAGTCTGACCTCAATAGTGGGGAAACTGATGGAGACCATACTGAAGGAGAGACTAGTGGGCTTTCTCAAGGAAAATGGGCTGCACAATGAGAGGCAGCATGGGTTTGTGTCAGGGAGATCCTGTCAGACTAATCTGATTGACTTTTTCAAGAGGGTGACCAAGACAATAGACAAGAGCCAAGCGGCTGATGTCCTGTATCTGGACTTCAGTAAAGCCTTTCACTCTGTACCTCATCGGAGATTGGTCATGAAGCTAGAGAATCTAGGGGTGGGTCCAAGCTTGCTAGATGGGTCAAAAATGGTTAAAGGACAGAAGCCAAAAGGTGCTGGTCAAGGGGAATTTCTGGAAGATAGGTGGGTGATCAGTGGGATCCCACAGGGCTCGGTGCTCGGTCCATTGTTGTTTAACTTCATCAGTGACATAGCAGATGGGATCAAGGGTAAAATCTGCTTGTACGCAAGTGACACAAAGCTCTGTGGGAGAGTGGACATGGAGGAGGGGAGACAGGAATTAAGGGAAGACCTGACTAGGTTAGAGAAGTGTTCTGGCATTTGGCAACTAGGGTTCAGCACTAAAAAGTGCAAAGTTATTCACTTAGGGGTAAGGAACCAGAGACTAAATACTGACTGGGTGCTGAACAGATCACCAAGTCTCAGGAAGAAGAGGACCTGGGAGTACACAGAAACACAGAAACATAGAAGTTGACGGCAGATAAGGACCGCAAGGCCCATCCAGCCTGCCCATTTTTTTTTCTACCTTATAAATGTGCCATCAGCCTTTGCTCTGTCAATGGCCTATCTATTGATACTCATCTGTTTTGCTCCCTTATGCCTATCCCATGCCTGTTTGAAGCCCTGCACTGTATTCATATCCACCACTTCCTGAGGTGGGCCATTCCACCACCCTTTCGGTAAAAAAAAACATCCTCACATTACCCCTTAATCAGCCTTCCTCTAATCTCATGCTGTGTCCTCTTGCCCTGCTATTTTTCTTATATTGAAACATGTTAGACTCTTTCACCTTGTTAATGCTCTTAAGGTGTTTGAATGTTTTGATCATATCCCCTCTCTCCCTCCTTTGCTCTAGGGTATACATATTGAGCTCTGTTAATCTGTCCTCATATGTTTTCTGATGCAGTCCCTGCACCATTTTGGTTGCCCTTCTCTGGACTGCCTCAATTTGGCTAATGTCCTTGTGAGGGTGTAGCCTCCAGTACTGCACACAGTACTCCAGATGAGGCCTAACCAGTGTCTTGTAAAGAGGAATTATTACCTCCCTTTTCTGACTTGTGATACCCCTACTAATACCCCTGAACATCCCCCTAGCCTTACCTACTGCTTTAGTGGTCTACTTGGATGATTTCAGGTCATCGGTGACGATGATGCCCAAGTCTCTTTCTTCCCTTGTGACTGCCAGCAACTCCCCTCCCAGCCTATAGGTGGCTTCAGGGTTTCTCTTCCCTATGTGCATGATCGCACTTCTTTGCATTAAACCCCAGTTGCCACTCTTCCAACCATTTTGCTAGTTTATCCAGATCTCTTCTCATTCTGCCCACCCCATCTGGATCATCTACTCTGTTGCAGATCTTGGTGTCATCGGCAAACAGACAAACCTTACCCTCCAGTCCATCTGCAATGTCACTGATGAAGATGTTGAAGAGGACTGGCCCCTGGACTGATCCCTGAGGTACCCTACTTGTGACTTGCCTCTCTTCTGACTGTATTCCATTTACCACCACTTTCTGTTTTCTGCCCATCAACCAGTTTACCACCCAGTTGACCAATTGGGGAGGGAGCTGGATGTCACTGTCCACCTAGAGACAACTGACCTGGCTAAGAAAGGGATCAGAGCAGTGCAGGAAGAGTTTGTGGAGTTGGGAAGGGGCCTTAGACAAGTAGCACACACAGTAACCTTCTCGGAGGTGCTGCCTGTTTATGGTGTAGGTGAGACTAGGGTGCTCCACACCATGGGCTTCAATCAGTGGTTGAAAAACTGGTGCAGAGCTCAGGTATTTGGCTTCACTGGGGACTGTGCGTCCACCTGGAGTGATGCAGGCCTATACTGCAGTGATGGTCTGCATCTGTCCAGGAGGGGAACCAGGATCCTAGGTGATAGGTTTAAATGCTTCATTGGCAAGCATTTAAATTAGCCAAGGGGGGATGCACTGGAAAGGAACAGGAAAATCCTAGTCCCCCTGAAAAAGTCAGGGTAGTAAGTGAGGTAAACACCAAGTTAGAGATGTTGATTGGGAGAAGGGCAGGGGTAAATGGAGAAAGTGATAAAGGCAATACGGACAGGGATGGGGCAAAAAGGGGTAAGGCTATCAGGAAATGGAGGGTAATGAGTACCAATGCCCATAGTCTGGGCAACAAGCTCCCTGAACTGGTGGCCTTGATGGAAGAGAGATGCCTGGATATCGTAGCAGTCACAGAAACATGGTACACAGAGAACCATGACTGGGATGTTAACATACCAGGGTACACAACCTACAGGAGAGACAGGGAGGAGAGAAGTGAGGGAGGAGTAGCTCTCTATGTAATTGAAGGGATAAAAGCAACTGAACTGAAAGAGTAAACAGGGAGGAGAGGAGGCACTGTGGGTCACCTTAGAGACTGGAAATGGTACCACAATCCACACAGGGATTGTATACAGACCCCCATGTCAGGGGCAGGGAATGGACAAGGATATGATAGAAGGCATTCTTAGGATGTCAGAGAAAGGGGAGATACTGTTGATGGGAGATCTGAATATGCCAGATGTTAACTGGAGCACATTTGCTGCAGCCACATCCAAGAGCAGGGCCATTCTCGATGCCCTACACAGGGCATGCCTCAGACAGCTAGTTTTGGAACCCACTCTTGAGAGAGCAATCTTAGACCTTGTACTCTCAAATGGGGACAGTGAGAGGATCTCAGATCTAGAAGTGGGTAGCCATCTGGGAACAAGTGACCAACAAACCGTGTGGTTCATGATAAACTCAGCTACAGAGTCAAGCCATACACAAGTGAGGGTACTGGACTTCAGGAGGGCTGACCTTGGCAAGATGGGAGAGTGCCTTAGAAAAGCACTAGCAAATAGGCTAGAAGGACGGGTACAGCAACAATGGGGAAACATCAAAACTGCCATCACAGAGGCAACAAGCCTTTGTGTGAAGCAAATAAATCAAAACAAAAGAAAAAGCCACTATGGTTCTCAAAAGAGGTGGCAGGGAAGGTCTGGGAGAAAAAGATAGCATTCAGGAGGCATAAGGAAACACAGAAGGAGCAGGACAGACAGCTGTACCAGTTAAGGCTGAAGGAAGCAGGAAGGGAAGTCAGAATATCAAAGGCCCACACTGAGGAAAAGATAGCCAACTCAGTTAAGAAGGGGGATAAAACCTTTTATAGGTACATCAGGGAGCATAGAAAGACAAAGGGAGGGACAAGGAGGCTGAATAGAATGGATGGTGGGCGGGCAGAGAGGGACAGTGAAAAAGCAGGGATATTGAACGAATATTTCTGCTCAGTATTCACAAAAGAGGAGGAGGGGGAGGTGTCTAATCCAATTTACAGAAGCACTCTTGATAGGGGGGTCGATCCCAGTCCTTTCAGAGAAGAAAGAGTTCTGAAAGAACTTCTAAAACTGAAGGTGGACAAAGCAATGGGGCCTGAAGGAATTCACCCCAGAATTCTAAAAGAACTTAGGGGAGAACTAGTGAAACTACTGACTACCCTTTTTAACATGTCATGGGAGGATGGTGCAGTACCTGAGCACTGGAGAAAGGTGGATGTGATTCCCCTTCACAAAAGCAGGAGCAGGACAGAGGCAGGAAACTACAGACCTGACAATTTGACCTCTGTGCTAGGGAAAGTGATGGAATCAATTCTGAAGCAAAGAATTGTTGAGTACATAGAGGACAGTGGGGCACAGGACCCATGGCAGCATGGGTTCACAGCAGAAAGGTCATGTCAGATGAATCTAATAGATTTCTTTGACTGGGTGACAAAGTAGTAGACCAGGGAGGGGCTGTGGACATGGCCTACCTAGACTTTAGCAAGGCATTTGACACAGTCCCACACAAAAGTTTAATAGTCAAATTAACTAGCCTGGGAGTGGGTCCCAGGGTGGTAGCCTGGGTAAAACATTGTCTGGGCAACAGGAGACAGAAGGTAATTGTAAATGGAGTCCATGCTGAAGAAAAAGGGGTTACTAGTGGGGTATTGCAGGTTTCAGTACAGGGTCCAGTCCCTTTTAATGTCTTTATAAGTGACATTGCAGAGGGACTGGAAGGAAAAATGTCCATCTTTGCAGATGACACAAAGATCTGCAACAGGGTTGATACACAAGGTGGTGTGAAAAGGATGAGAAGGGACTTGGCAAGGTTGGAGGGATGGTCAGAAGTATGGCAGCTTGGATTCAATGCAAAGAAGAGCAAAATAATGCACCTGGGAAACAAAAACCCAGGGGAAGATTACACAATGGGGAGGGGACATAGTAACAACAACAAAAATGGAAAGGGACCTGGGGTAATCATATTAGATGACCTTAACATTAGCAGGCAAAGTGAGAAGGCAATAGGGAAGGTTGGGGGGGGATACTGGGATGTGTAGGGAGAGGCATCACCAGCAGAAAACAGGAAGTTATTATCCCTCTGTACAGACAGTTGGTGAGACCCCATCTGGAGTACTGCATCCAGTTCTGGAGACCCTATCTCTGCAAGGACATAGACAGGATAGAGGCAGTCCAGAGGTGGGCAACTAAAATGGTGCAGGGTCTGCAAGAGAAGTCATATGAGGAGAGACTAATGGAGCTTAATATGTATACCCTTGAGGAAAGGAGGGAGAGGGGGGACATGATAGAAACTTTTAAGTACCTCAGTGGAATCAACAAAGTCCAAGATAGTAGCATCTTTCAGAAAAGGGATGTGCAAGAACAAGGGAATACAATTTGAAGATGGTGGGGTGGTTCAGGGGCAATGTGAGGAAGTATTTTTTCACAGAGAGGGTGGGGGACACATCGAACAGCTTTCCTGAGGAGGCTGTGGGGTCTAAAACTGTGGGAGAGTTCAAGAATGCATGGGACAGACATAAGGCAATTTTTGTGGGGGGTAGGAAAAAATAGGCTGTTGGTTAACTAGGATCTGCAGCTTATCCTGTAGGTAGGGAAATGGGCAGACTAGGTGGGTCAAGCGGTCCTTATCTGCCTTCAAATTCTATGTTTCTATGTTAACTTCTGACCCACTCTGAGTCTACCCAGCTTACTAATCAATCTTCTATGTGGAACAGTATTGAAAGCTTTGCTGAAGTCAAGGTAGGCGACATCAACTGCTCCCCCTTGGTCCACCACCCTGGTTACCCAGTCAAAGAAATCTATGAGATTAGTTTTACAGGACCTTCCTTTTGTAAACCCATGCTGTCTTGGATCCTGTGCTCCTATGGATTCCAGGTGTTGCACTATCCTTTCCTTAAGGAGTGCCTCCATAATCTTGCCCACTACTGAGGTAAGACTGACTGGTCCATAGTTCCCTGCCTCCTCCCTGCTACCACTCTTGTGGAGTGGGATCACATGAGCCCTTCTCCAGTCTTCTGGGACCTCTCCTGTGTGCAGAGATTCACCAAACAGTTCTGATAATGACTCTGCTAGTTCCACCCTTAGCTCCTTTAGTACCCTGGGATGTATGCCATTGGGTCCCATTGCCTTGTCCACCCTGAGCTTATCGAGCTCTTGTGGGACCCTTTCTTTTGTGAAGGGGCTAGTGCACACCTCCCTCCCCCGTGTCCATGGTGCTGAGCTGTGGGCCCTGCCATACCTTCTCTTCAGTAAATACTGAACAGAAGTATCTATTTAGGATAGATGCTTTTACATGGTTCTCCTCCTCACACTCCCCCCTTATCTCCTTTGATCTTAGCAATAACCACTCTGGACTTTCTCCTTTCACTAATGTATCTATAGAAAGTCTTGTCACCTTCTTTTACTGTTTGTGCTAGTGTTTCCTCAGTTTGGGCCTTTGCCTGCCTTACTGCCTTCCCTGCTTCCCTTAGGGAAGTTTGGTATGCCTCCCTATCTTCATCCCACTGTGTTCTCTTATATTTCCTGAAGGCCAGTCTTTTGGCTCTGACCTTTTCTGCTACTGTTTTTGAGAACCAAAGTGGTTTCCTTCTTCTTTTGCACTTCCTTTTCTCTCTAACACAATGGGATGTTGCTTCAAGTATTGCATTCTTAATGCTTACCAACTTTGCCAGTACCCCCTCACCTGTATTATTTTTTGCCAGGGCTAGCTTAACTCTGTTGGCCATCTTATCAAAGTCAGTTCCTCTGAAGTCCCATATTTTTGCTTTGGAATGGGATGAATTAGTTCTAGTGGCCAAATTGAACCATACCATGTGATGGGCACTGGCCCCCAGTTGATCTTCTACCTGGAGATCCGTGATCCTTTCCCTGTTAGTCAGAACTAGATCTAGGATAGCCTTGTCTCTTGTGGGTTGTTGTACCAGTTGTTTGAGGCCCTTACCCTGCAGGGAATCCACTACGTGTCTAGTTCTAGCAGACGTTCCTGCTGGTATTGACCAATCTGTATCTGGCATGTTGAAGTCTCCCATTATCAGAACCTCCCCTTTAGCTATCAAGTTTTATATATCTTCTAACAGTAATGTGTCTATGTCCTCCCCCGGTCTGGGGGCCTGTAGACAACCTCAGTTCGTATGGCTGTCCCGTTTCCTGTTTTCAGGGTAACCCACAGTTCTTCTGGCTCCTTATGTGTGTTCTGAATTTCTGTAGCTTTGATATTTTCATTGACATACAAGGCCACTCAACCCCCCCTTTTTGCACCTCGGTCTCTTCTGAACAGTACATAGCCAGGTACTGAAGTCTCCAAAGTGTGGTTACTGGTAAACCACATCTCGTTAATTGCTACTATTATTGCCTGCAGGTATGGGATCTTGTTTCCCAGACTGCGAGCATTTGTGTACATGATTTTCCATTGGCCAGATTTCAGTGCATTATTTGTTGGGTGAGGTCTGGCGTTTCCCCTGTGCATTGTATGGGGAACTGGACCTTTTTCCTTACCTGGTGATGCAAATGAACTGTAAACATGCTGAACTCCTGTTTGACCACTTGCTGAGGGGGGTGGGGTGTTCTTCCCATTCGACGTATGGAGTGCTGCACCCCTCTCCCCATTTGCTAGTTTAAATATTCTGCAAAGACATCAAACTTCTGCCCCAATGCACTGACTCCCTCCTTAGTCAGGTGCAGTCCATCAAATTTAAAGAACTTTCGCTCCAAAACTGTTGCCAGTTCCCTACAAATTTGTGTCCTTTTTCCTGGCACCAGCCTTTGAGCCACATGTTTAGCTCCCCTATCTCCCCTTCTCTGACCTTCTGCCCATCTTCTCCCCTCTCCCTGACTGGCAGGATCTCAGAGAAGGAGATGCTGGATGAAATGGATGGTAGGTTGTCACTCAACCTGGTCAGGTGTTCCTTGGTCTCCACAACTGACTGGCAGGTGAGATCATTCGTCCCTATGTGTACCAGGACATCAATGTTTTCTCCTGCTTCCTGAACAATTTTAGCAATGCGGTCAGTGTCTCTCTACGCTGATGTACCTGGGAGATATCTGACCATTAACCCTGGCTGGAGATAGGTATCATCTTCCCGAATCATGGAGTCTCCTATGATCAGAAGTTTTTTGGATTTCGTTTTTGCTTTTTTTGTTTTTGTTCCTGTTTTGGGTGAGTTTTGTTGTGCTAGCTCCTGTGCTGCAGTGTCCTGCTCTGCAGTGTCCTCTGCCCCTTTGATTCATTTCAGAGATAGAGGCAGACACCTGTTTGTAGTTTTTATATGGTTTGTGGAGGTAATATGTTGGAAAGCACCGAGTGATGGGCCACCCGAATTGCCCCTCCTAACCACCTGCCAACCTCCCGGACCAACTACCCTCTGCAGTCGAGGTGCTTCTGTTGGATGTTGGAGAAATGGCGGTGGTTCTTATTATATATTTCCTCTTGAATATGCAATTAAAGGCCCGCAATCTCTGCCCATGCTGCCTGGAACTGAGCCCTTAGATCTCCAATGGCCCGGCATGTAGGACAATCTCCTAAATCCTGTAAAACTGCCCTACTGAAAAGTGTTCTGCAGTACCTGCAGTTAACGATATCCATTCCAGATGAGTTGCTGGGTTTACAACCTGGTCAGAGTAATTAGAAGGAAGAAAATGAAAGCAAAAGTTTGATTTTGTGTTTTGTTTGTTTTTGTATAACTTGTTATAACAAGTTAAATTACCAGTACCCCTGTAAATGAGGTCACCATGTGGATACCCCACTGATCTGCCCTTTCCACTTTGCCACAGGAAATGTTACAACTGTGCTACCCTATAAAAGGAGTGTAATGTGGGGTGGGTGGGGATGGGGGTGGGGTGGATGGCTGGGCCATTCCCCTGCCAGAAATGAAGAACCACGGACAAAAGAAACACGGAGGTAAGAGCAGAAACAATCAGCCAGCAACAAATGCAGTAGCCCTGAAAGCTTATTCTAATGATAGATAAAACTGTAAAACCTGTAAAGCACCACCTGTAATAACTTCACAGAAGATATACCCTGTAAGAAACACTTTGTTCCAGAGAAAAATAAAGCAGTAACAGAAGATATACCTTGCAAAAGACAATTTGAATCAAAAGATTACAGCAGTAATCTGTTAGCACACGCCTGTAGGCACACTCTGTAATAATGCAGCAGAAGGTATACCTAGCAAAAACAATTTGAATCACAGAAAAATAAACTAATAAAATGCTAGCAGCAAACAGTAACAATCCCTGTGAGTACAAAATAAAAATAACAGCACACTGTAAATCTGCCTAGCCAAAAGAAGCCTTAATCCTTTCTGTTGCTCTGGTAAGGTTCTTTGCTCTGTCCTTTCAAGCAACCTAGAAGGAAAGAGCTCAGGTGAAGCTAGGTGCCTTGGCCAGCAAACCTAGTCTTCCACCTCCAAGATATCAACTAATCTGACCTTTTAACCCTTCTTTCTGTTGGAAGTTACTGACAGTTTGTCAGCTTCACCCCCCAGATACACACCTAATCCCCTGGAAGAGCTGTGGGAGGAAAGCAATTGGCTTCTTCAATGTGAGGAGACTGCAACACCTCTGAGACAATTTTTTTTTTCAGCAAAACATAAAATAAAATAAAATAGTGGCAAACAGTAATTTTGCTTAGCCTAATGATAAAAAGTCACAAAAATGTAAGCACCACCTGTAATAATTTCACAGAAGATGTACCCTGTAAGAAACATTTTGCTACAGAGAAAATAAAGCAGTAACAGAAGATATACCTTGCAAAAGACAATTTGAATCAGAAGATTACAGCAGTAATCTGTTAGCACACACCTGTAGGCACAAGGCACACCCTGTAATAATGCTGCAGAAGGTATACCCAGCAACAACAATTTGAATCAGAGAAAAATAAAATAATAAAATGTTAGCAGCAAACAGTAACAATCCCTGTGAGTACAAAATAAAAATAACAGCACACAGTAAATCTGCCTAGCCAAAAGAAGCCTTACTCCTTTCCCTTGCTCTGGTAAGGTTCTTTGCTCTGTCCTTTCAAGCAACCTAGATGGAAAGAGATCAGGTGAAGCTAGGTGTCTTGGCCAGCAAACCTAGTCTTGACCTGAAGTACTTGGCACATTGCAGGAGAGTTGCAGAAAAGGCAAATCAGATACTGGACTGCATAGCCAGAGGGATTAACAGCAGAAAGGCAGAGCCATGCAGCCACTGTACAGGTCGCTGGTAAGACTGCCTCTAGAGTACAGTGTGCAGTATAGGTGCCCTTATCTTAAGAAGGATATCAACTTGCTGGAGACAGTCCAGAGAAGGGCAATCAAAATGATTCAGGGCCAGCAGGGCAACACCTATAAGGAGAGGCTCAAGGGGCTCAGCAAGTATTCCCAGGAGGACAGAAGGGAGAGGGAAATATGATTGAGACACTCAAATACCTTAAAGGTATTAATAGAGTGAATACAGAGGGCTGTTTCAGTCTTAATAGGAACAAGTTCACTATGGGGCATAGCCTAAAGCTGGTGAGGGGAAGCTTCAGGAGGGAGATGAGGAGACACTTTTTAACCAAAAGAATGGTGGCCAAGTGGAACCAGTTGCCAGAAGAGGTGGTCTCCCTGAAAATGGTGGATAGCTTCAATAGCGGATGGGACAGAATAAAGGGAAATGTTGCTGGAGGGAGAAGTGGGAAGAGGGGAACTGAGGGGAGTTAGAGGGGATTTTGGGAGGGGGGAAAGTTCCAATGCAGACACAGAAGGGACCTGCACAATCCAATGGACAAGATATCTGCTGGCATCTCATATGTATGTTCATATGCAAGTATGCTCAGTGCATCATGTGGCAGCAGCACATATGTCAGCTGCAGAAACATTCTGAAAACAGGCAGCAGAATTGGCCATATGACATGCAGAGTGGCCATGCACAGCACCGGGAAGGTCATTACCTTACTTCCTATAACAAAACCAAATGCTGTGAGCTAGGCATTTGGACAGACACTGTTAGGAACAGATGACCCCTCCTTCCCAGGAGAAAAAGAGAAAAAGAGCTGAGATGACTTTCTGCAGTCCTTAGTGTGACTGAGATAGAAACACAGCGCTCTGTGCACATGAAGTGTATGGGGCGCTGCCTCATCTCTGTTGGCATGCTCAGGGTAATACACAGGGAGATTTATAGTCCAATTGAAAGTGAACCTAGAGACAAATTTTGGTAAAACATTGAGGGAATGGTTCGCAAGGACACCCGCTCCTTGTGGAAAATCAGTTAAGGAGGCTCATGCATGAGGGCCTGAAGCTCAGAAATCCTCTGAGCAGACGTCATGGTGACCAGAAAAAGAATCTTCCATGAAAAGAAATATATTTGCACATCACAGTAGGCTCAAAGGGAACCAGAGTCCATTATTCAAGTATAAAATTAGGGTTCCAAGGCAGAACCGGTTTACAAATTGGGTGAGGCATGTTCAGAATACCCTTAAGGAATGCACAGGACACTTCCAGCTGTGCCTCCTTGCACCCATCAGTAGGGGTATGGAAAGCCAAAATGGCAGCCAAGTGCACCCTTATGGATGAGTACTGGAGACCGGAGTCAGACAGTGACAGCAGGTAGGCCAGTACAGTATTGACAAGACATGTAAATGGGTGCTCTGAATGGGAAGCATATCAAATGGAGAAATGCTTCCACTTTAGCAAATACATATGCTTTTTGGAAGGCTTTCTAACTACCAGAAAGACATCAGCCACCTGGGGAGAAACCCTGAAACAAGCAATGACTATTTTTTTCAGGAGCCATGCATGCAAATGCAGGGACTGCAGGTTGGGATGGACCAGGGATCTCCTGTTCTGTGACAGTAGACCCTGACTCAGGCAATTCAAACAGATGTCGCCACTGCCAGATGCTTTAGCAGGGTAAGCCATATCTGACGAGGTCAGAAGGGAGCCACCAGTATAAGGGCGACCTACTCTGCCTGCAGCTGAAGCAGAACCCTCCAAATGAGAGGAATCTGGGAGAATGCCTAAAGGAAATTCCCTTTCCAAACAACTCCAGGCCCTGGAGCGAGAAAGCAGAAATGCGGCAGATTTGCATTGTGTGGAGATGCAAAAAGGCCCAATCCTGGATGACCCCTCTTGTGAAGAGGTAATTTACCATGGAGGTCAGCAGTTCCCACTCATGTACCTCTAGCTGGGACCACCTTAGCCTATCTGCTAAGACATTTTGGACACCTGGGAGAAACACAGCTGAAATTTGAAGGCCGTGAGACATCACCTAGTACCATACTCTCATTGCTTCCCTGCATAGGGAATAAGAGTGAGTCCCCACTTGCTTGTTAATGTAGTGCATCACTCTGATATTGTCTGAACTTATCAACAAGGGACCAGGACTAAGGTGATCTGCAAAGGTCTGGAGAGCAAGCAGAACAGGCCTCATCCCAGAACATTGATGTGGAGATCCAAATCCAGTTCAGTTCACAATCCCTGGCTCTGAAAATAACCCAGGGAGGCATCCCATCCTGACCCTGAGGCATCCATTGTGAGGATTTGCACCACAGTCAGGAAGAAGAATGGGACACCCTGCAACAGGTTCTGGTGATCCATTTATTATATCAGACAGTGCAAAGAGGAGATGTGACAAATATTTATTCCAGCTTGTCTATCAGTTGATCCCACTGTACACAAAGTATCCATTGCGATATTCACATATGGAGCTGGGCAAAAGGAACTGTCACAATGGCAGCTGCAGTAAGACTCAGGAGACAGAGCATTGTCCAAGTGGACACATAATGACTCCTGTGTACCACCTGACCCTGAGCAATTAGGGTCTCAGCTTTGTCTGCTGGCAGAAATGCACTTCCCACCACCATGTCCAGCACCGCACCAATGTATTGGAGGCACTGACAGGGAATTAGTACTGATTTTGGTACACTGACCATAACACCCAGGTCCAAGAACAATTGGTTTGTTTTGAACAATGTGTACTGAATCACTTCCATGGATAGGCCATTCAGGAGCCAATCGTCCATGTATGGGAAGCATTTTGAAAATACTTGTGGTGCCAAGAATAAGCCAATGGGCAAGACTCAGAACTGATAATGGTTGCCCTCCAGTGCAAAATAAAGGTACTGCCTGTGGCATTTTGGATCTTGATATGAAGGTAAGCATCATTCATGTCCAGGGTGCGGAGTCAATTCCCTGTTGTAAAAGTGGGGGATGAGAGCCTGAAGAGACACCACTGAAACCTTTTTTGTATTCAATGAATTTGTTCAGGTCCCTGAGGTCCAGTACAGGACATTTTATTTGTTAACTTTTGTTGACCAGGTAGGTGCATTAGGCAAAACCCTGCCTATTTTCCAGCATGACCCGGGAGAGTACAATAGACAGATTACAATAACAAAACAATGATGAAGTACAAAAGCAGCAGATAATACAGAACCAGTGGATATCCTCACAGGCATAGTCATAGAAACAAAACATACAATGTAGCAGTAGCCATCCATGCAGGGATGGAAGAAAGCAGGTAAGGGAAGCAAGACAGAGCAGTCAATAATTACAGTGACAATGGTAAGCTAGCTTAAGGGAAGCAAGAGGAGAGGGGGGTTAGGTACAATCACAGGAATCAAGTGCATGTAGGTAGGAGAAAAGTGCAGTTTTGAAGGAGGAGTGAGATGGAGAACATTTAAGGCTGGGAGGTAGAGAGTTCCAGAATTTGGGGGCAAAGTGAGAGAAAGCATGTTCCCCCATTTTGAGAAACAGAGAAGGACAGAGAGTGAGGAGGAATTAGAGGATCTCAGTAGGCGGGAATGTGACACAGGGGTGAACATGGCCCCAATGCTGTCAAGGTGAGGAGGTCTTGTCATGGAGTCAGTGAAGCACCCCAGGAGTGTATAAGCACAGGTTTTTGGGGGACAGCCAGTGTAGGGTGGAGTACAGGAGACAGTGGTGAGTAAGGCGAGGGGCAGACAGGGCAAATCTGCAGATGTTATTGTAGGTGGTGACCCATTTTTGAAGAATACCACCATTATCATGGGAAAAGATGCGGAGAGCATACAGAAGCCTAGGAAGCAAGACGTCTCTGGTCACCGAGATCCTAGCAGCAGGGGTTAGGGAGTGACACACCCGGTATGTGGCACCAATCTTAATGTTGATGGATCTGCACACCTCCATTAAGTGAGAACAGAAATCAAGAGCAGGATCCAGAGGTATTTTGAAGGAGTCCGTGGACGGGACTACAGACCCATCACAGCGGCGCACGCAAAGCTTTGGGGTCCAAGAAAGAACTTTTCTAGCAGGCCCAAAGAGCATAGCCTGTTTCTTTGGTAGATTGAGGATCAGGGAGTAGGTTTGGAGCTAGGATTGGACCATTTGGAATTCAGATGACAGGCGAACATTAAGGTCGGCTACAGAACAGGCAGCTGAGTAGAGCACCAAATCATTAGCGTAAATGATGGAGTTGCAGTCAGAGAAGGAAGAGGGACAATCATTGACAAATATGGAAAAAAGCAGAGGTCCAAGAATGGATCATTGAGGGGATGCCACATGAGATGGGAGCCGGAGGAGAAGAAAGGACTTTATTGAAGGAGACGAATTGAGAATAGTTTGATAGGTAACTGCTGATCCAAGATAAGGTGGAGCCAGAGGCACCAAGAGACTGCAGACCAGGTTGAAAGCTTTATTGAGATCAACAAACACGGCCCCAGTAAGTAAGCCAGTGTCCATGTTAGATTTAACCTTGCTAGAGAATAGGGTAAGAGCTGTAGTGGTGCTGCGACCAGCCCGGAAACCATGTTGAACTGGCGACTGAAGATTGAAGTTTAATAAATGGGCAGAGATCTGACGGTGAATAAGTTTTTCCAATGTCTTGCAGAGGGTAGGTAGAAGTGCAATGGGGTGATAATTGGACAGAATTTTTGGGTCTCGTTTCTTAAAGACTGGAATGATTCTGGCAGGTTTCCAGACCAAAGGCACTATGGAGGTGCTAATGGACAAGTTAGAAAGCTGAGTAACCGGAGTGGCTAGGAGTGAGGTACCAATTCTAAGTATCCTAGGTTCAATATCGTCTGGACCAGCATTGCCACGGGGGATGGTCTGTAATAACCTAAGAACGTCAAGGCAAGAGACAGGAGAAACCACCAGGGCAGGAGGAGTTTGTGAAGTAGCTGAAGGAGAGGGCTGGGAACCACTGGATCCCGGAGGGGAGATATTGGGTACCTCCGTGAAAAGCAAGTTGAAGGCATTGGCAATCATGCAGGCATTGTTACAGATTGAATCATTTATTAACATGTCTTTGGGAGTCAGTGACTTAGTATTACCCAAGATTTCATTAATCTGTGACCAGTATTTTCTGGGGTCAGCAGCCAAGGACATAAGAAGACTGTGGTAGTAGTTGCTCTTGGCTACCCGAATAGACTTCTTGCAGGCATTACGCAGGGTGCAGTACCCTATAAAGTCAGACTGAATGAAGGATGATTTCCATTTTAGCCACAGCTTATCTCACTGTTTGAGCAGTTGCAGGAGAGGATGGTTCAGCCACTTGGTCACTTTCCTTCTTACCCTGCGCGTACAGTATGGGATATGCTTGTGCTGTAAGACAAGTAAGGTAGTACTGAAGTAGTCGGTGGCCTGGTTGATGTCATTGGTAGTGAATAGCAGAGACCAGTCGGTGTGCTTAAGATCATGTAGGAACTTGGCGGGGTCAAGTAGGGAAAAGTTAGCAAATGATAGGATTTTGTGGGGTTGAGAGGACAGGGAGGAGCCGCGCACACAGAAGATAGGGCAGTGATCCCTGATCGAATCAGGTAAAACTCAGTGGAGGAGTAGCAATCCTCCCGGTTAGTGAGAATCCAATCAATCATGGTACAGCTGGAGCTGTTCGGCAACTTCTGAGTGGGGGAGGAGATGAGTTAGGACAGGTTGGTCTTGCTGATGGTAGAAGCAAGGGAGGAAGAGGTCAGACCAAGCCAGTCAAGGTTAAAGTCACCCAGACAGATAACCTCATTTTTTTTTGTCAAGGCAGGAATATGTTCAATGAGCTCCTCCAGACCAAACTTGCTAGTACGTGGAGGTAAGTAAGTCCCAATAATGTGCATAGATTTCCTATCCACTTGGGAACCAGGAAGTATCTGGAATAGAACTCTTTGTTCCTTTCTTTGGAAGGGATGGGTTTGATTGCTTTCTTTCGAATATGTGGTTGCACTTCTTCTCTCAGAAGGGACAAGTGGCCCAGATGATAATAAGAAGGAGAATGAACTGCAGGATTGGACAGCAACTCCAGAACATGCTCCCTTTCCAGTATTCCAGGACCCCCTTGTCTGTGCTGATCTCCCTCCATTTTAACAGATGAAGGGAGATTCTTCCCCTCTTCTGCACCCCTGGAGGCAACAGTGGCGAGGGAGGAAGTGTGGAGCCTGAAAGTGCCAGAGGCAGTAGGGCTGTCTGGACTGCCTTGGGCTGCCTTGAAATGGGCAGCAGGTGTGGGGGACCTGGAAAGGGGACAGCCCCATGATCACAGGTCTACTAACAGTAGCCATAGCCACCATGGACTACTGGTCTATGAAATGAGCCTCTACCACACACCCCTGGCAGGGTGAGGCGTCAGGGTTTTACAGACCTTACAGTCATCTTGAATGATTAAACAAAAACAAGGCACTGCATCAGCATGTGGTCTAAAAGCAAAACAAAATGGTTATATTAAATGCACGCTGAAAATAGAGTTAAAAATTTACGTTTCGACCTTAGATCTTCTTCAGGAAATATCTAAAAGAGAAAAAAACAAAGTTAGTGTAGAGGGGAGGTAAAATAAGGGATATATATATATATAATATATATATATATATATATATATATAGGAAAGAAAAAAGGGGAGGCTTGGGGAGAAGAAGTAATAAATGGCAAGATTAAGAGAGAATCTGTGAAACAGAAAAGTGATGATGGGAAAGATAAAGCATCATAGGAGTGAAAGAGATAGATAAGTCCCCAGGTGGGGATTATCGGTAATTAACAGGGCCTAGTAAGAAGGCTGAAAGGTGACAAATGTGGGAGAAGGAGACAGAGATGGAGATTAATGGTGAAAATGAAAAAGAAATTGTGTGTGTACAGATACAAACATACTTTAGGGAAACTAAGGGGTGGCTGAAAGATGTTAGAAAATAAGTCTATCATTTAAACCAGAGGGCTGCTGGGAGCCAAGGTGGATGATTAGCTTGGTTTCCATGTTTTTTCTATGGTCAGAATCCTGAAAGCCCTGCTGAAGGACACAAACAGAAAGGTCACTGACACTGTGGTCCCTGGAGATAAAGTGGGAGTCTCCTGGTTAAAAGTAGCCTACCTACTCCTAACAGTTCCTCCCTTCCAGGTACCAAGCCTTGCAGCAGGACTCGCTGCTATACCTGCAAATTTGTTTCCAGTGTGACTGAAATTCGGTGACCTACAGGTGTTTTTCATATCACCAAGGAGTTTTCTTGCACCTCCATTAATGAGGTATACAGTATTGTATTCTTTGCAGGAAGTGTATAGCTATTTACATCAGAGAGACTGGTAAATGCCTTGCTGACCATTTCAGGCAACATTACAGAGCAGTCAGGAATGGGGACACTGCTAAACCCATTGTTTCCCACTTTATCTCCAGGGACCACAGTGTCAATGACCTTTCTGTTTGTGTCCTTCAGCAGGGCTTCTGGGATCCTGACCATAGAAAAAACATGGAAGCCAAGCTGATCATCCACCTTGGCTCCCAGCAGCCCTCTGGTTTAAATGATAGACTTATTTTCCACTAACATCTTTCAGCCACCCCTTATTTTCCCAAAAGTCTGTATGTATCTGTACACATATAATTTATTTTTCATTTTCACCATTAATCTCCATCTCTTGTCTCCTTTCCCCACATTTGTTACCTTTCAGCCTTCTTACTAGGCCCTGTTAATTAGTCCCCACCTGGGGACTTCTCTAGCTCTTTCACTCCTATGATGCTTTATCTTTCCCATCATCACCTTTTTGTTTCACAGAGTCTCTCTTAATCTTGCCATTTATCACTTCTTCTTCCTGATCCTCCCTTTTTTCTTTCATATACATATATATATATGGCAAAGAACCTCTGTGTGCAAACACTGAGGCAAGGGTTACCCCAAAGGGCATTTGGCTGGGAAGCCAAGTTTCAAGAAAATACAAAATCACACATGCCCACACGATGCAAAGCATCATGGGCTGCATATGCAAATCACCAGATATATATATGTACTGTATATATACATATATCCCTTATTTTACCTCCCCTCTACACTAAATTTGTTTTTTTCTCTTTTAGATATTTCCTGAAGAAGACCTAAGGTCAAAACGTAGATTTTTAACTCTATTTTCTATTTTCAGCGTGCATTTAACATAACCATTTTGTTTTGATCTTGGCTGATTGAAGCTTCCTAAGGGCATTGTCAACATCTGGTCCAAACAGCCTGAAGCCACTAAAAGGGGCATTCAGCACAGGTTGTTGCACGTCAGTAGCAAATCCAGCTAACTGTACCTCCTGAGGCAAATGCCTGAGGCAGCAGCCCTAGACAAAGCATCAGCGGCATCATATGCTTAGTGTAACAGATGCTTTCCAGTATAAATAACAGCGGAAGCAGCTGTAAGTAGTTCAAACTTGGCAGGGCTATCAGGCAAAGCCTGAATAGCAGTCATGGCAGATTTCCACAGGTTAATCTGTTATTTAATCATATATGCCTGGTAACTAGCAATTCTTAGGCCCAATGATGCAGAAGCATAAGTTATTTTGCCCATAACATTCAGCCTCCTGAATTCCTTGTCAGGAAGGCAAAGTACTCATCTATTTAGGGGGTCTAGAATGATCATGAGTAGGCATGATTACCACAGAATCAGTTTCTGGCTGGGAAGCATAATTAATAAGGCTTAACAGATGGAGCAGGATCCTGTTTATCAGCCGTTCTAGGGAATGCAGGCAAGGCGTTAGGCCTATGCCAGCCAGAAAAGGTAGTGAAAGCTCCCCTCCCGGTGTCTACGGGTATGCCAGATGGAACAAAGTGGGAGGGGGGCATTATACAGAGAGAAACGCAGTCCCAGAAAATAAACATGCTCATTACCCGGTTCACAGTTGTTGCGAGATGGCTTTGCATTGCAGGGAAGCAGGTATGTCACTTCAGTGGGCTGGCTGCAGGGAGCAATGTTTGTTAACAAGCACAACATAAACAGTTCCTATCAATTGAATTCAATGTCCACTCTAAAATCAAAGTACAAAACTGATTTAATATAAAACGAATAATTTGATAAACAACTCTATGGAACGTTGGGGGTACTCAAACAATGGTGGGAGCAATTCTCAGGTACTGAACCTGACATTAGATTCTGCAGCAATCTCTTTTTTCAACAGATTGACTTGATTGTAAGCAGAATTCCCCTTGAGCCAAAAAGGTTTCAGTTTCCTGACAGCAGTGCTTTATACAGTGGGCCAAAAAGGCCATACAGAAGCACACATCAACTTAGCAGCACTCCTTTCAAATATTCCTTGCATTCACAGCCTGCCAGACATTGCTTAATCTTTTCTCTTTGTCACTCAGACACTCAATCAAAGGTAACCAGCTGAGACAGGTCGAGACATTTCTACAGTCCCAATCACATTTCTTGTCTGCCTTCCAAACTGGGATTCATTTAAACAGGGAGAGCACTTTATTACTGTGAGACTTTAGGTCTTCCCTCACGGTGTTCTGTTTACTTTTAGCACAAGCATTACCACCGAAAACCTTCCTGTACCCAGTCACTGATGCCACATGCCTGCTCCTGGCATCCCAAGAACTTCCTTGTATCCCTGGCAATCCCATAGACTGAAGGCATTCTCCACTCATGCAGTGATTTCAGCTCAGGATTGCTTCCACCCAGGGGCCCAAACTGGGGTGCCACACAGAGCACCCAGGTGGACTGTCACCCAGCCTGCAGTCCCAACCAGCCAACTCCCCATACAGAACTCCTCGTGCCTCCACAGGCTGCACCCCTTGAGAGCCCAAACACTGCAGCAGCCCACTGGACTGGAGAAAAGGGGTAGACTGCCACCACTATACCCTCAACAATCCAGGCTTCCACTACTGGACCATGCCCCAGGCCCATTCTGCCATAGCAGGCCTATCCACAGACAACACACCAGCTTCCAGGCTGCACTTGGCCTAAGGCAAGAAACTTTCTGGAACAGGTCACCCATCGGTACTTACCCCTACCAAGGTGCCAGAGATCACTTGGTGGGTGTTACATTTTGGATTATTTTCGAATTACCAATGAAAATCTTACAAAAGATAAAAAATGTAACAAAATCCAATTTTATTATAAGGGTTCAGAACAAGCAAGACACAGATGTCCAGTATAACATTTCTCTTTCCCTAGACCATTATACTATAAGCCACCAAACACAGAATATAAAATACATTTCAATTTGCATTACAAAATACTCCGTAACCTTTGGCTAGCTGTTGCTAAGTATGAATAATTTACACTTACAACAGGATTACGCAGATGGAGGTTCGAGACGCCATTGTTAGATTGCATAACATAGACTGATAACATTCAATAGCTTACATACACTTTTGGTAGCCACTATTGCCCAACTCCTTTGCTTACTCAAGATATTCTTTGAGTACAAAAAAAATGTTATTTGACTAGGGTTGTTATGATTTCACAGCAACAGCTACATTAGCAAAACCTGCTTACCAGAAAATGTATCCTTTTCTTAAATACGTCAAGTTGTGTCAGACAGTTTGTGTAGCACATTAGGGACCTGAAGATGGAACATGTTAAAACACATCTGCTTAAAGTTTGAGACTCCTCGGCACTTTTCAAGCATATCAAGGTCAAAATTATTTTAATTATTTTTCACTTCTCTAAATAATTCCTTGTTAACCCTTAGCTGTCATTTTCCTAAGGCTAGAAGGAACACTGTGAATGGATATATATTGGTTTCAAATACTAATATATGCATTTATTGATATAATTCCTCTATTAATATATTTATGCTACTAATAATTATATGCTCACTCCAACAAGCATTTATACACCTAATGGTTAAATGTGAAACCTAACTACAGTGTTTATGAATACACTGGGCTGGATATTCAAACTGCACTATTCTTAGGTGCAAGCCCTTGCGCTGCGCAATATAGTTACGCAGGGGTGTGTCCGGGGCGATATTCAAAGGAGTTGCGCTATTGAGCAACTCCTTTGAATATCACCCCCCAGCCACAGCCACTGTGCATGGCGCAGTGGAACTTGCGCCACCGCAAGTTGACAGAGCGGAGCATTCAACTTGCGGTGGCGCAAGTACCATTACGCCATTCGCAAAATCACGATATTCAAAAGGTGACATGCAAATGGGGCTATAATTCATGCAAGGTGCGGGGGCCATTTGCATCTGATTATGGCCCCATTTGCATGCCATTAGCATGCAGGTGCTCCAATCCCCGAGGACTTGTGCCTGGCGCCCTGCCAGGCAGCAGCCGTCGGGGACCGACGCCCCCTGCAGCCCGATCACGGGCAAAACAGTGTAGGATCCCCACCACCCCCACTGGCCGATCGCGGGCATGGTTGAACCCCCACCAGCCCGATGCGGGCAGTGTCCCTCCCCAACACATCCCTGGTGGTCAATGGACCGTAAATCCTGATCGCGGGATTGTGTATTAACCCCCACCTCCCAATTATATCCCTGGTGGTCCAGTGGACGAACATCCATCGCGGGATGGAGTGTACAAACAACCCCAAAACATCCCTGGTGCCTAGTGTCCCCACCCACCCACGAAGCCTCCCACCCGCTCCCCGGCGGCGGCGTGGTGGCAGCATCCCACCGCCTTCCGCCCCACTGACTGACTGCCGGTAGGGCTGCTGCACCATTGGTGCAGAGCAAGAGCCAATGGGCATGCAGCCCATACCGTAAAAAGACAGTCCAGTTTTGTGAATGGACTCATTCACAAATCTGGACTATCTTGACATATGAGCTGCATGCCCGTGGCTCTTGCTCTGCACCAATGGGCATGTCAGTCTACTGGGCAGTCAGTTGGTGGTGGCGGTGGCAGGCGGTGGGATGCTGCCACCGCCGGCTGCCAGGAGGAGCGGGTGGGAGGCTTCATGGGTGGGTGGGGTGGGGACACTAGGCACCAGGGATGTTTTTGGGGGTTGTTTGCACACTCCATCCCACGATCGGGATGTTCAGTCCACTGGACCACCAGGGATATAATCGGGAGGTGGGGGTTAATACTCAATCCCGCGATCAGGATGTTCGGTCCACTGGACTACCAAGGATATGTTGGGGGCAGAGACACTTTGCTGCCTGCAATCGGGCTGGTGGGGGGGGGAATTAAAGTTATGCCTGGGACCGGGCCACTGGGGGTGGTGGTGGGGATATTACTCTCTTTTGCCCACGATGGGGCTGCAGGGGGGGCACAGGGTGTGGGTTGAGGGCCAGCCACAGATGGCAGCTGCTGTGTTGCACCCTGCAGTGCAGCAGCTCACCTGTGGGTGGCCCTCGACTTAAGCATTTTTTTTTGGCTCAAAGTTGTGCAGGCGCAGGTTGTGGGTTGTGCCTGTACAACTCTGCACAGCCCGCTGAATATAGTGCTGTGCAGTTTATGCATGGTTCCTCCCCCTCCAGTTCTGCATGCATTCATTTGCATTGTGCTGTTGCTCAGCCTGTTTTCAGTGGTGCAACTGCCTCCTGCTGAATATCGCAGAATGGCGCAATTTCGGACTTGCGTATGCATAACCCTATTGCGCATGGCGCAACCCTTTTGAATATCCGGCCCACTGTGCTTATGGATCTAATAATATGCAAATTTTTTTTCTAACCAGGAGAGACACACTAAGCTGAAAGCTTGTTTCTAGGTGTGACCTGGGAGCACAAGGAAGTTAAGTGACTTGCTCAGGGGATCACACAGTATGCAAGTGAGGGCTGTGGGATTCAAACCCAGGTCTCCAGGTTTGCAGCTCAGGGCCTTAAACCACTGTGCTATACTGCCTCCTACATAATAGTAATATATATGCTAATAATAATATGCTTACTCCAAAAAGCATTTATACATCTAGGGCCAGATATTCAAAAGGGTTACGCCATGTGCAATAGGGTTGCTCCAGTGCAAGTCCGAAAATGCGCCATTCTGCGATATTCAGTGGGAGGCAGATGCACCCCCCAAATCACGCTGAGCAAAAGTGCAATGATAATGAATGCATGTGCAACTGAAGTGGGAAGAACCATGCATAAATGGCACAGTGCGATATTCAACAACATGCGCCATGTGCAATATGGGAGCAAGCGGAAGTTACATGATAGTGGAAATGAGCCACAATAAAAAGGAACAAGGGAGAGGCGCAAGAATGCTACAGGGAAGGCACATGTGGCTGAACTCTAGCCAGACACACAGGGCAGGATGGACACACAGGGCAGGACAGAGAAAGGGCACCCTGAACCCACAGGCGCAGGGAAGGTGTGGGGAGCCACAGCCAAACACAGTACAGAAGGGGGAAGTGTCACCAGAGGAAGGTGTTCCCGGTGCAGGGGAAGTAGCAGCCAGGACAGCGGGGGGAACACAGAAACAGCTGCCAGAGGGGGACACAAGCCAGGGACATGGCCAGTGCCACCATCCAGATGGAGGCAGTAATGAGGGGGTGAGAAGGCAGGCAGCAGGGGGGCGCAGCCGTGGAAGGACCCGTCGGCAGTATGCCCCCAACAGGCAGTACCGAGCCCACACCAGCTTGAGCTGTACAGCGATACCGGATCATGGGCGGTACTGCCTGGATCGACAATTCTGAGGCAGCTCTGTGAGCTGTGCAGTGATGTGATGCAGGCACCCCCACGACGGAGCCATGCTCTGTCAGTGGAGACAAAAGTGACAGCTTACATGTGCCTGCTCACCACGGGTACCTTCCAGAGACCAACAGGGGACACCACAAGCATAACCCAGTTGGCCGCATCACGCCATCTCACCCAATTCCTCAGCGCACTGCTGCCACATGCTGCGGAGTACATCCATTTCCCCAGCACACCAGTGGAGTGCACAGCAAACATACAGAAGTTCCACAGAGTAGCATGTATACCTGGCATGCTAGGGGCAATAGACTGCACCCATGTGGCCATCTGCACACCACCTGGCCCCGAAAGGGCCACATATATCAATCAGAAATGCTATGCAATCATCAACTGCCAGGTGGTGTGCAATGCCAGGGGGCGCATAATCAATGTCTGTGCCACACACCCTGGGGGAGCACATGATGCCTTCATCTGGCACCAGTTAGCACTGTGCCACAGATTTGAGAGTGGGGACATCCCCACTGGCCACTTAGTGGGTGAGTATGCAAGCCACGCAGACAAACATAGAACTTGGGAGGGGCATGGTCAGAGGTGACATGGGTATTGGCCTAGATGGCCCAAGGCAGGGCAAAGATGATCACCAAACTAACCTCCACCCTCTACACACAGGTGACAGTGGATATCCACTCCGTCCCTGGCTGCTCACACCATACCGGCAGCCCCCGACCCCATCACAGCAACGCTACAATGAGGCACATGCCACCACACGCAATGTCATCGAGTGGGCGTTCAGGATCCTGAAGGCATGTTTCCATTGCCTGGACACGTCTGGCGGTGCCCTACAGTACAGCCCCTCAAAGGCCTGCGGGCTATTTCTGGCCTGTTGCATCCTGCACAACATGGCCAATGACTGTGGGATAGCCGTACAGGTCGAAAAGGGGGACAGCAATGGGGATGATGAGGATGCTGGTGAAGATGGTTATGGGCAGCCCCTCCTTGGGTGACGGGACCCCCGACTGATCCGGCTGGCACAGCTGCACCGGGACACCGTCACAGAGGAGCACTTCAGCCAACCCAGGTAAGTCATGGGGCCATGTGCAACCACCAGTGGCAAAGGCACAACCCACAAACATGCATGGAAACACACCAGGGATGCATGCTGTCAAGAGAAGTGGCCTAGCATGGAACCGCACACACCACCAGGGATGGGCGAGGTCAAACATGGCATGCAGTCATACACACACACACCTCACAAGACATGCACAAAGGGTAGGAAGCACACCGACCCAGACCGCCACCCCTAGCCACACACACGTCCACAGACCACCATGCCCACTGCCTGTCATTGTGCATGTGTCAGATGCTGGGCACCATTGCACAGTGGCATACAGCGCAACACAGGCATCGTCATGCACACACCACAGTGGACAGCAGCCAGGAGGGTGTGCAGATGGAACATGTCTGTGCGTGCAGGGCCGGGTACCCCACCCGTGCATTGCCCACTGAACGACACAATGCACACAGGGCAGCATCAGACAGTAGCCATGCTGGGAGACAGGTCAGTCATACGCCACAGTGCCACAGCCACCATGGATGCATGGGTGGCCATGCTGAGACCTGCCAGCAGAGACAGGGAGACCACTGGCCTCATGGGGTGTCACCGACAGTCCCCCAGGGGTTCCACTGCGTGAACATGACCGTGCTCGCGCAGGGGTCTGCAGCACACCGAACATGCCTGCACTAGGCGTGCTCAGGATGCCCACAGCTGAACCCGGTGTTGACAAGGATGGTGTCACATGACCCCGGGAATGGGCGGTGGACATTGCACTGCGCGGTGTCTGCGACGCATGGGCAAATAACTGTGTGCCCATTGTGGCCATGACAACAGTGAATGCCTGTGTCTGCCTGTCAATGGCAGTGGTCACATCCTCCCACAACCGGTCCATCCCTGCCAGGAGCAGAGCGGTGTCTCTGCTGCACCACTCCACTGCCTGGCGCAGAGCCGCACTCAGTGCATCCACTGCTGTCACAAGCTGCATCTGCTGATTGACTGATGCTTGCAGTATGTGGGTGTGCTCATCTAAGAGGTCATCTGCCTGATTGGCATGCTGTCCTTCATGGTGTTCGCAGCCCTGATGGTCATCACCCCTTGAGAGTGGGCGCTGCACACCAGGGCCAGGCCTGGGCATGTCCATAGGTGGTGCACTGATGCCGCTCCCTGACACTGTACCCCCATGGCCATTGGCCAACTGCTGATACTGCCCCTCTGGCTGCCGCTCTCCAGGGCTCAATGGTGTCACCGCAGTGCCCACAACAGACCCACTGTCCTGGACACACACCAGTGCTGCCCCACTGGTGCAGACAGGCACAGGCTGGGACTGTGATGTCACGCAGGCCTCCACGGCGGCATCACCCACAGACATGGCTGCGATGTCACCTGCTGTGTGGCCATCCTGTGGCCCACATGTCTCACTGCCCATGACGTTAGCTCCATCATCATCGGTGACAGATCCGGCACCAGCCCAAGTCTCAGCATGCTGGCATCCATGGACGCTGGCATGCTGGGACATGGGCAGGGCCTCCTCCACACCTGTTCCACCAACATCAGTCCAGACGTCCAGGTGGGCCCACTGTTGCCCTGACCCCCGTATGCCTGTGGAGGTGGATGGGCCCTTCTCCATCTCCATGCTACTGCCCTCAGTGGAGAAGCCCACCACTGCTGACTCATGTAGACATTCAGGAGCTGTAAGGGAAAAACAGTAGCATTAATGTATGTGACCTACCCTGTCCCCCCCCAATTGACAGACCATGACCTACCATGCAGTGATGGGCTACCACCTGTCTGGAATCCACCACCCAGAACATCCTCGATGGCACAATGCTGCATGCTGCCAGCAACCCGCTCTTCCTGTGGGGTCAGGCGTTGCACCTCCGGTTGTCCCCCCACCGGTCACAGACCATGCTGCCCTGATGGCAGCCACCTTCTCTTTAATTCTCTATCTGTCCATGCCCATCTTCTTTTTGCACTCCTGCATGGAGTGCTGGTGGCTGCCATGCAGGTTGACAGCACGTGCCACCTCCTCCCATACAGCAGCAGCATGGGCCTGTGGTGTTCCCTGGCATCCGCTGAGTAGCGGCTCCTGGTCGAGGTAGGCCTCAAACAGGGCATCTGTCTCTGCCTTTGTGAAGTTTGGCCTCCTCTTCCTCCCACATCTCTGTTCCTCTTCCTCCACCTCACGATCAGTCATGATTCATCCTGTGAGAATGACAGGTGTTACCTGTGACTGTGCAGTCCCATGCATGTCCCAAACACCACAGTCCACACTCCTAAACAGCATGCAACTCATCGCAATAGACTGCAGTAACCGACTATGGCCAGTGCAGCCCAATGTCACATTTTTTATAGCGCAACCCATGCAAATGAGGAAAGGCGCATCTTTAAGTGGATGCAAATGCAGTGACTGCACCATTGAATGGCTGATTAGATGATTTGCATATGCCGGCTGAATATCGTGCTGTTGCGCTTTGCGCAATTGTGTTGAACATGCTGAGCCAAGGGCGCAGTTCTGTGACATGCGCAGTACACATGCCCTTGTGCATGCCCGGGTTGATGCACAGTGCGCATGCCCCGGGTTGATGATGCAGGCAC
This sequence comes from Neoceratodus forsteri, assembly GCA_016271365.2. Lineage (NCBI taxonomy): Eukaryota > Metazoa > Chordata > Ceratodontiformes > Ceratodontidae > Neoceratodus > Neoceratodus forsteri. The sequence goes on along the minus strand of CM057458.1, from coordinate 300,048,251 downwards.
CTGCTGCACTGCTGACGTGCTGTGCGCGGGAGGTAATGCAGGGCATGGCCACCATTGTGCCAGTGGCGCTACAGCACTGTTCACATATATGGTGCTGTGGCACTGGGGCATCGTAGGCGCACTGGGGTAACAGTGCTGTAGGCCGCTACAGGAGGTGGCACACAGGCACCCAATCATGCTACATGGATTGGGTTCCAATCACACTGTGGCTGTCCATGCGCCAGAGACCCTTGACCCTGTGCCCGACCTTTGCCCCCTAGGAGCCATGCTTCAGGCATGGGTGCACCACTATTGCGCTGTTCGGTGACAGCGTGATAGGGAATGGCAGCGCTGTACCACCCAGCATCTGCACATGGCAGGACCGCACTGCCAAGCGCCATTTTGAATCCACCACACTGAAGAGATGGCGCGGAGGCGAGCAGTAATGTGGAGCCAGGTTGAGCTAGCCAACCTGGTGGCAATAGTTGAGCCCCATGGTGGGGCTTTGTATGGAGATGCACCCCTGGACAGGGCCAGGAGTGCAGTGTGGCAGGAGGTGGCCGACACCCTGGAGGAGGCCACTGGTATGGGGTGCATGGCACAGCAGTGTCTCCACCGTTACGGGGACCTGAGGTGCAGGGACCCGGACCTGCTTGCCCGCCTGTGGGCACATGCCAGGAGGACCATGGTGCCACGGCAAGGTAGGTGCCACATCCATACACTATTATCGTCCATACGGGTATCACGGTTGCATGTGTCCGGCACATGGGGGGCCGTCCAGTGTTGGCCATGGTGGTGGTATCGGGGTGTGAGGTGGATGGGTATGGCTGTGTGGGATTGCACACACATGGGGCGGGGGGACTTTTCTACTGGATTGTACTGATGCTCCTTTCTCCGTGTTTGCACTTTAGGGCCCGAAGAACGCAGGCAGGACAGGGAATGGAGGCACCGCCTGTAGGAGCAGCAGGGAAGGAGGGATAATGGTGGTCAGCGGCGCATGGACCAGCATGATGATGGCGAGTGCCTTACATCCATGATTACTATTGCATGCTGTATAACTGGGCGGGCAGCGGGGCATGGCCACCATCCACTGACACCACCGCCATGCACGCTAGTTGTTACAGTCAGCACTGTCCAGTGGCACTGCATGTCTGGGAGTGCATCAATGGTGGTCCATGCGTGCACCGAGCACATGGCTGTCGCACTGCCTTCACACCGCATATCCAAGTCACTGTACGACCATGGTGGTGTTGTGCAGGACATGGGCAGTGGGAGTGTGCAGTGGTCCACATGGCTGTAGCTGCCTGGGTAGGCAGGTCTTGTGGACAATGTCACTGTGGGTGGTCGCACACCATCACAGAGGCGTGGCACATGGCTGTATGCCATGCACAATGGGTGGGCTGCAGGGGGCTGGACAGTCACATTTATTGACTCTGCTCCCTTGTCCTAGGTGGATGATGACTCCAGGCACTGGAGAGGAGTGTTCGGGAGCTGCTCCAGGTGGCAAGGGTGACACTGGAGCTGTTACAGAGGATCCACTGCCACTGGGCGAGGAGGAGGAGGAGGAGCAGCGGCAGACATAGGCGCCATGTGGAGGAGGACCATGGCACACATTAATGACTCCATGCCCCTACAACCACCATTCCCCCTTTGACCCACCCTCACACCCCTTCTTTCCTCTCCCATATGTTCACCCCTGCTCCTTTCCCACCCCCACCTGTTATGTGGCCCTTCCCCCTCCCCGTAAATAGTTGTAAATAGGTTTTGTTACTTCTTTTAAATATAAGCATTTTGTTATGACAACTGTGGTGGTCTCTGATTTGCAGCGGGCTACAGGTGCTCAGCTGCAGTGGAGTGCATGGCGTCAAGGGTGGTGCATGCATGGGCGTGTGTGTGTGTGTGTGTGTGTGTGTGTGTGCAGAGGTGAACTGCCTATGGTATGGGCAGGGGGGATCAGTCACTGTCTGTGGTTTGTGTGTTGTACTCTGTGCACTGGATGCCTGTGTGCAGTGGTCCACGGAGCTTGCACTGTGTGCATGGCACCCCTATCAGACCATCCATGACCTGTACAGCTGACACCCTTGCATGTCTGTGATATGCTCGGTCTGCTGGCATGTCAGTGGTGGCTGTCCATGCTGGATAACAACTGTACCTGGCACAATGCCAGGTTGCCTTCCATTACCAGTATGGTGCACTTCTGCCTCCAGTGGCACTGTGGCCTCCGCTGTTGTTGTCCCCCCCCTCCATAATGTCGCTTGTGTCTGTTGCAGGGGATGTGCTCCAGTGTCTGTCACCTGTGCTCCAGCGGCATGCTAGTGGCATACAGCTTCATGGTGCCTGCGCAGGGTAGCTGGCACACCTGTGCAATGTAGGGGTGCTGGCCATGTGTACACATCAGCCGTGGCCACACGCCAGTGGCTTGGTTGACCCGCTACTGTGTCCCTGTGTTTGTGTGCCCTTGTGTATGGGTGGATGTCTGTCCATGCACTGTGTTGCTGCCCTGCTGCAGGGGGCGTCCCTGGTTGCGCTATGGCACATCTGGACTACTCCGCTGAGCATCCCTTGTTGTGCTATGGTGCATCAGATATGCTTAGCTTCACATCCCTAGTTGTGCTATGGCGCAGGTTGTGCGATATTCAGTTGTCGGCCGTAGGCGCATCTTGGTCTGCGCAGTTTTTGAACATCGCACTTCTTGCGCATGGGCTCAGTGGACTTGCGCTTGCTCCTGCTGTTGCGCACTTTTTGGGTGCAGTTTGAATATCTGGGCCCCAATGCTTAAATGTGAAACCTAACTGCAGTGTTTATGAATACATTGTGCTTATGGATCTAACTAATAATATTCACATAATAGTAATAGTATGCTCATCCTAACATTCTCCACATTGAGACTTCTGAAATTATACTTCAGGTGTCTCACATTATATAAGAGGTGTCATACGGTACATTCTTGCTTCTATTTGGACTTGAGACAGGGTATGTTTAACTTATGATACATACAACTACATATATTGAAAAATAATACAGAAATGCACAGACAATAAACAATGTCAATGGATGCTGGACATAAGCATTGATAAATGGCCACCAATCCAGGGCTGGCAAATTATAAATGTTCTTGCAGAGAACGGCATTATCCAGGTGTAGAGGAATCAATTCTTCAGTCTTTTGGCCCAACAAAGCTTGTAGTTCAAATTTCAGTGGTGGAATCTTGATCATCTTCAGAGGTACGGCAATGTGGACATCTTCAAGATATACCAGCACAGCCTATATAGTAGTGGCATTCTGAAAAGCAGGCACTGGCCGTAGGATGTAACCACTGACTACAGTAGTGAAGTTAGGCTGAAAACAAAGCCTTGAAGATGCACAATACAGTCATTTCTTAGTCCTTACATCATATGATCAGCAATAGCAACAACACAGTAATGTTTTTTTCCTGCATAAGCAACATGCACTTGCAGATTTTGTGTCTATAGTTTAGTTTGCATGTGACAGGTTATAACTTTGTCAGAGATGCTGCAAGGAAAGCAGCCTTCCAGTGCTACATCACATCTACAGACATATGCATCTTTTTTTCCACTTCTTTTTCCCTCCTGTCACCAGTCCTGAGGCATCCCCAGCTTGTCCTGCCTGGCTTGCACCTCCTAGGGCAGGGCCGGCCTCCTCTTACCTGGGAACTCCTTCAATCCCTTTTGGTGGTCTAGTGTGGGCCGGAGGATATCAAGACCTGGGAAGGTGGGGTCCAACAGTGAGCATGGGGCTGGCGTGCTATCATCTTCTTCAGGATTCCTGAAAGCATCTTGTAGTTTGTTCAGAACAGATGTAGAATATGCTGTGCACATCTAATTTCTCCTAGTCTCATACATATCATCAGCTTTTACATTACTAACTAAATGTGTCCAGTTTTCTAGGATCAGAAAATCATGCAATATTTCTTTCATGTTAACAATAGTTTTAAAGTGTTCATCTAAATGTCCCTCTCTAAGGTGTACGTCTTTGTCTAACACCCCTTTTCGTAACATGTTTTCAAAATGTATCTGGTGTTCCTTTATTGCTTTTAAGTGCATGCTATTCCAAACCCTCATTCTTGAACCCACTGTGCCAGTAATATCTCCCCATACACTTCTCTTCCCCCTTTAAGACCTTTGTCCAGCTATGGCAGATGTTGTGGAGGCTCAAACCTAATATTTCTATTTCTAAAATTAATCCACATAACCGTAATGAAAATATTGTATGACTGTTTCAAATGTTGAGGGCAAGTATTCTTTGGCCACTCAATACTAGACAAGTTTAACAAAACAGATGCAGTAACTCTGAACATTGTTATATACAATCTTATCAGTTCTTTGGAAAACATATCCATTCTCCGACATTGGTGCCAGATTATATCTAGAAGGACATTTATTAACCCCTTGGCTTTGTGTCAATATTACCACTGGTTGGCATGGATTTAGATAAGTTTAGCATAATATATGGTGCAGAACTCTGTGCATACACAGGATAAAACCCAAACATAGAGCCATTTCTCCACTTAACTCCATTACCCACTAATAAACATGAGCAAATTCTTTCTGTCCATGTTCCAACGGAAGGTGTGCTAATACTCTGAATGAGCCCAAATTTGGACGGTATCCCATAATTTAAATGCTGTGTCATATTCCACCATTTACCTATTCAATCTTGGCAGTTCATTGAGGCTTGAATAGACTGATAATCAAGCACTTTAAGTTTATCATAATGCCATTTAGGGTATGTAGTGGGATGCATGGCATTACATGTTTTATAGTTAACCCTTCAGTACCCCATTTACACAGCCTGAGTTCCCCATCAGTGTAGGGCAGAGTCCCTGTCCCCAAACAATGGGATCAGAGTGACTGTCTCAGTTTTATTGTGCATCTTGCATAACCAAATCTACTTATATTTGTATAGTACTGTAAACCCCCACCACCATTTTCACAAGTTGTTGGGAATGGCGGCAAATCCACAAATCCATTGGATTGAAAGTAGCGTTCAGTCTCCTTAGCATGGCTTATACTAAGGTGGTACACACAGGGACCAACAATCTTGCCAGCTGGTCAGTTGTGGAGACCAAGGAACACCTGACCAGGGTGGGTGACAAACTATAATCCATTTCATCCAGCATCTCCTTCCCTGAGATCCTGCCAGTCTGAGGAAGGGGGACAGATGGACGGAAGGTCAGAGAAGGGGAGATAGGGGAGCTAAACATGTGGCTCAAGGGCTAGTGCCAGGAAAAAGGACACAAATTTGTTGGGAACTGGCAACAGCTTTGGGAGCAAAACTTCTTTAAATTTGATGGACTGCATCTGACTAAGGAGGAAGTCAGTGCATTGGAGCAAAAGTTTGACATCTTTGTAGAATATTTAAACTAGCAAATGGGGAGAGGGGTGCAGCACCCCATACGTTGAATGGGAAGAACACCCCTCCTCCCTCAGCTAGTGGTCAAACAGGAGTTCAGCATGTTTGCAGTTCATTTGCATCACCAGGTAAAGAAAAAGGTCCGGCTCCCCATATGACACACACGGGAAACGCCGAACCTCACCCAGTAACTAACACACCAAAATCTGGCCAATGGAAAATCATGCACACAAATGCTCGCAGTCTGGGAAACAAGATTCCAGACCTGCAGGCAATAATAACAGAGGCTAAACTAGACATAGTAGCCATTAACGAGACATGGTTTACCAGTAACCACACTTGGGAGATTTTAGTATCTGGCTATGTACTGTTCAGAAGAAACTGAGGTGCAAAAAGGGGGGGGTGGAGTGGCCCTTTATGTCAATGAAAATATCAAAGCTACAGAAATTCAGAATACACATAAGGAGCCAGAAGAACTGTAGGTCACCCTGAAAACAGGAAATGGAACAGCCATACGAACTGAGGTTATGTACAGGCCTCCAGACCAGGGGGAGGACATAGACACATTACTGTTAGAAGATATACAAAACATAACAGCTAAAGGGGAGGTTCTGATAATGGGAGACTTCAACATGCCAGATACAGATTGGTCAATACCAGCAGGGACATCTGCCAGAACTAGACACATGGTGGATTCCTTATAGGGGGGAGGGCCTCAAACAACTGGTACTACAACCCACAAGGGACAGGACTATCCTAGATCCAGTACTGACTAACACGGAAAGGATCACAGATCTCCAGGGAGAGGGTCACCTGGGTGCCATTGACCATCACATGGTATGGTTCAATTTGGCCACTAGAACAAAATCATCCCATTCCAAGGCAAAAATATGAGACTTCAGAGGAGCTGACTTTGATAAGATGGCCAACAGAGTTAAGCTAGCCCTGGCAAAAAGAAATACAGGTGAGGGGTACAGGCAAAGTGGGCAAGCATTAAAGTTGCAATACTTGAAGCAACATCCCATTGTGTTAGTGAGAAAAGGTAGTACAAAAGAAGAAGGAAACCACTTTGGTTCTCAAACACAGTAGCAGAAAAGATCAGAGCCAAAAGGCTGGCCTTCAGGAAATATAAGGGAACGCAGCAGGATGAAGATAGGGAGGCATACCAAACTTCCCTAAGGGAAGGCAGTAAGGCAGGCAAAGGCCCAGACTGAGGAAACACTAGCATGAACAGTGAAAGAAGGTGACTAGACTTTCTACTGATACATTAGTGAAAGGAGAAAGTCCAGAGGGGGTATTGCTAAGATCAAAGGGGATAAGGGGGCATGTGAGGAGGAGGACCATGTAAAAGCATCTATCCTAAATAGATACTTCTGCTCAGTATTTATGGAAGAGAAGGTAGGGCAGGGCCCACAGCTCAGCACCATGGACACAGGGGGAAGGAGGTGTGCACTAGTCCCTTCACAAAAGAAAAGGTCCTACAAGAGCTCGATAAGCTCAGGGTGGACAAGGCAATGGGACCTGATGGCATACATCCCAGGGTACTAAAGGAGCTAAGGGTGGAACTAGCAGAGCCATTATCAGAACTGTTTAGTGAGTCTCTGAGCACAGGAGAGGTCCCAGAAGACTGGAGAAGGGTTCATGTGATCCCGCTCCACAAGAGTGGTAGCAGGGAGGAGGCAGGGAACTACAGGCCAGTCAGTCTTACCTCAGTAGTGGGCAAGATTATGGAGACACTCCTTAAGGAAAGGATAATGCAACACCTGGAATCCATAGGAGCACTGGATCCAAGACAGCATGGGTTTTCAAAAGAAAGGTCCTGTCAAACTAATCTCATAGATTTCTTTGACTGGGTAATCAGAGTGGTTGACCAATGGGGAGCAGTTGATGTTGCCTACCTTGACTTCAGCAAAGCTTTCAATACTGTTCCACATAGAAGATTGATTAATAAGCTGGGTAGGATGGGGTGGGTCAGACATTGGTCAACTGGGTGGCAAACTGGTTGTCGGACAGAAAACAGAGAGTGGTGGTAAATGGTATACAGTAAGAAGAGAGGCAAGTCACAAGTGGGGTACCTCAGGGATCAGTCCTGGGACCAGTCCTCTTCAATATCTTCATCAGTGACATTGCAGATGGACTGGAGGGTAAGGTTTGTCTGTTTGCCGATGACATCAAGAGCCGCAACAGAGTAGATGATTGATCCAGATGGGATGGGCAAAATGAGAAGAGATCTGGATGAACTAGCAAAATGGTCGGAAGAGTGGCAACTGGGGTTTAATGCAAAGAAGTACAAGATCATGCACATAGGGATGAGAAACCCTGATGCCACCTATAGGTTGGGAGGGGAGTTGCTGGCAGTCACAAGGGAAGAAAGATACTTGGGCGTCATCATCACCAATGACCTGAAATCATCCAAGCAGGCTATTAAAGCAGTGGGTAAGGCTAGAGGAATGTTGGGGTGTATTAGTAGGGGTATCACAAGTCAGAAGAGGGAGGTAATAATCCCTCTTTACAAGACACTGGTTAGGCCCCATCTGGAGTACTGCATGCAGTACTGGAGGCCACACCTTCACAAGGACATTAACCAAATTAAGGCAGTGCAGAGAAGGGCAACCAAAATGGTGCAGGGACTGCATCAGAAAACATATGAGGATAGATTAACTGAGCTCAATATGTATACCCTAGAGTAAAGGAGGGAGAGAGGTGATATGATTGAAACATTCAAACATCTTAAGGGTGTTAGCAAGGAGAAAGAGTCTAACATGTTTCAATATAAGAAAAATAGCAGGGAAAGAGGACACAGCATGAGATGAGAGGGAGGCCGATTAAGGGGTAATGTGAGGAAGTTCTTTTTCACAGAAAGGGTACGGATGCATGGAATGGCCTACCTCAGGAAGTGGTGGATATGAATACAGTGCAGAGCTTCAAACAGGCATGGGATAGGCATAAGGGTGCAATACAGATGAGTATGAATAGATAGGCTATTGACAGATCAAAGGCCAATGGCACATTCATAAGGTAGAAAAAGAAATGGGCAGACTGGATGGGCCTTGGGGTCCTTATCTGATATTAACTTCTATGTTTCTATGTAAAACTAGGAACAAAAGGGCAAAAGTCCATAAATGTTCCATCCTTATACATAATACCTCAGGACACTACCCTCGAGTATATATTTATCTAGTCTGGATTTGAACTCACTTTTACTTTTGGCTAGTATTACATACAACAGAAGTGTGTTCCATAGGTTAATAATTCTGATTGTGTAAGAATATTTTCTGGCAGTAGTATTAAATGGTTTTTTTCAATACCATTATCTCTGAAGTCAGTCTCAAGTTCACACATTCGTTTGGGATCCTGTAGCACATCATACAGAAAAAATAAGTCGCCACGTGCTCTGTGTGTTTCTGGGGAGATGAGCTGAAGAGATTTGAGCCTATTTTCATAAGATTCATCATGATGACCTTCCATTATTTTTGAAAACCTACACTGCACATGCTCTAGCTTTTGTCTTTCACCCAGCTTGTATTGATTCCAAATCTGGGAAGAATATTCTAGGTGGGGCCGTACATATGACCTAGAGTGGAATCAAAACCTCACTGGACCTGGATCTGATGGTTCTCTGACTTGACCATACCACTTTATAGGCTTTACTAGTGGCCTCAGAAACTTGATGTTGTGAACTCAAGTTGTTCATGATTGACACACCCAAATCCTATTCACAATTGGTTTTAGCAAGCAAGTGATCATTGATGTAATAGTCACACTCATTGTTTAATCAACTTAAATGTATTACTTTGCATTTATAGAGGTTTAGTAACATATCCCATTTTTAGGTCCAAAGTACAATTTTATTTAAATCATCTTGCAATTTGATGGAGTCATTCAGGGAACTACATGGGGGACCTATTTTTGTGTCATCTGCATACTTTTAAGTCATGCTGTCAAGCTGGGAGGTCATGCCAGCTATAAAAATATTAAAAAGAACTGATCCCTGTAGGACACCACTCAGAATACATCCCTCTCTTGACCTATATCCATTGACTGAGACACTTCGTCTTCTGTTCAAGAGCCATTCTGCTACCCAATTAACAAGGACTGAGTCCATTTTTAAATCAATCATTTTGTCTATTATAGCCAAGGCCCCTGGAATTCTGCAATTCTGTGGTTGTGGAATTTTCCGCAGAATTTGCATGCTGCTGCAGAATTCATATAGTGCCACGTAATTCATTGTTTTTGGTGAATTTTCATTCATATATACAGTTTTTTCATAGTGCCAGGCTCCTGTATCCATCTTGTTTATCCTGAAGCCCCTCCTCTATGCTTGGCAGATGATGTCATCTATGACATCACATCATATATTAGCCAATGGTAGGACTGCATTCTGCCACAGAAATGAATAAATCATGCCGCAGAAACCAGAAAATGCTGCAGCAGAAGCCTAGGATCCCTGCCGCAGAAATCAGGAAATTCTGCTGCAGAGCACCAGGGGCCCTGATTATAGTCCAATGTGGGGTTCAAGCAAAGGCTTTGGAGAAGTCTAAATAAGTAATATCACAAGGTATAGTGTTATCCAGATATTTACTTATTTTTTCATAAAAAATTTATAAGTTTGTGGTGCAATGTCTCCCTTTCACAAAGCCGTGCTGTTCCTGATCAAGTCCATCATTATAAACAGAAATTCTATCTTTTCTAATGCTTTCCATTTCTTTCTCAGTGACACAGGTAAGACCGATTGGGTGATAATTCTACATAAGTTCTCTGTCACCCTTTTTAAAAATGGGTGCAATATGTGCAAGTTTCCAGTCATTGGGGATTTCAGCTCTATTAATTGACTGCTCAAAAAGGATCTTTAAAGGTAAGAGCAGGTGTTCAGCCACGATCTGGAGCGTGCCTGCAGATATTTTATCTGGCCCCGGGGATGAAGCGTTCTTTAGTTTAATAAATTTCTCATGAATTTCAATTTCCAAAATATTTCTAATAGTGTTAGAACATGAGTGACCTTTGTTGACTTTCTTTTTACCTACTTTATATACACTACAAAAGTAGTCATTAAATGCTTCTGCCATTTGTTTGTTTTCCATAATGGTATTAGACCCCAATTTAATTGATCCTACCTCATTAGTTGGATTTTTAAGTGAATTAATATATGAGTAAAATTGTTTGAAGTTTGAGCTGGTGTCAGTAAACATCCCAGAATAAAAAAGCTGAAAAAGAAAACTTAAAACTTGTTAGCCACCAGACTTTTTCAGTTGCATCAAATGAAACTACTTGTGTGTCTGACTTTAGCTCCCTCCTGTATCTGTATTAAGAATACAGTGGGGCTGACTCTGTCCACCACAGGGTATGGACCCTTCCAGACAGCCACCAGAAATGCCCCTTTTTCAGGTAGGACTTTGATCATTACTTTATCCCCTACCTACAGCTGTTGATTGCTGGCTTTATCATCATAGTATGCTGTAACATTTTTCCTATGCTCACCCATGATCTCTGCATACTGCTTGTATACTTGCTTCAGTTTCTGCAGCAAGGTTTGCACAACGTTTTCAGTTTTTCACCCCCTGCTCCATTTGAGGTGGCACTGGAGCAAACAAAGCCTGGTTTCATGATTTCATATGGTGAGATATCTGTGATTTTGTTTGGCTTTGCTCTCAACATCATTAAAATTAAAGGTAACTGTGAATCACAGTCTTTTCCAGACTCCTTCACCATTTTCCTCAGGCTGTGTTTCAGTGCCCGATTAGTTCTCTCAACCTTCTCTGAGGGCTGTGGGTGATATAAAATGTGACATTTCTGATCAATGCCCATTGCTTGTTGCATTGCTTTACCTTTGAAATGAGGTCATTGGTCAGAAACAATTAGTGTGGGCATTCTCCACCTAGAAAACACTTGTTCTACTAAAACTTTAGCAGTAGCTTGGGCTTTCATTGTATGCATTGGAATAGCTTTGATCCATTTAGAAAATGCTTCAATAATCAGTAGTACATTGGTATGCCCCCTAGAGGTCCTTGGAAGGCCCTCAAGATAATCAATTTGAATTTGTTCCTATGGACCCCTAATATGTGGCAAGGCCAGCCGGCCTTGCTTCACTTTACCTGTGGGATCGTGAAAAGCACATTAAATACAATTTGAACAGTACTGTTGGACATCATCCTAAACACCTGGCCACCAGCCAAAAGTAAGTAAATGCTGCAGTGTGGAGACAGCATCAACATGGCCTCTAGTGTCATGTGCTATGCGTAGCAACTCTTTTCGAACTCCATGTGGGGCAATCCACAATGCATGTGGTATATCAGGTCTCTGCCAGATCGAAAGACCTGACAAGTCCTGTACAGTACCCCTTTCCCCAGTGCAGTTTAGTAATGCACGTAATGCAGTGTCTGATTTTTGCAATTGTAACAAATCACATTTGTTTTTAGCATATTTAACTTCCGCTATGTTCTGAAAATTGGGGGGAGGGCAGGCGGTTCCTACAAAGGGGTACTTTCCTTAGCTAGGAAGTCTGCCATGGCATTGTGTTCTGCTACAGGACCTACTTTATTGTGTGCTTTTACTGTAATCATTTCGATATTCACATTTTCAGAATTCATTGTCACACCTTTTTCCACCTCAGTCAGGACCTTAGAAATGTAAACAATTGGTCTGTCTTTTTCATAACAAGTTTGTGTGAGTACAGCAGACAATGAAACACTTCTAACTACAGTATGTAACTGAAATGGCTTGCAATAATCTGTGGTGGTGAGTACAGGATCTTTTGCCAAAGACCCCTTTAAAGCAGCAACAGCTGTGTGTGGACTTCCATCCATTTCCAAACAGCGCCCTTTTTTAGCAGCTTGTGCAACGGAGCTGCAATCTCAGAATAATCGGGAATGAAATCTCTGCAAAAACCAGTCATGCCAAAGAGTGATCAGAGGGGTCCCTCACTAGTGGGAAGGGGCAATGAGAGAGTACGACAGAGATGTATACTGTTCTCACATACACATATACACACTCACAAATAGAAGGCTTTTCATGGTTCATCAGAGAAAAGGGTATTTTGTAATGCAAACTGAAATGTATTTTATATTCTGTGTTTGATGGCTGACAGTGTAATGTTCTAGGGAAGGAGAAATGTTATACTGGACATCGGTGTCTTGCCTGTTCTGAACTCTGTGAAATAAATTGGATTTTGTTCCACTTTATACCTTGTATAAGATTTTCATTGGTAATTCTGAAATACTTCTAATATGTTATAATAGAAAATCTAACAGTTGGAGCTCCGAACAGGATGGGCAGCCAGACACAGATTTAAGTACGTTAAATCTCTGTATTTTTAGGGTTGCAACTTGAAATTACAGGACAGCAAAGGGGTTTTGTGCACAGGCAACTCTGGTAGGCTATAATAGGAAGTTCACAAAAGACAGGTAAGGATTAAGTTGAAGAATACATTAAAACGTATGGTGGTGGAATATCATCCGCACCCGACGTCATGGCGAAAAGAGAGCCATGGCATTATGTGAAACAAAATCTAGAAACAAAAGTTTTGAATAATAAAAAAGTTACAAGTTATAAAGAAAAAGGAAATATTGTGCAGGGACTATATTGTGTGGTGTTGGCTTTGCAAGAACAAGTCTCTGGTTTTAAAAGTAAGTGTAAATGTGTGATTGGTTCATTGTCTAAAGCAAATAGGACACTAATGTGTGATCAGGCAGATTTGTCTCCAAAAATGTGTACCTACGTGTGTATATTGGTTCAGAGGTTCATCATTCTGAATGTAGTAGGCAGATACAGTACGTGAGCTACAAATGCAGACTGCAGCCCTTACAGGTTATATACCAATCGTGATTGACAAAGGTTAGGTGCAACCTGACATGCTTACATCTGAACCTATGCCACATAACTTTCTTTTTCTTAATCTATTATTGCTGCACAGCATTATAACTGTTCTACTTTCTTGCTCTCTCTTTATGCACATGCACACATGCAGCAGCAGCCTTTAGGAAAATGCAGCTCTCTGTAATTAGATACGCAAGGTTATATCTTGACAAATGTCATTTTAGTAAAGACTGTGCAAGTGAAAAACTAACTGTGATTTCTTTTGGACTGTGGCATACTGTGTTATCTGTGAGCCCTGATGTAACCCCCACCTCCCTGCCTTTTTGCAGATGACAGGTGGTATTTTTTTTTTAAATTTGCCCTTTTTCCTGGCAGGACCACCGGGGCCATCCACCCTGGTCATGACCCCCGGAGACCTCTACCTCCATCAATTGCTGCTGGGGACCCACAGTCACCCCCGGCTTGCCCCCTGGAGGGTGGGGCTGCGGGCCACCTTCGTGACCCCGGAACTGTAACTGGTCGGGGTCCCACAGTGACGGAGGCAATGTGAGGCTCTCCAGGGAGGGCTTCATAGATCGGTGGTCCTGCCCGCCTTCTTTTTCCACCAGATTTTCTCCCCGGAGGAGGCGGGGATGTGCAATGATGCCAGCGTCCACCCAGCTTCCTCCCCCCCCCACGTCGAGCGTCGGTTGTGTGGAACTCCCAGTCTCCACCAGGGGTCCCTATCACACCGAGTGCTGCCCACGCCCTCCCCCCGGAGTAGTAGAGCTGCCCATCGGACTCGATCCTACTCCCCGGCCCGGCCCTCCGGCGGCCCGGATCCGTTCCCGAACCCGGGTTGCGCGCCATGAGCGGAAATCCCACCACTGCGCCGACGGGCCAGCATAGATGACAGGTGGTATGCTGTTTGAATCTGACAGCAGTACCGGGTGGGGACCGGGTTCGGGGAGGAATAGGTTACTCAGCACAAGGGCTAGGTTTGGCTACTCTGCATAGGGACACCCAAGTAATTCCAAAAACAGGAAGCAATAACTGTAATGTCCATTACCAGGAATGGGATTCTAAAGTGTGACTTTTATTCACATCCAAGCAGAACAAACTAAGCATAGACAGACCCCCATGGGGCTACACTTCTGGTAATGCAGATTAAAAAGAATCAGGAACACTTCTTCAACACTTGAGCCCTCAGGCTCTGAACCCACTGGGTACACAGCCTGGACTTTCACGCTGCTTTGGGTATATAGCCTGAACTTGTACACTATCTGGGATTTCCCTGGCTCGGCTCCCTTGCCGGCCACTCGGATACTTTCCATATGTCATGGAAACCTTTTCTGGTGGCTCCCTAAACCACCTAAGAGCACCTCAGCTCTAACAGGGAGTTCTCCTTTTAATCCCACATCTGAGTACTTTCCTCAGGCACTGGCCAAGTACCTGAGAGAAAGTAAAAGTGCCACAGAGCAAATTTGTAGAGGTGAATTTGGTTACTACTGATGGGGGGTCTCCCACCTCTCACTTCCACAGTTCATACCCATCAGTTTCTCTGGACATTAAACATTGTATTCTGTAAAGCTTGGCAATGTAGATTAAGGCCTAATGTATGTCACATTTCCTCTACTTGTCCTGCTTTCCCACTGTGCTGGACTTGAACATACTTTTACTTGGCTTAGCCCATTGCTCTAGTCCTCCCACTGATTAAGCAGTCCAATCCCCACTTTATTTTACTCTTTGTGCTTGACTTGAACCTACTCAAATTAACCAGCAATGTCTATTGCACTAGACCTCCTACAAATTAAGTAGTCCAATCCCCACGTTCCAACAGTTCAGGTGAAAACATAGGCCCTCTGTCAGAGTGAACTCACCCTTTGGTTGCAGGTGCCCCACAGGCAATTCCTCACAGGAATTTCTCTCTCAGATCTTCTGGTGCCACAGCACAACTTGAAATAGGCAGCTTCTTCCCTTAGCCGGAACCAGGAGGGTTGCCCCTGCAAGACAGGCAAACCGTTTCCCCCCATCCCCTCAGGGAGGGGGCACTTGGACCAGTGACAGCGGTCTCCACCACTTCAGCAATAAGTTTCTGTGTTCCTCTTAAGGTGGAAACACACACCTTCTTTACAGTAGCTCTAAAACAGAGTTTAAGGCTCTGAGAGCCTGCAACCAGACTGCTGTGCTGCTCCTCTCTTCAAGACTGCACACAGACTGTGTTCAAAATCCCCAACATTCTATCCTAACTTCCAACTGCAGCACTCCAGTGTGGCTTATGCAGCTGCGAGAGTTCTATGGTGATGTCATCCCTCAGTCTCAGCTGAGACTGAGAACAGAGTGAGACAGTGTGAAATCCATTTAACTGGAGTTTCACAAGCTGCCTTCCCTGCCTACCACTAGGTCTTACTGGGATTCTAGTAACCCCGGGTAGCGGGGGTTACACTGCATTTCTAGGAAAATATATATATATATGAGGAACAATCCCCATATATCTAAGTGAATGTCAAGAGGGGTTTCATACATGGATAAATGCTTGAGTACGTAGTGAGCATGGCATGAAAGAAATAAAGGTTACACAAGCATCTTTTTAAGCATTATAAAAGTGGTTCATGTATGGGTTTTATAAAAATAAAAACAGCCAGTGTTTGAACTCATGTGATTAAAACTACCACCTAATGTTTCTTCAGGGGTCATCCCTTCAGTGGCACAGAGTCTAAATAATGGCTAGTTTGCCACAGGCTTTCATTAGTTTAAACAGAGTTTAACACAATTTAAAAAAAATAACAGAAAAAAAAATGCTCCGGAGAAGTGAGGCTCAATATTTAATTGTTAACAGGAACAGGAATGTTTTCCTTCTGCTGTTAATATCGGTGCTTTTAAAGTTCCATTATACTGGCACATATGTGTCATCTTAATTGCAGTGGGGTCCCACATTCTTAAATTTACCTTTTGTGTAAGAAACATTTTTTGTGTGTGTACCATATTGCTAGTTAAGCATAAGAGGTATTAAATTGTTTTACTTCTCCTTCCCTGAAGGGAGAGGGGATGCTTCTATAAGAGGCACATTCAAATTAAAACTAGTCCTTGAATTATCAGCCCTCTTTTCAAGAAGGAGCTGCTGGCTACAATCCAAGCCAACAGATAAAAGAATGTTACTGTAAAGTGCTCATTAGACAAAATGAACTTAAAATATTGTCAGCATGTTAAGGTTTTATTCTTTTTTTTACTAAATCAAATGCCAGTGTTACTATGTTTACATAGTCTATATTATAGATATGATCCTGGGGGGGGTATCTCAGACATTTGATTACTTTTGCTGTGTTTAATTTTTTTTTTATTTTATAGACAATTTATAACTTTTATGTTAAGTTCCCATCTACACCGGAATGCCTGAGCCTATCTCCTTACACTACAAGGTGCTCATGGGAGAAAAAAAAAATCCTCTGTACACCCCACCTCATCACTAACTGCTTTCATCAGTAGCTGATTAACAACTGTTTTAAATAAGGCACGTAAGCAATAATACCCGATAGGGTGGGCATTATTGGGAAACATCAGACCGCCCAGGGACATAATGAGGTCCGACGCCACAGGCAGAGGGCTTTATAGCCCCTGGAAGGTCTGGTATTTCCCAATAATGCCCACCCTGGAGGGTATTATTGCACTTAGAAAATGTCTATCTTATTAAGGTTTAAAAAGTACTAAAAGTAGAGAGGAACTGAGCACAAAAAATTCATAGAATTAGTAGAAAAAAAACTTATTGAAAAAGTAGTCCACATTTTTTAAGGCTTTTCCACCTTCTGTTGCTCCTCCCTACAAAGCCATTCTGATCGATTGAGTCCCCCCCATACACACAGACACACAAACACATCTATGTGAACATGAAATTTATCGTGTAGACAAAATCTACCAGCAGACTGTGGGCATCTGTTTTAAGTTGTCCCCGTTTTTGCAATATATTTTTTTGTTTATATTTGGTTGCGGTTAGTAAGTGCGCAACCCTGCGTGACCTGAAAGACAGCGTATAGTGCAGCTGATATAAAGAACAGTCCAGAGGTAAATAATGTCTTTATTTTAAATCAGTGGACTGATTAACTATAGGGGCATCATTCTGAGAGGGAATTCATCTGTGATTTCAAAAATATGCTTCCTAGTAAGAAGTTGTTCAGAGCAATGGCTTCACTTTACTTTCTGTTCAGCGCAGTCCTGTGAGCATGCAGTCGGGAATGTGTGAGTGTGAGAAAAAAATATTTTGCCTGTTTTCCTGAGCGCCGAAGAACTGCAGTGTTTTCTTATTTTATTTTTCATTGAGAATGAGCTGTTGTAACTACAGAGGTAACGAGTGTTGGGGGGGGGTTGAAGACCAGTAGCTCTCGTTAAGCGAGTGGAAAACATGGCAGGGATTTCAAATTTTATCGACTGCTTTCAACCAATGACAAAGCAGTCTGGGCAGTTCAGTACAAGGGTATGTGGTGAGGTGGCACTTGGGCTTGTACTTATTTTTTTCTGGGCATCTATTGAAAAATAGATGTCCAGCTTGGAGCCCATGTCAGCCAATCAGGATTGAGAATTTATTACTGTCATTTTCTAAAAAAGAATTAACTAATGTGCCCATAAAAGGCAAATAACTATTTTGCATGTTAATTACATTGTTAAAGTTCACAGTGGCTCCTGACAAGTCATTTCACGCCAATTTGTTTAAAGAATGACATTCTAAAAAAAGGTGGCAGATGTATACTGTTCTCATATACACAAACTCACTGATAGAAGGCTTTTCACGGTTCATCAGAGAAAAGAGTAATTTATAATGCAAATTGAAATGCAATTTATATTCTGTGTTTGATGGCTTACAGTTTAATGGTCTAGGGAAGAAGAAATGTTATACTGGACATCTATGTCTTGCCTGTTCTTAACCCTGTGAAATGAATTGGATTTTGTTAATTTTTGTTACACTTTATGCCTTTTGTAAGACTTTCATTGGTAGTTCTAAAATAATTATAATATATTATAATTAAGCAATATACCACAATAGGGTGTGGGTTGTGCTAGGATTTACCATGCCTAGTGTGTTGTTTGGTCACACCCTATCATGGTATATTGCGATTATACGATATCCTTATTATTTTTTTTTTTTTAGAGAAAAAAAATAAAGAAAAACTTAAATGCATTTTTTTTTGTTTAAATATCCTTCCTCAGTAGGTTAAATAGTCACTGAGGACTCATGACCAGAAGAGCAGAAAGGATTCATTAACACATTTTGTTTATTATTTCTTAATTTGTCTGTATGTTATTGTAGGGAAAGATAGCTAGAGATAGGGAAAAGTATTATTTAGCTGCTGTAGAGTAGGCTAGAAAATGGGGAGAGCTAGCTGAATTTTTTTAATAGAGTCAGGAGCGAGAGAGGGAGACAGGGAAAGAAGGTATGATAGCAGTTGGGTTTTTTTTGTAGGAGGGAAAACTGGCTATGACAGTGATTATGAAGGGATCACTGAGAATTTTCCTGGGTGCAGTTTTCTTCAGTCATGCTCATGGAAGGAAAACAAAATAAAAGACACTGGTTGCTTTTTAGTTTTGCAGTGTGGTGTTGTGTGACAGGAAGTGAAGCGCTTATTTTTGTGAGCGGTGAAAAGGTTGCCCCTAAGGTCTAGCTTCCGAAGTTACTGGGGTGTTGTGGTCAGGAGGTCCAACTTGTTGTTCTTTTGATTTTGGAGGAATTATAGTGCCTAATGCTGGGTATCAGTGACAGCATGCATTATAGGAGCGAGTCTGTTTTGTGGAGCTGCAAGTACAAGCTGGGGAGACCGTGGAGATCGAGGGTACACTATGGGTACATAATTTGATAAAAGTTTTGTGAAGAAAGGCTATAAAAAGGAGTACTGTTAATTTGTAATGTAGATTTGGTTTTAGTTGTTAAAAAAAAATTGTCACTGGTGTCAGAGTCAACTGTAAGTCCATTAGTTGGACGTTCTGACCATGATCTCATCGTGTGACTGTTGCTGTGTTTTTCATCCACGGTTTGTCGGAATGATTTGTGATAAGGTTCCTGATGCAGCCAACTGGTGACTGCCACCTTTTTCTGTGGGGTGATGCCAAGATTTACAACATTGTAAATCATGCCAGTCAGCCAATCAGGAATCAGTATTTGTAAGACACATTGTATAATCCAAAATCTAACAGTGGGCTCCTTCTCTTCTCTTCCGGGTTTGGCTCCTACAAACAGCACTGACAGAACCCCCAACTAGTGCTCCATAACAGCTTCCCCAAATGACTCTTTATAGTCCTAGGCCTGAATCGCTGCACTCTTTTGTAGGTCTTCAAGGGAGGAGGGCTGGGGTGGCAGATGGTCCACCCTAGCCCTGCCGCAGCCCTCATGGTTGAACTTGAGGGCTGAACCCCTGACTCTCTGTCTCTCTCTCTCTCTCTCTCTGGTCTCTCCTGAACTCTCCTATTGGTGCCACAACCTTATATTTATACCCCATAGAAGGGGGACCCCCCCCTTACTGGCTGCAGGCAGGCCCTACATCCAGATCTGCAGGCACCACATACTGAAAAATTTTTAACTAGTAAGCTCCTGAAGGGGTGCATGCACTTCCCCCCACACAAACATTCACCTCCTGGTGAATGCCTACCAGGCCACATCACCAACCCCTCAGGGGAGAGATATGCACACTCTCCCTCTTCCCAAGGGCCAGGGTACTCAGCTGGCTACACCACCAAAATGGTGGAGTTTTATTTACTTTTAGACCAGGGATCTACCTTACCCACTACTAACAATTCCCACGGGGAATTTTGGAGGCCCACCCACTGGTTCCCACAGACTGATTGCCAGATACTTCAGTGAAGGTGTCCCTCCTCCCCCACCAACACTGTAAGCAAACAAAAACATTTTATTCTTCTCTGAAATGACAGGGAGTGCTGCTGCCAGGAAAGGGTACAAGTCATAGGCCCCCAATCAAAATTTTGAATAACCAGAACATTATAAAAATGAAACCGCTCAACAAATTTTTTGTTGTCTTTAAGAACGAGTATAAACTCACTGTTACCTTAAGGTACAACATATTGTAATCAAACAGTATGTAAAATATAACCAGTTAAACACTCTCACCCAGACACATACACAGACTCACACCCATGCAGACCAGCCAAGCATGCCTTCTACCTGTAATGGGCCCTATTCACAAATGGAATCAGTGAGTATGCGCTACACAAGTCGAACGCATAGCCACCAAGCAGCTGTCTGCACCCACTGTGCTCCCTCCACTAGATGCATGAAGGGGATACACCTCTCCATGCACCCGATCCCCTGGACAATTTCAGAGCTCCACACAGAGTGGGTCTGGTGGTAGTGCACACATTCACAGCACTGCTGAGTGCTGTGCATGGGAGTTTCCAGATCCATGTCTGGGAGGCAGCAGCAAACCACCGGGGTCAGTTACGTGCCCCTTGGGGAGGCTGCCTCTGGACACAGTGGGGCGCAATGCCCCCCACTAACAATGGTGCCCTTGCTGTCTGGGCACATCAGGAGTCTGGGGCATACCCCTGCTTTGGCACAGTCTGTGATCTGTGCACTGGCCAGCAATATGGCGCCCGCTGAGCACAAGGGATTGACTGCGAGTCTCTGCCTGGGCAGCCTATTGGCTGCCCACCAGGATCTACCACTCCGCTGCTGCCTGCCCCTGCAGATCTGCATTCCAGGTGGGGTGGGGCTGCATAAGGGAGCCAGGTGGGGGCTGGTGTTTGTGAATGTGGCCCCCGCACAGAAATCCCTGGGGTGTGGATCTGCGTGCCCTGATACGCGCCTCATGCACGTTCCTTTGTGAATAGGAGCCAATAAGAATAAACTCTTAATCAGAGGGGCATACTCCAGTCCAGCCACCTCTAGCTGAATATTACTAAGCAGAACAAAATATCTTTTTTTTTTCAAAACAAGAAAAGGTCATAGCCTAAACTTTGCATTAGAAAATGTCATTCATTTAAATGTACTGGGGAGTCAAACCCTTTAAATATTTTAAATTTAACACTTATTAAACAGAAAAAGAGGGATTGATCTCACCCAGTCTCCAATGATGGTGGTCCAATATTGTCTCAGCCCAGCACTATACTCGATGCCAAGCCTGCATCGGTGGGAAAAGAAGTTTAGTCTGGACATAGATTTTTCTGGGCAGCCTATTAGCAGTCTCAAACAGTGCTTCATCTAATGTTCTGTGGCAAAATACAGTTTCAGATCAGGTTTGGTACATTCCTCCCCTGAAGCATCCTCACAGATGATATAGTACTCAGTCCTCTGTCCTTCTCTATCCTGGACCATGGCAAAAGTCTTAAAGTCTCTCCAGTCCACATCATGAAGAGGCACATCTGTCTCATCTTCTTTATGGCCTGCCACTCATGCTCACCCAAATCCAGGGCACTCCCTCAGCTTTTCAGCATAACTTGTCCAAGGTTCCAGGAAAAACCCAATTGTCTCTCATCTCCTCAGTGACATCCCAGACCCTCTCACACACATGGGGATAGTTTCCCCCCAGGTACTCCCTATTGATCCTCTTTCATGCACATCGCTCAACCTGCAACCAGTTGGGTATGCTCCATCGACTGATTCTAGGAGCAGTCCCTTTCAGCAACCAACTCCAAAAAGTTTACTGCAAATAATGAGGATCGGTGGGGCAGAGAATGTCCATGTCCTTCTGGTGTTGCTCACAGGCCTGTCACAACCGAGGATGGTGTTGGGGCATCTTCGACTGGGGAAACGGTATGGCCTAGGGAATATCCTGCTCCCACATAGGGTCATCAGATGTATAGGACTTGGCTCAGACACCAGGTGGAGGGGGTATAGTGTCCACTACCTCAGCATTTTCCATTGTGCTAGAGTCTCCCTCAGATATAACCTCCACCATTTCCACATCAGGTTATTGAGCAGCTGCAACCCCCATAGCAATGAGGAGAGGTCCTCTGGTGCTCTTCATGGTGCCTGCTGCTGAGGGGTGAGGGCCCTCCATAGGGGGCTCTATTGACCTGGACCTCCATGCCACCCCACAGCCTCTCCCTCTGCCACAGGTAGTGTCAGGCACTGAAGGAGGAGAAGGGGTGGGTCGACCAGTTAGTGTCCCTCTCCTCAGAATCCACCTCACAGGCAGCAGCTCCCACCTCTTCCCAATTTTCTAAACTGGATGCATCCATGATGACAAGGGCAAAGGCGGTAGTCTAACAGGCCGGCTGATACTGAAGGGCAGCCCACACTGGAAGAGAGGCTCCACTGCTAGCACAGTCCAGACACACAGACAACACCTTCACTGATCCTCCTGAGTGGTGGCAAAGCATGCATCTCTCCTGCATGCCACCCTTCTGAGCCACCTCCTAAAGTCAGGAAAGGAGCGAAGCTGAAACAAGGACCATCCTGTTCCCATCACCCAAAGCTCTGGCCATTATGTTGCTCCTAAGGGTGTTTTCTCTGTTTAATTAGAGTCTTTAGCCAGCAAATTCTCCCTTCAGGTACACTCACTTTTGGCACAGTTCACTGTGGCTCACAAAATGGCATGCCTGCTCCTTGAAAAGTAATCTCAGGTCCCAGCTCAGCCACCTCCAGACAATGGTATATGTTCCCCAAAGCTCTACACATGTTAAATGGGTATTCAGTTATTAAAGTGCAACCACAATAGCATGAGTGTGAATAGCGCATACATTTCAGCGCAAGTCAAAAATATCGCCAGTCAAAATAGCTCTATTCCAGAACAGCTCGATGATCCAGGTCAATAAATACCAAGGTGCCTCTATCCATAATTAGATGGTTACTGGTGTTGCTGTGACTCATTTGCTGATGCTTTGAAAAATGGAAGTGCGCTTTGTGAGGAGCCAGAAGGGCAGTGAGCTCACTGTTCTAGATGGCTTCATGTATCGCAGAGAGCGCATTACTTCTACAAAATCCTATTAGAAATGTTTGGAATATGATAAGGGTCATTGTGGTGCAAGACTTTATTTAGATGGCGCAAAGGTACTTAAAAAAATAGGAGACTATGCCAGCCCAGTGGCACTGAGCGTTGAGGCGCTAGACACCACACATCGCACCATGCCGGTGACCCGGGTTCGGTAACAGACTCGGGTCATTGGGGGTTGGGGGGGGAGTGAGGACTGAGCTTCCCAATGGATGCTCTCCTCCTCCAGGGTGGGATCCTGGGATGTCTCGCACACCTGACGCACCTGTGTCGGTGGAAGCATGGGTGCCAGTGCACAAGGTGGCTTTTCAGGGAGAAGAGTCAGGAAGGGGAGGACATTGTGGGTATTTATTGGTGACGTGTGACAGCGCGCCACAAAACTGGGCATCAGTCCTATGTGCCAATGTCCTCTGAGGGTAGTGGGACTAAAAGAGGGGAAAAAAACAAAAATCAAAAAAATACCCCCTCGAACCAAGATAACAACCGATCCACCTCTGGGAACGCCAACCCAGGACAGACCCCCGCTGTGCAGACACTCCTGAGAAGGAAGAGAGTTGGGGAGGAATATCGGAGTAAGTCTGGCACTCTAGGGGCAGATTCTGAGGGAAGGGACCTAAGAAGACTGATCAATTGTCTGAAGGAGTGGGTCACGGGGACAGGAAGGAGGTATAAAAAATAAATAAATAGGAGACCACAGTCATGTACCTGACTCCACAGTAGTGAAGGAGACAATTTCAAAAATGAAAGACCTGGCTGCCACAACCTGCAAGTCAACACTGGAACACTGTTGGAATATCTCAGATGTCACCGTCTGTCTCCAACTAACTTCCAGCAATACCATTGTTGAAATGAACTGTGAGGAGAAACAGATGTGCTACAGCTCAACAGACCCCCCCCCCCGAGCCTGCTGATGCTACATCTCTTGTGTTACCTGCTGAATATGTTCTCACCATGCAAAAAGAACCTTTTCTCTTGTATGATTCTGGGGCAGCTGCTGACCGCATATTGATTTTTTCCACTTCTAAAGACTTAGCATACCTTTAGTCTGCCTCATTGGTTTGCAGATGGGGCATTCAAATGTTGTCCTACAACATTCACACAGTTGTATACCCTAAATGCAATTAGATGCCATATGGTTGTCCCTCTTGTGTACATCCTAATAGTAAACCACAGTGCTGTGTCCTATAATGAGGTGTTCACAGAGCTACACTACCTGTGTGAGACTGCACCCAGAAACAGTCTTATTGAGTTTAAACTGGCAGCCATTAAAGGTTTTAAATTGGCCTTTCCATCAGCTACATATAGAATAGTGGATGGTTGACCATCCACAACAAGGCTGTGTTTCCAATGAGGGAGTTGACAATGTCATAGAGACCTCGAGAGCGAAGCTTGAGAGGTCTCCATGGCTTCATCAACTCCCGAGATGGAAACACAGACTTAGTTGTGAATGGTCAACCATCCACTGTTTTTTATAGTATATGATTCCCCAAAATGACACAATAATATACTGCTGACATCCTGCACTGGTCCCTCGTCGGTCCCGTCCCACAAGATACTGGTCCTCCTCACTGCAGTTATGCTCTGTTACGGTCACGTCCCCAAATATAGCGATACCCATCACTGCAATCCCATTCTGTTTTTACTGTAACTGTGCCAGAGATTAAAAAAAAACCTGCATATTGATAGTTTGGACACACGGAGACGATTATGGCAGTCTGTGTCCAAACTGTCTCCTCGCCTGACCACTCGCTAAGTGAATCCGCCATGTTAGAATGCATTTTTTAAAACACTGCCTGTTTCCACCAATCAGGTAGGAGCTCAAGGGGAAAAAGTTGTTGTACTATCGATGTGACGTCAGAACGATAGTACAACAACTTTTGTGACCTTTGAACTGTCTTACAACAGGATTTGGAAAACCATTGTTTTCCATCCACAACAAACCCTAACCATATACTATAATGCAAGGCTGTTTTTTTCACTTTTGTCAAGCGTTGTGGTGGAAAATTCAGGAGTTACTAGACGTGTGTGGGCAATACATGGTAGACCCTTATTTTTCACTTCACATTAGATATCTGCCTGCATTGGCCTGTCTCCCTGTAAATGATGTTCTGCCCATATTTGTTGCAATAATGAATTTTGACTTTTACACCACAAATAGTGACTTGTCTCCTCTTATTGATTATTTTGAGGACACTTGGCTTGGTAGACCATTAGCTAGAGGTGGGAGACAGCATCCTATGTTTCCAACAGAATTGTGGAATTGCTATGAATCAGTACAGACAGATCTGCCTCGCACAGTAAACTCTGTGGAAGCCTGGCACAGAAAATTCAATTGTTTTGTGGTGCATACCATCCCTCTATTTGGAAGTTTCTGGAGTTTTTGAAATCAGAGCAGCACTACAATACTACAGAGATGAAACAGCTGGTTGCAAATATTGCCGTTTCATAAATGCTCAAGAAGTACAAGGACACTGCCAGGCGAATAGGCAAAATTGTGAATCACTACAGAGAGCGACCTAGAAAGGAGTAGTTGAGGGGCGTTGCTTATAATTTTCAATTGCAGGCCTAAGACACGTTCCTTTCAGCAGCCCTAACATCGTAATAAAACTCTGCCTACAATGTTCTCCCTCCTCTGCCTTTACCATACCGTTTACATAACATAGTTGAGTTTAATGATTTATTTTACTGTGTTTGAAATAAAGATTACCTTTTTCTTGCATCAATTCGCAATGTGTTTCAACTCGTTGTGCTGGTTGTTGTGGGCCACAAGGGAGGTTGAGGGTGGGAGGTGGAATTAGATACTGGGTGAGAGATGTGCATGGACCATTGATGTGTGACACACAATGGTCCGATGCTGGATACAAAGGTCATTCGGACTGAACAGGTATGTTTCTCAAAAAAACCTTTACACGCTTTTTTTTACAAGTGTAAACATACGCTTAGTGCAGCTGATATTTTGCCGCTACATTATTTTGATGTGGCACTTAAAAGTATGTGCTCATAAGTGCTGTGCTATTACGGTTGTACAATTTTAACATTGAACCGTTTTAAACACTGTACGGCTAACTACATTGGTAAGTTTCAGGGTTTTTCTGCAGTGCGTTCCATGCTGTTGGGATAGCACTGCTTATAGCCATTTCGCCATAGTTGATGTGAACCTTTGGGATGTCATATAAAATAAAATTATCTTTTCTTAGATTATATGTACAGTAACCCCTCGCTATAATGAACCTCATTATACCGAACTCTCGGTTATAATGAATGAGGTTCCATGGTGATTACTGCTGACCATGATTTCTGCCGACCTTTGCTGATTCCATACAACCCAGTACCTGGCTCACCCCAACACAAATTCAGTTCACTGTGTTAGTACATACAGTAGCTATCCTGCGGCTCACAAGGTGATTACTGCTGATCATGTATGACCACAATATCTGTCTCACCCTGAACCAGCTGCGGTAATTGATTTCTCCCTCTCACACTCTCACCTTGCTAATACATCTCATTGCTTGCAATTGCCTTACTTACTCACCCTGACAGGTACAACTGTGAACTACCATACTGTGTTACATCGTGCAGGGTTGTATGGTTGAGCAGGGGGTTGCTGGAGGAACGTGCATGTTATTGTGAAAGGGTGGGTAGTTGCTGCAAGTTGCGAGTGCAGAAAATGCTTGCTGTAGCTCTTCTTCTCTCACCCTTACAAGTAAAATTGTGAACCACTGCATAAAAACAAAATACTGTGTAAGCCCCCCACCAGACCCTTATTTAACTAGCAGGCACACCTCCCACAGTCTAGGGGAAAAGAGAGGGGTGGGGGTTACCTTGATTGCCACCATGCCAATATGGGATATGCAGATGGAGTAGACATTATAAAACACAAACCAAGCGTGGCTACTACCTGGCACACACCTGGTGGAACCAATACATGGCCACAACCCAGGTCCCGGAGAGAAAACGTTTGCTCAGAGCTATGCTAGGTTTGTACTTCTGGACAGGGATACCCAAGTAACTCCACGTGGAAGCAATAACATAAGTAAGCAATAAGACATGCTGGGTGAGCAAGGGTGTGCGTTAGACACTTTAACACATGGCTAGGAGGCATAGTGAGGCACGAGGCCACCGGCCGAGTGCATCCAGCCTCCTAGCCATCTGTTAAGTTGTCTAACACACATCCTAGAGTCTTATTGCTCTTATGAAATGGTTATCTAAAATACAGATGTATGTCATAACTAAAATGCATAATATTTAATAGTAAAATACTTGCATGTTAATCTTCATTTTTAGTAAAATAGTTCCTCCACCTGTTTTTTTTTTTACTTGAGGACTTTTGAGCTGCTAAGGCATCCTTACTTGTAGTTGTTATAGCACAATCCACCCCCCCCCGTCTTATTTCATTTCATTTGAACAGGACATTATGCTGATATTTTAAAATTATACTGAAATGATGCCTGTGTGTGTGTTTCCTTCTTTTTTTGTGATTTCGATCTGTTTTAGGAGCAGGTAGCACAAGGGAAGATAGCGCAAGGAAGTTTGCAGTGGTTGTCCATTGAGGAGGACTGTGATTCACTGTGTGAGGGAGCAAGCGAGCAAGTGGGCAGAGGGACAGGAAGAAGAAATGTGTTGTGTGTTGGTGCAGAAGATCTTCTGAGAGAGAGCAGTATGTGTTAATTAGACACATTGCAAGAAGGGAGGGAAGTAGCTAGTGGCTGGCAAGTCAGATGAGAGAATGACAGCGAGCGAGCGGTGGTGGAGGGGGTGTGGAGAATGTAAAGTGATCTTGGTAGTCCCAAGTTTTTTCTGCTTCTGTACTTCACAGAGGCTGACATAAAAGTTTGTGAAATGGGCATTAAAATGAAGAGGCATCTGACTGAAGTGGATACAGTTTTGGCAGGCAAAACTGGCACAGCTGGCAAAACAAGATGCCTGCTTTACTTTTTCTGAACATTCTGAGTGGGTAGCTTTACCAATATTAGTGCCCACTGGGCACTGCTGGACCTTTTTCCTGTGAGTAAGACACATTATCACACAGGTATTGTCCAATCAGATTGCCTCTGTTTTGACGCCCATTTCATAAATGTTCATATCAGGTTGGATTTCTAGAGTGTGGCTTTATTCCCTTTACACAGTAGGAACAACACAAAGTGAAGATGAACCCCCCCAAAGGTTACACAAATGGTAAATGCAGACATCTGAGGTACAGAACTCGAAATTTCCCATATAGCATAGGATGATTAGAAAATGTGGAACTAGCCCCAGGTGAACACACAAGTTCCTCTGGAAATGGCACACATGGCCAGTACTTGGACACTTCCCATATGGCATAGAATTTATTGTGGCACACTGACCACATCTGAAAAAAAATAATTTGCCTCTCTGCAGTTAACCTTAGAGTGTGTCTGCTAATGACATCATAGTGCTGATCACGGCAGCAGACTGTGAAGTTACAAACAGTATTGTGAGATAAGCAGGGGAGAGTCAGATACATTTTGAATGACTCGGTGAACAAAGTTCTGCATTGTCTTAATTATTTAGTAGAC
Organism: Neoceratodus forsteri; assembly: GCA_016271365.2. NCBI lineage: Eukaryota > Metazoa > Chordata > Ceratodontiformes > Ceratodontidae > Neoceratodus > Neoceratodus forsteri. The sequence goes on along the minus strand of CM057458.1, from coordinate 300,019,642 downwards.
TATCAACAAGAAAAAGTGAAACAAATACCAATAAACTAGAAAATAATAAAGTTAAAACATAATTGGTCTACTGCAAATCTAGTGGTTGTAAGCTTTTTATGGTAGTAGAGATTTACTCTTTAAGCGTTTTCTGCTATTCCTGGTCTGCCTCCTTGTGACAGCACCCCCAGCCCCGTCACCAACATTAGGGATGTACTAGTTATCCATCACTTGCCCAGGACATAGAAACACAGAAACATAGAATCTGATGGCAGATGACCAATTGGCCCAGACAGTCTGTCCACTGTTCTATACCAACAGTATCACTTCAGAACCTACTTGATCTCCAGCTCTTTCACCCCTCCCCCCTTTCTACTAAGGTTTCATTATGCCTAGCCCATGCATCCCTGAACTCCACAACTGTTTTTGACCCAACCACCTTGCTAGAAGACTGTTCCAGGCATCCACCATTCTTTCTGTTCAGAAGTAGTTCCTCACTTCTCTCCTGAATGTACACCCCATTTCATGTCCCTTGTTCTTGAGCATCTTTTTTTTAATACTCCCCTCCTGTGCCTTATTTACTCCCATGAGGTATTTAAAGGTTTCTGTAATGCACTTCTCCCTCCTCTCTTCCAGGGTGTACATACTGATGTCCCTTTGTCTCCTCTAGTAGGGTTTTTCATGCAGACCCTACACCATTTTGCTTGTCCCCCTATGGGCAGTCTCCACCCTGTCAATGTCCTTCGGGAGGTATGGACTCAAAGAACTAAACACAGTACTCTAGCCGGTGTCTCACCAGTGATCTATACAAAGGCAACACTACCTCCCTCTTTTTGGTGATTATACCCTTCCCTATGCACCCTGGCATCCCACTTGCCCTTACCAACTGCCTTGCTGCACAGCCTGGTCACCTTTAGGTTATCACATACTATTACTCACAGGTGTCTTTTCTGTCTGGTGGTCATCACTATTTTTCCACCCTTTTTGTACTCCTCCCCTGAGTTTCTGTACCCTAATGCATGATTTTGCACTTTTTTACATTGAAAGCAAGTTGCCACACCCTTGAACATGCCTCATGTATTTTCAGGTCTCTGCTCATTCTTTCCGCAACCCCACATGTCCAACCTATTACAAATTTTGATGTCATCCACAAAGAGACAGATTTTCCCTTCCAGCGCTTCTGTAATGTCATTTATAAAGATATTAAAGAGGACCAATCCCAGTACTGATCCCTGTGGCACCCCACTGGTCATTCTGCCTTCTCTGGAGTGAACTTCATTTACCACTGCATTCTGTTGCCTGTCCCCTAACATATTTCCTATCCATTTTACCCCTTTTGATCCACCCCAAAGCTGCTCAGATTCCTTACAAGTCTTCTATATGGAATGGTGTTGAAAGCCATGTTGAAATCTATGTAGGCCATGTCCACTGCTCAGCCCTCATCTAATGCCCTGGTCACACAGTTAAATAGCTCTGTCAGAACTGTTTGACATACCTTCCCCCCAATAACCCATGCTGTCTTGGGTCTTATAATCCACTGTATTCAATATATTCCACAATCCTTTCCTTCAGCAGTGATTCCATTAGGTTTCCCATCACCAATGTTAGGTTGACTGACCTACATTTGCCAGCCTGCTCCCTGCTACCACTTTTTTTAAGGGGAGCTATATCTACCCTCCTCCAGTCCTCAAGAAAAAACACTTCTTTTTTCTGTGAGTTTTTACATAGGACTGTCTGAAGTGAAGCCAGAATTTCCCTGAGCTCCATCAATACCGTTGGATGCACCCCATCTAGCCCCATTGCTTTGTACCACTTTCAGATTTTCGAGTCCCTTCCTCCACCTCCAACTCTCCAGAGCACCTGTTGAATTGAATTTGAATTTATTTGTTTGACTTTTTAAAATGTCATTACAAATGTTATTTAGCAAAAGGAAAAATCCATCAATACTTTCTTACATTCTCATATAATTCTAACATACTAGAAATATCAAGTCATAAACTGTATCTTCATATCTTATCTTTTCTCATTATTGAGAAGACATTTTATTATTTCAATCCTGTTTAAGCAATAGAAACTTAAAAACAGAAACTTGGTGCACAGGACCCAAGGTAGCATGGATTCATAGTGGGAAGGTCATGTTAGATGAATCTAATCAATTTCTTTGACTGGGTGACCAAAATAGCAGACCAGGGAGGGGCTGTAGACATGGCCTACCTAGACTTTAAAAGAAGAAGTTCCAGTACAGCCACCTCGGTAGAAAAGAAAAATAATTATGAGGGAGTGGTTATCTACCAGACAGCAACAGACACACTAGGTAAATCTCCAAGGTACAGTATCAATATATCCACACTTAAATACACCACAACAAACATTTCAGATTCACTCCTTCATCAGTGTAATGAACTGACCTTAGAAGGATTTAAACATTTCTTTAATCCCATGCTTTCCAGACCTTCACAGGAGAAATGTTTAAATAAATTTATAACAAACAAGCAATGAAACCAGATAGGGGGTGTGAATACAGCATAACATGTAAAAAGTGATTTGAAAAAAATAGTTTAAATCCTTCTAAAGTCAGTTCATTACACTGATGAAGGAGTGAATCCAAAATGTTGGTTCTGGTGTATTTAAGTGCACACATATTGATACTATACCTTGGAGATTTACCTGATATTCAGAAGAATAAAATAAAAGGTATATATTTATGGAGTTTGGTGAGTTGGATCCTTTTCTACCAGTTTTTTCTACCCAGACTTTAGCAAGGTATTTGACACAGTCCAGCACAAAAGATTAATAAACAAATTAGCCAGCCTTGGAGTGGGTCCCAGGGTGGTAGCCTGGGTAAAACACTGGCTGAACAACAGGACACAGAGGGTAATAGTCAATGGAGTCCACAGTGAAGAAAGGGGGGTTACTAGTGGGGTACTGCAGGGTTCAATACAGGGGCCAGTCCTTTTTAATGTCTTTATAAGTGACATTGCAGAGGGACTGGAAGGAAAACTATGTCTCTTTGCAGATGACACAAAGATCTACAACAGGGCTGATAGGCAAGATGGGGTGGAAAGGATGAAAAGGGACTTGGCAAGGTTGGAGGAATGACCAAATGTATGGCATCTTAGATTCAATGCAAAGAAGTGCAAAGTAATGCACTTGGAAAACAAAACCCAGTGGACGAGTACACAATGGTGGGTGAGATAATGACAACAACAAAAATGGAAAGGGACCTGGGAGTAGTCATATCAGATGACCTAAAGGTGGGCCAGCAATGTGAGAAGGCAGCAAGGAGGGCTGGGGGATACTGGGATGCTTAGGGAGAGACATCACCAGTAGAAGACAAGAAGTTATTGTCCCTCTGTACACACAGTTGGTAAGACCACATCTGGAATACGGTGTACAGTTCTGGAGTCCCCATCTCTGCAAAGACATAGGGTGAAGGCTGTCCAGAGGAGGGAAACCAAAATGGTGCAGAGTCTGCACCAGAAGACATATGAAGAAAGCTTAAAGGAGCTTAAGATGTATAGCCTCAAGGAAAGGAGACCGAGGGAGGACATGATAGAAACTTTCAAATACCTCAAGGGAATCATCAAAGTCCTAGAGGGTAGCATCTTTCAGAAAAAGAGATGTGCAAGAACAAGGGTGCACAATTTAAAGATAGAGGAGGGATGGCTCAGAGGTAATTTAAGGAAGTATTTCTTCACAGAGTGGGTTGTAGATGCATGGAACAGCCTTCCTGAAGAGGTCGTAGAGTCAAAAACAGTGGGGGAATTCAAGAATGCATGGGACAGACAGGAGGCAAGTCTAGTGGGGGTAGGAGGAAGCAGGCTGTTGGTTAACTAGGATCTGCAACTTCATCATCATCATCATCATCAAATCTTTATTTATTCAGTCGAACATCATTGAGCAAGGCTCATTTACAAGATGGACCTGATAAGGTCAAGGTTCAACAGTTGATACATAACAGATACATCATACACTTGTATAAAACAATTATACATACAGGGAAAAAAATGTTTATAAACACAGTGATATACAGTAAAATTCACATGATAAAAATGGGTTATAGGAGAGTTAAGCTAATATTTACAGTATATACATATCCCAGTGGAGGGGCCATGGCAAACACACACCATAATGTAATATTAGGATAGTGAGGGTATTACTGGGTGCCATAAGATGGGGTGTCTGCCTGGGAGGGAGAACTGAAGAACAAAGATTATGCCATATGTGGTTAATTTTTGGAAGGGAGATTGTGAGATGACAAAGCTAGCTCTAGCGGTAGCAACTGCATTTCTCTGTGAAGAAAACTGTACAATGCTGTTTAAAGGATGCAATTGGAATAATATTGGACAGTTTTAGGGATTTTTGTAGGGTGTTCCATACTATAGCTAGAGAATAGCTGATTGCTGCCCTCCCTAGCCGGGTGTTGAATTTGGGCATTGGGTTGAATTTTATCCATTAGGTAGGGAAATGGGCAGACTAGGTGGGCCAAGCGGTCCTTATCTGCCATCATATTCGATTTTTTTTATGTAAAAATGCATTTTAGAATAAACATAGCTGCCTTCATATTAATAACCTTTATCTACTTAAAATTAATATCAGTTTTTTTACTTTAATATACTCACTGTTTTGTTCTTAAATGACCACTTCAGGCTATGCAAATTAAAAAATTATCCTGTATCCCAGACCTTATACCAGCAAAATACCAGTACACAGGCGAAAACTCAGACATTACACATTCATCACTACACCACACCATTGACCTAATACTTTTCTGCATCTTTACTTTGCCTGAAAACACTTAGTGTAGTACCTCAATTCTATTTTTGGGGTAAGCTAAAGGGGTTATCTCACTGTTAAATTAAGATGCCCAGTTGGGGCAGGCCAGATTAAACCCACTAAATAGTCCCTCCTGGGCAAGCTTTCCAGAGAGGCTTCAAATGAGTCCTTCTGGTCCTTAACCCACAACTTTTGAGAAATCCTGCACCAATCTGGTTGAGAGGCCCTTTCTTCAAGGATTCAAGGCCAGCCTTAAGGTCTACCTGCTGGAACTTAGCCTTTGTGGCTGCACTCGCTAGTCCTCCTTTCTCCTACCAGACCTAATGTTTCTCTCATGCGCTGTTGTCAAATGGCTGAACTATGACCTCTACTAACTCTGTATTGTTACAATTGTTCCACCAGATTTGTCTACCTGTAATTACTGTCTCTCCAGTTGATGCTGTCTCACTTCTACTCCTTGTACTACTGTCTGATGTATGTAATATTGGTGTATGTAATTTAACCCCAGGTCACCCCTGAAAAAGGGCCCAGTGGTCTCAGAGGGTTTACCCGGTCATCAAAATCTAAATAAAAATAAATTCAATAAGTAACCCCAGCAACTTGGTAATGGAGCAACAAAATGTCCCTTCTCTGTCTACATGATTCATTCTCATAACATTGTTTGGACCCTCAATTTCTAGTTCAATGATTTAAGGTCAGCAATTTTTAACATGCATCCAAGTCACTCCACCTGCTCTAGAGCAAAGTATGGAATGGCCTGTCTATATTTAAATTTAACCCCTCAAGGGCAGCCTTAATGGCAATAATCAAGCAATCATATTAGTTGAGTATTTTAAAAAGAAATTAGTCAGCAATAGTGGATTCTTAGTTGATAAAACATACAAAAATTCAGCTTTTAAAACACATAAACGCTTATGATTTATACAAATAAACCCAAATAGCACAAGACTACTATCTTATTTAATAACCTGTGCACACATACTTTTTAGTGCCCTTTCTTATTAGAATGTAGTATATTTAAATTATTTATTATTTATTTATTTATTTAGCTTTTGTTGACCGGGTAAGTGCACTAGACAAATCCTGCCTATTTTCAGGCACGACCCGGGGGAGGGGGAAACAGATGAATGCCAACTGGCCTTGAACCAGATTAAGCTGTTGGTGGTATTTTTTTAGTGAATCTTGAGCAATCTTGAGTGAAATTTTTTGAGTGAATCAATTATTCTTGCCATTCTCAGAACTCAAAGTCACTATCTACATTAATTCCCCAACACTGCATATTAAGTAAATCTGTCTTACAGTGGTTATTTATGAGCACACTCAACTCATTATAACAATGAGTTCAAGCTCCTACTTTTAATTCTGCACAGCCCACTGAGTCTTTTTAAGTCTTAAAAAGTATCTGATGGAAAAACAGGATGCAGGGTAGGCCAAATACACCACCCACCAAAACGCGCTCAGCGTACCTAAATGCCGCTGGTATCCACCTTGAATAAAATTCACTGACCTTGGATCAATCCCAGTCCAAAGGGTCTCAAGATAGTGTCACTGAGGGACTAGAATACAAAATAATCCACAGTACCGCTTGGGGGAAATTTCCTTCATTAGCCAGCCCCTAATAATTACTGCAGTATCACTTTTCTTCACTTTTTACTCCCCATCTCTATTTTCTATAGTTAACAGACTGGGGTGCTAGGAGCACAAACTAAATCAGTTTTAGACATCTACTCTCCTTCACCTTGTCCACTTGTTTTATTTCTCCTTTCTTGAATGCAATGGCCCCTATAAAATAAGAGTAACAGACACGGTCCTTTAAGTGCAGTAAACTTTAGTTTTTCAAATAAGTATTGTAGCACCCAGCCCCTCAGGCAACAATAGCATACCTTTAATAGATTTTACATGTGCTTATCGGCAGAAAATTCAACCACTCCTCAAATAGACATTCACAGTTTCTTCTCTTTTTCCTTGTGGTTAAACAAAATAAATGATTTCCTAGATGGAACAGAAATTGCTGCAATCATCCAAAATAATCGACAGTCAGCTCCTTCAACCGCAAAAACTCCGCAAAGAAAAAAAAGCACAGACCAAGAGGCAGGTGGCTTCAATTATCATAGCCAGCACCAGGAAAATATATAGGCATGGGTCAAGTCGCTGACCATTAAGCGCCAGACCGAGCTCCTGCTGCTCACATCTCAGTAACTATACAGCAGCCATAGAACAAACTAAAAGAAAGACACCGAGTTTCTCTCATCATTTTATCCTGAGATAACTGAACATTAAATGCTTTTAATAAAATAAAATAAAATGTTTAACCCCTTGTGAAAGCACAAAGCAGCAGAAAGTGGAGCAGTGTTACTGCACTGCCATCTTGTTGCTCCGTCCCCATGCTCAGACTATGTCTAAGAAATGGAGGTATTACTATAAGTTTCTAAAGTTTTAGTTATATAAAGCTCATGTTACTGTTTTGTAACCCTTCCCTTTTTCCTTCCTCTGTGAATGCTAAACAAATGTATTTGTTCAGGGATGTCTGCCTTTTTATCCTCCCCCTCTACTCAGTCATCCCCCTCCTTTAACCTTACAATCCCTCCCCTGGTTTTCCTCCTTTTATTTACATACCTAAAAAGTGTCTTGTTCTTTTTTATTATCACCTGTGGTGGTTTCTCCTCAGTGTGTGCCTTTGCACATCTTACTGCATTTCCTGCTTACCTCTGTTTCCCCGTTACACCTCCTTATCCTCCTCCCTTTGCATCTCCTTATACGCTTTGAATGTTACCATTTTAGCTTTTACCTTTTCAGACTCTTTATTTGAGAACCATAGCAGTCTCCATTTCCTCTTGCTTTTGCTCACTTGCTTGGCACAGAGGTCTGTTGCCTTCACTATGTCTTCCTTTAGCTTCACCAATTGTTCCTCCTCCTCACTTAGATCATTTGCCCTGCCAGATAATCCCAGAGGTATTCACTTATCTTTTTAAAATTTGCCTTCCTGAAGTCCAGGACCCTCAACTTGTTTGGTTCAATTCTGCAGCTGTCCTTATGTTGAATCACACTGTACATGACCACTGGTCCCCCAGGTGGCCTCCTACTATGATGTCTGAAGCACTGACCCTATTAGTGAGCACCAGATCCAGTATTGCCTCATCATGAGTGGACTGGACTAGTTGCCTGAGGAACACCCCTTGCAGGGAGTCTAGGATGTTCATGCTTCTAGCTGAAGCTGCAGCTGAGAGGCTCCAATCTACATCTAGCACATTGAAGCACCTCACCAGCAACACTTTCCCTCTCTTCTGCCAGCTTGCCAGAGGCTTCCACCAGCACCTTATCTGAATCTTTCCCCTGTGCGGGAAGAACTGTAGATCTTACCAGTGTGAATAGTTAAACAGTTTCCCATCTCCCGGATGACCGACAGTACCTCTGTCTCCCCTGGAAAGGGACCAGGTGTCTTCATAGTAACACTACATTGTAGTGGTGGCCTTCCCTGTTGGTCATGGGTGGGTCTGGGTGGGGCACTGGTACCATCTCTGTAAACAAGAGTTTCACATTTTCTTTCCTGTGGATGCTATAGTACAATGACATGCATGCAGTTGCCCTTCACCCTGCATTGTATAGTTGCTGGACTTCTACCAGGTGGCAGTCAAGTGGTGGGAGACAGCATTCTCCCTTCCCGGGGAGGTGAGCCATCCTTAGGTTGCTCAATTTTCCTTTTCCCAGCCAACCCCCGAGCCACCTGAGCTCATGCTCGAACCGGGACTCCTGGTATAGCAAGCAGTAAAACTACCTCTGCTCTACCAGCCCATTGCTCACATAAATTATTAAAGAAACAGCCACATGAATGCTACTGACTAGACCTCACCATACTGTATATCTTAAATATGGAGATAATAGAAAAGTTATTTGATAGTTTGGCCATTAATCCTGATTTTAAAGGATGATTAATCAAGTACCCTTTACATGCTCTGGAACACTTATTACCATTGTTGAATGTTCTTGCACTTACAGTAAACAAATGTCTGCTACTAATGGAAAATAATTTGGAATGTGCTCTGTTTCTGCAGGTTTATGTTTTGTGCTGCTTTGTACAGAAAATTTTGTGAAAGTTGACTTAACAATTTCTTTCGATACCCCTCCACAAGAGGTAATAAATTTGGATTTTACTCATACCTAGCATTTGTTCATAATATTATAACATTTTGAAACTGAACAGAGAAAATTGTGGTCTAGCAGTGTGGATTCATCTGCAGGTCAGCACTGTTGTACTTTGATCTGCATGTTTATTGGGTTCTATGCTTTGCATCCAGCCACCTCTGACAGCCCGATCCTTTTGTTATTTGAACTTGTAAGGTAGTACCTGAAAATAGTTACTTAGTTGCCTAGCACAGTTACCTGGGTACAAAAAACTAAACAATGAGTATTTACATTTACTTTTTTGGTAGGGCTTTTCTGAGCTCCTTCATTCAGCCATGCGCTGTTGCCTCAATCCTTTGCTGAAAAGTTTTTGAATTCTTGTGTTTTCTAACCTGTACATTTACCAATCACATATTAGACTTGTGCAGTCCCTGCCTTGGAGCAAAGGCACGAAACCCAGTTTATAGCAGTGCCAGGTTTGTAACACCCTCTTCCCTAATCAGGGTTAGACTGCAGAAAAGAGGTCTCACTTGGAAATGTGGTTTTGGAAGCTGACCTAGAAAATGAATGGGTCTGGGGTCCTGGAGTTATACACTCATATCAGCATTGTACTTATACTTTGTACTCTAGCTTGGTGTTTGCCTCTTATACTGACTTACAGTTGGAAAAAAACATTTTATTAAAAAAAAGATTGGACATGCAAAAAGCAGATGAGTTTTGAAGGTGGTGAGTAGTCCAGCTGAGGGGAAGCACACTTGGAATTGTCCAGGTAGATGGGTGAGCCAGTCCAGCACTGGCCCTGATGACCATTGGGGAGGGGGTTGCAGTTCTTTTCCTGAGGTTTATGAAGGTAGAGGTGGTCCTTCACATTCAGCTCCCCAGATCTGAATGACTTGAATGAATGATTATATTTTACTACATTTGGATCTTGCCATTGTGCAAAATATAAAGAATTATAAACAATAAATAAGGACATTAAAAGACAATATATTAAAATGGAAGACTAGTGGTCAGCTTGGGCTGTGTGATATTTTGCCCACCAGCTGTCTGCCTGCACTGCCACCCAACCAGGACCCAAATCCTGGATGTGTGTCTCTGAGTGGAGGAGGACAGCCTTCCCCCCGACACCACCACCACAGGGGGAATCCATGGGGGTCTAAGTGTCCTGACTATGGTTGAGAAAGGAGCCAGGTGGAGGGAGGGCAGGGACAAGGCCAGCGAGCTATTCTAGGTTGCCCTGCAGATAAAAAGCTTTATAGAAAAAAAGATGATATATCAAGAATTTTGTCTGATAAACAAAACAAGGAAACATAATCAGAATGCATATTCCCCTGTTGCATATTATCTAGCCTGCTACACCACATGATATTTCTTTAACTGCATTACACATTAATGAACCTGTTGGACTAATCACTATTAGTCTCAAAAACTTGTCTCCACAGCTTAAAACCATCCTCACAAAGGGAAATCACCAGAAGTTACTCAATTAGAAGCCCATATTAATCATACCCAGGGTACTGGTCTGTGTGCCTGTAGCCCCGGGGTGCGCTTACCAACAAGGAGGAAAAAATAACTCATTTGATATGTAAACCCTCCTCCAACTTGTGTCTAGGGGCCTGATATTAAAGGGGGAATAAGAGGGGTACAAGCACTGTAGACCACCCTGAATCAAAAGATAAAGATGGTCATACCTAAAAGATGCAACATGGGTTCACTGACTGCAGGCTTCATAGGAGATAGGCCAACTCCACAGTGCAGGGAAGGGGAGTTATTACTGAACCTGGAAAGCCCTACTGGGGACACCAGCTTGTTAGAAAGCAGCACAATTTATTTCAGCAATGAGGGGCCACACCAACTGAAAAAAAAATGAAATTAGTTTATTTAAAAACTGAAACAACAACTCCTGGGAGCTGGGGGTGCATACCGGCCACAGGCATGCAAAACAGTGGTAAATAGCCATGGCACATAACTTAAGGCTCAGAAGGCCTGTGGCTGGACCTCAAAAACAGAGCCATGAGACTCAAAAGATGGACAACAGAAACCAAGAATAGGCTGCAGGACCCTTCATAAACAAACACTGCAGACTACCAAAACCTGACAGCAGCTCGACTACTAAACCTACTCAGAAACAGGAGTGGAGCGAACAAACAGCTGCAATATCTACTTTCCACCCTACCTACAAGACAGGTCCTCAGAGCAAGTCCCCAGCCATTTCCAGACCTAGACAAACACGGGGAACTGTGGCACAACCTTGCTCCTTTTTGTTTCTCCCCACAAGCTGTCTGAAAAAGGCAGAGTGCCACACTGGGTACAGGGCTGCCACCACCTCCACAACCCATGCCACAGGCTATCACCACTGTGATGTCCCCACCACCTACTGACGTACATACCTGGACCAGGACCAGCCCGACTTGCTGCTGTGGAGTACAAGGTGGAACCCCCCCAGCATCAACTCCTGCAACTTGCTAGGCTGCAGCTCCTAAAATGGACACTGTCCCACTGACACATGGCTCTACACCACCCACTACCTGAGCAAAGCACCTACAATTGCCAAGGCTTGAATCCCAGGTCAGGGTTTGAACCCCGATACACTGCAAAGGTGACTATCTCCCAGCCAGCCTCTCTCTGCCACTCCAAAACACTGCCTAATATACCCAAAAGGCCTGGCTGAAAGCTTTACCCAAGGGCAGAGAGCCAGTCTGCACTTGCCATTAAAAGCAAAACAGAAGGAGAAGGTCACTATAGTAAGCTCTCCTCAGATGGAGGGGCTTACAGCCTCCTCTCTTTAAACCATTCCCCTCCTGATTCCCATAAATAATTAAATAAATATGCACACTCTCCCACCAGTTTAACCCCCAGGAGTGAGATGAAGAGATGAAAAAAAAAATATGAGGAACTCTAAGCAAAATCCCAACCCCAAGTTGCTGCCGTGCACTGAGACTCAGTTCATAATTGCACCTACCCAGCACGGCTTTCCCAAACAATTAATAAAACACCATAAAAGAGAAATACATGCCAGGACAATTGAACAATAGATTCTCATTCTTTTGTTTTTGTCAGTTAATTCCCAGACACACACACACACACACACACACACACACACACCTTTACAGCATGTAGCCAAATCACACAGACATTAGCAATCACCCTGCATTCAGTCACACCCTCAGTCACTGTCTGATGTGCACCCCCTTCCACAAACATAGGGACATTTAGATGCTATCAAAGTCCAGAAAAGCCAAGTCCCACTTTAAAATCATGAGACATTCAAGTCGCAAGATGGTTAATGACCAAGGGCAGTCCAAAGCTCAGGCCAGTGGTACAACAGGCACAATCCCTCTCCTTTTTCCCCCCAACAAGAATCAACAATATTAAGAGCATAATAACTGTAACCACTGAACAGAACAGAACAGCTCACCCAATAAGAGTAGCCCTCAAAATATGGACAGCAGTCCTGGCATAGGAATCAAAGTCTGAAGAATTTATTTATTTCCTTTTGTTAACCGAATAAGTACACTAGACAAAAACCTGCCTATTTTTCGGCATGACCTGGTAGAGTACAATTACAGAGAGCAAAAACATTTTCAGTTACAGAAATCAAAAACATTTACAGAAAATAGAAGCACAACCATTCACAATAAACAGAATGGTGTAGAAATACTGGGGGTTACAGAGGTAAGGGGTTAAAATACAGTAAATACAAATTTTTTTTAGGTATAATACAATTTCAGCAAAAAATAAGATAATAATATGATCAGTAAATGCTGAAATTAAGACAGTAGTGCAAAACAATTCAGCAGATAATCTAGGATGGCAGAAATTAAGACTATGGTACCATGCATATAATCCAAAACATATTCAGAGTAGTGGCGGCAATAAAAGGGAAGGCATGTATAAGTGCTTCTGGTTTACAACTGCCTATAGAGGCTGGGTTAGAAAAAACAGGAGTGGACTAGTTAAGATACTAAAGTAAGCAGAAATGATTTAGGAAATCTAGGGAATGAGAGATTATGGTAACCTACAAAGAAGGGAGATAGATTAAGGAGGGAGAGGAAAGTGGTAAATGCAAAAGAATACTGAACATAAAGTAATAGACAAAAAATGAAAAAACAGTAAATAGCAGGCGGGAACAGAGCAAGACAGAGAGGTGAGAGGTAGCAATCAAAAGCAAGAGCAAGTTTTTAAGGTTTTTAGATACGAGAGTAGCTCTTTTTTGAAAATGTTGTAGGACTTAGAGACTTTACGGTAATATGGCAGGGAGTTCCAAGTGTTGGGAGCAAAGTGGGCAAATGCTTGCTCTCCCATTTTGGTTGCATAATGAGGAACTACAAGGAGGACCTAGGTAGATGACCAAAGTTGGTGAGAATATTCAACTGGGAAAAACATAGAGGACAACAGCAAGGTGGATTGTGAGGACCTAAAGATACTGTGAATTAAGCAACAAGAGACATTAAGTTGCCAGGAAGAGAGAGATAGCCATTGTATGGTACAGTACAGTTTACAGTGATGAGTGAGATGAGATAGGGCAAACCTGCAAATGTTGCTGTATGCAACTTCCCATTTATAAAATAAACTGGCATTAGCCTGAGAAAAGACTGGGAAAACAATATAGTCCAGATAGTAATGTCGGAACAAAGGCTTATAATATCACTTTTTACAATGATGCACTTGGATATTCCTCGAGCCTTACCCACAAATTATTTTCATAAATTACCAAAAATAATAATTCACATATGATATTATCCTATGCTCTCCAGATTCACATAAAACAGCAAATTACACTGCTTTCCACACTTATAATTATATGAAAAATATATGATTTATTAACACCTATACAATAGTTCAAAATATTCTGCATTAGCATAAATATCAAGCCTAATAACTGTAAATATCAACAAATTTATTTCAGATAATCCAGCAAATTAATAAAACAGCTTTTAGCAAATAAGTGTTGCAAATGATCATTATCATTATGATAAATGGTAATAGTTATGCTAGACGTTTATCATACCTAGTATTTTACATAACCTTCATGCATAATAACATAGACTTATAAGATCAATATCTCAGATTATTTCTGTATAAAACTTGTTTCAAAACTTCATAGCATGTAAAATGTATTTTGTATGAGAACAGGCAACAACTCATTACATTAGTGTTTCGTACTCCAATTTCATAAAAATCAGTTTTAACTTTACAGATCATGCAAAATAGTTCTCATTTTAAACTTAAACTAGATATATGCAAGTTCTATAGTTAAAAGTTAATTCCCTTGTTACTTTCCCAGATAAGCCAATTCAAATTATTAATTATTAATCAGAGAAAATAATCAACAATTAATACTTATATTTCTGGTTGAAGAAGTGGTTCTTCTTCTTTCAACTTAGAACCCTTGGTTGAGTCTGGCTCTTGAACAATCTGTTTGTTAACTAATTTTCTTGACCCTGGAACTTCTTTAGCATGGGCAAATGCTGCAGGTTAAACTTCCCTTGCTGAAAGTCACTTTACCAAAAGTCAATTCTTGGATTTGCAGAACACAGCTTCGCTCTTCACAGTCCATCGCATTACTGGATTCAAAAAACTTTCTTGTGGATAGCAAAGTTGTTTCACAGACTGGAACTGTGATGACTGTTCATGTTTCATCTGCTTTTAAAACCTTAGGACACTAGACTTTCTTCTGCACAGCATGCTGTATAGCTTGTGTGAGTTTTAAAGATAAGTCTGTGTCTAGTCATCAGCAGGCAACACTACTTCAGTCAAAATGCTCAGCAAATAAAACACAGACCTTGCTTCACACACAATGAAAATATCCTTGCATCTGGTTCTTGCACCTGGATCTTCTGGCAGCACTGCATAAGCTTTTGGCCATCATTAGGCTAGCCTGATATTCCAAATACAGGCATGGCCCAAAGCTCATTAGCCTAGCTACAGTATAAAACCATTATAATGCTTAGTTAAACTAACATAGGTCCTTCTGTATTGATATTTTGGCTCAGACTGGGGTGTGACCAGACAAATTGACTAATTTAAAACTGCCCTGGTGATGACATCACCAGATTTTTATTGATTTGAGTCACTAAAGAGGTAGGACTTCTCAGAAGACAAATGAAGACATACAGATATGCCTCTTGAGACATCCCATTTTTCTCCAGACTAGTCTAATGCTCAAAATTATTTCTCTTAATAATATTTTCATGTAATCTAATTTAAACATTAAACTTACATATTTAGGCATTTTATATCAAGCAGGTCATCTTGGTATTAGTTTGATATTTGTAGCATTTATATTTCCTAAATTACGCTATTAAGGGTTATAGCTTCATCATTTTAATAAATCTTCTTAAAATAAATGACAGTCCTGCTCTAAATATTCTAAGCTACAGAATGATATAAGATTTGTAAGAAAAATCCATTATTAAAGTCTTTATAACATTCAGGGTTTTATTTAACTCTAAAAATTGATTAGCGTTTTGCTCATAAAAGTGCTAAAACTTTGTGAAAATTAATAGCTCTTGCCTCACTGTGTTTAACAAGCACAGCACTTCTAGAAAATCTATATAAATACTTTCTGTACATTTAGTATGATCCCAAGAAAAAAACTGCTAATCAATTATTTAAAACTCTGGCTTTTTTTTTTTGTAGAAACTCAAGTTCTTTGTTCTGCTTAAAGACATAAATCTTAAGCTGTCACAAATATTTTTTTAGACTTTTTTCCTCTATAGCAACAAAATACATTCTTAAGAGCCTTATTCTTAGACTTCTCAAGCTGTGAGCTATCACAAGATACTAGGGGCCAGATATTCAAAACTTTGCCCCGGGGCTAAATTAGCATTGCCCGGCAGGCAAACATAGCCCGAAGCACAAAACAAACCATATTCAAAAGGAATAGCCCAGGGCAAACAGCTTTTGAATATAGCATGGGAATGAGGCAGGCAAACTAGGCTGGGAGTGCAGGGCAAACTTAGCCCTGGAATAAGACAGCTCTGAATACGGCAACCAGAAAGTGCAAACCACAACAACAACAAAGTGCACAGTGATGTGAAGGTAGCTAGAGATGAACTATGTGGATAATGTGTGTGCCAGCAAATGTGTGGACCCAGTACAGCTGCAGGCAGCAGTGTATGTGAAAGTACAGTGTGCAAAACTGTAAAATATTCCCTGAACTGTTAGTGCAGAGCTAACACATTTGTGCAGGTTTAGCGTAGGGCTAAACCATTAGCCCAGTGCAAACATGTTTGCCCTGCGCTAAACTTTGCCATATTCAAAAGTGACATGTAAATGAGCCTACTTAGGTAGTCTGTGGGCAAATATCTAGATTAGCATCTCATTATGCCCTAATTTGCATGCAGTTTGTGCCGGGCTAACTGTTTAGCCCTGCGCTAAACCCGTGCAAACGTGTTAGTGCTGTGCAAACAGCTTGGGGAATATTATACAGTTTTGAACACTACTTTCACATGTGCTGCTGCCTGCAGCTGTACTGGGACAACTCAGCATAGGCACAGATGGTGGTGGTGGTGCTGCATGCAACTGTCACACTGTAGGTCATGCTACAGTGCACAGCAGACACTACAGTAGCAAGGGGGCCAGTACTGTGTGGACACAGCAATGCCTATGGTGTGTAGGGCAGTGGTGATGATGACTGCACTATACACAGTGAGAGGCCCAACCTGCAGGTGTTTACTGACAGTGGACATTACTGTTATGCTGTTGTGTGACCCACAGATGCTGCACCTGTGGCATGGGATGCACAGAGTGACATGTACATTTCTGGCTATGTGTGCTGTGGCAGTTGTACAGCTTTGCAGTATGTGGCTGGGGGGGCATATATTATCTGAAAGGCACACTGGCGTTGGGGTATTTCCAATACTGGCCCATGTGCACTGCATGATGTGCCCCAGCCCTGTGGTTACACCTGGTCTGTAGCACAGCCTCGCCACTCATACGCGCTCCCCTCAACATCCTCCATGCCCACAGTGCTGCATGTGTGTGCTGGCATCTGTTGGTGTCCACAGAAGTATGGTCCACAGGTGTGTGCTGTATGGCCACACTGCTATGCTGTCTACTGGCGGCAGGGTCACCACTTTCTGCCTGGCATGGCTGGAACTGGTGGCAGATGATGGCATCATTGTGATGCCATCATTTTGCAGCATGCTTCCTCTATGTTTGGCTTTATATATGTGTCATATTTATTTGTTAGGGTGGCGCAAAACCTGCACTAAACCCACGCAAACACGCAACAAAGCCATAGTGTTGCACAAAGCTGATTTCCCAGGGTTAAGACAAGCTTTTCCTGGGCAGTAATGTGCACCGCACTAAGTGTCACGCTAAGTCATGCAAAACCACTTAGCGCAGCGCTAGTCGCTGAATATAGCATTGTGCCTGTATTCACGTCAGTTTGTCCCTTACTTACATTATAATTTTGCCTGTCACTAATGCAGTTTGCCCGCGCTATTTGGCCTTTTGAATATAGCAGACCCATGCTAATCCCACGCTAAACCTGCGCAAACATTTTTGGCCCGGCGCACAGTTTTGAATATCTGACCCTAGGTTTGTTTACTTTTCTAATAAGAATTATATAAAATAAGTTTTAATCATAACTCCTGAACCATTGGTTTTGTAATCATGAAACTTGGAAATCTTATTTATCATACTTGTGTCCAATAACTGTCCAATTTTCATGACAGCACCTTGTTGAATTTTTAAGTTATAAGCCAAATGCTTTTCTTAATATACAAAGTTTAAACAGAGGATTTTTTTTTTCTGTAAGTCCATACCAGTCACTGGTTTCTTATCTGACTGTAGTCATGGATGCTTAGCTCTGAAATGTCCACTCTAGCCTGGATTCAAAGCATGTCTATAAATCAGTCACATCACAGGAATGCTTCTTTGGTTAGGCCCCTAAGACAACATCACTCTACAGACTTACCTTGGAAAGTGTTCACTAATACAATGGCTTAAAAAAAACAAAATGGAGTCTCATCTTCATCTTCTCAGACCTCATCTGATTGGGCAAACGGATGCTTAGGAAACAGTTTTTTTTTTCCCTTTTAAGCATTAAAGCCAGATACCCGGTCTTAAGGTTTAATAAACTAACACTTTTGGTTTTTTCTTAAGAACTTATGTAAACAGTACTCTTAACCAGAAAAGAGTTCCATATAAAAATCACATAAAACAATAATTATTAAAAATCAGTTCTTGATAATAAAAATAAAATAATTTTTCCATCAAGGGTTTTGTTCCTGCATTTCCCCACTTTTGAATTAAAATGCACCTCAAAAATGCATTTATAATTCTAAATGATAATCCTACTATATTTGGGTAGTTTTAAGCATTGCAGAGAAAAAGAAAAATTATACACAAATTTGCTTCATCATGTGGTAACCTATGACTTCATCGGCACATTACATCATCCCATATGATGTCATAGGATGTGACATCATAGATGTGACATTGCTGGATGACATAATTGGAGAGGTACTATTTTGTATAGCTATGTGTACAGTACTACATGAACTAACATGATTAAACATGATTACAGGGGGGCGCTAATGAGCAGCTAACTGAGCGGTTGTGTTTCTCGCCAGCTCCACTCCAATAGCCATTAATAAAAGGTAAAATTTAAGAATTACCCATCCTAGTGTGGCGAAAATTGCGTGGGCGAGTGAAGGAGGCTACGATGGAGGAATATTTAACCCCAAGCCCTCAAAAAACAACGGGCAACCAGTAAAACCCGGGAAGAAAGGGCCCGGCGGCCTTGGGGGTGAGCATGGGCCTGGTTTAACTGGAGCACGGCGGAGGTCATAGCACTGGGAAAGGAGGTGACGGGCAAGTGATTGCAGCCCTGGAGCCGCGTTTGGCAAAGCTAGAAAGTAAATTGGATAGCAGGCTGCAGGAGATTTTGGAACAACAAGTGCAGCATGGTACCAGATTAACGGAGGTGGAAGACAGGATCTCTAGGCTAGAGGATGAAGTGTCAATGTTCCTGGTTCAGGTGCGGGCGTTGCAGAAGGAGCTGGAGGAATTTAAAGAGGCGTTCAATTATCAAGCAAACTATCATCGGCGGCTAAATTTGCACCTGAGAGGCCTACCAGAGGGGATGGAAGGGAAGAATGCTCTTGAGTTCTGCAGCAGAATTTTGCCAGAGTTACTAGGGGTTGCTGTGAAGAATGGTCAGGTGAAAATGGAGAGAGCGCATAGAGCGGTCATGCCAAGGCCTCCAGCAGACCAGCCTCCCTGTCAGATCATCATGCGTTTACATAATTATCAGGATCGAGAGGCATTCCTAAGAGAATACCGAGAGAAGGGGCCTCTAAATTATGAAGGTCACAGACTATTTTTGTCCCAGGATTACTTAGCATGACTGCTGAAGAGGAGAAAGGCATTTAATAACCTTATGACCCAGCTGAGGAATCTAAAGATCGAAAACTTCTTGGTATATCCTGCTACGCTCAAAATTAAACATGAAGGGGCAACTTATTCGTTTTGGGAACTTGATAAAGCAGAGGAGTTTGTGAAGGGACTAAGGAGAAGAATGAGCTGAGTAGCTGCCAGTGAGCTGGGAGAAGGTGGAGTCCTGCGATGGCTGGCATTGGTACCGGACGGAGTATTAGAGATAACAGTTTTTTTTTTCTTGTCTATGAGAATATTATGGCTTCTTGCTGGAACTGTTGGTGCCGTTGTGCCGTGTTTGTTTTAGGAGACCCGTGAGGATGGAGAATTAATCACTGGACTGGCTGCTGCTGATTTTGGTTAAGCAACGAGGAGATGCTGGACATGAGAGGTACCTTGTTCCTTCATTGTTATCTCTTGGGAGGTGACCGGCACTGAAAACATGCATGAAGGACTGAAAGGAAGAGACCCTGAAGTTATGGACTAGCACTGTAAGGTAGGGGCGAGGGCAGGCCTAGCTCATGATATTTGATGTCGCGGCCTGGCCCTCACATCCTAAATGATTTTACGAACCCCAATTGCATTATCTTTCTTCCGGCTTCAGCAACCTTATAATTACTGGGCTAAGGGGGAACTTGAGAGGGGCAAGAATTTAGCCTTATGGGGCACAGTACTTAGATGGGGTTGGGTGGAGAGGGTTGGAGGGGAAGGAGAGATAGAGGGGGGACAGAGGGAGAAGTCAGGTGTGATTACAGAGGGGGGGACGAGAGCGGATCTTAGGAGGGTTTTGGGTTGCTGGCATCGAGGAGCTGCGGGTGGGTTGTAGTGTATGATGCTACCCCTCTAGAGGGCAGAGGGAGCCTAGTGAAGGGCTGGAGGGGTGAAATGCGAAATGGCCCGTGTGAGGTAGATGAAAGCACGCAACATTTGTACTAGCAGATAGAGGTGGAGGGGGAAAGAAGGACGTGGAAAGTATGCACTAGGGAGAGGACGAGAGAGGAGGGGAATGGAGATAATGCAGGGATATAACCGACGGGAAGGGGATGAATTAGATTGAGGTGCTGGGGGGTCCCTCTGTTCTTTTGCAGGAAGGGGGTGTCATATCGGTATTCCCAGCTAGAAGAGAGAGTGCTGCTGCTGATGCTATTGACCATAACCGTGAATGGAATGTATGTGCGCATCAGCTCTCCCCTTCCTTTCAGCTTGGGAGGTAAAAATGCTAAATACTCTGGGAGATGACTGGATCGGGGACAGGGAATAATAACGAGAGGAGGTGATGGAGGGAGGAGGGAGAGTCATGGAGATTGGGGTGGGGTAGAAGGGATGCTAAACCATTTGGCAGAGGGAGAGGAGGGAGGGAGGATGGGGAAAGATATACCAGAATTAGGTAGCCACTCTGATGGGGCCGCAAGAGGATGGGGATCCCAGGAGGAGGATCCTGGCTGTTGGGGGGAGTGGTGGGACATGTATCTCAGTTGTGGAAGGGTGTTTTTTTTTGCTTATGCGACTATTTCATTAAGATA
Organism: Neoceratodus forsteri; assembly: GCA_016271365.2. NCBI lineage: Eukaryota > Metazoa > Chordata > Ceratodontiformes > Ceratodontidae > Neoceratodus > Neoceratodus forsteri. The sequence continues at coordinate 299,998,853 of CM057458.1, read as the reverse complement.
AACACTTGTGCTATGTTAGCAATTAGTGTGAATGGTGGGGAATCATTGTTGGAGGATTGAAGGAGAAGGGTGGAAAAGGGTTGGGGAGGGAGGGTGGGGATGGGTGGAAAGTGCTATGTCAAAGTTATAAAGTTAAGATGATTATTACTGTTAAGATGATTGTTGTTATTGTAGATGTTTGTGTATGTTTTGTATTTTTTTTCACTCTCTTTGGATGCGGTCGAGTGAAAAAAACATGAAAGTAATATGTAAGTCTGCCCTCAAATGCTATGTCAAGAGGAACAGGGGTAAGGGCAGTATAGGGGGGAAGCATTGGAAACCTTGGAAAACAAGGATAAAGAATTGGGGGCTGAGGGAAATCTTAATGTTATTTCCTGGAATGTAAAAGGTATGAGAGCAGTGAAGAGGACTAGCTTCTGACTGCACTGAGGTAGGAGGGGCACAGGTGGCGATGTTACAAGAGAGCCACTTGACGGATTCTGAGCATGCTAAATTAGCACAGAATTGGGTGGGGAAGTGTTTTGAGGCCTCTTACTCTTCTCATAAGCGAGGAGTGGCAATACTCTTACATAAGGGATTACTGTTCGATGTGAAGAGGGTGGTGAGACCCGAAGAGGGCCGATATGTTTTGTTACAGGGTGGGTGGCGAGGGGAGGCACTCACGCTGGGTTGCGTATATGCGCTGGCAGTGTATGATCCGCAGTTTTATACCTCTTTACTGGGCTTGCTCATCAGGGAACAATTTCCCGGCCTGATCCTAGGGGGGACTTTAATTGGACCATGGATGCGTCCATGGACCATTCAGCTGGAAAGGGGCGGGTGACGGAAGCTATGGGTCAGTGGCTGGTGGGGATGGCAGATTAGGATATGGTGGATAGCTGGAGAGCGGTTAATCCCAGTGCGAGAGAATATACATTCTATTCCAACCCCCATAAGACCAGGTCTCGGTTGGAATATATTTTCTTACCTAGAGGTTGGATAGATAGGATTGGAGAGATAACCCATAGCCCTATTTTTTTCTGATCATGCTATGGTTATTTTAAAACTGTGTGGGAGAGTGGGGGAGAATAGGTCAAGTGCTTGGAAATTCCCTACTTACCTAGTAAAGGACCGGGCATTTAAAGAACATCTTGTAGAACAATGGAAATTATATGTGGAAACGAATTCCTCGAATGAGATCTCTAGGACTACTCTCTGGGAGGTGGGGAAGGCCTTTATGAGGGGGGCTATTATAGCCTATGTGGCCAAAATTAAGAAACAGAGTAGGGGTAAGAGGGAGGAATTGGAGAGGCAAGTGAAGGCATTGGAGAAGCGGGTGGGGGAGAGAAATAGGAGAAGCTGCTAGAGCTTTGGTAAAAGCGAGGGAGGCACTGAACACGCTACTGAGGGAGGAAGCTGGGAAGGCCTGGTTTTATTGCCAAAGAAGGGTGTTTGAATGGGGGAATTGTGAGGTTCCAATGTTAGTGCGATTAATGAAAGGAGGTAGGTGCCCTACGTGGATCTTGAAGATTAAGGGATCGACGGGACAGGTCTTCGATACCTTGAGGGACATAGCAGAATGCTTCAAGAGTTATTATGAGAAATTGTATGGAGCAGAATATAGTGGGAAGGAAGAATGTATGAGGGAGCTCTTGGATGAGGTGCCTCTGCAAAAGATCTCGGGTGAACAGAGGGAGCTGTTAGGCCAACCCATTTTAAGAACGGAAATTTTAGAAGCTATACAGAAGTTGCAGGAGGGTAAAGCTAGCAGACCAGATGGGTTCCCTGTTGAGTATTGTAGGATATTAGGGGGACAGCTGGTGGATACCTTGTGTGAGGTATTTAGGGAACAGGAGGAGGGAGGAATCATGGAGTTACCAGATTCGTGTTATGAGGCAAACATTTGTTTGATACATAAGGGGGGACAGAGTGAGTCAGAGTGTAAGGCGTACCGGCCTATTTCCCTTCTTAATGTGGATATGAAAATCCTGACTAAGGTTCTGGCCACTAGATTAGAAAAGGTTTTACCGGGGGTGGTTCACCCAGACCAGACCAGGTTCATTAAGGGGTGCCAATCCTATCATAATGTGAGGAGATTGTTAAATGTCATATGGCGAGTGGGCCAGAATGAAGGAGGGATGGGAGTGATTGCATTAGACGCTGAAAAAGCATTAGATAGGGTGGAGTGGGAATATCTTTTTGAAGTGATGGCCCGGTTTGGTCTGGGTGACACATTTATAGGCCAGGTGAAGGCTATGTAAGCCGAGTGTATGAGTTATGGTTAATGGATTCCTGTCTGAGAAGTTCTACCGGGGAAGGGGTACGAGGCAGGGGTGTCCATTGTCCCCCCTATTGTTCGCCATGGCGATCGAACCCCTAGCGGTGGCCATACGTCAACATATGGGGGTGATAGGGGTTAAAGATGGGAAGGGGAGGAAGCACAAAGTGGCGTTGTACGCTGATAACATGTTATTGTTTCTGGGAGACCTACACAGCTCAGTGGGGCACTTAATGGGTATCATTGGAAGGTTTGCTGATTTCTCTGGGTACAAAATCAATATTAAGAAATCAGAAATCATGGGATTTCCGGATGTGAATCAAGAGGTGTGGAGATTTGGTTTCAAGGTGGCTCAGGCAGACTTTAAGTATTTGGGGGTATGGATAGGGGCCGGAGATGGGAGCGCTATACAGGTTGAATTATTATCCTTAATAAAGGAGTTCTGCAGATCTCAAATTATGGAGGCCGATCCGATATCCTGGATAGGAAGGATCAACCTCATAAAAATAAATATCATGCCCCGCATCTTATACCTATGCAAATGCTTCAGATAAGGTTGACGGTTAGGGATGTGAAACGACTAGAGAAAGGGTTCTCGGCATTCATCTGGCAAGGTAAGAAACCCAGAATCAGTCTGAAAAGACTCAAGGTGGACAGGACTAAGGGGGGTTTAAATTTTCCGGACCAAGGCACCTACTATAGGGCGGTGCAGCTCAGAGGCATAGCAGACTGGGTACATAGACCAGACGTGGCTAGCTGGGTAGGACTGGAGCAGGAGGGAATTCTGGGAAGGCTCACAGCTTATCTGCATACCAGGGGTCTGCGAGCATATAGGGTGTTAGGGTGTAGGAACCCAATGGTTAGGGAAACATTAGAGGCCTGGAATTGCATGTGGAAGGGGGAAGGGTTGACTTGGAGGGAGACTGTGTTACTTCCAATAGCACAAAACCCTTTTTTTGTGCCTGGGATAGAAGTTAGGGGGTTCGTAGAATGGAAGAGAAAAGGGGCCACACATATAGGGACTCTGGTGGAGAAAGGGGAATTATGTGAGTTTGTTAGGATAAAGAAGGAAATGGGGTTGGAGGAGTCTCACTTGTTCCGGTACTTACAGGTGAAAGCCTTTGTTGGAAAGTTGGGGGTGGGAAATGATAGAGATCTACATTTGAATAGGATAGAGCAGATGGTATGTTAGGCCAAGAGAGATCCTAAAGGATTCATTGGAAAAGTAGCTAAGCAGGCTAAACAACATTTACCAGACTTAACAGAGACCACGAGGGCTCTATGGGAGAAGGACTTAGGGCTACAAATTTCAGAGCAGAATTGGAGAACAGTACTGGGAATTCCAAAAGGGATTATGGTATGTAATAAGTTTAAGGAGGCGTTTTACAAATTCCTGCACAGGATATATTGGCCTCCAGTGGCAGTGCATAGAGTTCACCCCGCAGTGTCGCCTATGTGTCGGAGGCGCAATAAGGGCTTAGGCACCTTCTACCATTGTTTTTGGACATGTCCGGTACTGGTGAAGTTCTGGGGGGAGGTTGTGCAGGAGGTGAACAAAGTGGGGGGGGACGAATAAGACGGGACCCACTTACTTGCCTATTTGGAGTAGAAGTAGTGGAAGGAGAGGAGGAGTGGCTGCCGCTACCGAGATGGGCTAAAGTAGTAAAGTAGTATTAGTAATAGCGAGGCACTGTATACAAAACATCTGGGTCACTGGAAATGGGCCCACAGTGGTGGAATGGCGGAAAATGGTCATTCATTTGCTCGCCCTAGAAAGGCTTTCTTGGGCTGTAAGGGATAAAGAGGAGTGGTTTCTGAGGGAGTGGGCTCCCTTTCTGGCGTCCTTGAGTGTGTCTGAAAATTTGATGCTTCGTGCAGGGCTTAACATTTAGATATTGAAACAATTCTTCTCTCTCGCGGGATGAGGACCTGATATCCCAAGTGATATATCCAAGATAAGGATATGGATGTAACCTGTAGAGTAAATAATAGGGAAGGGCACCTTATGATGGGGCCTGATGCCTGAATACACATTGTAATATGGAAGATAGTGCACACTCGATTGCATCCAAATGAAATGAGCTGTACTAACTAAATGAGTTAATTTGAACGATTTAATTTGGATGAGATAAAGGAGGGTATATGATATGGAAATAAAATCCTTTTTTTTTTTTTGTTTGTTTGTTTTTTGTTTTGTTTGGGGCATTGTGTGTTTGTTAAGCGGAGGGGGAAGATTGTCTGTCTGTAAGCCTTTCTTTTTTCTCGTGCTTGTTGAAATTTACCTTGTATGTGTATATGTCTTGTGTTGAAGAGAAATGTTGCTTAATAAACAGAGTATTCAAAAAAAAAACATGATTACAGCTATGTACATTTTCAAGATAACATATTTTACATGGTTTTGAACATACTCAAAAATTGATTCTTGATAATAAAAATAAAATAAATGTTTCCATCAAGGGTTTTGTTCCTACAGTAATACACCCTGGGCAATTGTAACCCTAGCTGCTGAGGTGAGGGCATGGCAGATGTGATAGGCCATTCCTGTTTTGGAGTTAATGGCTTTGCATATATTGTTTATGTGGAGAGAGAAGTCCAGGATGGGGTCAAGCATGACTCTAAGGTACCTGAAGGAGCTGGTGACAGAGACAGGAGAATCATCGAGGCAATTAATGTGCAATTCTTGGGATAAGGTGCCAAACTCTTTCAAGGATCCGAATAGCATAGCTTGAGTCTTACTGACATTAAGGACCAGAAAATTTGAGGTGAGCCAAGATTGAATGCTATGGAGGTCAGAGGTGAGTTGTGAGTTTGCAGCATCCATTGACTTAGAGCCAGTAAAAAGTACAAGGTTATCAGCATACAGGAGGGTACAGCAGTAGGAAGGAGAGGTAGGTATGTTGTTAATATAGATAGAGTAGAGCAGGGATTCAAGTATGGAGCCTTTGGGAGCTCCTAGGAATGTAGAGGCAGGGGACAAGGGGACCTTATTTTATTGAAAGAGACTGACTGGATACGGTTGAGGAGGTAGCTCGAGAACCAGGATAGGGTTGATTGGGACACCCCAAGGGTTTCTAGCTTGTATAGAAGGAGGAGATGATTGGCCAAACAAAATGCTTTTTTTAGGCTAATAAAGACTGCCCCAGTAAGCAAACCTTGATCCATGTTAATTTAAACCACACTCATGAATTGTGTGAGGGCAGTGGTGGGGCTGTGTGAAGTCCTTACCCATGTTGGGCTGGGATTGAAAATTATATTTAGTTACAAAGTCAGTGATCTGGTGGTGAAGGAGTTCACCTGTTACAGAGCGGGTCCACCATCACAGGGTAGTAATATTGAGCATCCGGTTTGGTGGTTTCTCCCCTGGAGTCTGTGGCTGCCACACAACACTTCATCCTCTTGCTGGAGATGTCTTGGATCATGGTGATATGTTTGAATAACTTGAGGCCTGCCCAAACAGCAGAGTGATACATTGTGTGGTCTCTAGAGATAAACTTCTCCAAAGGGGGGTCCAAACTGGTTGGTTCACATCTGGAGTTTATTAACAGCACCTCTGAAAATCCAGTCAGAACATTTTTTTCAATAGCATCCCAGAAGCCTTTGGAAATATATGGGTATTCTGCCTGGTGGTACTCAATGCAGATGTAATGTCATACCCACTGTTCTGTTTGTGACCACTCCAGTATACTTCAGATGATGGTTCTTCTGGTCTGACCCTCTTCAAGCCAGACCCCCAAGTGGTATCTCACATTTGGGGATTCACCAGAGAGTAATCCATCCATCCTATCCCTGAGGGCTGCAGGCACCTTTGTGAGGCTTAGGCATCCCTTACAGTATAAGGCTGTGGAATAGCATGGTTGATTTCCTGGTCCTGGAAAACCAAAGATTTTTCAGCTTGCCCAGGGGGCAACATGTGAATTTGAATGTATGCAGGCTCACTGGGTTTTCTCTTTCTCTCCCTGGATACAGGAGACTCCTTTCCTAATGCATCACCCCTCTAGCCTGAGACACTACCATCCCTGGTGGGCGAGGAAGCATGCTCCAATCCCCTGTGCCCTGGGGGATCAGCAGATTTTACCAGCTTTTCCCACCCTCTCCCTCTGCCACAGGAAGGTTCAGCGGGCAGTGGTGGGAAAGGGCTGGAGAGACATCTGTGCCCTTCCTCACGATACAGGTCTTCCTCTTCTTTGGTCTTCACAGGGGCCTCAGGAACATTGGGCTCCAAGGGAGTGGTCCTAGATCTCATTTCTTCTCAAGAGCCCAAACTTCCCACCAATAGTACAGATGTCATCCTCAGGGAGGGAACAGGTGGACAAAATCCATTCAAGGGTGCTGGGTGGCAAGGTGTAGATATTTACCATCAGAGGCACCCCAAGTGTGCAAGACAAGCAAAGAGGAAAGTGAACCACCTCAATGCCTTGATAGCTGCAACAAACACATCAGTCTAATGGAGCTCTATGGCCTGTGTTGTACCACAACCAGAACAACAAAGAAGCCAGTACCGTGGCCTGTGGGTCACTCTCAGAGGATTTCTTAGACATGCTTGCTCTCTGAACACTACGTAGCTGCTCATCTACTTCCTTCAAATGGCACATTCTCTCTCCTCCACACAGAATGCCATGCTTTACCCTCAGTCCATGAGGAACCTTTTCAGGAGCATTAGCATAAAATTTAATATGTAAAGGTTGAGTTCACAATGGCGTCAAGCAGCCAAAGCAAGAAATCTCCCAACATGGCAACACCAACTGATGGTGCAGACAAAATTTCAACCAGGACCCCCCATTGCTGCCAAGTCCAGAAGAGTCCAGATAAGGTCTGGTTTCCCAAAACAGACATCCTGGATGAGCCCCCATATTTGTAAGCTCCCCTCTAACCCGTGTTTAGGGGCCTGATATTTAATGGGTATTGGGGAATGCAAGCACTGTAGACCATCCAGAATCAAAAGGTAAAGATGGACATACCTGAAAGATGTAACTTGGGTTCACAGACTGCAGACTTGATAGCAGACAGGCCAACTCCACACTACGGGGGAGAGAACGAATATCAAACCTGGAAGGCTCTGCTGGAGACACTAGCCAGTTAGAAAACAGTACAGTTCATTACAGCAATGAGGGACCACAATGATTAAAAAAACTAAATTAATTTGTTTTATTTTAAAACTGAAACAACTGCTCCCAGGAGCTGGGGGCACATACCAGGGACAGGCATGCAAAACAGTGGTGAATAGAGATGGCACATAACTTAAGGCTGAGAAGGCCTGTGAGCTAGATCTCTAAAACAGAGCCTGGAGGCTCAAAAGATAGGCAACAGAAATCAAGAGTAGACTGCAGGACCCTTCATAAACAAACATTGCAGACTACTCAAGCCCAACAGCAGCTTGACTACTAAACCCACTCAGTAACTTATACTGCACATCTCTATAACATTTCTGTAATGTAACTTGTACTGTAACTTCATTTCTACCACTGTGTTACTCTCACCTGGGTCACACCTGGAAACACGCCTCGGCTTAGTGTACCTTTCCCAGTTACCAATTTTAAATAAATAATTAACTGACTAACTAAATAAATAAAAAATGGTGTGGAGGGCACAAAAAACTGAAATCTCTACTTTCCACCCTACCTGCAACACAGAGCCTCACAGCAAGTCCCTGGCAATCCCTGGACCTAGACAAACATGGGGAACCAGGGCACAACCATGCTATATTTTGTTTCTCTCCCCAGGCTGTCTGAAAAAGGCAGAGTGCCACACCTGGTACAAGGCTGGAGCAAAGTAGGACAAATCAGTTTGTGAGCTGGTGGTCAATTTGGCCACAGCTTTCAAAATCTGGTAGCCAAACCAATATCTGTAGTGGTCATCCTTTTTAAAGGCTCAGAAATAACTTTGTAGGCAGGTAGCCAAGTTGACCAATAACTTTCAAAATCTGGTAGCCAAACCAATTTTTTAAGTAGCAATTGGCCACCTGGCTACCTGATTTGTCCCACCCTGGGCTGGAGGGCTGCCTCCACCACCATACCCCACATCACAGGCTGCCAGCACTGCACTGTCCCCACTGTCTACCACCATACATAACTGGACCAGGCCCAGCCTGCGTTGCTGCTGCCGAGCACAACGTGGGACCCACCTGCATCAACTCCTACAACTCATGTGCCTTGGCTCCTAAAATGGACCCAGTCCTACCACCACAAGGCCCTACACCATCCACAACCTAAGACAGGCACTTACAGTCACCAAGTCGGCAAGGCCCAAAGATGACTACTTCCCAGACGGCCTTCTGTGCCACTCCAAAATAGATCCTAAGATACCCAGAAGGCCTAGCCCAAAGCTCCACCCAAGGGCAGAGATCTGGTCTACATGTGCTGTAAAGGGCAAAGCGGGAGGAGAGGGTCAGTATAGTAGCCTTCCCAGGAGGGGGGACTTGCAAATGAAATAATCAATGAGAGAGGGACTAAATTTAAAAACACAGAAATTGTAGGTAGAAAACGGCCCACTGGCCCACCTTGTCTGCCAAGCCCTACCTATAGTACAATGCAAATACACTAGTGGTCACTCATTCATCCACCTCCATGTTATTCTCACCTTCTATCCTCACTAGCCTCATATGTCTGTCCCACATTAACTTGAATCCGTCCACTGATCTGATGCAGACCAGACCCTCAGGCAGCCTGTTCCACCTGTCAACCACCCCTTCTGTAAAGAAATACTTTTGGATGCCCTTCCTGACTCTCCCTCCTTCCAGCCTCTTTGAAGTCCCCCTTGATACAGTCTTGATTTGAGCTTAGTACAGTAATCCTGAGATAGCTGGGGACTTTCAATAAAGGCAGAATTAGCAGCATCAAACAGGGAGAATAAATGATCCCGTTAAACCATGAGTTACAGTAAATAGTTCATACAAATTATTTTATTCAGAGTAATAAACATTAAGCAACAACTTCCATTTATAACGGTGTCTAGTTCAATACAAGCTTCAAATGCCAGCCATACAAAGTGCAAACTGGAGCAAATTGTGAAGAGTGGGTTCCCTTTGAAAATAGGACACTCAATTTTGGGCACAATCAGGCAGGTGTAGCTGTGGTAACAATTGAACAAATGCAGACACAAGCAGAACAAGTTTGTAACCAGGCAGCCATGAACGATGATGGTTACTACCTACCCCTGCCTTGTGAGCTCTTACAAAATTCAGGGGCATGTGTTACTAAATTCCTGACTAGGGAATTTTTTTTTCATCTATTTACTAAATTTTTCCGTAGAAGAAAAGACAAAACACATCAAGTGGAGTACATCACTGGACAAAATTGTGACATTATAACGTATACAGTATAACAGATTTCAGTAAAAAAACACTCTAGAACATAACATAGGTTTGTGCTGGATAATTTTCAAATTTGTCCCTCTTCTGATACATACCTAGCAGTTTGATCTGTGGTCTGAGCTAACCCTGGGGGGTAAGTGGGGGCAGCCAAAGAGAATCTCCAACTCTCCTCTATATTCTAGCCAATGCCCTTTACAGTATTGATAGGGGCAAGAGCAGGCTTCCATTTTATATTATGCCTTGCCTAAGTAACGTGGCTTCCCCCAAACAGGAGGCAATTAATATAACCCTCCTGACTGTGAAGAAAGAGTTCTTCTTTACCATGTAGGAGGTAAGTGAGTCATTTCAGGGCTATAGTTTGTAATATCAAAGATTTCCATTGCTTTATACATGGCCTAAGATGAGAGACCCACATTGGTGGGCTAGGACCAGCAGGACTCTAATTGCTTTTGGGTTGGGCTCCAACCCAACTTCCTTCAGATCCTCCATGCCAAATAAAAGGGGAAAAGGCATGTTGTCAAGTGGTGCCTTAAAAATCTGAGATACCTTTTGCTCAATCCAGGTCCAGAAAGGTCGCAAGTCCCCACACTCCCAGAAAGAGTGGAAATAGGTACCTGTTGCACTGTTACAGCATCCACACATGGGAGAAACTTCAGGGTGGAATTTGTGAATTATGACGTATGGACAGTATACTCTGTGCATGAATTTAAATTCTGACTCTTTATATTTGTTACATATTAACAGCCCCATGTTGGTCTGTAGTAGCCTGGCCCAATTATCATCTGCAATAGAAAGTCCCAAATCCCACTCTCATAAGGTTTTCACCCTACCCAAAAAATCCAGAAGCAAGTCTCAATACTGGTGTGCTATTTTCACAATCACTTCCTTCAGCGATAAATGGACCTGAAAGACCATCCTTTCAAGCTGCCATAGTACAGAACCATCCGCTGGTGTCCAGTTCTTACTTTGCCCAAATACTCAGACTTGGAAGTAATGGTATCGATGAGAGGTGGGGATCCCAAATTCATCTCCCAATTCTACTAAATGTTTTTTTTTTTAATTCAAGTTTATTAACATCAATCAGGTACTTTTACAGTTAGAAGATTACAGACATAGACACTTATGCGTTCACATATTATTCTAAAGTAGGTAACAGTTCATTTCCACACATCTTTCAACCTTTCCAGGTATAAATTATATACATGTATTATAGTAGGTTAGTCCAATAAGCCCCAAAGCTGTTACTACCACCCTCTAGTCCAGCAACTGATTCTATCCCTCAACCTGGATCAGGAACATTCGACTTCAAATAGGTAAGTCCAAGGAGTCCCTCTGTGCAGCCTGGTGGGGATTCGCATCAGGACCAGTGTCTAGCCAAATCTGCCACCTCGTTCATCTGCAAATGTAAGTTTGCATTTTCTGGTTGATCTTAAATGTCAGTTCTTCCAGTTCCGCAATTTCCTGTATCACCTGTTTCCAGGTGTGTATAGTGGGGGACTCAGCCTTTAACCAATGACAGGTAATGGCTTTATGGGCTGCTGTTAGGAAAATAACCCATAGGTAAGTTGAATCTGGGTCTTTGAGGACATTCTGGGACTCACCTAGGAACACATTGGGCCTGTCCAGGGGGGCATCCAGAGAAAAGAGGTCCTTCAGTGCAGAGATCACGTCATTCCAAAAGGACCTAATTTGTGGGTGGAGCCAGAAGACATGCAGGTGATTCGCTGAGGCCTCTCCATACAACCTCCAGCAGGTCAGTTGCCTCGCTGGTTCCCTCTTGTTTAAAACTGAGGGAGTGAGGAACAAGTGCACCCTGACCCTCCAAATGAACTCTTGCCAGTGGGGAGAGAAGGTAGTCCTGGAGGCAACTTGAAATACTGAGCTCCAGTTGATCTCTCCTGGGACCGCTCCCCTCTTCCACCCCCAGTTCAGTTTGATTTTCTCCAAGGGATAGTTACTTAGGCTAGCTTTAGTGTCAGTGGCTCAGTAGGTAGCACACTTGCCTCTGAAGCCGGGATATCAGAAGGCTGTGGGTTCAGTTCCCACATCTAGCACTTGGGTTAATATCCCAGTACTGACACTGTAGTGCAGCATGAGAGGGTGCTGCACTTCTGAGGTGCCGTCTTTTGGATGAGACATTAAACTGAGGTCCCATCTGCCTAGATTGGTGGTAGTTCAGGTGGATGTTAAAGATCCCATGGCACTTATCGACAAGAGTAGGAGAATTTCCCCGGTGTCCTGACCAAATTTCCTTCATTCACTAAAAATACCACGAACAGCTTAATGTGGTTCAAAGTCAATTGGCATTCATCTGTGTCCTCCTCCCCCAGGTTGAGCCTGAAAATAGGCAGGATTTGTCTAGTGCACTTACCCGGTCAACAAAAGCTAAATAAATAAATAAAAAAAATAAATAACTAAGGACTTATAAATTGCTGAGATGAGATCCCTTGTTTTCTGGGTGGACAAGATTGCTTGTAGACACTCAAGGATAGGGGCAGCCCTAAGTGGGTCCAGATCTGCCTTCTGACAGTTAGTAAGGTAGGCCCGAGGCTGTAGATATCTAAAGTGATCAGTTTCGTAGCCCAAATATATTTTTAAGGGCTACAAAGTCCTGTATCGTGGTTCCCTTGAGAAACTGATTCATGTAGCTTAGGCTCAGTCTCTCCCAGATTCGGAAAGTGTGATCTAGTAGGGCCAGTGAGAGATCAGGGTCCCAGACTAACCGGTGAAGGGGCCAGAGTGAGGTGTTTAATTTATATTTTTGCCAGGCCCTACATGTAACTTTTATGGTGTCTCTAACAGTGAAAAACAGGGGTCGAAGGATTATGCCTGTATTGTAAGAGTGCATAAGTGGGGTCTCCAACAATGGATCCCTCTCATCCTCCTCTCCCTTTTCCATTTCTTTCCAACTGGAAGAATACATTGAAATAGACCACTGAAGGGCCACTTTCAACTGTGCAACTAAATAGTAGTCTTCAAGATCCGGAAGGGATCTTTCTCCTTTAGTTTTGTGTGTCTGAAGAATGTGCATGTTCACTCTAGGTCTTTTATTGTTCCATATAAATTTTGAAATTAACTTTTGCCAGCCCTGGAAATGCAGCTTGTGTATAAAAGTTGGGAGACACTGGAAAAGGTATAAAAACCTGGGGAGTATGTTCATAGTAATCGTCTGGATGCTTGAGTACATAGGGAAGTTTATTAAAGCCCACCTGTCAAGGTCCTTCTTCATTTGATTTACAAGTGGGATGTAGTTTGCTTTAAATAGCTGAGAGTTCTGTTTGGTAACCCAAGTCCCCAGGTACTTCATCCTTTCTGCAGACCAGTTTAAGGGTAAAAGATCCAAGATAGTTCGAGAGGGGGAGTAGTAAAGGCTAAGAACCTTAGTTTTAGTCTTGTTGAGGGAGTAGCCGGAGTGCTTTCCGAATTCCTACAAGGCCGCCCAAACTTGGAGAAAGACTGTTCAGGATGAGACAAATAGAGCAGGACATCATATGCATATAGGGATTTCATTCAGTGTTGGCCCCCCACTTCAATCCCATGAATGGAGCTCAAAGTGCAAATGGCCTCAGCCAATGGCTCAATATATAAAGCAAACAGGAGAGGGGATAGAGGACAGCCCTGACAGGTGCCCTACCCAGTCTGAACCTATTGGAAAGTCCCCCGTTCACCCTGACATATGCCTGGGGACCTGAGTAAAGAGTTTTGATGCTGTCAGTAAAGGCCTGTGGGAAGCCTATGCATTCCAAAACCAGGAATAGGAACCCCCAGGAGACCTTGTCAAAGGCCTTTTCAGTGTCTAGGCTCATCAAGCAGGAAGGGGGGGGTATGATGTATGGAATCAATCACATTTAATACTGAGCGGACACTGTGGGGCCTGTCAGCCAGAGACAGATCCAATCTGGTTCATGTCAATTAAAAGTCAGGAAGCAGGGAATTTAGTCTGGAGGCTATATAATTGATGTGAATATATTATAGTCTGAGTTGAGAAAGGAGATGGTGGGGTCTTTATTTTCTTTATGCAGGAGGGAAATAGTGGCATATTGCCATGAGGGAGGGACCCGGGTTCCATTCCTTCCAAACTTTGGAGAAAACATCTGTTAGCAGGGGCACTGTGTCTGTCTTAAAAGTCTTGTAGAATTCAACACTATAGCCATCCGAGCCAGGGCATTTCCCTGTTTTTAAGTTTTTAATGGCATTTAAGATTTCTATTTGCGAAACTGGTCTGGTCAATGCTTGATCTTTCTCCAGTGTGAGGGTAGGGGAGAGACAAGGCCCAAAGATATTTTAGTTTATCTTCTGGGGTTGTCTCTGTCTGAGAACTGTAGAGCTTAGAATAATATGAGACAAAGGCCTCTGCAATTTGTTCTGATTTGCTGACTGGGAGGCCAGTAGACAGATACACTATTTTAGTGATAGTAGCAATAGCTGCATATTGCCTGAGATGAAATGCCAGGAGTTAGGTTCCTCTAGGGCCTCCCCCATAGTATCTCTGTTTCAGGTAGAAAAGGGATCTTTCTATTTCATCCTTTTTGAGTTTCTGCAAGTCCCTCCTGAGGCCCTTTAACTTTAGATCCCTGTGTCCTTCCCATTTTTTTTTTTAGTTGTGTTTAACCAGGATTAGCACACTAAGCTGAAAGCTTTTTTACAGGTATGACCTGGGAGCACAGGGAAGTTAAGTGACTTGCTCAGGGTCACACAGTATGTAAGTAGAAGCTGTGGGATTCAAACCCAGGTCCGGCCTGCTGGATATCACCAAATTTGCAGCTCAGAGCCTTAAACCACTGTGTTATACTGCCTCTCTTTAACTCCATTTAACTTTCTGAGAGTCCTCAAGCTCTCTAATTTGAGTCAGGAGTTCCTGCTGTTTTTGCATTTGTGCTTTTTTCTTTTGAGAAGCTATAAAGATCAGTTTTCCTCTGGTACTGACTTTGAGGGTGTCCCATAAAATCTGGGGTGTTACCCCTGCTGTGGTGTTTTCAGTGATAGTGTCTTTAATGTGTTGTGTAAGCCTATCCAGCACCTCCTTATCCCAGAGCAGTGAGGTGTTCAGCCTCCAATGAGTATTTTTTCTGGGGAGGGAAAGTATGGCCTCTGAAAAAATAGGGTTGTGATCAGATAGGGTGGAAGTTCCTACCCACATGGAGGGGAAAACAGGAGAGATCCCTGGAAAATGTGATGTAGGTATCTAGGCGGGAAAACATTTTAAATCTGGGGGAGTAGGAAGTATATTCTCTGGCCCTAGGGTATTTCTCCCACCAGATGTCCACCAGAACTATTTGTTGAAAGATCTTTTTGAATGCACAAGCCTTCTGGAATTCTGGGTTAGGGATACTGGAGGTAGTATCTAGATTTCTGTCTAGAGTCAAGTTCCAGTCACCTTCCATTATGAGAACACCCTTGGTCTTTTCTGCTACAAGTTTGGAGAGAGCTGAGTAAAATGAGACCAGGGACCCTGGAGGGGCGTAAACATTTACTAATGTTACCTGCATGTTCTGGACTCTGCCCACCACCAAATTGTATCTTGCCCCAGGGTCCACAACCACGTCCTCCTGCTCAAAGAGGAAGGAAGCAGAAAGCAAAATAGCCACTCCCCTTTTCTGGACGGAATCTAATGAGGAGTAAAACAGGCGGGGGTGGGTCCTGGACCTCTGCTTTAAAACCTCAGTAGGAGACAAATGGGTCTCTTGCAAAAAATTCACATCGCACTTTTGTGCTACAATGTATTTCAAGATTTGTTTCCTCTTGATGGGGCTAGAACAACCACTGATATTATAAGAAAGCACTTTTGCATATTGGTTAGCCATTAGGAGGCTGTGGGATTAATCCTTCTGGTGACCAGTGTGAGGAAAGACAATAAGACCCAGTCAGAAACCCCCATGTTCTTTTAATAGTCATGTACCCATTTATCTTAAAAAATAGAAACATCAACTGGAAACTTATGTATAGTTGTAACAGAACTAAAAAGCTCAGTAATAGACAGGAACTTTGTGCTCTGTTTGACTCAAACTGGGGCCAAGAGTATGAAAGATGAAGCAGACAGCAAGGTTTTAGGCCCTGATGCCACTCCATCTGTATGGGTGTAACTTGACTTCCAAGGGGGAGCTGGTGGATGTAACCCAGCTGTAAGGCAAACGCATTTGCAAAGAGAAAGAGGGTGCTCAAAAGTAGTAAGAGCCATCCTTCCATCCCACGGGAGTAAACCCGCAATGGGCTAGACCTTTTGTCAGCAGTGGGCATGGACTAGAATTATCCCCCTCCCCGACTGACTCAACAACTTTCAAACTGTGTGGTATCACCAAAACACTAAATTGATGGTTAATTGAACTGTAAGATGTCAAAAAAGTAAAAAGGAAAGGGTCAAATGCCCTGTCTGGCCCATAGGGGGCCTGCACTGTTCAGTAATATGAAAAGTGGTGAAGTCATAAACTCAAATTCCATCTGTCTAGTTAAGAAGACGGTGATCAGTAACATAAAAGCACAAGTGATATCAAATGTCATATGTAAATTAATTATTGAGCCTAACTGCAAAGTATCATGTGAGGCATTTGTCGGGCCCGATCTATCTGTAGCGGGCAAGAAAGCCAGTATTACTATAAACCTTCTCAGTAGCTACATTTTCAACCCTTCTTGTGCAGCCTCATACAGGACCCAATACAGTCTGAGTAATTGCTAATTCAGGCAGCCTCAAGGGACTACGTGAATTTGCAGACGATCCCAGGTGAACTCCCACCATCCCAACTGAATCCCCGAGTCCAGAGGAAAAATGAGCCCCTAAGAGGAAACATCGAGTCAAGCAAGTCCCACAGAAAATTTGTGGACACAGCCAGAGAGCTTCAAATAGTCAGAGATCGGGGCTCTGTGCCCATATAACAGGAAGTTTAGGATAATCATGCAGTCAGGGAGCAGGACCGACTTAAGTTCTCACATTTTGGAGCATGCAGCAGTCCGTGGGCAAGTAAGAGAGACCAGTGCTTCCAGTCATAGCGAATTGGTAAAAGCCACAAATGCTCTCCATGTCGGCTTCCCTGGTGAGCGTGCTCCCCCCACCCTCCACTCGGGTACGAATTCAGAGATTTCAAGTGAGAGGAAAGTTATGTCCATGAAAGTGGAGGTACTTACAGGGTATTGCTGCATGATTCTGCTGGTTTCCTCAGTCATACTGGGACAGACATGGCAGTCCCGAGTACCCCAAAAGAGCAAATACTGGGAGAAATAGGACCTGGGTTAAAATGAGGCTAGGTGTACATGGGGGGAGCATCTCAAAAGGCAGGGATAGCCAAAGAAAAACCCAGGGGAAAGTCTTATTCCAGGTGCCTTCAGGTTTCCTGACTAGCTGAAGTGCCATCATTTAAAGAAGATCCTTCGATTCCCTCTTGTAGATGTCTTGTTTATTTTAGCAGAGTCGCCATATTGCCAAAGTAAGGAGGAGACATAAACCCATAGATTCCTTTGTGGCAGCTTCTGAAAGGACCCAGGTCTGGAGGTTCCCTTCTGGGCAACGGACCATGCTGAGGCGAGTAAATCTTTCTCCAGTTTTTCCCCTTGTAATCGGGGGAATGCTAATTCTCAGAGTTTCCAAATATGGAGAGGCAGTTAGAAGGTCTTGAAAAACTTTGGTGCCTTGTTCCATAATGACTTTAAGCCTGGCTGGGTAGAGGATTTGAGCTCTAACATTTTGGGCTCATAGTTGTTTCAGGGTTGGCCATATATTTCTCCTGGCATCCTGCACGGAGGTTGTGTGGTCATTGTCAATGTTAATTCGGTGCCCCGAGAATTGTAAGACACCATGCTGCCAGGCCTTTGGCTCCATAGGAAGTAAATCTAGCAATAAAGGAGCAGGGTCTCGTTTCAGCAGTTCGGGGTTTAGGGCTGAGAGACCTGTGCGCATGGTCCATATTTAAGTTAAAGTCCTGGGGGAGTGCAAGCAGATCCTAGAGGAATTTTTGCAGGAATGTTATAGTGTTTGGGTACTTGTCCTCTGATCCATCGTGGACCTCATAGACCCTTATGTTCTGCCTCCTGCTTCTGCCTTCAAGATCATCGAGGTGGTGAGCAAGTTCATGATCCCTGGCTAACAGATATAGCAGTAGCCTGTCAGTTTGCTCCGACATTTGAGAGACAACACATCTGAGATTTTCTAAAAAAATTAGCATCAAATGTAGAAAGAGAATATATACTCACAAACATCACCTTTTTACCCCATACCTTGCCCTGCATGAAAATGTACCTACCCTCTCTACCTGGATTGGGAAATTCTTACGGA
Organism: Neoceratodus forsteri; assembly: GCA_016271365.2. NCBI lineage: Eukaryota > Metazoa > Chordata > Ceratodontiformes > Ceratodontidae > Neoceratodus > Neoceratodus forsteri. The sequence goes on along the minus strand of CM057458.1, from coordinate 299,981,024 downwards.
ATAAGACAGCCACCCCATGCTTATGTGAGCTATAAGAGGCTGCATAACAAGATCTCAACCAACCCCCCACGAACTTCTGGTGTTCGCTCATGAGAGGTGCATTTCCTGAACAAGGGCCACCTGGGCTGAGCCTCTTTTTAAGACCAGGAGAACCCTCTTCCATTTAACAGGGTCAGAACAGGTTCAGAGAATCCCCTGACATTCCAACTTATAACATTCATATTAGACTCCATAATACAAGGAGCCACTTTCACACAACAGCTTCTTTCCACCATTTCTCCCCTCCAAGGCCAGTCCACCTCCCAGTACCAGAAGGAAGGTCGCCTAAGCACTAACAGAAAATACACATAAATAATGACAATCAATACATATACCTCCCAGTGTAAAACCTGAAAAAGGCCCCCAAAATAGAACTCTAAGGGCTCTTCCAACTGGCAGAGGCCCATAACTATAACAAAATATGGAATTCTCATGAAAAGAGATTTAACTTTGCAACCAGCAGAGGAAAAAAAATGAAACTCTACCTGTTTTAAACAGGAGAACAACCACTTACTAAATTCCTTATTCCCCAAGATTAAGAGTAAAAATAGAAAAAGTAGAAACTCTTCTCACTACCAATTGTGTCTACTCTTCCCTTCCCCTGTCTCCACCATTGCTCCGGTAAAGGCTGTGATTTCCCCAAGTAACCCCAGAACTAGAAATTTACCTAGATCTATACATACACATAATCTTGTGTAAGTCCCTTTGGTGCGTTCCTATAGGCATGCACTATCTATGGACTGTAAGTTAGCCAGGGATGGGTGACCCCCTCCAGGAGACCCCTAACAGAGAATGCATCCATCATTCCAATAATCAAAAGAAAAATATGTATGTATATACAGTGACCTCCAACTGCCACCCACAGTCTTTTGTCAGAGCAACCCATCCTCCCCCAAGTCCAGTCCATGCCATCCAGCATCTCCAGCTTTTTGGGTCCCCCCTCTACCCCCCATCTACACCATCACCATTCCTACACCCCCTAGCAGCAGGACCTAGGCATTTGCCTTGTAGTTCATTCCCTTACCATATGGACGCCCACCCCACAGTATAATTATATCCTCCTCCTCCAAGCACCACTTAGGCTAGAAACATAGAAACATAGAATTTGACGGCAGATATGACCACTTGGCCTACCCAGTCTGCCCATTTCCCTACCTACTGGATAAGCTGCAGATCCTAGTTAACCAGCAGCCTACTTCTTCCTACCTCCACCCCCTAGAATGGCCTTATGACTGTCCCATGCATGCTTGAATTCCACCACTGATTTTGACTCCACAAGCTCCTCTGGAAGGCCGTTCCATGCATCCACAACCCTCTCTGTGAAAAAATACTTCCTTAAATTACCTCTGAGCCACCCCCATCTTCAAATTGTGCCCCCTTGTTCTTGCACACCTCTTTTTTTGAAAGATGCTACCCTCTTGGACTTTGTTGATTCCCTTGAGGTACTTGAATGTTTCTATCATGTCCCCCCTCTCCCTCCTTTCCTCAAGGCTAGACATATTAAGCTCCTTTAGTCTCTCTTCATATGTCTTCTGGTGCAGGCCCTGCACCATTTTAGTTGCCCTCCTCTGAACAGCTTCCATCCTGTCTATGTCTTTGCGGAGATTGGGTCTCCAGAACTGCACGCAGTACTCCAGATGGGGTCTCACCAGCTGTCTGTACAGAGGGATAATAACTTCTTGTTTTCTACTGGTGATGCCTCTCCCTATGCAACCCAGTATCCCCCCAGCCCTCCTTGCTGCCCTCTCACATTGCTTGCCTACCTTTAGGTCCTATGATATGACTACCCCAGGTCCCTTTCCATTTTTGTTGTTGTTAGTATCTCACTCCCCTGTGTACTCTTCAGGTTGTCCAGATATTTAACATAATCATGGCCCCAGTACCTGAGTAAGTGTGTGGGGAGCAAGAACAGTGGGCATCCTCAAATACATGCTTCCCCACCCCCCACACCTACCTTGTGTATCCAGTAGTTCCATTCCTCAGATCATCTGGCTCTGAAGACTGGAACATTCACTCTCTAGCAGTTATCCAGCAGCTGACAATGAAGGCTGAACAAGTCCTATGTCTAGGGCCATAGGAAAAAATAATGAGTGTTCTGAGCTCCATATCCTAGATGTCCCTGTAAGGAAAGAGTTATCAGCCATACAGTTCAGTCTTCCTGGTGCTCTTAAAGGGATTGTAACCCCTAGGTGCTGCTATCTGGGAACAAGTGACCACCAAACAGTGTAGTGCATGATAAACTCAGCTGTAGAGTCAAGCCATACAAAAGTGAAGGTACCGGACTTCTAGGAGGGCTGATTTTGTCAAAATGGGAGGTGCCTCAGAAAAGCAGTAGCAAGCAGGTAAGAAAGAGGGGTGGAGCAACAATGAGAAACATCAAAACTGCCATCACAGGGCAACAAGCCTTTGTGTGAAGCAAATAAACAAATCAAATGAAAGAAAAACACTATGGTTCTCAAAAGAGGTGATGGGAAGGTTAGGGAAAAAATGATAGTAGTCAGGAAGCATAAGGAAACACAGAAGAAACAGGATAGAGAACTGTACCAGTTCAAGCAGAAGGAAGCGGAAGGCAGTCAGAATAGCAAAGGTCGAAACTGAGGAAAAGTTAGCCAACTCAGTTAAGAAGGGGCTAAAACCTTTTATAGGTATATTAGGAGTAAAGAAAGACAAAGGGATGGAGGGAGATATACTAAGGCTGAATAAAGAGGAGGGTGGGTGGGCAGAGAGGGACAGTGAAAACAGGGAAACTGAATGAATATTTTTGCTCAGTATTCACAAAGGAAAGAGGAGGAGGTACATAATCCAGTCAATAGAAGCACTCTGGATAGCGGGTCGATATCAGTCCTTTCACAGACAAAAAGCGTTCTGAAAGAACTCCTAAAACTGAAGGTGTACAAAGCAATGGGGCCTGGTGGGATTCACCCCAGAATTCTAAAAGAACTACGGGGAGAGCTAGTAACACAATTGACTACAGTTTTTAACAAATCATGGGAGGATGGTGTGGTATCTGAGGACTGGAGGAGGGTGGATGTGATTCCCCTTCATAAATGTGGGAGCAAGACAGAGACAGAAAATTATAGACCTGTCAGTTTGACCTCAGTGGTAGGGAAAATGATGTAATCACTTCTGAAAGAAAGAATTGTTGAGTACCTGGAGGCCAGTGGGCCACAGGACCCAAGGCAGCATGGATTCACAGCGGGAAGGTCATGTCAGATAAATCTAATCTATTTCTTTGACTGGGTGACCAAAGTAGTAGACCAGGGAGGGGCTGTGGACATGGCCTACCTAGACTTTAGAAAGGCATTTAACTCAGTCCCTCACAAAAGATTAGTAAACAAATTAGCCAGCCTGGGAGTGGGTCCCAGGGTTGTAGCCTGTGTAAAACATTGGCTGGACAACAGGACACAGAGGGTAATAGTAAACAGAGTCCACAGTAAAGAAAGGGGGATTACTAGTGGGGTACCACAGGGTTCAGTACTGGGGCTGGTCCTTTTTAATGCCTTTATAAGTAACATTGCAGAGGGACTGGAAAGAAAAGTATGTCTCTTTGCAGGCAACACAAAGATCTGCCACAGGGCTGATACACAAGGGGATGTGTGGAAAGGAGGAGATGGCACTTGGCAAGGCTGGAGGAACGGTCAAATGTATGGCAACTTAGATTTAATGTAAAGAAATGCAAAGTAATGCACTTGGGAATCAAAAACCCAGGGGAAGAGTACACAATGGGAGGTTAGATACTGACAACAACAAAAATGGAAAGGGACCTGGGAGTAATTATATCAGATGACCTAAAGGTGAATAAGCAATGTGAGAAGGCAGTGAGGAGGGCTGGGGATACTGGGATGCATAGGAGAGGCATCACCTCAAGAAAACAGGAAGTTGTTAACCCTCTGAACAGACTGTTGGTGAGACCCAATCTAGAGTACTGAGTGCAGTTCTGGAGACCCTATCTCCACAAAAACATAGACAGAGTGAAGGCTGCCCAGAGCAAGGCAACCAAAATGGTGCAGGTTCTGCATTAGAAGACATACTAAGAGAGGCTAAAGGAGCTTAATATGTATACCCTCGAGGAAAGGAGGAAGAGGGGGAACATGATATAAACTTTCAAGTACCTCAAGGGAATCAACAAACTCCATGAGGGTAGCATCTTTCAGAAAAAGAGATGTGCAAGAACAAGGGGGCACAATTTGAAGATAGAGGGGGGATGGCTCAGAGATAATGTGAGGAAGTATTTTTTCATGGAGAGGGTTGTGGATGCATGGAACAGCCTTCCTTTTAAACTAGTCAAGGGGGGAGGCATTGATAAGCAGCAGGAAAATCCCAGCCTCTCCTACAAAACGGGTACTATATGACAAAAGACTGAGGTAGAAAGGTCAGTGGGGATGCTGCAACAGAAGGCAAACCATCAAAAATGGAGAGCAATGAGTACCAATACCCATAGTCTGAGTAACAAGCTTCCTGAATTAGTGGCCTTGATGGAAGAGGAACATCTGGATATCGTGGCAGCCACAGAAACATGGTACACACAAACCATGACTGGGACATAAACATACCAGGATACACTATCTACAGGAGGGACAGGGAGGGTAAAAGAGGAGGAGGAGCTCTTTACATAAGGGAAGGAATCAAAGCAACAGAACAAAAGGGTAAACAGGGTGGAGAAGAAGCACTGTGGGTAAATTTGGAGACAGGCAATGGCACCACAATACACACAGGGGTTGTATACAGACCCCCTTCTCAGGGGGAGGAAATATACAAGGAAATGATATAAAGTATACTTAGAATGGCAGAAAAGGGGAGCTATTGCTGATGGGTGATCTGAATATGCCAGATGTTAACTGGAGTGCAGTTGCAGCAGCCACTGAAGAGTGGTTATTCTACATGCCCTACAGAGGGCATGCCTAGACAACTAGTTTTGGAGCCCACTCCGAGAGGGAGCAATCTTAGACCTGGTTCTCTCAAATGGAGATGGAGAGAGGATCACAGATGTAGAAGTGGGTAGCCATCTGGGAACTAGCGACCATCAAACAGTATGGTTCACAATAAACACACATAGAGTCATGCCATACAAAGGCAAAAGTACTGGACTTTAGGAGGGCTGACTTTGCCAAAGTGGGTGACTGCCTAAGGAATGCACTAGCAAATGGGCAGGAAGGAGGGTGGAAGAACAATGGGAACAATAAAACTGCCGTCACAGAGGTAACAAGCCTTTGTGTGAAGCAAATTAACAAAACGAAACGATGTAAGAAACCACTATGGTTCTCAAAGGACGTGACAGTGAAGGTTCAAGAGAAAAGAAGATCAGGAAGTACAAGGAATCACAGAAGGAGCAGGACAGGAACTGTATCAGTTAAAGCAAAAGGAATCTGGGAAGGCAGTCAGAACAGCAAAGGTCCAAACCGAGGAAAAGATAGCCAACTCAGTTAAGAAGGTGGATAAAACCTTTATAGGTACATCAGGGAGCAAAGAAGACCAAGGGTGGTCTAGTAAGGCTTAATAAAGAGGAGGGAGGAGGGTGGGCAGAGGGTGACTGTGAAAAGGCAGAGATACTAAACAAATATTTTTGCTCAGTATTTACAAAGGAAGTGGGGGAGGTACCTAAAACAAACAGTAGAAACACTCTGGATACAGAAGTTGATACCAGCCCATTTACAGAAGAAAGGGTTCTGAAAGAACTCTTAAAACTGAAGGTGGACAAAGCAATGGGACCTGATGGGATTCATCCCAGAATTCTAAAAGAACTAAGGGTAGAACTAGTGACACCACTGACTACCCTCTTTAACAAATCATGGGAGGATGGGGTGTACCTGAGGACTTGAGAAGGGCAGATGTGATTCCCCTTCACAAAAGTGGGAGCAAGGCAGAAGCAGAAAACTACAGACCTGTTAGTTTAACCTCAGTGGGAGGGAAAATGATGGAATCACTTCTGAAGGAAAGAATTGTTGAGTATCTAGAGGCCAGAGGGGCTCAGAACCCAAAGCAGCATGGATTCACAGTGGGAAGGTCATGCCAGACAAATCTGATAGATTTCTTTGACTGGGTGACCAAGTAGTAGATCAGGAGGGGCTGTTGACATGGCCTACTTAGACTTTAGTAAGGCATTTGACACAGTCCACACAAAAGATTAATATACAAGTTAGCCAGCCTGGGAGTGGGTCCCAAGATGACAGCCTGGGTAAAGAATTGGCTGGAGAATAGGACACAGAGAGTAATAGTAAATGGAGTCCACTCTGAAGAAAGGGGGTTACTAGTGGGGTACTGCAGGGTTCAGTATTAGGATCGGTCCTCTTCAATGTCTCTATAAGCGACATTGCAGAGGGACTGGAAGGAAAAGTATGTCTCTTTGCAGATGACAAAAGATCTGCAACAGAGTTGATGCTAAAGTGGGGTGGCAAGGATGAGAGGGACTTGGCAAGGTTAGAGGAATGGTCAAATGTATGGCAGCTTAGATTCAATGCTAAGAAGTGCAAGGTAATGCACCTGGGAAACAAAACCCAGGGGTAGAGTACAAATGGGGGTGAGATACTAACAACAAGAAAACTGGAAAGGGACCTGGGGGTAGTTATATCAGATGACCTAAAGGTGGGCAAGCAATGTGAGAGAGCAGCAAGGAGGGCTGGGGGGGATACTGGGATGCATAGGGAGAGGCATCACCAGTAGAAAACAGGAAGTTATTATCCCTCTGTACAGACAGCTGGTGAGACCCCATCTGGAGTACTGTGTGCAGTTCTGGAGACCCAGTCTCTGCAAAGACATAGATAGGATGGAAGCTGTCCAGAGGAGGGCAACTAAAATGGTGAAGGGTCTGCACTGGAAGACATATGAAGAGAGAATTAAGGAGCTTAATATGTATAGCCTCGAGGAAAGGAGTGAGAGGGAGGACATGATAGAAACTTTCACGTACCTCAAGGGAATCAACAAAGTCCAAGAGGGTAGCATCTTTCAAAAAAAGACGTGTGCAAGAACAAGGGGCCACAATTTGAAGATAGAGGGGGGGCAGCTCAGAGGTAATTTAAGGAAGTATTTTTTCACAGAGAGGGTTGTGGATGCGCTGGAATGCGCCTTCAGTTGTGGAGTCAAAAACAGTGGTGGAATTCAAGCATGCATGGGACAGTCATAAGGCAATTCTAGGGGGTGGTGGTAGGAAGAAGTAGGCTGCTGGTTAACTAGGATCTGCAGCTTATCCATTAGGTAGGGAAATGGGCAGACTGGGTGGGCCAAGCGGTCCTTATCTGCCATCAAATTCTATGTTTCTATGTTTCCTGAGGAGGTTGTGGAGTCAAAAACAGTGGGAGAATTCAAGAATCCATAGGACAGACATAAGGCAATTCTAGTGGGGGGAGTAGGAGGAAGTAGGCTGTTGGTTAATTAGGATCTGCAGCTTATCCCTTAGGTAGGAAATGGGCAGACTAGGTGGGCCAAGTGGTCTTATCTGCCATCAAATTCTATGTTCCTATTCTATGGGTTACTACCCTGACTGCATGACTAGGCACAGTTTGAGGGACCTGAGCTTGGTAAATGGGTGCCTCCACCTGGAGGAATGGTCTTGGGATAGTGTAGCTGCTGTTCGTGAGCCTTCTGGGATGCTATAAGCACCTGCAACCCATACAGTGGCCTAAACAGTTCAGCAATAAGACAATCACATGTACCATATGACAGTAATGATATTCTCATGCTCCTAGCACTTACCACCAGGGCTGGATCTGCTGCAATCACCCTGGAGACCCCCTGAAAAATAAGACCAGTGATATAACAATACAATCACAGTACAATATCCCCACCAAGAAAGTACACACTAGTCAGGTTAAACATGAACAACCACAATCTGATTTATTCAGTGGGGAAGTGAACAAGGGTGGGGCATGAATCTTTTTTTTTTCCAATTGTTTAACCAGGTGAGATACACAATGCTGAAAGCTTGTTTACAGGTGCAACCTGGGAGCACAGGGATGTTAAATGACTTGCTCAGGGTCACACAGTATGCAAGTGGGGGCTGTGGGATTCAAACCCAGGTCTCCAGATTTGCAGCTCAGAGCCTTGAACCACTGCGCTATACTGCCTCCCTGACTCTAGTAGGTGATTAGCAGATCTGATTAAATTCAGGCTAAACAAGCATGCACTGAAAGTCCTCAGACACAGTCACACAACCCTGGGTACCCAGGTGTTAAACAGGCTGGCCTGAAGCGTTTAGTGGGTAGGCCGGCATTGCAGCTGTTATGTGGGTCCGTAAGAAAGAAAACAATTAGCATGCACTCAATCCAGAATTTATAATCTGGAGCTGAATGGCTCAGTTCATTGTAATAAACCCAAACAAGCAAACCAGATGACACACAATGATTGTAGCTTATGATGCAGACCTACAGATGTGGATTTGAATCCCAAAGTCCCCACTTGCATTACTGTATGACCCTGAGCTAGTCACTTAACTTTCTTATGCTCTCAGGTCACACCAGCACTCAGGTTTCAGCTTAGTGTGCCTCTCCTAATTAAAATATGTATTGACTATATGTATTTTCCCTGACGTGATGTCATTTCCTGTGCCTATGATGACTTAGAAAATAGATGCCTGCTGCCATAAAGGGAGGGGAAACTGAATGTGTATAATTCTGGCCCTAAAAGTGTTACAGGTTCAGTCAACAGCTTATGTAAAGCAGATTTTCATTGGTAACAATATTGATTAATTTAATCCTAGATGGACATTTCCCTTTAAAGTAACTTGCCACAGTTTGTATAAAGTCCATTTGCAAATTGCAGTGTCTCTGCGCAAACCTCTTGATCTGGGGCTCACTTTGGTACCTGGTAGGCCAATCGCTTCAGGAGCAAGTCTTCGGTCCACTCGCAGGCAGCAATAACACACTTTTCTCCTCAGGTTAAGGTCTCGATCCAAATAATCAAATAAATCCAACGATCACTCTCAAGGCAATTCTGTACACTGGAAGATGTGACAGGCAGGCCAGCACAGTCTTCCCGCCGATTCTCCCTTGCTCCCAGCAGGAGCAGATGCTCGATGTCTCGGACTATTCACTCCCCAAACTCCAGCTCTCGACTGACACTGCTGCAGGTAGTTCTGGGCTTTCCCAGTAATCTAAAATGTTGGATTGGCTGAGGGAACTGTCTGTCACAGAAAGGAACCCCTCCAGGTGCATATGAGCACCAAATCCTTAAAGTGACCTGTAAATTAACTATGAGTTCACTCCCATCCCGCATACCTTTCACTAGCGACAAGGAGTCCAGGACTGCCATCAGTATAATTTTTGCAACCTTCTGTTTATTTTTCAACCCATGTAAACTTTTCGGTGAATTGGAGCGTCGCCACCTAGGTCCCGCTCAGGCGACGCAGGTTTACATGGAGTATTGCCTTGACTAGTGGCGGTTGCAGACACCACTGCTTTCAATGAACGCAGTGGTGGGGAAGCTTAGTACCCTATTTTATTGCTTCACTGGGGTCTTGATGCCTAAATTAATACTTACCAGCAGTGACCCATTCTGGTGTTGCTGTAAGTATTAGGTGGGCATCAAGACCCCGTGAAGCAATAAAACAAGTAAGTTAAGCCCCTCCACTGCTGCTTCATTGAAAGCAGTGGTATCTCGCAACGTCACTAAATGGGTACATAACCATGTAAATTGCACCCATTTATTAGAACCCAGGCGGCACTTCCATATTAGCCGAAAAGTTTTGGCTGTTTAGTAAATAAACAGACGGTTGCAAAATTATACTGATGGCAGCCCTGACTCCCATCACCGCTAGAGAGGTATGTGGGATGAGCCGGCTCATAGTTAATTGCAGATCACCTTAAAACTACAATTCCTACAGAATTTCAATCCCACAAAACCTCTGAGAACAATCTCCATTTTAGGTCCTCTGAGGTTTGATTGGTCCAACACTGGCAATCCAGAACCCAAATGGTGGCTCTCATGCAAAAGTTCAAGCTGCAGTGGAAAGCAGGTTAGACAAACTCCTATATCAATATTATTACAGAAGATAAACAGCAAATAATCAGTTTCCTAACAGAGCTCCCTCTGCACAAGTAACAACTTCAGAATGGAGCAGAAATACAGATTGTCTGGCTGGTCACGAGCCTTAATTAATCAGACCCAGACCAGACTAATTTTCTAACACAGAATGACAGCTCTCTTAAAGAGACAGGCATGGAGGCAGTAGAGCACTCTCATGCAGGCATGTAAAACTACTGCAGACACAGAACACCATCCTGACAATGGGCATTAGATAGCCCAGCAAGATATTTTTAGGAACCCCTATGGGGGGTGGGTTACAGGAAGAAGACATTTTTTCTCTACAAGAAAGGGACTATGCACTACGGCTTTAGGTGCCAACAGCACAATGTCCCAGACATGCATTCAGCCACTAGTACAGTCCCTGAGATCAAGGTTCACTCTGCTTCCCTCTGGAGCTATAGTTATCATGGTGCACACATAGTCTGGCATTGTGAAGTGTATCCAGTTATGAGTGATGGTGTGGTAGAACCACAGAGGCACAGAAGCTCCCTAATTTGCCATGCTAGACGGTCTCAAAAAATGGAAAAAACGAAAGATGACCTCATGTAAGTGTTGCTTCAAGCTGCTTTTCTTTTTTGATTGAAGTCAGTCATATATTTCTGTACTTTCTCAACCTCATAATGTGTGTATGTGGCTCCCTTCTGGCGAATATGAAATACCACCGGGTAGATAAACTGGAACTAGACCTGTCACTCTTGCACGGCATCCAGCAATGGGTTAAACTGGGATCTTTTCCTCTGCAGCCTCTGTGAGAAGTCCTGATGGATTAACAGCTGGGATCCTTCAGATATTAATTCCTTCTGCTTCTGATAGGCATTTAAAATGCACCAAAATGGTGCAGCCAAAAGATAATGTGTCTTGGGGGTTCCTCTGGTGGTGGTCGTGGGGTTAAAGCTCGATGAGCCTGCTCTATTTTAAAATGTCCCCCTTTGGGCTGCAGTTCAAGTAATCTTGGCAGGACTTTGGCACAAAATTCTTTGGCGCTTTTCCCTTCCTTGCTCTTCAGGAGGCCCCAAATTAATAAATTGCTCCTCCACTGGTAATTCTCTTGGTAGTCTAGTTGGTTGTATAGTTCTGCTACTTACTTCTGCAGTTTGGAAACCATTTCAAGCAGATTCTGTAGGCGATCTTCTGCCTCCGATATCTGCTGCTCCACTGTTACAGTTTTCGTGGTCTGCCCTGCCACCTGTATTGAGAGCTCCATGGGCTTGCCTGCCATGCTGTCCAGCTTAGGGCTAAGCTCCGTGAGGACTTGCTCTGTTCTAGTTTGTCTCAGTGCTTCCATCTCCCAGGTAGAGAGCATGACTATCCCAGGGCGTTCCCTCGCAGACTGAGCAGGAGTTTTCTTGTCGTTTTGTTGCTCCTGGCTGACTTGCCTGCTGCTGAGGTCAGATATTCATTCATCAGAATAGATTGTACAATAATACTGGCTTTTGAAATGGTAGATCTCACTAAAAAACACTTTTATAACCTTTTAAAGTCCACATGGAGATGGAGTTTGGGGGCAAGTATCTTACCAGTTAGCTGCTTATCAGTAACCCCTCCCCCCCCAACTGGGAGATCCACTACAATGCCTTCTGGGCTGGAGAGTCTTTTCACAGTCTAAGTGTGATGAGTTCGCTCAATTCTTTGCAGATAAGGTGTCCTCCATCAGGTCGGAGATCCGCTTGACTCATCCAAATGAGTACGGCGGTAATTGATGTGAGGTCATGGGCACCTAGCCTGTCTGGACAGATTTCGACCAGCCAGCAATCATGGATATCATAAAGATTGTTTAGGGCTTGCCACCGACTTGCTGTAGTCTGGATCCTAGTCTAACCTGCCTCCTTATGGGGTGTATGGCTGTCATGGCTGTCATCGGCCCGATCCTTACTGATCCTTACTAAGATAGTCTGGAGCTCGCTGGACCAAGGGGTGTTTCCAGACCCCCCTAAAGGAGGCAGTGGTGATGCCCCTTTTAAAAAAATCTTCCTGCGACCCAGACCATCTTGCGAACTACAGACCTGTCTCTAACCTGCCCTTTTTGGTCAGGGTTATTGAGGAAGTAGTTGTGTTGCAGTTCGAGAGCTTTCTTACCACCCACAAGGTCTATGATCCTCTCCAGTCCAGTTTCAGGAAGAAGCATAGTACTGAGACAGCATTGGTTCGGGTACTTAATGATCTCCTGATAGCGAGGGATCAGAGGAGCCATTCAATCTTAGTCCTCCTTGATCTCTCAGTAGCGTTTGACACCGTGGACCATGGGGTATTGCTGGAATGCCTGCAGCTACTCTGTGGACTGTCGGGGACAGTCCTCAGGTGGTTCCATTCTTTCCTCAGAGGCAGGACTGAGAGGGTGGTGTTTTTTTTTTCTTGGTCCCCCTTCCCCCTGCCTTGTGGGGTGCCACAGGGTTCCGTGCTGTCCCCCATGTTTTTCATGGTGTACATGTTGTCGTTAAGAGACATTATAAGGTGGTACGGGCTGCATTTTCACTGCTTTGTAGATGACACTTAGCTGTACATGTCCTTTGTACCTGAACAGAATAATGCAGTCTCAATCTTTAATAACTGCCTTACTGAGATTCAGGACTGGATGAGTGCTAACTGGGTGAGACTAAATCCTGATAAGACTGAAGAGTTGGTGGGTGGACCCAGGTCAGTGGGTAGAGAAGTTGACTCCTGGGCAGCCATTTAGCCTTATGCTATAGGGCAACCAGCTGAGACCTTCTGAATGGGTGTGGAACCTGGGCATTGCACTTGATGATGAGCTGACGCTAAAAGCTCAGGTATCAGCAGTTGTCAAGTCCTCATTTTATCATCTGAGGAACATCACCCGGATAAAGCACCTTGTTCCACCTGAAGGCCTTCTACGTTGGTTCACGCCTTGTGTCCTCCCATCTTGACTACTGCAATGCTCTATGCCTGGAGTTACTGGGGTGGTCTCCATACCTGCACCTGGTGCAGAACACTGCAGCCAGGTTGTTGATGGGGTTGTTAAGAACTAGCCACGTCATCCCTGTGCTGCACGAACTGCACTGGCTGCAGGTGTGATGGAGGATCACCTTCAAGGTTGCATTGCTGATCTGTAAGACCCTACATGGACAGGGACATGGCTACTTACAAGACTTCCTCTAGCCTGATTGCCCTGTCCGCTCACCCGCTCTGCCATTGAGGGATTGCTAGAGGTTCCCAGGGTCCGCCTTCAGACATCGAGTGCTAGGCATTTTCTTTTGCAGCCACAACCCTGTGGAACTCTCTACCTTGTCAGATTAGACAGTGCTTGTTCATCAAGACTTTTAAGTCCTCATTAAAAACTTATTTATTTGACCTGGCCTTTGTGGACAATGTTTAGTTTTATCTCTGCTGCCTTTTTATGTTTTGTGTCTTTTCCATTGAATGTTTTTTTTTATGTATTGTATATGCACTTTGGTTATTTTGAAAAGTGCTTTATAAATAAAATTTGATTTGACAATCATCTGGTTCCTGCCCCTGTGAGTTAGACAGCCGCTTTGTGTATACCTCATGTACACTGCACTGCTGTACTTTGCCTAGAAACTTGTCATAGTCATTAAAAACTGTTTTCTTAGCATTCAGGGTCAGTTGGTTTGTATTGAACTTCATCTGATGATGTCGAAATCAGGATGTATTTGTGATTGTCGCATCCTGATCTGTGGTCCACTGGCACTGAGTACTGTATCATCTGCATACATTTGGATATGTCAAGCAGTGAGCGGGTCATTGGGAACATGGAGGATAGCACAGATCCAAGAACTGAATATTGGGGGACCCTATATCAATCAGGAAGAGAGAACAGACCCACTTACATGTACTGTGCAGACTGCATATGGTTTGATTGGTAGCAGCTAAACCAGGTGGTTGCCAACTCTGACAATCCTGCACTAGCTAGCTTGTTCAGTACAAGACTGTGGAGACTATGTCTGTAGTCTTGAAGACATCAATGAACATGGCTGAGATGAAGAGGCTTGATACTTTCTGACCAGGCAGGAATCAGACAGCATGAGAAGGAAGTGAGAGTAGCCTGGTATTGCTGAAAACCAGACTAGAAAGGGTGGCAAAATGTGAGGTTAGATAGTAGAGAGCTGAGAATTGAAAAAAATACTACTGAATCTTTCAAGGGCTAGGAGGATGGAGAAGGGCTGGTAATTTCCTGAGGTCAAGATGTCACATCACCTCCCAAATAAATAGTTTTATACATTTGCTTTGGCAAATACAGATCTTGCTTTTGATGCTTTTCTGGAATAACTCTTTGTTCTTATAAATGAAAAGCTCAATAAGTAGGGTAAAAGAAACTGAACAAAATTCTTCCAAAGTTGTTCCTAAATAAATAGAAATCTAAAAGCTCAAACTATCCCAGTCAGGTGGAATAAAGTAGTTTGGACATACTTGGAAGTGGACATTTTGTAATCTTACTAGAAAATAATGGTGCCTAAATGCAGGCTGCAATATCAGATGGCATTACACACAAACTTGTGGGGCCACCCTTTGCAAAGTACTTGTCGACTTCTTTATGCAGGGTATGACAAATTTCACATCCCTATCAATTTTACATTATTTTTCTTTCAAAGGTAGAGCCATTACAAATCAAAAAACAGAAGCATTATAATCACGTGCAGTTATGCTGTGAATTTAGTAACTGTCTATAGAGGGATATTGAATTAAACCATGTCCGACAGCTGATCATCATAGGAAAAGGTTCCCCTCCAAATAATAGGTGACTGGTTACAGTGTAACATTTCAAAATGCCAACAGATCTTAGGACTGAATTAGTTTCAGGATGTTACGTTCCGTTTATGCTCATACATTGGGTTTTGACACTGCTGCAGCTCCTGTGTGGTGGAATGCAGTGCTGTAGCTGTATTCAATGTGTCCACACGCAGAAGCTGTGGAGCATATCAGGCAGCCTGGTCCCCTTCCCCCTGTGTTTTATTAATAGTTCTCTGCTGGCATCCAGCCTTGAAACTTTACCCCTTACAGGTTATGGGCAGTGTTCACCCAGGGACTGAAAACCCCTGCATCGTCTCCACTCCCCACTACTGCAGTGGGGTCAGAATTTTCAAACATATCTGTTCAGGATTCACCCATCCATAATTTCAAAGGAATCTGTCCAAGATTTATCTGTCCATATTTTAAAATGGGCCTGTTCAAGGTTCACCCAACCATAGTTTCAAAGGGACAGGTTCAGGATTCATCCTCTATATTTTCAAAGGGAACTGTGAAGGATTCACCTGTCCATATTTTAATTGAGATAAACCAAACATTCCACAAGATTTCTGTTTCTGAAAGCATGTTCAATGCGATGTTGAAATGTTGCTGGAGAGCCAGATATGCCTTATGGCATATGAAGGAATTCATAGAATTCTAGCAGAGAAATAAAGGCGACTTTCTCCCTGTCCTCTGGAGCTGTAGAGATCTGGTAGTACTCGCTCCTCAGATCTAGTACTGAGAACCATTTCCTTCTATTGAGACAGTTCAAGGCATCCTGAATCCTTGACATGGTGTATTGGTCTAGTGTTGCCTGCTTATTGAGGATTCTATAGTACACGCGCATGCACACAGTTCAGTTTTTCTTGCATATGACCACAATAAGAGTTGTAAGGTCTTCTTTATTCATTGATAATTTCTGCCACTAGCTGTGCCTCCTCACATCATCAATGTCTGCTAGGGCCAAGTGATAGGATCACTTCTAGAAAGGGCAGTCATCGTGAAGTTGGATGTGATGTTTCTCTCCAGTGGTGTAGCCAGCATTCCATTCTGTAAAAAAAAAGACTTGAGTTCACTCAGCCAGCTTTTGCTCACTCAGTTCTTCTATCTCTCAGGAATGGGTGCTTCTCTGAAGTCAAAGATCTCAGGATAAATTCCTGACTTCATCTCATCCTTGTTGAGCATGGGCAGTACTGCTGTGTTTGTACAGTACATGTAGGCCAATGTACATCCTTTCCTATGTCTTGATCAGGCACGTTCTTCACTTGGGCTGTGATCCTTTTCATATACATATTTGCTCTCATAGGCAGCACACTTGGTGTCATCAGTAGTCCTTCTGACAATCCAGGTTCATCTGGGGCATAAATTATCAGGATCTAGTTCTTTGCCTCCTTTTTCTGCCTCAACACTCCACTGACACTGCTCTCTGTGTTGGGCAGCAGAACAAGTTATTCTGTATCCTTGAGCCACACTACTCCAACTGTATCTTCTTGGTCTTCTGGCTTTTCTGTCTCTGTTTCTGGTAAGCCTCCTTCACCAGTCCATGCACACACAGTGCTATTCCATTCTGCTGTCCCTTTTACCCCTTGCCGAGTTGGGCCAAGCATCCAAACATGCGAGCGTTTGTTCCAATCAGAATTGGCACACTATCATACATTCTGGACTGTGGCTACACCAACACCAGAATTTCCACTAGGTCTCAAATTCCAGCCACTTTTCAAGGACAAGCAATTCATACTTTCAGATAGCTTAAGTAGGGGTAGATTTTGTCACTTAGTTCCCACACTTTCAGTCTTTCCAAAGGCTGCAGTTTCTATCATTCAGATGTTGGTCACACCAATCTTTGAAAATAAATTGTAACTTGGGAGCACTGTCTAGTGTAACTGTGGCTGGCATTATGTAGATGGTAATAGTTATCTCTGTACCAAGACTGCATTCATTTAGGTACTTAATGGTCTCTTGACAGTGAGGGACTGAAGGAGCCATTCCATCTTAGTCGTCCTTGATCTGTCTGCAGCATTTGCCACTGTAGACCAAGGAGTGTTGCTAGAGCTCCTGCGGCTACTCTGTGGGCTGTCAGGTACAGTCCTCAGATGGTTCCACTCTTTCCTCATGGACAGAATACAGAGAGTGGAGTCTGGGATGTTTTCCTCAGCTCCTCTCCCCCTGTCTTGTGGGGTGCTGCAGGGCTCTGTGCTTCCTCCATGTTGTTTGCAGTGTATATGCTGCCATTGGGAGACATTATTAGGTGGCACAGGTTGAGTTTTCACTGCTATGCAGATGATACTCAACTGTACATGTCCTTTGTGCCCAATCATAATAACGCTGTTTCTGTCTTTAACAACTGCCGTTCTGAGATTCAGGACTGGATGAGTGCCAACTGGCTTAGGCTGAATCCAGATAAGACTGCGGTGCTGGTTGTGGACCCAGGTCATCGAGGAGAGAAGTCATGGGCTGGGCAGCCATCTGGGCTATGGCTAGGAGGCAACAAGCTAGCAGCATCTGGTTGGGTGCAGAATCTGGGCATTATACTTGATAGTGAGCTGACACTTAAATCTTAGGTGTCAGCCACTGTAAAGACCTCATTTTACTATTGAAGGAATATCATCTGGAAAAGACACCTGGTCCCACCAGAGGATCTTCTGACTTTGGTCCATGCCTTTGTGACTTCTCACCTTGATTACTGCAGTGCCCTATATCTAGGGCTACAAGGGAGAGCACCTTTGCCGCCACAGCTGGTGCAGAATGCAGTGGGCAGGCTGTTGACTGGCTTATCAAGATCTTGCCATATCTTGCCTGTGCTCTGTGGCCTGCACTGGATGCTGGTGTGGTGGAGGATCACTTTTGAGATCGGGTTACTGACCTATAAAGCCCTACATGGACAGGGACTACAGTATCTGCAAGATCTCCTTTGTCCCTACTGCCCTCTTCATCCTCTCCGCTCCACCGATGAGGGATTGCAAGATATTCCCAGAGTCCATTTGACAACTTCGGGAGCCAGATCTTTCACTTTTGCAGCTCCGGTCCAGTGGAATTCTCTACCTCATTGGATTAGAGAGTGCCCATCCACAGCGGCTTTTAAAGCTGCTCTTATTTATTTTATTCAACTTTTTCTAACATGTAACGTTCTGCTGTTTTATAAGCATTTTATTGTTATGGGTTGATTGCTAATTGTTTTTATGATAGTTGTACAATTATATGATCTGCTGGAATAGTGTTCCAGAAATAAAGAATTGCTTGCTAGCTGAATTGTTTGTAGAAGGACCTAGAAGTATGTCAAGATCGTTTGGTAAAGCTTCTGGTGGTCTGACTGATAACTTGGTTACTGATTGTGTGTAGCATGTTACAGGCAGGATTCAAATGCACTCCTTTACTGGCCCTGCTGAAATGCCACACTTCTCCACATCTGTAGCAGAAGATCCCTTCTCAGATCTAACGTGGATGGGATGATCTGGTGGTCTCCAGTCCTTGCTATCTGCTTTTGGAGAGTTTCTATTTGATGCTATGATGGGGGCACTGACTACAGCTGTTCCCTGCTCAGTGACTTCTTCCCCTTGCCATACCATGGGCTGGGTATTGCAAGTCCATAGTTTTGACACCAGTTCCTGCAGTTTATTCACTTGGGTTTGGATGTCATAATCTGCAATTTGACTCTGTACTTGTACTCTCACACCCATCACTGATTAATTCTTCCTATTTGGTGTGACCCATTGGCTTTTGTGGGCATCTTGTCAACCAGTGGGGGAGATACTTTGGTAACTGAGATAGTCATCAGCTCCTCATATTCTTTGATCAGGTCTCTGAGTTCTTGACTCTCTCAAGTGGGTCCAGTCTCGGTGACTTGCATTGCAACTGTTGACACAGTATGAAGGCCCCATCTGTCCTCCTATTCTTCTTCAGCCTCTCATACTTCTCTCAGTAGCACTCTGTCAGACCATGGTTTTTCCACTTCTCTCTTGCAGAAGCAGCATGAGAAAGGGGACTTCCAATGGGACAGTTATGGTGATGGCAGCAAGTTGAAGAGCTCTGCAGCAGGTTGCCCCAAACTCATATATATCAGTATCTTAGTACACCTCTTTTGACTATTTTTACAGTCCTGAACACTAATAAAGCTGTTAACTTTTAAACAGCTTGAAAATGAAATTAGAAGGAAAGATGGCAGAACAAGATATAGGGAAGAAAAGGGTATCGATGGCACTTTTTCAAAGTCCAGATACTCCTAAACCATCTAAGAACTCTAAATCTGAAGGCAAATCAAGTGCTTCCTCAACTAAAAAAGGTACAACAAAAGAAAAGGGACACGATGCTTACCTGGCAGAATTTAACTCAATAAAGGTAATTCTTGCTGACCTGGTATCTGACGGTAAATCAATTAGATCTTCACTGGATTCATTAACATAACTAGTTCCAGATGCAGAAACCTGCATTGGCTCAATTGAACATACAGTGCAGAAAGAGGATAAAGAAATAAGTTTCTAAGAAAAAGAAGCAAAAATGGAATAGAAAATTGACAACCTAGAAAATAAGTCATGTAGAAATAATTAATTCATTAGAGGAACTCTAGAGGGAGCAGAGTATCCAGATACCATAAAATGTATTAATGCACTGTTTTGCCAGATAGCTGGACTGCCAGACTCAGGATAAGTATATTAAATTGAAAGAGCAAACAAAACACTCCAACCCAAACCCAAACCAGAAGAAAAACCAAGAGCACTGGTTTGCAAACTTTTACATTTTCAAGATAAAATCAAAATCCAGTGTGCAGATAGAGCCCAACCAGTCCTATACTGGCAGCAACATAGTTTCTTTATCTTTATCAATGTAAGCTGCCAGTCTTGAGGCACTGAGGACTGAGGCATCTGTCTTACCTTGGGCCATGCTGTCGACCTGGGTTGAGCAGACATGGATCATTGGGGTTGATCAGGGCAGAAGATGATTGAGCATCCAGAGAACTGCTTTCCTCACCTGGGAGGGTGGGTTGTGGGCTCCAAGGGTTGAGCAGCTCCTGTTGGAAGCTGGGGCATTGTAGCCTAGGGAACATGTAATGGGGTGAGGTGAGGCAGGATGCTTGTATACAGGTGCAGGAGCATGCCCATCACATGCTAAGCTCCATTGCACACGAACACCTCAGGAAGGAAACGGAAAAGCCCTGGCAATTGAACAGGCAATGGTGGGCTCAGCGGTGCAGCACCCATGCTCAATGCCAGGCCCCTCTGACCAGCTTCTGGCTCTCAGATTCCCTCTAGCCACCTACTAGATTGTAGATAGAGTGCTAGAGGAGTGGCAGCCCTGCCTTGGGGGGGCCTCAGAGCTGAGGGGTTAGTGAGGTTGCAGTGAGGAAGAGAGAGCAATCCCGGGACAGAAGTCTAGATGGAGAGCCTTGGCAGAGCAGGAGAAAGCTGCAGTCTAGAATCCACACCTGAGAGAGGTCTAAGGGGCCAGTGATGAGGTGGTATAAAAATAGTTTGAAAACAAAAAATAATGTAAGCCAGTTAGTAAGAGAAAGGCAAAAGGCATACAGAGACATTAAGAAAAACTTGCACCAAGGAGAAGAGAAATTCAGACTACAGTTTCTGGCAAAGTTAATTATTTCATTACCACAAGGTACTTTCACATTTTAATCAGTGGACTCCTGTAACCAACATTTGCTGAGCTTGCTACCAGATTTATTGAAGAAGTCAACACAGAAGTTCTCTAACTCAGAACAAATGGATCATTGACTGGGAACATTGTCTCTAAAAACGTGATCTTTTTGATATAGCAACTGTCCTTAAACTTTTTTTCAAAGGACTGCCAGTTGCAGTCATCATTTCAAAGAATCTTACAACAGCTAATAATTATCTTTCTTATTACCTATGTGGTATAATTGAAAATATTAGAAATCTATAACTATATAATTATATTGCAAGGCATACATTAAGATTTTTTTTTTATCTGTTATAGTTGAAAGATAACGTAATGCTGATATACTTACATTAATAGTTAAAAATCAAAAGGGGAAACAGAGTGCTATAACTGGAATTTAAATCATGAATCAACCCCCATGTTCGGTGAGAAGATGCAAAGTAACTCTTCTTCAAAGGATAGTTATCTTTGATTTCTTTCTAAACAACATCTCTCTCTTTTCTTTTGTATGTAAGCTATTGGATCTATTACAATATTAATTTGAATTTAACTTGCAGTAAATAGAATTTCCAATGAGGGGGTCTAACAGTTTTGAGAGGTTACATTAAAGTTTGATAAAATATATCCCTAAATATATGTTTTTTCTCTTTCTAGATAGTTTTATAATTGGATACTGATGGCTGTCACGATCTTGATGGACTTCATTCATTTATTTAGAAACCCATTCATTTTTGTATAGTTAAAAATAGCACTGAACAGCTGTAATATCACCGCAATCTTACAAGTTTACCTTTTGGTTACTGCATAGATAATATAGGATCCCTTTGAAGGTGAAGTTTATTTGCAAACTTTTTAGACTTTCAAGAGATACAAAGATTCTTCTTCATTCAAGTAGTAAACAGAACTGTTCCTATATAGCTGCTGTTCCTATGTAAGTTAAAATATATTGACAGAGGACTTTTGTCATCCTTCGTGAGCTTACTGAAGGCAGATTGATGGGTCTCTGGAAAATAACTATTATATGGACCCAAATTAATGTTTAACCTTTAGCCTGTTCTGAGTAAGAATAATAAAAGTAGTTACGTTTTAAGTCAGAGAAGCCAAGGGGCAAACATAGTAGTAGTAGCCGGACACATGATAAACGGGTACAAAACATATAAGAGAGCTCTTTAACTTTTTCTTCTCTTTGCTGTTCCTGATTTGGTGATATGTGTAATAAACCAATAATCAGGCGTAGAATTATTTGTTGGTGTAAAATCAGAAGAGAACATTGAATTCTGACTAAGGATGTATGGACGATTTATTGACAGTATATTATCTTTGTATATGTTAAAACATTGTAGGTTTGTCACTTGATAGTATAAAATAGCTGTGATAAATTAGTCAAAATAAAACGTTTCTCTTTGGTTATAATATTATGGAAAAATTGAATAGTCAGGTTATGGTTAATATTAAAAGATGTAGATTTCATACATACAGTAATTTTACTTTAGAAAATAAGAGGGAGATAATTTAAATATATAAATGGAGCAAGCTGTGGACTCCTTGCCAGACCTCCATATTACTGTTACTCGGCCATGAAGTAGACTTGGGGGGGGAGTTCTGGGTTAGCATTAGTTTGCTATTTTATTATTTGTCCATAGTATTAATGGGAGACTTCAAGTATTCCCCTCCATAGAAACATAGACTTTAACAGCAGATAAGGACCGCTTGGCCCACCTAGTCTGCCCATGTTCCTACCTAGAGGATAAGCTGCAGATCCTATTTAACCAACAGTCTATTTCTTCCAACCCCCACAAAAATTGCCTTATGTCGGTCCCATGCATTCTTGAATTGTCCCACAGTTTTAGACCCCACAACCTCCTCAGGAAAGCTGTTCCATGCGTCCACCACCCTCTCTGTGAAAAATACTTCCTCACATTGCCCATGAGCCGTCTCGCCTCTATCTTCAAACAGTGTCCCCTTGTTCTTGCACATCTCTTTTTCTAAAAGATGCTACCATCTTGGACTTTGTTGATTCCACTGAGGTACTTAAACGTTTCTACCATGTCCCCCCCCTCCCTCCTTTCCTCAAGGGTATACATATTAAGCTCCTTTAGCCTCTCCTCATGTGGCTTCTCTTGCAGACCCTGCACCATTTTAGTTGCCCTCCTCTGAACTGCCTCCATCCTGTCTATGTCCTTGCAGAGATGGGGTCTCCAGAACTGGATGCAGTACTCCAGATGGGATCTCACCAACTGTCTGTACAGGGGGATAACAACTTCTTGTTTTCTACTGGTGATGCCTCTCCCTATACATCCCAGTATTCCTCCAGCCCTCCCTACCACCTTCTCACATTGCTTGCCAACCTTAAGGTCATCTGATATGATTACCCCCAGGTCCCTTTCCATTTTTGTTGTTGTTACTACCTCCCCCATTGTGTAATCTTCCCCTGGGTTTTTGTTTCCCAGGTGCATTACTTTGCACTTCTTTGCATTGAATCCAAGCTGCCATACTTCTGACCATTCCTCCAACCTTGCCAAGTCCCTTCTTATCCTTTCCACACCTTCTTGTGTATCAACCTTGTTGCACATCTTTGTGTCATCTGCAAAGAGGCATATTTTTCCTTCCAGTCCCTCTGCAATGTCACTTATAAAGACTTTAAAAAAGGACTGGACCTAGTGCTGAACCCTATGGTACCCCACTAGTAACCCCTCTTTCTTCAGAATGGACTCCATTTACAATTACCTTCTCTGTCTGTTGTTCAGCCAATGTTTTACCCAGGCTACCACCCTGGGACCCACTCCAAGGCTGGTTAATTTGACTACTAATCTTTTGTGTGGGACTGTGTCAAATGCCTTGCTAAAGTCTAGGTAGGCCATGGCCACAACCCCCTCCCTGGTCTACTACTTTGATCACCCAGTCAAAGAAATCAATTAGATTCATCTGACATGACCTTCCTGCTGTGAATCCAGGCTGCCTTGGGTCCTGTGTCCCACCGGCCTCTAGGTACTCAACAATTCTTTCCTTCAGAAGTGATTCCATCACTTTCCCTATCACAGAGGTCAAACTGACAGGTCTGTAGTTTCCTGCCTCTGTCTTGCTCCCACTTTTGTGAAGGGGAATCACATCAGCCTTCTTCCAGTCCTCAGGTACCACACCATCCTCCTGTGATTTGTTATAAAGGGTAGTCAGTGGTCTCTAGTTCTCTGCTTAATTCTTTTAGAATTCTGGGGGTGAATTCCATCTGGCCATATTGCTTAGTCCACTTTCAGTTTTAGGAGTTCTTTCAGAACCCTTTCTTCTGTGAAAGGACTGGGATCGACCCCCCTGTCCAGAGTGCTTCTGTTAATTGGATTAGGCACCTCCCCCACTTCCTCTTTTTGTGAATACTAAACAGAAGTATTCATTCAGTATCCCTGCTTTTTCACTGTCACTCTCTGCCTACCCATCATCCATTCTATTCAGCCTCACTATCCCTCCCTTTGTCTTTCTACACTTCCTGATATACCTATAAAAGGTTTTATCCCTCTTCTAGATGGGAACTATTTTTAGATACCAAACTACAAACAAGGAAATATAATTATAACTTTAGCTATTTGATACTAGAGGTGGAAGGAATTCATTATATTTGAATATTACAGGACTCTTGGTCTTTAATAAGTTCACTAATGTAGTATATTATTTTAACTCTTGTTACAAGATGGAAATGGGCACTCCCACAGCCGTTGAAACTGTTAATCAAGTTTTGTAAGGAATAATGTCATATCCCTTTATAAAACGAAATGTAAAAGGTGCAAATTCCCCAATTCAAAAATAAAATTACTGACACATTTGTACAGATTTAACCCAGCAATCGTGTTTTTGCAAGAAACCCATTTACTTACATCAGACTTGCATTCTCTTAGGCATGCATGGGATGGGCAAGTATTTGGGATGGGGCAGACAAAAAAAGAGCGAGAGTAACAATTTTAATTGAGAAAAAAATTGATTTTAAAGTACATCAGATAATTACAGACCTCAACTCCAGATTTATAATAATGTGTGGTACACTGCAATGCAAAGAAATTCTTCTAGCTTTATTTTATGGCCCTAATAAAGATGATCCACAAATATTCACAGCTTTTTCTCTACATCTATTTAAATGGTCAAACATTCCATGTATCTTAGAAGGAGATTGGCATGCTATTTTAGATTCAAATAAAGATAAATCTGGAGCTACCAACATCATAATAAACCCCAATCAATGAGCTCTGTTTAAAATAATGGATTCCCATGCTCTGGAAGACTGCTGGAGGGCATTACATCCATCCTCAAGGGGATATACTTTTTGTTCTAATCCCCATAAAAACTACTCAAGGCTTGGCTTTTTCTGATAAGCCACACTTTTTTATGTGGATTGGTACATGCCAAAATCTTGACTAAAGTAATTTCTGAGCATTCTCCAGTGCAACTAAAATAAAAATTAGAACCTAATATTCAGACAGATGAGCTCTGGGGAATGAATGACAACCTTTTGAATAATACTCAAATAACAACTCACCTGAAAGAATTTAGTTCTTGTTTTTTTCTAGAAAATTTAGGTTCAACAGATAAATATACAACTTTATGGTCTGCTTATAAGTGTGGCATTAGAGGTGAAATTATTCACTAGCATCTAAAACTAAAAGGATAAATATGGAAAATGTAAGAGTTACTTCTTTTATAAGATCCTTAGAATCTCAGTTTGCTAAGAAATACTCAGAGCAACTTACATTTCAGTTAACAGCAACTCGAGAGCAATACCATCTAATTAACAGATCTCAAGCATAATTTTAATGGTATAATCTAAGTCCAAATATATACTAGCTAGAGAAATGGCAGGTCAATTATTACGCTCAAGATAAAGCAGCAAGAAGCATCCCAACTTTAAAATGTCTATGTAGTATAGATGGTCAAACTCTCATCACTCACTCAAATAATATAGCAGAATAATTTGGCAGGTTTTATAAGACTTTATATAGGGTAGGTGACCAGAATGTAAATCTTAAACAGGTAGATCTGTATTTAAATAATTGCTCTTCATCCAGATTAAGCCAGTTAAAGAATCTTTAAGCAAAACCTCTAACTGTAACAGAGTTATATAAAGCATTACAACAAATGGCAACTGACAAAACTCAGGTCCTGCTAAATTTACTGTTAAATTTTTCAAAACTTTATCTCAAATAATATCACCCCATTTATCACAAGTTTTATACAAAGGCATACAAACAAGGAGACCTGGATGTTTCTCACAGAAGCATTTATTTCAGTTCTACTCAAACTGGGTAAGGACACAGCAAAAGTATCAAATTACAGGCCTATCTCTTTATCAAACATTGACTTTAAGATATTGGTCAGCACATTGGCAAATAGGTTGCAACAAGTTTGATCAGAATTGAATGGTCCAGAACAAGTAGGCTTTTATGAGAGGAAGGCATTCAGCTGACCACATACAGAAACTCCAGCACATTATTTCTGCATCTAGGGAGTTCATGAATCCAGCTGTATTGGTCTCCTTGGATGCAAAAAAATAATTTGACCATGTTTCATCTTTCCATCTTTCCCCTACCCCTTTTTTACTTACCCCCTTAGGTTTATACAAGGATGTAATCCACTGCAACTCCAGAGAAATTGTACATATATTATTGTAAACCTGTATTTTATACCAACATGTAACTAAGTGTATTCTGTGTTCAATGTCTACACCTGTAATGTTGTCCAATGTTGTATCTGCACAATGTTCTATTGTCTTGCCTTCCCTGCGATGAGGTGCCTTTCTAAATGAGTCTCTGACTCAAAGGTTGTAAATCCAACTTGTACAAATAAATAAATAAATAAAATATTTATTTAAAACATTGGAAAATTTTGATTTTCCTAAAGAATTTATTCAATGGATGCATTTGTTATATTCGCATCCCACGGCTAGAGTAAAATGTAATAAAGTTCTTTTGTCCCCTTTTTTTCTCTATAATGGAACATGTCAGGGCTGTCCACTTTCCTCAGTCTTATTTAATATTTATCTGGAGCCAATAATTAGATACACTGATTCTCATCTTTTCATTTTTGGAATATCATTAGGACGAAAACAATTTTAAATATCTCCATACACAGATGATATTGTTCTTCATTTATACAAACCTACAATTTCCTTAAAAACAGCATTGGCAGTACTTAAGGAATTTGGTCACATTTCACATTATAAACTAAATATAGAAAAGCTCAAATAATGCCATTAAGTCATTTGCTAAAAAAGTCTGATTTCTCATAACAAGGTTTTACATGAATTACTAAAGATCTAAATTAATTTGTATTAAAATAAAAACCTCTATCAAAAAAATTATTCAAAGTATTTTTGTTAGATTTGACATGTTCAATAAAATAGACTTATAAAGATGACATAATTTACCATTATCCTCTTGGGGAAGAGTTAACATAATAAAGATGACTCTATTACCAACACTAATGTATCCAATGATAATGTTTTCAGTTACTCTTCCTAGTAGTTGTTTTAAAACCTGCAGAGACGTTTATCAAATTTTATTTGGCATGATCAAAACCCAATTAAGCTATTCCTGTTTAATGACCCATCAAACCAATGGGGACTTGAGCCTGACTTTTGTTATATTATTCTGCTACACAGGCCTCTAAATATCTTACGTGGTTATCATTTAGAAATAGCACAGAAACAACTGCATATATTCTCTGTGGCTTATTATAGAATTTGAATTGTGCACCACTTAAAAAAATCTCACTGAAGACTCTACTATATCGCAAACAAAAAACATTGCTAAATCTTTTAAAACATACTCCTACTGGTATATCTTTATTAATGTTCAATTGATTTAACAAATACTTAAAGAAAACATTAGTCAATCTATGGGAAAAAAATAATTTGGTTTAACCCAAATTTTAACATTCAAGGCAAACCACTGAACAACCCTAGATGACTTATACTCTGTGAGGAGGAGGTCAGTGACCCCTTCCCCACAAGTGATGGAAGAGGTCTGGTGGGAGGAGGTGGAATTGGTGAGAACATAGTTAGCAAATGGTGGAGGGGTGTGAGAAGCACATAACAGGGGTACATGGAGGGGTGCACATGGGGGGGCAAATTGTTTAACCAGGAAAGGCACACTAAGTCAAAGCTTGTTTCCAGGTGCAACCTGGGAGCACAAGGAAGTTAAGTGACTTGCTCAAGGTCACACAGTATGCAAGTGGGGGCTATGGGATTCAAACCCTGGTCTTCAGGTTTGCAGCTTAGAGCCTTAAACCACTGTGCTATACTGCCTGGGATAAATGTGAATAGAAGAATAGAGAGAAGAGAAGGGAGGTCAGATTCTAAGTAGGGGTGGTGTCTCTGAATGTGCAGAGTCTTGGAAACAAGATGGATGACCTGCAGACACTATTAGCAAACAGGAGGGTGGACATATCTGAAGTAACCAAGACTTGGGCAACATCACACCATGACTGGGACCTTGCAATCCCCAGATATAAACTATATGAACATATGAAAAAGCCAGCAGAAACAGGCCTCATGGTCTATCGAGTCTGCTAGAGTGCACAGCTACCACCTTATAATGCTGCTGCCCCTCCTTCACCCATTCTATTACCCCTCACCTTACTCTATCCCAACACCTCTTGAAGCTGCTCCACCGCTTGCAGGCCACTAACTCACACAGCAAGGAGTTCCACTTGTCCACCACTCTTTCCATGAAAACATTTCTCCTCTTTCTCCTGAATCTACCCTTCCAACTCAGTTGGTGTTCTCTCATGTCCTCCAATTTCTCCTCTGGAAAATCTCTCTGTATTAGTCTTGTTTATTCCCTTCAGGTACCTAAAGATCTCAATCATATCTCCTGTGTCCTCCTCTCTTCCAGAGAGTACATATTCAACTTCCCCAGCATTTCCTCATATGGCTTATGCTCTAATCCCTGGATCATCTTTGCAGTAGAATGCTGTACACCCTCCAACAATCTGATGTCCTTCTTCAGGAACAGGCACCAGTATTGCACACAGTACTCCAGGTGGGGCCTGACCATACAGGAGGGGTGGCAATTTATATCAGGGAGGGAATAACTTGCATGAGGGAGGAATCAGATGAAGGAGAGGTGGAGACATTATGGATTCAGTTAAGGTCCAACAGAGGGAGAAAGATGAGGTTGGGGGTGATATACAGACCACCCAATCAGGATGAGGAGAGGGACAGGGAACTCTCACAAATACAGAAAGTTGCTAGGAAAGGAGAGGTGGTAATTGTGGGGGACCTCAACCTGCCCAAGGTGGACTAGAGAATACCATCCACAATAAGTGCTAGGAGTCAGGTGATCTTGGAAGGACTGCAGAGTGGGTTCCTGACTCAGCACATCACTGAACCAACAAGAGCTGAGGCAATTCTTGATCTGGTGCTCACAAATGGGGAGCATATACAGGAAATAATAGTCAGGGAGCCACTGGCTGGAAATGACCATTGCACAGTGTGGTTCCAGTTGGATATGGGCAGCAAAAGCATCCCGACTAAGACCAAAATCTTGGATTTCAGGAGGGTGGACTTCAGAAAATGAGTGAAGTGCTAAGGTCATCTGGCAGGCACCAGAGCAGATATGGGTGGGCCAACGTGGGCCATCAATTAAAGAAATATTGGTTGCCACAAATAAGTGCATTAGGCTCAGGGGAAGAACACAAGGGCCAAAGCACCTAACTGGTTCACTTCTGGGGTTGCCCAGGCAGTAATGGAAAATAGATTGGCCTATATAAAATTCAGGAAGACCAAGAGAGGTGGATAGACAAAATTACCTAAGGTTGGCTAGTGAGGCAAGTAAGAAATCACAGCAAAGGCACAGAAGGAGTTGCATATAGCTAAAGGAATTAGGAAGGGGAGAGGCTTTCTTTCACTATGTAAGTGAGAAAAGGGACAAGAAGGAAGGGATTGTTGGGCTTAAAAAAGGGGTGGCGTGGGTGGAGGATAATGGGGGAAAAGCAGAGATACTAAATGAATACTTTTATTCTGTGTTTACCAGGGAGAAGGACATCAGTGCCTTCAGGAGGGAAAAAGAGGAGCATGGGAAGGGGGAACACAGATGTAGTGATAGAGGAGGATATAGTGAGGGGCAGGCTGCTGGCATTGAAGGTAGAAAATCACCAGACCCAGACAGAGTACTTCCAGGGTACTAAAGGAACTGGCTGAGGAATTGGCAGGGCCACTGGCAGACCTATTTAATAGTTCACTACAGTCAGACATGGTACCAGAGGACTGGAGAACAGCACATGTAGTGCCCATCACAAAAGCAGTCCCAAGAATGACTCAGAGAATTACAAAGCAGTAAGTCTGACCTTCATTGTGGGCAAGCTCATGGAGACCATACTAAAGGAAAGGTTAGTGGAATATCTAGAGGAGCATGGTCTCCAGGATGCGAGGCAGCATGGGTTCATGGGGGGACAGCGTGTCAAACAAATCTGGTTGACTTCTTTGACTGTGTCACTTTGACAGTAGATAGGGCCAAGCAGTAGAAATCATCTATCTTGATTTCAGCAAGCCCTTTGACTCTGTGTCCCACAAACAGTTGATCTGGAAGTTGGTGGATCTTGCAGTGGGGAAAAGATGTCCAGATGGGTGGAAAACTGGCTGAGGGACAGAACCCAGAGGCTGGTTGTTAGAGGAGAGTTATCTGGTACCAGAGAAGCAACCAGTGGGATCCTGCAGGGCTCAGTGTTACTCAGTGTCTTCATCAATGACAATGGGGATAGCATTAAGGGCAAAATGTGCCTATTCACAGATGACACCAAGTTCCAAGAGAGTGGATGCAGCTGAAGAGGATAGAGGATCTACAGAAAGATCTGGAAAAGCTGGGGTGGTAGCCCATAATCTGGCAGCTTGACTTAAATGCCAAGAAATGCAAAGTTATGCATATTGGAGCCAAGAATCTTAGAACAGAGAACTACCTGAATGGAGTTTGAGTATCTGAATTGGAGGAGGAGAAGGACCTGGGAGTGATGATTGCTAGTGACCTGAATCACTCCATGCAGTGCAAGAAAGCAGCAGCAAAGGCAAGCAAGATGTCAAGATACATATCTGGGATCAGTAGTAAGAGAGAGAAGGTTATACTCCCTTGTACAGGTCACTGGTAAGGCTGCATCTAGAGTATGGAGTTCAGTACTGGTGCCCACATCTCAAAAAGGACATTAACCTGCTGTCAAAGGTCCAGAGGAGTGCTACAAGGATGATAGTGCATCAGCAGGTAAAAGCATATGAGGAGAGGGTGAGGGAACAGAACATGTACTTCCTGAAAGGCAGGAGAGAGAGAGAGAAAGAGAGGGGACATGACTGGGACCTTGAAGTACCTGAAAGGGATAAAGACGGTTGATAAGGAGAGTCTCTTTAAGCTGAGTGGCAACCATAACATGAGTGGGCACAGTCTTAACCTGGAGGGTGGAAGGTTTAGGAGGGAGGTCAAAAAGCACTTCTTTACATAGAAACGTAGACTTTGACGGCAGATAAGGACTGCTTGGCCCACCTAGCCTGCCTATTTCCCTACCTACAGGATAAGCTGCAGATCCTAGTTAACCAACAGCCAATTTCTTCTTACCCCCCACAAAAATGATCTTATGTCTGTCGCATGTATTCTTGAATTCTCCCACAGTCTTAGACCCCAAAACCTCCTCAGGTAAGCTGTTCCATGTGTCCACCACCCCCTCTGTGAAAAAAATACTTCCTCAGATTGCCCCTGAACTGCCCCCCATCTTTAAATTGTGTCCCCTTCTTCTTGCACATCTCTTTTTCTGAAAGATGCTACCCTCTTGGACTTTGTTGATTCCACTGAGGTACTTAAAAGTTTCTATCATGTCCCCCCTCTCCCTTCTTTCCACCAAGGGTATACATATTAAGCTCCTTTAGTCTCTCCGTGTATGGCTTCTCTTGTAGACCCTGCACCATTTTGGTTGCCCTCCTCTGGACTGCCTCTATCCTGTCTATGTCCTTGCAGAGATGGGGTCTCCAGAACTGGACACAGTACCCTCAGATGGGGTCTCACCAACTGTCAGTACATAGGGATAACAACTTCCAGTTTTCTGCTGGTGATGTCTTTCCTATATATCCCAGTATACCCCAGCCCTTCCTATTGCCTTCTGACATTGCTTGTAACCTTAAGGTCATCTGATATGATTACCTCCAGGTCCCTTTCCATTGTTGTTGTTGTTACTACCCCTCCCATTGTGTAATCTTCTCTGGGTTTTGTTTCCAGGTGCATTATTTTGCACTTCTTTGCATTGAATCCAAGCTGCCATACTTCTGACCATTCCTCCAACCTTGCTAAGTCCCTTCTCATCCTTTCCACGCCTCCTTGTGTATCAACCCTGTTGCAGATCTTTGTGTCATCTGCAAAGAGGCATACTTTTCCTTCCAGGTCCTCTGCAATGTCACTTATAAAGACATTAAAAAGGACTGGACCCAGTACTGAACCCTGCGGTATGCCACTAGTAATCCCTCTTTTTTCAGAGTGGACTCCATTTACAATTAGCTTCTGTGTCCTGTTGTCCAGCCAACGTTTTACCCAGGCTACCACCCCGGGACCCACTCCTAGGCTAGTTAATTTGACTATTAGTCTTTTGTGTGGGACTGTATCAAATGCCTTGCTAAAGTCTAGGTAACATGTCCACAGCCCCTCCCTGTCCTTATTGCCTTTGTCACTTTTTCCATTTACCCCTGCCCTTCTCCCTATCGACATCTCTATCTTGGTGTTTACCTCACTTACTTGCCTGACTTTTTGGGAGGGGCTAGGATTTCCCTGCTCCTTTCCAGTGCCTCCCCCCTTGGCTAGTTTAAATGCCTGCCAATGAAGCATTTAAACCTATCACCTAGGATCCTGTTTCCCCTCCTGGACAGATGCAGCCCATCATGCCAGTATAGGCCTGCATCACTCCAGGTGGAGCCCCAGTCCCCAATGAAGCCAAATCCCTGAGCTCTGCACCAGTTTTTCAACCACTGATTGAATCCCATGTGGTGGAGCACCCTAGCCTCACCTATGCCATAGGCAGGCAGCATCTCCGAGAAGGTAACCGTGCGTGCTACTTGTCTAAGGTCCCTCCCCAACTCCACAAACTCTTCCTGCACTACTCTGATCCCTTTCTTAGCCAGGTCATTTGTCCCTAGGTGGACAGTGACATCCAGCTCCCTCCCCTGTGCAGCTGCTACGGCGATCCTTCGGATTCGCTCCCTGTCCCTCCAAGCCATGGCACCAGGCAGATATCTTACTCTCCTCTCCCCTTCCTTCCCAGTTCTACCTTCTCTGCTTACTGCCTCTGTGCCCTTTACAGAGATGGTGGTGACACTTGGAATGCCCTGCCGGGAAGCAGTCATCTCATTGAAGACAGTGGGCAGCTTTAAGAGAGGCTGGGATAGGCATGGGGAAAGTAAGGATCATGGGCAGGGAGGATGGGAGCAGTGGGAATGGAGTAGCTCAAGCTGTGGACCCTGCAATACGAGCAGACTTGATTGATCAAATGGCCTCCTTCTGCCGGTTTCTTCATATATTCATATATGCTCATACGTTCATATAAGGGAGTTGAAATTCCAGTACAATTTGTTCAGGATAACAGATAGGTCTCTTTTTCAAAAATTGTAACTTAAGTGAAAAGGACTGTTTGCCATATAATCAAATGTGTTACTTAATTTCTTTAAGATTGGGGAATCCTAATAATGAAATATCTTAACCCAGTTTTCTAAAAACATTACTGGAATTAAGTATGGAACGTCATGCATTTTTGAAAATATACAGGATAACTCAACAGGAAGGAGTTAAAAATCAAAGATTAATATCTAGTTATTGGCATAAAACTTAAAATCAGGCATTTACACAGTCAATGGAAAACAATTTGGAAAAATATTTACAGCTTCATTCCTTTTGATGGCTATAGATTTACACAGTATAAAATACATGCAATTTATAATACACTGGAAAAGTTATACGAAGGGACTTTCAAATTCACAACTTTGCACAAGATGTAACTCAGTGACAGGATCCTTATTACATACTTTATGGGATTGCCCAAAAACCCAGGCATTATGGAACACAATAATGAACAATTTAGACCTGACTGTTGTCTCAGTCAATTCTTTTACAGTTGAAAACTGTATTCTATAAACGGACATCAAAGAGTTAAAGGATAATAATCACTGTTATTTCAGTTTAATAGCAATGATAACAAAAAAGATTATTCTACGACATTGGTATGACCAAAACATTCCTTCTCTAACCAAATGGAATAAAGAAATAGCTCACATTTTGCGTGCTATACGTATGTTAGCATCTACCCAAGATATGTTTACACTATACAGTCAAAAATGGAGTCCTTTCAAAATTTGGCTGTCCACTCTAATCAATTGAAAAAAACTATATATTGCAAAAAGTAATTTATTTTATTACATAACTACCATCTCTATGTGTATCACTTTGTGTACAATGTGCAAGGAGTGGGAGGAGAGGGTGGGGTGGTCAAGGGGAGAAGCAGTGTCTTAAATATATCTAGATTGTTGTCATTGTTAACGTTTTGGATCACTGCTGCAATGGTTTGATTTATAAAAGCTAATAAAGTATATTGAATAAAGAAAACAAGAAGCAGAGTGATGAGTAGTTGATCAGAATAGCAAGCGGTTCTGGTGTTACCAGATTCTCTCACAACTTGGGCTCTTCTTCCTGTCTCTGCAGATGCAGGTCTCT
This sequence comes from Neoceratodus forsteri, assembly GCA_016271365.2. Classification (NCBI taxonomy): domain Eukaryota; kingdom Metazoa; phylum Chordata; order Ceratodontiformes; family Ceratodontidae; genus Neoceratodus; species Neoceratodus forsteri. Next base: position 299,946,933 of record CM057458.1, on the reverse strand, counting down.
CTCAAATGGCTGATCACAGGTTAGCTGTTCTGCATGATCAACTCAGTTGTGCAGGTCTCAGGTGCCTTTAGGCTGGAACAAGGCTTTTGCTTTGGCAGTCATACCTTTCTAGCTACTCTCTCTTCTTCTTGGTACCGGTCCAGCAGAGATCTGCCAGAATAGCACCACAATTCACAGCGCAAGTCTGGTAAGCACTACCACAGACAGTGAGGGGATTTGCAGCACTTGCTGTAAGCACTCCCCTGGTTGCTCTCCATGATGCTGAGGGAAGAAAGCACACCAGGATCCAGGAGGCTGGCTCAACTGCTTCCATGGCATGGAGGGATGGGGCATTGAGCAGCTCGGCCATTGCCATTGGAGACCAGGGTTCTAATCCCAGTCTCCAACAATTTGCACTCTGGACTTGAACTCATTTACATGGGGCCATGGAAACAGTACTCCATGGCCCCATGATTTTTAGCTTTCCCCGTGATCCGCTCCCTCCTGAGTTAGAATCCTTTAGTCCGGGGGTTGCGGGCGGCAGAGCCTCCAGCAAAAGAAAAATCAGCATCTTTTTTCCCCTCACTCTTTGGACCCAGCATCCCCTTTCTCCACTGGTCATACCAGTCTCAGAACCAGGGTCCACATACCACACACACATATGTGTTACCCCACCAGTTAGGAATGTAAGTTTGCTACCACTGCCACGTGACTGGGCCAACAGTGGCTACATTTTGTTTGGACAATTTAGCATCTTTCATTTTTCTTAGTATGTGTATGCAGGTAGGTTTGAATAAGCCCAATTGCCTTCATATTTATTCTGTGTGAATCAGACAAGAACACCTTTGTTCAGGTTATTTTCATATGCTCTGCTTCCTTGGTCTTGACAAAGATTCAGTGACCATCAGTGTCGACGGGGTTGTCTACTTTAAAATCAACAATGCTATTCGTTCAGTCGCTAAAGTCACAAATTCAACACTTGACATGTCTGCTGGCACAGACTATGCTGAGAAATGTTCTGGGCATGAAGAGCCTATAACAGAGTCTGTCTGACCGTGAGGAGATTGCACACTGTATGCAAGTATGTGTAGTGGAGATCCTGTAGCAGTTTGTTTCATGTCTGTTACTGGGAAATGCAGAGTTTGTCACAGTCTGCAAAGGTTACAGTATTTTGCAAAATGAGCCTATGGGATCTCCCACCAATATATTTTAGATTCTAGAGCTTACTAACATACTAAAATGCCAGCAGAATAGGCCTAACGGTCTTTCGTGTCTGCTCGTTTGGTCAGCCCCTACCCTGGGAGCTGACCTTACTGCCCCCCTCGCCCTCTCTGGCTTCTCCCTTCCCAGTTCGGATATTCCTGCTGCACAGGACTTTGCTCCCAGAACCCTTCCCTGTACCTGTCCCACCCCTCTTGAACCCCTTCACCATCTCTGCCTCCACCAGCGATTCCATGGCTCCACCACCCTCTCAGTGAAGTAGCACCTCCTCCTTTCTACCCTGAATCTCTCCAGCTTCCACCCATGCCCTCTAGTTGCCCTCTTCGGAGCACCCTGACTGCCCTCTCCTATTTAACCCCTTCATGTACCTGAAGACCTCTATCATGTCCCCCGGTCACTTCTCTTCCAATGTGTATATATAGCTCTTCGAGCCTCCCCATAGGTCCTGTCTCCCAAGCCCCAGATCATTTTGGTTGCCTCCTCTGGACCCTCTCCAGGAGTTCAATGTCCCTCTTTAAGTGTGGCCTCCAAAACTGCATGCAGTACTCGAGGTGCGGCCTCACCAAGCAGTTATACAGAGGGAGTATCACTTCCCTCCTTCTGGAGGTGATCGCCCTAGCGATGCATCCCAGCATCCTGTTGGCCTTGGCTGCTGCCCTCCTACAGGTCTCAGAGTTGTTCATCTTGACATCCATCACACCACCCAGGTCCCTCTCAGTCATTGAGCCTTGTAGCATCCCCCAGCGTATACACTTGGCCTGGGTTTCTGGCTTCCAGATGCAGTACCTTGCATTTGCCTGCATTGAACCTCAGCTTCCACTTTCTAGACCACCTTTCCAGAGCCTCCAGGTCCCCCTGTAGGGCCACCCTCCCCTCCTCCCCATCCACCACTGCCCCCAGTTTTGAGTCACCCGCAGACTCTTCTCACTCCTGATACCCTTCCTTATGTCAGAGACATAGGCATTGAACAGGAGGGGCCCAAGGACCGATCCCTGAGGGACTCCACTATGACCTTCTTGGGAATGAGACTATCCTGCCAACCACGACCCTCTGGTCCGGTCCTGGAGCCATTTAACTATCCATCTGATCATCTGGTTCCCACCCCATTTCTCCCAGCTTATTCAACAGGCTCCCGTGAGGAACAGAGACAAACGCCTTGCTGATGTCAACATTGCGGACGCCCACCGTCTACCCAGGTCCAAGGCACTCATCACCCAGTCATAGAACTCCACAAGGTTTGTCTGACATGATTGCCCTGGGACGAATCCATGCTGTCTATCCTCCAAGCACCCCGACTTTTCCAGGTCCCCCCATCCTCTCCTTGACAATGCCCTATATCACCTTGCCCACCACCGATGTCAGGCTGACGGGCCTGTATTTCTCTGCCACCTCCCTTAATCCCCCCTTGTGGATAGGCACTATATGTGCCACCTTCCAGTCCTGGGGCACCCACCCTGTTCTCTGACAGATGCTGAAAAGCTCCACCAGGGGTTTCACCAGGACATCCGCCAGTTTCTTCAACACTCTGGGATGTAATTTATCTGGTCTTGGTGCTTTCTCCATCTTAAGGGACCTAAGGGCTTCCCTCACTCTCTCTGCTGTGATTTCCACCTCCGCTACCTTGTCCCCCTGCTTTGCCTTCCCCCCTCCTGTCAGTGATGGCCCCCCTCTCTCCAGACCCGCCGATTGGCAAGGGTCCCCTCTTCAGTTTCACCATCTCCTCCCATGTATGATGCAGCCCCCCCATTTTCCTTGGTGAAAACTGAGGCAAAGTACTCATTTAGTACCTCAGCCTGCTGCCCCGGGTCTTGCGCCATCCCTCCCCTGTTTTAATTCTGCCCTTCACCCTTGATTTTCCCCAGTGTGTCTAAAGAACCCCTTGTTCCCTCTCCTAATTTCCTTGGCCAGGTTCTGCTCCTTCCTTGCCTTAGCCACCCTCACCACCCTAGTGGCCCTTCTGGTCATCAGCTCGTACTCCCCTCGATCCCTTTCACTCCTTGAGTACTTGAAATGCCTATAATCCGCCTTCTTTCCCCTTACCACCTCCTGAACCTCCCTGGTCCACCAGCAGGGTTTACGGGCCCTACCGTATTTTCGTCTTACTCTTGCACAAGTGCTGGTAGCATCCTGCAACCCCTCCTGATGATCTCCCACCTACTGTCAGTGTCCATGTCTGGCCCAATCCCATCCAAATGCTTCTTAAGGATCCTTCCCATTTCCTCGAAATCCGCCCCCCTGAAGTCAGGGGGGACCCTGAAGCTTGAAGACACATTTTCAGGTAAGTCAGCATTTTAGATCAGCTAAACAAACTCTTTCTTTTAATAACTACCTGCTGACTTGTATTTTACAGTGAAGATATTTGAAATTGTACAAAACATACAAATTTAAAGGCAGTTTATTCAGAGCTGATGTCACATCAGAGATAAGTCTCCCTGTAAGCCAAAGCCCTGGGGGCTAATTTCCTATGCATCAGTAAGTGACCATTGTTGGATATTTAAATATTGTTAGCTATGTGAACATTTTTGACTATGTGAACATTATCGGCTATGGAAACAATTTTAGCTATGTGAACTTTGTTGACTAAGTGAACATTGTTAGCTATGTGAACATTGTTACCTATGTGTTCATTGTTAGCTATGTGGTGATTGTTGGCTGTATGATTATTGTTGGCTGTGTGAACATTTTCAGCTACAGTACATGAACACAGCTGGCTATCTAAGTATTATAAACTGTGTGAACATTGTCGGTTATGTGAATATTTGCGTCAGTATGAATATTTCTGGCCATGTAATCATTGTTGACTATGCAAATATTATTGGCTATGAGAACATTGTTGATTATGTGAACATTATTAACTACATGGACATTGTAAGCACTGTCAACACTGTCAACTATATAAAAACATAGAAACAGAGACAATGACAGCAGAAAAAGACCATCAGTCTACCCAGTCTGCCCGTATTACCCTTTCATACCCCATGACCTGGTTTCTACACGAGCCTTTTGTCCACCTCACCCGCCCCCATGGTCCCTCTCTTACTGCTACCCCCTGAGTAACTACTAAACCCATAACTCTCTCCCAGTCATGCTTGAATCCATTAATGATTTAGCGTCCACTACGTCAGTCAGCAGACTGTTCTGTAGCTCAACCACACTCTCTGTAAAATATAGCTTCCTTACATCACTATTGAATCCCCTGCCCAGCTTCAGCTCATGTCCCCATGTTCTAGATCCTCTATTCTTGTCAAATAGTTCCTTGTACATAATCTTGTTCATTCCTTTCGGAACTTGAAGATCTCCATCATATTGCCTCTCTCTATTCTCAGCTCTCGAGCAACACGTATTCAATGCCCCAAACCAATCAACATAAGATCTGCCCTGCTGATCCTGGAATCATTTGGCCACCTTATGCTGCGCCATCCCATTTGTCTTTGTCTTCATGAATACTGATGACTATGTGAACATTATTAACTATATGAGCATTGGTGGTATTCTGAACATGGTAGGCTATGTGTTCACTGTAGGCAATGTGATCATTGTTTGCTACGTGATCACTGTTAACCTTACTGGAAAGAAAAAGGGAATCATTTTATAAGAGCTTTGATGGTACAACATGCAAGGATATATGCTGCCACATGCAAGCTACATGCAAGTTGTTATGTAAGTTTATGTATATTTGTATGCAAGAATATATGCAGGGAATGTGTAAGGATTGTGACCATTTTCTTGTGTGAAAAATCATGTAAGAAAAACGCCTTACTTCATGCAAGAAAATCCCAAGCCACATCCTGAGATGCCAGAAAAATTGTGTGTGGGGTTACTATACTATAATAACTGGCTTCCCCTTTTTCCCATAGGGAAACCATGGCATAATTTGCCGTTATAAAGGAGCATTTATAATGGCAAACATGCACACAGTTTCTCTTGCTGTGCGCATGCCCACGGAGCAGCGCGACTGTTCCTGACTGCTTGCCACTTCCGTGTTCCCAAAAACAGCACCGCAAGAAGAACTCGGCGAAAAGAACTATTGGGCTCATAACGGGCTTAAGGCTTATTCTAAAGATGTGGAAGACACCTCAGACATAGGTATTTGGCTTTAAAAGACAGGGACGGATTTCCATTTCGGCACCACACTAACACTAAGCCAAACCACGGTTTCACTACAAGGTTTTTATTTTATATAATTGTTGAGGCAAAAAAGAGGAACCCAGCAATTATATAAAATAAAATATGGGTTAGTGTGTTTAAACTTGAAGTTTACACACACCCTCGGGGTTAGATGCTGACATTAACCCCTCGAGCTTCGCTCTCGGGGTTTATGAGCATCCACCTCGATGTAAACTCACAGCACACACCAACCCATACTTTATCCTCTATATAATATTGGTTTCTGTTCGATGTAGACTAAAACCTATTACATTCCAGCTCTAGAGGCAGGCATGCAACCTACTGAGCAACTGACACCATGCTATTAAAGAGTCACGCAAAAGTATATAAACAGATACTCAAGCAATAATTTTGATTAATTCCTATATATTTCTTGCATTTTTAAAAGGAACTACTCCTAAATTTTGATCTGAATGCACAAAGCCCTCTTACAACTCTTAGAGTGGTGTCCACATTAGTATTAATGTATATACAGTAGCTGAGGTCATAAAACTACTCTACTTGTAGCATTGTAGTCATTACCATGACTAATTGTAATGGAGCTGTAGAGGGGCATGAATGGAAGTGGGGAGTAAGACACAAGCGTAGATAAACAGTAACAGATTAAGACCCTGTTTTCATACAAGGTTCCTCAGTAATGAGAGGCTGTGGAAATCTAAGAAATATACAAACATACAAAATTTGCCAGCAGATAAAGGCCTAGAGGTCTATCAAGTCTGCTCGAATGTGCAGCTAGCACCCCTTATTCTGCAGCTGCCCCTCCCTTCCACCCTTCCCCTCCATTGACTCTCCCCCTTGTCCTGTCCCATCCCCTTTTGAAGCAGTCCATTGTTCTACTGGATACTACTTCTGCAGGTAACTCATTCCACCCAGCTACTACACTCTCTGTAAAAATTGCCTCCTCATCTCCTCCTAAACCTTCCTCCCTCCAGTCTCATATCATGGCCCCTGGTATCCCTCTCCTCCCTTACTTTGAACAGCCCCTCTGTACCTGTCTTGTTTATTCCTTTCATGTACCTAAAGGTTTCAATACTGTCCCCCATCCCTCCTCTCCTCCAGCGAGTACATATTCAACTCCCTCATCCTTCTCTCATATGATAAGTCCCCCAGCCCCTTGATCATCTTTGTCACCCTGTGCTGCACCCCCTCCAGTAACTTAATGTCCCTCTTCAGATACGGGTGCCAGTACTGCATGCAGTACTCAGTGTGTCTAACTAATGAGCTATATAGTGGCAGAATCACCTCCTCCTCCTCGAGGATATACCACTTGCAATGCAACCCAAATGCATTTTGTTGGCCTTTGCAGCTGCCTTCCTACATTGTGCTGAGTTGTTCATTGAACCTGTAATGAGCACCTCAGATCATTTCCTCCTCTTCTGTCTGGGCTAGCTGCACTCATCCCAGCTAGTAACTCCTCCTTGGGTTCTTCACCCCAAAATGCAGCACCTTGCACTCTTTTGGCATTAAACCCCAGTTGCCAGGTGGCTGACCAGGTTTCAAGCTTTGCCAGATCACTCTGCAACCCTGCCATCCCCCTAGGTCATCCACCACTGCTCCCATCTTGATATCATCAATAAACAGACTGATCTTGCTCTTGATGTCCAATGATATATCTGCAATGAATATCCCAAACAACACTGGTACCAACATCGAGCCCTGTGAAACATAGGGTTACCACTTTTAAGAAGCCCAGTGGGACATTTCTTACTGAAACATGACTCTTCACAGTACAGTATGTAACCTTGACCAATGCAACATACTTGTTTTCTCTATATAATCAGAATTAAGGCTAAGTACAGTAGTTTCTTAGTCACTTCCATTGTTTCTTATCATTTTAATGTGTTTTAGTTAAGGTATTGTAGTTTTCTGGACATTTAGTGGAAATTCAGAAAATATTTTTTCTACTATAAAATCAGGACATTTAGTATTTTCAGGTTTTTTTGCAGGACACAGCTGCCCAAATCAGGACTGTCCTGCGAAAATTAGGACAGGTGGTAACCCTAGTGAAACACGGCTTGTCACTACCCTTGGGTATGGAAGCTCCCCACCCACCACCACCACCCTCTGTTGCCTTCTCTGAAGCCAGTTACCTACCCATCTCACTAGCTTTGTACCTGCCCCAGTGCCTTCTAACTTTCTTCCCAGCCTCCCATGTGGCACCAAGTCGAATGCCTTACTTAAGTCCAGATACAGGACATCCACTGCATGGCCCCTGTCCAGTTGCATAGTTACCCAGTCATAGAACTCACCAGGTTGGTTTGGCAGGATCTGCCATATGAAGCTATGCTGTCTTCTCCTGTAGTCCTTTGGCCTCTAGGAGGGCCACCAGCCTCTCCTTCAGGATAGTCTCCTCAGCTTACCCAATGGGGATGTGAGGCTCACTGGTCTATAGTTACCCGTTATCCTTGGGACCACTCTTGTGAGGGCACCACATGAGACATCCTTCAGTCCTGGGGATACAGCCTGAGTGTAGTGAGCATTAAATAGGTCTACCAAAGGTCCGCAGGACCTCTGCCAGCTCACTTCAGTACCTGGGGTGGATGCCTCGAGGCCTGGCACCTTGTCCACCCTCAGTACCGTCAAACCCTCTTGAACTCTGCCCTCCATGATTTCCCATCTGTCACCCCTCCCCATTTCTGCCATTCATCACCCCCTTGGGTATCACCCCCTCTTCTCCTTAGTAAATACTGAGCAGAAGTAATCATTTAGCACTCTGCCTTATCACACCCTGCTTCCACCCAACCCTCCTCCTTCCTAATCCTTCCTATGTGGTCTTACAGCTCCTTTTCTCCCTGATGTACCTAAAGAAGTCCTTCTCCCCCTTCTTAATGCCTTGTGCCAGCCTGAGCTCAGTAGATGCCTTGGCTCCCTTTACTGCCTGTGTCACCTCCTTCGATTCTGTCAGGTACTACTCCTTGTCCTCCCCCTCCCTGTTTTCTTGTACCTCCTAAAGACAGCTCTTTTCCTCCTAACCTTTTCCATGACCTCCTTGCTCAACTAGCTCGGTTTCTTAGCCCTAGCCTTCTTGCTCTGGGCCTTTCAGCAGGTCTTGGTTACCTCCACAATCCACAGCTTTATGAGCTCCCACCTCTGGTTAGTGCCCATACTAGGTTGAATTCTGACCAGGTATCCTTTTACCACTTCCTGCACCCTCCCAAAGTCAGCCCTCCTGAAGTCCAGCACTCTTGTGCTGGATTCCACGCCTTCCTTGCCCATATCCAATGTGAGCCATACTGAGTGGTGGTCATTCCCTGACAGCAGTTCTTCCGCCATAAGTTCTCTCACAAAGTCCCCATTTGCCAGCACAAGGTCAAGGGTATTCCCTAACCCGGTTGGTTCACTGACCATTTGTAGCAGGAAGCTGTCCTGGAAGATATCCAGCAATACCTGCTCCCTTCTATTCCTAGTTGTTTGGGTACTCCAGTCCACTCCTGGCATGTTGAAGTCCCCCATAATCACCACACTACTCTTCTTGCATGTCCTCCTAATCTGTCCTGCTAGTTGCCTGTCTAACTCCTCCATCTGAGAGGGTGGCCTGCACACCACTCCCATTCTGAGAATCCTGTTCTTGGAATCCTGGCTTTGCATCCAAAGTGACTTTGTACTACCCTCCTCCCCTTCCTCCCTTACACACTTCAGTCCTTCCTTCATATATAGTTCCACCCACCCTCCCTCCTTTCCCAATCATCCTGTCACTATGAAATAACCTGTACCCTGGTACAGACAGGTCCCAGTCATTGTATTGGGTGTCTATGTTTCTGTGATGGGCTGCAATGTTCACCTCTCCCTCTGCCATGAGCACCTGTAACTCTGCAGTTTTCCTCCCAAGGCTCCTAGCATTAAGGATAACCACCTTCCACCCTTCCCACCTCCCATCCTGCCCTCCTTTACTAGCATCACCAATAGTACTTGCCATTTGCCATTTGTCACTGTTATGGGGGGGTAAGCTCATATGGTTTCCCAACCTGCGGTCTCTGCATGTCTCTTGTCCACTTGCCACCCCCCCACTCTTAGTTTAAATTCCCAACTTCCTCTATGTACTCCTTTATCCTCTGTTTCAACACTTTCTTCCCCTCCTCACTCAAGTGTAGTCTGTCCTTGGCATAGAGACTACTGTCTTCCTAGGTCCCTCCCCACCCCCCAACAGCCTATACCTTTAGCATGACACCAGGTTCTTAGCCATCTGTTAAATTCCTCTATTCTCAGCTTTCTTGTTGTGCTTGTCTTGGGCACTGGAAGTATCTCTGAAAAAGTTGCTGATCTTCCTGCCCCCTAACATAATTGTCCTAGTTCCTCAAACCACCTCTGGACTATATCTACTGTCTTGTCAGCCAGGTCATTTGTCCCAAGATGTATAATTAAATAAGGCTTGTCCCTACCCCTTCTGGCATATTTCATAACAGATTGCCCCACCCTTTCTGCTGTCATTCGTGGCATGGCCTCCACCCAAATGCAACTTTGCCTGTCCCACTTGCTACCCCACCTGACTCCTCTTAGTATCAAGTCGACCAGCACTAATATTCCACCCTCATACTCCCTGCTTACTTCCATTCATCTCCATCTCTCATTCCCAGCTCCTCTTCTTCCTCCTGCACATTGTTCCCCTTTTGCCCTGTTGCAATTCTCCCAGCAGAACTTCCCTCCGCTCCGGTTTGGTACAGGCATTTATCAATTACTCCTCCAATTGCCTTAGTTCCCTCCTCCTTCTTCCCCTAGCAGTGTAAAACTATTTTCTGAAAACCCTTCACAAATGCCCACTTCTCTCTCTTCATAGTAACCTGTTCCTCTTTTCCACTCCATGACTGTTGCCACTTCTTCTCCTCCCTTCACAAGTCCCTGTCTCCTCCTTCCATTTTCCTTTTGTCTCTTGACCTGGTTTCCCCAGCAATAGTTATTCCTGGAGCGGTCTCTTTGTCTCCTTCCCTTCTTCTGACCCTCTCCTCACCACCGTTGGCTCAAGTTGCCTCCCTCATCTCCCTCCTCCTCCCTCCTCTAGTATTGGGCTAAACCCACCTCCTGTCTGCCTTGCCTGTCTTAGTTCCTCCTGTGGACCCTTGATCTTCTTTCTAAGTTTCTCTATGTGGTTGCACACTAAACAGTCCCCTACCCTCCAGGCAATTTTTAGAAAGATTAGTGCACCACAGTTGTTGCAGCCTACCACCCTACCCATTGCTCTCGTTGCCCACCAGCGACCCCACACCCTTCTAGATGAAGGATACCAAACACTCCCCCACATCTCCCCTCTCCCCCCTCTATCAGTGCAAAACATTCTTCTCCTTTTCTTAATGTCCCTTGCCCCTTTGTCATACATGTCTAGATATATTGAGCAACTGCTTTTTACATTCCTATCCTTTCTGTCTACACCCAAAAAGAGACTTTAAGTAACTATTGCACAACCTTCTTCAAATGCCTACTCCTCCTTTCCACAATGCAAAAAGCAATGCAAAGAAGTAACAATGAAAGCTCCTTGATTTGCAGTTACTTCCCTTCTGCTGAGATAGCAGTCACCTCATCACTCGCTGCTGTTCCTTTTCTGGATGTCTGCTTCTGCTATGACAGGTGCACAACCTTTGCCCATTTGAGGAAGTGATGTCAGAACTCCTGGTATAAAGATAATCACAGGCTAGGGTGGGTGGGGTGAGGGACAGGGAGTGTGGGACCAGCCCATGCTTTCCAGAAACAATTAGGTAGCTGAGGCCCCTGGTCAGACCATTAGCACCCTTCCCCAACTATGCACTAAACTTTGCAGCTAGTGAAGCCAGCAAAAAGCAATCACAATTCCACTCAAAGCACAAAAAATAGGGTTGCTACCAAAAGAAACAGTTCTCCAATTCAAACAGCCTCACCAACAACACATCAAAATAGGCTTGAAATTAGAAGATATATGTCTCCAATTCAAAGAAACAGCCCAATAAAATCACACCAATAGCTTTTAAATCAGAAGAAATAGGTCTCCACAAATGCAGTCTGGTATACAGTAAAACATCAAATACATGAGCCCACTTACAGACATCAAAATTAGGTTTTCAAAATTCAAACAGCCCCAAAACAATACACTGCTACCCCCTTAGAAGTAGTAAGAAAGAAAATAAATAACATTCTACCAAGTAAAATCCACAAGAAACAAAGTAAAAACAGCAAGAAGAAGCTACTGTACTGGAACTGATTTGTTCCCTTCCCCTTCTACTTACTTCTATGTAATATTAACTGAAAATCTATGTAATATTAACTGAAAAGTGAAAAACTAGTGCATTTCTTTAAAGTTTTTACTGAGGTGCATGCAGCTTTTTCAATACTCAGGTTGTACCTAAAGATTTCTACCAGCACTTAGAAGACATGCATTCTTGTAAGTATACAGAGTAGACTGATCCTCATTGCACAATTCTTACAAGATGTCATTCATCCTTACACACTACATTTTATACTAGCATGTTTCTTGACTGGTGTAAGCAAGGGTTTTTCTTGCACTATTCTTACAAACACTTATACATGTTTATAAAATTATAGTGCAAAGAAAAATCAACAATAATGTGAATTATCAGGTATCGCGTAAGAACTATGATATTAGCATAGAGCTCAAGTTACTGCTATTTGGTCAAATCGCCCATTCCTTTACTTTTTATTAGTTTATTTGAGTTTGGGGGCAATACAAGGTAGTGTGGGGGCAAAGCCCACCAACTCAAATAAACTGACAATACCAAAATTAACAGCAGGCACAAACACTTGGTCAAATCACCTATTCAGTTACTTTTTATTTGTTTATTTGAGTTGGGGCCTTTGCCCCACCCTGTAAATCAAAAGAAGGTGAATGGGAGAAGCCCAACTCAAATGAACTGACAACCACAAGCATGAAAATAAGGCACATGACCAAACAGCATTATATTTAGGAAGCTTTTCACGAGGCTTCCTATGCATACCAATAATCTACACTATCACCAAAAATCCTGTGCTTGAACTAATCAAGAAACATGAAAGTATAATTATTTTATAGCACACTACATTTTAAACTTGTGGAGTTCTTGACTAGTATTGAAATATATTCTGATCTTGCAAAAGCTTTGGGCCGGATTCACAAATGTTTGCTGCAAACTGTGGCAATGCCACTGCATCCTGGACCCTAGCAATACAGAAATGAGCAGGGTCCAGGGCCTGAATCCTGCGCTTGCAGCAGCTGTGCAAATGAGGCACAGCCCCATGTATGCCACAAGCCACTGGATGGGGTGGGTGGCAGATGTGCCCACTGATGGCAGTTGTGATGCCCCATGCTTGACCCCAGTCTCTGTAAGATGTGGTCTCTGCCCCAATCACCGTGATATGGACATCCTCCCCAACACTCTTAACTGCCTTGGAGGCCAGTGGCCCCACCTCCCAGTGGTGCAAGCACCCCTTACCCACACCAGCCGGCGGGTTGACTGCTTGCAGGCCCACCTCTCACCACCATGGCCAGCCACTGACTGGGCTTTGCCGGCAGTGCGTGCAATAATCATATGCACTCTGTGAATGAGTGGATGCCATTCACAAAGTGCGTATACTTACTGTACATGCTCCCAGCATAGCTCAGTCAGCAGCTGGCCATGGTGGTGAGAGGTGGGCTGCACCAGTTGACAGCCAGGTGTGGGTAAAGGGGAGAGCAGGGTGTGCTGGCACTGCTTGGATGGGGGGATTGGGGGGCTACTAGACTACTAAGACTATACCAGATGTATTGTCATGGGGGGATCTGGAGCTAGAGCATGGGGGCAGTGGGCATTTGTGGGGCTCCGGACATGTGGGGGGGTCTACACATATGGGGGTGTTCCACACACACATCTAGGTACAGTGGGTGCCATACCTGGGGACTGTGGCTGTTGGGGGGCTGTAGCCCATAGGGGCTGTAGAGCTGGGGCACAGTGGCAACCCCCTGTGGATGGCAAAGAACACTTACACCAGCTCATAGCTGGCATAAATGGTCTTTGACAGATGTCCACTGGGGTTTTTCTGAATCCTGATGTGGGGACGTAGCAGCCACCCTTAGTGAATAGGGTATAACTGCTGCCATAAATCCCCTTACGCCATGTCGCAAGGGAGTTTATGGTGCTTTGGTCCACTTGGGCACATGAAGCCTGCAGCATGTCACAGGCTGTCTTTCTGAATCCCAGCATGATGGAACTCAAGACGCCAGTGCTACTTACATCATTTTTTTGGACGGAATTGTGAATCTGACCCTTGTGTGTACTTACAATAAACTTGCATTTATTCATGCAAGAAAAATGAGTTCATACTGGAGGTTCATACTGGAAAACAGGAAAGTCGAAAAAGCAGTGCCCATATATACTTTCCCCACAATACAGTGGCGGTAACACAAGTCACCAACTTCACTAAAATACTTATCCAAACTATCCTTAAAGATACACAAATTCTCAGCTTCCACTACTTCCTGAGGTAATTTATTCTGCATTCTAATTGCCCTACACTTAAATCCATTCCTTCTTAATTCTGTCCTACAGATTGTTTCTCTCAGCTGCCTATCATGCCTTCTCAACTGATATGATTTTTCTTTAATCTCCAATCCCAGCTCTGTCTTCATGCCCTTGTCTCCTAGTCCTTTGTACAAAAACAATAAATCCCCCTAGCCCTCCTAGTTCTCAAGGACCACAAGCTCAGTTTCTCCAGTCTATCTTTATAATTCAAACTCTCACATCCTGATATCATTCTAGTATAGGACCACTGTGGCCTTTCCAACAATTTAACATCTTTCACTAGGAAGGGACTCCATACAGTGGAGCAATAGTCCAGAATGGGCCTCACCAGAGTTTTATACAGTGGCATCAACACCTCCCTACCTCTAGAATGAAACCCCCTTCTTATACTATTTACTAGATACATGGCTTTAGTCAAGGTATTTCTACTACGAACACCACTTTTTAAATCATTTTGGATATCAACCTCCCAATCCCTCTCACATGTAGAGATATTAAGCTTAAGAACCTGCATAAAATAGTTCTGTTGTATATTGTGCCTCCCCAGATGCATTATAATGCACTTGTCTTTATTAAAGTTCATCCCATTTATTTCTGCCCATTTTAAAATCTGTATTAAGCCCCTTCCAAAAGATAATCTGTCTTCAAACGTATCCACAACTCCCCCATTTTCACATCATCAGCAATCGTCGCTATCTTATTCTTGCTATGTATACCCAAGACACTTATAAAAATGCCAAACAGCAACAGTCTCAATACAGACTCCTGGGACACACCACTCCAAACCCTCGGAGGTTCTGACAAGTAACCCTGGATCCTTACTTGTTATTTTCTGTTCCTCAGCCATTGTTCTACCCATCTCACAATAGCATAATCAATTCCCATTCCAATCAATTTTTCAATAATTTTACAATGAGGGACTGTATCAAATACCCAGCTAAAATCAAGCATTACCATATCCACACTCCTTCCCTCATCCACCCATTTATTGATATGTTCATAGAAGGTAATCAAATTAGTCTCACATGACCTGCCTGAAACAAGACCCTTCTGATTTCTATCTATTTGCCCCTTTCTTATCATAATATCCGTTATGGCTTCACTAAGAATTCCTTCAATGATCTTCCCTACCACAGAAATCAGGCTCACCGGCCTATAGTTCACCACCTGATCCTTTCTCCCCTTCTTACATATTGGCACCACATGTGTCAACCTCCAATCCTCAGACACCACACCCTCCCTCAATGACTTTTGCCCCAGCATGGTGATAACTGGTACTAACTCATCCAGTAACTCCTTCAGCAGGTACGGGTGAATCCCATCCAGTCCTGCCACCCTGTCCATCTTCAAGTCTCCTGACTCTTCAATACTTTCTCTTCTGTTATTACCTTTGGATCTAATTGACCCCTAACTGAACTACTAATTGCTAACCAATCATCATGATTTTTATATACAGCACCAAAACATTTACCAAATTCATTTGCCATTTCCATTGAATCAGATGTCACAACCCCATTACTATTCAATGGGCCAACCATATTATTTCTTCCCTTTGGCTATTTACACACATAGAAACTTATTATTTTTACTCACAGCTAATCTCAATTCCAGCTGTTTTTAGATTTTTATTTCTTTTTAAGTTTCCTAAAGATCTTCTACCTATCCCTGTAGACTGGTGTATTGTTCTTTTTCATCTTCTAAAACATCACTTTCTTTTTCCTACAAAGTCTAACTATAATCCTAGTTAACCATGGAGTTTTTTTTCCTTTGTAGTTATACACCTTGTGGGATATATGTTTCTTTAATCTCATTCATCTTTTGTAAGGAAAACTCCCATAATTTATTTATGTCCTGATACTTCATCATTCCCCCAAGTCTACCCTATTCAGTCTTCCTCTCATAGCCCCATAACCCCCTTTTTATATAGGTACTGAATTGTACTACTTTTAATCAAATTGGTTGCCCAATCCATCAAAAACACTGTATAGTTGTGATTACTTGTACCAAATTGTGGCTCAATGGTAATCTGTTTGATAATCTCGGGCATATTTGTAAAAATGACATCCAATGTATTCCCCCCCTCGTGGCTTTCTAAATACATTGTTGGACACCCACCTCCATTAATTCTTCCTGAAACCTACATGCTATGTTATTCCCTGACTGTTTATTTCCCCACTGAATTCCAGGCATATTCAACCCCCCCATTATCACTACATCAGTGTTCTCTGACAGATTAGCAATATAGTCCAGAAAGGCTTCTATCTCCTCTAAACTTGTATTGGGTGCTCTATAAAACATTGAAATCCTGCATTTCTTCCCTTTAATACCCATGAGTTCAATATTTATCATTTCAACATTACCTTACTCAGCAGTTTCTTCTATGCTCCTGATTTCTTTTCCTTCCCTAATAATGGGAGCCAACCCCACCAGTTCTACCTACCCTATTTTATTATGTTGTTCTTACAAATTATGCAGGATCAGTCATACACCTTACATTGTTTTCAGTAAGGGTAACTATGTGAACATTGCCAATTATGTAAACATCATTAGCTATGTGAACATTGTTGGTGATGTGAGCATTGTCAGCTACAGGAATGTGAACAATGTCTTGGAGGCAGTGTAGTGTAGTGGTTAAGGGCACTGAGCTGCAAACCTGGAGACATGGGTTTGAATCCCATCAGCTCCCACTTGCACACTGTGTGACCCTGAGCAAGCCACTTAACTACCTTGTTCTCCCAGGTCACACCTACAAGCACACTTTGGCTTAGAGTGCCTTTCCTGGCTAAGCAATTTCCCTTTCCTATGTGAACATTGTCAGCTATGTGAACGTTGTTGACTACAGTATGGGAAAATTGTTAACTATGTGATCATTGCTGGATATGTGAACAGTGTTAGCGATGTGAACATTGTTGACTATGTTAACATTGCTGGCAATGCTAACTATGTGAACATTGTTGGCTATGTGAAAAAAGCTCCTCAAACAAAATAATAAAAAACATAATACCTATTTTAAATCTAAAACTAACAATAACTGGGCTTCCTACCTCAAAATTCAGAAAAAAATGTAAATCAAAAATTAAAAAGGCTAAGCAAAGATGGGAATATAACCTTTCAAATACTGCTAAAAAATCTAATAGTAAATACTTTTACTCATACATTAACTCCCTAAAAAACATTTGTCAGGTTGGATCTTTACTACAGAATAATCAACTGATCCAGGATGCTATAATTATGGCAGATGAGTTCAATAAGAACTTCTGTAACATTTTTAACCCCACTCAACAAAATTTCCCTAATTTAAGTAATAACAATGACCCTCAGATTAATTTTTCCGAAGACAATATACTTAAAAAATTACTGGCTCAACAAGGTAAATATTGTCCATGGCCAGACAACATAGCTGGCCATTTTCATTACCTTTTGACTGATTGCTTAGCCCACCCATCGAGACTTCTTTCTGAAGGCTGTATATCTATAAACTTCATCTCATATGAATAGAAAGAGGCTAATATTGCCCTATTCATAAAGAAAGACCCCCAAAACAATTGGGAAAATTACAGACCAATACATTTCACAACATCTGTATGTAGGATTCTTGAAAGCCTCATTAAGGACATCATCACCCCTACCCTTAATAGTTACGATCCCAAGTGTCACAGCTGGATGATCATTTGACCAGCCACAATGTCTATGATTCTCTCCAGTCCAGATTTAGGAAGAGACATAGTACCAAGACAGCCCTTGTCCGGGTACTTAATGACCTCTTAATAGTGAGAGACTGAAGGACCCATTCCATCTTGGTCCTTCTTGATCTCTCTACGGCATTTGACATCGTAGTCCATTGTGTGCTATTGGAGCACCTGGGGTTCACCTGTGGACTGTCTGATACAGTTCTCAGATGGTTTCAATCCTTCCTAGAGGGTAGGACTCAGAGGGTGGAGTCTAGGATTTTTTCCTCAGCATCACTCCCCTTATCCTGTGGGGTGCTGCAGGGTTCCATTTTGGCACCCATGTTGTTTACGGTGTACATGCTGCCATTGGGAGCGATTATTAGGTGGTATGGCTTGAGTTTTCCACTGCATGCAGATAACACCTCAGCTATACATGTCCTTATGCCTGGCCAGGATGCTGCTGTTTCAGTTTTAACAACTGTCTCACCAAAGTCAGGATTGGATGAATGGGAGTTGGCTGCAGTTAAACCCAGAAAACTGAGGTGTTTTTGTGGACCCAGGTCATCAGGAGGCAGGTCTGTTGGTGGGATCACCTTCAGGTTTATGATTTGTGGGTGTGCAGCTAACTACCTCAGACCCGGTGCAGAACCTGGGTATTATGTTTGATAACTGTTTGACACTTAAATCACAGGTATCGGCAGTTGTCAAACTCTTTCTACCATCTGAGGAATATCACCAGGTGAAGCACCTGATTTCTTCTGACGATCTTCCAACTTTGGTCCATGCCTTCATTACTCTCACCTTGACTATTGCAACTCCTTTACCTTGGGTTACCGGGGTTGATATCCACCACCTGCAGCTTGTGCGAATCGGCAGCCAAGCTATTGACTGGTTCATCTAGGACTAGTCATGTAGCGCCTGTGCTTTGCAGACTGCACTGGCTGCCAGTACAGTGGCAGATCACCTTCAAGGTTGGTTTGCTGACCTATAAGGCCCTACATGACCAGGGACATGGTTACCTGGAAGATCTCCTTCATCCCTACTGTCCCACCCGCTGTCTCTGGTCCACTGACGAGGGATTGCTAGAGATTCCCAGGGTTCATTTGAAGACATCTGGGGCCAGGTCTTTCAGTTTTATGACCCCAATCCTGTGGAATTCTCTACTTCATCAGGTGCGAGATTGCGCAACTATCCAAAGTTTTAAAGCAGCATTAAAGACATTTCTTTTTAATCTGGCATATACTGATTTTTAATGTTGCAGCCATGAGTTTTAACTTGTTTATTTTGTTTTTCAATAAATTGTTTTTGACTTATTTAAATGAATTATGTATAAGTGCCTTGGTTTTGTAAAGCCACTTTTCTATAAATAAAGTCGATTGATTGATTGATCATAGGTTTAAGAGTGGCAGAGGTTGCCTTACTAATCTCATGTGTTTTTATGAACATATCAGTTCTCTCATTGATACTAGAACATTGTGTTACATCATATTTATAGATTTTAGTAAGGCATTTGATGTCATGCCACACTGAGCACTTACCACAAAAGACAAAGAGCCTCTGTGCGCAAACACTGAGGCAATGGTTACCCCAAAGGGCATTTGGCTGGGAAGCCAAGTTTCAAGAAAATACAAAATCACACATGCCCACATAATGCAAAGCATCATGGGCTGCATATGCAAATCACCACAGAATGTTATGCTTGTTCAACTTTAAACAGAATTGCATGGTGCCAAAAGCCTCTCACACAGTTTTCAAAGGGTGCTAACAGATGACATAGACACATGTTTCATCCTACCAGGACTCATCAGTATGCCTCGTCTGTTTGACACCCCAGTGGAATGAACCAGCTACCCTAAGACGGTCTGTCTGGGTTATGTTGTGGTGAACCCATTAAAATAAAAAACTATTTAAAAGACAAAGAGCCTCTGTGCACAAACACTGAGGCAAGAAGGTTACCCAAAAGGGCATTTGTCTGGAGAAGCCAAGTTTCAAGAAAATACAACATCACACATGCCCACACAATGCAAAGCATCATGGGCTGCATATGCAAATCACCACAGAGTGTTATGCTGGTTCAACTTGAAGCAGAATTGCATAGTGCCATGCACTTCTGTTTAAAGTTGAACCAGCATAATATTCTGTGGTGATTTGCATATGCAGCCCATGATGCTTTGCATTGTGTGGGCATGTGTGACTTACCACAAAACTTCATAATCTCAATATTAATAAAAAACTAATAAATTGGATAAGCAACTGGCTATATGACAGAACATAAGAAGTACAAATCAATGTGTTTTTTTTAATTGGTAATGTTACTAGTGGCATCCCACAGGGCTTTGTCCTGGGCCCCTGTCTTTTCCAGGCATTTATTGCAGATATAACTACTAACTGTCATTCATCCACCATTAAATAATCAGATGATATCAAAACTGGGGGCCTTTGTACTGACCAATTTCAAGCTTCAGCTATACAAAAAGACTTCCATACAATATCTACCTGTGTCAATACATGGGAGATGAAGTTTAATACCTCTAAATGCAAAGTTATACATCTTGGACCCAAGAATCCTAATTATACATACACCCTCACAGGAGCTTTACAGAACATGACTACTGATGAAAAAGATCTAGGTATTGTTATATCACATGCTTTCTCACATTCTAAACATATACACAAGGTGATTAATAAAACAAACAAGGTAGTATGGTCTATTTTATGTAATATTAAATCCAGGGACCCTAAGGTTATGATGCCAAATTTTAGAGCATATGCTAGGCCACTTTTGGAATTAGGCAGTATAGTGCAGTGGGTTAAGACTCTGAGCTGCAGATCTAGAGACCTGGGTTTGAATCCCACAACCACCTAGGTGCATGCTGTGTGATTCTGAGTAAGTCATTAACTTTCTATTTGACACAGTCCGCTAAAAGATTAATAATTTGACACAGTCCCACACAAAAGATTAATAATCAAGTTAGCCAGCCTGGGAGTGGGTCCCAGGGTGGTAGCCTGGTAGCAAACTGGCTGCACAACAGGACACAGAAGGTAATAGTGAATGGAACACATTCCGAAGAAAGGGGGGTTACTAATGGAGTACCTCAGGGCTCAGTACTGGGTCCAGTCCTCTTTAACATCTTTATAGGGGACATTGCAGAGGGTCTGGAGGGAAAGGTATGCCTCTTTGCAGATTATACAAAGATCTGTAACAGAGTTGATACACAAGGGGGTAGAAAAGATGAGAAGGGACTTGGCAAGGTTGGAGGAATGGTCAGACATGTGGCAACTTAGATTCAATACAAAGAAGTGCTAAGTAATGCACCTGGGAAACAAAAACCCAGAAGAAGAGTACACAATAGCAGGGGAGGTACTAACAACAACAAAAATGGAAAGGGACCTGGGGGTAGTCATATCAGATGACCTAAAGGTGGGTAAGCAATGTGAAAGGTATTAAGGAGGCAGGGGATACTGGGATGCATGGAAGGGACATCACAAGTAGAAAAAGGAAGTTGTTATCCTCTGTACAGACAGTTGGTGAGACCCCATCTGGAGTATCTGCGGAGTTTTGAAGACCTCATCTATGCAAGGACATAGACAGGATGGAAGCAGTCCAGAGGAGAGCAACTAAAATGGTGCAGGGTCTGCAGCAGAAGCCATATGAAGAGAGACTGAGAGAGCTTAATATGTATACTCTTGATGAAAGGAGGGACGGGGCATGATAGAAACATTCAAGTACCTCAAGGAATCAACAAAGTCCAGGAGGGTAGCATCTTTCAGAAAAAGAGATGTGTAAGAACAAGGGGCACAACTTAAAGATAGAGGGGGATGGCTCAGGTAATGTGAGGATTTTGTGGTGTGAGAGTGGTGGATACATGGAACAGCCTTCCTGAGCAGGTTGTTGGGTCTAAAACAGTGGGGTAATTCAAACATGCATGGGACAGACACAAGGCAATTATAGTTGGGGGTTGCATGAAGTAGGCTGTTGGTTAACTAGAATCTGCAGCTTAACCAGTAGGTAGGGAAATGGGCAGACTGGGTGGGCCAAGTGGTCCTTATCTGCCATCAAAGTCTATGTTTCTATGTTTCTATGTTTCTATATGCATCACAGCTTTTGTGCTCTTACAGGAAAAATTATTGTAACTTCTTAGAAAAAGTGCAAAGAAAGTTTACAAAACACATATCTGGTCTTCAACACGAACCTTATGAACTCAGACTTTGAGCTCTTAATCTTATGACCCTGGCTACCCGTCACATTAGGGGTACCTAATATTCTTGTTTGACTTAATCCAGGACCCTTATCTCATGACAGAGCTTGGTCTTGAATTTAAGAATGATACTTACAATACCAAAGGGCACCCTTACAGCTTGCTGAGAAACCATTTCATTATATAAGTAGAAAATTATTTTTTGCACTTTGAACTATCAACTCTTGGAATAGATTACCTCTTCAGGTAGTCATTAGTGAAACTAAAAGCATATTAAAATGCCACCTCAATAAACTGATTAAATCAGGGTATGCTCTCTCTTATTATACTTTATAACAGCATAAGAGCTACATGGGCCATCAGCCTTCTTGCTCTTTAATAACCTTAATATGAACCTTAGTATGTGGACATTGCTGGCTATGTGAACAGTTTGCCTTACAAACATTGTTGGCTATGCAATCATTGTTGGCTATGTAAACACCATTAACTCTGTGAACATTGCTAGCTATATGAACACTGTTGGACATGCTGGTTGTGTGAGCATTGTCATCTATGTGAACATTGCCAGTTACGTGGACATTGTTGACTATGTTAACATTACATAGAAACATAGAAGCTGTTGGCAGATGTGGACCTCCAGTTCCACTTAGTCTGCCCTATGTTCCCTACCTATAGCGACACTGTAGACACTACTCAGTCTCCAGTTCCCCCCCACCCCCCTTCCAGCCTCTAGGATCCCTCTCTGTCTATCCTACATTGTTGGCTATGTAAACATTGTTAGCTCTGTGAACATTGCCAGCTATGTGCACATTGTTGGCTGTGTGAACACTGTTGACTAATGTGAACATTGTTGATTATGTGATCATTGTTGGCTGTGTGACCACTATTTGCCCTGTGGCTATTGCTGGCTATGTGAATACTGTTGGCTATGTTATCATTGTTGATTATGTAAACATTGTCAGCTCTTTGGATATTGCTGCTTATGTGAACATTATCGGGTATGTGAACATTGGTGGCTATGTGAATATTGACTGTTAAGTGGTAGTTACAAAAAAGTTAACCAGTACTGTGGTATTTTCTGTCAATCACAGAAAAAATACTGTGGATTTACCATATTCAATTTGTTTTATTACCACAGAAAGTCCATGATTTTTTTACATGGTTGATGGAAAATACTGCTGTAGCGGTCAACCTTTTGTAACTGCCACTGTATGTGAACATCATTGATGATGTGAACACTGTTTGTCCTTGAACACTACTAGCGATGTGAATATTGTTAGCTATGTGAACACTTTGACTATGTGACAATGTTGGTTATGTAAGCATTGTTAGCTCTGTGAACATTGCTAGATATGTGAATATTGTCAGATATGTAATCATTGCTGGCAATGTGACCATTATTTGTTTATTATTTATTTGTTTGTTTATTTATTTCTTATTTAAATTTGGTGACTGTGAAAGGCACACTGAGCTGAGGCTCATTTCCAGGTGCACCCAGGTGAATTTAACACAGAGGTTGACCAAAATTACAAGATTACAATGTTACAAATTCAGAGAGATTACAGACAGAAACAGGAATTATGGGCAGTTTTGGTGCAAGTTACATTACAGTGGTTACAATTTATCCACAGGAGATTAAAATAATTTAGGCACAGTGTTATATGGGGAACCACAATCATTCAGGCGTGAAAATATAGCAGGATCTACTTGGTTTACCTGGGATGCCTGGAGACAAATGTAGGTTCCTTCTCGAGGGAACTGGAGTAAACCAGAACTGAGTAAGGGATGCAGGGTGGAACATGCCAGGCCAACAAAGATAAGAAAAAGCAGTGGGGGAGGGTGATGGAACATATTTAGGATGAGGGAGACAAGTGCTCCAGAAAACAAGAGGGGAAGCAGGGTTAGAAGCATTGGAGGCACTGAGGAGGGGACAAGAGGTGGAGGAGTCTTTTGAAGGATGAGAGGGGGGAGGCCAGACAAAGGTCAGAAGGGGTATTGTTCCAGAGCTGAAGGAGCTGGTATGAGAAGGCAGATTGGCCAGCAGTGGAGTGTGGACAAGGGATGGAGAAGGTGTGCAAGTCTCTATGGTGAAGTGAGTAGGATGTGGATATAGTAGGAGGGAGATGGAAGGAAAGGTCGGGAGGAAGGGAGCTGAACCAGTACTTTACAATTAGAGAGATGCAGTGGATGGTTCTCCTGTGAGACAGGGGGGTAAGGGAGAGGGGTGCATAGAGGAGATAGTGGTGAGTAAGGGGAGGGGAGGCAGCAGCAAAGCAGCAGAAGGAGTTGATAATGGCATCTAATTTAGAGAGGGAAGAGGTGGTGGTGGTGCCATAGACAACATCTACATAATCTAATACAGGCAAGATTGTTTTTAGTACTATTGTAGTTCTCATCTAGTGGAGAGGAAGGCTGGCTTTGTGGCGGTAGGGACTGCAAGTTTGGGTTAGAGCTTGGTGCAGATGGCATCAATACATGTGAGAAGTAGGTATTTGAAGGAGGGACCCTGTCAACGGGTGCACCATCCAGGGTGGTGATCATGGTGGGATGGATGCCAGCTTTGCCTGGAACTGAAAACATGGTGACAGTCTTTTGGTGTTTAGTTTTAGTTGGATGGAGTGGAACCAAGATTGTACTCTGTTGAAATCATGTTGGAGATTGGGGAGGACACTTCATGGGATGGACAGGAGGAAAAATGACAGTGTCATCTGCATACATATGTATGTTAGAGGAGTGACAGATTCATGGGAGATCATTTCTAAAAAGAGAGAGAAGAGGATGGGGCCAAGGATAGAGCCTTGGGGGACCCCGAACAGAATAGGAAGAGGAGAAGAGAGGGCATCACCTATTTGAACAGACTGTAGTCTATTAAGGTGATAAGAGTGAAAACCAGTTAATTGTGGGTGACACAAGGCCAAAGGAAGAATGTTTATGTAGAAGTAGAGGGTGGGATATGGAGTCAGCTATGTGAACATTGTTGATTATATTTTTATTTTTATTTATTTTATTTAGTTATTTAGTACGGTGTATATGAACAGTGTTAGCTCTGTAAACATTGGTGGCTATGTGAACCTTGTCAGCTATGTGATCATTGCTAACTATAAGGTACTGTTGGCTAGGTGAACATTTTCAGCTATGTGAACATTGTTAGTGATGTAAACAATGTCAGCTATGTGAAAATCATCAGCTATGGAACTTTGTCAGCACATAATCATCACCAGCTACTGAAAAAAGCACCACTTTGCAGATGTTTGCCTGCAGAACCCAACACACTCAGGGTAGAGAGAGATGATGCTCTAGTGATTTTAAAGGAGTGAATCTGTTGCAAACTGTGAGCGCTCTCTCAACAAGCAGACAGAGCATGGTGCAAGTGAAATAAGAAAGAAGCTGAAGTAACCATAAGAGGAGGGTGACTGTACCGTTGTGCTTGAGGTAGTGATCAGGAAAGTGTTGTGAGCTGCAAGAGCTACAAGGAGGAGCGAGTGAACAAGGAGTACAGAAGGAGAAGATAGGCAATCTCCCAACATGCTGAAAGATACCTTGGAGCTTGCTGCATGCTATTGAAGGAAATGAGGGAGTCAGTTGAGTTCTGAAGATCAGTCAAACCAAATGCAGGATCATTGAGGGAACCAGAGAGCTAGATCTCAGAATGGTGGAAGTTTTAAAAAAATTATAAAGGGATAAAAGTCAGCAATAAGAGACAGAAACCTGGTGAGCTATGGCTTTTCAGTAACAGGACAATAATGGCGGAAAGCATAAGGACAGTAAAAAACTAGCACATAGACCTTGATCAATCCATTCTAATTGTGTATTAAGAAAATTGTTTGAATACTCCAAACTAAGTAAACCCATCTCCTCTGATCTTTAAGCATATATATATATATATATATTTTTTTTTTATATATATAGCCATTCATACACATTTATATATTAATGTAGTCTCTTTATTAAATTTCAAGTTTAAAATCATTTTGACAGTTTCACACCATTTTGTTGTTCTCGTTACTCTTGTGGTCAATAGGAGAGCAGTATAGTCTCTGTGAGATGACTTTGATGTCCAAACACCATTTAGCATGCAGCACAGGAAGGATAAGACTGCTGCTTACAGCATCTCGTAACAACAATTTATTTAAAGGAAACATAGTTTTATGTTAACTTGTGTAGGTACATATGTCTTATTAATTTGGATAATTGCTCCCCAATTTAATTTACAGGCAATATTTGAACTTATTGGGCATTGATTGTGAGTGTAGGCTCCCTCTTTTCATGCAGTCCAGTCTTTCTGACTGTAGGCTAACTTTTTTTAGGAGTAGTGGTTGTGGTCTAAACCACAACTTGTTTTCTTTCAGTTTATCTTAGGCTTTTGTTAAACTTGAAAGCCTCTCTATTTCTAATCCTCTAAAGATACAAATATATATAAAAAATATCTATTTAGGTGTTAGACCCTCCGTAAGGAATTAAACATGGGAAAACAAAGTTATAAAGATTGACTCAGACTTTGTTACACTGGTCAGTGGGGAGCTGGCAATAAAATGTGGCATATTTAGCTTATTAAGCACAAAGTCTACAACTGAGTTCTCGACCTCTCATATGTGGACAATGTATTGAAATATAAGAGTTAAAAGTTCAAATAATGAAATAATGCAGTTGGAGATGGAAATTTGTACTCTTAAAACAAAATACTATTGACGCAGTACCGCTAGGAGGGATGAAAGTACAGTTGTTGTGGACAACTTCTTACAAAGTGAAAAATATGTAAGAAAAGG
Source organism: Neoceratodus forsteri (assembly GCA_016271365.2). NCBI lineage: Eukaryota > Metazoa > Chordata > Ceratodontiformes > Ceratodontidae > Neoceratodus > Neoceratodus forsteri. The sequence goes on along the minus strand of CM057458.1, from coordinate 299,920,474 downwards.
CAGAGGGACTCTGATATTGAAGAAATGGATGATTAGTGCTATGTAGGAAGAGAAAAGGAGCAAAACAAGCAAGAGAGTGATGAAATTCACATAGAAAAGAGAACCAATTTTCTCCATTAATAGACCTAGCAGAAATGGAGCAGGCTAACCAACAACATGAAGAAATAAATGAGGAAACAGAAGACTAGCACAACCAGAGATGCACCTAGACAGATACAGTGTGTGTGTGTGTATATATATATATATATAATATATATATATACAAATACGATACATGCACAGTATACAGGAGACTCAATAATAAATATACTGGCATATACTCAGCTAGGGGTAAAAAGGAAAATACAACCACTTGTTGTTACTCAGGAGCAAAGCTAAGAGAAATAAAAAACATGCTTCCAGATTTAATTAAAAAAGAAGACAAAAGACAACTAGTTCTAATTTATGCAGGTACCAATAATATGCAACACTAGGTTGAATAGGAAATTCAAAATAAGCAGAGGGAAATACATGAAATGTTACAGGAAAAAGGGTAAGCAAGAGGAGAGGAAGCACGTGGTCAACTTGGAGACAAGCAATGGCACCACAATCCACACAGGGGTTGTATACAAACCCCATCTCAGGGGGAGAAATTGGACAAGGAAATGATAGAAGGTATCCTTAGAATGGCAGAAAATGGGAGATATTATTGATGGAGGATCTCATACGCTAGATGTTAACTGGAGTGCATTTGCTGCAGTCACATCCAAGAGTGGTCATTATAGATGCCCTGCAGAGGCATGCCTTAAACAACTAGAACCCACTCAGGAGGGAGCAATCTTAGACTTGATACTCTCAAATGGAGATGGAGAGAGGATCACAGATTTAGAAGTGGTAGCCATCTGGGAAAGAGCAACCATCAAACAGTATGGTTCATGGTAAACACAACAGTAAGGACAATCCATACAAAGGCGAAGGTCCTGGACTTTAGGAGAGCTGACTTTGCCAAAATGGGTGAGTGCCTAAGGAATGCACTAGCAAATAGGCAGGAAGGAAAGGTGGAAGAACAATGGGGAATAATCAAAACTGCCATCACTAAGGCAACAAGCCTTTGTGTAAAGCAAATAAACAAAACAAAACGATGTAAAAAACCACTATGGTTGTCAATGGAGGTGGCAGGGAAGATTAGGGAGAAACAGATAGCATTCAGGAAGTACAAGGTATCACAGAAGAAGCAGGACAGAGAACTGTATCAGTTAAAGCAGAAGGAATCAGGGAAGACAGCCAGAACATCAAAGGCCCAAACTGAGCAAAGATAGCCAACTCAGTTAAGAAGGGGGAAAAATATTTTATAGGTACATCAGGGAGCGAAGGAAGACCAAGGAAGGGATAGTGAGGCTAAATAAAGGTGAGGGAGGTGGTCAGAGGGTGACTGTGAAAAGGCAGGGATACTAAACAAATATTTTTGCTGTTCACACAAATGAAGAAGGAGGTACCTAAACCAAACAACGGAACACTTTGAATAGGGCGGTTGTTACCAGCCCATTCAGAGAAGAAAGAGTTCTGAAAGAACTCTAAAACTCTAGGTGAGCAAAGCAATGGGGCCTGATGGGTTTCATCTCAGAATTCTAAAAGAACTAAGGGTAGAACTAGTGACACCACTGACTACCCTCTTTAACAAATCATGGGAGGATGGGGGTGTGGTACCTGTGGACTGGAGGGGGCAGATGTTATTCCACTTCACAAAAGTGGGAGCAGGGCAGAGGCAGGAAACTACAGATCTGTTAGTTTGACCTCAGTGATACGGGAAATGATGGAATCACTTCTGAAGGAAAGAATTGTTGAGTACCTAGAGGCCAGAGGGGCACAGGACCCAAGGCAGCCTGGATTCGCAGCAGAAAGGTCATGTCAGATGAATCTAATAGAGTTCTTTGACTGGGTGACCAAAGTAGTAGATCAGGGATGGGCTGTGGACATGGCCTATCTAGACTTTAGCAAGGCATTTGACACAGTCCCACACAAAATATTAATATGTAAGCTAGCCAGCCTTGGAAGTGGGTCCCAAGATGGTAGCCTGGGTAAAAAATTGGCTGTTGAACAGGACACAGAGGGTAATAGTAAACGGAGTCCTCTCTGAAGAAGGGGGGGGGTTACTAGTGGGGTACCGCAGGGTTCAGTTCTAGGACCGGTCTTCTTCAATGTCTTTATAAGTGACATTGCAGAGGGACTGGAAGGAAAAGTATGTCTCTTTGCAGATGACACAAAGATCTGCAACAGGGTTGATACACAAGGTGGGGTGGAAAGGATGAGAAGGGACTTGGCAAGGTTGGAGGAATGGTCAAATGTATGGTAGCTTAGATTCAGCACTAAGAAGTGCAAAGTAATGCACCTGGGAAACAAAACCCAGGGAAAAGTACACAATGGTGAGTGAGATACAAACAACAACAATAGAAAGGCACCTGGGTGTAGTCATATCAGATAACCTAAAGGTGGGCAAGCAATGTGAGAGGGTAGTAAGAAGGATTGGGAGGGTGCTGGGATGTACAGGGAGAGGCACCACCAGGGTTTCAGATGTTAACATTGTGGACAATATATCATGGCACATTACAAAGCAGGCAACACTTCGTCGTCTACAATGTCAGCATGTAAAAACATCACAGACCTAAACCCCGTGGGCAGTTCACTGAATGAATAGGCATGGTGACCACTGAGTTCCCCCATCCCACTGAACAATGGTCCCAAGAACAGTAACAGCAGCCAGCCACAATGTGATGGCAAGTCCCCTGCCCCCAACGTGCCGCAGCCACCAATCACCTACCTTTGTCCCATGACACGATGTGGTTACTACATCCCTGGTGTACAGTGGACCCACCCACTCCATGCCAGCAGGTAGATGCCCACCCCCACACACACCCAACATACCCTGACAATGGCAGACGGCCAGCACATCCTTCCACTCACCGCCATGGCAGGCCGCTTACTGAACAAACTGAATGGCATGTATACATCTACACGCCATTCAGTTTGTTCAGTTGAGCGGCCAGCTGTGGCGGTAAGTGGAGGGCTGTGCTGGCCGCCTGCCGGTTGTTGGGGTTTGTTGGGAGAGGTGCAGGGGTGGGTATCTACCTGGTGGCATGGAGTGGGGGTGGGGGCCCACTAGACACCAGGGATTTAGTAAACTGCATCATGTCATGGGACACAGGTAGGCAATCAGTGGCTGTGGCGGGTTGGGGGGGGGACTGGCCATCACATTGCTGTTGGCTGCTGTTACTGTTCCTGGGGCCATTGTTAGGTGGGATGTGGGACTCGGTGGTCACCATGCCTATTCGTCCAGTGCACTGCCCATGGGGTTTGGGCCAGCAATGTTTTTACATGCCGACATTGTAGATGGCAGTGTGTTGCCTGCTTTGTAATGTGCCACGATATGATGTCCGTGATGTTTATGCCTGGAACCATCACCAGTAGAGAACAGAAAGTTGTCATCCCTCTGTACAGACAGCTGGTGAGACCCCATCTGGAGTACTGCATGTAGTTCTGGTGACCCAATCTCTGCAAGGATATAGACAGAATGGAGGCAGTCCAGAGGAGGGCAACTAAAATGGTGCAGGGTCTGCACCAGAAGACATATGAAGAGAGACTTATGGAGCTTAATATGTATACCCTCCAGGAAAGGAGGGACAGTGGGGACATGATAGAAACTTTCAACTACCTCAGTGGAATCAACAAAGTCCAAGAGGGTAGCATCTTTCAGAAAAAGAGGTGTGCAAGAACAAGGGGGCACAATTTGAAGACAGAAGGAGGATGGCTCAGAGGTAATGTGAAGAAGTGTTTTTTCATAAAGAGGGTTGTGGATGCATGAAACAGCCTTCCTGAAGACGTCATGGAGTCACAAACAGTGGGGAATTCAAAATTATGGGACAGACATAAGGCAATTCTAGGGGTGGGGGTATGAGGAAGAAGGCTATTGGTTAACTAGGATCTGCAGCTTATCCATTGGGTAGGGAAATGGGCAGATTGGGTGGGCCAAGCGGTCATTATCTGCCATCAAATTCTATGTTTCTATGTTTAAAAGGACTGTGAGGTAGTTTTTTTCTGAAATACTGCCAGTACAAACAGTAAGCATGAGAAAGAATAAAAAGATTACTAGGATAAATAACTGGTTGAGAAAATGGTGCCTCAAGAATAGGATTAATTGTACTAAGCACTGGGAGATGTTTTATGGAAACCACAACTGTTCTGCTTTGATGGGCTACATCTAAGTAGAAAGGAAGCAGACTACTAGGAAATACTTTATGATGCAGTGGCAAATAATTTAAACTGAATAAAGAGGGGTAGAAAAATGATATGGATAAAAACACATTAAATCCCCAAAAAATAGGCTAAATATATTAACATTGAATGCGAAGTCTGAATATAGTTAAAAATGAACAGAATTAGAGTTAATTGCCAGCCCAGTGGTGGTGCTGAGGATTGAGGTATTGGATGCCACACCTTGCTCCACATCAGTGACCCAGGTTAGGGAGCAAGCTTGGGTTGCCATGAGTCGGCTGGCAGGGGGAGGCGTAAGCTGGATTGAGCTGCTGACAGGCAGGGAGGGATCAAGAGTCTCCTGGGCTCTTGATTGCCACCAAATGGAGGCTGGTGATAACACCAAGCCCAGCAGGAGACTCAGCTAGGTTTGGTGGGGGAAGGTGCCATCACCAGAGCCATGGGGTGCATGCTCGCCTCCACAGGGATGAGGACCAGGAATGAGGAAAAAACACCAGAAAATGCTATGTCTCCTCATTGCTGAAGCAGGCGGGAGGTGGCAACGGGAGCAAAAAGCTCTATGGGAAAAAAATTATTAGAGCTAATTATGGCCCATCCAAACACAGACATAGGAGCCATCATGGAAACATGGTGGACAAAGCATGCCAACTGATGTAAACAAATTAAGGGGTATAGACTATTTCAGAATGATAGAGTTGGGAGAAGAGGTGGTGGGTGGCACTTTACATAAGGGATAATATTAGCAACAAAATTAGGGACTTTAACATCTTAGTCAACAATACATAGATACATAGATGCTGTTGGCAGATAAGGACCACTAGGCCCATCTAGTCTGCCTATTTAAGCTGCCTATGAAGTGGCCAGTGACCCTATCTGGTCACTGGCTTTATCTTTACTTCTTGTCTCTATTATGCCTTTGTTTCTTTCCCTGCATGTTTGAAGTCGGTCAGTGTATGGGCTGCACACCTCCTGAGGCAGGCTATACAATGCATCCACCACTTTTCCATAAAAAGAACTTCCTGACATTTCCCTTATGTGGTCCCCTCAGTCTCATGTCGTGTCCTCGTGTCCTGGCATTACTATTAATCTGGAAATGTTCCTTCCACTTTGTTAATGCCCTTGAGGTACTTGAATGTTTCTATCATATCACCTCTCTCCCTCCTTGTCCCACGTGTACAATTTGAGGTCCTCACTCTCTCTTGTAAGGCTTGTGATGTAATCCTTCACCATTTTGGTGCCCTGCTCTGTACCATTTCTATTTTGTCAATGTCCTTTCAAAGGTGTGGTCTCCAGAACTGTACATCATATTCAAGGATAGGTCTCACCAGGGTCTTGTACAATGGAACTGTTACCTCCCTCCTTCATCTTGTGATTCCCGTACAATACATCCCAACATCCCACTGGCCTTTGCCACTGCCTTTGCCATCTGCCTAGCAGCTTTTAAGTCATCTGTGAGTATGACACCCAAGTCCCACTCCTCCTAATTACTGTCAGCAGCTTCTCAACCTGCAATTCACCCCAGGGTTTCTGCCTCCACATGCATGAATTTCCTATTCTTTGCGTAAACATTAGCTACCATGCTCCTGACTATCTCCAGCAGTTTCAGGTATTTTCTCATCCTTTCGACACCATCATGAGTATCCACCCTGTTGCAGATCTTGGTGTCATCTGCAAACAGGCAAGCTCTTCCTCTAGCCCATCTGCAATGTCACTGATGAAGACATTGAAGAGGACTGGTCCCAGAACTGACCCCTGAGGAACCCCACTGGTCACCTCCCTTTTGTCTGATCGGTTCCATTCACCACTATCCTCTGTTTTCTGTCTCTTAACCAGTTTCCAGTCCAGTTCACCACCTTGCCTCCTAACACCAGGCCGCCTAGCTTGTTGACCAGGCTCCTATGTGGGACCGTATCAATGGCTTTGCTCAAATCAAGGTAGGCAATATCTACCTCCCCCCCCCACCCCTTGGTCTACTGCCTTGGTCAACCAGTCAAAGAAATCTGTCAGATTACTTTGACAGGATCGTCTTGCAGAGAACCCATGTTGCCTGGGATCCACCAGTCCATTGGCATCCAGGTGTTCCACTATGCTTTCCTTAAGGAGTGCCTCCATTATCTTTCCAACTACAGAGGTTAGACTAACTGGCCTGTAGTTCCCTGTTTCTTCTTTACTACCTCTATTGGGAAGAGGGGCATTTGCCCTTCTCCAGTCCTCTCGGACCACTCCAGTGTCTAAGGACTTACTGAACAGGGCTGCCAGAGGGGCTGCCAGTTCAGTCCATAGTTCCTTTAGGACCTAGGGATGTATGACAACAGGACCCATGGTTTTTTCCACTTTTAGCTTCACCAGTTCTTATAGGACCCTCTCCTCTGTGAATGAACTGGTGTTTACCTCTATCCTTAGAGGTCCTTTGAAGTCCAGCTGTGGCTCTGCCCATCCTCTTCCACAGTTAAGACTGAACAGAAATGTTTGTTCAGGACTGCTGCTTTCCCCTGTCTCCCTCCACTATCTCCCCTTGGCCCCTCTAAGCTTTATTACTCTCCCTTTGCCTTCCTTCTCTCACTAATGTATCTGAAGAATATTTATCTACTTTTTAACCAACTGAGCTATTCTCTCCTCTGTTTTGCGCTTTAGTGCTCCTCACTGCCTTTCCCACCTCTCTCAAACACTTCTGGTACATTTCCTTCTCCTCATCCCTTTGTGTCTATTTATACTTCCTGAAGGCTAGCCTCTTTGCCTTTATACCTTTTCTGCCCATCCCGAGAACCAAAGTGGTTTTCTTCTCCTATTATATTTGCCTATTGACCTAATGCATTGTTTTGTTATCTCCGCTATAGCCTCCTTGAGTAACAAGTTACTTTGGGCAGAAGAAATAAAATGTGGAGGTAAAACGTTAATAGTTGTGTTCTGTTACCACCACCCAGATATCAGTGAACAGGACCATATAGGATTAATAAGCAGTGTAGCAGAGGTTGCTGATCGAGGGGTATATTATTAATGTGGGACTTCAACCTTCTAGGTATTAACTGGATAGATATGTCAGTATTTAATATAAAAGAGCAATAGTTCTTATACATGTTATTAAATATTGGACTAAACCAGATGGTTAACAGTCTTACATGAAGAAACAATGTCTTAGACCTGATTATTACAGATAGAGCAGATAGCATTAAAATTTAAATATGCTTGATAGTTGGAGATCCAAGGTGGCCAAGTAGGTGAGGGTGAGAGTGGAGGTGAGCTGGCTCTACTGTGATTTTTTGTTTGTTTGTTTTCTGTACCCAGGAGTTGAACTGCAATGTGTTTAAGCTGGTAACTATATGAACAGCACTGTACTATGTTATCCACTGCTATTACTCTGCAGTTGTAAGTTTGCAGCACAGGAAAACATTATAAAATACAAAGGAGAAATGGCTCACCTGTGCTCTTCTAGTGAACTGCCCTTCTCTCTCATGGAGCTGATTGAATTATGCTAAAATAGCTCAGGAGAGTGAAATAGCTTAAAAACTGCCACGCCACTTAAATTACTGTGAACAAGAAAAACAGCACAAAACTCTTCGCAAACCCAGACTCTTCACATACTCTTCGCCCTGAGCAGCCAGAGCCTGAACTTTCCCTACCTGGCTATCATTTGACTGAGCTGGCTTTCCCACTGTTTCATTCAGCTTCTGGCTTTACTATGGAGGCACTCCCCGGGGCACTCTCCCTGCTTCCTTGTACACCACAACCCCTGCGGCAAACCTCAATCCCGGAACTCAAAAGTTTAAAAATGCAGTTATTGAAAAGCAATCCCTTGCCCTCTGGAATGCAAATGGATACTGCCTCACTAAAATTGGAGCATTCCCTGCAGCCAGCAGCTTCTCAGGTTGCTTACACCCTGTCTTTTGATCTCCAGCAGGAAGATCCAGCTCAAAGTGGCAGCAGTGTGTATGCAGAGGGAAGCGCTTTAGTTGGGGCTAGGACAGGGAAACCCCAACCAACAACTTTGGTGGCTGTGTCCCAAGCCAAGAATTTACTTGTTACCATAGCACCCTCTGCTGCTATGAAGTCTCCTTCTGTGCTTTCAGGGAAATCTGTACTATGCAAGTCTGAGTTTGAACTGCAAAGTAAAAAGGCATCCCTGCAACAGGACTCTGTGCAAAGTTAACATAATCTCTAACTTTATAATAGCTGTTTCTAGTTCTGCCCCTGAGGTCTGTTCATCCACAATTACTGTGTCTGGGATAATTTTAACAGTTTCTAAACACAACCAGTGGGGCTCAAGTTTTTTCAGAAAACTCAGACCAATCTATTTCAGCACGGCAATTGAATCAGGCAAGTCACACCTACTCTAATTCAATGAATTCCAGTAGGTCCCTTAATAATGGCTTAAAGCAACCTGTGGATATTTCCTCTAATACTACTATGCCTTCAAAATTTACTAGTGTCACAGGCTGCTGAAAACCTAGTTGTTACTTATTTGACTTGAAATCCTCTGATAGTATTCCTTTGACAAAGGAAACTAATGTTTCTTCATCTTCCTAAAATAAATCTTCAGCTTCAAATCTGGATGACTTTCAAAGGGATGTCATATTGAACAGGAAGGGCTGCATCATAACCATTGTCAACAAACTGCCCTGGGTGGAGATATCCAGACTAGATCAGATTACTATAAATTACTGAGGCTGCAATTTTAAAGACACAAAGCACATTTTCTGGACCTAAGGACACTACTTTTATTCAACTGCGAGCTGTGTGAGAGATTCTATATTCCACTTGATATCTGCAACAAACATGCACTTTTGCTTAATTCTGTGGGAGGTGAAACTAACTACCCTTGGTAATTGCTTTTTATTCACATATTTATTTAGTGTTTAACCAAGAATTTATTTAAAGTATGTATTTGACTGTTTGTCTATAACTGGTGTGAGTATGTGAAACTTGGAAATTTTGCACAGGACTGTCTTGAAAACTGTATAGTATTGTCCAAATGACATGTACTTTTCCTGTATAAAAATAAAGTTTTTAACTACTACTACTACAAGAAGGGGCTTGCAAACTCTGTTTATCTTGTAAGTAACTTCAGAAGGATTTTACTTCTGCATTTGGGTAGATCCTTGGAGGTAGCTAGATGGTCTACTAGGATTTTCTGACAGTTAAACTATTTTTAAATAAATTACAGGTGGCTGAGGAGTTGAAAAAGAAGCTTGCAAACTCTGCTTATCTTGGAAATAACTTCATAAGTGTTTGAATACTGCATTTTGTTGTCCTTGGGGTAGCTGGATTGACTACTAGATTTTGGGACAGAAACTATTTTTAAATAATTTATTGGTGTGTAGGAGTTTGTGATAGTTAAACTATTTTTAAATAAGTTACTGTGGTTAAGGAGTTGTCATAGAAAAACCTGCAGTGTGAAACAGGAAAAGACAGTCTTTCAAGCAACAGAGGAGGTAGATCTAGGTTTACGCTTTGTTTGTTACAATTTAACATTTTCAGTGCAGGAAGAGTTTAAAGCACAGCTGACTTATTTTGGAGCTGATAGCTTTCAGAGCATAAACCACCAGGCCTGTTTTGGGGCTGGGGAGGTTTACCTGTGTCTGACTTGGATGTGTGGATTTTCTCTGTTTGATTAGCAGAATATTTCTCTGTCAAATTGTTGTGTAGGGCATCTTGCTGACAGGAAGGCACTCATCGCAGCAGTGGGTCAAATCTTTTAGCTGATTGTTTTGTGAGGGCACAGTTTAGGCCCAACCCTCTTCCCACCCCTCACCCCTGCCACCCCACCCACCCCTGGAAATAGTTCCTTTATACCTGGGGTTCTGACATCATTTCCTCAAGAGTGTAAGGTGATATCACTGTCATATCCTCTCTAGCACACTGCACTGACAATATAAGCATACACATTGTATAATATATATATATATATATATCTATATTACAAACCAATCACACCGCACACACGCACACAAAAAATGTGGGAGTAGTGCAATGTAATGGCTGTGGGGCAGCAGTCTTCCAGGAGTTTTTCTGGAGGCTGAGATGCTGCCCTATTTGCAGATAACTCTCTGCCCTGAGGGAGAAAGCTGCCCATCTTCAGGCCACACTGGACAGTAGTATGGGGACCTTCCCCAGGCCACACTGGATGGTGGGAAGGAACCTCCCCATCCAGACAGCACCAGAGCCACCACCACTACCTCAGAGGTTGGAAGAAAGCACAGCAGTTGGACCACAGGGCTCCGGAGAGGTGAGGATGGTGGAACAGAGGCACAACCAGTCAGTTGTTCCACACCACAATCCATACACCATTCTGGGAGAGCATAGCTCCCCCATGGATGCACCTGCAGAGGAGACTAAGGAGGCTGAGGATAACTGTCACAAGGGAGCCCACAGGAAGGAGGCAGAGGACACCACAAGGAAAGGAAGCAGCTCCTGGTGGGGACTCAATTATTAGGGGATAGAACTGGGGGAGCAGGAAAACTGAAGTAAGGTGCTCGCCTGGTGCCATGGCTTGAGAGACAGGAAGTGAATCCTCAGGATCATGAGAACAGCTGCACGGGAGTCTGAGCTAGACATCATTGTCCACCTAGGGACAAATGACTTGGCTAATCATGAGATTAGAGCAGTCCAGAAGGACTTTGTAGAATTGGGAGGGCCTAAGACAAGTAGCACACACAATATCCTTCTCTGAGGTGCTGCCTGTCAATGGCATGAGTGAGGCAAGGGTACTTGCACCATGCAGTTTAATGAATGGTTGAAAAATGGTGTGGAGCACAGGGGTTTGGCTTCATTGGGGACTGGGGTTCCACCTGGAGGAACACCAGCCTATACTGGCAGGATGGTCTGCATCTGTCCAGGAAGGGAACAAGTCTTTTGAGCAATCGGTTTAAAGGCTTCATTGGCAAGTTTTTAAACTAGTCAAGGGTGGAGGCACTGATAAGCAGCAGGAAAATCCATGCCTCTCCCTACAAAACAGGGTACTAAATGAGAAAAGGACTGAGGTAGACAGATCAGTGGGGGATGCTGCAAAAGAAGCTAAAGCCATCAAAAAATGGAGAGCAATGAGTACCAATGCCTGTAGTCTGAGTAACAAGCTTCCTGAATTAGTGGCCTTGATGGAGGAGGAACATCTGGATATTGTGGCAGTCACAGAAACATGGTACACACAAAACCATGACTGGGACATAAACATACCAGGATACACTATCTACAGGAGGGACAGGGAGGGTAAAAGAGGAGGAGGAGTAGCTCTTACATAAGGAAGGAATCAAAGAAACAGAACAAAATGGAAACAGGGAGGAGAAGAAGCACTGGGTAAATTGAAGACCGGCAATGGCACCACAATCTGCACAGGGTTAGATACAGAGACCTTCTCAGGGGAGAAATGGACAAGGAAATGATAGAAAGAATACTTAGAATGGCAGAAAAAGGGGAGATATTGCTGATGGGTGATCTGAATATGCCAGATGTTAACTGGATTGCGAGTTGCAGCAGCCACTTCAAAGAGTGGGGTTATTCTAGATGCCCTACAAGGGCATGCCTTAGACAACTAGTATTGGAGCCCACTCGAGAGGAGCAATCTTAGACCTGGTTCTCTCAAATGGAGATGAAGAGAGATCACAGATGTAGAAGTGGGTAGCCATCTGGGAACTAGCGACCATCAAACAGTGTGGTTCACAATAAACACAGCAATAGAGTCAAGCCTACACAAAGGCAAAAGTACTGGACTTTAGGAGGGCTGACTTTACAAATGGGTGAGTGCCTAAGGAATATACTAGCAATGGGCAGGAAGGAGGGGTGGAAGAACAATGGGGAATAATAAAACTGCCATCACAGAGGTAACAAGCCTTTATGTGAAGCAAATTAACAAAATGAACGATGTAAGAAACCACTATGGTTCTCAAAGAAAGTGGCAGTGAAGGTTCAAGAGAAAAGAAAGCATTCAGGAAGTACAAGGAATCACAGAAGGAGCAGGACAGGAACTGTAATCGAGGTAAAGCAAAAGGAAGCTGGGAAGGCAGTCAGAACAGCAAAGGCCCAAACCGAGGAAAAGATAGCCAACTCAGTTAAGAAGGGGGAGAAAACCTTTTATAGGTACATCAGGGAGCGAAGGAAGACCAAGGGAGGTCTAGTGAGGCTTAATAAAGAGGAGGTAGAGTGGGCAGAGGGTGACTGTGAAAAGGCAGAGATACTAAACAAATATTTTTGCTCAGTATTTACAAATGAAGAGGGGGAGGTACCTAAAACAAACAGTAGAAACACTCTGGATACAGAAGTTGATACCAGCCCATTTACAGAAGAAAGGGTTCTGAAAGAACTCTTAAAACTGAAAGTGGACAAAGCAATGGGGCCTGATGGATTCATCCAGAATTTAAAAGAACTAAGGGTAGAACTAGTGACACCACTGACTACCCTCTTTAACAAATCATGGAGGATGGGGTGGTACCTGAGGACTGGAGAAGGGCAGATGTGATCTCCTTCACAAATGTGGGAGCAAGGCAGAAGCAGAAAACTACAGACCTGTTAGTTTAACCTCAGTGGTAGGGAAAATGATGGAATCACTTCTGAAGGAAAGAATTGTTGAGTATCTAGAGGCTAGAGGGCTCAGGACCCAAGGCAGCATGGATTCACAGTGGAAGGTCATGCCAGACAAATCTGATAGATTTCTTTGACTGGGTGACCAAAGTAGTAGATCAGGGAGGGGCTGTGGACATGGCCTACCTAGACTTTAGCAAGGCTTTTGACACATTCCCACACAAAAGATTAATATATAAGTTAGCCAGCCTGGGAGTGGGTCCCAAGATGACAGCCTGGGTAAAGAATTCGCTAGAGAATAGGACACAGAGAGTAATAGTAAATGGAGTCCACTCTGAAGAAAGAGGGGTTACTAGTGGGATACCGCAGGGTTCAGTATTAGGACCGGTCCTCTTCAATGTCTTTATAAGCGACATTGCAGAGGGACTGGAAGGAAAAGTATGTCTCTTTGCAGATGACACAAAGATCTGCAACAGAGTTGATGCACAAGGTGAGGTGGAAAGGATGAGAAGGGACTTGGCAAGGTTAGAGGAATGGTCAAATGTATGGCAGCTTAGATTCAATGCTAAGAAGTGCAAGGTAATGCACCTGGGAAACAAAAACCCAGGGGTAGAGTACACAATGGGGGATGAGATACCAACAATAACAAAAATGGAAAGGGACCTGGGGGTAGTCATATCAGATGACCTAAAGGTGGCAAGCAATGTGAGAGGGCAGCAAGGAATGCTGGGAGGATACTGAGATGCATAGGGAGAGGCATCACCAGTAGAAAACAGGAAGTTATTATCCCTCTGTACAGACAGTTGGTGAGACCCCATCTGGAGTAATGCGTGCAGTTCTGGAGAGACCCAATCTCCGCAAGGACATAGACAGGATGGAGGCTGTCCAGAGGAGGGCATCTAAAATGGTGCAGGGTCTGCACCAGAAGAAATATGAAGAGAAACTTAAGGAGCTGAATATGTATAGCCTCGAGGAAAGGAGGAAGAGGGGGGACATGATAGAAACTTTCAAGTATTTCAAGGGAATCAACAAAGTCCAAGAGGGTAGCATCTTTCAAAAAAAGAGGTGTGCAAGAACAAGTGGGCACAATTTCAAGATAGAAGGGGGGCGGCTCAGAGGTAATTTAAGGAAGTATTTTTTCACAGAGAGGGTTGTGGATGCATGGAACGGCCTTCCGGAGGAGGTTGTGGAGTCAAAAACAGTAGTGGAATTTAAGCATGCATGGGACAGTCATAAGGCAATTCTAGGGGTTGGGGGTAGGAAGAAGTAGGCTGCTGGTTAACTAGGATCTGCAGCTTATCCATTAGGTAGGGAAATGGGCAGACTGGGTGGGCCAAGCGGTCCTTATCTGCCATCAAAATCTATGTTTGTATGTTTCTATGTCCTAAGCAGCATAGCAGCAATACAAAGATCTTTAGGCTTGCCTACTGATGCTGTCACATTCATAAATACTAAATTACTGGAAGCTCTGACACTAAGAATGGAACAAGGTGAAACTTGTGTTAGTAAAAGATTCAATTGATTCGATAAAAAAATATATCTTCCTTCACACAGCACAGTGAAAATCATTAACTAAAAAAGTTAAAGAACAAGATCTCATAGAGGAAACTTAAAATTAGGACACATTCCCGGGGTTCAGAAAGAACAGAAGATCCTGTGCCCTTTTTGAAGAACGTGTTACATTGGCCATGGGCAAAATTTATCCTGAGAAAAAATACAGCTTGAGAGGGCACACAGGAGTGGTAGCCCAAAACGATCTGAGTACTCTTACTTTGCTTGCATCAAGCACCACTGTTTTCAGGATACAGAGCTTTGGCTCAGAAAAGCAAGGACAGAAAAAGGCTTTGTGAAAGGTATGAAGTTTCAAGCCTATTCGGTTTCAATGCAGAGACTATGAATGACACAAGGCTTTCAATCACGCTATGGAAATGTCAGGTCTGATGGATCTCAAACATTGTGATAAGTATTATTAAAGACCATCTTATAATTCCTTTAAAATTATTTTCAATGCTAGCATTAAGGCCAGTATCACCCTGATTTTAAAAAGGGTGCCAAGCAAGATGTGGATAATTACAGTCCCATATGTTTAACTCCTGTGCTGGGTAAGGTTATGGAGAGTATTATTAAAGATTATTAAAGATCGGATTCTTGCTGACTTCAGTAATTTGGTTTTGAATCAACACGGTTTAAATTAAGGAACGTCTGTGACATCTAATTTGTTAAGTTTTTATGGATCAGTAAGCAAATGCCTAGGTCCTCATGTGATGTCATATTTTTAGGCTTCTGGAAGTCCTTTGATTCCGCTTCAACATTGGGCACTTAGTGAAAACTCAAAATATGAACATTAACTCCAAAGTAGTAAACTGGATTAGTAATTGGCTTCTGCCAATTGCCAGAGAGTGGTGGTATAAGGACACAACTCTGAATGGAAGCCTGACCTGTGGGTTCAGTTTTGCTCCGTAGTCTTTCAAGGTTTTATTGACGTCCTTTCTTCCAATCTCAAAAGCTGGATGGTCAAATATACAGACGACTGCAAAATTTGTGGTCCTTACAATACTGTTTCTGACTTTTCAATATTACACAAGGATTTAAATAAACTTTCCTATGAGTTAAAAGTAGGATATGTGCTTTAATATCAACAAATGTAGTGTAATGCATTTTGTCTCACATAATCCCACCAACTAAACTCTTGGAGGCAAACAGTGCCAGTTGGGTGCCAGAGGATCAGTGCTGGGACCAGTCCTAATTCAATATCTTCATCAGTGACATTGTGCAGGATCTAGAAGTCAGAACTTCCTGCTCACTGATGACACAAAGTTCTGTAACAGAGTGGACATGCCAGAGGTGTATACAGAATGAGGAGAGACCTGCAGAAGCCTGAAGAATGGGCAAGGGTTTAGTAGTTGAAATGTAATGCAAAAAAGTGCAAAGTAATGCATATGGGTCATAAAAACCATGGAACAATATATCAGTTTGGGGGGTAGTGAGGATATAGTATGCACCAAACAGGAAAGGAACCTTAGAGTTATCATCTCTGATGACCTCAAGGTAGGGGAACAGTGTGGCAAGGTGGCAGGTAAAGCAAATAAGATGCTGGGATGCATAGGCAACAGCGTCACCAGCAGGAAAAACAAGGTCATAATTTATTTATTTATTTGTTTGTTTTCTGGGAAGGGTACTAGCCATAAAGATTACTATTTTCAGACATGATCCGGGAAGTTACAGACATAAACAGTACAATACAGGTAATGGTAGGATGTGACTTTAGACAGTAACTGGCATGGTACAGTTTAAACATAAAACAGTGAATTACAGCAGTAGGATGCAAATACAGTAACATCACACATCTGCTATACAAGACACTAGTGAGGTCACACCTGGAGTACAGTGCCCAGTTCTTGAGATCTTACCTACGTAAGGACATAGACAGGGCGGAGAAGGTTCAGAGGAGGGCACCAAAGATGGTACAGGGATTGCATCACAAGTCCTATGAGGACAGGTTGAAGGACCTGAATATGTACTCCTGTAGAAGAGAAGTGAGAGAGGGGATATGATAGAGACATATAAGTACCTTATGAGGAGAAACACTATTTTCCAGCAAAAAAGATGTTCCAGGAGTAGAGGGTGTGAGATGAAGTTGGAGGAAGGTGATTCAGAGGAAATGTGAGGAATAATTTCTTCACAGAAATGGTGTTGGACACGTGGAACACCTTGCCTGAGGAAGTGGGAGGGGGCTGAAACAATCACGGGATTTAAGAATGCATGTGATAGACTTAAGGGAATCCTGGAGGTTAGGGGTATGGGCAACAGATTTCTAGAAAAACTTAAAGTAATCTTACAAGCTCAAATGGGCAGACTGAGTGGGCCACAGGCCTTATCGGCTGACTGTATCTCAGTGTCACCATTGACGCATAACCTCTCCTTTAGTACCCAGATTACTGAACTGATTAATAAATCAAAAAGGACATGCTGGGCTATCAGATGAAATATTAAATCAAAAGACCGTTCTGTGTTATTACCATTATACAGAGCATACATTCAACCCTCATCTTAATTTCGGCCTCAGTTGTGAAACCCATATTTTAAAAATGATAAGTTATGGATTGAGAGTGCACAGCATCTCATAACTAAGTTCATGAAAGAACTGGGTGAAATGAACTATAATGAAAGATTAAATGCTCAGAAATTAATACGTTTAGAAACCAGGAGACTCTGAGGTGATTTTCTGTGTGTTTGGGGTATTATTAAAGATCAACAGCTTATGTCAAATATTGGCCTTGATTTTAAAACAAATTAATGTGGAGATACTTGGACACCCACTGCAGCTCTCCATACCAAGGTTCTATACTGTTAGGAGGAGGATTTCTTCTCAATGATAGTAGTGCATTCCTGGAACTCACTTCCACTACATGTGGTAGTTAATGACTCTTAAGTCTGTTTTTAAATATAGACTTGACCAATGGCTACTTTCAGGATGTTCAGAGTCATACTATAACTAATTTAATAGAAGCTACCATGGGCTTTGCCATTTGCTCCTTTCCTCTAATTTACTGAACTTTAGTGAAATATTAAGTGACAAGGGGATAAAATATACATTACTTCCAACTGCCAAATTATAATTTTTTCTTATTGGCTAAATGTGCTATTTTCTGAATCCAAAAGATACTGAATTGGCATTAAAAGAAGCTTCTTCGATGGACTCTGTATCAAAATGTTCCCACCCAGCAGGTTTAACTCAGACCTCACTAGTCTTTGGTCATCAGCCTCTACCCCAACTGGTACTTGAGAACCTTACAGAAGACTCTCTCCAGTCTGGAGATTCTGGAACTTAAATTTGTGTACTACTCTGGTCGTAAATGTTCTGCAATATATTAAGGGGGATGTGACACATAGGTGGGGAGGAGGAAAATGAGGAAAAAAAGAAGTTTAATGTGAAAATTATGATGGACTGTAAGAATTAACACTATGTTATATCTTTGTTTTCAGATGTGTCTATTATATTCACCATGTTATACACTTTATGGGTAAACATGAAGTGGTGATTTACTGGCTTTCATCTGTCCTGGTATACTCTTCCTCTACTTTCGATTAGAATTAGGGCCTATCTCTGCTCCCCCATCTCTCAAGATAAGTGGGATATCAAAGGCTGTCTTTTGTTTATGTATCAAGAGTGTGGGGAGAGCTATTTGTGGGTGGGAGGAGAGTGGTCAGGGGTAGGATTGGGGTCCAGTGCTCATTTTGTGTTCTAGGTCTTTAGCTCAATGGATTATTGAGTGTAGGTTATAGAGGAGATATTCTTTAGTTTTCCAGTATGAATATTACTGTAGCATGGCATCAAAGTGGCTAGGGAAAGGTTTTGAAAATGTATGGCAAGCTTATACCACATGTATCAGATTATACTGTATGCTTATTAAGATTTTAGTGTATAATGTTAAGAGCCTCTGGAATAGGAATAAGGCAACTAGAGTATTTCAATATGCTGATCATAAAATGGTAAATATTTTATTACTTCAAGAAACACATTTCTCTGATAACGATCTGGAATTTTCTCTAAAAAATGGGGTCCAGGTGTTGCTACTAGCTACTCTATTTCAGCCACAGGGGTAGCAATATTTATTTAAAAAAATCTTCAATGGAATTTGGCAGGTCAGTACTTCACCCTCAAGAAAGATTTGTTATAGTACAAGTCAAAACTTTAAATGGCAACTTTACTCAAGCCAATATGTACTTGTCAAATATTAGTGACCCTCAATTTTTCATAAATTTCTTTTTAGAATTAGCAACCTTTGATGACTCCTTCATTAAAGGTGGTGATTTTAATGTTGCTTTGAATTGCAGGCTTAATAAGTTGTCCTTCTTTTTGGATAATATGACTTACATCAGGTTCCATATCTTAATGACTGCCAAAATGGGATCGATGTTGTGACAAAGTCAGAGCAGTGAAAATCAGTGTTCATGCTTTAACTCCCCAGCACACACAACAAAATGGCTCCACGGACTTATAATTTTTCTGTTTATGTGGGGGGCTGTGGTCATTGCACCCCCCTGCATGGGGCCTCACCCCCACACCCTCCTACTTAAGGATTCTTAACTCCAGGGGGATGCATGTTAAGGGGAAATAAAGAAATAAATTCTGGCCAGGTACAACAAAAACGAACTTGCTCCCAGACCCAAATACAGCACCCTACTGGCCAAATCCATGAGCCGACCCACTACACCGTGGGGCCAACTCAGCAGCCTATCACAATACCACCCCTTACAACCCCTCCCACCCCTCACTGGATATGCTTGCTCCCACCCAACCCCCATGCACATATCTGTAACAGCTTCCTGTCGTTATAGTCACCCACCCCATCCGTCGCTGTAGGTGCCCGGTCCCCTGTACCATGCGATGTGATTGAGTCATCATTTCAGCGTCGCCGGTCACTGTCGCCACATCACTGGATACCCTTCCATCATTAGATCATTAAAAGAATATATGGAGACTCTAGCTTTGATAGATATATGTAAGAATCGAATTTAGATTTTCAAACCTTTTTTTTCACTTCCTCTATCAAAACTACACATGTATAAATTATTTTGTGGCTTTCCATAGTCTTCTAAATTCCATTCATTGCATTAAATATCATAACATTGTTATTTCTGTTCATGCATCTGTCAAATTGCTCATCAAAACTGCTTTATTTTCATCTGACAGAGTGTGGTCTTATGGATCCCATGTTCTTTAAGGACAAGTGTTTTTATACTATATATAATTCAATAATATACATTTTTTCAATTTAATCAACAGCTGAAACCTCCTCAGCAATTAGCTGGGAAGTTTTTAAAGTGGCAATCAGGGGTTCATTTATCAAGTATACTTCTTATGAGAAAAACAAAGTAAACAACAAATGGAATTATTGGAAAAAGCTCCACTTCAATCAATCCACATCTCCAATCAAGACCAAATTATTTATAATCAACTATTATTGATGAAAAGACCAAATAAACAAACTCTCCTCAAAGGAGATTGAAAAGCAATCTTGCTCACTAGAGTGAAATATTGTGCTGTGGTGGTAAATGAAAAAGTAATGGCTTTACAACTACAAAAGAAAAACAAAGTAAAGTATTTTTTTCCACACAGGTTGATAATTAAGCAATAGTAAAAGACCCAAAGAAATTAATAATATTTTCATGCATATTACAAAATGTTATACTCGAGCAAGATAAATTTCAGACGTGGTTAATACCTTTCTGTCAAGCCTTAATCTTCCCCAAATGTCTACTGATCATAAATTGTTACTTGATGCCCCTTGACTTCAGATGAAGTATTGTATACAATTAAAAATCTGACAGCAGGTAAAGCCCCAAGAATAGATGGTTTTCTGTACATTTTATAAACATTGTGTGCTCTAATTGCTCAGCCCTTTTTAGGTGTATTTAATTAATCTGTTCACATGGGATACTGACCCTCTTTTAATAATACAAAATTGCAGTTTTGCAAAAGGATATGAACCCATAATTAGTTGCTTCCTACCCCTACATCTCTTCTTAAAATGATATGAAAATTCGTGGAAAGCTACTCGCTATATGGCTAGAAAAGGTTGTTCCCAGCCTCATTCTGCCTGACCAGAATGGATTTATTAATGGTAGGAAATTGAGGGCCTATACAAAAGGTTAGTTAATATAATTGACTCTTCTAAACAACAAGAAGCCTTAATTTACTTCTCAATGTTGAAAAAGCATCCAATTAGGTCAAATCGGAACTTTAAATTACAGGTCTTTAAAAATTTTGGATTTGGATGAAATTTTATTAGATGCATTCAGACTTTATACAAAAACCTTAAGGCTGTTGTACAAACCAATCATAATTTTTCCACTAGTTTTCAGTTAACTTAAGGCACCAGACAGGATGTTGCTTATCACCGTGACTGTTTGCCTTTGTTATTGAGCCCTTAGTGGTTGCCATCAGGAGTTCAAATACCATTAAGGGTTTTAAACTTAGTAAACAGGAACACAAGATTAGCCTATATGCTAATGACACTTTGATATACTTAATGGATCCATCTGCATCTGTCAATGTCTGTATGAACATTATTAAAATAATTGGGGAAGCCTCGGGATATTAGATTACTCTGGCAAAAACAGAGGCATTACATTTAAATCCCCCTGCTAACTCTGAATTTAATAATTTTCACCCAGTATCAATTTTGTCAGCCCTCACAAAAATACAGGAGAAAATAGGTACATTCACAGCTTAATCAACACATTAGGACTTATGATTTGATCTCCTCAAACCAGCATGGCTTTTAGGGAATATAGTACTTTGACTGCCTTGGTTGGACTCACAGACACTGTCCACAGGGCTGCCAAGCTTGTTGCCTAACAGGGTAGTATTCATTCAACTTAGTGGACCCTGCCATTTTATTGAATCACCTTGTGCATGTGGGACTGAGAACTCATGCCATCAAATTGTTTAGGAGTATATAAATAACAGGTTTTAATGTGTCAGATTTAATGAGTCTATTCTATATTTCAATTAGTTCAGTGTGGAGTCCCCAGAGCTCCATACTGGGCCTTTAGTTTTACTCTCTTAATTGATCACATTTTATTCTTTGGTAACCGGGTAAGTGACTTGCTCAGAGTCACACAGTATGCACGTGGAGGTTGTGAGAATCAAACTCAAATCTGGTCTGCTGGATGCATCAAGCTCATTCACACCTCATTCCCTTTCACAAATATCACATTATTATGATCTGATACTATATGCAGATGATGCAGCATTGTTGACGCATAATACATCTGTTTTAGAAATAAACTCTACACTAAGTTCTGAGTTTATCAAAATTCAAGACTGGCTCCATCAAAATAACCTGGTCTTACACAAAATCAAACCAAAAGCCATGTTATCTGGATCTAATGTTAAAATAAAAAAAATGTTCAAGAGATTTTCCAGTGCATTCTACAAGGGAAGTCCAACTGTAATCATATATTCATTTAAATATCTTGGTATTATTCTGGATTCATCTTTAAAATTCAATATTCATATGGATAAAATTATGTCAAAGTTACATACAAAGATAGGAACTCTTTATCGATTATTAAACTCATTAACAAATGATACACACACAGTATTATTATAGCACAACAAAATCTTCTCCCAATACTGAATTATGCATCACTTGTAACTGATAGTGTGCCTGTTTGTACTGTATCTAAAATATAATCTTTGTTACAAAGAATTTGAAATTTGCACTCTTGCTCAACATTGTACTCACCATCATCAAATACTAAATCTACTTGATTCTTGAAATCTGCTCAGAATAACTATAAGTTAGCAATGTCATCTTTCACATTTAAGATAATGAACACAGACACTCCCATTACGATATGAAACATACCAGTCAACTATTCCTCCATCTATCAGTCATGACTATCTTTAAAATCTCAATTGGTCTTGCTCCTTGTATGTACAAAAGCAGGAATAGAATCTTTGCTCAGTGTGCTGCTTCTGTGTGGAACTCTTTGCAAATTACTCTTAAGCAATCTACCTCTACTAATTCTTTATGGCAGTTTTAATCATTTTAAAGCTTGAATGACTGTGTATGTAAATGAATGTATTGATGGCATTTGCTATTTTTGTGTCTTACTGTTATTTTATGTTTGTATTTACTTGACTTCAGATTGTACCTGAAAAGGAATATAAATTCCAGAATACTTATCTGCAGTACTAAATAAATTAAATGAAATTAAATGAAAATGAAATGAAACTCTACTCTCTCTCTCTGGAACTACAGTCTTTAGTGTCTAAGCAGGTAAAATACTTAGGAGTCATTATAACAAAGAAAGTAATATTCTTGTATGATACCAATTATTTAAATTTATTTAAATCTATTTGTGAGACCTAAGAAAATGGCAAAATCTTCTGCTTACATTATTTGGGTGTTACAACATTGTAAAATAAACATTCTTCCTCAATTTCTTTTTATTTTGGACACTTCTTATATCAAATCCATTAGCTATTTTAATGGCTTAGATAGGACTATATCAAATTTCATGTGGAAGGGAAAAGCCAGACTTAGTCTGGATAAATTAAGACTTCCTTTCATATGGGAGGTCTCACTTTGCCAAATTTTATGATGCACTATTTGGCCACTCAAATTTCTCAAATGCAGGACTGGTTCAAGAGAGACCCTTTGGATAGCAAAAGAAATAGAAACCATTTTCATAATTATTCTGACCCTAAGTATATTTAGGAATCTAAGTACTATACCTCTAATTACTTATAAACAACCACCATTGATAACTACTTTAATACTTGCTAATGTTGGAAAACAATTCATGATACAAATGACTGGCAGGACATTTTTGGGGGTGGAGGGAATATATTCCTATATGTGGCAATTCTGGATTTAAGCCTTCAGTCTTGGATAAGTGATTTCAGAGCTGGCAAACTTTAAGAATCCAAAATATTCTTGATTTATTTATCAATAATATTTTGATGTCTTTCAACAGCTTTCTACTAGATATCTTATTTCAAATCATCATTCTTTAGATTTCTACAATTGAGAAATAATTAATGGGGCTCCCTTTTTCATAGAGAGGGTGGCATAATTTGCTGTTATGAAGGAGCATTTATAACGCAACACGCAGCACAGTTCTCCTTCCTCGGTGCATGCGCCTGCTGCAGTGTCTCTTCTTAGCTTGCCACTCTTCTGGCCCACAGCCCAGCCGCCAAGCAAACACAGTGGTAAGCAGTGTTAAATATATATAAAAAAAGAACTTCTGCTTTTACAGATACAGGGATAGCAAAATATTTAAAATAAAAAAAACATGAAACCGCCACAAATTAAACCTGTCGACAGGACAAAAACTGTACCTGAGCATGACCACACTGAAACTGCTGCTATTTTATATAATTGCTGTAGCCAAAAGGAGACTCATCAATTATAAAATAAAATATGGGGTAGTGTGTGTGTAAACTTAGGTTTACACACACCCTTAGGGATTAATGCTTTGCACAAAACCCTCAAGCTTTGCTCTTGGGTCTATGTAGCATCTAACCCTCGGGTGTGTAAAAATTCTCGAACACACCACCCCATACTTTTATTCTATATATTATATATAAGCTTCAAGGATTATATGTTCTCTCCAATCATTGAGATTTTAACTGAACCTGACTCTAGTTCTAAACTTGTATCTTTAATTTACCAGTTACTACTGTACTAGAGTATAGTTCTATAAATCTTAATTCAGACAGGGCTCACTAGGAGCAGCATCTGAATTTACAGCTTACTGAGGAGAAGTGGAAGGGTATTTTACTTTATCCTCTACAAGAATTCCATGCCTCAAAACTCCAACAGATCCAGTTTAACATTGTACACTGGACTTACCGTACTCCTTCTAGTTTGCATAACTTGAATTCAAACCTGAATAAAACATGTCCCAGATGCCTCAATAACCCAGGATCTCTTTTACATATGTTTCCTATTTGTAAACAACTGTGTCAATTTTGGGCACAAATACAGGTGATCCTGGAACAAGCTACTGCATTCAGACTGGCTGTATACTCTCTACCATTCTTACTGGGGTGGAAGATCAGACTGGACTAGAAATCTAATTGTTTAAAACAACAATGAAAACTACTTTCTTTCGGAATTATTATGGCAAAAACTCTATCCTTCTAATTTGGAAAGATACTGCCTTCCCCAATCAATACATGGCTTAATTTTATTATTATTATTATTTTTTTATTTCTTTTCACCTCCTTGGCTGGGGTGGTCCTCTGGTTCCCATTTCAGGTGACCTTCCTCAGATGCTGCCTTGGACCCAGTCAGAGCTTGAACCTTTTGCCCTGCCATCCCAGGTTGCTTCACAGTGGGGATTTATCTCATGCACTGTGGAGACCTGAAGGCTGGGGGCTGAAGGGAGCTAACTTGAACGGGTCTATTACGGTGCTGATAGAAGTCTGCCATCATCACACCTGAATATTATTTTGTCCCTTGTTCCCCACCATGGTGTAAGCATGCAATGATGTCACAGACTTTCCTGTGCATACTCTCACCTCAGTGCATCTGATGCCTGCACATGGTAACCCATATGTTGATCACTGAGCCTGCAGCAGCTCCTGGCCACTGCCAGGAACCAGTGGCTCAGTGATCCTCCCCACCTCCCTAAGGAGAAGAGCAGTCCACAGGATGCTTGATTCTCCACCCGAACCAACCCCCAATGCTCCAAGTCCATTCCCAAACTTGGGTCTCTGGTATGGTGTAAGGTATGGCATTCAGCACCTCAACCTCAGTGCCACCGGGCTGGCATGTGGCTTTAATTTTATGATGCAGCTCTATAAACTCAAAAATATTAATTATTTCCATAAGGACCAGGCTGACAATTTTGAGGCTATTTGGATGATGTTCTTGAGGTATCTGGGTACTAATTAGTCCTATAATTTATTGCCTTAGTATTGAGGACATTAGACTATTTGTATCATGAATGTGAATTATTTTTCTTTCTCTGGGTTAACTTGTTCTTGTCTGTTATGTATAATAGCAATTTACTATGCCTTTGGTTAATTAATGAATGTGTTTTGTTTGTTTCTGGATGTTTACTGTATTTGAATATTTTCAATAAATAATGACAAAAAATTAAAGATATTCAAAACCTAGGGAATAGTGACCATGACATGATCCAATTCTCTTTTTCAACCAAAATACCAACACCTAAGGGTACAGAAACACAGAAACAGACCATTTTATAAAGAACTATGATACAGCTAATTTTAACAAAATAAGGGAAGAACTACAAAATGGATTGGATGCAAATATGCAAAAATGCAGGGGTTAAGCATTTCTGGTTATACTGAAAAGCAAATTACTTGAATTATAGAAGGTAAACATATATCATACAATCTGCTCAATAATAATAGAGGAAAAATTCCTCAATGGTGTACATGCAAGATAAAAGGCCAGCATATTATGCTATGTAAAAATACCCAACAAAGTTTAATATAGATACATATAGAAACAAACTGAAAAAAGTAAATATATGAGGATATATTGGGAGGATGGGGGAAGTGGTAAAAGGGTACCTGGCCAGAATTCAATCTGGTATGGACACTAACCAGAGGTGGAGCTCATAAAGCTGGGGATAGTGGAGGCAACCAAAACCTGCTGCAAAGCCCAGAGGAAGAAGGAAAAGGTAAGGAGGAAAAGAGTTGCCTTTAGGAAGTACAAGAAAACAGAGGGGAGGACAGGGAGGAGTACTTGACAGAATCGAAGGAGGTGACAAGGCCAGTAAGGGAGCCAAAGCATCTACAGAACTCAGGCTGGCACAAGGCATTAAGAAGGGGAAAGGACTTCTTTAAGTACATCAGGAGAAAAGGGCTGTAAGGACCACACAGTAAGGATTAGGGAGGAGGAGGGGTTGGGTGGAAGCAGGGTGCGATAAGGTGGAAGTACTAAATGAGTACTTCTACTCAGTATTTACTAAAGAGAAGAGGGGGTGACACCCAAGGTGGGAGAAATGGCAGAAGCAGGGTGGGAAGTGGTGACAGATGTGGAAATCATGGAGAGCAGAGTTTGAGAGGGTTTGAAGGCACTGAGGGTGGACAAGGCACCAGGCCCAGATGGCATCCACCCCAGGGTACTGAAGAAGCTGGCAGAGGTCCTTTCAGGACTTTTGGCAGACCTATTTAATGCCTCACTACATTCAGGGTGTGTACCTCAGGACTGGAGGATGGCTCATGTGGTGCCCCTCTACAAGAGTGGCCCCAAGGATGAACCTGGAAACTTCAGACCAGTAAGCCTCACATCCATCATGGGTAAGCTAATGGAGACTATCCTGAAGGAGGCTGGTGCCCTCCCAGAGGCCAAAGGACTACAGGACAGCAGACAGCATGGCTTCATACATGGCAGATCCTGCCAAACCAACCTGGTTGAGTTCTATGACTGGGTAACTAGGCAACTGGACAGGGGCCATGCAGTGGATGCCTGTACCTGGACTTCAGTAAGACATTCAACTCAGTGCGACATGGAAGGCTGGGAAGGAAGTTAGTAGGCATGGGGCGGGTGCAAAGCTGGTGAGATGGGTGGGAAACTGGCTGCAGGGAAGGCAACAGAGGGTGGTGGTGGGTAGGAGCTCTCACACCAAGGGCAGTGATGAGTGGTGTTCCACAGGGCTGTGTTGGAACCAGTGTTGTTTGGGATGTTCATTGCAGACATATCATGGGACATCAAGAGCAAGATCAGTCTGTTTGCTGATGATACCAAGGTAGGTGTGGTGGTGGATGACCTAGGGGGATGTCAGGGGTTGCAGAATGATCTGGCAAAGCTTGAAACCTGGTCAGACACCTGGCAACTGGGCTTTAATGCCAAAAAGTGCAAGGTGCTGCATTTTGGGATGAAGAACCCAAGAAGGAGTTACCAGCTAGGGGGAGTGCAGCTAGCCCAGACAGAGGAGGAGGAGAAGGATTTGGGTGTGCTCATTACAGGGTCAATGAACAACTCAGCACAATGTAGGAAGGCAGCTGCAAAGGCCAACAAAATGTTGGGTTGTATTGCAAGGGGTATATCCTTGAGGAGGGAGGAGGTGATTCTGCCACTGTATAGGTCATTAGTTAGACCACACCTGGAGTACTGCATGCAGTACTGGTGTCCATATCTGAAGTGGGACATTAAGTTACTGGAGGGGGTGCAGCGCAGAGCGACAAAGATGGTCAAGGGGCTGGGGGACTTATCATACAAGAGGAGGTTGAAGGAGTTGAACATGTACTCACTGGAGGAGAGGAGAGACAGGGTGACATGATTGAAACCTTTAAATACATGAAAGGAATAAACAAGACAGGTACAGAGGGCTGTTCAAAGTAAGGGAGGGAGGGTCACCAGGACCATGATATGAGACTGGGCGAGGAAGGTTCTGGAGGAGATGAGGAGACACTTTTTACAGAGAGGGTGGTGGCTGGGTGAAATGCATTACCTGCTGAGTGGTATGCAGTAGAACAGTGGACTGCTTCAAACAAGGATGGGACAGGACAAGGGAGGGTTAATGAAGGAAAGGGTGGAAGGGAGGGCAGCGGCAGAATAAGGGGTGCTAGCTGCACATTCGAGCGAACTTGATAGAACCTCTAGGCCTTTATCTCTGGCAAATTTCATATGTTCATATGATAAGAGGAAAGAGTCGAGGTATACCTGTGTGACTGCCAAAGAGTGGTGTGACAGGTGGTTGAAACTCAGTGTGGACCACTAACGCTGTAACATTCAGAGAGCAAGCACTAAGGGTTATTGCTGCTAGGGGAGGTGAAGCAGTGCCTAGGAAGTGCTTAATTGATCTGTAGTCCCTAGGTGCTTGTGGTTTGAACTACAAGTATGAGCGCTAGAAAGAGTTTTTAGTTTTAGCTCTTTTAAGGGCTCAGTTTATAAGATAGAATATTGTGCTGCAGTTAGAAGCAAGTAATTTAAAGAAATAATGAGTGCAAGGGAACTGTAGGCAGACCACGAGTGACCTGTACTTCCGGGTCACAGCTGAAGTTAAATTCTAGGGCTAGAGCGAGCGGTGCAAGTGAGAGTGGTGCCGCACACAAAGACGTGTGCCGAGACATGCGTGTTCGGCGCGTGTCTGGCGTGTCCAGCGTGCAAGGAGCGAAAGGAAGAAAAATACTGAACAAAAGGAGACAACAAGGCATGTAGAAGAGTGGTGTTTGTATGTACATATAGAACAGAGGAGTTGAAGGATCCTCAGGATATATTATAATAGGAATTAGGGAGTATTAACTAGATGTTTTGAACTAAGACAGTATTTAAAATAGTAAGCAGCAAAACAATGGAGGTGTTGGTGGTAGCAATTTAAATAAGTAAACGCTGATTAATCAGATAATAGTTAATTATTAGTATTTAGTTGCAGTACAGATTGTGTAGTTACATAGGAGGTTAACAAATAAGTTATTATAGAGTGTTATCTGTCTGGAAGGTTGCTCAGAAGGAATTATTAGATTTGGACTGTAGAATTTACAATATAATAGGTGAGGAATCCGTGTAAACTAGATAAGTAGCAAGGTTTTGGGGATTTCAAACATTAAATTGAGTATAGACACTGAATAGGAATACCACAAAAATGGACACCAATATGGTTAGATTGAAAGGGGAGAATTAGAGTTAAGATGTTTGATATGTAAGAAAATATCAACAGAAGTGGTAAATGAAGTGCTAGTGTACACTTGTCAAGAGTGTATACTAATTAAAGAATTGAGCGACTTTACAGTAATTTGGACTTGGAAATGAAATTAGTTTCATTACAGCAGCAGAGCATAATACAACATTTACAAGAACAGTGTCATGACCAGGATAATGGAGCAGAAATAATGAACCCCCAAAAAGGCAATATGAAAAGAATGAGAAATACTGATGGTGAAGGGTGGCATGGAAAACAGAAAATATAAGAAAGGAAGAAGAGCTATGAGATTTACATTGGAGAAAAATAATAAATATGAGCAATTGATTAATTTGAATGATGGTCAATCACAAGAGGAAATTGATGAAACACATATAGAATCTGAATTAGGTTGTAATGGAAAAAATCACAGAGAAATGGAAAAAGATGCAAACTAACAGATATAAGAAAATGAATATTGATGATCAGGAAAATAGTGATGAAAGATTAAGGTAAGGAGTAGAGAATGATAGGACTGATGATGATGATGATAGTAGAAAAAGGAAAACTGGAAATAATAGGGATTTAGAGGACAATTGGCAAAATATAGGAATTATTCAGCAAACAGACAAACAAAATGTTTTACAGGAAAAGTGCAGAGCAGAGAGGGCAAGAGGAATCTCAAGCAGCAGAAATGATAGAGACAGGACTACAAGGGGAAGGAAAAATGATGATAGATCCAAACAAAAAAAATAATGCTTATGTTTTAGGTGACTCAATAGTCAAATACACAGATAGGTTATACATCATGGGGAATAAAGAATATATAACAACTAGCTACTTCTCAAGAGCAAAATTAGAGATGTACAAGAAATGTTACCTAATATTGTAAAAATGAAACAGGAGAAAATGTATTAATTTTACACTTGGGAGTAAATAACATTAAACACCAAAACATTAGTAGTATTAAGCAATAATGTATGAATATAAGAGAGGAAGTAAACAGATTGGGATGTAAAGTATATTTTTTAGAGAAACTTCCAGTGCCAATAGAAAATCATGATGTTCAGAGTAAGGTAAGATAAGTAAATAATTGGATGAGATTGTGGAAACTGAAGGAGGGGATATGTTATGTGACTCATTGGGAACAATTTATAAATGAACCAAGTTATTTCTGTCAGGATGGGTTGCATTTATAAAAAAGGAAGTAGAAAATTAGAATTAGAATTAAAGAAGGTTTGGATACTCATTTAAACTAATACTACCAGGAGACTGGTAAGACAATCAAGGATTGTATCAGTGGATACATCTAAAAAAAGCAATGATCAACAGAAAGATATAGAAAATAGAAAGATAAATAGTATGCTATACAATTGCCTGAAGGTATGGTCTCTGAATGCGAGAAGTTTCAATCTAATAAGGAAAGCTAAATTGGAAATAAGACTCAAGACAGAATCAATAGACATGTGTAGCATAACAGAAACATAGTGGGAGAAGGATTCAAAGTGGAACTGTGAAATAGAGGGATATGAAATGTATTCAAAGGAAAGAGGAAATAAGAAAGGAGGAGGTATTGCTATTTATGTGAGGCAGGGAATTATGAGTACTTTGTACAACAAATGTGATCAACAAGGTGAAACAGAATCATTATGGGTAGCAGTAAAACAAGCACAAACACAAAATAAATTATTGTTAGGCTTATTTTACAGACCACCAAATTCTAGTAGAATACATGATGACTATATAGATAAAGAGATCAGACAGATAGCAATGCAGGGAGATGTAATCATTTTGGGGACTTCAACTTACCAGATATAAACTGGGATAATACAACTGCAAAAATGCTGTGTATAGAAGATATTTAGAAATGATGGATGAAGTAGGACTAACTCAACTGGTTTATAAGCCAACAAGAAGAGGTAGTATTTTGGATTGGATTATAACCAATTGTGAAGCATTAATAATTAAAATAAATATTATAGAAAATGTAATTAATAATGCTCCATGGGGTAGTTCAATTTTACATAAAAATGATAGAAAATTGACCCTAAAAGGTAGTACAATAATAAGAAATTATAAAAGGCTAGATTTCATATGATAAAATGAAGTTGGAAAATGGAACTGGAAGAGTTCATTTAAGGATAGAACAGTGGAAGAAATGGGAGATACTAAAAGTAAAAATACAAAGTTGGAAGATAAATATGTCCCTAAAAAGAAATGATACACTAAAAATGGAAAAAACCTATGTTGTACAAAGACAATAGTAAAGTTATGTAAGAAGACAAAGAAAGCTTATGACAACATGAAAAAATTAGGGACAGAAGATGCTATTAAGAATATAAAGTAATATTGAAAATGTTGAAATCCAAAATAAAAGAAGAAAGGAAAAGATTAGAAATAAATTTAGTATATAGGAAGAATAATGGAAAGGGATTATATTCTTATATAAATAATAAGAAAATGTCAGGGCAATTAGGATCCTTGCATATAGATGGTAGTGAAGTTACTGAAGTAAAGAAAATGGTAGAACATCTAAACCAATATTTTTGTTCAGTGTATGATGACAAAGAAAAGGAAGAGATTAAAGTCAATACTAATATAAAAAATAATTAAAGATGGAGGTAACAACAGATGAAAATCAAAACATTTTGAGAGAGTTAAAACCATTCAAATCGGCAGGTCCAGTTCTATCGCATCTAATGTTGTTAAAAGAAATTACTACACAGATAGCACCCTGTGTAGAAAATTTAATAAATAGGTCATTTATTACCGGGGAGATACCTGCTGATTGGAGAACTGCAACAGTGATACCAATTTACAAAAAAAAAGGGAATAAATATGTCTATGACAAATTATAGACCAGTAAGCCTAACAGCAGTTCTGTGTAAAGTGGCAGAAGGCATTCTGAGAGACAAGCTAGAGGAAGATCTGAAGGTTTTAAAGTGAATGATGAAAAGCAACATGGGTTCAAAAGAATAGGTCATGTTTATCAAATCAACTTATATTTTACAAATACATCAATAAAACAACATCTAAAAATAACCCGAAGAATATTTTCTTCCTTGACTTTCAGAAAACTTTCAATAAAGTACCTCATAATCAACTTATTACAAAAATGGTAAAAATGTGTGTGGATAGTAAGTTGATTAGATGGGTACAGAGCTGGCTGAGAGATAGAAAACAGGCAGTAAGGATAAGAGGAGTTATGTCAGGTCTAGAGGAAGTTACGAGTGGAGTTCCACAGGGGTCAGTGTTAGGTCCTATATTATTTTCATTATACATAGGAGATATACAGTATGGTATCCAGAACCTTATGGTGAAATTTGCAGATGATGTAAAACTGGGAGGACAGGTGGGCTCAATGGAAGAAATTAAACAAATGGAGATGGATCTAAAACAAGTAGAGAAATGGGCAAGAGACAATAGAATGACTTTAAGTATGGAAAAGTGCAGAGTTATGCATGTGGGGAAAAATAACCTAAAACATGTGTATTGCTTAAATGGAAATAAAATGGAAGTGACAAACAAAGAAAAGGACTGTGGAATAATAGTTGATGATGGAATGACTTTCAAGGCACAAAAGTCAGAAGTTATTAGGAGAAAGAATTATATGCTAAAAATATAAGAAAAAGTTTTATAACTAGAACTAAACAATGTCTTGTACTGTTGTACAGGGCATATGTAAGGCCTTATTTAGATTATGGATCACCAGTATGGAGCCCATATATGAAAGGAGAAAAAATAGACTGGAAAAGTCCAAAGAACATATACTAGGATGATATCAACAGAAAAGGGTAGAGGATATGAGGAAAGACTAGATAGGTTAAAGATGTTTACATTGGAAGACAGAAGAAAAAGGGGGGACTTATTACAATAATTTAAGATCATGAAGGACCTAGAATTAATGGAAGGTTTGGGGATAGAAATAGTGGATAAACCAAAAGGTTTAAGAAATCACAAGCATCAAATAAAAACAGAGATGGTTAAAAGGAATTCTAGATATTATTCTTTTGTACAGAGAACAGCTAGAGTGTGGAATGCACTGCCAGATTATACTATAAATAGTAAAAACTTGGAACAATTTAGAAGAGAAATAGATAAGCTAATATGCTTTAGGAATTAAATTGAGCCCGCTTTGCAGGGAATGGTACTATGGGCTATGGTGCCTTCTTCCATTCTATCACCCAGTATAAGATCCAGTATAAAAAGTTAGAATTCAAAATAGCACATACCAAAGATAAAGGGAAATCATTCTTTGCTTGTGTAAACAATAACAGAGTATCAGACAGAACAATAGAACCAGTAATAGTAAACAATAATGAAATAAAAGACCTACAAATAATAGCAGAAATACTTGACAAATATTTTGTTCAGTTTTCACAACACACTTGCAAATTGTGTACAAACCCCATAAGGGATGGAGCAACCACAGATTCTGGAGTACATTACCAATATATTAATAAAACAGAAGTCAATGAAGTATTAGATAAAATCAAGACCAATAAAGTGGCAGAACTGGATATGTTACACCCTAGACTGATAAGAGGCATTAAGAGGATATAAGAGAGACAAGAGGATTAGGAGGCAGTATAGCACAGTGGTTTAAGGCTCTGAGCTACAAACCTGGAGGCCTGGGTTTGAATCCCACAGTCCCCACTTGCATACTGTGAGCCCTGAGCAAGTCACTTAACTTCCTTGTGCTCCCAGGTTGCACCTGTAAACAAGCTTTCAGCTTAGTGTCTCTCCTGCAAAATAAAAAAGAGAAGTGGTTCAGTGGCTGGTAGCACTAATAATGGCACTATTCAATACATTGCTTAAAACAGGAGAGGTACGGAGACTGGCAACCAGCTATAGTCATCCCCATATTTAAAATGGGTGACAGATCTCAAACTTCAAATTCCAGGTCAATCAGCCTTATGTCAGTCTTGGGAAGTCTAGTGAAAACTATATTTAAAGATAAATTGGACACAGAAATTAATAATAAAAAATTGACTGATAAAAGCCAGCATGGTTTTAAAAAATAGTTCTTAAATTACAAATATATTAATTTTTTATGAAAGGGTCAACAAAGCTTTTAACACAAATACTCCAGTAGTTTTAATTTCTTTAGATTTCCAAAAAGGATTCAAAAAAGTACCTCATGATATATTAATAGATAAACTGAAAACCATGGATATAGACAAAAAAACCCTGGTGACCAACTTAAATAATAGAACTCAGAGGGTAAGAATAAGAGGAATAATGTCAGAACTGGGAGAGATATCCAATGGGGTCCCTAGGATCAGTACTGGGACCAGCAGTGTTTATGCTGTACATCAATAATCTAAATAAGGAAGTACACAGTTGGCTAGGGAAATCTGCTGATGATCTAAAGTTAGGTGGCCCAATTGACAACTGAAAATGGCAACAAAATATAAAATGGCTTTAAAGTTATTGAGCAATGGGCCATTAAAATGGAATGTCATTTAATAGGGACAAATGAGTAGTAATACAATTGGGAATGGGTAATAAATTTGAAAAATACAGTTAAATGAGATAACCTAAAGGAAGTAGATAGTGTAAAAGATCTAGGATATTAATCAATAAAGTCCTAAAATTCAGTAATCACTGTAATAAAGTAGTTGAGACAGCCAACCGTTACTAGGATGTGCTAAAAACATTTATAAGTAGACACACACAATGCATAATGCCACTATATAAAGCATACATAAGACCGCACTTGGATTATAGTACACTGCTGTGGAGTCCATGCCTCAAAACAGACAAAGCAAATGTAGAAAGGGTGCAACACAGAGCAAATAAACTGGTAACTAGTTTAAGGGACTATTCCTATGAAGAGTAAACAAACTGGGACTATATACTCTGAAGGACAGGAGAGACAGAGGAGATATGTTACAAATGTTTTAAAATGATACAGGATGATGAATTAAGAAACAGTTTAGGAATAAAATATATATATGCAGAGAACCAAAATGAAGATGTCACGCTAAACAAATAAAAATACAATAATAGTAATAAACTTTATTTGTATGGCGCCATTCAAAAACCAAAGCGCCTTAACAATATTAAAATCACATCAACAAAATAAACATCTCAGCAGCAAACAGTATGTTCAAACTGGTATCATCTATTAATTAATCACCAAATGCTTGGTACCACAAAACGATTTTAATGCCTGCTTAAATCCTTCCATGGTAATGCACTCACATAACGGCAGGTAGAAATTCCAAGGATAGGGGCAGCGTGCATAAATGCTCTCACCCTAGAAGATTTTAAACACATCCTTGAAGTCTCTAGCAACCCCTCATCGGCTGGAGCTGAGCAATCGCCAAGGGCAGTAAGAGACCAGAAGCTCTTTCAGATAGTCCAGGCCCAACACACAAAAAAAAGTGGCAGAAGAGGGAGTTTCACCCACAGAGCCAGTGAACTATAAAACATTCTACCTAAGCAGATTGTGCAGTTGGATATACTAACATACTATTTGCCAGCAGATTAGGCCTTACTGTCTATCGAGTCTGCCTCGAACCTTAGATCCTTAGTTGTGTGCCGAGGACCTCCCATCCCTTGTGCTCCAGCCATCCCCACCCCTGAGACAGGCCATCATCTGATAAATCTACTTGTGTCTGTCCCACCCTCTCTTGAAGCCCTCCAATGTGGATCTCTGAACCAGCTCGCCAGGCAGTGCATTCCAAGGGTCCACCACCTCTCAGTGAAAACCTCCTCCTCTTTTCCCTCACCCTTCCACCTTCCAACGCCAATCCATGCCCCTGGTGATACCTCCTGCTTTAGTCTAAAGAACCCCTCCATGTTTACCCTATTTATTCCTTGAGGTACTTGAAGACCCTCAATCATGTCCCCTGTCTCCTCTCCTCCAATGAAAACAGGCAGAGCTCCTCAAGTCTGTCCTCACACGTCAAACCCCTAGCCCTCGTATCATCTTAGTTGCCCTCTTCTGTACCTCTCCAGGAGCTGTATGTCCATCTTGAAGTGTGATTCCAGTACTGTACACAGTACTCAAGGTGTGGTCTAACCAGTCCATTGTACAGTGGCAGAATCACCTCCTTGCTCCTAGAGGTGATCCCTTACGATGCATCCCAACATCCTGTTTGCCTTGCTAGTCACTCTCCTGTACTGCTCAGAGTTATTCATACATACATGCATCCACCATGACCCCTAGGTCTTTTTCCCCTATTGAGGCCTCCAGGCCTCCTCCCAGGGTGTACCTGTGTTTAGGGTTTCCCAACCAAGATGCAACACCTTGCACTTGGTGATATTGAAATTTAATTTCCATGTGTGAGTCCAGCTTCCAGGGTGTCCAGGCCCTGCAGGGCCAACCTCCCTCTTCTCCTCAACTACTGCTCCCATCTTGAAGTCATCTGCTAAGAGACTCATTTCACACCCTATACCCTCCTGATGTCCAATATGTATGCATTAAACAGGATCGGACACAGGACTGAGCTTCATGCACCCCACTACCAACCTCTCTCTAGGTCTGAGAGCCCCCACAGACCACTATTTTTGGGTGCTGGCCCAGTTAGCCAGTTTTCAATCCATTTGACCATCAAAGGGCCTACTTCTATCCCCATCAGTTTCTCCACCAGACCATTGTGGGGACAGAGTCAAACGCCTTGCTGAAGTCCAAGAATAATACATCCACAGGCTTTCCCCTGTCCAGTTCTGATGTTACCCATTCGTAGAACTCCACAAGATTGGTTTGGCATACCTGGCACAAACCCATGTTGCCGACTATCCAGACCTCCACCTCCTCCAAGTACACCCCAATCGTTCCTTTAGTATACTCTCCATTAATTTTCCCACCACCGAGGTCAAACTGATGGGTCTATAGTTACCTGGGACTTCCTTGACCCCCCTTTATGGATTGGCACCACATGTACCTCTCGCCAATCCCTAGGTACCCTCCCTGTCTCAAGTGACCTGTTAAAGAGCTCCACCAGGGGTGCAGCCAGTATGTCCGACAATTCCCATAGTACTCTTAGATGAATGCCATCCGGCCCAGGAGATTTATCTTTCTTTAGGGCCTTGAGGGCTAACCACACCTTTGGTGGAGATAGCATCATCCGTCCCTCACCTTACTGGCCTTATTATCCTTATCCAGATGTGACACCCTGGGGTACCTCACCCTCCCTCTTGCTCCATTTCTGTTGCTCCCCTGATCCCACTTTCTGCTGCTTCTATCCCCTTCATGCCTTGCTTTGTAGATATCCCATCCCCCTCCCTAGTGAACACAGAGGCAAAGTACTCATTAAATACCTCTGCCTGGTCCCTCGCCTCTTCCACCCACCCTCCTTCTGATCTCAATCTTCTGAGATGGCCCTTAGTTTTTCTCCACTCCCCAATGTACCAGAAGAACCCCTTTTCCCCTCCATGTACCCCCTGTGCCAGCCACTGCTCTTTACTGGACTTTGCTCCCCTCACCATATGGGTGACTTTTCTAGATGCAAGATGGTACATTTCCTTATCCCTATCCCCTCTTGTTGTTTTATATTTTTTGTAGGCTGCCTTCTTTTCTCTGACTGCTACCTGTAACTCACTGGACCACCAGCATGATTTATGTGACCTTGCTCCCTTACGTTTCAACTTAGGCAGATCCTGACTGCCTCATGAAGTCCCTGTTTATGACCTCCCGTCTCCTTTCCACACTTGTCATTGATGTAATCCCCTGCAAGTGATCCTTGAGAATATTTCCCATGCCCACAAAGTCTTCCCCAAAGTCACTGCCAGTGTCCTAGATCTCACCCTCCCCCATGCTTATTTGAAACCAGACAGTATTGTGGTCACTCCCAGTCTGGGGTCCTGTACAACCATGTCCCTTACCAGATCCCCATCTGCCAGAACCACGTCCAGGACATGCCCCTCCCTTGTGGGCTCCATCACATGCTGTGTTAAAACACATCCTGGAAGCTGGCCAGCAGCCTCTGCTCCTTGGCCACCTTAGAGACATGGTTCTCAGTTTGTACCTGGCATATTAAGGTCCCCATCAACACCACTCCTTCCTGTTTGGTCCACACTGGGCAATGATGTTGTCCAGAAAACCATCCTCTAGAACATCAGTCATTCTGGGGGCCTATATACACACCCAGCTTGACCTTATCTCCTGCTGGGGATCGTAAGGTGACCCATAAGGCCTCCCTGCTTCCTCTGCCTCTTCTACTCTAGCAATTTCTATGTCATCTCTAATGAACATAGCCACTCCACCCCTCTGCCTCCTTTCTATCCTTCCTAAGCAGTGTACCCCATACGCTTAGGTCCCAGTCATGATTTTTGTTGGCCCATGTCTCCGTGACCACCGCCACATCCACCCCCAAACAGCATGGCTTGAACTCTGGCAGCTTGTTTCCAAGCTCCTGGCATTTACTAACACCAACCCCCACCCTTATCCTTGATCCTCTTTGTCGAACCCCACCCAGATTCCTTATACTTCCATCCTCCTCTGCTCCTCCTGAAACCTCCACCCCAGTCTGTTTCCCTCCCTGGGCTTTTATGTACTCCTCATCTGGAGGAGAGGGCTTCTGGTCAGCCCCTCCCTTATCCCTTCCCCCACAAGTTTAAACCCCACCGTTCTTGAATGTAGTCAGCCATCCCCAGTTTAAGGACTTCCTTCCCTAATGGGGCAAGATGAAGCCTGTCCTTGGCATATAGTCCCTTATCCTCCCAAACTCCATTCCAGTTCCCTAACACCCCCAACCCACTCTCTTCACCCCACTTCCTGAGCCAGTCATTAACCTCTGTGAGCTTCATTTATTTCTCCACTGAGGCCTTTGGTACTGGCAATA
Organism: Neoceratodus forsteri; assembly: GCA_016271365.2. NCBI lineage: Eukaryota > Metazoa > Chordata > Ceratodontiformes > Ceratodontidae > Neoceratodus > Neoceratodus forsteri. Next base: position 299,881,799 of record CM057458.1, on the reverse strand, counting down.
TCTCTGAAAAGGAAATGTTGCATCTATTATCACGACAGACTCTGGCAAGTTCCTGGAACCTTCCTTGGATTTCCAAAACACTATTTCCCTCTAGATCGTTAGTTCCCAAATGCACCAGGAAATCCGGTTTCCCTCCACAATCCCTAACCATTTCATACGCCATGAACTTTGCTCTGTGCACTGTCAGCCCAGAGATACTCACTACCTTCACCTGGCTATGGCATCCACCCCCCTGTCCCTCCCACTGGATAACCCTAATCATTGAGTCTCCCAATAACAGAACCTTAACACCGCCATCATCCTTATGGTTACCTCCACTATGTCCTCTCAGCCCCCCTTTATTCATGATCTCAATTCCATGGGAGTCTTCCTGCCTTATTAGAGACCCCCTTGTCACCCTCCCCTTTCTGCCTCCCTCGTTATCTTGCCCACTTAACTCAAACCCCCTCTGAATAGGTGTCCACTTTAACCCTCTCTTATCCAAACCATTTATCCTGGCTCTGATGGTTTCCCCCTTCCCCCACACTGCCACCCTCCCCCCTTGTAATAGTACCCTGCCTCCAGAGGCTCTGTGGTCCCTTTAGCTAGGGCCCCATCCTTGATACTGACCCCTGCTGAAGGGGGCCCTCCCACCTCCTTGTCTCCCAGTTTCTCTCCAATCATGCTCTCCTCCTCATGTCTGCAATATGCTGCATCTCCCATTTGCTTAACATTTATGTTTCCTCTCCTCTGGGACTATTACTATCCTTTCCATTGCCAGTCTGTGATGCCCTATGGGTATCCAACTCCTCCCCCAGCCTCTGTATAAGTTTCTCATTTCCACTAACCCCTTCCTCCCCTTTAGGTTGCTTAGTAGCTCAAATTTATTGTGACACTCTATATCAGCCTCCATCAAGTAACCCGAGTTTCCCTGACTGCACCTCTAAACTGCCCTCTTCTTCCTTCTTGCTCTGTTCACCTTAGAGCTCCCTTCCCACAGTCTGCTGTTTTAGGCTTTCGCACAACAGCCCCTCCTGACTCTTCCCCCTCCACTCTCTTTGTGTTCAGAATGTTCACCCCGTACGCTTTCCCATTAGTGTCAACATCCCTGTCTAAGGGTCCTCTGTCCATAATATCCCCCCTCCTGCTTGCTGTAACATAATGTCCTGTAATTTCAGAGTGTTGCCCCAGCCTCCCTCAGCCCCACCTTCTGCTGCCCATATCCACACCCTTATCCTTGGATACCCCCAGCTCCCCAGCTTACTCCTTAACCAATATACCTCTCCGATACAAGATAGTTGTCTACAGAGTGGGAAGCCTCTCTCCAGACCCAATTGAGAATTATTGCCATCCCACAGCCTGTGCAGCCTACAACCCTCTTCGAAGATGCCTGCCATAGTGGAATATGGCCACCCTGTTTATTCCCTCTGTTTATAATGGCACACCCCTTTCTCAGTCCCTACCCTGGAATACAGTTTCTCTATACTGACTGCAGTTATTTACAAACCCAATTTCAACCCCACCAATAAAGTTCCCAAGTCTCACAAACACATACAGTCCAGTGTGCGTTCAGTCCCACTAACAGAGTGTGTATGCAGACATCAGGCACCGTGATGATGTCACAGGTCCACTAGCTCCTGTTGCTTCAATTTCAGTCCCAAACAGAAATACTCAGCCCTTCAATCCCAACCCTCAGTGGATTTTCAGTATTTAAGAAAGCATACAAAGCAGGGTGGTGGGAGGGTCAAGCTCCAAAGTTACAATATCACAGCCCAAGTAACAGTTCTAACTCAAGGTAATAATTTTTAACACATAGAACTAATTTCACTTACAAAACTATTCAAATATTTCAGTTAAAACAGAATATAACCCCAGACCTCTGTCCTTACCAGCCTGCTGCTTATGTTCCCAAGTGAACAATGAAAGCCAAGGTAATTTCTGTTAAAGACAAGGTAATTCCAGTTAATGTCCCTTCCCCTAACACCAGGCAAACAACACATTTAAATTTCACTCTAATTATCACTGCCAAACAACTGTTCCCAAGCCTCCAAAGTTACAATATCACAGCCCAAGTAACAGTTCTAATGCAAGGTAATAATTTTAACACATAGAACTAATTTCACTTACAAAACTATTCAAATATTTCAGTTAAAACAGAATATAACCCCAGACCTCTGTCCTTACGAGCCTCCTGCTTATGTTCCCAAGTGAACAATGAAAGCCAAGGTAATTTCTGTTAAAGACAAGGTAATTCCTGTTAATGTCCCTCCCCTAACACCAGGCAAACAACACATTAAAATTTCACTCTAATTATCACTGCCAAACAACTGTTCCCAAGCCTCCAAAGTTACAATATCACAGCCCAAGTAACAGTTCTAACTCAAGGTAATCATTTTTAACACATAGAACTAATTTCACTTACAAAACTATTCAAATATTTCAGTTAAAACAGAATATAACCCCAGACCTCTGTCCTTACCAGCCTCCTGCTTATGTTCCCAAGTGAACAGTGATATACTGTATTATCCATATTCAAGGCTAAGTTAGATAGCTACCTATTTTCAAACAATGGCATAAGGTTGGCCCCATTAAGGCAGGAGACAGACACGACGAGATAGCCTCCTTCTGTCTAACACCAAATATAATATATTATTTATGTGAACATTGTCAGCTATATGAGCATCACTGGTGTTGTAAATAACATCAGCCATGTGAACATCATCAGCTCTGTGAACATTATTAGCTGTGTGAACACTCAGCTATGTGAACACTCTCAGCTCTGTGAACATCATCAGCTAGGTGAACACTATCAGCTGTGTGAACACTTTCAGCTGTGTGAACATCATCAGCTATGTGAACATTACTGGCTATGTAGATATTGCTGGCTATGTAAACATTGTTAGCTAGGTAAGCATTGTTACTCAGCTAATCAAAACATGGGCTTGTTTTTATGAAACACTTACACGCTATAATAATTTCCAATCAAAGCAGTATAAGTGATAAATCAAATACAAATCCAAAATGAAATGTCAAGGTTCATCTGGTATCCCAAACCATGTCCCAATTTGGCTTCTCAGAAGTGAAAGCCCCTCCACAAAAACAAAAGCAAAACATACCTGTAGTGACACAGAAATACAGAAAAGGAGTGCATCTAGTTTTCCCTGGGGTCCCACCTACACTAATTATCAGCCCTACTCTCATCTCCACTCAATTTATGTATTGATTTATTTTGTTTACTAGTGTTTAAAATGGGCTAACAGGATACTGTGACAGGGTTGTGTAAGCCATGTCCATTTGTTATGCAGAGAGCTAAAAGCAAGCATCTATTTTATCCTCCCCTATTCTGACAATTATCTGTCTCTTGTCTGTCTGATTGCACAATCACATTTTTCTTGTGGCACCAAGGAATTGGCCACTCCAATGGTCCACAATTTTCCCTGTTATCTCTCTCCCGTCACTTGCTGTTTCTATTCTTTTTTTTTCCCCTTGTTTCTCTGTGGTCAAAACATATGTGAATGTGTATGTGAAACTGAGATTCCTAGGTTTGCAAATGTAAATAATTATACTGTTAGAATGATTGTGGAAAGTTATTTGGGTTTATTAGAAAGGATAACAATCTGGAACAATGGGGGTTGATCTTGAGATGCATTTTGACCTCTATAACAGAATTATCAATAGGAAACCAGCTCCAGGACAAAATGTATGATTTTTTTGCAAGTGACAAAATTTTGATACATTTTGTGAAAAACAGGAGATATAACTTACAACAGGAAGCAGAGTTTGAACTGTCAGACAAAAATATCTTACATAATCAGAGCAATGTTTTTTCCAGGGAGACACTCAGACAGGGGACCTTTTTTGTTTGTACTGATTTTAGAAAGTGCTGCCCTGTACAATTTTTATTTTAATATTTGTTTATTGTTATTGATAATAATAAAACACTACATATGAATTTTATAACTTGTCCTGGTCTGCCTAGATTTCTGACCTATGCCACTACAACAGTTGGTGACAGCAGTGGAATTTACTCCATGCATACTCTATGACAGGAGTTTTGTGCATTGGTACTAAATCTGTACCAGGAAGCACAGAAGAAATGGATGGATCCTGCAACAACAAGCCAATGAGTGATTACCAGAAGAATGGCAGCCAAACTAGAAGCAGAAACAAAAGTCTAAACTGAGACTGTACAGTCAGCACCAGTGATGAAAGAAGAACAGGCAGAGATAAGACCTGAAAGCATGTCTGCCTTCTTCAAATGGTGGGCTGTACAACAAAGAGAGTCTGAGAAACAGAAAAAAAAGAGATTCAATGTCTAGAAGCTCAGAGAAAAGAAGAGATGAAGCAACAGGATAAGCATTGGCTGGATGCTTTGCAAGCTATCAAAGCTGGAGGATCTGGTACAAGTCCAGCAGATCAACAAAACACAAACTACATGAAAGACATTAAACTTACAAAACTCTTTTCCTTGGATGATATGGAAGCATACCTGACAACTTTGAAGGAGTTGCCAGAGCCTAACAATGGCCGAAATAGCAATGGACAGTTAGGCTGGTACCTTATCTGACAGGTAAAGCCAAACTTATCTACAGCAATATGGACACTGCATAGTCAGAAAACCATGACCTTGTGAAAAGAGATATCCTTAAAAGATACAACATCTCAGGAGAGAGAGATATTCAGACAGAGATTATGGTCCCTGAAGTACCACTCAGTTGACAATCCTTAAGAAGCCTTCACCTGACTCAAAAAGAACGCTTATTAAATGGCTACGACCAGAGGGCAAGACAATCCCATAGATCATTGACATATTTTCAATGGAGCAATTCCTCAACATCCTTCCTACAGACGTGCAGCTTTAGGTAAAAGAACACCATCCAGAAAGTGGGGAAAAAGCTGTTTCTTTGCCCGAGGACTATCAGCTGGCCAAAGAGATACAGCAGCAGTGAAGTAACAGCCAAGGAATGATAAGACCCTCCTTTTCATGATTAAACTTCAGATCAAATAAAAACTTGGGGGAGGGTTAACAGATCTGCACCCAAAGACCTTATTTACTATTGTAATGAGCCAGGCCATATTTTTAGAAACTACCATAAAATAAAATGGTAAAACTAGAGCAAATGTGACCTTAGTAAACTGTGCAAGTACTTAACAGATGTCAAGGTGAGAGTTAAGACTGTGTAGTTACTTATAAATTTGGGACACAGAGAGACACTGGTGCATATTGATGTTCTGGGAAAAGGGTCTGCAAAATTACCAGGCACTGGAGTCATCTACATCCATGGGAACACTTGATACTATACCACCACCCAAGTTACTCTGAACATTAAGGTATCACAACAACTAAAACTGGGAGTAGTACCTAAATTACCTATACCTATGATTATTAAAATTATGTTCCAGGATTTGCTAAGTTAATCACAGAGAAGTAAGCCCTGCCATTTCAGCAGCTTTGATAACAAGTGCACAGGCAAATAAAATCTCCAATGCTGGGGACTCTTTACCATTCGGTGATGTTTATTCAGACATGTTTGAGCCCAAGTTCAATTCAGGAAGTCCAGAAAAGAAAGAAGATGTCTGAAAAAACAGTGCCAGCAAAAGACTGATGGACGTAAGGGGTTGATATATGAGAATGCCGAAACTAAACTGATAACTGATTGTGATTTTGTTTCCCAGCAAACTAACACTGTTTTTCTCCAGGGTTATTTTAAACAGTTGGAGGTGAATCAAAAACAGGGTGAACCAATGTTTAAACAATTTAATGGGTTACTGTCCAGAGTTTGGGTAAAAGCTCAGACACAGGAACAGATAGAACAATTGGTTATACCACAAAAGTATAGAACTGACTTGTTACAGATAGTACGTGATAGTCCTATGGTTGGTCACCTGGGGAGGGATTGCACTAATGGGTGTTTACTCACCTGGTAAAGGTGATTGTGTTGGTTGGCATCCATGGCACTCCAGACATTACCTCATGGGTTTCAGCCCACCTGATAGGCTAGTGATGCACTGACCCAGATCAAATTTCCAACATATCCAGGTCCCAGAAACCCCTGCTCTCCAGTTCAAATCTTCCATAGCTGAAATAAGGTTAATTAGTATACAGAGAAAGACATACAATGTAACGTTAGCATAGATACCAGAAGCTTGAAACAGGATACAAAGGAGTCGGACTACGACGTGACAGAAAGAAGGCCCTGGGGCCCGAACTTTATTCCCCTATTTTAACAATCTAACTCGAACCCGGAAGTTCGACAGGTCATTTGTTATGTCATCGTTCATGTTGTCTGACCCCCAAGAAAACCGGATACTAGGTACCCCTTTTGGCTTGGAGTCGGGTCATTCTAGCCACTCTGAGGGAGGGCCTTGAAGTCATGGATGCCAACCAACACAATCACCTTTACCAGGTGAGTAAACACCCATTGTGATTGGTTGGATCCATGGCACTCCAGACATTACTTTGGGTAGATAAGAAGCAGTTAGTCCTCCGGGAGGGAAGAGCGACTAAGAGTGACCGCTGAGGAAGCTGCAGTTAGGACCTGGGCATGGGGAGGGATGAACGGCCCAGAGCTGCTCCAGCCTGTAGTGTCTGGCGAAGGTGTGTATGGAGGACCAAGTGGCTGCTCTGCAAATGTCCTCCATGGACACACTGGCTCTCTCCGCCCAGGAAGTGGCCACCACTCTGGTGGAATGGGCCTTGATCCCCTGTGGTGGAATCAGTTGGTTGGCTGTGTAAGCATTCTGAATGACCCATCTTAGCCATCCAGCGATGGTAGACTTGGAAGCGGCGTGCCACTGTCTCTGGCCCTTAGCGATGATGAACAGCCTCTCTGTCTTGCGGATGGGGTGTGTTCTGGTCAGGTATACCGCGAGGACAGATCCCACATCGAGGTGGTGAGGGGTCCCGCCTTGACTCTGAGTAGGATCCCTAGGAACGTGGGTAGCTCAATAGGCTGCCCCTGTAGTTGGTAGGACTTTTGGTTGAAATGCTGGGACTGTCCTCAGGCTGACCCCAGTGGTGTGAACACTGTGTAGGGTTCCACACAGGACAGTGCGCCTAGCTCCCCAACCCTCCTGGCCGAGCAGATGGCCACCAGGAAGCATGCCTTGAGGCCGACTCAAAAGAGATCTGTCTCTTGGAGGGGCTCGGAGGGTGCCAATTTGAGGGATTCCAGAACCATAGGGAGATCCCACGGGGCGATCACCGGCCTGGTTCTTGGACACGTGATCTCCACCACCCTCAAGAAGCGTATGGAGTCGGGGTGTGCGCCCGGGGGGGTACCCCTCCATGAGGCCTATGGCCGACAGTTGTACCCTGAGGGAGGAGTGCCAGGCCCTTGTCCACTCCCTGCTGGAGGAATAGTAGAATGTTGGCCAGGTTGGTCTGTTCGGGCACTGCCCCCGCTCTTCACACCACCGCGTGAAGATGGCCCATTGCCTCTTGTATGTAGACGGTGGATGCCCGCCTGGACCGGAGTAGGGTACTGATTACCAATTCATGGTACCCCGTTGCTTTCAGTCTCCTCCTTTCAGGAGCCAGGCCGTGAGTTTCAGGGTCCGAGGTGCTGGGTGTAGTACTGGCCCTGTGAAGCATGTCCGGCCGGTAGGGTATCCTGAAGTTGTCCACGGTCATTCTCGTGCAGCCAGTGAACCAGGCTCTGTGTGGCCAATATGGGGCCACTAGGATGACCGTGAGGCCTGTTTCCCGGATCTTGGTCAGGACCTGGGGATCAGGGGAGAGGTGGGAAGACGTAGGCATTCCTCCTCATCCAGGCTCAGGATAGGGCGCCTGTCCCTGGGAGAGGCCATCCTGAAGCGAGTAGTACTTGCTGACCTGGGCATTCTCCCGAGATGCTATGAGATCCATGGACACGGGCCCCCATGCCGCCTGGATCTCCTGGAATAGCGCTGGATGTAAGTGCCATTCCCCCGGGTGCACTTGTTGTCTGCTGAGCCAGACTGCCCTGACATTCAGTTTCCCTGTGAGGTGGACTGCGCTCAGGTGTATGAGGTGAGTCTGGGCCCAGTTGAGGACCGCTGTTGTCTCCCTCATCATGGCTCTGCTCCTGGTCCCACCCTGTTTTGTTATGTAGGCTACCGTCACGCGATTGTCGGAACGGATCAGGACCGCCCGACCGGTTATTAGGTGCCTGAATGCCCTCAGCGCATGGAACATGGCCCTCATCTCCAGGATGTTGATGGAGAGTCTCGCCTCCGCTGGTGACCATCGGCCCTGTGCCGTTGACTCTCCTAGACAGGCTCCCCATCCCGAAGGCTCACGTCCATCTCTATGGCGACTGGGGGGGTTCGAGGGGAACTCCCTGGATAGATTCCTTTCCAGCGTCCACCAAGTTAGGGAGGATCTTACTGCCTGGGGTAGAGGTACCATGCAGTGGAGGTTGTGCTCGCTCGGTGCTCCCCTGGACAGGACGTGGTTTTGGAGCGGGCGCATGTGCCACCTGGCCCAAGGCACGAGGTCTATGCAGGAGGCCATACAGCCCAGCAATTGGGCAATCTTTCCCATTGTGGAGTGTGGGCTGGCCCTCATCTTGCGTGCCAGCTCCCTGAGGTTGTGGACTTGCGCTGGGGACGGTTTTGCCCATCCTTCGGCCGAGTTGATGATCGCCCCCAGATGTTCGATCTGTTGCGTGGGGCTGAGATGGCTCTTTTCTAGATTTACCACCCAGCCGTGGTCCGCGAGTGCCTGGATGGTGATCTCGTAAGCGTCCGAGCCTGGACCTCGGATCGGGCATGAATGAGCCAGTCATCTAGGTACGGGATGATGTCCAGTCCTTTTCCTGAGTCTGGCCACTAGGGTTATCGAGACCTTGGTGAAGACTCGGGCTGACGACAGTCCGGGGAAGCGCCTGTACTGGAAATGATGGCCCAGTATGTGGAAACGGAGGAATTGCCTGTGCCCGGATGATGGGAATGTGTAGATAGGCGCCCTTAAGTCGCTATAGACGCCAGGAAGTCGCCTACCCGGATACAACGGAGTGGAACGCATGGTCTCCATCTTGAACCGTGTGGGACTACGTGCTGGTTTAGAAACTTTAGGTCTAGGATTGGCCTGAGCTCCCCCGTCTTTTTGGGCACGAGAAAAAAGATGGAGTAGATTCCTTCTCCCTGCTCCGGAATCGGTATGGGTTGGATGGCCCGACTCTGGATCAGCTCTGATAAGAGTTGTTGGACCTGGTGGGGGCGCCTTCCTCCTGGTTATGGGGGATGAGACGAACCTGTCAGGGATATGGGCATGGGTTAACTCTATGGAGTACCCCTTTGACACTACGTCTCGAACCCATCTGTCCGACGTTGTGGTCATCCATCGGTGGGTGAAGAGGGCCAGTCTTTGCCCCACCGGTGGGTAGGGATCCTGGCCCTGTGCCGGAGGTGGGAAGCAGTCACTGCTGTTTCCCCTGAATCCTCTACCTCTCCCTCCTGGTCTTTGGCCTGTAACCTGAGCAGCTGAGGCTGAAAGTTCTGAGCGTGGGCCACGGAGCGGTGGATGAGCTTCTTCCTCGAAAGGATTGAGACCGCTGGGTTGTGTCTCGACGGGATTGGTAAGGTTTGCTCCCCTCGAAATCTCCATCTAGAAGAGGCTAGGTAAGAAGGCTGTACCTATTCTTGAGGAGGTCCCTACCCTCCCTCTTTGCTTTAAATAGTCTTGCAGCCCCTCCCGAACACATGCTTACCAAGAGGGGCAGGTTCTGCAACAACAATTTAGATTCATGGTCTGCGTCCCAAAGCTTCAGCCACAGAGCCCTATGGGCCCGGTTGGTGATAGCGGTGATCTTGCTTGAGATGCAGAGTGTCCACTGCCATATCGGCCAGATACCTGGCTGCATCCAGGGTGCACTCCAATAGCTCTGCCTCCCTGGACTTAGGGGTAGCCTGCTCCTGGAGTTCTTCGAGCCAACGGATCTGTGCCCGAGTAGTGTAAATGGCTGTGGTAGCTGCCTTAGCAGCGATGCCCCCAATCTCAAACGCCTTCTTTAACATGTCCTCAACCTTTTTATCTGCAGGGTCTTTGAGAGCTATCGTGCCACAAGGGAGCACGGTCTTCTTGCTGAATATTCCATTGTATCTTGTAAACAAAGCAATCTTTCCAGCAAGGCAAGGTATCAAAAGTTTCATAGCTGTGAGCCCTTTCTTTTTTTTTTTTTTTTAAAACGCTACTCTCATGAGAGTGCCAGCAGATTCACCAGATTTGTAGCTCACAGTCTTAACTGCTGTGCTATACTGCCTCTGGCTATTTAGTCTGCTTGAGTGTGCAGGTCCCCACTGGGTCTTTAGGGTGACCTGCCCTTCACCACCCGACCCCCCAAGGGCCGGGCCCCTGCCTAGGGAGTTGAGGGCTTTTCTTTTCTTTCGTCGCTCCCCGGATTTCTATCTCTCTCTCTCTCTCTCTCTCTCTCTCCGAGAGAAAACACGCCGCGATGTGCGAGCGGCAATCCGGGCGGTGGAGAGATGAGAGAGCTGGGTCCTCCCTCGCTGGAGTGAGGGAGACAGCGTAGGAGGCAACGTGCCGGTGGAGAGATGAGAGAGCTTGGGTTCTCCCTCACTTGGAGCGAGGGAGACAGCGTAAGAGGCAACGTGCGGCTGGCGCGCCGGGAGGCCTAGCGGAGGCCGAAGCGGATGCGCCGGTCGCAAGAGAGGTGAGGCCCCAAACGAGGCCTAGTGGTTCCCTGCCCCCGCCTAGGCGAAGGAGACCGTGGCGCAACGGCACCGAGTGGGAAGACACGGCGCAATGGTGCCGGTGGAGGAACGGCCGCCAGCAGGTGGCGGAAAAATGGAGGAGAAGGGAGGGAGGGGGAGGTGAGCGAGAATAGCGATGGTCAGGGGACCGCGTGGTGGCCACGCTCGCTCTGCCTGCGGCCTAGGGCGGAACGCCCTGGAAGGCCGAGACGGGGAAACAACACAGGAATTGGGGAAAGAATATACACTTAAAAAGGTCCCATCATGTGGTGGGTTAGCCACGCCTCCTTAATGCTGGGATAGGGAGCCAGCAAGAGGGCACTTTACCCCAAGCCTTCCCACCACGTGGAGCAGGACCAGAAAACACAAGGAAAAAAACAGAAAATAGCTGCCCTTGTTTGGAAATAATTATAACTATGGCAATATGGCAGCTGTAGGTTCTAAGCCAGAAGACATATCCTTTCTTTAAAAGGTTCTTACCTTGAAGAGCAGACAGGGGTTCCTGGTGTGCTACTGCCTTGTTCAGATGCACGATTCAAACTGGAGAGCAGGGGTTTCTGGGACCTGGATATGTTGGAAATTTGATCTGGGTCAGTGCATCACTAGCCTATCAGGTGGGCTGAAACCCATGAGGTAATGTCTGGAGTGCCATGGATGCCAACCAATCACAATTCATGATCACAGATTTTACTGGCCTGGGGTTCATGGGGATGTTGCTATATTGCAGTTCTTGTGCTGAGTGTCGAAGTAACCTCATGAACTAAAAAAAGACAAGGTGCCCCTGCTGCCCCTACACTTGAAAGATGTGCCTTTTAAGAGAATTGCAATAGATGTGGTTGGCCCCTTAGACAAAAATAAAAAGGATAATCAAATCATTTTGGTAGTATGTGACTATGCTACTTGATACCCAAAGGCAATTCCAACGCGTATTGTCACAGCCCCTAAAGTGGCAGCAGAGCTTGCCAAAATGTTCAGCAGGGTGGCCATACCTAAAGAGATTATTACTGATTAGGATAGTAATTTTGGTGCTGCATTGCTGAAGGAGCTGTACTGACTACTGGGTATCACTGCCATAAGGACCTCCCCTTATCACTCTCAGGCAGACGGTCTTGTTGAGTGTTGTAATCAAACCCTAAAGTGCATGTAAGGTGTGTGAATGACTGAGACTGATACTTATCTTACCTGCTTTTTGCTCACTTCAAAGTGCTACAAGCATCAACAGTTTTTTTCACTTTTTGAAATGTTGTATGGTAGACAACCTAGAGGGCCACAAGATGTAACAAAAGAAATATGGAAGCTAACCTCATTCAAAATGAATCTAATACATGTGTGACTAAGAAAGAAAGTGGCAAAATATGTTGAAATTGCCCACAGTAATCAGGAAGAATGCAAAAAACAGCATAAGTTGGATTATGACCAAGGGTAACAGAAAAGTTTTGAGCCAAGTGAAAAGGTCTTGTTACTGTTATCCACTACAATTAATTATGAGACTGAGACCCCTGATAGGAAAACTCCAGCCAAGATATACAATATTAACCTCCTGAAGAAATGGATTGAAAAACACCAGAGGTTGCTTTATTAGTATTACCAGAAACTGCTAAAGAAGATATTGATTTATAAAATGGCAGGGTAAAATCATGTAATCTAACTGACTCTTATTTATGTGTAAAGTATGGTTAACACATAGTTAAAAAGGACTGCTCAGCAGTGAAGAGTCTGCAATACAGATCAATGAACATTTGGAACACAAGCATTTCAGTTAGCCCTCTACTGCCAGAACTGACCTTCCAACACAAAAATGGCTGCTAACTTTACACTGTAGAAAAAAAAACTTCAACTGGGCCCTAAAAATAAAACCACTTTAAATAAAAAAACAAAACAAATGAATTAAATGCTGTTTCCCTGATTATCACACTCTCCTTACACACATAAACAAATTAGAAACAATAAATATTGCTGATAGTTTTCACTACAACTGTTTCTTTACTGACAGTGAAAATCCCCCTTCTGTCTTCACCTACTTATCAGGAACTATCTTCTTCTTGCCCTGACAGTGAGATAATTGAGTCTCTGGCTGTAAACATTCCATGATAAACATTCCATATCTTGAATGTGGAGATCACAACAGAGAAACAAGCATTTGTCAATGCTGAATGTTTGCTTGCTGGCATTGGCAGTGGTAGTGTAGAGTTACAGAGCTGCGTAATAGGAATGGCAGTGAAGTATTGAACTGAAGCCAACCACCACCACCCTGCAGAGGTGACAGGCATTGGGGTGTGCGTTTGCGTGCGTCAGGTATATGACCACGCCATTTCACCACACCCCACCTACAGACACTGACAAGTGTCACGTTGTTCCTTGGGTCTTTGGCTCTTATGCAACCCCATTTCATTAGGGAAATACAGTGAGATGGGCGATATAGGAGAATGGGGTGAACTTTATGGCCAGAGGGTCCAAGGCATACCTTGATGCCTCTCACTGGCTGCAGGGTGTGGAATGGTACGCAGCATTACAGGCAAGAATCTCAAGTCTCACCCCTGATGCCTGTCATCTCTACAGGGTTGGGCGTTATGGTTGGAAACCTTAATACCTCAGGCATTCGTTGGTATTTCACCCAAATTTTCAACATGTTTTTTTGTGACCCCACCCCATGAACAGGGGAATATCAGTTTGTTAGCTGAAAGCTGCTTATGCACAGCGACTACGGCATTTAGCACCACAGGTGCAAAAACATTCGAACAGGATGTAAAAAATGACAGCTGTACTGTTCAAGGGAGGTGTAAAATGACAATGTTGCAAATCTGCAAAAGTATTAAAAAATGGTGAAGTCATGAGCTTACATAGAAACTGTGCAACGACACCCGTAATATATTAGGTTGGGGATTTTACAGCAGATTGTCAACTCAGGCATTTTGGTGCCTCGATCATGAACAGTGTCACTGTGATTTTCTTTTATCTGTGCGAACAATGATTTCCCACAGCGACCACGCATCTCTGCGCTGAAATTGTGCTTACACTTCAAGCCATGTTGTGAAAATGACAGCTGTACTGTTCATAAGGAAGTGTGGAAAAATGTCACTGGTGAAAATCTGGACTGAAAATATTACAAAGTCATGAACTTACGAGTGTGTGTGGAAACTGCGCAATGCTCACTCATAACACAGTTATTTTATGGACTTTTGTCACCAAATTTTCAGCATTGCCATTTTAAGACTCTGCTCATGAACAGTGTAACTGTGATTTTCTTAATCTGTCCTAAACATTGCTTTCACACCAACAGCACCATTGTGCGCTTCATGTCTGAAAACACATTTTGGCTACATATGAAAATGGCAGCTGTACTGCTCATATGAAGTATAATAAAATGGCAATGTTGAAAATCTGGAGTGAAAATATTAATTGCAAACTTACGAAGCATGCATAGGAACTGCAGCAACGCATAAAACAGTAATTTTTAGGAATTTTTTCACCACATTTTCAACATAGCCATTTTAAGACCTCTGCTCATGAACAGTGTCACTGTGATTTTCTTAATGTGTCCCATACATTGATTTCAGACACCATCACCATTGTGCCAGCATACGGAAACACTTTTGGGTGATATGTGAAAAATGACAGCTGTACTACTCACAAGAAGGTGTGGTAAATGGCAATGTTGAAAATCTGGAGTGAAAATATTGAAAATTGTGAACTTAACTAGCGTGAGAACTGCACAATGCACACTTGTAAAACAGTCATTTTTGGGAATATTTTCACCAAATTTTCAACATAGCCATTTAAGACCTCTGCTCATGAACAGTGTCACTGAGTTTTCTTAATTTGTCCTGTACATTGATTTCACTTACCGACTCGGCATGCATTATGCGCTACATGGGCGAGAAACACATTTTGGGTGAGATGTGAAAAATGACAGCTGTACTATTCATAAGAAGATGTGGTAAAATGGCAATGTTGAAAATCTGGAGTGAAAATATTGAAAATTCGCGAACTTATGAGTGTGCGTAGGAACTGCACAACACACGCTCATAAAACAGTCATTTTTTGGAATTTTTTCACCAAATTTTCAACATAGCCATTTTAAGACCTCAGCTCATGAACAGTGTCACTGTGATTTTCTTAATTTGTCCCAGATATTGATCTCGCGACATCGACTGCGCCATTGTGCGCTACATGAGCTGAAACACGCTTTTGGGTGAGATGTGAAAATGACAGCTGTACTACTCATAAGAAGGTGTGGTAAAATGGTAAAATGGCAATGTTGAAAATCTGGAGTGAAAATGTTGAAAATTCACGAACTTACGAAAAGCGTGAAACTGCACAACGCACGCCGTAAACAGTCATTTTTTGGTATTTTTCACCAAATTTTCAACATGGCCATTTTAAGACCTCAGCTCATGAACAGTGTCACTGTGATTTTCTTAATTTGTCCCAGATATTGATCTCGAGACATCGACTGCACCATTGTGCGCTACATGAGCTGGAACACATTTTGGGTGAGATGTGAAAAATGACAGCTGTACTACTCATAAGAAGGTGTGGTAAAATGGCAATGTTGAAAATCTGGAGTAGAAAATATTGAAAATTCATGAACTTATGAGCCTAGCCAAGAACTGCACAACACAAGCTCATAAAATGGTCATTTTGGAATTTTGCACCAAATATTCAACATGGACTTCTTGAGAGCCCACCTTATGAACACTGGCAGTGTCATTTTGTTAATCAGGCCCAAAGAGTGATTTCATGCAGGATCACAAATCACCCTTCGCCCAAATAACACCATGATAGTGACATCATTCATGAGAAGGGGTCCCAAAAACCCCATGTTGAAAATTTGGTGCAAAAATTCCAGAAAATGCCTGAGATATGTAGCAAAGTTGAAAAAACCCTATCTAGCCCATTATACAGCTTACCGGCATTTCCTCAGTTCATGGTTGGCTTTGAAGAGTGCAGACATGTTCCGGTCCACGAAGATTGTCGTGCCGAGCTCCTGAGGTAAGTATGGGGTGAGGGGTGTGGGGAGGCGGGGTGCGCAATGGGTGGGTGCGGGTTGTGGGAGGGGGCTGGGAGACTACGTGGGACCGTTTTGCTTTTCAGGTTGAAAAAAAGGCGGCGGGACGTTTGCCACGCTGGGGTGGGCTCACCAGGCACAAGAACGGTTGGGGGCATTCAGCGATGGCATGATTGGGCACCCCTGTCAGCCATGGCATTTTGTTGCCACGCTTGGGTGGGCTCCCAGCATGGCACCTTGTACTCGGGGCGGGAGAGTGAAGCCGACGGGGATTGGGCACCCCTGGCTGGGTGATAGCATGGGGGAGGGAGAGACAGTGAAGCCAATGGGGGATTGGGCACCCCGTCGGCTATTTCTATGAGTTGCCATGCTGGGATGGGCACCCAGCATGGCATTTGGGAGGCTTTGGGGAGGCGCAGCACAAGTCGATAGAGTTGGGCACCCCCATGGCTATAGGTATGTGCGGGGAGGGAAGCATGCAGTATGCCTGCATTTCTCTGTGTGTGTGTGTAGGGGAGCTGCGAGAGCAGGCGATATCTTATCGCTGCTCACTGAAGCCGTAGCTCCCCTTTCAACTGTATGCACTGCATTGGGAGCTTGTCATAGACACCTCCAGCATGCATTGGCTTACAGGGCCACGCCGCACAACACACTGACTGAATTGGAGGAGGTGGTGACACACCTCCAAATCTCGGATGATGGCACTATGTTTCTGCACATGCATGCAAGCAAATATAAAAATGGGAAGAAGAAAGAAGGCAATAATACAATGACATCACTTACAGCTGGTGGAAGGACTATTCTATCACAAATGCACACAAGTAAATCTATTTTCTCTACATTAAAGCATTCTTTTCCTGATAGTCAAACATAAAAAAAGGAACCAATTTTATAAGCACAATAAGGCACTCAGGGGTGTGCATAAACCATATTTTACAGCATGGCCAGCAGCTGAAGTCACTCGGCCATTGGCCTCGTGCCTACTACGCCCCTGACCGTGCTGTAAAATATGGCTTACACACACATCTTCATGCCTTATTGCTTACATAGCTTATGGCAGACTGGAACAAACCATAACTTCTGATGCTGTAAAGGTGAATTTTTTTGTACCCACAGAACAAACCCTAGAAATTCATAACTTGGTAAAGACATTTAAAAGTACTTCTACCACAGCACCATGCCAAGCAAAAGGGGTCGACATGTAATAGTGACAGATAATTCCTGCCATATCCAACAAAAACATACAGATTACCAGAGAGGTTAAGAGCAAACGTGGTTAAGGAAATACTAAAAATGAAAGGGTATTACTGGGTATTACTGAGGAATCGAGAAGTGCTTGGCCATTACCAATGGTGACTGCAAATAAAAAAGAAGGGAGTGTAAGAATCTGCCTTAATTTTAGGAAACTTAATCAAGTGTCCATATTTGACAGCTATCCTATGCCCCAGATAGATGATTTTGTGGACAGACTAGGAAGTGGGAAATATACAGTGTTGGGTAGTAACTAGTTACTTGTAACTAGTAACTGTAACCTGATTACCTTTCTAGGTCACTAGTAATAGTAATTGATTACTTTTAAAATAAAGTAATAAGTAACTGTAAAGACATTACGTTTCCCTAAAAGTAACTAGTTACTGTAATATAAATGGTAATAGAAATACTGTAGAAAAACAGATGGGCATCCATTTGTTAAGGTTGCTGTAATCTATCATGGGTTTCCTGTGACTTCATAAACCTCAAGAGTAAAGCTCAAGAGGTTTATCACATCACAGGAGTTCAGAGATTGTGTAGGTCTCTTTTGATATTCAGATTTCAGTGTAAACAAAGTCTGCTCAACTGACTGTGTGCTTGATTTATACATCAGGCTAACAAAAAAATGCCTTCTGACAAGCATTGCATGAGCCCCAGAATCTTCACCTTGCACATTGAATGCAGGTCGCCTGCCATTTTTGGCTTTTTACAATAAAAGTTTAGGCAACAATTCATGGCTGCGACGT
Organism: Neoceratodus forsteri; assembly: GCA_016271365.2. Classification (NCBI taxonomy): domain Eukaryota; kingdom Metazoa; phylum Chordata; order Ceratodontiformes; family Ceratodontidae; genus Neoceratodus; species Neoceratodus forsteri. Next base: position 299,864,120 of record CM057458.1, on the reverse strand, counting down.
GCCATTTGTTTGTAGCCTTGCTGATATTCAGGTTTACAGTGTTTTGCTATTATGAGCTGCCAAAGGTACAGGGTGGTGTAAACCTGTGGCACAAAAACTAGAGCAAAGGCATGCAGCCTCGTAACATTTAGCCTAAGAATTTTGACTTAATTCTAGATTGTCCTAGAAGATCTTTGCTGTAGCGCAGTGGCTACAACATACAAGGTAACCCCATTTATCGCACCACTGCTTTCTACATGGTTACAGTCTCACTGCCTATGGGTGTCAGAGTTGTTTTTGCCAGTTGTCTCATTACAGGAAAATTAGCTGAATGGCTCTGGTGAGATGTCACTGCACTGGGTGTCCTTGTACCAGTTGTCACAGATCTGCCTAAATCACTGGCCCCTCCAGTTTGAGTATTTCTTTGATCTGTAGAAAATGAAAATGAGTGTGCACACATGGCTTTCACCTTGCAGCCTTCTTAATAGGGCCTGTTAATTAGTCCCCCCAGTAAAATACTCTCCAGTGCCCTTCCCGAGAAAAACTGTCAAATGTTTTCACGTGACAATACACTTTCTCAAGGCTGAGGTGGTAAGGGGTAATACATCATTTTAAAATACACTTAAAGATAAGATTTAAAGGCAATGATTATAAAATAATGCCTATTGCAAAACACATACTGTGTTCATTAAAGTGTTGTTCAAAAATTCCCGAGAAAAGTTTTTTTTCAGAGACCACCCAAAAAAAAACTAGGTATAAATTATGCAAGTGTCATATAAAATATGTTTCTATATAAAGAGCCACCATACAAAAAGAAATATAACTACAATTTATATAAACTTAAAAATATTCCTACTATATCATGAATGACAGATAAATACAATTTATGTATCCATACATATACAGTATGGCTCAGATATTCAAAAGAGTTGAGTCATGCGCAATAGGGTTGCACCTACGCAAGTCCGAATTTGTGCCATTCTGCAATATTCAGCAGCAGTCAGTTGCGCCCCGAAATCATGCTGAGCAACAGCACAATGATAATGAAGGCATGTGTAACTGAAGGGAGGAACCATGCAAAATGGCGCAGTGTGATATTCAAAGGCGTGTGCACGCGCAACAGTGGAGCAAGCGGAAGTTGCCATAGCGGAAAACAGCCAAAATAAACAGGAGCAAGGAAGAGGCACAAGAACACTACAGGGAAGCCATATGTGTCTTGAGGCAGAGGCACAGACAGGGCAAGTGGCAGGAACAGGGCAAGCCAGGGAAAGGCCACAGTTAACAGCCAGGGACAGGGAAGGTGTGGGGAGCCACACAGCTCAGAGGCCAACACAGGCAGGTGTACCCGGTCCTGGGGAGATAGCAGCCAGAACAGCAGGGGAATAAAGTAACAGCTGCCGGGGGTGAATGCAAGCCAGGGACATGGCCAGTGCCACCTTCCACATGGAGGCCGAATGAGGGGGTGAGAAGGCGGGTGGCAGGGGGCGGCGTGGAAGGGCCGTCGGCTATGCCCCAACAGGCAGTACTGAGCCTGCACCAGCTTTGAGCTGTACACTGATGCTGAGATTGTGGGCCAGTACTGCCTGAACAGGGCAATTCTGAGGTGGCTCTGTGAGCTGTGCAGTGATGTGATACAGGCACCCACACGATGGAGCCATGCCCTGTCAGTGGAGACCAAGGTAACAGCCTGCATGTGCTTGCTCCCCACGGGTACCTTCCAGAGACCAACCGGGGACACCACAGGCATAACCCAGTCAGCCACGTCATGCCACCTCACCCAATTCCTCAGCGCACTGCTGCCACATGCTGAGGAGTATATCCATTTCCCCAGCACAGCGGCAGAGCGTGCAGCAAATATACAGGAGTTCCACAGGGTAGCATGTATGCCTGGCATTCTAGGGGCAATAGACTGCACCCATGTGGCCATACACACACCACCTGGCCATGAGGGGGCTATATACATCAATCGCAAGAGCTATGCTAGCATCAACTGCCAGGTGGTGTGCGATGCTAGGGGGCACATCATCAATGTCTGTGCCACGCACCCGGGGGGAGCACACGATTCATTCACCTGGCACCATTTGGCACTGTGCCACAGATTCGAGAGTGGGGACATCCCCACTGGACACCTAGTGGGTGAGTATGTAAACCAAATGGACAAATATAGGGCCTGGGGGGCATGGCCAGAGGTGCCATGGGTAGTGGCCTACATGGCTTGGGGCAGGGCAATGCTGATCACCAAACTGACCTCCACCCTCTATACACAGGTGACAGTGGATACCCACTCCATCCCTGGCTGCTCACACCCTACCGGTGGCCCATGACCCCATTGCAACAATGCTACAATGAGGCACATGCCACCACACGCAGTGTCATCGAGCAGGTGTTCGGGATGCTGAAGGCACAATTCCATTGCCTGGACACCTCTGGCAGTGTCCTACAGTACAGCCCCTCAAAGGCCTGTGGGATATTCCTGGCCTGTTGAATCCTGCACAACATGGCCAACAAATGTGGGATAGCTGTACAGGTCAAAGAGGGGAACAGTGATGGGGACGATGGGGACTCTGGTGATGATGGTGATGGGCAGCCCCCTTGGCCGACGGTACTCTAACTGCTCCGCTGGCACAGTTGCACCGAGACACCATCACGGAGGAGCACTTCAGCCAATCCAGGTAAGTCATGGGGCCATGCGCAACCACCAGTGGCCAAGGCACAACCCACAAACACGCAGGAACCCACACTGGGGTGCATGCCGTGAGGGAAGTGGCAGGGCAGAGGTACACACACAGCCAGGGATGGGTGAGGATTAACATGCCACGCCAAAGGACACACACACGCACGCACACAATGCAACAAACATGCACAGAGGCCAGAAGGCACACCGACCCAGAACACACACCCAGCAACACATATTTCCACAGGCCACCATGCCCACTGCCTGTCCATGTGCATGTGTCAGATGCTGGGCACCATTGCACTTTGGTGTACAGTGCAATGCAGGCATCATCATGCACACGTAACTGTGGACAGCAGCTGGGAGGGTGTGCAGGTGGACTGTGTGTCTGCGTGCAGGGCCAGGTACCCACCCGTGCACTGCCCACTGAAACACACAATGCACACAGGGCAGCACCAGACAGTAGCCGCTCTGGGAGACAGATCAGTCTCGTGACACAGTGCCATGGCTGCCACGGATGCGTGGTGGGCCACCAAAACCCACCAGCACTGGTAGGCTGACCACTGGCCTTATGGGGTGGCACCGATGGTCCCCAGGGGTTCCACGTGAGCGTGGCCGTGCCAGCAGAGTCTGCAGCACACCAAACATGCCTGCACCAGGAGTGCTCGGGCGCCCACAGCAGAACCTGGCATCGACAGGGTGGGAGTCGCACGATGCCAGGAACAGGGGTGGAGAGTGAATCGCGTGGTGTCTGTAATGCATGGGCACTCTGACTGTGTGCCCATTGTGGCCATGACAGCAATGAACACCTGTGCATGCCTGTCAATGGCAGTGGTCACATTCTCCCACAAACGGTCCATCCATGCCAGGATCCGTTCAGTGTCCCTGCTGCGATGCTCCTCTGCCCACTCCAGAGCCACACACAGTGCTTCCACAGACATCACAAGCCACATCTGCTGCTGGACCAATGTTCACAGTAGGCGGATGTGCTCATCCAAGAGGTCATCAGCCTCCTCGGCATCCTGTCCCTCAGGGTGTGCAAGGGCCTGATGTTCAGCACCCTTGAGGGTGGGTGCTGCGCACTGGACCAGGTCTGGGCATGTACACAGGCAATGCACAGATGCCACCACTGAACCCTGTACCCCAGGCCCGGTGGGTGACTGCTGATGCTGCCCCTCTGGCTGCCACACCTCAGGGCTCAGTGGTGCCACCGCAGTGGCTGCAACAGTCCCACTGTCCTGAACAGACACCAGTGCTGCCCCACTGATGCTGACAGGCACAGCCTGGGACTGTGCTGACACGCAGGCCCCGACGCGGCACCACCCACAGCCATGGGAACGAATTGTCTGCTGTGTGTCCATCCTGTGGCACTCACATGTCACTGGCCATGATGATCGTGTCATCATCACTGGTGCCGGACTCTGCTCCGGCCACAGCCACAGCGTGTTGGCATCCATGGACGCCAGCACACTGGAACACAGGCAGGGCTTCTCCACACCTGTCTCAACAACATCAGTGTGGACAGCCAGTCAGCCCCACTGTCGTGCAGATTCACACATACCTGTGGAGGTGGATGGTCCCACCTCTGACTCCATCCAACTGTCCGCAGTGGACAGGCCCACCACCGCTGACCCATGCAGACGTTTAGGATCTGTAAGGGAAAGCAAAGTTGCGTTACTGCATGTGACCTACCTGCCCCCCCCAGACAGACCATGACTTACCATGCAGAGATGGGTCACCACCCGTCTGGAAGCCACCGCCCGGAACTCCCTCTATGGCTCTTCAGTGCATGCTTGCAGCAAGCCTGTCCTCCGCTGGGGTGAGCTGTACCACCTCCAGCTGTTCCCCACCTGTTGCAGCACGTGCCGCACTGATGGCAGCCACCTTCTCCTTAACCCTTCTCCTGTCTGTGCCCATCTTCTTCTTACATTCCTGCATGGAGTGCTGGTGGCTGCCATGCAGGTTCACGGCACATGCCACCTCCTCCCATGCAGCAGCACGGGCTTGAGTAGTACCCTGTTGTCCACTGAGCAGTGGCTCCTGAGCCAGGTAGGCCTCAAAAAGTGCCTCGGTTTCAGACTTAGTAAAATTCGGCCTCCTCCTCCTCCTCCCACCACTGTTGCCCTCCTCTCCAAGAATGTGCTCAGTCATTATGTAGCCTGTAAGAATGACAGTTGTTACCTGTGACTGTGCAGTCCCATGCATGTCCCTGAATCCACAGTCCACACTCCCACACAGCATGCAACTCACCAGTAAACTGCAGTAACCGACTATGGCCACTGCAGCACATTGTCGCACCTTCATAGCGCAATCCATGCAAATGAGGTGAGGAGCAACTTTAATTAGATGCAAATTGCGGTGCAGCGCCATTGAATGGCTGATCGGATGATTTGCATATGACGTCTGAATATCGCACTGTTGCGCTTTGTGCAATTGTGTTGAACGTGCTGAGCCAATGGCGCAGTTCTGTGGCATGCGTAGTACACCTCACTGCGCATGCCCAGGTTGCTGACGCAGGTGTCTGCCACACTGATGATGTGCTGTGCACAGTAGGCAATGCAGAGTACGGCCACCATTGTGCCAGTGGCGCTAAAGCGAAGGTCACTACATGGCGCTGTGGCAATGGGCCTTCATAGGTGCAATGGCCCAACTGCCCGATAGTCCGCTGTGACACTGGCACACAGGCAGCCAATCATGCTACATGCATCGTCATCCGATGGCACTGTGCATTGCCTTGTGCCAGGGACCCTTGACCCTGTGCCCAATCTTTGCCCCCTTGGCGCCATGCGTCAGACATAGGTGCACCTCTATCATGCTGTTCGGTAACAGCGCAATAGGGAATGGCAGTGCTGTGCCGCGCAGCATCTGCATGTGGGGTACCACGCTGCAGAGCGCCACATTGCCTACTATACCTAACGCAATGGCGCAGAGAAGGGCTGCTCTCTGGATGGCCATTGAACTAGCAAATCTGGTGGTCACAGTCAAGCCACACCATGGGCCTCTCTTTGGGGAGGCTTCCCTGGATAGGGCAAGGTCCCAGGTGTGGCAAGAGGTGGCCACAGCCCTTGAGAAGGTGACAGGCAGGGGCCAAACAGCTGAGCAGTGCAGGCACCGATATGGTGACCTGCAGAGGAGGGAGCCGGAGCTACTGGCCAGACTGAGGTCAAGTGCCAGGAGGGACATGGTACCACATCCAGGTAGGGGTTCTGTCAACACACTGTTATCAACCATATGAGTCACAGTGTTGTATGTGTCCAGCACATAGGGAGGGACCATATGGGGTTGGCGTGGCGGTGTTCACAGGGTGTGGGGTGAGTGGGTCTGGCTGGGTGGGGGGCACACTCTTGGGGCAGGGGGACTTTGCTTTGGGGATGTACTGATGTTCTTCTCTCCTTTTGTCCCCACAGGCCTGGATGAACTGGCGCCAAGCGCGGCGGAGCGGAGGGTGGTGGAAGCCACAGCCAGGCAGACCAAGGACCATCAACGGCCACCCGACCGGCCCGATGTGGGTGAGTGCCAGACATCCATTATTAATATCGCATTCTGTGTGACAAGGTGAGCAGTGGGGCATGGCCACCATTCATTGACATCACTGCCATGCACGCCATTTGTTACAGTCAACACTGCCCAGTGGCAATGCATTTCTGGGTGTTCGTCACTGGTGGTGCATGCATGCACCAGTGCATGGCTGTGCCACTGCTTTTTGCACCACATAGCCATGTCACTAGATGGCCACGGTGGTGCTGTTCATGACTTGGCCGGTGGGTGTGTGCAGCATTCCGCATGGCTGTATGCGCCTGGGTGGGCAGGTCCTGTGGACGTGATCACTGCGGCTGGTCACACACCATCACAGTGGTATGTCCCATGGCTGTATGCCATGCACAGTGGGCGGGCTGTATGGGGTTGTGCATTCACACCTGTTGACTGTGCTCTCTTGTCCTAGGTGCTAGACATCTGAGGGAAATCAGGGACATCCTGCAGGAACTCCTCATTCTGGCATGTGAGACCATTACTATCCTTTGGAGGATCGATGGAGTCAGGGGTACTGGAGGCACAGAGCCAGGGGAGCCAGAGCCTGGACCAGCATGGAAACCAATAGTCCCTTGGTCCCTGACTTCCCTCCCCTGACCCACCCTCACACCCCTCCTATCCCATCCCATATGTCCACCCTTCCCTGCCCACCCCACCTTTTTGTGTCCCCACCACATCTGTATATAGTTGTTGTTTATGTACATAGTTGATTTATTTATTTTTACAATACATTTGACTTTTATGTGAATACCGTGGTGGTCTCTGATTTGCAGTGGGCTATAGGTGCTCAGCTGCAGTGGTGTGCATGGCATCAGGGGTGGTGCAGTCATGGGTATGTGTGTGTGTCCATGTGGAGGTGTCTATGGTGTGGGGGTAGATATCAGTCAGTGTCTATGTTGTGTGTGTTGTTCTCTGTGCACTGGGTGACTGTGTGCAGTGGTCCATGGCGCGTGCTCTGTGTCCATGGTGCACCCATCGGCCCATCCATGGCCTATGCAGCCGACACACATGCCTGTCTGTGACCTGTATGGTCTGCTGGCATGTCAGTGGTGGCATTCCTGCAGGCGGACACTGTACCCGCCGCTTGCTGGGCTGCCCACGCCACTGCTGTGGTGCATGACTGGCTCAGGTGGTACTGTGGGCGACATAGTCATTGTCCCGCCTCCATGCTGTGACTTGTGTGTGTTGCAGGGGATGTGCCCCACTGTCTGTGACTTGTGCTTCAGGTGACTAATGGTGGTGTATTGGTCCATGGTGCCTGCGCAGGATGGTTGGCAATCCAGTGCCATGGTGGACTGCAGGTTGTGTGTACATGGCTTACATGGGCCCTCAATGGGGCTTGGTTGCCCACCACCGCGTCCCTGTGTTGTTGTGCCTTTGGGTATGGGTGTCTGTCCAGACCCTGTGTGGCATCTGTGTGGTGCATGCTGCCACACACCACTGTGGGTGTCTGTGCTGGCTGTTGTGGCCAGTGGTGTGCCAGGATGTGTCACTGGAATACTGTGCAGAGCACTGTACCACTGGTGGAGGAGTCAACAACATGACTGTCCCATATGGGGTCACTCTTGTGCCAATGCATGGTCGGTCTCTCAGCAGTACCTCGGGGGACTGTGCATGGTGGTACTTTGTCTGCCATTGCTGCATTGCCGTGTGCTGCAACCTGCTGATGGGTGCTCATGGTGGGGCTGGCTTGCCTGGTTCTGTGGTGCACAGGATTGCATTGACACTGTGGGGGTGGCGGAATGCATGGGGTTTCCTGCAGTGGTGGTCACTGCTCATGGGGGTGTCTGGGGTCACAGTGCAGGGTGTGCTGTGCACTGGGGGATGGTGTGACACAGGGTGGTCAGCCCTCCTTGTGTGCCAGTCACAGCTTGCCGGTAGGTGTGATGGGGCACCATGGCCAGGCTGTGGGTTGATTGCTTGTCTCAATGGACCAGTGGTTATTCTAGCCCTCCCCTCATTGTGCTGTGCTTGGGGTGTGGGGGGACAATGTCTGTTCTGCTGTGTGTTCCTGTGCCCATCTGTGGCATAGGTGGTGGACCCCTACCTCCCAGATTGTGCAGTTACGTTGCTCTGCAGCTGGGGGGCGTCCCTGGTTACACTATGGCACCTCTGGACTGCTCAGATGAACATCCCTTGTTGCATTATAGCGCATCACATCTGCTCAGCTTCCCCTCCCTAGTTGCGCTATGGCGCAGGTAGTGCGATAGTCAGACGTTGGCTGTAGGCGCAATTTGGCCTGCTCCTTTTTTGAATATCGCATCTCTTGCGCATGGGCTCAATAGACTTGTGCTTGCTCCTGCTATTGCGCACTTTTTGGGCACAGTTTGAATATTCCTATATATATATATATATATATATATATATATATATATATATATATATGTTATGCATAATGTGTATCATCAAAAGTGCATAGGGACATGATGTTCCCAAATCCCAATACCTAAAATACTTGTGTGATTTAAAAACTCTACATTGTTTTTAGCTAAGAAATAAACCTTATAAAAAGTACATATTTTTGACCCTATTTTTACTTTTGTTAGATCTTATCATGCACATAAATAGCATTAAATGCATTATTGATTTTGGTTAGACATACTATAATTCATTTTCTCATATATTAAATTTCATATCCTACCATAGCCTAACATTAATTATGACTATAGATATATTCTAACTTAATAGCACAGATCTTATCATATCATAAAATTATGAAGTGGTATAAAACATTGGTTTTATTTGCACTTAAAAAGCACCAGGACAAGTGAAACACTAAAGCTAAGAAAATGAATGAATAAATTGTTATAAGATCAACACCATTTTTAAGGCCATTTTGAAAGGCCATTTTTAAAGTAATTTTTGAAAACCTGCAGCAAAAGATATGAACTAACAAAACCAACTACTTAAGATAAATCCCTAGAAAGATCGAACCATTTTCTAATCATTTATAGCCTGTAACAGAGGGTGTAAGCTAACAGGGCACCAGCATCTAGTGATCTTTTATAGATATGGTGTTAGCTGAAAAAGTGTTTTGCACTAGTCACGATTTTATAATCATTGCCTTTAAATCTTACCTTTAAAAGTATTTTAAAAGGATGTATTACCCCTTACCACCTCAGACTTGAGAAGGCCCATTGTTGTGAGAAAACATTTGGCTGTTTTTCTCAGGAGGGCACTGAAGAGTGTTTTACTTGTTTGCCAGATTTTTAATAAAAATGGCTTTTTATCCACTCTACAATGTGTGGATTCATCATGGTTTAAGACAGCAGTGAGGAGCTGACCTCCTTTTTGGTTTCTTGTGAGTACTCCCCTTGATTTGAGCCCCGCTATTGGTGCTTGGTTAGCCACTTCCTTGTAGTGTCTAAGTTATAATTATAACTGTGTCTCCGTGGCAGTGGCAAGTCAAGATTCAGCTGTGGGAAAGAGTGTTTATATTTTGTTGGGGTAAGCAGAGGTGTGCTGGTGGAATTTATTGTATTTGATTTGGGGTGTATCTGTGACTGGCAATGGCAAAGTTAGGATTAAGGTTGCTGTGGGGAAATGAGAAAAGATCACCAAGGCAAAGAAAGGCAGTAGATCTACAGGGTGTGTGTGTGAGTGTAGCGGGAGATATGTGAGGGTGGGATTTTATTATAGAAATTTAAAGGGGTAGTTGTGGCTCTAACATAGGAGGAGAAGAATACATACTAGATGTGGGAAAGATTGCCAAATGCAGAAGATGCAAAAGGGTTTATGTGGCAGTGGGGTAAGGGTGGGATGTAAAGGGACAGTTGTGGCTGGCATTGTCAGGATATACAGCTGTATGGGAAAGATGCCCAAGGGTACTGGCAGTAGATGCAGGGTGTGTGTGTCGGAGGGTGAGCGTGGGTGTTGCAGAAATGAAAAAGGTCAGTGACAGCAGTGGCTGGCAAAGCCAGGAGTCAGCTGTGGGGGAAAAGATTGCAGAGGGTGGCAGTAGATGTAAGGCATGTGTCTGAGTGTGTTTTTTAATAGATATGTTATTTATAGAAATGTAAAGGGATTGTTGTTCAGGCAATGTCAGCTGGGAACTGTGTTATAAATTAACATATTGTCTTTAGAATCTGTTTTATTTCTTTTATACACTGCTTGGGGTTTCATGAGAACATAGCAATGTTCAACAAGTAAATACAACCATTTTATCAAAAGTAATATAAAGTAATATGCATTACAGTTACAGTTGCTAATTACTTTTTATATAAAAGTATAAGTAACGGTAACTAATTACATTTATATGACAGTAACTAGTAACTGTAACTGATTACTTTTTAAAAGAAACTTACCCAATGCTGGAAATATATTAGTACCCTCAGTTTCACCAAGGTTACTGACAAATTCTCCTTGCTAAAGAATCCAAAGACAAAACTGCATTCTTCCACTCCAGCTGGATTCTATCAGTTCACCACCCTGCTGTTGGTTTAAATAGCACACCCGCTACGTTCCAGCAGTACATGGATAACATTCTAGCCTCTCACACCGGTTATTGTGCTGCTTACCTGAATGATCATATGAGCATATGAACATATGAATGTGCTATGTCTACTCCAGTGTGCAGCTGGTACTCCTAGTTTGCAGCTGCCCCACTCCCTCCCCTTTGTCATCCCAATGCTGCCCCCCACTTCCCCCACCCTCACTCTCCCCTGTTACCAGTCCCATGCCCTTTTGAAGCTGTTCACAGATTTACATGATATCACCCATTCTGGTAGTGTGTTCCATTTTGCTACCACCCTCTCTGTGAAACAGTGTCTCCTCAATCACTCCTAAATCGTTCCACTCTATTCTTAGCCCGTGCCCCTGGTGTCCTCCTCCTCCTTCATTTAAACACCTAATCTGCCCCTTCCTTATTTATTCTCCTCAGATATTCAGATGTCTCTATCATGCCCCCCTGTCCCTTCTGTCCTTCAGGGTGTACATATTCAGGTCTCCCAGCCTGCTCTTAAAGTCTCTCCTCTACATTCCACATATCATCTTCATTGCCATCCTCTGCACCCTCCAGTAGCCTGATATCACGCCCAGGTATGACCTACAAGACTGCACACAATACTCCAAGTGTGGCCTTACTAGCGACCTAGGAAAGGGCAAGATCACCTCTCTTCACCAGGACAAGAAAACCCTTGCTATGCACCCCAGCATTTTGTTCACTTTTGCAACTGCTCTCCTGCACTGGGCAGCGTTATTCATGGCCCCTGTTACCATTACCCTAGGTCCTTCTCCTCCTCAGAGATCCCAGCTTAACTCCTCCCATCCAGTATTCTCTTCTTGGTTCTTAACCCTGAAGTGCATAACTTACACTTCTTTGCATTGAACTCCAACTGCCACCTCTCTGACTACTCCTCTAGCTTGCTTATTTCCCTGCAGCTGCTTCCATCCCTCCACTCCATCCACCACTGCTCCCATTGTGGTGTCACCTGTAAACAGACTTACCTTACTCACCACCCTGTGTGCAATGTCTGATATGAAGAGCCCAAATAATACCAGTCCTAGTGCAGAGCCCTATGGTACCTCACTCAATATTGGCATTGGAGATGAGCTGTCACCTCCTGCTACCACCTTTGTAGCATCCCACTCAGCCAGCTTGTGATCCATTTCATAATTTTGCCCCTACCCACCAGTTAGCTTCTCTCAAGTCGCCCATGAGGCAGTGAATTGAAGGCCTGCTGACCATGATGTACAGTCCAGAATGGAAAAGCCACCTGGAACACGATGAGCAGTTATCCAATATATTAAAAATTCAGGTCACAGTAAAATCCAGTTAGATGCTGAATGGCAGCACAGTCCCACCTACTTGAAAAGAAAAGAGAAGGAGCTTTGAGATACTCCAGACACAGATTTTATGAAAATGGTAATTGGGTGGGAGAATTATTGGCAGGTCAGTTAAGGAAGGAGACAACTTCTAAGGCAGTCCTGAAGATAAGGAAAGAGGAACTGGGGAGATCCCAGTTAACCCAGAAGATATACAAAAAATGATTTGTAAAATATTGTAAAAAATTGTATCGAGAAGAGAGAGATACCCTAACCATGTCTGGGACATACAGACATACCTAGAGAACACACCCTTGCCCCAGCTCCCTGAAGCAGAAGCAGAAGTCCTGAGGTCCCCAATAGCTGCTCAAGAAGTCATAGATAAAATAAAACACCTGAAAAGTGCTAAGGCCCCAGGCCTAGATGACTATCCAGCTGATTTTTTTAAAGCCTTTCAAGATGAATGTATTCCCCTGTTGGTAAATATTGCCAATACTATACTGAGGGATGGGAAAGTGATGCTTCCTTCCTGGCGATAGGCACACATGTCAGTTTTGTTAAAAGGATCCAGTGGAATATGATTCCTATCATCCAATTTCATTACCAAACACAGATCTTAAAATTTTTACAGGTAACCTGGCTGATAGACTCCAGAAATAGATCCCTAACTTGGTGTACCATAATTAAACTGGGGTCTTCCACGGTAGGTTCCTGCACGATGTCTGCTGTTTCCTCAATGTTATCACAGTCCAATGATATAAGAAGGCCTTCCAGCTTGCCATTAGTATGGATGCTGAGAAGGCTTTCAATAGGGTTGACTGGCTTTTCCTACAACATGTTTTAGCCAGATTTAACTTAGGAGAAACCAAATGAATTAGTGTGTGATCAGATTAGCCCCTTCTCATAACTGGTGCAGTGAGCATGTAGCTGCCAGCCCCAAGGAAGTAAAGAATAAACAAATGGCCACTGCACTCGGACCATGAAATACAAGTACCAGGAGCTTATTCACAAATAAATGAATTTATTTAAAACATGCTTGGTACAAAGGTCATGGCAAAAATTACACAATGTGTAATTTTTGCTGTGATCTTTGTACCAAGCATGCTTTAAATAAATTCATTATTTGTGAATAAGCCCTGGTACTTGTATTTCATGGTCCAAGTGCAGTGGCCATTTGTTTATTCTTTTAACTTAGGAGACCAGTCTGTGGGTGCCATTTCAACTCTTTGTGAAGGCCCAGAGGACTCGGTATGAGTTAATGTCCACATTACATGGAGATTTCCATTGGGAGGGGGACATGTCAGAGGTGCCCCTTTCCCAATTATTGTTTGCCCTTAGCCTAGAACCCTTAGCAATAAACGTTTGCATGCATCAACAAATTAAAGGAGTGATAGAAGGGAGTGGCATGACTAGAAAATCGCATTGTATGCAGACAATACCTTGTTTTTGGGGAGACCTAGTGTCCTCGCCTTCCCCCCCTTACTGGAGGTTAAAGTTTAGTTTGGCTTTTTGGCAGGCTATAAAATCAACCTACCAAATCACAGGCCATGATCCTTAGTGGCTCCTTCCTCCAGGCTTTAAGAATAACTTTCCTTTCTCCTGGGCACCTTGAAATGGCTTTTTTTACTTAGGAAGTAACGTATCCGCTGACATCACTCGGCTCTTTCCAGATAACTATAACAAGTTATTGAATTCTATTAAACAATATATCACTCAATGGAAGCTACTTCCTTTAATTCTATATGGGCAGGTGCAGACTATTAAAATGAATATTCACCCTCATCTGCTTTTTTATTTTCAACCCCTCCCTGTACCTGGCTCCAAGACATATTGGAGTGACTTGCTGAAGGAGCTATCTAGATGTGTTTGGTTGGGAAAGTGCTCAAGGGTTACCCAGCAACTATTACACCTCCCCAAGGAACAGGGCAGGCTGCGCCTTCCCAGTTTTCGTATATATTGCCTAGCAACCCAGGGACACACTTGGGAACATGTGCTAAACAATGTATTAGGTCAGAATGTATCTTATAGAGAAGGTAGACTTACCCCATTTTCCTTAATGGACCATCCCCACAAGGGTCTTATCTGCTGGGCTTCTGTGGGAGACTCATAACCTCTGGACAAAACATACAATTACAGTTTTGATTAAAATATGGCATGCAGCCAGCTCATTGGCGCAGCAGTTGATTTCTGCTTGCAACGCCAGCAACCCGGGTTCGGGATGGACTCGGGTCATCGGAGAGTCGGCCAGGGAGAAGGTTGGAGCATCCATAGACAGCTCACCTTCTCCAGTAGGGAGGATGGGGATGCAAGCTGGGCACCTGCTGGCCCTGGCAGAGGCCTGGAGCATAGCAGGTGTCAGGGCTCCAATTCTGATGGGTGGAGTGACGCGTCAACATTCGCCTTCATGTCAGGTACATCACTCTCCAAGGGAAGAAAACTGAGAAAAATGACTCCTTGGCTAGCTAGAAGATGGCTCTCCAGCCCCTCACTGCCGTCTTGGCTTCACCATCTCCCACCTCAGCAGCACCTGGAGCCGATGCCGCAGTGCACTGGATGACCCCCACCGGTGCCTTCCCTCTCGGAGAAGGGGGACCCACCCGGAGAAGGGTATCGCTGGGCTACCTCCAGGAGCCTGCAATTTGAGGTAAGGGTAGGTGGTGGAGATGGTGGACAGATGAGGAAAGGACCTTGAGGACCCAAAGGAGGTGCTGGCCAGGAGGTGCAGAGGAGCAAAAAAAAAAATATTACATGCAACAGATACCCCAAATACCACAGTTTGGCTAACACTCATCAGGCACCATGATGATTTTCTCCCCCCAGAACTGGATATGGGCTTCCAATATTGGGAGGCTAGATACCTTGCCAGATTTTCACAGTTGATTGCTGAGCAATATTGTTTGTCATTTCAGGAACTCCAGAACAAATACTGATTGCAGAGGAAGGACCACTATCATTTTTTGCAAGTCCAACCTTATATAATGCAACAGCAGCATTTGCTCCAAAGAAAGAAACCACAATCAAGTTTAGAAGACCATTTTTATTGGCTCATCACCCTTAACGTTAAAATTAGACCAATATCTGGTCTATACAAATTAATCAGCAAATCAGACACATCACTAACAGAAACCTTATGTATCAGGTCGGTGGGGGACTCTGGGCTACCTGTCTGCCCAGAATACTAGGAGCATAGATTGAAGAGGAGCTGGGCGGTCACTGCCTCCCTTACTTGGGAATTTAGCTGAAAAATACTGGTGAGATATTTCTGAACTCCCACAGTTACAAAATATTTTGGTGCTACCCATTCAGATGCTTTTTGGAGGCAGTGTGTAGGGATTGGGTCCTGGCTTCACATTCTCTAGAGCTGCCCGATGATAGTTCCTTTTTGGCAAGCTAGTCATGATTCTATGCAGTGAATTTTAGGTCGTCAGTTCCCTTTACTTTTACAAATCTCATCTTAGGCTTCCTGGACCTTCTTCAAGGACCTAAAAATAGAATCAAATTGAGTCAAATATTGCGTGTAGCTGCACTCAAATATCTGATGATAAATTGGCTGACCACTCGTGCCACATTGCTTGATCAACTGAAACACAAAGTCTCAGAAATGGAAACAATGGAGTGCATAACAGCAGTGCTCAGGCTTAGGCTACTCACAGTTTTGGAACTTTGGCAATCTTGGCACCAGTTGTGAACCTCTAGTATATCTAGTGCAAGAAAATGAACTGTAGCCCCAAGCTCCTATTTTATGAATTATCTCTGAAACCTGAGGCTGTTCTTCCTATGATGACTGCCTTGTTGGGGCATCTCAAAGTATGTTATAACTGAGTATCTTTATTTTTTCTTTTAGTTTTTTGGTTGTTTATTGTGCATTCTTTTACTACCTCTATATGTATGTTGACCCTCATCCTTTGACATGGAACCTTTGAAAACGAGCAGTTTCTGCTCAAAGGTATTTGTAATCTGAGAATTTAATAAATAAAATAAAAAAATAAATAATTCTGAAGCAAAATATTTTCCTTGTAATCCCTTGACTTGCACATTACCTTTCAGCAGATTTTCAGATCTGGCAACCCTTGACTTGCATAAAATTGAACACCATGGGCTCGATTCTAGAAGGGTTACACTAGGCGTAACAGCAGTTGAGACAAGTAGAATGGTGCATGTAGCAACTTACACCAGCAGCTGTGACATGCTCGATTCTACAAAGTGACCTGCAACATGTCGCAGACAACTTGCGCCAACCAGCTGTTACACCACATAAACCCCCTGCAACATGGTGCTAGGAGGTATACGGCAACAGTTGCACCCCATTCTAGAAGGTCAGCCCTCATCGGGGCCCAATTCTAGAAGGGTGGTGCAGAGTTGCTGCTGGGCACAATCTGCGCCACCCCAACTGTGGCATTGACCCTGTACCCTATTCTAGAAGGGCAGGGTCTCCACAGGAAAAGTCCTGCAAATTCATGCATGTGGCAAGGTACATTGCACAGAGGGGCATACCTGGCCAGCATGTCACAACCCACTGCCACAGGTCACAAGTGCACCCCCAACCCTCGGGTTGCCCGCTGCCAATCTGGCACATCACCAGCCCTGGTAGTCCAATGCCCCCAAACTATACATGTCCATAAAATAAAATAATTCCATATTCCTGGTAGTCTAGTGGCCCCCCTCCCAAACTGTACATGACCATAAAATAAATTTCCTGATTCCCTGGTAGACCAGTTGCCCTCCCACCCACCCATGCCAGCTCACACACCACCCCCACCTATCCTCAGACAGCAATTGGCACAGCCCACCTCTCACTTCCATGGCCAGCCACCGACTGAGTGCTGTATTAGTGCTACAGCACAGAGCGTGATCAAAATTAATTTTGAAGCAACAGTGCTATAGCGCTAATACTGCACTAAGTCGGCGGCTGGCCTTGGAGGTGAGAGGTGGGCTGTGCAAGTCGCCAGCTGAGGATGGGTGTGGGGGTGCTGGGTGGGCTGGCACAGCTGGGTGGGGAAGTGGGGGCCACTAGACTAACAGGAAATCAGGAATTAATTTATTTTATGGACATGTGCAGTTCAGGGAGGGGAGCCACTAGACTATTGGGGAATCAGGAATTAATTTATTTTATGGACTTGTACAGTTCGGGGAGGGGGTTCACTAGACTACCACAGAATTGGGAATTAATTTATTTTGTGGACATGTACAGTTCAGGGAGGGGGGCCACTAGACAACCAGGAATCAGGAATTAATTTATTTTATGGACTTGTACAGTTCGGGAGGGGTCACTAGACTATCAGGAATTAGGAATTAGTTTATTTTATGGACATGTACAGTTCAGAGAGGGGACACTAGATGACCAGGAAATGGGTTCATTTTCTAGTTTAGTAATGTATAGTGTCTTATTGCTGCATATGCAGCGGGCGACTCATGATTGGGGGCATGAGTTGGGGATGAGCAGCACCCTGCGGGGCTTCTGTCAGTGGCTGTGTCGGGGACTGGGGCTATGGGTAGCCCAGTGGGGCCCTGCTGGGGTGTGCTGGGTATGGGAGGTGGAAACTGCACTATCCACAGGACAGCTGATGGGTCTACAGGACCCCGGGGACATCCGTAGTTATACCAGCTAAATACTGTTATAACTTACATTGCCAGGTCTCCTCTGGGGATCTTGTAGAATCTGATGTGGGCACTTTGTGGCTGCCCTTCTAGAATGGGGTGAACATGTTGCAAACCCCTAGTGCCATGTCACAGGGGTTTATGTGGTGTAACAGCTGTTTGGCGCAAGTGGCTGCGACATGTCACAGGTCACTTTGTAGAATTGTGCATGTTGCAGCTGCTGGCTTGAGTTGCTACATGTGCCATTCTACTTGAAGCAACTGCTATTATGCCTGGTGCAACCTTGTAGAATTGGGCCCCGGATTCTAACACAACCCTGGAGGAGATTCATAATGTGTTATACCAGCATTTAGCTGGTATAACTTACAGATATCCCCAGGGGTCCTGGACCTGTTGGCTGTCCTGTGGATAGTGCACAGTTTCCCGCACCCCCATCCCCAGCACACCCCAGTGGGGCCCAACAGTGCTACCCATACCCCCAGCCCACCAACACAGCCATTGGCAGAAGCCCCACAGGGCAGCGCTGCCATCCCCCCACCTGTACCCCGAACTGCAAGTCACCCACCACGTATGTGGCAATAAGACACTGTACATTACTAAACTTGAAAACAAATACATTTCCCTGGTAGTTTAGTGCCCCCCTCCCCAAACTGTACATGTCCATAAAAGAAATTAATTCCCGATTCCTTGTAGTCTAGTGGCTCCTCCTCCCAACTGTACAAGTCCATAAAAGAAGTTAATTCCACTTCCCTGGTAGTCTTAGTGGCCCCTCCATGAACTGTACATGTCCATAAAAAATTAATTCCCAATTCCTTGGTAGTCTAGTGGTTCCTCCATGAACTGTACATGTCCATAAAAGAAATTAATTCCCACTTCCTGGTAGTCTAGTGGCCCCTCCATGAACTGTACATGTCCATAAAAAATTAATTCCCAATTCCCTGGTAGTCTAGTGGCCCCTCCTGAACTGTACATGCCATAAAATAAATTAATTCCCAATTCCTGGTAGTCTAGTGGCCCCCTCCCCAAACTGTACATGTCTATAAAATAAATTAATTCCTGATTCCTGGTAGTCTAGTGGCTTCACCATCCGTGCCAGCCACCCAGCATCCCCACCCATCCCCAGCCAGCGACTGGCATAGTCCACCTCTCATGGACAGCTGCCAACTGAGTGCAGTATTAGTGCTATTGCACTGATGAGCTCAGAAATTAATTTCTGAGTGCATCTGTGCTGTAGCACTAATACAGCAGTCAGTCGGTGGCTGGCCATGGAGGTGAGAGGTGGGCAGTGCCAGTCACTGGCTGGGGATGGGTGGGGGTGCTGGGTGGCTGGACAGCAGAGTGAGGGGATAGTCACTAGACTACCAGGGAATCAGAATTAATTTATTTTATGGACATGTACATTTTGGGAGGGGCCTACTAGACTATCAGGGAATCAGGAATTAATTTATTTTATGGATATGTACATTTGGGGAGGGGTCACTAGACTACCAGGGAATTGGGAATTAATTTATTTTATGGACATGTACAGTTCAGGGAGGGGCCACTAGATTACCAGGGAATCGGGAATTAATTTATTTTATGGACATGTACAGTTCGGGGAGGGGAGCCACTAGATTACCAGGGACATGGGTTCTTTGTATCATAATACTGTACAGTTGGGGGGCACTAGACTACCAGGGAATCTGGAATTATTTTATTCTATGGACATGTACAGTTTGGAGAGGGGGGCACTGGACTACCTGGGCTGGTGCTAAGCCACATTGGCTGCGGGCAACCCTGAGGTCAGGGCATGGGGGTACATTTGCAACCTGCAGCAGCTGGTTGTGACATGCTGGTCAGGTATGCCCTCAGTGCAGCGTGCACTTGCCACATTTCGCAATTCACAGGACTTTGTTGTAGAGACCCTGTCCCTTCTAGAATAGGGCACAGGATCAATGTCACAGTTGTGGGTGGTGCAGGTTGTGTTGAGTGGCTACTTGCACCATCCTTCTAGAATCGGGCCCCATATCTTTAGGCACCAGAGTAGTTCTGATAAATGGGTTTTGGAGGACAGGTCTGTGAGTTCTTGCTCTGTTTTATTTATTTTTTTTTATCCTACAGATTGATTTGTTAAAGTTGTTACTGACTTTAGGGACTTGATTTATAGCTAGTTATTGGTGTAAGACAGGAGACGCAAGCTAAAGTTATGTTTATCAACTACTGCACTGATGTACTTGCGTTCTTTTCTCCTGTATCCCATTTTGAATCAGCGCACTAAGATAAGTTTCAAAAACAAAAATTGCAGGTCTGACTGTTAATCCTATCAAGTACACATTAGGCATACAGGAAACCAAATATTTGAGTTATATTTGGGAAATGGAGATATAAAGCCAGACATTTCCAAAATAGAAGCTATAGCTAACAGTCCTGTCCCAAAACAAAGAAACACGTCCAATCTGTTTAGATCTGGCTGGTAACTACCAGAGATTTGTTCCCAACTTTGCCCAGTTAGCTACCTCCTCTCTGAACTCACAAAAACGCTTACCATAATAATGTGAAATAGCCCCAAAGTGTGATGTGGCTTTTTGAGCCATCAAGGCTGCAAAATGTTCAGCCCCTTTTAAGAAGTCCAGACTCTGAGAAACAATTTTTGTTACAGACAGATGACTCAGAAGATCTACGTGCAGTCCTGAGTCATAATATAGATGGGAAATGTGAGGGAATTTTTATATATCCTAAAGCTATATTTGCTATTAAATGCCTTGAAACTATGCTTGCTTTGAAAGCCATGCTGTAACAAAGTCATAATGAATGTAGTAGAAATTTCTGAGTTCATGTTTTGTTCTTTTAAGGGTTATAGAATTTGTACTGAGGTTACTTGAAGTACATTTGTAAAAACAGAAAGGTAGATAAAACTGAGCAGAACTGGTTGTACCAGCCTGACTAACGGGCTTGGACAAAATATAGAGATAGGAGCATGCCTGGGCAAAATATAATAATAACAGCACGTAGTGCATTGAAGGCAAGCTGTACGTTGTTATGGTGTGAGTGAAACTCATTGTCTCTTCTCAGGTCAGCTTGACCCAGGCATATGTATCAAGCAGTAATGGGAAAGAAATGAAATAAGCAAGTGGAAAAGTGCCTCATGCATATCAATGTGTTTTTACATTGCTGAAAACTTGTTATGCTGTTTTATGATTGGCTTATACTGAAATGTTGGTATTTTTCAAGATAAGAAGTGCAAAATCTAGCTTATAAAAAGCTGCTGTAAATTGTAATCGGAGAACTTCTCCGTTGTAGAAGTCCCACATGCATGTGTGTTTGATCAAATAAAGCGACGTTAAGACAAAACCCAGTGGTGTGGTTTTTGCCCTGTGACGACAGGAGTGGTTGCTCAGGTAATACTTACAGTGAGAGAATTTGCGATCACAGAAGGAACATCCCATTCTGCATGACAGTAGGAAACTGCACAACAGGGAGAAAAAGTACTTCACTATTGAAAAAGAATGCTTTGCTGTGAAATGGGCAATGGAGTCCCTTAAGTTTTATCTGCTAGGAGCTGACTTTGTACTTATAACAGATCACAATCCTCTCTATTGCCTTAATCAGATGAAAGATAAAAATCCTGGAATCATAAGGTCATACCTGGGACTACAGCCATTTAAATTCAAAGTAATGCATCAAATCCTGAAAAGAGAATGTCAGTGCTGATTTTCTGTCAATACATAGTTCAGGAATTGAGATTTCAGAAGGCTGAAACAATGTGTGTGCTTAACTGAAATGTTTGCTGTAAAAGGTGTTATGAAAAAGGGGATACTGCATATGCAAAGAATTGTAAAAGTTATAAAACAGGTTCCCTCTGAAAGAAGTGTGTGTGTGACAAGGTTGGGTAAGATCCTGTCCCATTGGTCACACACAGAGAGTTAAACGCAAAGATCTGCAGTATTTTGTCCTTCCCTGTTTTGATACTTGCCTGTCTTTTGCCTGTCTGATTGCACAATCAAAATTTTTAGTTAGCACCTAGGAATTGGCCGCTCAATGGTCCCACAATTACCTCCCTTCCTTCACTTACTGTTTCTGTTCTTTCTTTCTCCCTTGCTTCTCTGTGGTTAAAATATATGTGAATATTTATGTGAAACTGGGATCTCTTGGCTTGCAAACATATACAATTATTTGCAAAAAACGTTATTGCACCAGTTAGGGCAACTTAACAACACAAAAATAGGGAAATATGGCATTAGGGCTTCCAACCATAAAACCCCACCCCCACCCCCAAGCAGCAGAAGGAAATACATTAGGTTTTTGGGACTCAGAAGTCTTGGCAAATCAGTGCTGGGGTCTTCCTTCGGGGTTGTCAACCCTAATGCCCACCTCATTCCATGACTAAACAACATCACACATGATTTTTTCTTGGGCCCTGCATGAAGAAAGATACAACAAATTGTTTTGGCAACCTCTGGCAAGACATACTTCTCCACCTTTAAAGAGTGTTATCTTTATGAGGCAGTGGCTTTGAGCTGTACCTTGTGCTTCAGATTGGAGGCTAAGCACTGTGGGAAGGGGAAGCATAAGGCTGATAACCCCCAAGGAAGACCCCACCACTCACCACGGGTGTGAAAACACATTTTGGCCAGGATTTAAAAAATGACAACTATGTAATAAAATGGCTATGTTGAAAATTTGGGGTCAAAATATTTAAAATTACTAAAGTTACTAGGGAACGTAGTAAAATTTCAATGTATATGCATAACTTTGCCATTAGTACATATTTTACCCCAAATTTTCAAAATAGCCTTTTTATGATGCCACCTCATGAACAACGGCAGTGAACGCTTTCAAATCTCTGCTTCAAAAGGTGATTTCACCAAGTGACAGTGAAATCACCTTTCATTCTCGATTTGTGCAATTCCACCACCATTGATCATGAGGTGGGGTTCCAAAAGGCCATGTTGAAATCTGGGGTCAAAATATGCAAAATTACAAAGTTATGCATCAAAGTTCAAAACTCCTTTGAATACATTGAACCACACTTACCTTAGTTTCTCATATTGCAGCTGGCAGTTCAGGCAGCAAGACATCAGAAGAATGGATCTTTGCCCTGGGTCCTGTTCAGATGAGTGAGGGTGTGTGGCGGTGTACTGGGAGTGTGGGATGGTGAGTGCTGAGTGGGAGGTTGGGAGTTGGGGGAGTAGATCAGTATGGGGCCATTTTCTTTTTTACAAGTTTAAAAAAAATTGAGGGACAGTTTTCTGTATTTCCGATTGGGATGGTGATCAGAGGGTAGGGGGTGCCACTAGACACCAGCGAAAGATACAAATATTATGGGGACAGTGATCAGAGAGTGGGGAGTGCCACTAGATACCAGGGAAAGATACAAATAGTATGGGGATGGTGACTGGAGGGTGGGGGTGGGGGTGCCACTAGACACCAGGGAAAGACACAGATATTATGGGGACAGTGATCAGAGGGTAGGGGTGCCACTAGATTCCAGGCAATGACTAAAATATTATGGGGGTGGTGATTGGAGGGTGGGGGTTGTCAATAGACACCAAGAAAAGACACAAATATTAAGAGGGCGGTGATCAGAGGGTGCTGAGTACTGCTAGACACCAGGAAAGACAACTCTATTACAGGGGTGGCAATCAGAGGGTGGAGGGGTGCCATTAGACACCAGGGAAAAATAACTATATTATGGGGAGGGGGTCAGAGGGTGGGTGTGCCACTAGACACCAGGCAAAGATAATATAAACAGAAAACAACAGGTCAGAGCACATCCTGACCCCCGCCCCAATGCAGCAGCAAACACACACTTTCAGCCTAAATTAGCAACTTACTGTTATGGTTACAAAGGAGTGGGGTTCTCTTGTATTCACCCCAGGGCCCTGATGTGAAGTCACCCAGCTACCCTCGGAGACATTGTAAGAAGGTATGGGCTGAGGTTTCATTGTTATGCAGATGACACCCAGCTGTACCTTCTTTCACACCAACCAGGATAGAGCTCTCTTGGTCTTTAATAGCTGTCTCAAAGAAATCCAGGAGTGGATGGATTTGAGCTGGTTGAAGTTGAACTCCGGTAAGACTGAGGTGTTGGTTGTGGAACCTGGTCGCTAGATGGGAGGTTAGGGAGGTGGGTTGCCCTCTGGACTTGTTCCCAGGGGTGTCTCTCCCGACTTCTGACCAGGTGCGAAACCTAGGGGTAATTTTTGATGAAGGGTTGATCCTGCATTCGCAGGCTTTGGCTGTCCTCAAATCTTCCTTTTGCCATCTAAGGAATATCTCCATTTTTAAACATCTGGTTCCATCCAGTGACCTTCCTGTTTTGGTCCACGCCTTTGTGTCTTCATGCTTAGATTACTGCAACTCCCTATACCTAGGGCTTTCTGGGGTGGAACTCTGCCACTTGCAGCTGGTGCAGAATGCGGCAGCCAGGCTTCTGACAGGATCTCCTCGGTCCTGTCATATTACGTGCTCACGTGAACTGCACTGGCTGCCAGTACAGTGGTGGATCACCTTTAAAGTTGGCTTGCTGACTTTCAAAGCCCTACAGGACTGGGTCCGGACTACCTGGAAGAGCTCCTGGTCCCTTATTGCCCTGGGCAATTGTCTACCAGCTAGCAGGGGTTGCTAGAGATCCCTAAGGTTCATTTGAAATTTTCAGGGCCAGATCATTTATGTTCATGGCTCCTACACCTTGGCATTCTCTACCTTGTCAGTTATGGGAGTGCACAACAGTGGAGGGTTTTAAGCTGGCCCTAAAGACTTTTCTGTGGCACCAGACATATGGTGAATAATTAATTGAGTAATGTTATTTTATGATGCTTGTTTTTTGATTTTATGACTGTTTTTTTTTTTTCAGATTTGTTTCTGATTTTAATTTGTACAGCGCCTTGGCACTTGAAAGGCTCCTAAAAAATAAAAATATTATTATTATTTATTATTATTAGAAGTGTAACCATAACAGTAAGTTGCCAATTAAGGTTGAAAGTATATGTTTGTTGCTGCATTTTGGGGAGGAGGGAGTCAGAGTGTACTCTGACCTGTTGTTTTCTGTTTAAGTAAGCCACCCACTGAAACACCTCTTATTTTTAATCCTATGTGTAGTTTGTGAATGAGAAGGGTGAGCAGTTATTCTTGTGATGATTTGTTTGTGGAGAAGTGTGTCCATCAAGAAATAGTTTTCCCAAGTCAATGGCTCAATATATGTTTCAATCTGAGTTGTATGATTGCCGTTCCTCTGGCTACCAGGGTCCAGAATTTCCTATCATCCCTTTCCTCTATGGCCTTAATCATTATCTCCCATAATTCCCTTTGATGTTGCATTCTATGTAGCTTTATATGTTGCTTATAATTTTTCCTAATTCCTAATTTCCTAATTTTTATGAAACCAGCTCTGATAATGTATTTCATCTTAGTTTTTTTCTTTTATTTGCTCCTTAGTTAATAGCTGGACTATGCCCATACTTTCTTTATTTATCTCCTCTGGATCCCACATATTCTGGATATTAATATTTAGAGTTTGCACAATTTGATCACTTAATTTCCTAACATTATTGTTTTTTCCTGTGTCCCATCTAATTCTTTTATTCACAATTTCAGAATTATCTTCTCTCACTGGAATTGTCCTAGTTGATTTCTTTTTATAGACTACTAGGAGGAAGTGAACATTTTCTGTTCTGTTTACTACTTTCATATCACTATAATTATGGTAATCATATATTGAAACAAGAGAATAATCAATTATTGTTGCCCCTTTGCACTTGTTCAAGTAATATTTTCCATACTATCTGAGGGCAACCTCCCATTAAGTATAATTAATTGAACTGCTTCTACTAAGGGCCAGATATTCAGGACTGCGCGGGCAGTAGCTCAAGCCTGGACAGTGCAACTGGGCTGCACCAGGGCCAGGACCAGGCGATATTCAACGGCGATGCACCATGGCTCAGCACAGTTGAATATGGCAAGGGCAGTGCACAACCTGCACATGGCACAGTGGCAATGCACCAGTGCATGCCACAGAGGGGGAACACAGAGATGCCAGGTGCAGTTGCGCTAGGTACATCACCCATGATATTCAACCGAGGACATGCAAATTAGGCCATAATCTATGCAAGATGCAAGTGGGTCCATTTGAATGTCATTATGGCGCCATTTGCATGCAATGCTCTAGGCTTCCCAGTGAAATGTGCCTGGCGCCCTGCCAAGCTGCTGTCAGGGGTAGGATCCCTGGTGGGCTAATCTAGCCCCCCCACCCATATGCCCGATCGCTGACAGTATTGAGATCACACCACCCATTGCTTGATCGTGGGCAGTAGTGAGGGTAACTGCCATCCTCTGCCTGATCGTGGGCAGTACTAAGGGTAACTGCCATCCTCTGCCCAATTGCGGCAGTAGTGAGAAGAAACATCATCTGTTGCTGGATAGCAGGCAATAGTAGGAATATAGATTGATCTGGTGGTTTAGTGGACCCCTCTCCCACCTCATATGCCTGATCGCGAGGCAGTAGAGCAGGTTGATGAATCCCATGCCTGATCGGGCAGTGGCCAGAAGATAACCAAACCAATACCTGATTGCGGGCAGTAGACAGTAAATGAGGAATTAATGCCCATCATGGCAGTAGCTCATAATCATGGTATCCCATGACCAATTGCGGGCAGTAGTATGAACAGAAGTAACCCAATGTGCCCGATCACAGGCTATAGTGTTAGTGATATCAGTCCTGGTGGTCTAGTTGAACCCATCCTGAAAGCCCAATTGCAGGCCATAGTAATACCGACATCACCTGGCGGTCCAGTGGTCCCCTCTCACTCCACCCACCACAGCGCCCCGGCCACCAGCATCCCTCCATCATTGGCAGACGCAGTCACCCCCACCTCCGCATACTGCCTGTCCGCCCACCGAATGACAGTGTACTAGTAGAATCTGCATGCCCATTGGGCCACAGTGTGGACCAGTGGTCATGCAGACCATACTGTACTACACAGGCCCAGATATGTGAATGAATGCAGTTTATTCACAGCTCTGGACCTGGTATAGTATGATCTCGTAAGCCCATTGGTCCACACTGTGGCCCAATAGGCATGCAGATCCTACTGTAAGCTGTTATTCAGTGGGTGGCTGGGTACGCTGGCAGGGTGCTGCCACCCACCGGTGATGGGGTGGGTGTTTGGTGGCCGGGGGTCTCTGTGAGTGGGTGGGTGAGGAGGCACCACTGACCACCAGGTAGACATTGATTATTACGCCCTTCGATCAGGCTTTCGGAGTGGGTTCCACTAGATCACCAGGAATCATTTCACTACACTACAGCCTGTGATCAGGCATTGGATTACTCCTGTTCATACTACTGCCCGTGATCGGGCATGGGATGCCATGATTACTAGCTACTGCCCACAATAAGGCATTGGATACCTAATTTACTATCTACTGCCCATGATCAGGCATTGGTTTGGTTATCTTCTGGCCACTGCACTGGGGGGCACTGAACTGCCAGGGGGGACCGGGTGCTTGTGGTCGGTGTTCTGGGTGGGCGGGTGGCCACCCAAGACTTGCTTGCTGTGTCGGGCCCTGCAGTACAGCTACTTGCCTTTGGTTGGCCAGGAGTTGCTCCTACTCTGCAAGGGCTCAACTTTGAGCCCCCCATGTGGCACAATGTAGCATATTCCACACATCCCAGGCTGAATACGATGTGCCACATATGCATGGGCACACCCCTGCATCTGCGCCACATAGATTACATTGTGCCCTGGTGCATCAGAATTTGCACTATGCCAGGCAGCCTTTCAATATCCCACTGGGCATACATTGGGGTTGTGCCAGCACAACTCTGTTGTACCAGGCACAACCCCTTTAAATATCCCAGCCAAAGTGTTCCAATTGTTTGTGTGAGTCCATATTTTTTGTCCTTAGAACTTCTATTTGGTATTCTTAAGGTCTGTCATATTGAGTCATTTGACTCTAGATTCTCTTTTTTCCCAAATCTTATGTTCAGGTCCCCATTATTAGAATTTCCATTAGTTCATTTTTAAGTGTATTGTTATATCTTGTATGATTTTATTAGTTAATGTTTTGTCATACAGTGGTGATCTTACTGGAGGGTTATAAATGTTTACCAAGATCATTAGCTTACTTTCTATTTGGATTTTTACCAGAATATAATTTTGATCAACTGATTATTCTAAAATATGAATTGTCTCATCTATTTTAATATAGGTTACAATTTCACCCATATACCTTCACATTTTCTTTTGTTTTACAATGGGAGATTGAATTATACTGTAACCATTAATTGTTATTTTATCTACTTGTTTTCATCATGCCATGTTTCCTGAAACAGTATTATATCCATCCCTTCTATAAAGTCCATAAATTCTGGATCCATAAACTTACCCTGTAACACAGTAATGTTCCATGACATACTGTAATTCTCAAATTAGCCTGTTTATTTCTTTTGATGAATGAAATGGTACTTGTATTTATACCATCGGATTTTAGCTGCCACTCATTTATATCTCTCCCTCTCAAGTCACACCTGAACATCCTGTAACATTTGATATCTGTTAAATTTGTCCACATTGTATTCAAGTATTTGTTCTTCATTGGTTACTTCCACGACTGGTTGTACTACATCCGGTTGCTCATTCAGGGATGTCCTGGAACCCTTCATTGTTTCAAAATCTACTATTAAAATCTCCAACTTATCCAACTTTGTACTAGCTTCTAAAATATTTCTGGCTAGGTTTCGGTTATCCAAGGTTAAGTCTATTTGAGCTCCATAGACCCAAAACATATGTGATCTCTGAAATTACATGATTTCATCCTCATAAAACTCTGTTCCCAACACATATCCTATCAAATGCATAATCATAGTTCTTAATTTGTGTCTAGTATCAATACCCAAGTAAGAGATTCCAAAATATAAAGAGTTATGTCTGAAGGAACTTGAATCACATTGTTTATCAACCATCTGTTGTACTTTCCCTGTTGGTCTAATTGTAATTCTAATTCACCCTTAGTTTTAATTCCCAGGTCAATCACGTCACTAATTAATATAGGAGGTTTCATGAATACATTAAATTCCTCCAATGCAATTGAGTTCCTCTATACATACTGGGCTACTCTTGGTTGCTTAAAATATAGTTCCAGTGTGTAATCCAATTTACTGTTAATAAGCCCTCTTGCATTCAGTATATCATCTAACTGTACACCCACATTTAAAATATCAGTACAAATCAAGTGTCCCAAAATTCTCAACTCTGTGCTGCTCTTATTTAAATCCAGCTCTGATCCTTTTATAAGAATCAACGACTGAGCTTTCTCCATTAATTCTGAATTAATAACATCATGTTCTTTACACTGGTCACCATATCCATCATTTCTAACATTTTAGTTTGTTCTGATTTTACCTCTGGAGTATCCTGTTCTTCACATAGATTACTATTTCCATCATTTCCAACACTTTTAATGTGTTCATCTTCTACATTTGAAATGTCAGCGCTTCTATCTTACACCTACTGTAGCTTTACTTATAATACCCTACTTCTATTTTTTATTTATTTTTATTTTATTTTCCTTTTGCTGTTTCTTTATTTTCTTTTCCTTTTTGGTTCCGTCAGTTTCATTTTCAGTTTCAATATTACTAGACCTAGAAACTTCTAGTATGCTTTTCCTCTTTGCATGTCTCCATATCTTTCCTTTGAGAATCTGCCTTCTGCTTAGTGCTCCTTTTAAGCTGAGTTTCCACCTCCTTATGGGTTAGCGATCTATCCTTGCTTTCCTCTGTTGTTGGATTTGAGTCCTCTGCCACCTCATCTCTTTTCCCCTGATAAGTAGAACATATTTCTTCTAACCATGCAGTATTAGCCACCATTTACAGTTTTAAATGATTCATTTCACTTCTTAAATGATTAATTGCTCCTTTATGGCTATGCTGGCTGCATGTGGATCCTGTATAGCTTTGATTAGATTTGGATCCATAAATGGTGTATATGTAATATGCTTTTCTTCCTTTTCTTCTACTATGCTATCTTTTTCTGCCAGTTCTTCCAGACCTTGTAGGGTCTCTTGCATCCCTGCTATTGTTTGAGACAAATCAGGGTCTTTTTTGTCACTTATCGTACCTAAGTCTGCTACCTGTTTTATTTATTTACTACTAGATGGCTCTTGTACTCAGGGGGCAGGGGGATTGTGTTTCCCCGGTCCCTGAGGGCAATACATCAACATTTTTCCCCTCTGTGTTTAAAGTATCTTCCCATCCCAATCTAGCTGACCATTCCAAGGAGCTCTGAGTTTCTAAGTGTATTATTTCCTCAGATTTAGGAGATGAAACTTTGTAAAATGTTTTAACTTTTTTCATGTGTTCTGTAATCAATGTTTGTCCTGTTTCAGTTACTTTTTTTCTGTTTGTTTGATTTTAAGTTTAATGCCTCACTGAATTCAGGATGCATACCCAAGGATTGGAGGTTGCTTATATGGTCCCTCTGCATAAGAGCATCCTCAAAGATAAACCAGGGAACTATAGACCAGTTAGTCTCCTGTCCATTATGGGGAAGCTAATGGAAATGGTCCTGAAGGAGGCTGGCATCCTGCTTGAGTTCAATGGGCTGCAGGACAGTAGACAGCATGGCTTTGTCACAAGCAGATTCTAGCAAACCAACCTGGTAGATTACTATGACTGGGTAACTAAGCAGATGAACATGGGCCATGCAGTTCATATCCTGTACCTGGACTTCAGCAAGGCATTTGATTTGGTGATGCATTGGACTTGGAATAAAACTTGAAGGCACAGGGGTGGGAGCAAAATTGTGGGATGGGTGACAAACTGTCTGTAGAGAAGGCAGCAGAGGATGGTGGTGGAAGGGGAACTCTCATCCCCAAGAGCAGTAATGAGCAGTGTTCCACAGGGCTCGGTGCTGGGACCAGTGTTATTTGGGATATTTATTGCAGACATTTCCAGGGACCTCAAAAGCTGGATAAGCCTGTTTGCCAATGACACCAAGATAGGGGCAGTGGTGGATGAGATGGGGTGGCAGAGTTTGCAGGAAGATTATAAAAAGCTAGAGACTTGGTTGAACACTTGGCAGCTGGGGTTCAGTGCCAAAAAAGTGTAAGGTACTGCATTTTGGGGCAAAAAAAATCCAAGGAGAAACAATCAACTGGAGGGAGTGCAGCTGGCAGAGACTGGGGAGGAGAAGGATCTGGGGTGGTCATCACAGGATCAATGAACAACTCAGCATAGTGTAGGAAGGCAGCAGCAAGGGCTAACAAAATACTGGGCTGCATCGCAAGGGGAATAATGTCAAGGGAAAGTGATTCTGCTGCTGTATAGATCATTAGTTAGACCTCATCTCAAATACTGCATGCAGTACTGGTGCCCATACCTTAAAAGGGTCATTAAATTACTGTAAGGGGTGCAGTGCAGAGCAACTAAGATGATCCAAGGGCTGGGGGACTTACCGTATGAGAGTAGGCTAAAGGAGTTGAACATGTTCTCATTAGAGGAGAGGAAGGACAGAGAGGATATGATTGTGACATTCAAGTACATGAGAGGGATAAACAAGACTGGTACAGAGGGGCTATTCAGGGTAAGGGTGGAGAGGGAGGCTCGAGGCCATGACATGAGACTGGATGGGGGAAGGTTCAGCAGGAAAAGAGAGACACTTTTTACAGAGGATGGTGGCAAGGTGGAATGCATTACCAGCAGAGGTGGTAGCCTGTAAAACAGTGAGCTGCTTCAAAAGAGGCTGGGATAGGGCAAGAGGGAGGATTATGGGTGAGGAGGGAGCAGCAGAATAGGGCTGCTACCCTCACAATCAAGCAGACTCAATAGACCAAATGGCATTTTCTGCTGGCAAATTTCGTATGTTTGTATGTTCATACGTTCTTGTTTCTTATGTTTATTATTCTTTTCTTATTCTTCCCTTTCTTGTTTCCTTCAATCAAAACAGCATCATTATCTAGCTCTTTATCAATATCCATTCCTCCTCAGTATTTTAAGAAGCGGGAGGAATGGATGGATTACTTAGTTCTCATTTTTATAATACAAAATGATGAATCAGGAACACCAGCTAAAGTGTCAGACTAAAGTGCAAATCGGTAAAGTTGCAGTGTGCATTAATTATATAACAAAGTCAATTTCAACTATATATGTATAAATATATTACCTTATTTGCTATTTGTATAAAATAAATTATTTAGTTGTGTGCAATTTTGTAAATGCAGTGCAATATGATGCAGTATAGTGCAGTAAAATATATTAATGTTGAATCAGATTGCACTGTTTATGTAGATTACAATAATTCATAGAACCAGTGTCTTTCCAGAAAGCACAAACATCAGGCACAGTTCATTGGAAGTTCACCAGCATACCACAATCCCTTTATGTCTTTTATTCACTCATTTGGTCTTCTACACCTTCTTCCTTTTGTATCTCAAATTTAAAAAGTCTGGTATCCAGTATTTGTACTGTATATGAAGAAGCAGCACTACTATAGATATTCTATTTTGACCTTAAAGTCCTGGCAATACCTAATATCCAATCTGTCCAAGATCTGTTCCCCAATTGTTCCTCTCGTAGGATTTTCTCACTGTGTGAACTGTGAATCAAAACAAACACAAGCAATAACCTCTGTATTAAAATATTCACACACACACACACACGCTTATCATGCCTCAAGCATCTACTGAGATATTTACCAAAATGCAAGGAACACAAAGAGCACTAGAAAAAATTTCAATAATTACAATAAACTAGAACCTCTATATTGAGTTTCTAGTAGAAAATCGCTTCCTAAGGAAAGGCGGAATAACTAATCACCAGTGAAATTGACAAGATTTTACTTAATTTTTATTTAGTTTTACCTGCTTCTCTATACACAGTCAACATCCCTTGGTTGATTTTCTAATCAGGTGCAGGGACGTATTCAAAATTGGACACAAAAGACACAGGAGAGGAATAGAATCACTCCCAAGACTCCTCAATATGTATCTTCAGGGCTCCCTACTATTTAATGTTATAGGCAAAGCTAGGGATACAACTAAAATAACTAGCTGTAGCTATAGCCACACAGCCTGCCAAATCCTGATACATGAGGCTACATAAAGCTACATATAGCTATCAAACTTATTTGAGACTGGAGGGGTTTACTATTTTTGCAAGAAAGACCTCATCTATTCTCGGACACCCTTTCTTAAATACCTCCAGAAAATGTAGTATAAAAGTATTATAAACTCCTCTGGCATTTTCCCAGCATTTCTCTAATGCAGAAGCAGCAAAAGAAACATAGAAACATAGACATTCATGGCAGATAAGGACCACTTAGCCCACCTAGTCTGCCCATTCCCTACTTATTGGATAAGCTGCAGATCCTAGTTAACCAATAGCCTACTTCCTCCTACCCTTCATTATAATTGCTTTATGTCTGTCCCATGCAATCTTGAATTGCCCCAATGTTTTTGACTCCATGATCTCCTCAGAAAGGCGGTTCCATGCTTCCACCATCCTCTCCATGAAAAAATACTTTCTGACGTTGCCCCAGGGTTGTTCCCCTCTATCTTCAAATTGTGCCTCCTTGTTCTTGCACACCTTTTTCTCTCAAAGATGCTCCCATCTTGGTCTTCGTTGATTCCCTTGAGGTACTTGACCCCTGCTCTCTCCTTTCCTCAAAGGTGAACATATTAAGCTCTTTGAGTCTCTCCTCATATGGCTTCTGCTGCAGACCCTGAACTATATTAGATGTCCTCCTCTGACCACCTCCATTCTGACTATGTCCTGTGGAGATGGGGTCTCCAGAACTGCATGCAGTACTCAATAGAAGCTCTGCCCCATCTCAGAGGAAACAATGGATAAAAGAAAGGTCTGGTGGTGGACATCACATAATTTGTAATTATGTTTGGAGGTGTCAAAAATCTACAGTGCAAATATGGAGCTGAGCTAATTATGTACTGCTTTATACAACATTTTAGCCAATTAGATTGCATTCAAGCCTTGAGGGAATCATCCCAACTGCTAGAGCATAGAACAGTGATGAGTATCCAAATTAGAGTTTAAAACAAAACATGACAGTCTATTATAGACCATGGAAAGAGGATCTAAAGTGGTGGTGGTGGTGGTGGTGGTGGTGGCAAAAAGGTAAACTACTGTGTCATCATAATTGATGGAGGTAACATTGCTTGCTATATGATTCTTAGACAATTGTGTAGGTTCCAACAACATTTGACATGATAGAGTCTACCAAGGGAAGTTCTGACACAGGAAATTAGGGAGCCCAAATGGGGTTTGAAATACAATGCATGATCAGATAATGTCCCAAGGTACTGGTAGAAACAGAAAGACTCCAATGGGGAACCCTTTAACATAATAGTCAATAGAAAATCTGAATGCTTCAGAGCTTGGTTGGTGCTCAAGCCTATATACTTAACTTTCTGCTCATTAACAATTAACAGATTATGTTGAAACCATAAAGACACTCTTTCCAGATCTTGATGAAATCAAGTTTGTACTACGACATTGATTTATGAGAGAAATAAAATAATTTCTGTGTATGAACTAATGGAAAATAAATGCAAGCAAAGAAGTAGGCTGGAGCCCTGTTATCAGCACACCTGAAATGCCAAGGAAAATATCCTTATAACCAGGAGGTTCTTAGAAGAGGGTTTCAATGAAAACAGTGACAAAGCATATAAAATCAACAGCCAACATGATGAAACTGGGCTCAGACTAGTTTTAAGGGAAGCTATTATTAGTGGAAGTATAATATAGCTTTTTAAAAGAGCTCTTGCCAAAATAATAAGATTGTTAAAAAGTTCATTCAGTGTTGCTGCTAACCATGAAAGACTGTGTACTGCCTTCTTCACAGGGCATCTTTCTCACATCTATTAATGAGGGCTGCAGATCACAATTTAACCCTGACTCAACACATTAAGAAGTGATGATGACCATCTACCACAACGCTGTGGGGGAAAAAATGGTTCTTGTAAATGGGCTGTCTGTTTCTATAAATGGGTCTTACTGCCATCGAAAAGGAATTCTTATACACTGGGGGTGGGATATTCAGACTGTGCCAGGCTGTGGAGCAAGCCTGAGCGCAGCGTAACTGGGATGTGCCAGGGCACTGACATGGTGATATTCAACAGTGCTGCGCCATGGCTCAGCCCTGTTGAATAGCGCGCTGTGGCCACCCACAGTGTGCATGGCACAGTGGCACTGCACCAGTGCAAGTGGCCTGAGAGGGGCAGGGGTGCGTAGCACAATTGCCATTGCGCTAGTTGCATCCTGGCGATATTCAAAAGTGCACATGCAAATGGCACCATAATGTATGTAAGGTGAAAATGGGGCCATTTGCATGTCATTATGGCCCCATGGGCCCAGCCAGGGCCCATCCCTGTCGACATGCACCTGGTGCCCTGCCAGGCTACAGCCATCAGGGACCGATGCCCCCTGTACAGCGGGCAAAGTACCCACCTAATCATGCAGCATATGTATGAAATTTAAAACTTCCTATATCCTTGGTGGTCCAATGGACCACTCACAGCCAGTGCAGCCATGTACCAATAGGAAAATATCCTATATCCCTGGTGGTCCAGTGGACCGGTTGCAGCCTGATCGCGGGCAGAAGTATGTATGTAATATCCCCTATATCCCTGGTGGTCCAGTGCACCACTTGCAGCCCGGTTCGGGCATCAGTAATAAAATATGAAAAACCAATCCATCCCTGGTGGTCCAGCGGTACCCCCTCCCCACCCACCCACTGGGCCCCAGCACCCTCCCCCCCGGGTCAGTGGCGGCGGCATCAGCTCTAACCGCCAGCCACCCGCCACCCACCGACTGACTCCCATACGGTGGGGCTGTCGCCCTGGTCCACAGCATGGGCCAATGGGCATGCAGCCTATACTATACTACACAGACCAGACATGTGAATGGATCCATTCACTTATCTGGTCTGTGTAGTATGACGGGCTGCATGCCCATTGGCCTACGCTGTGGATCAATGGGCGACAGCCCTACTGTATGGAGTCAGTTGGTGGGTGGTGGGTGGCTGGCTGGTGGGGAGCTGCCGCCTGCCGCTGACTGGGGGAGCGGGATGCTGGGGCTCAGTGGGCGGTGGGGAGGGGGGTACCGCTGGACCACCAGGGATGGATTGGTTTTTCATATTTTATTACAGATGCCTGTGATCGGGCTGCAAGCAGTCCACTGGACCACCAGGGATTTAGGACATTTTCATATTGGTACATATGCCCGTGATTGGGCTGTGAGCAGTCCACTGGACCACCAGGGATATTGGACCTTTCATACTATTACATATGCCCACGATCGGACATGGGGGGCTCACTACCACAAAGGTGCCACCGGGATGGTGGCCACCCACAGATGGCAGCTGCTGTGTTGCACCCTGCAATATGGCAGCTCACTTGTGGTGGCCAGCTGTTGCTCCTTTTGAGGGATCACCTGTGTGCAGCAAGTAGGGTTGTGCCTGCATGGGCTCAGCACATCCCGGGCTGAATATCGGATGTGCAGAGCATGTGGCAGACCCCCACTGCGCCGCATAATTACTGATGCACTCCGCATCGATTTAAACATAGAAACATAGAATTTGACGGAAGATAAGGACCGCTTGGCCCACCCAGTCTGCTCATTTCCTACCTGATGGATAAGCTGCAGATCCTAGTTAACCAGCAGCCTACTTCTTCCTAACCCCACCCCCTAGAATTGCCTTATGACTGTCCCATGCATGCTTGAATTCCACCACTGTTTGTGACTCCACAACCTCCTCTGGAAGGCCATTCCATACATCCACCACCCTCTCTGTGAAAAAATACTTCCTTAAATTACCTCTGAGCCGCCTCCCTTCTATCTTCAAATTGTGCCCCTTGTTCTTGCACACCTCTTTTTGAAAGATGCTACCCTCTTGGACTTTGTTGATTCCTTGAGGTACTTGAAAGTTTCTATCATGTCCCCCCTCCCTCCTTTCCTCGAGGCTATACATATTAAGCTCCTTAAGTCTCTCTTCATATGTCTTCCGGTGCAGACCCTGCACCATTTTAGTTGCCCTCCTCTGGACAGCTTCCATCCTGTCTATGTCTTTGCAGAGATTGGGTCTCCAGAACTGCACGCAGTACTCCAGATGGGGTCTCACCAGCTGTCTGTACAGAGGGATAATAACTTCCTGTTTTCTACTGGTGATGCCTCTCCCGATGCATCCCAGTATCCCCCCAGCCCTCCTTGCTGCCCTCTCACATTGCTTGCCCACCTTTAGGTCATCTGATATGACTACGCCCAGGTCCCTTTCCATTTTTGTTGTTGTTAGTATCTCACCCCCCCCATTGTGTACTCTTCCCCTGGGTTTTTGTTTCCCAGGTGCATTACCTTGCATTTCTTAGCATTGAATCTAAGCTGCCATACATTTGACCATTCCTCTAACCTTGCCAAGTCCCTTCTCATCCTTTCCACCCCACCCTGTGCATCAACTCTGTTGCAGATCTTTGTGTCATCTGCAAAGAGACATACTTTTCCTTCCAGTCCCTCTGCAATGTCACTTATAAAGACATTGAAGAGGACTGATCCTAATACTGAACCCTGCGGTACCCCACTACTAACCCCTCTTTTTTTCAGAGTGGACTCCATTTACTATTACTCTCTGTGTTCTATTCTCCAGCCAATTCTTTACCCAGGCTGTCATCTTGGGACCCACTCCCAGGCTGGCTAACTTGTATATTAATCTTTTGTGTGGGACTGTGTCAAATGCCTTGCTAAAGTCTAGGTAGGCCATGTCCACAGCCCCTCCCTGATCAACTACTTTGGTTACCCAGTCAAAGAAATCTATCAGATTTGTCTGTCATGACCTTCCCGCTGTGAATCCATGCTGCCTTGGGTCCTGTGCCCCTCTGGCCTCTAGATATTTAACAATTCTTTCCTTCAGAAGTGATTCCATCATTTTCCCCTACCACTGAGGTTAAACTAACAGGTCTGTAGTTTCCTGCTTCTGCCTTGCTCCCACTTTTGTGAAGGGGAATCACATCTGCCCTCCTCCAGTCCTCGGGTACCACCCCATCCTCCCATGATTTGTTAAATCGGGTAGTCGGTGGTGTCACTAGTTCTACCCTTAGTTCTTTTACCAGTTATTTGTGCCAGGCACATTCCCCTTTTGAATATTGCGCCGGGGGCGCAACCCTTCTGAATATCCCAGCCTAGATGTTCTTACATCTAGTATTCTTATATGTAGTCTCCACTGTAATAGATTTATAAATAAGGAAACTATACAAACTAAACTAGAGCCCTGGGTAACACCCTAAGGGCACCAAGCAGGGTTAAGAAATAAAATGTGCAGCAAAGAAACTGACTCTAAGCAAAAAGATAACTCAAAGAAGAACCAATTGTGAACATATTTAGGAAATCCATGTGTGGACAGACAATAGATTAAGAACCCTGCACAAGTGATTATAAACTGTGTATTTTCACTAAGACCTTGGTATATTTGCAATTTATGCAACATCAGTTTACTAGTTATGACTTTTAAAAACGCAGTTTGTATGATGATTTAAAGGACACTGACAACCCCTTAGGTCTCAGTATGTCCCTAGTTTTAAAACACATTTGTATTATTGCTAACATTCTGTAAAGATTGTTGATATAGCTATTAGTTTGAGTCTCTTTTTTCTTTAAAAAGTGAAAAACAGACTGCCCACCATACTGCTGTTACCACCAAACAAGGTTTGTTTACATTCCTTGATCAGCTCCAGCTGTATCTTTCCTGGACTTGGGAACACCCACAACACTGTCTAGCCCCTCATGATGCAGTGGGAGTTTAGGAGGCTACTGCCTCACGAGTGACTGCACTGTTTTGGTGTGTTTCTAATGCTCAGGAAGTATGCAGTAAGAACAGATCCAGGATTGTAAACAAAACAAGGTTGTTTATAAATATACATTAGCATGCATTTCAGTTCTACTAAACAACTAGAAATAATATGATGTAAAACAGGTTGATAGTGTCATTTTAACAGTTTTTTTTTTCTTTTTAACAGCTTGGCATCAGTGCTGCACAGGGAATTGGAATGTCATCAGCATTGTGAATGCTTCTGTCTGATTGGTTTAGTATTCCATTATAGTGTACGGTGGACTGCTGTTATACATGGAATTCTATGCCTGGAATATGCTTGTTCTACTGCAGTAGTGACATCATTATGTTGTTCTGCTGCAGTAGCAATGTCACTACTTCAGTAGCAGAACAAGTTGGAATGCTGCCACATAGTTGTTGTTTTTAATCTTCAACCTGCAGAAACATCTGCAGTACATTGTGTCAGTAATTTGAACCTACCACCAACCCTCAAGTGCCCCACCCAACCACCAGTTCACTGAAACAAAATACAATGTTGGAAATAGGCATGGGTGCCCATACACTATATAGAATAACGGATGTGCAACTCTATGCACAAACAGTGTGTTGTGCCAGCTCGGGAATCCGATTCCATGGGCCTCTCGAGCTTTGCCTCGAGGTAACCAGGAATCAAAACCCTCGGTGGCACAAACACACTGGTTGTGCATAGTTGACCATCCACTTTCCTATATGTTATGTACTCAACAGGACCAGATTTCATCCATGACATACCATACCAAACTCACAAGGTAACTGTTTTTCTTGTAAGTTGGATATAAGATAGAACTTTATCTTATTTTTGTCTCCACAGGTGTATGCCAGTGGTTTAATTTGTCATACAGCTACTCATCTCAGTCAGTGTGTTCTTTTAATTTTGTATTACTTCGGAGTTATAGGATGAACTTTCAGAGGTATATAATAAGAATTCATAATTTTTATTCTGAACAGGCAACATTGGATGAAGCCACTGAGGAGTGGGGTATCCAGGTTGAGCGGGTGGAACTAAAGGATGTCAAACTGCCTGTACAGATGCAGAGAGCGATGGCAGCCGAGGCTGAGGCAACCCGAGAGGCTAAAACTAAAGTAAGATGAAGAAAGGATATAAAAGGGTTGGGCAAAAGATGTAGAGGAAATTACAGAAGTGGTGAAATGACCCATAATTCAAATAGGGAAAAACTTGTGGAAACCCATAATGCAGTCTATTTGCAGAAGGAGTTTCAGTCACTTCTTTAGCAGTTCAGCTTCTATGTTTGCATCTCTTTTTAAAAGGGGTCCTATAAGAGCTGCACAGATCACTTTCCCAAACCTTGATGCTTAATAAGGATCAGCTATTCACTTCCCACTCCTTTG
The DNA here is from genome assembly GCA_016271365.2 of Neoceratodus forsteri. Taxonomy (NCBI): domain Eukaryota; kingdom Metazoa; phylum Chordata; order Ceratodontiformes; family Ceratodontidae; genus Neoceratodus; species Neoceratodus forsteri. The sequence goes on along the minus strand of CM057458.1, from coordinate 299,824,382 downwards.
GGTCACCTAGGACCCCGCCAGCACTCTACCCCACCCCCACCCCCACTGCCAGCCACCACCCCACATGTCAGCCCCACCGGTAACCCAATGTAACCCTTCAACAGGTGGGCCCTCCTCCTCTGAGGGGAAGGGCACTGTTGGGGCCGCTAGCACAACTCATTGGCCTGGTGCTGCTGGTGGACCAGGCTTGTCAAGGGCTTTGTGGTGGCAGGTGACCAGCAACCATTATCTGGTCAGCCAGGGAACCATATCCTGGTTTCCCTTGGAAGCACAATGTCTGGGACATCAAGGCAAGAGCCAGGCCCTTCATACTCCCTACTCGATGGGATATGACGTACTGCCATGTCTCTGGCCTCCGAAGAGGTCAGTAAACACCGGTTGTGCACCCGCCTCCCCCTGGGAAGTGGCAAGCTATCATGGGACACCGAGCCATCTCATTCTGGCTGGTCCTCTGACACCAGGGTTCATTCCTGAACCTGAGTTGTCGGCATCGCAAGCAGAAATCAAACCACTGCATCGGCAAGCAGGCAGTAAAACCTGACATTTAAAAAAAATTAAACAATCGGTTTTTACTATTTTAATTTGTGTTGCCCTTTTGAAATGTACTCCCTAAATGTATTTAAATATAGTAAAATGGCAAGTATAGATCAGATAGGGGGTCTAGATCATTATACCTCCCCCTTCAGAAGCTACACCAGTCCAACCCAAATGTTTCAGATTTCTGTGTCTTTTACCTGAACTGAGACTTGATTTCATCTAAATCCCAGCAGGACAGAGATAAATCCCACCTGCAGATTTACCCTGTCTGCAGCTGCTGCGATGTGTTTACATCACCTCGCACTCACACTGGGTGATGCTGTCTCATTCCTGGGAGAGTGATCTTGCCGTAACAGGGATCAGTGACTGAGACTCTGCTATGCAGCTAAACCCTGAGGTACTTCTACATCAGTGACATTGGTGAAATGCCTGAGAGGCAATGTAATTGAAAGGCCTGAGAAGTGAAACAATCGAAGGCCTTTAAAGTCACAGATTGACAAGACAGCCTTTTGTGGGTGAAGGCATACAAGACTTAATACTTCCAGAACTGCAGAGCTACACCACGATGGTGCAAGGCACAGGAGGGTTGGTCTCCATGAAGCCAGTCCTGAAGAGACATCAGCAAGACAGAAAGCAGCTGAACTATGAGTAACTATCAGGTTCTTCCCCTGTCCCATATTCTCTTGTTTGATAGATAGGCCAGGAAAGTTATTTATTTTTTTTTTTATACTTGCTTATTGGTTTAGTTCTTACATTTTACTTTACAGCTGAAGTTGCTTATTACATCCATATACAGTACTCCAGATAACAGTATATATCCTCTTGCTTTCAGCCACCTGAGATTTATCATATCCATCTTTACAGCTTTTATAGCCATAGCTATTTCCTTTATTAGGCAAGTAGCTATAATCATAGGAAGATAGATATAACAAACAAAATATAATAAACATACTGCATGTATACATACATACATAGGGTCTCACGTCTCTACAAAACTCCCTTCATTCATATACCCTTTTCTAATGTGGGAAAGTTCTGGTAATTCTCCTGGCCATCCAACCCAGAAGCTAGCTGGAGGTACTTTGCACCATTACCATGTTATTTATTAGGAGCTGAAGGCTACCCCCACAACCTGGGCCTCTCAGCTTTGCCCGACCTTGTGAGGACCCACCCCCCAACCCATCTAAGTCCTCTGGGATTAAAGGGATAAAAGATACAAATAAAAATGGGGAGAAAACAAGGGTGAACCTGGCCCATGCTAAGAGAGCCAGTTTGTTCTCAATGAGATTAAAGCTGTATCCTACCCTACCCAAATAGTCCAATGGGTCCAGCAATTCACAGAGACTGCAGTTCTCCTCTGAATCTTAAATGTTAATTCCTCCATCCTCTGAACTTGCCCCACCATTCCCAACCAATCTTCCTTTATTGGGGAAAAGGCTGCAACCATCGCCTTGTTATAGACTTTAAAGCTGCTACTATTAAAATTTGCTATAAATATTTTATTTATTTATTTAGTTAGTTTTTGCTAACCAGGTAGATGCACTAGCCAGCAAGTGACTATTTTCAGGCACGACCAGGGAGGTACAATTACAATACAAGTAGTACAGTGCAAGTTATACAGTACATGGAAAGGTATATTGATGCAAGTAGACAATTATTACAAGTAGGTAGTGCAAACAGAGGGTACTGGTGAAAGGATAGACTTCGGAGCAATTGGAGAAACTAACAAGGGGGGATGTGAGAAGGGAAGGGTAAGTGCACAGCTAGGTTTGTTGGGAGGTGGCGGGGCCGGAGACCAAGGTAAGAGAAGCCCTGCCAACTAATTGAGCTGTAGGGGGAAAGGGGCACACGGTATCAGAGATTGTTAGAGGGAGAGTGGTCGGGGCAGGCGAGGTGGCAGGCAAACGTAGGGGTGGGATGAGCGAAAGTTATGGCTTTAGCAGTGGGAGGCAAGAGTCTGTAACTGGGCTCATGGAACTGATTCCTGGTTTGAGAAATGGGTGGGGGGACAGGGTAGAAGACGGAGAAGGCTAGCCGGCAGTAGCGGAAAGGCAGGGGAAAAGTGTCCAGGCCACTGGTTCTTGGGACCAGGCATGGGGTAAAGCTACTGTGGGAGCTGTGCTAGAGTTTGGCAATAGCGAGCCAGATTATGGCTTTAGCGGGACAAAGCAGGGGGCAGTGACCAGACTCGTGGAACCGTGAGTCGGTTGGAGGTAGGGGGCTGTGGCCGGGCTGGCAGGTGTCCTAGCTAGACAGTGTTGGCGACCTGGACGTGCGAGGTGTACCCAGCCTAATGGGTTCTTTCACGGGTAAGGAAACCAGCGAGGAGGTCGACGATGGGGGGGGTGAGGTATACAGGTGGCTAGGAAGCATGGTTTATAGCACGGCGGCAGAAAAAAACGAAGTCGTGGAAACAGGACAGGGTAAAAGCGGAAAAATTACGGCAAGAGCGATAGATTGCTCCAATCTGCGTCCGGGCTCATGGAACCGTATTCCGGCTGGGCAAGTGAGGGGACTCGGTCTCTGAGGTGAAAATACAGCAATAGGCGGCTTTAGCGTGAAAAGGTGCGGCAGAGATCCGGTGTCGTGGAACTGAAAGCCAGATAGTATATCTGGTCTAGTCGGTGTGTGTGAGGGGGGAGGGAGAAAGATGAGGTTAAGAGAGTTAGGAAGAACCAGTACCTATTACAAAAAAGTACATCAAAGATTAGTGCAAACAGCAAGTTGAGAAACAGGCACAAAACAGTAAGGTGATTGGCATTTGTCATGCACAAAGGCAAAAACAGTAAAGTGACTAGAGGCATTTGTCATACACATAGGCATTAGGAAGGCAAGACAGTTAAGCCATATAAGATTCTAGTTTCCATAATAAAAATTGCAAGTAGTCCAACTGATATGTAAGGCAATTGGGGGGAATATAGACATTAGGCATATTCAAGGGATAAAGAGGTGAAACATAGACAGGAGGAGGTTTAGCAAGGTGGGCATGAAGAAAAGCTTCAGGTAGGATCATAACAGGCACATTGGTCCATAGAAGTAAGGTGATTCCGTAGTCTTTGCTTGAAAGTGTAGTGTGAGGAAGCTTGTCTTAGGTCAAGTGGTAGTGTTCCACGCTAGGGACAGCATGCCCAAATGCACCTGAGCCCTTAGAGGTGTGGCAGAGGGAACTTTTAGGAGAGACTTGTCAGACGATCTCAGCTCACGTGAAGGGATAATAGGCTGGAACAGTTCCGATAGTGAAGCAGGTCTAACTACTCTGATGATGGAGTCAGAAAGGCAGCATAGGTAGTACAGTCTGGTGGCAAAGGGGGAAAGCCAGCCTAGGTCTTTGTAAAGTTGGCAGTGATGCTTGAGGCAGGGGGCCTTTGATGCATATCAGCAAACATTGTTGTAGGTGATATCCCACTTTTGCAGTGTTGTTTTGTGCACCATGGTTAGGATGGGGGTGCAGTAGGTTAGAGTTGGCAGGAGGATTCCCCTGGCAATGGCCAGTTTGGCAGTGGGTGTGAGCATGTAGTTAGTTCTGTAGGCAGCCCCCAGTTTGCAGTTAACAGTTTTGCAGGTTTCTTGGATGTGCAGGTTGAGGTCAAGGGTTTGGTCAAGCGTTTGGTCAAGCAGTATGCCCAGATAGCGGAACATACTAACAACTTTGAGAGGGTTCCATCAAGGTTGAGTACATTTAGGGAGATGTGCAGGATCTAAGTTTATGGGTAGTACCAGTAGCATGGCTTTTGTTTTGCTGGCGTTAAGGATGAGGCGATGAGTGCTTAGCCAGTGTTGAGCAGAGTGGAAGGCAGATGTTAGAGTGGCATTTAGATGGTCAATACTACCTGAATGAGCATAGATGACCAGGCCATCTGCATAGAGAAGCAAGGCACCAGATGCTATACTGCTGGGAAGATTATTTATGAACAGTGAGAAAAGGAGAGGGCCTAGTATTGAGCTCCCGCGGTACTCAATATTGATAGTGGTGCTGTCAGAGATAGCAGAGTTGAGTTTGACAGCTTGTGTCCTGTTAGTTAGGTAGCTTCTGAACCAGTTCATTACAGGAGATAAGAAGCCAAGATTTTTAAGGGTAGTCAGTAGTAGAGGGTGATCCACAAGGTCGAAGGCCTTGGTGAGGTCGATGAACACAGCCCCAGTAAGATGACCTTCATCCATGTTTGTAAGAGTATCAGAGGTAAACTTTGCTAACGCCGTTGTGGTGCTGTGATGTTTCCTGAAACCATGTTGTGCTTCACAGAGTAAGTTTGAAGATTCAAGGAATTCGGTGGCCTGGGTGGCTACTATTTTCTAAGATTTTGCTGAGGACCAAGAGAATGGCAATGGGTCTGTAGTTAGATATTTCGTTTTGTTTCCTTTTTTTGAAAATGGGGTGATTCTAGCAGCCTTCCATATCCCTGGGACTGTGCCAGTGGAGAGGACAGTGTGAAGATCCTGGCTAATTGATAGGAGATGAGATGGGCAGCTTTCAGCAGTCGGGGTTCCAGTGAGTCGGAGCCTGGGCTGGTGTTGTCGGATATGGTGTTTAAGAGTTTAAAAACTTGTTTTCTAGACACAGCTTTGAAATAAAAAGTTTTTGTTGCTGTTTACCAGGGTCATTTGCCGAAATATTGACTTTCTCTTTGGTAGAGAGTGGCTGAGGGCAGCAGGTGCCGTTGTTAGGGTGGACGTATGGAGATAGGTCCGAGAACTGCTGATTGAAGCGCTTGCTATGGTAAAGGAGTCATTGCAGTGGATACCTTAAAGAATCATTTCAGAGGGGTGACTGATTGAGGTGCCCAGGAAGGTTTTGATGTGACCCCAGAATTTGCGTGATCATTTGCAGAGCTGGTTAACAGATTCTGGTAGTATTTGATTTTGCTAGCCTGATTTGTTTTTTGCAGACGCTTCTATGCTGTTTGTAGATTAGGTGATCCCTAGGTAGGCCAGTAGTCTTGAACTGCTTCCAGAGTTTATCCCGGGTTTTGAGTTGGTGGAGTAGTTCTTTATTTAGCCATCGCGTTTGTTGACCTGTGATCCTTCTCTTTACTTTAGGTACATGCCGATTTTGTACTTCACCATACCTGGTCAGGAACACATCTAGGGCATCCTCAGCACTTGTTGCTAGGTAGATTTCAGTCCAGTCCGTGTTGGCTATGTCAAGGAGAAAGGCATGTAGATCCAGTTGTGCAAAAGTTAGTAAAGGTGACGGGGGACCGAGGGAGTGGTGGTACAGGAGCACCAGTGGCAGATCGTGGGTGTGTGGTCAGTTATAGTGTCAGCCAGAACAGATGCCTTAATTACATGGTCTGGTCTATTTGTGAGGATCCAGTCTAACAGTGTCCCTGATAGGGAGTTGGTCATTCTCGTATTCTCAGTTTTTAACTGGTGGTAGTTGTGCCTTTGAACTAGTGATGCCAGAATGCTATGATTTGGGCCAGCCAGTTTAGATTAACATCTCCTAGCAAGATGGTCTCATTCATGTTAACGACTTGTGATAAATGTTGTAGTAGTTTTTGAGATTTCCAATCCACCAGTGGGTGGATTGTATAGACATATTATGTGCAGATACTTCGCACCTAGGGACAGTGTTACATGCAGTGATTCACAGAGCAGTTGGGGACTAGGGGTAGGGGCGCTTTTAGCATAAGGTGTTTTTGTAGTAGATGGCAATGCCCCACCCCACTTAGAACCAGTTCTATCCTGTTGGATAATAGCATATCCAGGCAGGGTACATTGGGCTTCCAGGATACGGGTTTAGCCATGTTTTAGTGAGGCATAGGATGTCAGGACCAACTATTTGTGTCCAGGCCTCAAGCTCAGTTAAGTGACCTAGAAGACTTCTGATATTCATGTGAGCAATTAGAAGGCCTTTGTCTGGTTTGGTAAAGGGGTTATCGGGGCTGCTTTGGTGAGGGCCTGGGTTAGGTTCAACATCACCAGCCAGCAGTAGTAGCTGCTGAGCTAGGAATTCAAGCTGTGCCATGAGGAGAGAGTTATATGTTTTCTGTTTTTTCCTTTGTGTCGAATAACTCATGAGTAACAGGTATGTGCATCCTTTTTTTGAAGAAAGTAGTGAAAGGCAGGATTTGGGTGGTGGTATGAGAGGAGTAGGTTGGAGAAACTAAAATCACTGAGTGATGATACGTCTTGTTGTTGGTCATGAGGTAGAGACAGAGAGATACTGTTTAGTCCAAACAGGAAAAGCAGGCAGAGCAAAAGGGTCAGTCCTATTCGACTAACAGACAAGCACGAGGGACTCTTATGGAGGAGGAGCATGATAGTATTGTTAGAGGAAATAGCAGAGTTTAAGAAGGAGCAGTGGAGAGGCAGGCGAGAGTCTATTTGAAAAGCCACGTAGGACAGTGACAGATTTGGGAGTACAAGTATTCAGCGATGGAGAGTCATTCTGGAAGGTGGTGTGGGAGAAGCGGGCTTAGGATACAGCAAGGGGCTGAGTTCCGACCGTGTAGTTATAATGGGAAGAAGTGCAATCCACTGGAGAAAGGGACTAACTGCCCCAGTGGTAGTAGAATATAGGGATTCAATGGAAAAGTGGACACTTAGTCATTGACCAACGGGAGCCTATATAGCTAAAGGGTCAACCAGGGTGGGTGAGGTGGGGAGCCAGCGTGAAGCGCTAGTGGGACGAGTGTTCACTGAGGGAGCTGTATCTCTTAGCTGCGGAGACGGCGTTCACAGTCCCGGGGTCATTTAGGAGGTCCAGAAATCCAAAAATTAAGGTGAAAACAGCCGCTTTCAATGAATGGTGGAACCAGCTAGAGTCCCCAACCCCAACTGGAGAGAGCCAGTGGAGGAAATCGGTGGAGCGTACCTTCGACTTTAGCACCTTTGGCGGTACAAAGGTACCAGTGGCGGCGAGCTCCTGGTTCCCTTCCTCGGCGAGCATGCGGCAGTGCGGCCCTGGCAACAGGCATTCTGGAGAGCGTCCTCCCTTAATTTCTGTGGGAAATTCTCCAATATGAGACTTTGGGACCAGTTGTCCTTGAATCTGGAAGATCTGCTTAAACAAGGTGGTCAGTATTGACCAAAATGGAGTGATAGTGGGGCAAAACCAAAAGATGTGTTCGTGGGTTGCTCTGTCCACTCCACACTTCCTCCAGCACTCTGGGGAGGACCCCCTATGTTGTCTAGAGACCACCACTGCTACCCTAAAATATCTAACCCTTACTTTCCACATAAACTCCTTCCCGGTGGGGGAGGAGGAAATCCTCCAAATATTACCCCAAGTCTTTTCCCATGTCCCTTCGGGGATAGATAGGGCAATTTCTTGTTCCCAAGCCATTTTAATATAGTTAGTACCTACTTTAATGTGTTTAATATTCCTCTTATATAGTTGGGAGATGACCCCTTTGGACTGTTCAGCTTTCCAAATGTCCTCAAAGATATATTCCACAGTCACCCCAAAACCTGTTCTATGCTCCAGCTTAAGTTTTTACTAACAAAGCTAACAATTTGGCAGTAGTGCATTCTATCTCTGGGGAGAGACCAAAAACTGTCTGTGCTACCTCAAGGGATAGTAATCCCCCTTCTAATATCTGCCATGGTGCCCAACCCTCTTGAGCTCTTTCCAAAAACCAGGTGTCCCATTGTGCTGGGCCAAATGAGGGATCTATCACCCACCAGCCATATCTCCAATGACCTCCATGTTTCCTTTCCTTCCAGTACCTCTCCTCCACCCTCCCATGTTGTAATGAGTTGTGGAACATATCTCCTCTCGTGCTGTTATGAGGTCCACAGGATGGAACAGTACTGCTGGCAAGGGGGGGGGAGGACATGCAGCCAACTCTATCTCCTTCCATATAGCCCTATATGAGGTGTGCTCCCACAACAGAACTATTCTCAGGTGTGTGGCTTCCTAGTGACCCTCAAGCCATGGAACCCCCAATCCCCCCTCCTCCTTTGGAAGAAATATAGTGTGTTGCCTTACTCTTGGTCTTCTATTTGCCCAAATGAAATTCATTAACATTCTCTGCCATGTTTCCAAATCTTTTCTGGTCACCAAACAGGTGGTGCCTTGAAACAAATACAAAAATCTTGGCAAGACATTCATCTTTACAGCCATCACCCTACTATGAAGTGAAAGAGGCAGTAAACCTCATCTTTTGAAATCATTTTTAACTGCTGCACCATAGGAGAGAAATTCAGGGTTTTTAGTTGTGCAGGGGAGTTGCTAATAATGATCCCCAAATATTTCATTTGGGTAAGATCCCATCTCATAGGATAGGCTTCCTTAATTTCCTGGGGGGGTGCATATCTAAACCTCAAGACCTCTGTTTTAGTAGTGTTCAGCGAATAGCCTGCTATCTCAGAAAACTGATCCAACCTATCCATTACCCTTCTAAGGGATGTGTCCGGGTCCTCCAGATAAAGGAGAACGTCATCTGTGTGAAGAGATACCCTATACTGACAGCCCACCAATTCTACCCCCTGATCTCCTCATCCTTCCTAATGCTCTGAGCCAAGGGTTCAGTGTAGACAGCAGAGGAGGGAGACAGGGGCACCCTTGTCTATCCCCTCCAAACAGAACCCCCAGTATGATGACCATTCACAATAATGTATGCTGTGGGGATTTGTAGATCTTGGCTATCAGGGTCTGAAAGCCCTCCCAACCCAAAGGAAGCAAGGACCTCCTCCAGGAACTCCAGGACACTTTATCGAAGGCTTTTCTGCATTAATGCTAACCAATAAAGCCGATATTTTGGAGCTAACTATGTGATCAATTAGAAGGGATGTTGTCCTCAAATTATCCTGGGCCTGTCGGCCCGGAATAAAACCTGTTTGTTCAAGGCCAATTATCTGGGGTACCAATGTTTGTAGTCTCTTAGTCAAAATCGAAGTAATTAATTTGTAGTCAATATTTAAAATTGAAATGGGATGGTAGGAGGAACACAGTACAGGGTCTTTGCCAGGCTTAGGTATCACTGAGATTATTGCCTGGGACCAGGAGGGGGGATCTCACTCTCTTCTCCCTGTAAGAACCGAAATAATTTCCCCAGCGACGGGGAGACCTTCCCACCAAATTATTTATAAAACTCCCCAGGCAATCCATCAGTCCCCGGACACTTGAGGGTCTTGAGGTTCTTAATAGCCCTAAGCACCACCCCATCTTCAATCTGTCTACTCAACCAAATCGCCTGCTCCTCAGAGACTGAAGGGAGATCTAACTTCCCTAAGAATTCTTTGATCTGAGCACGCGATGGCTGAACACCTGCTTGTAAAGGTTGGAATAATAAGCCCTAAACAATTCCACAATGGAATCAGTTTCCTAACCAGACGGTTGTCCAAGGGATGCTGTATTGCCTGTATGGTGGCCTTGCTCCTCTGTACCCTGAGTCTAGCTGCCAGCAATCTCAAAGAGCTGGGTCCTCCTTCATTATATTTCTGTTTAAGAAACAGAAGCTTCTGCTCAACCCCATAATCAAAAATATTCATTAATTTAGCCTTAAGTTGTTTCAATGTTTTGGTCCTGTCTTTGTCTATTTTAATCTTCTGCTGGGCCTCACACTGTACTATTTGTGATATTAGCTCAGCCTTCTTAGCCTCTTTCCCTTTTCCTTTGTTTGACCATTTTATAAAATCTCCTTTATAACTGCCTTTATAGTATCCCATAACACAGCTGGGAGGTCACTGGGAGATCATTTTCCACCTGTGTCTGTTCCAGAGTTCAGGCGATGGATTCCACCACCTCCTTATCCTGCAACAATGACAGGTTCAACCTCCAAAAAGTGGACCTTCTAAACTCCCCAAATGAAACTGACATAAAATTGGGCATGATCAGAGAGCAAGAATTCCCCACCAAGACCTCCCAGACCCGACCAACCATTTCCTTGGGAACCATCAAGTAATCCAGTCTTGTATATACTTGGTATACCTTTGAGTAAAATGTGTATTCCTTCTTTTTCCCTCTAGGTGGCGCCAGATATCCATATACCCCAGTTCAGATACCAACCTCTTCACTTTTTTGGCTATGCTTTGCTCTTTTTTTTGTGTTTGTGAAGTAGAGTCCAATGCCGGATTGAAAATTAAATTTAAGTCCCCTCTCCAAATTACCTCTCCCTGTGCCCACTCCTGTAAGATGGTCAAGAAGTTTAGATATGTTGCTGTCTGTGAGCCAGGTGGAAAATACACCGAAGCAAGGGTTAGTGGCTTACCTAGAAAAGTGCCCCTCATAAGTACATATCTCCCCTTTCTGTCCGCCAGCTCTCCCGTGTTTACATATGGGGTACCCTTGGGGATCAAAATTGCCACCCCCCTCCTACGTCCGTTCTTATATTAAGCCGTGGCACTATAACCAAATCCCATGGAACCCAACTTCACATTCACATGTTCTTGTGGAGACAAATGAGTCTCCTGTAAAATGTAAAATCTACAGCCTTTTTCTCAGAAAGCTGAGCACTTTTGCCCTCTTCACTGGGCTGGACAACCCGTGGACATTATAGGAACAAATTTCCTATCTCTACCCATTGTTATACTTTCGTATCACCTTCAAGACCAGTTTCATTACTGCCTCCCCAGCCAGCATCATCATACCACGAATGTATTCCCTTTCTGTGAGACCCTTCAAAAGCCAATTAACCATTGCCAACAGGGCACTAAGAATAACTATTATACAAATTATACTGTATTAGTCTTCCAAGTTAGGAAATCTGATAATGCAGATCTCTCTTCTCCTTTCCCCAGACTTTCCATTGGGAATGGAGCTGAGGAGGACTAGAAATGCCCCAAATGAATGGAGACCCCCTCTGGGGTCTTATAACTGTCTAGGCCCCTGTTTGTTATTAAAGTAAATGTCACAGCAGTGTCCTTCCACCCAACAGAATCTAATTATTAAGAGCTTTCTCCCCCCGAACCGCACCTCCAGTTAATACCAAGTTCTGATCACAGCAAAGTTCTTCCATATATATGCCATCTGAAATCATATATAGCCCCAATTTTCAATCCTCGACCTCAATAGGTCCATGTTGCTGTGACCTGGAAGCCCCACGGTCATTTGAGAACCTCGGATGATTGAAATACCCGGTAGTGGCCGAGCCATCTATTAATAAATAAAGTAGAGCCCAAATGAACATACAGAGATAATCTGGCTTAGTATTAATCAGTTCAGTCTCAAGTCCATCATCCTTTATTTATTTTCAGAGGCCCACCCACTGTTTCCCAAATCCCACCTAGGCTGCGTATACAGTTCAGTTCCTTTAACTTCTAGTGTCTTCAACGCAGAGTTTCTGCAAAGCAGGGAGCATAATCGATACAAAAATAGAAAATCCTGTCCATACTTATGTTTCAGCCTTTAAAAGCTGCTGGTGGATCTGTGTGGACTAGATTCCCCTGTTTAAAGTTCTCCTCCAACCAGCTTCTTCAGCAATCACCGTGCTGCTTCCAGAGATGTCCCAGCCTTCCTCTTCCCTCCTCACAACTGGAGTGCCACTCCATCGGTTCCATCTGCTTCCGTTTAGTGTGCTCCTGCTCTTGGTGGGGTATCTGGATTCCTTTTTCCCTCAAAGCCTTGTTTAACTCTTCCACTGTATTGTATACTTTCGGACCATCCACCTAAAAAAACTCTGAATGTCGTTGAACGGGGTGTTTGAAAGCGGAGTTGAAGCTGTCTGCGCAACTTAAAGTAAGGCACCCATCGTTGTCTGGCCTGTTGAATTTCGGGGGGATAGTCCTGATCTAATGTAAGGCGAGAGTCCAAATACTTAAGTTCTTTCTTTTGCCATGCCCTTTTAAGTATACCCTCCTACACACGAAAGCTTGCAAACTTAATTATAATAGAACGGGGTCTAGCGGATGTCTCCGTAGGCTTTGGTATCAGGGATCTGTGTGCCCTCTCCACCCTCATCTGGTAATCTCCTGGTAGCTCTAGCACATCCCTTAACAGGTCTTCAATAAACAGTGCCATTGGTTGAATCTCAGCACCTCAGCCAACCCATACAGTCGGAGATTATCTCTCCTGGATCTTGCCTCCAGATCAGTACACTCTTGTAAGGCTAGGGTGTGATGGACTAGGGAGCCCACTGCTTGCGCCAGAGTATCTCCGCCATCTCAACTCTAGTACCTTCCTTTGCCCCTCTATATGCTGCTTCATCTTACTCAGCTTCTCATTTAGTTTTGAAAACTCCCTTTTATTCTCTGACAGGGAGTCTTGAATCTCTTGTAGCAATTGTTCAAAATGGGAGCGTGACAAGATCTCCGTTTCACCTTCCGTATCATAGCCTGAGCCATGTTGGCTTGTTATAGAGGAGCTCCTGCTTCGGGCCCATTGGTTCTCTAGCAATCCAGTCCCATCTGTCCTCTTGGCTGCTCCTTTGATAAGCTCCTTGTCTCCTTTATCATGTTTAACACTTCCAGGCAGCATTTTGTGGATTTATTTGCTGTTTTTTCTGTAGTTTAAGAGAATTGCAGTTCTAGCGGGAGGGGAGCTCAGCTCTCAGGCTGTTAACGCTGCCATGACGTCACCGTCCAGACCAGGAAAGTTAAAATTCTCAGTTGGACTGTAACTGATATTGGAAAGGCACAAGCAGAAGACCTGTGGTGGCCACAGCCACTCAGCATCCCATCTGGATATAACCTGTTTTTAGTGCTCTGGATGTCGACCTTGCCATATCCCACTTGCTACGCATCTTTAATCTCATCTGGAATTATCATGCACCCCTTAGAAAAATCAGGGTGAAATGCTACCACCACACCTGGATCTCCTCAAGTCAGATTGCCATGTATCGTGCTAGAGACAAGGCCTATAGACTCTACAAAACATCCCACACCCTAAATGACCTCCTGGCATACAAACAAGTCAAAAGCAAGTGTACTAAGGTGATTCGCCTGTCTAAGGTCTCCTGTTTCAAGTCCCAATTAGAGCAGAGCCAAAACTCCCCAGCTTCTTTCTGGAAGGTGATCCACTCCCCTGGATCCACCTCCCATCAAGCATGCCCAGTCCTTAAACCTGACTGACCCCTGGTATCTGATCCAACCACTGTAGCTGACATGCTCAACAAGTTCTTTATCTCCTGTGGCCTGCCCAACTACCCCCCACCTAACTTTTCCTCCAGCCCTCCTTCACCTGACTCGTCTCTCGGTCATCCTGCCCCCAAGCTTCTTCTTCCCTGCTTTGACTTCTCTTGAAGTTTACTCCATGCTCAAGTCCCTCAACTCCACAAAAACAAGCCCTGATGGTCTTCATACTAGACTGCTCCACATATCAGCACCTGCAATTGCCACTCTCTGACTCAATACTAAACCTCCTTCACCTCAGCTACTGTTCCCAAAGCCTGGAACCTGGACAAAGTCCTACCCCTGAACAAGAGCGGTGATCCCTCATCCTCAGGAAATTATAGGCCTATCTCACTCCCTCCCGTGCCAAAGTCCAGGAATCTCTCACTGTCACAAAACTCTCTGACTTTCTCTCCTCTAATAACTACCTCTCACCTGTACAATCAAATTTCTGAAAACAACACTCCACTATCACTTCCCTGTTGCATGTCACATACTCCATCTTCTCTGCGGGGCCAGATGAACCATTATGCCAATTGAGCCATGGCTTAGGGCCTCAAGCCAACAGGGGCCTCCGGCCCTGGAGATTGAACATTTCTTGATATAGATGGGGCCCACAAAGTATGGCCTGGAATAGGGCCCTCATATCCTGAATCTGGCCCTGCTTTCCATGATGGATCAAAGCCAAATCACTGCTGCAGTCTTTATTGATTTGGCTAAAGTGCTTGATTCTGTAACCCACCCACTCCTTCTTCAAAAACTAACCTCGTTCAGTTTTGTGAAACCTGCAGTTGACTAGTTACGCTCCTACCTCAACAATAGACAACAGTCAGTCCAAACAGAAGATGCACTCTCCTCTCCCCTCCACATCCTATCTGGGGTCCATCATGGCTCTATCCTTGGCCCCATTCTTTTTTCTCTTTTTGTAAATGATCCTCCCTCAGTCTGTCACTCCTCAAACATTCACATGTACACAGATGACACTGTCATCTATGCCTCCGGTCCATCTTATGACAGTGTTATCCCCACCCTTAGATCAATTTCGACAATGTATAGTCTTAGTTCAAATCAAATGAATTAAAGCTAAATGTTAAAAAGACAATAACCATGTTCTATGGTGCCAGGCAGAAGTTAGCCTCCCTCCCCATGGCCAGTCCTCGCCCCTCATAATCGTCACCAGGATGGCTCACCACCGAGAGGATCTTCACCTTCAAATATCTGGGTGTTCTAGTTGGGCAGCCACCTTGATTTTCAACACACATTGACGCCATCTGCACCAAACTCCAGCCCAAACTTTCAGTTCCCTACTGCCACAAAGCCAGCCTTCCTCTCCTCACTTGATTGGAATTAGTTCTCAAACAATCTTGCCAGTGTTGAATTATGCCAACGTAGTCTATGGCACTGCCCCAATCTCATCCATCTCCAAATTAGACACTCTTATCAACCTTCTGCCATTTCACCACAGCCTCCTCCCCTTAGCCATCACTGTCTCCTCTATGCTGAACTCTCCCTTGCCCCACTATCGCACAGATGACCTATTGGCTGTCTTCCCCCATCTCTCATCCTGCCTCACCCCAGCAAATCTCACATCCTACTCCCTTTGCCCTTTGTCACAAAAACTCACGTACCTTCTCCGTCCCTCATCTACACTCCTCAGCAGGCCAGTCCACCTTTCCATACTGTTTCCCTCTTCTCTGGAATAATCTACCCTCTGACCTTCATCTTACTTCCCTCTTCTCGCACCTAAAAAGGCTACTCAGACTCCTTCCATCTCCCCAGTGCCTCCACTGCTCTTAATCTCCCCTTGTCCTCTCTTTTACCAGCTCTCTATCTCCACTGGCCCACATAGGCTGAGCTGGTACTCCTCATCTCAGATCTCAGCTCCTGCCTGCCCCATTTTCTCTGAAAATGGAATTGCAAAGCATCTCCAAGTGTCTTGGAAATACTGTTAATCATGCCTTGTTTTATTGCCTTGTAGCAAATCTACCTCCTTTTTTTATTTTGTCTTTTGTTGCTACCTACCACCATTCCTTCTGCTCGGTCATGGACCCTTGGACTGCCACTTCCACATCAGCCACTCTTCCGATACCCCTGGCTTACCCCTCAGGGTGGGGTCATGGCACCTGACCCCTTAGGGTGCCGCAATCATTGGTATAGGTTGGGAGTCAGCCTGGGAGCTGCTCACAACCGAGGGGTGAGCATCATCCTGGTGGAAGGTGGCTGTTTTGTCAGAGGATGAATAGCTCACGCACTCGTGGGGGGCAGGTCTCCAACACATAACGGTGACTAAAATAATAACCCTAAAATTAAACAAACCATAAAATTAAACTGCAAATTAAACTACAAATAACTGATACAAATTCCACATACACAAAATTATATTAACTATAACAATTAAAAATAAATCTTAAACAGTCTAAATCCCAGTTCAAAACCAAGTCTCTCAATCCCTAATGGCTCTCTCACTACAAATGGAGACTGGTAACAAGGTTTCAAAATCTCAAAATTCAAAAATAAAACAAATCATAAAACAAATAAAGTAACTAGGATAAAGACTATGACTGTATAATCCTATAATACCTTCAAACCTAACCCCATATACTAAAATAAAGAAATTTCATTTAAAATATACAATACAGCATAAAATAAAATTATCTAAAAGTCCAAGGAAGCATAGAAGGACGGGCTAAAGACTACCTAATAACTTCATACTAATTAAAACAGTCACTATGATCCAAGATGTAGGTCAGCCTACGGTATGTAATCTTCAGCCCCCCAAGGCCCTCTCACAGCCCGAGGGGCTAAATAAGGTCAGGGACTCTCACGCCCACTGACAAAATGTGTCCCAAAGATATTTATTTTCCATTATGCACTCACTGCCAGGATAGCTGGCAAATAACAGGCACTCTCACTGCCTTTCCAAGTTATAGTGATGAAAGTTAGATAAATTTCAATAGCATCCCAAACACTCTCACTGCCAGGGGAGTTATACAGATGACAGGGCATGCTCACTGCCCTCCCACAAACAGAAAAAGTAAGATGACTAGATCTGACCATAAAAATGGACAAACAAAAGAATTGAAGTTGAAGATTTCTTCTCAATAGTCTCAGGCATGCAGGGCAGGATCCCAGAAAACCCAAACATGGATTATAACCACCGACACACACGGCCCACACTTCAGATGTCCACAGGGCACACTCACTGGTATACCCCCGGAGAACCCGAAAGACTACCGACCCGGTCCACCGACTACTGTAGCACCAGCACACTCCTCACCCTCCCCTCTGGAGAAGGAAGCATTCCTCGGACACTCAGTCCTTCTTCTCAAAGCCAGCCCTCCAATGTTCCACGTCCATTCCCAAACTTAGGTCACCAGCATCGCAGGTCAGCGCCCTGCCCCTATGACAATGGGTGGCACAAATGTACCTTCTTTGGTATGCATTGTTAGACCATATTTTACCTTTGTATATGCACATACTGTAGCTGTAAATGCTATGTAATTTACTTTTACTGTAACTAATGTTTCTAGGATTTATGTGATAATGGTGATCGTAGAATAGCTATCGCCAGTAGGGCAAATACACATCGTTGAAGAAATATTTTGATGATGTAGTCCCCGCACACAGCAAAGGGTGCTGGGGACTTACAATTTAAATGTTAATGTGGTGGGCTGTGCCTCCCACACCACCTATTGAAGGATTCTCAACTCCAGGGGGTGCATGTCAGGGAGCAAAAGCAAAAAAACATTTTGGTCCGGGCTCAACAAAAGGTACCTGCGCCCAGCCCTGAACCTAGCACTCTGTGCCGTTCAGCCCTGTACCCACCCACCACGCCATGGGAGCGGCTCAGAAACTCACTGTGGCACCACCCCTCACAATCCCTCCTGCCCCTTGCTGTGCATGCTTGCTCCCCTCCCTGCATGCATATACATGTAGCAACAGGATGTCACTATATTTGCGCACCCCCTATCCAGTTGCCCTCCCTCCCAAGTCATTGCAATGTGAGGCACCACGATTGAGTCACCATTTTGGTAGGTGCCGAATTGTGGTCATCCAACTCATGGGAGACCATATTTCAAACAGAATTGTTACTTTGCACCTGGTCACACCTGGAAACGAAGCTCGCTCAGTGTGCCTTTCCCAGTCACCAAAATTTAAATAAATAAAACAATAAATAAATAGGGGCCCTTTTTCTGTTGCAGTTTTTGGCTGAAGTAACTAGTTATTTGCATTTGTTGCATCTGAAGTCAGCAAGTGTGTTAACATGAACCCAAGTCTGTCACTTACAACTACAGCTTGATGAGGTTCTCACTGCCACTCATAAAGGGCTTTTAAGGCTCTTGGGGCAAAGGCAAGTGTACCCACAGCTGGGGTTTGACAGACTGGAAGAGGGTGGGCACTGAGGGAGTGCATCGACATTAACAATATCATTTCATTTTCATTTTCATTTCACATACAACCATTTAGGCAGTGTCTATTTTCAAACGATTTAGTGTCAAGGATTACAACAACAAATAGTATCAGAACATTGTACATAACAGTTGTAACAGAGATTCGGGTAGTAAAATTCCAGGATGGCAACAACAGTAGTCTGAGCACACCTTAGTCCAATATTGGGCTGATGCAGCATCAATACATATAATCATATGACTACACAATTTACAATAAGGTGCTGGAACAAACAACAGGCTTGAGGTGAGACAGAATCATATCATTTGAAGCAATTACAAGATTCGGCAGAGGGGAGCATAGAGAGTAGCTTAGTCTTAAAGAGAATGGTCGAGAAGCAGGTTTTTAGGGTGAGAGCTAGGTCATTCCACTGTTTAGGGAAACAAAAACAGAAACAAATTTGGCCTAGGGTGGTTTTCCTTCTTGGGAGCAGAAAGAATTAAGCATAAGACTGCATTGCTACCCTTGCTCCCATTTTTGCTTGAATCCATTTGTTCCTTACACACCACTCCATTAACTACATATACTGTTGTTTTTAATTTGGTTGCACTGCAGTATATTGTACAGAGTCACAGTGAATCATGTAGTGCTCATGTCCCAAAGTCATTTCTAAACTGTATTCCTGGGAGGCATCACCAGTAAGTTCCGTAGCCCACAAGGAGTCACTCCAGGTGGAGACACCATATCACATTGTTCCTGTTCACCCAGTTATCCAATAACTAAGAAAAAGGGCCCATGCCAGTCCCCTTGTTGAGGGTGAAGGATCTACCAAAAGAGCACTGAATAGCTGTTATATAAGGGAGTGAATACATGTTTAAATGCTTGTGCAATGCAGATTTAGCATATGCTCTCTCTGTCCTCACCATAGAGACTGGCACCTTTTGGGGGCACTGGATTGGTGCTACATAATGGAGTGAATAATTTTTTTTTGTATTATTTCTTTTGGCCCCCTACGTACTGCCACCTCAGCCACTCCTTCAGGCTGTGCCAAGGCTGCATCTGATCCATCTTGTTCCCCGGCCCAGTCCTTCACATTGCAGTCATCCCCAGGGAAACCTGGACATAACCCTTCGCCAGGTAGGTCCCCATCCTCTGAGGGGGAAGGCACCAGAGACAGGCCAGCATAATACTTAGCCCCAGGGAACTGCTGAGGGACTGGTAGCTTTGGGACATTGATGACATCAGATCACCAGGCGGCCGTCATCTGGCTAAACACGGAGCCATTTTTCCATTTTTCTGGTGACGCTCTCATGCTGCATCTGCATTGCCCCCGAATCCACCAGTGGCCACTGCAGAGTGATGCATCCCCACTACCCACTCCAGGAGAGGAGGAAAGCAGTCATACAGATGCTCAATCCTCTCCTTCCCCTGCCAGGCCCGGCGCCTGAGTCCATTCCCGAACCCAGGTCACTGGCATGGCTCAAGGTGAGGTGCCAGAGCCACAGCCTTCTGCACCACTGGGCCCACATTTTTTTAATCACAACATTATTTACCACCTCCATGGACCTGGCAGGGGCTTGACCGCCCCACAGAGGGATGCATCCTCCGCCCATCGGGACCAGCATGGGTCCTGCCGGGTCCCGTATTTCCCTCTGTTTTTCTCCCTCATGCTCGCATGTGCAATGGGTACAGCAGCTGTCTCCACCTCCACGGAGGCAGCCAGCACCCTGGGAATGGGCCAAACACCTCTTGCTGTGCTGATGCATTCAGCACAAACTCCCCCTCCTCAAGGAAGGAGTGGTCCTCTGGACATTCAACCTTACCTCCCGGCTGACCCCTGAAGGACCCGAGTCCATTCCCAAACCTGGGCTGCCAGCATGCACAAGGTGTGGTGTCCAGCACCTCAACCTTCAGCACCACCATGCCTGCTGAGAATACGTGTTTAAATGCTTGTGCAATGTTGACTTAGCATATGTCTGTCTGTCCCTGCTACAGGGATTGGCACCTTTGAGGGCCAATGAAGGCACAAAACTTTCTGAGGAGATTTCACCCTGAAGTGCTGCAGGGACAAAGTCTCCTTTGAACAATGGTACATTTTGAAGAATATCCATGATTTCCATAAGGAAATTGAGGAGCCACTGAAAATGGAGGGGAGAAGATGCAGCAATGAAACAAAAATCCGAAAGACACTTTAATTACCACTCAGTGGGGGGTATAGCATGTATTGCCTGCTGCCCCACTAAACTGGAGGTTATAGTGTTTTAATTCACTGGTCTGTCAGGCAACTTATGTAGGAATATTAAGCAACGTAATATGAATGATTGGCAGGATGAAAGGTTGATGAAGGTACTGAGTAGGATTGTAATGCAGTAACTGAGGGAAGGAATACGTGTTTGAATGCTTGTGAAATGTAGATCTGGTGTATGCTCTCTGTTCCTGCTACAGGGACTACCACTCATTCAGGGTGTCATGAAGACACAGGTACCTCTCTTGTTAGCAGTTCCACCCCTAGGGTTGCTACATGAGTGAAGTTCCCAAACTAAATGTAACTTAGAGAAAGGCCCAAATGCAGCAATGAACAGAACGTACAAAACCTTTCTGTAAGAAAAAGCAGACACAGTCACAAGAATGTCATTACAACTGAAAGAGCAGTGCCACAATCCCATCCCAACTCACAGCTGAATTATTATACAGTTATTATTCACTATACTGTGACATTAACACAGATGAAAGGAAAACCCCCTGTGAAGAAAACCTCTGGGGACCCATGTCCTAGCTCACCATGCCTTCATTTTTGTCTTCAAAAAATCACCCTGCACTTGTACCCAATTTATTTCTGTAATTGTTGCACTCCATTAATTGTATTGTTCTTTGTGTGTTTTATGTCCAGATCATCTATGATAGCAGGCATTTAATGCTCATGGAGCTAACCTAATTAACATATTTTAAACGAATAAAAAAATGGGTGGCGACCAAAGGGCACTAAGTAGTCAACTTTCTGGCAGGCAGGAGAACAGCAGCTGCATGGTTTAGCACAGGTAGGCTACAGCAAAATAGGCCACAGAACTGCAATGCAGGGAGACAAAATCCTTGAGGGGTGCTGCGCATAGAAGCACAAACCTAAAGGTCATTGGAGCATTTGTTCGGTGATCTGTGGAGCATGCAATGGTAGTCAGAAAAGAGTATTTCTGAGTAGGAAGCATAGCAGATGAGTATGATAGCATAGACGTAGATGGCATAGCCTATTATGAAACCATGGCAGGTACAAATATGAAAGTACAGATGTTAAGGACATGGTCCTGGATGAAGTAGGTGATACGCTGAGGGAGGCTACTCAAGGTGGCAGCAACTGGACCTAAAGAAGTCAACTTGCTGAGGGGGCAGGAGAGCTGTGACCACACAGCTGCAGCATGATGCCTGAGTATAAAAGTAGGTAGGTATGGTAGTATGGATATGGAAGAAGGAGGACTGTAAGGTAAGTCCGCAAGAAGCCAGGTGACAGGGCTGGGGAAGTCAGACCTAAAGGGGTCATGGTCAGCTAAAGTGGTGAGGAATAGAGGAACCAAAAAAATGATTTATAGGGTTTAAAAGCTTGGGGACTGACTGTATGTGCTGTGCAGGGTCTACCTGAGGGTGCAACCTTGTGGGTGGTGTGCTACGCTAGTGGGCTTTTCTAGGGGTGAATTGCACATGCAAGGGGAGTTTGCTCTGAGACACTTTCTTGGGAAGACTGATAACTAGGAGTTGATGCTGGTATTGGCAGGGGTGAACATTTACTCAGTAGGTTGATTGCAACTATTTCAGGAGAAAGGGAGTGTTTTCTATCTATTAGGCATTGACCATACCCACTCACCTGGGTACTAGGATAAGTTCACCAGGAGGAGGCTGAGTGAGTGAAGCTGTTACAACAGAGCATGGCAGGGATGCTGGGGACAAGATGGGGTGGGGGCAAGGGAACTGCCGAGGGGTATGGGGAACTCAGGATGACACGACAGGGAAGGATTTCATGGGGGGGGTGGTACCAAAGAAAAGGGGGTCTGGAGCAGGGGACAGGAGACCAGCAGGGGATTCATGAGCGACAGGCTGGTGGGCTTCAGTGGCTGTGGGGTGGCCATCTGGATGGGTACATTGTGGAGGCTAGAGGAATGTCCCATGTGCCGCAGGCTGAGAGCACTGCAGGCAGAGGTCAGCTGGTTGTCTGGAGATATATGAAGGTTAAGAGAGGAGATGGGGAGAGAAAGGGTAGGAGGAGCACCTCCTCACGCACATAGGGAGTCAGAGATTGGGGAAAATGTGCGTGGTGGTGGGGAGAAGCGAGGCCCAGGAAGAAATGTGGATTCTAGGCCACTTCAGGGTGGCAGCAGGGTCAATGTTGATAGGAGGGGATTAGGGTCAAATAATAGGTACAAAGTTCTGATGGCTGTAGCAGAGGATGGGATTCCCAAGAATGGAGCAGGCAACAGTCAGGGGAAGGAAGAACGATGGGGACTGGGGTCCTGACTGGGAGAGGGGGTTGGTTCAAAAGACAGGTGTAGGGGAGAGTGGGAGACAGGGGAGGGGGAGTGGTGGGAGAGCAGCCTAGGGAGAACTAGAATGGCACCTGGTGAGGAGGGGGGGATCAAAGATGGAGAGTTGGCCACTGAGAAAGGGATGACAGACAAGTGGGGTAGAGAAGCCTGTAAGGAAGGTGAGGGGGAAGGATAGGGGGTCTGAGTGCTGAGGGGCAGGGAAGGGCAAATGCCTGGGGAGGGATGGAGGTATAGGTAGATACAGGAGAAAGGGGGGAAGAGGGGGTTGGAGTAGTAGTGTTAGGAGACTCCATAATTAAGGGGATTAGGTGGGAAGGGAGGGGTGAACGTCACAGTAGGAAGTGGGTGGAATCCATACTGGGCTTAATAGTGGGTAGAGAGAGCAGGCTGTGCTTAAGATGTGTCAGGAAGGGAAGGGAGAAACCTCAAGTGGGGGTGCACGTAGGCACCAATGACCTAGCACAGAGTCAGGTGGAGTTGGTTAGGGAGAGATCTGAAGCACTAGGGAAGGTGTGTAGGAGGTTGGGTGCTCGGTGGCCTTCTCAGAAGTGCTTCCAGTACCCAGGATAAGCAAGGTGAGGAAGGACAGGATTGTGAAGTTTAATTCTTGGCTCGTGGAGTGATGTCACTCGAATGGCTATGTGCTGGTGGGGGATTGGGAAAACATATGGGTCAACAGTGACCTTTATGAAGCAGATACGTTGCACTTGAGTACAGCTGGCAGGGGGTCTTGAAGCAGAAGCTGGAGGAATATAAAGCTTCCAAGGGGCTTTTAAACTAGTAAGGAGGGGAGACAAGTGTGCAGCTAGTGTTCAGGGTCACCAGCTAAGGGAGCTGCATGAGCTGACCCCCAAAACAGAAGAGATGGTAAGAAGAGGGTGTTGGGAGGGGAAAGTCAGGAAGAGGGGGAGCGGGCAAGGAGAAGTAAGGAGCTGGGTGGACAGTAGTCTCCTGAATGTGAGAGCCTGGGCAACATAATAGCTGAGCTACAGGCCTCTTAGGCATAGGAAGGGTGGACGTGGTGGCCATCATGGGGATGTGAGCCAGCCATTACCAGGATTGGGATCTGATGATTCCTGGGACAGAGGAGTGCAGAAGGGGGCAATTTATGTGAAGTGTGGAATCAGATGCACAAGGGATGGGGGGAGGAGGGGAGAATGGAGGCACTGTGAATGCAGTTCCAGGACTCAAGAGGTAGGAAATTGAGGCTAAGGGTGGTGTATAGACCACCAACACCAGTGCAAGGAGTTGGATAGGGAGTTGGCAGAACAGATTCAATGTATATGTAGGAAGCAGAGTATGGTAATAATTAGGGACCTCAATCCACCAGGGGTGGACTGGAGAACCCAAGCCATTTCTAGCACCAGGAAACAGGTACTTCTGGATGCGTTCCAGGATAGCCACTTGGGGCAGCTGGTTGGCAAACTAACTAGGCTGGTAACATATCAGACCAATTGCTCGTCAAACAGCAAATGGTGAAAGAGCTATGGATGGAGGACCCACTACCTGGAAGTGACCACCTTTAGTGTGGTTCACACTAGCATGAGTAGGAGACTGTGGGTCAGCAACAAAGGTAGTGGACTTCAGACGGCGGCCTTGCAGAATGAAGGAAATACTGAGAGGGCACCTTGGGGGGGGGGATTAGGATGGAGATTGATGCACATCAGAAGTGGGAAATCATAAAGGCTGGCATGAGAGAGGCTACTGCAACATGCACTGGGACTCTGAGCAAGAAGTCCAGGGCCAAGGTGCCATGCTGGATGACCAGGAATGTGTTGGGGGTGAGGGCCAAAAAGCGGCTTTAGGAGAAGTAGGAGAACCAGGAGGGATGAGGACAGGGTGTTGTAAGTGAAAAGGTCCAAGAAGAACCAGTTAGTAAGAGAGGCCAAGGCTGCCAAGAAGCTGAGGCTGGCTTGGGGCATAAGGGAGAAGGAGATGGAATTCTATAGATACATGAGGGAAAAGAGGAACTGTAGGGACCAGATAGTCTGAATCAGGGAGGGTGAGGGGTGGGTGGAGAAGGAGAAGGAACAGGCAGACGTACTAAATAACTACTTTGACTCTGTGTTCACAAGGGAGGTAGGAGGTACACTATCCCCATGGACTGGAAGTGGGGGGATGAGGGGGGAGGAAGTGACTGACACAGTGATTCTAGAAAGCAGGGCATTGGATGGGCTGAAGGCACTTAGGGTGGATAAGGCACCAGGTCCTGATGGTATTTACCCTAGGGTGTTGAGAGAGATGGCGGAAGTGTTCACTGGGCTGCTGACAGAACTGTTCAACGCCTCCCTAGACAGAGGGTGCATACTGCAGGACTGGAGATTGGCTCGTAGTGCCCATCCACAAGAGTGGCCCAAAGGACAAGCTGGGTAACTACAGACCTGTCAGTCCTCACTTTCATAGTGGGTAAATTCAAAGAAGCTATCCTGAAACGCAATGATTTCTAGAATGGGCAGCAGCATGGGTTTGTCTCAGGGAGATCATGCCAGACCAACCTAATAGAATACTACAACTGTGTCACAAGTGATTTGGACAAGGCCTATGTGGTGGATGTCCTATATTTGGATTTCAGCAATGCCTTTGATATGGTCCATCATGGGCGACTGGGCGCAGAGCTGAAATACATAAGGGTGGGGCCAAAAATGGAAAACTGGATCAGAAACTGGCTAGATGATAGACTGCAGAGGGTGG
This sequence comes from Neoceratodus forsteri, assembly GCA_016271365.2. NCBI lineage: Eukaryota > Metazoa > Chordata > Ceratodontiformes > Ceratodontidae > Neoceratodus > Neoceratodus forsteri. The sequence goes on along the minus strand of CM057458.1, from coordinate 299,799,243 downwards.
TTGTGGGAGGGGAACTCTTCTTTCCCAAATCAGTGACCAGCAGTGTGCCGCATGGCTCTGTGCTAGGGCCGGTGTTGTTCAGACTGTTCATATTAGATATTGCACATGGGGTTGGAAGCAAGATCAGTTTATTCACAAACAACACCAAAATGAGAATGGTGGTGGATGACATAGAGGGATGGCAGAGGCTACAGAGTGACCTAACCAGACTTGAGGAGTGGTCAGTGAGGTGGCAATTGGGTTTTAATGCAAAGAAGTGCAAAGTTATGCACTTCGGGGCAAAGAACCTGAGGAGGGAATATTGGCTGTGGGGGGTATGGTTAGGAGTAACTGAGGAGTAGAAGGATCTGGGGGTCATAGTAGCGAGGAGCATGAACAACTCTGCTCAATGCAGGAGGGCTGCAGCTATGGCTAATAGGATGTGGGGGTGCACTGTGTGGGGATTCTCATTCAGGTAAAAGGAAGTGATAATGCCACTGTACAGGTCCTTGATCAGGTTGCAGTTGAGTACTGTGCAGTACTGGTGTCCACATCAGAAGAAGGATATCAGGCTGCTCAAGGTGGTGCAGTGTAGGGTGAAAATGTTACAGGGATGGGAGGCAGAACCATGAGGAGAGACTGAGTCAGCTGAGTCTGTTCACCTGGAGGAGAGAAGGATTGGGAGACATGATTGAAACTTTCAAATACTTGCAGGGATCAACAAATTGGACACAGAGGGATGTTTAAGCTGAGAAAGGGAAGGGACATGGGGGACACAGGCTAAGGTTGGAGGGAGGCAGGTTCAGGAGGGACACGAGGAGGCATTACTTCATTGAGTGGGTGGTAACCAAATGGAACACTCTACCAGAGGAGGTGGTTGCATGTAGGATGGTGGGGAATTTCAAAAGGGCATGGGACAGGGCAAAGTGGGGGGTGGTATAAACAATGCTGGCCAGATTTAAGGGGAGAATGGAGGTTGGGGGCAAGGCAAGGCGATTTTATTTGTAGGGTGCCCAATCCCTGAGGCTCTGGGCACCTAACAATAGTTAAAACAAAACATGATAAAAATAGCATAAGTAGATAGTACAATAATAATGCTAAATATAAATATAGCACTTTACAATAGATTAAAAAGGGGGTCAGAATTACACAGCAGGGACAAGCACAGAATGTGCTCAAACAGCTGAAAAAGCCAGGACAAAGAGGCAGGCCTTCAGCCTCTGCTTGAACACTTCTACTGAGGGAGCCTCCTGGACAGAAGGTGGTAACAAGTTCCACAGGGTTGGCCCAGAAACACTAAATGCCCAATCTCCTGAGGTCTTGAGTTGAACCTTGGGAATGTCTCGGAGCACCCCTCAAAGAGAAGCAGAGGGAGTGAGAGGTCACTGTGTCAGGAGTTCTGACAGGTAACTATGACCCAGTCCATATAGGGCCTTGAAGGTGAGAAGACCCACCTTGAAAAGGATCCTCCACCTGACCGGCAGCCAGTGCAGAGCCTGCAGAACCAGAGTCACGTGACTGGACCTTGAAAGGCCTGACAGTAGCTGGGTTTCTGTGTTCCCACTAGCTGAATTCTGTGGAGTGTCCCTCCCATGACCCCAAAGTATAGAGAGTTGCAGTAGTCCAGTCTGGAGGTCATGAAAGCATGTACTAGCATCAGCAGATCCACGGACGGAATAAGGGGCTTAATCTGGGCAATGTTCCGCAGATGATAGAAACCACTACTGACAACAGGTGACACCTGATCTTCAAAAGTCAATCTGTTATCAAGGATCATGCCCAGATTTTGCACCCTCAGGGTAGCCACCAGTGAAGCAGAATGCAGGAAGGCCCTGAGTCAGCCCCAGGTGGAGGCCCATCATGTCCGCGATCAGGCTCAATCACCAGTACCTCCGCCTCGGCCGGGTTGTTTCAGTCAGCTGGAAGTCATCCAGTCATTGATTTTAGCCAGACAGTTGCTTAGCACATGAATCACTCCTGATGTCTCCAGGGCAAAAGACAAGTACAGCTGGGTATCATCTGCATAACAGTGAAACTCCATGCTGTACTATAGAATGACCTCACCCAGGGGCAGCATGTATACTGCGAACAGCATGGGTGACAAGATCAAGCCCTGTGGCACTCCACAAGACAGGGACATTGGAGGAGAAGAAATTCCCCATCACTACTGCTGCACCCTGTTTGAGAGATAAGACTCAAACCACCTGATGACAGTACCAGTGAGTTTACAAAACTCACAGAGCTGATTGAGAACCACAGTGGGGTCCACAGTGTCAAATGCTGAGGAGAGATCAAGGAGAACAAGAACTGACTTGTCTCCTTTATCTCTAGCCCTAAGCAGGTCTTTCTGCACCCTCACTAGAGCTGTTTCTGTGCTGCGTCTAGCCGGAAAACCTGAATGAAATGGCTCATAGATGTCCAAGAACACCAGGTGATCCTCAAGCTGATGTGCCACTAACTTCTCAACAACCTTGCCCAGAAAGTACAAGTTGGAGACAGGATGGTAACTTGTCAGGACGTCAGGGTCAAGGGAAGATTTCTTAAGGAGGGGCCTCACCAGCGCTTCTTTTAAAGCCATAGGAGGACTTCCTCCACATTAGAACACCTGGCAATACTGCGAACACGGGTCAACACCGGGGGGGTGGCAGCTGCAATATAAGGGTGATAGCTGCGCATATGAGCATATTTGACAGACCAAGAGGCCTGATTCTGCTGGCAAGTTTTCGTATGTTCGTAAAGTGACCAGCTTTGCTGTAGAGCTGTCTGTGTTTAAAAGTGCAAAACAAACTTCAAAGACTAACCACACAATCACCAATTAATTTCCTTGAATTCTTTTTATTTTATTTTCTCTTATGGAGACCCAACAACATCAGAGCTCATTATTTCACCCTACTGGGTGTCAGGGAGTGGGGCCTTTCACTCACTCTACATTGTGACCTTTTGTTATTTTTTTCCTGTTTTTAGTTGATTTTAATGCTGTGGCCCATTTGTCTTCAAACTCCCCCCTTATTCTAAACTTATTTATCATAGAAATACTTCATTTCTGCAAACAATTGCTTGCTGTATTCACTCTTTTTGTATTTTTGTATATTCAAATGCTGTGCATTTCCCCCCTGTGGCAGCAGAGACCACTCCCCTGCTGGGCTCTGAAGTTGTTAGGTCTCAAGAAAAAGGAAAAAAACGTCAAGAAAATGAACTGCTGCCTGTGTGACTTGTCTTTGAACTTCTCTTTGGATTTGGCAACACTGCTCATTGGTCCAAAAATCCAAAACATTAGTAATATTACTACTAAAAGGCTGTAGTGCTGCCTGTGTCTAAATGTGCCCAGCAATAGGCTATAGTGCTGCCTGTGTATAAATGTGCCCAGCAATAGGCTGTAGTGCTGCCTGTGTCTAAATGTGCCCAGTAATAGACTGTAGTGCTGTCTGTGTGTAAGAGTGCCCAGTAATAGTGCTGCCTGTGTCTAAACATGCCCAGCAATACGCGGTAGTGCTGCCTGGGTGTAAATGTGCCCAGCAATAGGCTGTAGTGCTGCCTGTGTCTAAATGTGCCCAGCAATAGGCTATTGTGCTGCATGTGTGCAAGAGTGTGTGTAAGAGTGCCCAGCAATAGGCTGTAGTGCAGCCTGTGTCAAAATGTACCCAGCAATAGGCTATAGTACTGCCTGTGTCTAACTGTGCCCAGCAATAGACTGTAGTGCTGTCTGTGTGTAACAGTGCCCAGTGATAGTGCTGCCTGTGTGTAAATGTGCCCAGCAGTAGGCTATTGTGCTGCCTGTGTGTAAATGTGCCCAGCAGTAGGCTGTAGTGCTGCTTGTGTGCAAGAGTGTGTGTAAGAGTGCCCAGCAATAGGCTGTAGTGCAACCTGTGTCAAAATTTACCCAGCAATAGGCTATAGTGCTGCCTATGTGTAAATGTGCCCAGCAATAGGCTATAGTGCTGTCTGTGTCTAAATGTACCAGCACAGGCTGTTGTGCTGCCTGTGTATAAATGTGCCCAGCAATAGCTGTAATGCTGCCTGTGTGTAAATGTGCCCTGCAACAGACTGTAGTGCTGCCTCTGTCTAAATGTGCAGAGAAAGTTTTGTTGTTCATCAACCAGCTACACTTGTTTTGTATAAAATCTATTTCCTAATATTTGTTGCTTTATTATGAACACAGCAATCCCCTTTGGCCCAATGTTTCACTCAACTCTGGGTACCCAAGGCCTTGCACTTCACACTTGCTCCCTGGTTTCAAAGCAACACCCCTAGGAGCACACATGGGCGATACTGCTCTGTACACATCACATTGTGGGTGGATCAGTAGAGCGATGCACCAGTGGTACTGCCTACCTGCAAGCACATACAAATGTGTCACTAAAGTGAGACACCTCTTAGAACTTTTGAAACTGCACAGACAAGGCCCAGGACATAGGAGCCAGGTAAATACATGAGAAACTTTATACAACACTAAAGAATAAGTGTTTGATGGTAAAAAGAAATGTAAGGCATTTGCAACTAATGACTAGTTTGTATAGAATTGTAACATTTATATCTCCAGCTCCTGCACAAAACGGCCCAAAAGGACAACAAAAACTTTAAAGGCCCTAGCTGCAAAATAAAAAGATACTCCTATTAATGGTTATTAGGACACAGGCAGCACTACAGCTATTGGGGCACATTCACACAGGCAGTGCTAGCCTATTAATGGATATATTAAGACACGGCGCAATCAGCCTATTAATGGGTGCATTAGGACACAGACAAACTCGGCCCACAATTGGGTATATTAACACACAGGCATCCTACAGACTATTAATGGGTTCATTAGGACACAGGTCACACACAGCATATCAATAGGTACATTGGGCACAGGTAGAACTAACACATTAATAAGTTGATAGGACACAGGCGCTACAGCATATTAATGGGTACACTTAGGACACAAGCAGCTACAACCTAATAATAGAATAATAGGACACGCACCATAGCCTATTAATGGATATTAAGACACAGCAGCAGTGCAGCCTATTAGTAGGTACATAGGACACAAGGCCAACAGCATATTAATGGGTACATTTGGACATGTAGCACTACAGCATTTCAATGAATACAATAGGACACAGGCAGCACTACGGATAATTGCCGGGCACATTCACACAGGCAACACTACAACCTATTAATGGGTACAATAGGACATAGAAACACTACAGCTTTTAAAGACTACACGAGGGACACAGGCAGCACAACATCCTATTAATGGTTTATTAGGACACACACACTACAGACTATTTATGGGTATATTAGGAACAGAACCACAGCAGCCAATTGTTGGGCACATTCGGAACACCAGACGATTAATGGGTACATTAGGGCATAGGCAGCACTACAGCTTTTGAAAGGCTACTTTACGACACAGGCAGGACAACATCCTATTAATGGATTTATAAGGACACAGCAGCACTACAGACTATTAATGGGTACATTAGGACACAGGCAGCACTACAGAATATTACTGGCTATATTAGGAAACAGGCTGCACTATTGCCTGTCAATGAGTACATTAGGACACAGGCAGCAATACAGCCTGTTAATCGGTATATTAGGACACAGGCAGCACTACAGCCAATGCTAGGCACATTCACAAGGAGCTGCACAAAGCCTAATAACAGGTACATTAGGACACAAGTAGCACTACAAGCATATCAAAAGGTACATTAGGACACGGTAGCACTACAGCCGTATTAATGGGTACATTAGGACACCAAGCAGCACTACAGCCTATTAATAGGTATATTAGGACATAGGCAGAAACTATAGCCATAATAATGGGTATATTAGGACACAGAGCAGTACAGCCTATTAATGGGAACCTTGGGACATAGGCAGCACTACAGCATATTAAAGGGTACATTAGGACACAGGAAGCAGTACAGCATATCAATGGGTACATTAGGACGCAGGCAGCACTACAGCCAATTGCTGGCACATTCACACAGGCAGCACTACAGCCTACTAATGGGTACATTAGGACACAGGCAGCACTACAGCGTATTAATGGGAACATTAGGACACAGGCAGCAAAACAGCCTATTAATGGGTATATTAGGACACAGGCAGAACTATTGCCAATTAATGGGTACATCAGGACACAGGTAGCACTACAGCCTACTGCTGAGCACAATCACACAAACACTATAGCTAGCTTATTAATGAATATTAGGACACAGAGTAGCACTACAGCGTATCAATGGGTACATTAGGACACAGACAGCACTACAGGACTATTAATGGGTACATTAGCACACAGGTAACACTACAGACAATAACGGCTATATTGGGTCACAAGGCAGCACTATTGCCTATTAATAGAGTACATTAGGACACTGGCAATATTACAACCTATTAATGGGTATATTAGGAAGCACGAGCAACACTACAGGCAATTGCTGAGCACTTTCACACATGCAGCACTACAGCCTATTAATGGGTACATTAGGACACAGGTAGTACTACAGTCTATTAATCAGTACATTCCTCAACTCAGGCAACTTTAACAGCCCTATTAATGGGTATATTAGGACACAGGCAGCACTGCAGCCTATTAATGGGTCTAATAGGACACAGGCAGCACTACAGCCCTATTGCTGGGCATATTCACACAGGCTGCACTATAGCCAATTAATGGATATATTTAGAAACAGACAGCAGTGCAGCCTATTAATGGAGTACATTGGCACAAAACAGCACTACAGCATATTAATGGGTACATTAGGACACAGGTAGCAATACAGCATATCAAGGGTACATTAGGACACAGGAGCACTAGCAAGCATTGCTGGCACATTCACACAGGCAGAACTACAGCCTATTAAAGGGTACATTAGGACACAGGCAGCACTCTTGCCTATTAGTGGGTACATTAGGACACAGGCAGCACTACAGCCTATTAATGGGTGTATTAGGACACAGGCAGCAGTATTGCCTATTAATGTGCACATTAGGACACAGGCAGCACTACAGAATATTAATGGGTATATTTGGACACAGGCAGCACTATTGCCTATTAATAGGTACATTAGGACACAGGCAATATACAACCTATTAATGAGGTATTATAGGACACAGGCAACATGACAACCAATTGCTGAGCACTTACACACATGCACTACAGCCTATTAATGGGTACATTAGGACACTGGTAGTACTATAGTGTATTAATGGGTACATTTGGACACAGAGCAGCACAACAACCTATTAATGGGTATATAAGGATCAGGACGAACTGCAGCCTATTAATGGGTTTATTAGGACACACTGCAGCACTACAGCCTATTGCTGGGCACATTCACACAGGCAGTGCTATAGCCTATTAATGGATATATTAAGACACAGGCAGCAGTGCAGCCTATTAATGGAGTACATTAGGACACAGGAAGAACTACAGCATATCAATGGGTACATTAGGGCATGTGAGCAGCACAACAACAATTGCTGGCACATTCACACAGGCAGCACCACAGCTTTTAATGGGTAGATTAGGACATAGGCAGCACTACAGGCGCATTAATGGGTACATTAGGACACAGGTAGCACTACTAGCCAATAATGGGTACATTAAGACACAGGCAGACTACAGCGTATTAATGGGTACATTTGGATAAAGGCAGTACAACATCCTATTAAAAGGTTATATTAGGCTACAAGCAGCACTACAGCCTATTGCTGACACATTCACACAGACAGCACTATAGCCTATTAATGGGAACATTAGGACACAGGCAGCACTACATTTCACTGCTGAGCGTATTCACACAGGCAGCACTATAGCCTATTAATGGGTACATTGGGACACAGGTAGCACTACAGCATATCAATGGGTACATTAGGACTCAGGCAGCACTACTGCCTATTAATGGGTACATTAGGACACAGGCAGCACTACAGAATATTATTGGGTATATTAGGAAACAGGCAGCACTATTGCCTATTAATTGGTACATTAGGACACAGGCAGCATTACAGCCTATTAATGGGTATATTAGGGCACAGGCAGCACTATTGCCTATTAATGTGTACATTAGGACACAGGCAGCACTACAGAATATTAATGGCTATATTAGGAAACAGGCTGCACTATTGCCTGTCAATGAGTACATTAGGACACAGGCAGCAATACAGCCTGTTAATCGGTATATTAGGACACAGGCAGCACTACAGCCAATTGCTGGGCACATTCACAAGGGCTGCACTGAAGCCTATTAATGGTACATTAGGACACAGGTAGCACTACAGCATATCAAAGGTACATTAGGACACAGGTAGCACTAGCGTATTAATGGGTACATTAGGACACAGGCAGCCTACAGCCTATTAATGGGTATATTAGGACATAGGCAGAAACTATAGCCTATTAATGGGTATATTAGGACACAGACAGCAGTACAGCTATTAATGGGTACCTTAGGACATAGGCAGCACTACAGCATATTAAAGGGTAGATTAGGACACAGGAAGCAGTACAGCATATCAATGGGTACATCATTTCACAGGCAGCACTACAGCCAATTGCTGGCACATTCACACAGGCAGCACTACAGCCTACTAATGGGTACATTAGGACACAGGCAGTACTACAGCGTATTAATGGGTACATTAGGACACAGGCAGCAAAACAGCCTATTAATGGGTATATTAGGACACAGGCAGAACTATTGCCAATTAATGGGTACATCAGGACACAGGTAGCACTACAGCCTACTGCTGAGCACAATCACACAGGCAGCACTATAGCTTATTAATGGGAATATTAGGACCCAGGTAGCCCTACAGCGTATCAATGGGTACATTAGGACACAGGCAGCACTACAGGGTACTAATAGGTACATTAGCACACAGGAGCACTACAGCCTATTAACGGCTATATTAGGACACAGGCAGCACTATTGCCTATTAATGGGTACATTAGGACACTGGCAATATTACAACCTATTAATGGGTATATTAGAACGCAGGCAACACTACAGGCAATTGCTGAGCACTTTCACACATGCAGCACTACAGCCTATTAATGGGTACATTAGGACACAGGTAGTACTACAGTCTATTAATCAGTACATTCTCGACTCAGGCAGCACAACAGCCTATTAATGGGTATATTAGGACACAGGCAGCACTGCAGCCTATTAATGGGTCAATTAGGACACAGGCAGCACTACAGCCTATTGCTGGGCATATTCACACAGGCTGCACTATAGCCAATTAATAGATATATTTAGACACAGGCAGCAGTGCAGCCTATTAATGGGTACATTTGGCACGCAGGCAGCACTACAGCATATTAATGGGTACATTAGGACACAGGTAGCAATACAGCATATCAAAGGGTACATTAGGACACAGGCAGCACTACAGCCAATTGCTGGCACATTCACACAGGCAGAACTACAGCCTATTAAAGGGTACATTAGGACACAGGCAGCACTCTTGCCTATTAGTGGGTACATTAGGACACAGGCAGCACTACAGCCTATTAATGGGTGTATTAGGACACAGGCAGCAGTATTGCCTATTAATGTGCACATTAGGACACAGGCAGCACTACAGAATATTAATGGGTATATTTGGACACAGGCAGCACTATTGCCTATTAATCAGGTACACATTAGGACACAGGCAATATTACAACCTATTAATGAGTATTATAGGACACAGGCAGCACGACAGCCAATTGCTGAGCACTTACACACATGCAGCACTACAGCCTATTAATGGGTACATTAGGACACTGGTAGTACTATAGTGTATTAATGGGTACATTTTGGACACAGGCAGCACAACAGCCTATTAATGGGTATATAAGGATACGGGCAGCACTGCAGCCTATTAATGGGTTTATTAGGACACATGCAGCACTACAGCCTATTGCTGGGCACATTCACACAGGCAGTGCTATAGCCTATTAATGGATATATTAAGACACAGGCAGCAGTGCAGCCTATTAATGGGTACATTAGGACACAAAAGAACTACAGCATATCAATGGGTACATTAGGACGCAAGCAGCACAACAGCAAATTGCTGGCACATTCACACAGGCAGCACTACAGCTTTTAACGGGTACATTAGGACACAGGCAGCACTACAAGACAATAATGGGTACATTAGGACACAGGTAGCACTACAGCGAAATAATGGGTACATTAGGACACAGGCAGCACTACAGCGTATTAATGGGTACATTTGGATAAAGGCAGTACAACATCCTATTAAAGGTTATATTAGGCTACAGGCAGCACTACAGCCTATTGCTGAGCACATTCACACAGACAGCACTATAGCCTATTAATGGGAACATTAGGACACAGGCAGCACTACAGCCCATTGCTGAGCGTATTCACACAGGCAGCACTATAGCCTATTAATGGGTACATTAGGACACAGGTAGCACTACAGCACATCAATGGGTACATTAGGACTCAGGAAGCATTACTTGGTATTAATGGGTACATTAACACACATGTAGCACTACAGCTTATTAGTAGGTATATTGGGACACAGGCAGCACTATTGCCTATTAATGGGTACATTAGGACACAGGCAGCATTACAGCCTATTAATGGGTATATTAAGACACAAGCAGCACTATTGAATATTAATGTGTACATTAGGACACAGGCAGCACAACAGAATATTAAAGGGTATATTAGGAAAAAGGCAGCACTATTGCCTATTAATGGGTAACATTCGACACAGGCATCATTACAGCCTATTAATGGGTATATTAGGACACAGGCAGCACTTCAGAAAATTGCTGGGCACATTCTCACAGGCAGCACTACAGTCTATCAAAGGGTACATTAGGACACAGGAAGCACTACACCATGATATCAATGAGTACATTAGGACTTAGGCACCAATAGAGCACATTAAGAGTAGATTAAGACATAGGCAGCACTACGGGCCTATTAATGGGTATACTTAGGACACAGGCAGCACTACCTCATTAATGCACACATTAGGACACAGGCAGCACTACAGAATATTAATGGGTATATTTGGACACAGGCAGCACTACAGCCAATTGCTGGCACATTCACACAGGCAGAACTACAGCCAATTAAAGGGTACATTAGGACACAGGCAGCACTCTTGCCTAATAGTGGGTACATTAGGACACAGGCAGCACTACAGCCTATTAATGGGTGTATTAGGACACAGGCAGCACTATTGCCTATTAATGCGCACATTAGGACACAGGCAACACTACAGAATATTAATGGGTATATTTGGACACAGGCAGCACTATTACCTATTAAAAGGTACATTAGGACACATGCAATATTACAACCTCTTAATGGGTATTTTAGGACACAGGCAGCACTACAGCCAATTGCTGAGCACATACACACACATGCAGCACTACAGCCAATTAATGGGTACATTTGGACACAGGTAGTACTACAGTGTATTAATGGGTACATTTTGGACACAGGCAGCACAACAGCCTATTAAAGGGTATATAAGGATACATGCAGCCCTGCAGCCTATTAATGGGTTTATAAGGACACAGGCAGCACTACAGCCTACTGCTGAGCACATTCACACAGGCAGCTCTATAGCCTATTAATGGGTACATTAGGACACAGGCAGCACTACAGCCTACTGCTGAGCATATTCACACAGGCAGCACTATAGCCTATTAATGGGTACATAAGAACACAGGTAGCACTACAGCATATCAATGGGTACATTAGGACACAGGCAGCATTACTTGGTATTAATGGGTACATTAACACACAGGTAGCAGTACAGCTTTTTAGTAGGTATATTGGGACACAGGCAGCACTATTGCCTATTAATGGGTATATTAGGACACAGGCAGCACTATTGAATATTAATGTGTACATTAGGACAGAGGCAGCGCTACAGAATATTAAAGGGTATATTAGGAAAAAGGCAGCACTATTGCCTATTAATGGGTACATTATGACACAGGCTTCATTACAGCCTATTAATGGGTATATTAGGACACAGGCTGCACTTCAGAAAATTGCTGGGCACATTCTCACAGGCAGCACTACAGCATATTAATGGGTACATTAGGACACAGGAAGCACTACGCCGTATTAATGAGAACATTGGGACTGAGGCACCACAAAAGTGCATTAATGAGTAGATTAGGACATAGGCAGCACTGCAGCCTAATAATGGGTATATTAGGACACAGGCAGCAGTATTGCCTATTAATGGGTACATTAGGACACAGGCAGTACTACAGAATATTAAAGGGTATATTAGGAAACAGGCGGCTCTATTGCCTATTAATGGGTACGTTACGATACAGGCACCATTACAGCCTATTAATAGGTATATTAGGACACAGGCAGCACTACAGCCAATTGCTGGGCACATTCACACAGGCAGCGCTACAGCCTATTAATGAGTACATTAGGACACAGGCAGCATCTAAGCCTGTTAATGGGTACATTAGCACAGAGGCAGGACTACAGCATATTTAAGGGTACATTCGGTCACAGGCAGCACAACAGACTATTAATGGGTTTATTAGGACACAGACAGCACTACGGCCTATTAATCGGTATATTAACACACAGGCAGCACTACAGCCTATTAATGGGTTCATTAGGACACAGGTCACACTACAGCATATCAATAGGTACATTAGGACACAGGTAGAACTGCAGCACATTAATGGGAACATTAGGACACAGGTAGCACTACAGCATATTAATGGGTACATTAGGACACAGGCAGCCCTACAGCCTATTATTGGGAATATTAGGACACAGGCTGCACTATGGCCTATTAATGGATATATTAAGACACAGGCAGCAGTGCAGCCTATTAGTGGGTACATTAGGACACAGAGGGCACAACAGCATATTAATGGGTACATTAGGACACATGTAGCACTATAGCATTTCAATGGGTACATTAGGACACAGGCAGCACTACAGAAAATTGCTGGGCACATTCACACAGGCAGCACTACAGCATATTAAATGGTACATTAGGACATAGGCAGCACTACAGCTTTTTAAAGGCTACATAAGGACACAGGCAGCACAACATCCTATTAATGGATATATTAGGACACAGCAGCACTACAGACTATTTATGGGTATATTAGGACACAGACAGCACTACAGCCAATTGTTGGGCACATTCACACAGGAAGCACTACAGCCGATTAATGGGTACATTAGGACACAGGTAGCACTGCAGCCTATTAATGGGTATATTAGGACACAGGCAGCACTATTGCCTATTAATGGGTACATTAGGACACAGGCAGCACTACAGACTATTAATGGGTATATTAGGAAACAGGCAGCACTATTGCCTATTAATTAGTACATTAGGGCACAGGCAGCATTACACCCTATTAATGGGTATATTAGGATACAGGTAGCACTATTGCCTATAAATGGATACATGAAGACAGAGGCATCACTACACAATATTAATGAGTATATTAAGAAACAGGCAGCACTATTGCCTGTCAATGAGTACATTAGGACACAGGCAGCCGTATACAGCCTGTTAATGGGCATATTAGGTCACAGGCAGCACTACAGCCAATTGTTGGGCACATTCACAAAGGCAGCACTAAAGCCTATTAATGGGTACATTAGGACAAAGGTAGCACTACAGAGTAATAATGGGTACATTAGGACGCAGGCAACACTACAGCCAATTACTGAGCACATACACACAGACAGCACTACTGCCTATTAATGGTACAATGGGGCTGGTAGCACTACAGTGTATTAATGGGTACATTACGATAGAGACTGCACAACATCCATTAATGGGTACATTAGGACACAGGTAGCACTACAGCATATCAATAGGTACATTAGGGACAGGTAGCACTACTGGTATTAATGGGTACATTAGGACACAGGCAGCACTACAGCCTATTAATGGGTATGTTGGAGACGAAAAAGCTATAGCCTATTAATGGGCATATTATGACACAGGAAGCAATACAGCCTATTAATGGGTACATTAGGACACAGGCAGGACTACAGCACATTAATTGGTACATTAGGACACAAGCAGCACTACAGCACATGAATGGGCACATTAGTAAAGAGGCAGTCCTACAGCATATTAATGGGTATATTAGGACACAAGCAGCACTACAGCACATGAATGGGCAGATTAGTAAAGAAGCAGCCCTACAGCATATTAATGGGTATATTAGGACACAGGCAGCACTATAGCCTATTAATGGGTACATAAGGACACAGGTAGCACTACAGCATATCAATGGGTACATTAGGACACAGGCAGCACAACATCCTATTATTGGATATATTAGGATACAGCAGCACTACAGACTACTTATGGGTATATTAGGACACAGACAGCACTACAGCCAATTGTTGGGCACATTCACACAGGAAGCACTACAGCTGATTAATGGGTACATTAGGACACAGGTAGCACTGCAGCCAATTAATTTGTATATTAGGACACAGGCAGCACTATTGCCTATTAATGGGTACATTAGGACACAGGCAGTACTACAGAATATTAAAGGGTATATTAGGAAACAGGCAGCTCTATTGCCTATTAATGGGTACATTACAATAAAGGCACCATTACAGCCTATTAATAGGTATATTAGGACACAGGCAGCACTACAGCCAATTGCTGGGCACATTCACACAGGCAGCGCTACAGCCTATTAACGAGTACATTAGGACACAGGCAGCATCTAAGCCTGTTAATGGGTACATTAGCACAGAGAGCAGGACTACAGCATATTTAAGGGTACTTTTCGGGGTCACAGGCAGCACGACAGCCTATTAATGGGTTTATTAGGACACAGACAGCACTACAGCCTATTAATGGGTATATTAACACACAGTCAGTGCTACAACCTATTAATGGGTTCATTAGGACACAGGTCACACTACAGATATCAATAGGTACATTAGGACACAGGTAGAACTACAGCACATTAATGGGAACATTAGGACACAGGTAGCACTACAGCATATTAATGGGTACATTAGGACACAGGCAGCCCTACAGCCTATTATTAGGAATATTGGGACACAGGCTGCACTAAGCCTATTAATGGATATATTAAGACACAGGCAGCAGTGCAGCCTATTAATGGGCACATTAGGACACAAAGGGCACTACATCATATTAATGGGTACATTAGGACACATGTAGCACTATAGCATTTCAATGGGTACATTAGGACACAGGCAACACTACAGAAAATTGCTGGGCACATTCACACAGACAGCACTACAGCCTATTAATTGGTACATTAGGACACAGCAGCACTACAGACTATTTATGGGTATATTAGGACACAGACAGCACTACAGCCAATTGTTGGGCACATTCACACAGGAAGCACTACAGCTGATTAATGGGTACATTAGGACACAGGTAGCACTGCAGCCTATTAATGGGTATATTAGGACACAGGCAGCACTATTGCCTATTAATGGGTACATTAGGACACAGGAAGCACTACAGAATATTAATGGGTATATTAGGAAACAGGCAGCACTATTGCCTATTAATTGGTAC
The DNA here is from genome assembly GCA_016271365.2 of Neoceratodus forsteri. Taxonomy (NCBI): domain Eukaryota; kingdom Metazoa; phylum Chordata; order Ceratodontiformes; family Ceratodontidae; genus Neoceratodus; species Neoceratodus forsteri. Next base: position 299,783,700 of record CM057458.1, on the reverse strand, counting down.
ATTAGGACACAGGCAGCATTACACCCTATTAATGGGTATATTAGGACACAGGCAGCACTACAGCCAATTGTTGGGTGCATTCACAAAGGCAGCACTAAAGCCTATTAATGGGTACATTAGGACACAGGTAGCACTGCAGAGTATTAATGGGTACATTAGGACACAGGCAGCACTACAGCCAATTGCTGAGCACATACACACAGGCAGCACTACTGCCTATTAATGGTACATTGGGGCACAGGTAGCACTACAGTGTATTAATGCGTACATTACGATACAGGCAGCACAACAGCCTATTAATGGGCACATTAGGACACAGGTAGCACTTCAGCATATCAATAGGTACATTAGGACACAGGTAGCACTACTGAGTATTAATGGGTACATTAGGACACAGGCAGCACTACAGCCTATTAATGGGTATATTTGGACACAGGCAGCACTATAGCCTTTTAATGGGCATATTATGACACAGGCAGCAGTACAGCCTATTAATGGGTACATTAGGACACAGGCAGCACTACAGCCAATTAATGGGTATATTAGGACACAGGCAGCACTGTAGTCTATTAATTGGTACATTAGGACACAAGCAGCACTACAGCACATGAATGGGCATATTAGTAAAGAGGCAGCCCTACAGCATATTAATGGGTATATTAGGACACAGGCGGCACTATAGCCTATTAATGGGTACATAAGGACACAGGTAGCACTACAGCATATCAATGGGTACATTAGGACACAGGCAGCACAACATCCTATTAATGGATATATTAGGCTACAGCAGCACTACAGACTACTTATGGGTATATTAGGACACAGACAGCACTACAGCCAATTGTTGGGCACATTCACACAGGAAGCACTTCAGCCGATTAATGGGTACATTAGGACACAGATAGCACTGCAGCCTATTAATGTGTATATTAGGACACAGGCAGTACTACAGAATATTAAAGGGTATATTAGAGAACAGGCAGCTCTATTGCCTATTAATGGGTACATTACAATAAAGGCACCATTTCAGCCTATTAATAGGTATATTAGGACACAGGCACTTACAGCCAATTGCTGGGCACATTCACACAGGCAGCGCTACAGCCTATTAATGAGTACATTAGGACACAGGCAGCATCTAAGCCTGTTAATGGGTACATTAGCAGAGAGGCAGGACTACAGCATATTTAAGGGTACATTCGGTCACAGGCAGCACAACAGCCTATTAATGGGTTTATTAGGACACAGACAGCACTACAGCCTATTAGTGGGTATATTAACACACAGGCAACACTACAGCCTATTAATGGGTTCATTAGGACACAGGTCACACTACAGATATCAATAGGTACATTAGGACACAGGTAGAACTACAGCACATTAATGGGAACATTAGAACACAGGTAGCACTACAGCATATTAATGGGTACATTAGGACACAGGCCCTACAGCCTATTATTAGGAATATTAAGACACAGGCTGCACTATGGCCTATTAATGGATATATTAAGACACAGGCAGCAGTGCAGCCTATTAATGGGTACATTAGGACACAGAGGGCACTACAGCATATTAATGGGTACATTAGGACACATGTGCACTACAGCATTTCAATGGGTACATTAGGACACAGGCAGCACTACAGAAAATTGCTGGGCACATTCACTCAGGCAGCACTACAGCCTATTAGTGGTACATTAGGACATAGGCAGCACTACAGCTTTTAAAGGCTACATAAGGACACAGGCAGCACAACATCCTATTAATGGATATATTAGGACACAGCAGCTACAGACTATTTATGGGTATATTAGGACACAGACAGCACTACAGCCAATTGTTGGGCACATTCACACAGGAAGCACTACAGCCGATTAATGGGTACATTAGGACACGGTAGCACTGCAGCCTATTAATGGGTATATTAGGACACAGGCAGCACTATTGCCTATTAATGCGTACATTAGGACACAGGCAGCACTACAGACTATTAATGGGTATATTAGAAACAGGCAGCACTATTGCCTATTAATTGGTACATTAGAACACAGGCAGCATTACAGCCTATTAATGGGTATATTAGGATACAGGTAGCACTATTGCCTATAAATGGATACATGAAGACAGAGCAGCACTACAGAATATTAATGAGTATATTAGGAAACAGGCAGCACTATTGCCGGTCAATGAGTACATTAGGACACAGGTGGCAATACAACCTATTAATGGGTACATTGGGACACAGGTAGCACTACAGCATATCAATAGGTACAATAGGACACAGGTAGCACTACTGAGTATTAATGGGTACATTAGGACACAGGCAGCACTACAGCCTATTAATGGGTGTATTTGGACACAGGCAGCACTATAGCCTATTAATGGGCATATTATGACACAGGCAGCAGTACAGCCTATTAATGGGTACATTAGGACACAGGCAGGACTACAGCACATTAATGGGTACATTAGGACACTGGTAGCCCTACAGCCTATTAATGGGTATATTAGGACACAGGCAGCACTGTAGTCTATTAATTGGTACGTTAGGACACAAGCAGCACTACAGCATATGAATGGGCACATTAGTAAAGAGGCAGCCCTACAGCATATTAATGGGTATATTAGGACACAGGCAGCACTATAGTCTTTTAATTGGTATATTAGGACACAACCAGCACTACAGCCTATTAATGGGTATATTAGGACACAAGCAGCACTTCAGCCTTTTTATATGTATATTAGGGCTCAGGCAGTACTACAGCATATTAATGGGTGCATTAGGACACAGGCAGCCCTACAGCCTATTAATGGGTATATTAGGACACAGGCAGCACAGAACTACAGCCTGTTTCTGGACAAATGTACACACAGGCAGTACTACAGCCTATTCCTCATTACATTCACACAGGCAGCACTACGGCATATTTCTGGGCACTTTCAGAAACAGGTAGTACTACAGCACTGCTGGGTACACTAGGACACAGGGAGAACTACAGCCTATTGCTGGGCACATTCACACAGCCAGCAGTACAGCCTATTAATTGGTACATTAGGACAGAGGTAGCACTACAGCGCATTAATGAGTACATTAGTACACAGGCAGAACTACAGCCTATTAATGGGTATATTAGGACACTGTCAATATTATTGCCTATTAATGAGTACATTGGGACACAGGCAGCACTAGAGAATATTATGGGTATATTGGGAAATAGGCAGCACTATTGTCTATTAATGGGTACATTAGGACATAGGCAGAATTACAGCCTATTAAAGGGTATATTAGGACACAGGCAGCACTACAGTCAATTGCTGGGCGGCGTTCACACAGAGCAGTAGTACAGCCTATTAATACGTACATTACGACACTGGAAGCAGTACAAGCGTATTAATGGGTACATTAGGACACAAGGTAGAACTACAGCGTATTAATGGGTACATTATGACACAGGCACACTAAAACCTATTAATGGGTACATTAGGACACAGGCAGCAAAACAGTCAATTAATGGGTATATTAGGACACAGGCAGCACTACAGCCTGTTAATGGGTATATTAGGACACAGAAAGCACTAGAGCCTACTGCTGGGCACATTCACACAGGCAGCACTATAGCCTATTAATGGGTTCAATAGGACACAGGTCAACTAGAACGTCTCATTAGGTCATTAGAACACAGGTAGCACTGTAGCATATTAATGGGTACATTAGGACACAGGCAGCCCTACAGCCTATTAATGGGTATATTAGGAGACAGGCAGCCCTATAGCCTATTAATGGATATATTAAGACACTGGCAGCAGTGCTACCTATTAATGGGTACATCATAACACAGGCAGCACTACAGCATATTAAAGGGTACATTAGGACACTGGTAGCACTACAGCATATCAATGGGTACATTAGGATGCAGGCAGCACTACAGCTAATTGCTGGGCACATTCACACAGGCAGCATTACAGCCTATTAATGGGTACATTAGGACATAGGCAGCACTACAGCTGTTAAATGCATACATTAGGACACAGGCAGCACAATAGCCTATTAAAGGGTATATTTGGACTCTGGCAGCACTACTCCCTATTTATGGATATACTAGGACACAGACAGCACTACAACCAATTCTTGGACACATTCACACTGGGAGCACTACAGCATATTATTGGGTATATTATGACAGAGGCAGCACAACAGACTATTAATAGGTATATTAAGACACAGGCAGCACTACAGTCTATTCATGGGTACATTAGGACTCAGACAGCACTATTGCCTATTAATGGGTACATTAGGACACAGGCAGCATTACAGCCAATTGCTGGGCCCATTCACACAGGCAGCAGTGCAGCCTATTAATGGGTACATTGGGGGACAGGTAGCACTTCAGTGGACTACTGGGTACATTAGGACACAGGCAGGACTACAGCATATTAGTGGATGTATTAGGACACAGGAAGGACTACAGCATATTAATGGGTACCTTAGGACACAGGCAGCACAACAGACTATTTATGGGTTTATTAGGACACATGCAGCACTACAGCCTATCAATGGATATATTAGGACACAGACATCACTACAACATATTGCTGGGCACATTTACCCAGGCAGCAGTATAGCCTGTTAATGGGTACATTAGGACACAGGTAGCACTACAGCGTATCAGTGGATACAGTAGGACACAGGAAGGACTACAGCTTATTAATTGGTACATTAGGACACAGGCAGCCTTACAGCCTATTAATGGGTACATTAGGACACATGCAGTGCTACAGCCTATTAATGGGTACATTAGGACACGAGTAGCACTACTGCCTATTAATGGGTATATTAGGACACAGGCAGTACTATAGCCTATTAATGGGCATATTAAGACACATGCGGCAGTGCAGCCTAATAATGGGTACATTAGAACACAGGCAGTACTACACTATTTTAATGGGTACATTAGGACACAGGCAGCCTTACAGCCTATTAATGGGTACATTAGGACTCAGGTAGCACTACAGCGTATCATAGATACATTAGGACACATGCAGCGCTACAGCCTATTAATGGGTACATTAGGACACAGGTAGCACTGCACCGTATCAATGGGTACATTAGGACACAGGCAGCACTGCAGCCGATTAATAGGTATATTAGGACACAGGCAGTACTATAGCCTTTTAATGGGTACATTAGGCGCGGGCAGCAGTACAGCCTATATAAAAGAATATTAGGAACAGGCAGCAGTACAGCCTATTAATGGGTATATTAGGACGCAGGTACTACAGCATATTAATAGGTATATTAGAACACAGGCAGCCCTACAGCCAATTAATGGGTATATTAGGACACAGGCAGCACTGCAGCCTATTAATGGGTATATTTGGACACAAGCAGCACTACAGCCATTTTATGGGTATATTAGGCACAGACATCACTACAGCCTTTGCTGGGCACATTTAGACATAGGCATCACTACAGCCTATTGCTGGACACATTGACATGCAGGTAGCACTGCAGCATATATAACACAAGATGAAGCAGTGCTACACAAGGCTCAAAAACAAGTAAGGCATTTATTGACAAGTTTCGTACAAGCGATTACCCTGACGCCGAGGTCCAGGCCCTCTTTATCAGGGGGTGATGAAGAGGCCTGGATCCCTCCAAGGTGTAATTGTTTATATGGAAGCTTTCTAATATTGCTTTTGGAGCCTTTGTGTAGTGCTGCTCCTTCTTGTGTTATATGGTGTTCAGCCTTGTCAGCAGCAGCTCCTGTTAATTACATTTTTTGAGCACACCAATATGTGTTTTCAGAACTACAGCCTGTTTGTGGAACCATTTACACACAGGCATTAGTACAACCTACTCCTCATTACATTCACACAGGCATCACTACTGCATATTTCAGGGCACTTTCAGACACAGGCAGTACTACAGCATACTGCTGGGTACATTAGGACACAGGCAGAACTACATCCTATTGCTGAGCACATTCACACAAGCAGCACTACAGCCTATTGCTGGGCACATTCACACAGGAAGCACTACAGCCGATTAATGGGTACATTAGGACACAGGTAGCACTGCAGCCTATTAATGGGTATATTAGGACACAGGCAGCACTATTGCCTATTAATGGGTACATTAGGACACAGGCAGCACTACAGACTATTAATGGGTATATTAGGAAACAGGCAGCACTATTGCCTATTAATTGGTACATTAGAACACAGGCAGCATTACAGCCTATTAATGGGTATATTAGGATACAGGTAGCACTATTGCCTATAAATGGATACATGAAGACAGAGGCAGCACTACAGAATATTAATGAGTATATTAGGAAACAGGCAGCACTATTGCCGGTCAATGAGTACATTAGGACACAGGTGGCAATACAACCTATTAATGGGTACATTGGGACACAGGTAGCACTACAGCATATCAATAGGTACAATAGGACACAGGTAGCACTACTGAGTATTAATGGGTACATTAGGACACAGGCAGCACTACAGCCTATTAATGGGTATATTTGGACACAGGCAGCACTATAGCCTATTAATGGGCATATTATGACACAGGCAGCAGTACAGCCTATTAATGGGTACATTAGGACAGGCAGGACTACAGCACATTAATGGGTACATTAGGACACTGGTAGCCCTACAGCCTATTAATGGGTATATTAGGACACAGGCAGCACTGTAGTCTATTAATTGGACGTTAGGACACAAGCAGCACTACAGCATATGAATGGGCACATTAGTAAAGAGGCAGCCCTACAGCATATTAATGGGTATATTAGGACACAGGCAGCACTATAGTCTTTTAATTGGTATATTAGGACACAACCAGCACTACAGCCTATTAATGGGTATATTAGGACACAAGCAGCACTTCAGCCTTTTTATATGTATATTAGGGCTCAGGCAGTACTACAGCATATTAATGGGTGCATTAGGACACAGGCAGCCTACAGCCTATTAATGGGTATATTAGGACACAGGCAGCACAGAACTACAGCCTGTTTCTGGACAAATGTACACACAGGCAGTACTACAGCCTATTCCTCATTACATTCACACAGGCAGCACTACGGCATATTTCTGGGCACTTTCAGAAACAGGTAGTACTACAGCACTGCTGGGTACACTAGGACACAGGGAGAACTACAGCCTATTGCTGGGCACATTCACACAGCCAGCAGTACAGCCTATTAATTGGTACATTAGGACAGAGGTAGCACTACAGCGCATTAATGAGTACATTAGTACACAGGCAGAACTACAGCCTATTAATGGGTATATTAGGACACTGTCAGTATTATTGCCTATTAATGAGTACATTGGGACACAGCAGCACTAGAGAATATTATGGGTATATTGGGGAAATAGGCAGCACTATTGTCTATTAATGGGTACATTAGGACATAGGCAGAATTACAGCCTATTAAAGGGTATATTAGGACACAGGCAGCACTACAGTCAATTGCTGGGCGCGTTCACACAGGCAGTAGTACAGCCTATTAATGCGTACATTACGAACACTGGAAGCAGTACAGCGTATTAATGGGTACATTAGGACACAGGTAGAACTACAGCGTATTAATGGGTACATTATGACACAGGCAGCACTAAAACCTATTAATGGGTACATTAGGACACAGGCAGCAAAACAGTCAATTAATGGGTATATTAGGACACAGGCAGCACTACAGCCTGTTAATGGGTATATTAGGACACAGAAAGCACTAGAGCCTACTGCTGGGCACATTCACACAGGCAGCACTATAGCCTATTAATGGGTTCAATAGGACACAGGTCAACTAGAACGTCTCATTAGGTCATTAGAACACAGGTAGCACTGTAGCATATTAATGGTACATTAGGACACAGGCAGCCCTACAGCCTATTAATGGGTATATTAGGAGACAGGCAGCCCTATAGCCTATTAATGGATATATTAAGACACTGGCAGCAGTGCTACCTATTAATGGGTACATCATAACACAGGCAGCACTACAGCATATTAAAGGGTACATTAGGACACTGGTAGCACTACAGCATATCAATGGGTACATTAGGATGCAGGCAGCACTACAGCTAATTGCTGGGCACATTCACACAGGCAGCATTACAGCCTATTAATGGGTACATTAGGACATAGGCAGCACTACAGCTGTTAAATGCATACATTAGGACACAGGCAGCACAATAGCCTATTAAAGGGTATATTTGGACTCTGGCAGCACTACTCCCTATTTATGGATATACTAGGACACAGACAGCACTACAACCAATTCTTGGACACATTCACACTGGGAGCACTACAGCATATTATTGGGTATATTATGACAGAGGCAGCACAACAGACTATTAATAGGTATATTAAGACACAGGCAGCACTACAGTCTATTCATGGGTACATTAGGACTCAGACAGCACTATTGCCTATTAATGGGTACATTAGGACACAGGCAGCATTACAGCCAATTGCTGGGCCCATTCACACAGGCAGCAGTGCAGCCTATTAATGGGTACATTGGGGGACAGGTAGCACTTCAGTGGACTACTGGGTACATTAGGACACAGGCAGGACTACAGCATATTAGTGGATGTATTAGGACACAGGAAGGACTACAGCATATTAATGGGTACCTTAGGACACAGGCAGCACAACAGACTATTTATGGGTTTATTAGGACACATGCAGCACTACAGCCTATCAATGGATATATTAGGACACAGACATCACTACAACATATTGCTGGGCACATTTACCCAGGCAGCAGTATAGCCTGTTAATGGGTACATTAGGACACAGGTAGCACTACAGCGTATCAGTGGATACAGTAGGACACAGGAAGGACTACAGCTTATTAATTGGTACATTAGGACACAGGCAGCCTTACAGCCTATTAATGGGTACATTAGGACACATGCAGTGCTACAGCCTATTAATGGGTACATTAGGACACAGGTAGCACTACTGCCTATTAATGGGTATATTAGGACACAGGCAGTACTATAGCCTATTAATGGGCATATTAAGACACATGCGGCAGTGCAGCCTAATAATGGGTACATTAGAACACAGGCAGTACTACACTATTTTAATGGGTACATTAGGACACAGGCAGCCTTACAGCCTATTAATGGGTACATTAGGACTCAGGTAGCACTACAGCGTATCATAGATACATTAGGACACATGCAGCGCTACAGCCTATTAATGGGTACATTAGGACACAGGTAGCACTGCACCGTATCAATGGGTACATTAGGACACAGGCAGCACTGCAGCCGATTAATAGGTATATTAGGACACAGGCAGTACTATAGCCTTTTAATGGGTACATTAGGACGCAGGCAGCAGTACAGCCTATTAAAGAGAATATTAGGACACAGGCAGCAGTACAGCCTATTAATGGGTATATTAGGACGCAGGCAGTACTACAGCATATTAATAGGTATATTAGAACACAGGCAGCCCTACAGCCAATTAATGGGTATATTAGGACACAGGCAGCACTGCAGCCTATTAATGGGTATATTTGGACACAAGCAGCACTACAGCCATTTTATGGGTATATTAGGGCACAGACATCACTACAGCCTTTTGCTGGGCACATTTAGACATAGGCATCACTACAGCCTATTGCTGGACACATTGACATGCAGGTAGCACTGCAGCATATATAACACAAGATGAAGCAGTGCTACACAAGGCTCCAAAAACAAGTAAGGCATTTATTGACAAGTTTCCGTACAAACGATTACCCTGACACTTCGAGGGTCCAGGCCCTCTTTATCAGGGGGTGATGAAGAGGGCCTGGATCCCTCCAAGTGCAGGGGTAATTGTTTATATGGAAGCTTTCCAATATTTGTTTTTGGAGCCTTGTGTAGTGCTGCTCCTTCTTGTGTTATATGGTGTTCCTAGCCTTTGTCAGCAGCAGCTCCTGTTAATTACATTTTTTTGAGCACACCAATATTGTGTTTTTCAGAACTACAGCCTGTTTGTGGAACCATTTACACACAGGCATTAGTACAGCCTACTCCTCATTACATTCACACAGGCATCACTACTGCATATTTCAGGGCACTTTCAGACACAGGCAGTACTACAGCATACTGCTGGGTACATTAGGACACAGGCAGAACTACATCCTATTGCTGAGCACATTCACACAAGCAGCACTACAGCCTATTGCTGGGCACATTCACACAGCCAGCACTACAGCCTATTAATGGGTACATTAGGACACAGGTAGCGCTACAGCGCATTAATGAGTACATTGGGACACAGGCAGAACTACAGCATATTAATGGGTACCTTAGGACACAGGCAGCACAACAGCCTATTAATGGATACATTAGGACACAGGCAGCACTGCAGCCTATCAATGGGTATATTAGGGCACAGACAGCACTACAGCCTATTGCTGGGTTCATTCACACAGGCTGCACTATAGCCTATTAATGGGTACATTAGGACACAGGTAGCACTGCAGCTTATTAATAGGTACTGTAGGACACAGGCAGCATTACAGCATATTACTATAGTCTATTAATTGGTATATTAGGACACAACCAGCACTACAGCCTATTAATGGATATATTAGGACACAAACAGCACTTCAGCCTTTTTATGGGTATATTAGGGCACAGGCAGTACTACAGCATATTAACGGGTACATTAGGACACAGGCAGCCCTACAGCCTATTAATGGGTATATTAGGACACAGGCAGCACTATTGTCTATTAATTGGTACATTAGGACACAAGCAGCACTACAGCATATGAATGGGCATATTAGGACACAAGCAGCACTACAGCCATTTTATGGGTATATTAGGGCACAGGCATCACTACAGCCTAATGCTGGGCACATTGACATGCAGACAGCACTGCAGCTTATATTACACAAGATGAAGCAGTGCTACACAAGGCTCCAAAAACAAATAAGGCATTTATTGACAAGTTTCCATACAAACAATTACCCCTACATTTCGAGGGGTCCAGGCCCTCTTTATCAATGGGTGATGAAGAGGGCCTGGATCCCTCCAAGTGTGGGGGTAATTGTATATATGGAAGCTTGTCAATAAATGTCTTATTTGATTTTGGAGCTTTTGTGTGGTACTGCCCTTCTTGTGTTATATGGTGTTCCTAGCCCTTGGCAACAGCAGCTCCTGTTAATTTCTATTTTTTGAGCACACCAATATTGTATATGTCAGAACTACAGCCTGTTTCTGGACAATTGTACACACAGGCAGTACTACAGCCTATTCCTCATTACATTCACACAGGCAGCACTACGGCATATTTCTGGGCACTTTCAGACACAGGCAGTACTAACATAGAAACATAGAAACATAGACTTTGACGGCAGATAAGGACCGCTAGGCCCATCTAGTCTGCCCATTTCCCTACCTACAGGATAGGCCGCAGATCCTAGTTAACCAACAGCCTATATCTTCCTGCCCCCACAAGAATTGTCTTATGTCTGTCCCATGCATTCTTGAATTCTCCCACAGTTTTAGACCCCACAACTTCCTCAGGAAGGCTGTTCCATGCATCCACTACCCTCTCTGTGAAATAATACTTCCTCACATTGCCCTGAACTGCCCTCCTTCTATCTTTAAATTGTGTCCCTTGTTCTTGCAAGTCTTTTTTTCCGAAAGATGCTACCCTCTTGGACTTTGTTGATTCTCTTGAGGTACTTGAACGTTTCTATCCTGTCCCCCCTCTCCCTTCTTTCCTCAAGGGTATACTGCAGCATACTGCTGGGTATATTAGGACACCGGCAGAACTACATCCTATAGCTGGGCACATTCACACAGGCAGCAGTACAGCCTATTAATGGGTACATTAGGACAGAGGTAGCACTACAGCGCATTAATGAGTACATTAGTACACAGGCAGAACTACAGCCTATTAAAGAGTATATTAGGACAATGGCAGTATTATTGCCTATTAATGGGTACATTAGGACATAGGCAGCACTACCGAATATTATGGGTATACTAGGAAATAGGCAGCACTATTGCCTATTAATGGGAACATTAGGACACAGGCAGAATTACAGCCTATTAAAGGGTATATTAGGACACAGGCAGCACTACAGTCAATTGCTGGGCACATTCACACAGGCAGCAGTACAGCCAATTAATGGGTACATTAGGACACAGGTAGAACTACAGCATATTAATGGGTACATTATGACACAGGCAGCACTAAACCTATTAATGGGTACATTAGGACACAGGCAGCAAAACAGCCAATTAATGGGTATATTATGACACAGGCAGCACTACAGCCTATTAATGGGTATATTAGGACACAGAAAGCACTAGAGCCTACTGCTGGGCACATTCACACAGGCAGCACTATAGCGTATTAATGGGTTCAATAGGATACAAGTCAACTAGAACGTATCATTAGGTCATTAGGACACAGGTAGCACTGCAGCATATTAATGGGTACATTAGGACACAGGCAGCCCTACAGCCTATTAATGGGTATATTAGGAGACAGGCAGCCCTATAGCCTATAAATGGATATATTAAGACACTGGCAGCAGTGCTACCTTTTAATGGGTACATTATAACACAGGCAGCACTACAGCATATTAATGGATACATTAGGACACTGGTAGCACTACAGCATATCAATGGGTACATTAGGATGCAGGCAGCACTACAGCTAATTGCTGGGCACATTCACACAGGCAGCATTACAGCCTATTAATGGGTACATTAGGACATAGGCAGCACTACAGCTGTTTAATGGGTACATTAGGACACAAGCAGCACAATAGCCTATTAAAGGGTATATTTGGACACTGGCAGCACTACTCTCTATTTATGGGTATACTAGGACGCAGACAGCACTACAACCAATTGCTGGGCACATTCACACAGGCAACACTACAGCATATTATTGGGTATATTATGACAGAAGCAGCACAACAGACTATTAATAGGTATATTAAGACACAGGCAGCACTACAGTCTATTAATGGGTACATTAGGACACAGACAGCACTACCACCTACTGCTGGGCACAATCACACAGGCAGCACTACTGCCCATTAAGGGGTAAATTAGAACACAGGTAGCACTAATGCCTATTAATGGGTACATTATGACACAGGCAGCATTACAGTATATTAATGGGTATATTAGGACATAGGCAGCAGTATTGCCTATTAGGACACAGGCAGTACTATAGCCTTTTAATGGGTATATTAGGACCCAGGCAGCAGTACAGCCTATTAAATGGTATATTAGGGCACAGACAGCACTACAGCCTGTTGCTGGGTTCATTCACACAGGCAGCACTGTAGCCTATTAATGGGTACATTAGGACACAGGTAGCACTACAGCTTATTAATGGGTACCTTAGGACACAGGCAGCATTACAGCATATTAATGGGTACATTAGGACACAGTCAGCCCTACCTCCTATTAATGGGCATGTTAGGACACAAGCAGCACTATAGCTAATTAATGGAATATTAACACACAGGCAGAAGTACAGCCTTCTAATGGGTACATTAGGGCACAGGGAGCACTACAGCATGTTAATGGGTTCATTAGGACACAGGTAGCACTGCAGCATATCAGTGGGTACATTAATACACAGGCAGCACTACAGCCGATTGCAGGGCACATTCACACAGGCAGCACTATAGCCTATTAATGGGTACATTAGGACAAGGCTGCACTGCACCTTTTAATGGGTACATTAGGACACAGGTAGCACTACAGCCTAATAATGGGTATATTAGGATACAGGCAGCACTTTAGCCTATTAATGGGTACATTAGAACACAGGCAGCACTATTGCCTATTAATGCATACATTAGGACACAGGCAGCACCACAGAATATTAATGGGTATTTTAGGACACAGGCAGCACAATTGCCTATTAATGGGTACATTAGGACACAGGCAATATTACAACCTATCAATGGGTATATTAGGACACTGGCAGCACTACAGCCAATTGCTGAGCACATTCGCACGTGCAGCACTATGGCCTTTTAATGGGTACATTAGGACACAGGCAGCACCTCAGCCTATTGCTGGGTACAGTCACACAGGCAGCACTACAGCCTATTAATGGATATTTTAAGACACAGGCAGCAGTGCAGCCTATTAATGGGTATATTATAACACAGGCAGCACTACAGCATATTAATGGGTACATTAGGAAACAGGTAGCACTACTGCATATTAATGGGTACATTAGGACACAGGCAGCATTAAAGCCTATTAATTGCTACATTAGGACACAGGCAGGACTACAGCATATTAAGGGGTACATTAGGACACAGGCAGCAAAACAGCTGATTAATGGGTATATTAGGACACAGGTAGCACTACAGCCTATTAATGGGTACATTAATACACAGACAGCACTACAGCTTACTGCTGGGCACATTCACACAGGCAGCACTATAGCTTATTAATGGGTACATTAGGACATAGGTCACACTACAGCACATCAATAGGTACAGTAGGACACAGTTAGCACTACAGCATATTAAATAGTACATTAGGACAGAGGCAGCATTTCAGCATATTAATGGGTACATTAGGACACAGGCAGCCCTACAGCCAATTAATGGGTATATTAGGACACATGCAGCACTGTAGTCTATTAAGTGGTACATTAGGACACAAGCAGCACTACAGCATGTGAATGGGTACATTAGTAAAGAGGCAGCCCTACAGCATATTAATGGGTATATTAGGACACAGGCAGCACTATAGTCTATTAATTGGCATATTAGGACACAACCAGCACTACCACCTAGTAATGGGTATATTAGGACACAAGCAGCACTTCAGTCTATTAATTGGTATATTAGGCACAGGCATCACTACAGCCTAATGCTGGGCACATTTAGACATAGACATCATTACAGCCTATTGCTGGGCACATTGACATGCAGGCAGCACTGCAGCTTATGTTACACAAGATGAAGCAGCACTAACAAGGCTCAAACAAATAAGGCATTTACTGAAAGTTCTCCATACAAAGATACCCCCTTTGTGGGTCCAGCCCCTTATCAATGGGTGATGAAGAAGGCCTGGATCCCTCCAATGCAGGGGTAATTGTTTATATGGAAGCTTGTCAATAAATGTCTTATTTGTTTTGGAGCCTTGTGTAGTGCTGTCCTTCTTGTGTTATATGGTGTTCTAGCCTTGGCAACAGCAGCTCCTGTTAATTTCATTTTTGAGCACACCAATATTGTGTATGTCAGAACTACAGCCTGTTTCTGGACAAATGTACACACAGGCAATACTACAGCCTATTCCTCATTACATTCACACAGACAGCACTCTGCATATTTCTGGGCACTTTCAGACACAGGCAGTACTACAGCATACTGCTGGGTACATTAGCACACAGGCAGAACTACATCCCTATTGCTGGGCACGCTCACACAGGCAGCAGTACAGCCTATTAATGGGTACACTAGGACACAGAGAGCACTACAGCCTATTGCTGCACATTCATACAGCCAGCACTACAGCCTATTAATGGGTACATTAGGACAGAGGTAGCACTACAGCGCATTAATGAGTACATTAGTACACAGGCAGAACTACAGCCTATTAATGGGTATATTAGGACACTGGCAGTATTATTGCCTATTAATGGGTACATTAGGATACAGGCAGCACTACAGAATATTATGGGTATATTAGGAAATAGGCAGCACTGTTGCCTATTAATGGGTACATTAGGACACAGGCAGAATTACAGCCTATTAAAGGGTATATTAGGACACAGGCAGCACTACAGTCAATTGCTGGGCACATTCACACAGGCAGCAGTACAGCCTATTAATGGGTACCTTAGGACACAGGAAGCAGTACTGCATATTAATGGGTACATTAGGACACAGGTAGAACTACAGCATATTAATGGGTACATTTTGACACAGGCAGCACTAAAACCTATTAATGGGTACATTAGGTCACAGGCAGCAAAACAGCCAATTAATGGGTATATTAGGACACAGGCAGCACTACAGCCTATTAATGGGTATATTAGGACACAGAAAGCACTACAGCCTACTGCTGGGCACATTCACACATGCAGAATTATAGCCTATTAATGGGTTCAATAGGACACAGGTCAACTAGAATGTATCATTAGGTCATTTGGACACAGGTAGCACTGCAGCATATTAATGGGTACGTTAGGACACAGGCAGCCCTACAGCCTATTAATGGGTATATTAGGAGACAGGCAGCCCTATAGCCTATTAATGGATATATCAAGACACAGGCAGCAGTGCTACTTATTAATGGGTACATTACAACACAGGCAGCACTACAGCATATTAATGGGTACATTAGGACACTGGTAGCACTACAGCATATCAATGGGTACATTAGGATGCAGGCAACACTACAGCTAATTGCTGGGCACATTCACACAGGCAGTATTACAGCCTATTAATGGGTACATTAGGACATAGACAGCACTACAGCTGTTTAATGGGTACATTAGGACACAGGCAGCACAACTCCCTATTTATGGGCATACTAGGACACAGACAGCACTACAACCAATTGCTGGGCACATTCGCACAGGCAGCACTACAGCCTTTTAAAGGGTATATTAGGACACAAGCAGCACTACAGCCTTTTTATGGGTATAGTAGGGCACAGGCATCACTACAGCCTGTTGCTGTTCACATTTAGAGATAGACATCACTACAGCCTATTGCTGGGCACATTGACATGCAGGCAGCACTGCAGCTTATAAAACACAAGATGAAGCAGCGCTACACAAGGCTCCAAAAACAAATAAGGCATTTATTGACAAGTTTCCATTCAAACGATTACCCCTGCACTTTGAGCGGTCCAGGCCCTCTTTATCAGTCGGTGATGAAGGGAGCCTGGATCCATCCAAGTGCGGGGGTAATTGTTTATATGGAAACTTGTCAATAAATGTCTTTTTTGTTTTTGGAGCCTTGTGTAGTTCTGCTCCTTCTGGTGTTATATGGTGTTCCTAGGCATTGTCAACAGCAGCTCCTGTTAATTTAATTTTTTTGAGCACACCAATATTGTGTTTGTCAGAACTATAGCCTGTTTCTGGACACATTTACATATAGGCAGTACTGCAGCCTGTTCCTCATTACATTCACACAGGCAGCACTACTGCATATTTCTGGGCACTTTCAGACAAAGGCAGTACTACAGCATACTGCTGGGTACATTAGGACACAGGCAGAACTACATCCTATTGCTGCGCACGTTCACACAGGCAGCGCTACAGCTTATTAATGGGTACACTAGGTCACAGGCAGCACTACAGCCTATTGCTGGGCACATTCACACAGCCAGCACTACAGCCTATTAGTGGGTACATTAGGACACAAGTAGCACTAGTACGTATTAATGAGTACATTGGGACACAGGCAGAACTACAGCCTATTAAAGGGTATATTAGGACACAGGCAGCACTATTGCCAATTAATTGGTACAGTAGGACACAGGCAGCACTACAGAATATTAATGGGTATATTAGGAAACAGGCAGCACTATTGTCTATTAATGGGTACATTAGGACACAGGCAGCATTACAGCCTATTATTGGGTATATTAGGACACAGGCAGCACTACAGCAAATTGCAGGGCAGATTCACACTGGCAGCACTACAGCCTATTAATGGGTACATTAGGACACAGGAAGCAGTGCAGTGTATTAAAGGGTACATTAGGACACAGGTAGCACTACAGCGTATTAATGGGTACATTAGGACAGAGGCAGCACTACAGCCTGTTAATGGGTATACTAGGACACAAACAGCACTACAGCCTACTGCTCCGCACATTCACACAGGCAGCACTATAGACTATTAATGGGTACATTAGGACACAGGTAGCACTACAGGATATTGATAGATACATTAGGACACAGGAGCACTACAGCTTATTAATGTGTACATTAGGACACAGGCAGCATTACAGAATTTTAATGGGTAAATTATGACACAGGCAGCAATTCAGCCTATTACTGGGTATATTAGGACACAGGCAGCACTACAGCATGTTAATGGGTTCATTAGGACACAGCAGCACTACAGAATTTCAGTGGGGACATTAGGACACAGGAAGCACTACAGCCAATTGCTGGGCACTTTCACACAGGGAGCACTACAACCTATTAATGGGTACATTAGGACATAGGCAGCACTACAGCTTTTTAATGGGTACATTAGGAAACAGGTAGCACTGCAGCCTATTAATGGGTATATTAGGACACAGGCAGCACTATTGCCTATTAATTGGTACATTAGGACACAGGCAACACTACAGCCTATTAATGGATATATTAGGACACAGGCAACACTATTGCCTATTAATGCATACATTAGGACACAGGCAGCACTACAGAATATTAATGGTATATTAGGACACTGGTCACACTAGTGCCTATTAATGGGTACATTAGGAGACAGGCAGTATTACAACCTATCAATGGATATATTAGGACACAGGCAGCACTACAGCCTATCAGTGAGCGCATTCACACATGCAGCACTACAGCCTTTTAATGAGTTCATTTGGACACAGGTAGTACTACAGTGTATTAATGGGTACATTTTGGACACAGGCCGCACAACAGCCTATTAATGGGTATATTAGGATACAGGCAGCACTTCAGCCTACTGCTGGGCACATTGACAAGGCAGCACTATAGCCTGTTAATGGATATATTAAGACATAGGCAGTTAGGCAGCCTATTAATGGGTACATTATAACACCGCAGAACTACAGCATATTAATGGGTACATTAGGACACAGGTAGCACTATGGCATATCAATGGGTACATTAGGATGCAGGCAGCACTACTGCCAATTGCTGGGCTCATTCACACAGGCAGCATTACAGCCTATTATAAAAACGGTTCGAGAAATGGAGCTTTCTCATTGGCTGCTAGCATACTAACAGCCTTATGTTAATCTTTTATTAACATACTGTACATGAAGAGCTTAACCACATGCTGAACTAGGTTAAACACTGTTTAAATTTTTTTTATATATAGCAATAAAGACTTCCCGCATTATGATTATGGTCAGTTAATCACCCTCTGGGGGTATGTGGCACTCAGCCATACCTCATGCCACAGTACACCCCTAGAAGGTGATTAACAAACCATTAACATAACCCTTAGTCATGCCTTATTGCTTAATTATTCGGTACATTAGGACATAAGCAGCACTACAGCTTTTTAATGGGTACATTAGGAACAGGCAGTACTGCAGTGTATTAATGGGTACATTTTGGGCACGGGCAGCACAACAGCCTATTAATGGATACTATTAGGGATGCAGGCAGCACTGCAGCCTTTAGTGGGTATATTAGGACACAGGCAGCACTTCAGCCTATTGCTGGGCACATTCACACTTGCAGCACTATAGCCTATTAATGGATATATTAGAACACAGGCAGCACTATTGCCTGTTAGTGGGTACATTATGACACAGGCAGCACTACAGAATATTAATGGGTATATTAGGACACAGGCAGCACTATTGCCTATTAATATGTACATTAATACACAGGCAGCACTACAGCATATTAATGGATACATTAGGACACAGGCAGGACTACAGCATATTAATGAGTACCTTAGGACACAGGTAGCACAACAGCCTATTAATGGGTATATTAGAACACAGGCAGCACTACAACCTATTAATGGGTATATTAGGACACAGACAGCACTACAGCCTATTGCTGGGCACATTCACACAGGCAGCACTATAGCCTATTAATGGGTGCATTAGGACACAGGTAGCACTGCAGCGAATCAATAGATACATTAGGACACAGGTAGCACTACAGCCTATTAATGGGTACATAAGGACACAGGCAGCACTACAGCATATTAATCGGTACATTAGGACACATGTAGCCCTACAGCCTATTAATGTGTATATTAGGATGCAGGCATCACTATAGCCTATTAATGGGCATATTAAGACACAGGCAGCAGTACAGCCTATTAATGGGTACATTATAACACAGGCAGCACTACAGCATATTAATGGGTACATTAGGACACAGGTAGCACTACAGCTTATCAATGGGTACATTAGGACTCAGACATAACAACAGACCATTGCTGGGCACATTCACACAGGAGCATTACAGCCTAATTAATGGGTACATTAGGACATAGGCAGCACTACAACTTTTAATGGGTCATTAGTACACAGGAAGCACAACAGCCTATTAATGGGTATATATAGACACTGGCAGCATTACAGCATACTTATGGGTATATTAGGAGACAGACAGCACTACAACCAGTTTCTGGGCACATTCACACAGGCAGCACTACAGGCGTGTTAATGGGTATATTAGGACACAGGCAGCACTACAGTCTATTAATGGGCATTTTGGACACAGACAGCACTACAGCCTACTACTGGATCATTCACAGGCAGCACTACTGCCTATTAATGGGTATATTAGAACACAGGCAGCACTATTGCCTGTGGGTGCAAGCATTATGACACAGCAGCACTACAGAATATTAATGGATATATTAGGACACAGGCAGCACTATTGCCTATTAATATGTACATTAGTACACAGGCAGCACTACAGCATATTAATGGATACATTAGGACACAGGCAGCACTACAGCATATTAATGGGTATATTAGGGAACAGGCAGCACTACAGCCAATTGCTGGGCACATTCACAAAGGCAGCATTACAGCCTATTAATGGGTATATTAGGACACAAATAGCACTACTGCCTACTGCTGGGCACATTCACACAGGCAGCACTTTAGCCTATTAATGGGTACATTAGGACACAGGTAGCACTACAGCGTATCAATAGATACATTAGGATACAGGTAGCACTACAGTTTATTAATGGGTACATTAGGACACAGGCAGCATAATGGCATATTAATAGGTACATTCTGACACAGGCAGCCCTACAGCCTATTAATGGGTATATTAGGACACAGGCAGCACTACAGCCTGTTAATGGGCATAGTAAGACACAGGCAGCAGTACGTAAGCAATAATGCCTGACAGGGTGGGCGGTATGGGATAATACCGACCGGCTAGAGTATGAATGCGTCGACGCCCATACTGCCCACCATGGAGGGAAATTATTGTGCTTAGAAAATGGGCAGTGTAAAAGAAAATACGCTTAATAAAATAATGTAGATGAAAAAAATTTTAAATGCATTTTTTAATGAAATAGTTCTTTCGCCTGGAAATATTTCCTCCATCTGCATAATAGTGGCTGCAGCATCACAACTGGAAAAGACTTCAGAGTGGGGACAATCAAAGCCATGGTGGTGATTTGTTTACATCAAGTAAAACTTGCGATGTGACTGCTGTGTAATGCTCTTTTTTTTAAAACTGCAGGTGGTGTGCCGTTTTATTTTGACATCAGTTTCACTTCAGTGGTAGAAAGCGTGCTGTACATCGGGTGAAGGAGTTGTAAGAGAGAGCACTACAGGAGCAGTACCTACTTTCACACAGTTGTGGTAGTAGAGCTAGCGCTCTCACTGTTGCTCTTCACAGTCTGTGGTTCTGCACTGAAGCTGCTTTCTCGCCGTTTTCTTTGTCTCTGTGGGGAATGAAAACCGTGACGGCAAAAGGACGTTAACCCCCACTCTCATTTGTCTGGCAATTGCCTGCCTGTCGTTGGAGGTGATTTGTATGGCGGCTGAAGTTGATAGGAAGAGGGACATTGCAAACGACACTGGGGGAAATGAGAGCATGTTTAAAAAAGAAATCGGCAGCAGAACCGAGAGAGAGAGAGAGAGAGAGAGAGAGGAACTAATGCTGGCAATGCTGATGGTGCTGCTGGTATCCCACTTTTATTTGTTTTACACAGTGGTTGTCTGGTAGAAGTTTAGGAGGAAGGCAGGGACTGGAGCAGGAGAAAAACTAATGGAAAAAGGCGGCTTCCAACAGAACATAAAACAATGACTGTATCGACAGTCGCCTGTGCCTCTATCTCTTTTCAAAATCTTTTTTCGTGGATAGTGTGAATGTTGTGTTTTTAAAATTTATGGCTGGTATCTGGTCACTGCTTCTCTCACTAACTGATATACAACAATGGCGTCAGTTTTAAATTGTGTACCCAGTGCTGCAGCCAATGGCAGAGCAGTCTGGGCACAATGATACTTTGTTGGGCATGAGGCAGGTCTGGATTGGGACTTTTTATTTGGTGGACATCTATTGAAAGTTAATGTACCCCTGAGAATTGGGTACCAGCAAATCAGATGCCTCCAAATAAAAAGCCCATTTTCTAAAGCCTATTAAAAGGTACATTAGGACACAGACAGCACTACAGCATGTTAATGGGTTCATTAGGAGACAGGTAGCACTATAGCATATCAGTGGGTACATTAGGACACAGGTAGCACTACAGCCAATTGCAGGACACTTTCACACAGATGGCACTACAGCCTATTAATGGCTACATTAGGACATAGGCAACACTACAGCTTTTTAATGGGTACATTAGGAAACAGGTAGCACTACAACCTATTAATGGGTATATTAGGACACAGGCAGCACTATTGCCTATTAATTGGTACATTAGGACACAGGCAGCACTACAGAATATTAATGGGTATATTAGGACACAGGCAGCGCTATTGCCTATTAATGCGTACGTTAGGACTCAGGTAGCACTACAGAAAATTAATGGGTACATTAGGACACAGGCAGCACTATTGCCTATTAATGGGTACATTAGGACACAGGCAATATTACAACCTATCAATGGGTATATTAGGACACAGACAGCACTACAGCCAATTGCTGAACACATTCACACATGCAGCACTACATCCTTTTAATAGGTACATTAGGACACAGATAGTACTGCAGTGTATTAATGGGTACTTTTTTGGACAAAGGCAGAACAACAGCCTATTAATGGGTATATTAGGATACAGGCAGCACTGCAGCCTATTAATGGGTATATTAGGACACAGGCAGCAAGTCACCCTACTGCTGGGTACATTCACACAGGCAGCACTATACCCTACTAATGCATATAATGAGACAAAGGCAGCAGTGCAGCCAATGAATAGGTACATTACAACACAGGCAGCACTACAGCATATTAATGGGTACATTAGGACACAGGTAGCACTACAGAATATTAATGGGTACATTAGGATGCAGGTTAGCACTACAGCCAATTGCTGGGCACATTCACACAGGCAGCATTACAGTCTATTAATGGGTACATTAGGACATAGGCAGCACTACAGCTTTTCAATGGGTACATGAGGACACAGGCAGCCCGACAGCCTATTAATGGGTATATTAGGACACAGGCAGCACTACAGCCTATGTATGGGTATATTAGGACACAGAAAGCACTACAGCCAGTTGCTGGGCACATTCACACAGGCAGCACTACAGCCTATTAATTGGTACAGTAGGACACAGGCAGCACTACAGAATATTAATGGGTATAATAGGAAACAGGCAGCACTATTGCCTATTAATGGGTACATTAGGACACCGGCAGCATTACAGCCTATTATAGGGTATATTAGGACACAGGCAGCACTACAGCATATTAATGGGTATATTAGGAAACAGGCAGCACTATTGTCTATTAATGGGTACATTAGGACACAGGCAGCATTACAGGCTATTATTGGGCATATTAGGACACAGGCAGCACTACAGCAAATTGCTGGGCACATTCACACAGGCAGCACTACAGCCTATTAATGGGTACATTAGGACAGAGGAAGCAGTACAGTGCATTAATGGGTACATTAGACGCAGGTAGCACTACAGCGTGTACAATGGTACATTAGGACACAGGCAGCGCTACAGCCAGTTGATGGGTATATTAGGACACAAACAGCACTACAGCCTACTGCTGGGCACATTCACACAGGCAGCACTACAGCTACTAATGGGTACATTGGGACACAGGTAACACTACAGCGTGTGATGAATACGATTGGGACTGAGAGACTCTACAGCTTATTAATGTGTACATTAGGACAGAGGCAGCACTATAGCCTATTAATGGGCATATTAAGACACAGGCAGCAGTGCAGCCTATTAATGGGACATTAGGATACAGGCAGCACTACAGCATGTTAATGGGTTCATTAGGACACAGCTAGCACTACAGCATTTCAGTGGGTATATTAGGACACAGGAAGCACTACAGCTAATTGCAGGGCACTTTCACACAGGGAGCACTACAACCTATTAAAGGGTACATTAGGACATAGGCAGCACAATAGCTTTTAATGGGTACATTAGGACACAGGCAGCACTATTGCCTATTAATTGGTACATTAGGACACAGGCAGCACTACAGCCTATTAATGAGTATATTAGGATACGGGCAGCACTATTGCGTATTAATGCATACATTAGGACACAGGCAGCACTACAGAATATTAATGGGTATATTAGGACACAGGCAGCAGTAATGCCTATTAATGGGCACATTAGGACACAGGCAGCACTATAGATTATTAGTGGGTATATTAGGACACAAACAGCACTACAGCCTACTGATGGGCACATTCACACAGGCTGCACTATAGCCTATTTATGGGTACATTAGGTCACAGGTAGCACTACAGCTTATTAATGGGTGCATTAGGACAGGCAGCATTACAGCATATTAATGGGTACATTATGACACAGGCAGCCCTACATCCTATTAATGGGTATTTTAGGACACAGGCAGCACTATAGCATATTAATGGGCATATTAAGACCCCGCAGCAGTACAGCCTATTAATGGGTACATTAGGACACAGGCAGCACTACAGCCAATTGCTGAGGACATTCACACATGCAGCACTACATCCTTTTAATGGGTACATTAGGACACAGGTACTACTGCAGTGTATTAATTGGTACTTTTTGGACTCAGGCAGAACAACATATATTAGGACACAGGCGGCACATCAGCCTATTGCTAGGTTCATTCACACAGGCAGCACTATAGCCTATTAATACATATATTAAGACAAAGGCAGCAGCTCAGCCTGTGAATAGGTATATTATAACACAGGCAGCACTACAGCATATTAATGGGTACATTAGGACACAGGTAGCACTACAGCATATCAATGGGTACATTAGGATGCAGGCAGCATTACAGCCAATTGCTGGGCACATTCACACAGGCAGCATTACAGCCTATTAATGGGTATATTAGAACACAAACAGTACTACAGCCTATTGCTGGGCACATTCACACAGGTAGCAATATAGCCTATTAATGGGTACATTAGAACACAGGTAGCACTACAGCGTATCAATAGATACATTAGGACACAGGTAGCACTACAGTTTATTAATGGGTACATTAGGACATAGGCAGCATTACAGCTTATTAATGGGTACTTTATGACACAGGCAGCCATACAGCCTATTAATGGGTATATCGGAACACAGGCAGCCCTGCAGCCTATTTATGGGTATATTAGGACACAGACAGCACTACAGCCAATTTCTGGGCACATTCACACAAGCAGCAGTACAGCCTACTAATGGGTGTATTAGGACACAGGGACCACTGTTACCTATTAATGGGTACTTTATCACACAGGCAGCATTACAGCCTATTAATGGATACATTAGGACACAGGCAGCACTACAGGCTATTAATGGGTACATTAGGACACAGGCAGCACTACTGCCTATTGCTGGGCACATTCACACAGCCAGCACTACAGCCTATTAATAGGAATATTAGGACACAGGCAGCACTACAGTCTATTAATGGGTATATTAGGACACAGAAAGCACTACAGCCTACTGCTGGGCACATTCACACAGGCAACTCTACTGGCTATTAATGGGTATTTTAGAACACAGGCAGCACTATTGCCTATTAATGGGTACATTATGACACAGGCAGCACAACAGCCTATTAATGGGTATATTAGGACACAGGCAGCACTATTGCCTATTAATGGGCACATTAGGACACAGGCAGCATTACAGCCTATTAATGGGCATATTAGGACACAAGCAACATTACAGCCAATTGCTGGGCCCATTCAAATAGGCAGCACTACAGCCTATTAATGGGAACATTGGGGCACAGGCTGCACTATAGTGTATTAAACGTACGTTAGGACAAAGGTAGCACTACAGCATGTTAATGGGTTCATTAGGACACAGGCAGCACTACAGCATATTAATGGATACAAGACTACAGCATATTAATGGGTACCTTAGTACACAGGCAGCACAACAGCCTATTAATGGGTATATTAGGACACAAGCAGCAGTACAGCCTATCAATGGGTATATAAGGACACAGACAGCACTACAGTCTATTACTGGGCACATTAACACAGGCAGCACTATAGCCTTTTAAAGGGTACATAAGGACACAGGTAGCAATACAGCGTATCAATAGATACATTATGACACAGGTAGCACTGCAGCTTATTAATGGGTACATTAGTACACAGGCAGCCCTACAGCTTATTAATGGGTATATTAGGACACAGGCTGCACTGTAGCCTATTGCTGGGCACATTCACAGAGGCAGCAGTACAGCCTATTGATGGGTACATTAGGACACTGGTAGCACTACATCGTATCAATAGATACATTAGGACACAGATTGCACTAAAGCTTATTAATGGGTACATTAGGACACATGCAGCACTACAGCATATAAATGGGTATATTAGGACACAGGCAGCACCACCGCCTAGTAATGGGTACATGAGGACACAGGAAGCACTACAGTGTATAAATGGGTACATTAGGACACAGGCAGTACTACAGAATATTAAAGGGTATATTAGGAAACAGGCAGCACTATTGCCTATTAATGGCAACATTACAAATGAGGCAGCATTACAGCCTATTAATGGGTACATTAAGACACAGCTCACACTACAGCATATCATTAGGTACTTTAGGACACAGGTAGCACTACAGCATATTAATGGGTACATTAGGACAAAGGCAGGACTACAGCATAATAATGGCTACATTAGGGCACAGGCAGCCCAACAGAGTATTAATGGGTATATTAGAAAACAGGCAGCACTATAGCCTATTAATGGATATATTAGATGCACAGCAGTGCAGCCTATTAATGGGTACACTAGGACACAGACAGCACTACAGCATATTAATGGGTACGTTAGGATGTAGGTTGCACTACAGCATATCAATGGGTACATTAGGATGCAGAAAGAACAACAGACAATTGCTGGGCACATTCACACAGGCAGCACTACTAACTATTAATGTGTACATTAGGACATAGGCTGCACTACAGCTTTTCAATGGGTACATTAAGACACAGGCAGCACAACAGCCTATTAAAGGGTATATTAGTACACAGGCATCACTACAGCCTATTTATGGGTATATTAGGACACACACAGCACTACAGCCTACTGCTGGGCTCATTCACACAGGCAGCTCTACTGACTATTAATGGGTATATTAGAACACAGGCAGCACTATTGCCTATTAATGGGTACTTTATCACACAGGCAGCATTACAGCCTATTAATGGGTATGTTAGGACACAGGCAGCAGTACAGCCTTTTAATGGGTACATTAGGACACAGGCAGCGCTACAGCCTATTGCTGGGCACATTCACACAGCCAGCACTACAGCCTATTAATCGGTATATTAGGACACAGGCAGCCCTACAGTCTATTAATGGGTATATTAGGACACATACAGCACTACAGCCTACTACTGGGCACATTCACACAAGCAGCTCTACTGACTAGTAATAGGTATATTAGAACACAGGCAGCACAATTGCCTATTAATTGGTACATTAGGACACAGGCAGCATTACAGCCTATTAATGGGCATATTAGGACACAGGCAGCATTACAGTCAATTGCTGGGACCCCTTACACAGGCAGCGCTACAGCCTATTAATGGGTACATTACAACTCAGGCAGCATTACAGCCTATTAACGGGTACATTAGGACACAGCTCACACCACAGCGTATCATTAGGTACTTTAGAACACAGGTAGCACTACAGCATATAATGGGTACATTAGGACAAGGCAGCACTACAGCATAATAATGGCTACATTAGGACAGCAGCCCCACAGCATATTAATGGGTATATGAGAACACTGGCAGCACTATAGCCTATTAATTGATATATTAAGATACGAGCAGCATTGCAGCCTATTAATGGGTACACTAGGATACGAACAGCACCGCATATTACTGGGTACATTAGGACACAAGCAGCACTACAGCATATCAAGCGTACATTAGGGCGCGAACATAACAACAGACAATAGCTTAGCACATTCACACAGGCAGCACTACAGCCTATTAATGGGTACATTAGGACATAGGCTGCACTACAGCTTTTCAATCGGTACATTAGGACACAGGCAGCACTATTGTCTATTAAAGGGTACATTATGACACAGGCTGCACTACAGCTTTTCAATCGGTATATTAGGACACAGGCAGCACTATTGCCTATTAATGGGTACATTAGGACACAGGCAGCATTACAGCCTATTAATGGGCATTTTAGGACACAGGCAGCATTACAGCCAATTGCTGGGCGCCTTTACATAGGCAGCACTACAGCCTATTAATGGGTACTTTGGGGCACAGGCAGCACTACAGTGTATGAAAGGGTACATTAGTACACAGGCAGCACAACAGCCTATTAATGGATATAATAGGACACAGGCAGCACTACAGTGTAGCAATCGGTATATTATGACACAGACGGCACTGCAGCCCATTGCTGGACACTTTCACACAGGCAGCACTATAGCCTATTAATGGGTACATGAGTACACAGGTAGCACTACAGCGTATCAATAGATACATTAGGACACAGGTAGCACTACAGCTTATTAATGGGTACATTAGTACACAGGCAGCACTATAGCCTATTAATGGTTATATAGGACACAGACAGCACTACACTCTATTAATGAGTA
Source organism: Neoceratodus forsteri (assembly GCA_016271365.2). Lineage (NCBI taxonomy): Eukaryota > Metazoa > Chordata > Ceratodontiformes > Ceratodontidae > Neoceratodus > Neoceratodus forsteri. The sequence continues at coordinate 299,754,716 of CM057458.1, read as the reverse complement.
GATTAGGACACAGGCAGCACTACAGCCTATTAATGGGTACATAAGTACACAGGTAGCACTACAGCGTATCAATAGATATATTTGGACGCAGGTAGAAAAACAGCCTATTAATGGGTATATTAGGACTCAGACAGCACTATAGCCTATTAATGGGTATAAAGGACACAGACAGCACTACAGCCTATTAATGGGTAAATTAGGACACAGGCAGCACTACAGCATATTAATGGGACATTAGGACACAGGTCACACTACTGCATACCAATAGGTACATTAGGGTACAGGAAGCACTAGAGCATATTAATGGGTGCATTAGGACACAGGCAGCACTACAGCATAATAATGGCTACATTCAGACACAGGCAGCCCTGCAGCGTATTAATGGGTATATTAGGACACAGGCAGCACTATAGCCTATTAATGGATATATTAAGACACAGGTAGCAGTGCAGCCCACTAATGGGTACATTAGGAAACAGACAGCATTACATATTTTTGGGTACATTAGGAAACAGGTAGCACTACAGCATATCAATGGGTAGAGTAGGATGAGGAACCACTACAGACAATTGCTGGGCACATTCACACAGGCAGCACTACAGCCTATTAACGGGTATATTAGGACACAGGCAGCGTTATTGCCTATTAATGGGCACTTTATCACACAAGCAGCACTGCAGCCTATTAATGGGTACATTAGGACACAGACATAACAACAGACAATTGCTGGGCACATTCACACAGGCAGTACTACAGCCTATTAATGGGTACATTAGGACATAGGCTGCACTACAGCTTTTCAATCAGTATATTAGGACACAGGCAGCACTATTGCCTATTAATGGGCACATTAGGACACAGGCAGCATTACAGCCTATTAATAGGCATATTAGGACACAGGCAGCATTACAGCCAATTGCTGGGCCCCTTTACACAGGCAGCACTACAGCCTATTAATGGGTACTTTTGGGCACAGGCAGCACTACAGTGTATGAAAGGGTACATTAGGACAAAGGTAGCACTACGGCATGTTAATGGGTTCATTAGGACACAGGCAGCACTACAGCATATTAATGGATACATTAGGTCACAGGCAAGACTACAGCATATTAATGGGTACCTTAGTACACAGGCAGCACAACAGCCTATTAATGGGTATAATAGGACAGAGGCAGCACTACAGTGTAGCAATCGGTATATTATGACACAGACGGCACTGCAGCCTATTGCTGGACACATTCACACAGGCAGCACTATAGCCTACTAATGGGTACATGAGTACACAGGTAGCACTACAGCGTATCAATAGATACATTAGGACACAGGTAGCACTACAGCTTATTAATGGGTACATTAGTACACAGGCAGCACTATAGCCTATTAATGGTTATATAGGACACAGACAGCACTACAGCCTATTAATGGGTACATTAGGACACAGGCAGCACTACAGCATATTAATGGGTACATTAGGACACAGATCACACTATTGCGTACCAATAGGTACATTAGGGTACAGGAAGCACTAGGGCATATTAATGGGTGCATTAGGACACAGGCAGCACTACAGCATAATAATGGCTACATTCAGACACAGGCAGCCCTGCAGCGTATTAATGGGTATATTAGGACACAGGCAGCACTATAGCCTATTAATGGATATATTAAGACACAGGTAGCAGTGCAGCCCATTAATGGGTACAATAGGGAAACAGACAGCATTGTGCATATTTTTTGGGTACATTAGGACACAGGTAGCACTACAGCATATCAATGGGTACAGTAGGATGCAGGAACCACTACAGACAATTGCTGGGCACATTCACACAGGCAGCACTGCAGCCTATTACTGGGTACATTAGGACATAGGCAGCACTACAGCTTTTCAATGGGTACATTAGGCCACAGGGCAGCACAACAGCCTATTAATGGGTATATTAGGACACTGGCAGCACTACAGCCTATTTATGGGTATATTAGGACATAGACAGCACTACAATCAATTGCTGGGCACATTCACACAGGCAGTACTACAGCCTATTAATGGGTATATTAGGACACAGGCAGCGCTTTTGCCTATTAATGGGTACTTTATCACACAAGTAGCACTGCAGCCTATTAATGGGTACATTAGGACACAGGTAGCACTACAGTGCATTAATGGATACTTTGGGACACAGGCAGCACAGCAGCCTATTAATGGGTATATTAGGACACAGGTAGGACTACAGTGTATTATTGAGTACATTAGGACAGAGGCAGCACAATTCCCTATTAATGAGTATATTAGGACACAGGCTGCACTACAGTCTATAAATGGGTATATTATGACACAGACAGCACTACAACCTATTAATGGGTACATTAGGACACAGGTAGCACTTCAGCGTATTAATGAGTACATTATATCACAGGCAGAAATACAGCCTATTAATGGGTATATTAAGACACAGGCAGCCCTATTGCCTTTTAATGGGTACATAAGGACACAGGCAGCACTGCAGCATAATAATGGCTACATTAGGACACAGGCAGCCCTACAGCGTATTAATGGGTATATAGAGAACACTGAAGGCACTATAGCCTATTAATGGATATGTTAAGATGCAGGCAGCAGTGCAGCCTATTAATGGGTACACTAGGACACAGACAGCACTACAGCATATTAATGGGTACATTAGGACACAGACAGCACTACAGCATATCAATGGGTACATTAGGATGCAGACATAACAACAGACAATTGCTGGGCACATTCACATGGGCAGCACTACAGCCTATTAATGGGTACATTAGGACATAGGCTGCACTACAGCTTTTCAATCGGTACATTAGGACACAGGCAGCACTATTGCCTATTAATTGGTACATTAGGACACAGGCAGCATTACAGCCTATTAATGGGCATATTAGGACACAGGCAGCATTATAGCCAATTGCTGGGTCCCTTCACAGAGGCAGCACTACAGCCCATTAATGGGAACATTGGGGCACAGGCAGCACTTCAGTGTATTAAAGGGTACATTAGGACAAAGGTAGCACTACAGCGTGTTAATGGGTTCATTAGGACACAGGCAGCACTACAGCATATTAATGGATACATTAGGACACTGGCAAGACTACAGCATATTAATGGGTACCTTAGTACACAGGCAGCACGACAGCATATTAATGGGTATACTAGGACACAGGCAGCACTACAGCCTATCAATGGGTATATTAGGACACAGACAGCACTACAGCCTATTGCTGGGCACATTCACACTGGCAGCACTATAGCCTATTAATGGGTACATTAGTACATAGGCAGCACTGTAGCCTATTAATGGGTATATCGGACACAGACAGCACTACAGCCTATTAATGGGTATATTAGGACACTGGCAGCACTACAGCCTATTAATGGGTACATAAGTACACAGGTAGCAGTACAGCATATCAATAGATACATTAGGACACAGGTAGCACAACAGCCTATTAATGGGTATATTAGGACACAGACAGCACTATAGCCTATTAATGGGTGTATAGGACACAGACAGCACTACACCCCATTAATGGGTATATTAGGACACAGGCAGCACTACATCCTATTAAATGGGTGCATTAGGACACAGATCACACTACTGCATATCAATAGGTACATTAGGATACAGGTAGCACTACAGCATATTAATGGGTGCATTAGGACACATTCAGCACTACAGCATAATAATGGCTACATTTGGACACAGTCAGACCTACAACATATTAATGGGTATATTAGGACACAGGCAGCAGTATAGCCTATTAATGGATATATTAAGACACAGGTAGCAGTGCAGCCCATTAATGGGTACATTAGGACACAGACAGCGCTACAGCATATTAATGGGTACATTAGGACACAGGTAGCACTACAGCATTTCAATGGGTACATTAGGATGCAGGAAGCACTACAGACAATTGCTGGGCACATTCACACAGGCAGCACTACAGCCTATTACTGGTTACATTAGGACATAGGCAGCACTTCAGCTTTTCAATGGGTACATTAGGACACAGGTAGCACTACAGCATTTTAATGGGTATATTAGGACACCAGCAGCACTATAGCCTATTTATGGGTATATTAGGACACAGACAGCACTACAGCCAATTGCTGGGCACATTCACACGGCAGCACTACATTCTATTAATGGGTATATTAGGACACAGGCAGCGCTATTGCCTATTAACGGTACTTTATCACACAGGCAGCACTACAGCCTATTAATGGGTACATTAGGACACAGGTAGCACTACTGTGCAATAATGGGTACATTGGGACAGCAGCAGTAAAGCCTATTAATGGGTACATTAGGACACCGGCAGGACTACCGTGTATTATTGGGTACATTAGGACACAGGCAGCACAATTGCCTGTTAATGGGTATATTAGGACACAGGCAGCACTACAGCCTCTAAATGGGTTCATTATGACACAAACAGCACTACAGCCTCTTGCTGGGCACATTCACACAGCTAGCACTATAGCCTATTAATGGGTACTTTAGGACACAGGTAGCACTTCAGCGTATCAATAGGTATATTAGGACACAGGTAGCACTACAGTGTATCAATGGGTACATTAGGACACTGCAGCACTACAGCCGATTAATAGGTATATTAGGACACAGGCAGTACTATAGCCTTTTAATGGGTACATTAGGACCCAGGCAGCAGTACAGCCTATTAATGGGTATATTAGGACACAAGCAGTATTGCAGCATATTAATGGGTACATAAGGACACAACCAGCCCTACAGCCTATTAACGGGTATCTTAAGACACAGGCAGCACTATAGTCTATTAATTGGTATATTAGGACACAAGCTGCACTACAGCCTATTAATGGGTATGTTAGGAGACAAGCAGAACTGCAGTCTATTAATGAGTATGTTAGGGCACAGGCATCACTACAGCCTATCGCTAGGCACATTTAGACATAGATATCACTACAGCCTATTGCTGGGCACAATGACATGCAGGCAGCATTGCAGTTTATATAACACAAGATGAAGCAGCACTACACAAGGCTCCAAAAACTAGTAAGGCATTTATTGACAAGTTTCCTAAGAAAAGATAACCCCCACACTTCGAGGGGGTGATGAAGAGGGCCCTGATCCCTCCAAGTGCAGGGGTAATTGTTTATATGGAAGCTTGTCAATAAATGTCTTATTTGTTTTTGGAGCCTTGTGTAGTGCTGCTCTTTCTTGTGTTATATGGTGTTCCTAGCCTTTGGCAACAGCAGCTCCTGTTAACTTAATTTTTTTGAGCACACCAATATTGTGCTTTTCAGAACTACAGCCTATTTCTGGACACATTTACACACAGGCAGTACTACAGCCTATTCCTCATTACATCAACACAGACAGCACTACTGCATATTTCTGGGCATTTTCAGACACCGGCAGTACCACAGAAATCTGCTGGGTACATAAGGACACATGCCGAACTACGTCCTATTGCTGGGCACGTTCACAGGCAGCACTACAGCCTATCAATGGGTACATTAGGACACAGGCAGCACTACAGCCTATTGCTGGGCACATTCACACAGCCAGCACAACAGCCTATTAATGGGTACATTAGGACACAGGTAGCACTACAAGCGCATTAATGAGTACATTAGGACACAGGCAGAAATACAGCCTATTAATGGGTATATTAAGACACTGGCAGCACTATTGCCTATTAATGGGTACATTAGGACACAGGCAGCATTACAGCCTATTAATGTGTATATTAGGACACAGGCAGCACTACAGCCAATTGCTGGGCACTTTCACACAGGCAGCACTACAGCCTATTAATGGGTATGTTAGGACACCGGCAGCTCTATTGCCTATTAATGGGTACATTAGGACACAGGCATCATTACAGCTGATTAATGGGTACAGTAGGATACAGGCAGCACTACAGCCTATTAATGGGAACATGAGGACACAGGCAGGACTACAGTGTATTAATGGGAACGATAGGACACAGGCAGCACAACTGCCTATTAATGGGTGTATTATGGCAGAAGCAGCACTACAGCCTATTAATGGATATATTAGGACACAGACAGCACTACAGCGTGTTAATGGGTACATTAGGATGCAGTCAGCACTACAGCATATTGCTGGGCACTTTCAGTCACAGGCAGTAGTATTGCCTATTGTGGGTATATCTATACAAAGCAGTACTACAGCATATTGCTGAGCACTTTCAGACACAAGCAGTAGTATAGCCTATTGCTGGGTACATTTATGCAAAGGCAGCACTGCAGCCTATTGCTGGACACATCTACACAGACAGCACTACAGCCTGATGCTGGGCACAGTTACATACAGGCAATACTATGGCATATTTCTGGTCACATTTACATATAGGAATTACTACAGCCTATTGCTAGGCACATTAACACATGGGCTGTACTATAACCTATTGCTGGGCACATTTATACACAGGCAGCACTACAGCCTATTTCTGGGCATATTTACACAAAGCAGTACTACAGCCCGTGTGGACACATTTATTCACAGGCAATACTACAGTCTAATGCTGGATACATTTACAACAGGCTGCACTACAGCCTGCTGCTGGGCATATTTACACTGAGCAGTACTTCAGCCTGTTGTTGGCCACATTTAGACACAGCGGCACTGCAGTCTATTGCTGGGCACATTTTACACAGGCAGCATTATAATCATTTGCTTGGCACATTTATACACCGGCAGTACTTCGGCCTATTGCTGGGCATAGTCATACACAGGCAGTAGTACAGCCTGTTGCTGAGCACATTTACACACAGGCAGCACTACAGTCTGTTGCTGGGCACATTTAGACATAGGCAGCACTTCAGTCCATTGCTGAGCACATTTACACACAGGCATCACTACAGCCTATTGCTGGACACATTTAGACATAGACATCACTACAGCCGATTGCTGGGCACAATGACATGCAGGCAGCACTGCAGCTTATATAACACAAGATGAAGCAGTGCTACACAAGGCTCCAAAAACAAATAAGGCATTTACTGACAAGTTTCCATACAAACGATTACCCCGACACTTCGAGAGGTCCAGGCCCTCTTTATCAGGGGGTGATGAAGAGGGCCTGGATCCCTCCAAGTGCTACATTAATTGTTTATATGGAACCTTGTCAATAAATGCCTTATTTGTTTTTGGAGCCTTGTGTAGTGCAGCTTCTTCTTGTGTTATATGTTTTTCCTAGCCTTTGGCAACAGAAGCTCCTGTTAACTTCATTTTTTGAGTGCACCAGTATTGTATTTTCAGAACTACAGCCTATTTCTGGACACATTTACACACAGGCAGTACTACAGTCTATTCTTCATTACATTCACACAGGCAGCACTACTGAATATTGCTTTGCACTTTCAAACACAGGAAGTACTACATCATAATGCTGGGTACATAAGGACATAGGCAGAATTTCGTCCTTTTGCTGGGCATGTTCACACAGGCAGCACTACAGCCTATTAATGGGTACATTAAGACATAGGCAGCACTACAGCCTATTGCTGGGCACATTCACACAGGCAGCACAACAGCCTATTAATGGGTATATTAGGACACAGGCAGCACTATTGCCTATTAATGGGTACGTTAGGACACAGGCAGCACTTCTGCATGTTAAGGGGTACATTAGGACACAGGTAGCATTACAGCATATCAATGGGTACATTAGGACGCAGGCAGCACTATAGCATTTAATGGTACATTAGGACACAGATAGCACAACAGCATATTAATGGGTATATTAGGACACAGGCAGCACTACAGCCTATTTATGTATATATTAGGACACAGACAGCACTACAGTCAATTGCTGGGCACATTCACACTGGCAGCACTACAGCCTATTAATGGGTATGTGCTAGTACACAGGCAGCACTTATTGCCTATTAATTGGTACATTAGGACACAGGCATCATTACAGCCTATTAATGGTATATTAGGACACAGGCAGCACTAAGCCTATTAATAGGTACATTAGGACACAGGCAGCCTTACAGCCTATTAATGGGCAACATGAGGACACAGACAGGACTACAGTGTACTAATGGGTAGATAGGGACTCAGACAGCACTACAGACTATTAATGGGTATATTAGGACACAGACAGCACTACAGTGTATTAATGGGTACATTAGGAGACAGTCAGCACTACAGCATTTGAAACATAGAAACATAGAATTTGGCCGGCAGATAAGGACCGCTTCCCCACCCAGTCTGCCCATTTCCTACCTAACGGATAAGCTGGAGATCCTAGTTAACCAGCAGCCTACTTCTTCCTGCCCCCACCCTCTAGAATTGCCTTATGACTGTCCCATGCCTGCATGCTTGAATTCCACCACTGTTTTTGACTCCACAACCTCCTCCGGAAGGCTGCTCCATGCATCCACAACCCTCTCTGTGAAAAAATACTTCCTAAATTACCTCTGAGCTGCCCCCATCTTCAAATGATGCCCCTTGTTCTTGCACACCTCTTTTGAAAGATGCTACCCTCTTGACTTTGTTGATTCCCTTGAGGTACTTGAAAGTTTCTATCATGTCCCCTTCCTCCTTTCCTCGAGGCTATACATATAAGCTCCTAAGTCTCTCTTCATATGTCTTCCGTGCAGACCCTGCACCATTTTAGTTGCCTCCTCTGGACAGCTTCCATCCTGTCTATGTCTTTACGGAATGCGTCTCCAGAACTGCATGCAGTACTCCAGATGGGGTCTCACCAGCTGTCTGTACAGAGGGATAATAACTTCCTGTTTTCTACTGGTGATGCTTCTCCGTATGCATCCCAGTATCCCCCCAGCCCTCCTTGCTGCCCTCTCACATTGCTTGCCCACCTATAGGTCATCTGATATGACTACCCCTAGGTCCCTTTCCATTTTTGTTGTTGTTAGTATCTCACCCCCCATTGTGTACTCTTCCCTTGGGTTTTTGTTTCTCAGGTGCATTACCTTCACTTCTAGCATTGAATCTAAGCTGCCATACATTTGACCATTCCTCTAACCTTGTAAGTCCCTTCATCCTTTCCACCCCACTTTGTGCATCAACTCCGTTGCAGATCTTTGTGTCATCTGCAAAGAGACATAATTTTCCTTCCAGTCCCTCTGCAATGTCCCTATAAAGACTTTGAAGGACCGGTCCTAATACTGAACCCTCACGTGCCCACTAGTAACCCCCCTTTCTTCAGAGTGGACTCCGTTTACTATTACTCTCTGTGTCCTATTCTCCAGCCAATTCTTACCCAGGCTGTCAACTTGGGACCCACTCCCAGGCTGGCTAACTTGTATATTAATCTTTGTGTGGACTGTGTCAAATGCCTTGCTAAAGTCTAGGTAGGCCATGTCCACAGCCCTCCCTGATCCACTACTTTGGTCACTCAGTCAAGAAATCTATCAGATTCATCTGGCATGACCTTCCCTGCGTGAATCCATGCTGCCTTGGGTCCTGTGCCCTCTGGCCTCTAGATACCGACAATTCTGTTCTTCAAGTGATTCCATCATTTTCCCTACCACTGATTAAACTAACAGGTCTGTAGTTTCCTGCTTCTGCCTTGCTCTCACTTTTGTGAGGGGAATCACATATGCCTCCTCCAGTCCTCGGTGCCTCCCCATCCTCCCATGATTTGTTAAGAGGGGTAGTCAGTGGTGTCACTAGTTCTACCCTTAGTTCTTTTAGAATTCTGGGATGGATCCCATCAGACCCATTGCTTTGTCCACCTTCAGTTTTAAGAGTTCTTTTAGAACCCTTTGTTCAGTAAATGGGCTGGTATCAACTTCTGTATCCAGAGTGTTTCTACCGTTTGTTTTAGGTACCTCCCCTCTTCCTTTGTAAATACTGAGCAAAATATTTGTTTAGTATCTCTGCCTTTTCACAGTCACCCTCTGCCCACCCTCCTCCCCTTTATTAAGCCTCACTATCCCTCCCTTGGTCTTCCTTTGCTCCCTGATGTACCTATAAAGGGTTTATCCCCTTCTTAACCAAGTTGACTATCTTTTCCTCGGTTTGGGCCTTTGCTGTTCTGACTGCCTTCCCAGCTTCCTTTTGCTTTAACTGATACAGTTCTCTGTCCTGCTCCTTCTGTGATTCCTTGTACTTCCTGAATGCTTTCTTTTTCTCTTGAACCTTCACTGCCACTTCCTTTGGAACCATAGTGGTTTCTTACATTGTTTTGTTTTGTTTATTTGCTTCACACAAAGGCTTGTTACCTCTGTGATGGCAGTTTTTATTATTCCCCATTGTTCTTCCACCCCTCCTTCCTGCCCATTTGCTAGTGCATTCCTCAGGCACTCACCCATTTTGGCAAAGTCAGCCCTCCTAAAGTCCAGTACTTTTGCCTTTGTATGACTTGACTTTATTGCTGTGTTTAATGTGAACCATACTGTTCGATGGTCGCTAGTTCCCAGATGGCTACCCACTTCTGTATCTGTGATCCTCTCTTCATCTCCATTTGAGAGAACCAGGTCTAAGATTGCTCCCTCTCGAGTGGGCTCCAATACTAGTTGTCTAAGGCATACCCCCTGTAGGGCATCTAGAATAACCGCTCTCAAGTGGCTGCTGCAACTGCACTCCAGTTAACATCTGTCATATTCAGATCACTCATCAGCAATATCTCCCCTTTTTCTGCCATTCTAAGTATACTTTCTATCATTTCCTTGTCCATTTCCTCCTCCTGAGATGGGGTCTGTATACAACCCCTGTGCAGTTGTGGTTCCATTGCCGGTCTCCAAATTTACCCACAGTGCTTCTTCTCCTCTGTTTACCCTTTTGTTCTGTTGCTTGATTCCTTCCCTTATGTAAAGAGTCTCCTCCTCCTCTTTACCCTCCTGTCCCTCCTGTAGATAGTGTATCCTGGTATGTTTACGTCCCAGTCATGGTTTTGTGTGTACCATGCTTCTCTGACTGCCATGATATCCAGATGTTCCACCTCCATCAAGGCCACTAATTCAGGAAGCTTGTTACTCAGACTATGGGCATTGGTGCTCATTGCTCTCCATTTTTTGATGGCTTTACCTTCCATTGCAGCATCCCCCACTGACCTTTCTACCTCGGTCTTTTTCTCATTTAGTACCCTGTTTTGTATTGCTGGGCACTTTCAGACACAGGCAGTAGTATAGCCTATTGCTGGGTACATCTATACAAAGGCAGCACTGCAGCCTATTGCTGAGCACTTTTATACACAGTCAGTACTACAGACTATTGCAGATTTCATTTAGACACAGGCAGCACTACCACCTGTTACTGTGCACAATCACAAAAGCAGTACTACAGCAGATTGCTGAGCACTTTCAGACACAGGCAGTAGTATAGCCTATTGCTGGGTACATTTATGCAAAGGCAGCAGTGCAGCCTATTGCTGGACACATTCACACAGGAAGCACTACAGCCTGATGCTGGGCACAGTTACATACATGCAATACTATGGCCTATTGCTGGGCACACTTACACATAGAGAGTACTACAGCCTATTGCTAGGCACATTGATACATGGGCTGTACTATAACCTACTGTTGGGCACATTTATACACAGGCAGCACTACAGCCTATTTCTGGGCATATTTACACAAAGCAGTACTACAGCCCATTGCTGGGCACATTTACACACAGGCAATACTACAGTCTAATGCTGGATATATTTACACACAGCCTGCTCTACAGCCTACTGCTGGGCATATTTACACAGGCAAGTACTTCCAGCCTGTTGCTGGCCACATTTGAGCCACAGCTGACTTACTGCAGATCTATTACTGGGCACATTTGGACACAGGCAGAATTACAATCTATTGCTTGGCACATTAATACACAGGCAGTACTTCGGACTATTGCTGGGCATAGTCATACACAGGCAGTAGTACAGCCCATTGCTGAGCACATTTACACACAGTCATCACTACAGCCTATTGCTGGGCACCTTTAGATATAGACATCACTACAGCCAATTGCTGGGCACATTGACATGCAGGCAGCCTCTATAACACAAGATGAAGCAGTGCTACACAAGGCTCCAAAAACAAATAAGGCATTTATTAACAAGTTTCCATACAAACGATTACCCCGACACTTTGAGAGGTCCAGGCCCTCTTTATCAGGTGGTGATGAAGAGGGCCTGGATCCCTCCAAGCTCTGCATTAATTGTTTATATGGAAGCTTGTCAATAAATTTCTCATTTGTTTTTGGAGCCGTGTGTAGTGCAGTTTCTTCTTGTGTTATACAGTGTTCCTAGCCTTTGGCAACAGCAGCTCCTGTTAACTTCATTTTTTTGAGCGCACCAGTTTTGTGTTTTTTAGAACTACAGCCTATCTCTGGACACATTTACACACAGGCAGTACTACAGCCTATTCTTCATTACATTCACACAGGCAGCACGACTGCATATTGCTTGGTACTTTCAGACACAGGCAGTGCTACAGCATACTGCTGGGTACATTAGGACACAGACAGAACAACGTCCTTTTGCTGGGCATGTTCACACAGGCAGCACTACAGCCTATTAATGGGCACAGTAGGACACAGGCAGCACTGCAGACTATTGCTGGGTACATTCTCACAGGCAGCACTACAGCCTATTAATGGGAACATTAGGACACAGGCAGCACTACAGCCCATTAATGGGTATATTAGCACACAGGTAGCACTATTGCCTATTAATGGGTACATTAGGACACAGGCAGCACTACAGAATATTAAAGGGTATATTAGGAAACAGGCAGCACTAGTGCCTATTAATGGGTACATTATGACACAGGCAGCATTATAGCCTATTAATGGGTATATTAGGACATAGGCAGCACTACAGCCAATTGCTGGGCACATTCACACAGGCAGCACTACAGCCTATTAATGGATACATGAGGACAAGGACACAGGCAGCACTACAGCGCATTAATGAGTACATTAGGACACAGGCAGCACTACAGCCTATAAATGAGTATATTAGGTCACAGGCAGCACAATTGCCTATTAATGGGTACATTAGGACACAGGCAGTACTACAGAATATTAAAGGGTATATTATGAAACAGGCAGCACTATTGCCTATTAATGGGTACTTCACGACTCAGGCAGCATTACAGCCTATTAATGGGTATTTTAGGACAAAGGCAGCACTAACGCCTATTAATGGGTACATTATTACACAGGAAGCACCACAGCATATTAATGAGTACATTAGGACACAGGCAGCACTAAAGCCTATTAATGGGAACATTAGGACACAGGCAGGACTACAGCATATTAATGGGTACATTAGGACACAGGCAGCACTAAAGCCTATTAATGGGAACATTAGGACACAGGCAGGACTACAGCATATTAATGGGTACATTAGGACACAGGCAGCATAACAGCCTATTAATGGGTATATTAGGACACAGACAGCACTACAGCCTATTAATGGGTATATAGGACACAGACAGCATTACAGCCTATTAATGGGTATATTAGGGCACAGGCAGCACAACAGCCTATAAATGGGTGCATTAGGACACAGGTCACATTACAGCATATCAATAGGTACATTAGGACACAGGTAGCACTACAGCATATTAATGGGTACATTAAGACACAGGTAGCACTACAGCATAATAATGGCTACATTAGGACACAGGCAGCCCTACAGTGTATTAATGGGTATATTAGGACACAGTCAGCACTATAGCCTATTAATGGATATATTAAGACATAGGCAGCAGTGCAGCCTATTAATGGGTACATTAGGACACAGACAGCACTACAGCATATTAATGGGTACATTAGGACACAGGTGGCAATACAGCATATCAATGGGTACATTAGGATGCAGGCAGCACTACAGACAATTGCTGGGCACATTCACAAAGGCAGCACTACAGCCTATTAATGGGTACATTAGGACATAGGCAGCACTACAGCTTTTCAATGGGTACATGAGGACACATGCAGCACGACAGCCTATTAATGGGTATATTAGGACACTGGCAGCACTACAGCCAATTGCTGGGCACATTCACACAGGCAGCACTACAGCCTATTAATGGGTATATTAGGACACAGGCAGCACTATTGCCTATTAATGGGTACTTTATCATATAGGCAGCATTACAGCCTAATAATGGGTATATTAGGACACAGGCAGCACTACAGCTTATTAATGAGTACATTAGGACACAGGTAGCACTACAGCCTATTGCTGGGCACATTAACACAGCCAGCACAACAGCCTATTAATGGGTACATTAGGACACAGGTAACACTACAGCGCATTAATGAGTACCTTAGGACACAGGCAGAAATACAGCCTATTAATTGGTATATTAGGACACAGGCAGCACTATTGCCTATTAATAGGTAAATTAGGACACAGGCAGCACTACAGAATATTAATGGGAATATTAGGAAACAGGCAGCACTATTGCCTATTAATGGGTACATTAGGACACAGGCAGCATTACAGCCTATTAATGGGTATATTAGGACACAGGCAGCACTACAGCCAATTGCTGTCCACATTCACACAGGCAGCACTACAGCCTGTTAATGGGTACATTAGGACACAGGAAGCACTACAGCATATTAATGGGTACATTAGGACACAGGTAGCACTACAGTGTATTAATGGGTACATTAGGACACAGGCAGCACTAAAGCCTATTAATAGCTACATTAGTACACAGACAGAACTACAGCATATTAATGGGTACATTAGGACACAAGCAGCACAACCGCCTATTAATGGGTATATTAGGACACAGGGAGCACTACAGCCTATTAATGAGTATATTCACACAGGCAGCACTATAGCCTATTAATGGGTACATTAGGATACAGGTCACACTACAGTGTATCAATAGGTACATTAGGACACAAGCAACACTACAGCCTATTAATGGGTATATTAGGACACAGGCAGCACTATAGTCTATTAATTGGTACATTAGGACACAAGCAACACTGCAGCCTTTTAATGGGTATATTAGGACATAGGCAGAACTATTGCCTACTAATGAGTACAGAAGGACACAGGCAATATTACAATCTATCAATGGGTATATTAGGACACAGGCAGCACTACAGCCAATTGCTGAGCACATTCACACATGCAGTACTACAGCCTTTTAATGGATACATTAGGACACAGGTAGTACTACAGAGTAGTAATGGGTACATTTTGGACACAGGCAGCACAGCAGCCTATTAATGGGTGTATTAGGATACAGGCAGCACTGCAGCCTATTAATGGGTATATTAGGATACAGGCAGCACTTCAGCCTATTCCTGGGCACATTCACACAGGCAGCACTATAGCCTCTTAATGGATATATTAAGACACAGGCAGCAGTGCAGCCTATTAATGGGTACATTATAACACAGGCAGCACTACAGCATATTAATGGGTACATTAGGACACAGGTAGCACTACAGCATATCAATGGGTACATTAGGATGCAGACAGCTCTACCGCCAATTGCTGAGCCCATTCACACAGGCAGCATTACAGCCTATTAATGGGTACATTAGGACATAGGCAGCACTACAGCTTTTTAATGGGTAGCTTAGGACACAGGCAGCACAACAGCCTATTAATAAGTATATTAGGACACAGGCAGCATTACAGCCCATTAATGGGTATATCAGGATACAGACAGCACTACAGCCTACTGCTGGGCACATTCACACAGGCAGCACTACAGCCTATCAATGGGTATATTAGGACACAGACAGCACTACAGCCTATTGCTGGGCACATTCACGCAGGCAGCACTACAGTCTATTAATGGGTACATTAGGACATAGGCAGCACTACAGCTTTTTAATGGGTACATTAGGACACAGGCAGCACAACATCCTATTAATAGGTATATTAGGACACAGGCAGCACTACAGCCTATTAATGGGTATATTAGGATACAGAGAGCACTTCTGCCTATTGCTGGGCACATTCACGAAGGCAGCACTACAGTCTATTAATGGGTACATTAGGACATAGGCAGCACTACAGCTTTTTAATGGGTACATTAGGACACAGGCAGCACAACATCCTATTAATAGGTATATTAGGACACAGGCAGCACTACAGTGCATTAATGAGTACATTAGGACACAGGCATCACTACAGCCTATTAATTGGTATATTAGCACACAGGTAGCACTACAGCGCATTAATGAGTACCTTAGGACACAGGCAGCACTACAGCCTATTAATGGGTATATTAGCACACAGGTAGCACTACAGAGCATTAATGAAGTACCTTAGGACACAGGCAGCACTACAGCCTATTAATTGGTATATTAGCACACAGAGTACTTTTCTAGCGCATTAATAGTACCTTAGGACACAGGCAACACTACAAGCCTATTAGTATATTAGAACTACAGCCTATCTCTGGACACATTTCACACAGAGCAGTACTACAGCCTATTCTTCCATACATTCACACAGAGCACTACTGCATATTGCTTGGTACTTTCAGACACAGGCAGTACTACAGCATACTGCTAGGCATACTGCACAGACAACACTACAACTAATTGCTGGGCACATTCACACAGGCAGCACTACACGTATTAGTCGGTATATTAGAACACAGGCAGCACAACAGCCTTTTAATAGGTATATTAGGGACAGAGGCAGCTACAGCCTACTACTGGGCACATTAACACAGGCAGCTCTACTGCCAATTAATGGGTATATTAGAACACCAGCAGCACTATTGCCTATTATTAGGTACATTATGACACAAAACTACAGAATATTAATGGGTATATTAGGACACAGGCAGCACTATTGCCTAATAATGGCACATTAGGACACAGGCAGCATTACAGCCTATTAATGGGCATATTAAGACACAGTCAGCATTACAGCTAATTGCTGGAGCCCATTCACATGAGCAGCACCACAGCTATCAATGGGTACATTGGGGCACAGGAAGCACTACAGTGTATTAAAGGTACATTAGGACAAAGGTAGTACTACAGCATGTTAATGGGTACATTAGGACACAGGCAGCACTACAGCATATTAATGGATACATTAGGACACAGGCAAGACTACAGCATATTAATGGTACCTTAGTACACAGAGCAGCACAACAGCCTATTAATGGGTATATTAGGACACTGGCAGCACTACAGCCTTTCAATGGGTATATTAGGACACAGACAGCACCACAACCTATTGCTGGGCACATTCACCAGAGCAGCACTATAGCCTATTAATGGGTACATTAGTACACAGAGCAGCACTACAGCATATTAATGGGTGCATTAGGACGAAACCCAACAACTATTAATGGGTATATTAGTACTCAGGCAGTATAGCCTATTAATGGGCATATTAAAACACAGGCAACAGTACAGCCTATTAATGGGTACATTAGGACTACAACATGTTAATGGGTACATTAGGACACAGGTAGCACTACAGCATATCAGTGGGTACATTAGGACGGGCAGTACTACAGCCTATTGCTGGGCACATTCACACAGGCAGCACTATAGCCTATTAATGGTACATTATGACACAGGTAGCACTACTGCATATCAATAGATACATTAGGACACAGTTAGGCATACAGCATATTAATGGGTACATTAGGACACAGAGCACACTATAACCTGTAATGAGCATATTAAGACACAGGCAGCAGTACAACGCAGTAATGGTACATTAGGACACAGGCAGCACTACAGCATATTAATGGCTACATTGAGGACCAAGGCAACCCAACAGCATATTAATGGATACAATTAGGGACACAGGCAAGACTAATGCATATTAATGGTACCTTATGACACAGGCAGCACAACAGCCTATTAATGGGTATATTAGGACACAGAGCAGCACCACAGCTATCAATGGGTATATTAGGACACAGACAGCACTACAACTATTGCTGGGCACATTCAACGCAGCAGCACTACAGCTTATTAATGGGTACATCAGACATAGGGCAGCACTACAGCTTTTTAATGGGTACATTAGGACACAGGCAGCACTTACAGTGTATTAATAGGTGCATTAGGACACAGGCAACACAACAGCCTATTAATAAGTATATTAGGACACAAGCAACATTACAGCTATTAATGGGTATATCAGGATACAGACCACTACAGCCCACCTCTGGCATATTCACACAGGAAGCCACTACAGCCTATCAATGGGTATATTAGGACAGAACCACTACAGCCTATTGCTGGGCATTCATGCAGGCAGCACTACAGTCTATTAATGGGTACTTTAGGACGCAGGCAGCACTACCCAGCTTTTTAATGGGTACAATAGGACACAGGCAGCACAACATCCAATGAGGAGGTATATTAGGACACAGGCAACACTACAGCTAATAATACAGTATATTAGAATACAGAAACACTACAACCTACTACTGAGCACATTCCACAGGCATCACTACAACCTAATAATTTGCATATTAGAACAGACAACACTACGCGCATTAATAGTACATTAGGCACAGGCCACCACAACACAATAATGGTATATTAACACAAGTAACACTACGGCGCATTAATGAGTACATTAGGACACAGGCAGCACTACAGCCTAGTAATTAGTATAGAGACTACACCCTATCTCTAGACACACACACACAGGCAGTACTAAGTCTATTCTTCATTACATTCACACAGCCACTACTGCATATTGCTTATACTTTCAGACACAGGCAGTACTACAACACAGCAGCACTATTACCTATTATTAGGTACATTATGACACAAACCCTTTAGAATATTAATGGGTATATTAGGACACAAGCAGCACTATTGCTAATAATGCTACATTAAGACACAGAAACATCACAACTATTAATGGGCATATTGGAACAAGGAGGTGATAATGTGCAAGTCCTTGATAAGGCTGCAGTTGGAGTACTATGTTTATTTATTTATTTACGAGTTTTACTAGGAAAGCATACTGAGCAACATGCTTGATTCCAGATGCGACCTGGGGGCCGGAACCCACTTACATACTAGCAATGTTTAAACAGTACAGAGTTGAAACAAGGATTGTTACAATACATATGTGTGGGAAAAATTACATAGCTGGGGGAAGGATTACAGTCAGGGGTAGGATACTTACAAACATTATAGAGAAAAAACAGAGGGAAGATTACAGTACAGTACATATGCGAATATAGCAGCGAGACATTTAAGTAAGAGTTCTTATCTGATACATGAGCAACTGGAGGTGAAATGTGTATCGAGTAACTTGTTTTGTAGGGAGGTATTTGATGCGTGGCGAATGGGGGCTGGTAGGGCGTTCCAGTTCTGAGGTATTCGGTACTTAAAAGCAGCCTGTCCTTTCGATGTGTGCATAAATGGGACATGGAGCAGTTTATGGTCATCCCGTCTAAGGGAGTATGTAGGTGCCGGTTGTTGGGAGAGAGCAGAGGTCAGGTGGGGGGCAGGGAATTTAACCAGAATTTGGCTGCGAATCTGGCACAGTTGGTTTGTCTATGGTCATGTAAGGATGGTAGAGTTTGTGAGCTATAGAGATCGCAGTGGTGGGTTGAATTGTGGCAGCCGAGGATGAGGCGGCAGAATGAGTGGAACAGGGTATCTAGGCTGGCCAAAGTTGACACAGGGGCGGTGGAGTAAATAATGTCACCGTAGTTGATTACTGGGAGGATCATTTTTTGTACAATGGCATGCCTTGTTTGTGCGGGGAGGCAGCTTTTGTTACGGAACAACGCTCCAAGTTTAGGGAGTAACCGCTTATGAAGAGAGGTGATGTGAGCAGAGAAATCAAGGTGTTGGTCTAGCCATACACCCAGGTATCTGAAGCTCATGCAGTTTTCCAGGGGAGTTCCGTCCAGGGTTTTGAAAGGGGGGGGGAAGGATCTTGGTGGGAGAGTCTTTGAGGGGTGCCAAAGGTTAATGATACTTTTTTTTGGAGTTAAGAAATAGCTGGTTAGTCCTGAAACCAGTTCTGGATAGCGTTGAAATCTTCCTGGAGTTGGGAAGCTACGCTGAGGGCTGTGGGACCAGAGGTGTATAGGACAGTGTCATCTGCGTACATCTGTATAGAGGAGTGTGAGCATGCTGCTGGGAGGTTGTTCAGAAAAATGAAGAAGAGAAGGGGACCCAGGACTGAGCCTTGAGGGACACCAGTTGGGACAGGCAAAGGGTGGGAGGTGTGAGATGCTATTTTGACTACCTGACTCCTGCCTACTAGGTAGTCATGGAACCAGTTTGTGGCCGAGGTAGAGAGCCCAGTGGCGGTGAGTTTGGAGAGTAGTAGGGAGTGGGAGACTGTGTCGAAAGCCTTAGCTAGGTCTATGAAAATGGCAGAGGTGATGTGACCTTTGTCCATACTTGTGAGGTTGTCACCTGTGACCCGAAGTAGAGAGGTGGTGGTAGAGTGGGATTTACAGAAACCCGATTGGAAAGGTGTGAAAAAGGAGGAGGCTGCTAGGTATGGGGTGAGTTGGGACAGGACCAAACGTTCCTGGAGTTTGACCAGGATAGGAAGTCGGGAGATGGGTCAGTAATTGCCTGGGGAGGCGGTGTCACCTCCTTTTGGTAGAGGTATAACAGTGGCCAGCTTCCAGTCTGTAGGTAATGCCAGGAGAAGGATAGATTGAAGAGGTGCTAAAGGGGGCAGCAGCAATAGCTGGGGGCGAGAGGTAGAGCATTTTGTATCCATGAAAGTGGGGCATTTCCCTTTGTTTTGATTTAGCGACTGAAGGAGCAATAGACATCGGTTTGGGTAACTGTAATGGAAGGAGAAAGGTATGGTAGAGGAAGTAGAGCATGGGGCACATGTGTTGAGGGGAGGCACCGTGTGGGGTAGGGAGGATAGGAGCTTATTTGAGCAGCTGGCGAAGTGAGTGTTAAAAACTTCAGCTACTTGGATAGGATTGGAGATAAGGGAACCTTGGTCTAGTAGAGTTGCTGCGGCCGGTTGGGTGGGGGGGAGAGCAGGGTTTTAAGAGATTTCCAAAAATCCGTTGAGTGATTTAAATTTTTGTTAAAGGATGATTGGAAGTAGTTTTTTTTCGCTAGTCTTATGCTATTAGTACACTTGTTTCGAAGGGATTTGTAGGTAATGAGGGAGGCCTGTGTGCCCCTCTTTTTATTTAATTTCCAGGCGTGGTCCCTGGTGTGGCATAATTTGATGATACAAAATCACACATGCCCCCACAATGCAAAGCATCATGGGCTGCATATGCAAATCACCACAGAATGTTATGCTGGTCCAACTTTAAGCAGAATTGCATGGTGCCGAAAGGCCTCTCACACAGTTTGCAAAGGGTGCTAACAGAAGACATAGACACGTGTTTCATCCTACCAGGACTCATCAGTATGCCTCGTCTGTTTGACACCCCAGTACAATGGACCAGCTACCCTAGAGGCATAATTTGATGATGTCAGCCGAGATCCAGGGGAGATGTGCACCACGGACTCTTTTCGTTCATAGAGGGGCGTGTTTATCCCAGACTATTAGGAAGGTCGTTTTGAAAGCCTCGAAAGCTATGTCAATGGTGGACGCCATAGGGATGAAGGACCAGTTTATCTGTCTTAGGTCAGACAGGAGGGTGGCTAGGTTAAGGGAGTTATAAGACCTGGTGACTAATGTTTTTGGGGATGGGGCGGGGGGACAGTGAACCCTCCTGATCAAATAGATCATATGATGGTCACTTAAGGAATCAGGTAGGAGGCCAGCACTTATTATTCTATGTGGGTGGGAGTCCAGTAAGGTGTGATTTAGGATTTGTGGTTTAGCCTGGTGGGTTCTGCTATGAGCTGAGATAGAGATAGTGCCTTAATTTTAGTCTTTAAAAGTGCTATATCAGGACCGATCCAGTTTATGTTGAAATCGCCAGTGATATGAAGTTCTTCCCCAGCTGCATGTGATTGTAGATTGCCCAAGTGGGAGAGAATGGCCTTGGGTGGAGTGCAAGGGGGGCAGTAGGAGCCAGCCACATAGATGGGGTTTGAGCTGGGGAGGGAGATTTTTATGAGTGGTGTGTCAATGTTCCCAGGGGATACAGGGAGGTCCACTACAGAGAACTGATGGCTATTTGTGATATACATAGCTGTGCCACCGCCTCTCTTATTTCCTTGGCAGTCAGACCTGATTATGGCATACCCTGGTAGGGATACCTCCGCATCATTATTATGCGGTTTTAGCCAGGTTTCTATGATGACTAGGATGTCGGGCACAGGGTTAAGGCCAGTGGTTGCATAAGCGAGAATTTAGATAGGAGGCTGCAGGTGTTTAGATGAAGGATACGGAGGCCTTTTGGGAAAGGGAAAGGGGGGCTGGTGGCAGAAACAGGGGGGTTGGGACCAGGGTTTGCCTCTATATCTCCAGACAAGAGTAGGAGAAGGGTGATTAGGTTTTTAAGCTTGACCCAGTGAGGTTTAGAGACATTAGTTGTGGTTCAAGAGATAGGGGCTGGTGGGGTGGGGGCTATTGGAGGAAGTGTTTAAAACCATAGGGCCCATGTGAAACTGAGGGGGTAGAAAAGCTGCACTGATGCAGCTGTAATGAACATTTGCCGGTGATAGAATGAGCAAGTGTCCAAAGGCATAGTAGTGGGGGTAAGGAGTTTGAAATGAGGGCATTGGAGATGGCTGCTCTATGCATAAGAGGGTAGTTGGTGGAGGGGAATTTTTTTCCCAGTTGAAGGAGCATGATTAAAGTTGGCAGCAGCAGCATTCTAGCAAGAAATGTTGTTGGGTAGAGGAAGATTTTGGACGGGAGCCCTCTGGTGGTGACAGCTGATAAGCTGCAAGTGGAGAAGTGGGCTGATAGGTTTTGGACAGTCATGTGACACTCCCTATAAAGGGAGGAGCTCACCAAGAGCGGTGGTGGGGGGGTGGTGGGGAGCTGGCGCACAGTGCCGGCGGGGCAGAAGCAGCCAGACAGTGGAAACAGAGGTTCCTTCTACAGGCACCACAGTTAAAATTCAAATATGGCGCCTGTGGCATCCAAGCAGCGCTCCTGCCGTGTCCTCGTACCTGGGCCTCGGGGGTCCGTGGTCGGCGACTCTGTGGGGAGAGCAGCTGAAGATCCTGAGCCCTCACGACCCTGCTCCCTTGTCCTGCCTGTGAAGAGAAAGGAGTGGAGTTAAGAGTGCTAGAGGTATGTGGGGCTTGTTTATTGGCCCAGCTACAGTGCTATTGTCCCCCGAGTTGTGAAGGAGAGTTGTAATTTAATCCCAGAGGTTGCTAATGGCTAGAAGAATGTGTAGGACCAGAGGTGCTTTCCCCAAAATTGTGTTTGAGCGGGGTTTCCCCTCCAATTAACCCCTAATCAGAAAGCACTCGCTAAAATTTGTTACAGTAAGGGCTTTTGAGGAAGGAGAGGGGAAAATAGATTGAGAATAGGTTCTTTAAAGCTCCTTCCAACTTGCTCTAAAATGCGTAGATATTTAGCAGATTTAAACACTGAAATTATTTAACAACTTGCTCTAAAAGTGTAGATTTAACAGAGTAAGCACTGAATTAATTTAACAGCACACTAACACACAGAGAAGGCATAGACTGAATTCTTAAAAACTCCTTCCAGCTTGTTATAAAGGCATAGACTAGGTTCTTTAAGCTCCTTCCAACTTGCTCTAAAAGCGTAGATTTAACATATTTAGCACTGAATTAATTTAACAGCACACTAACACTCAGAGAAAGGCATAGACTGAATTCTTAAAGCTCCTTCCTGCTTGTTTTAAAGGCATAGACTAGGTTCTTAAAGCTCCTTCCAGCTTGCTCTAAAAAGGGTAGATTTAGCAGGTTTAGCACTGAAATAAAACTATCAGCACACCTGTGCCGACTTAGCAGCCAGACAGTGGAAACAGAGCTTCCTTCTACAGGCACCACAGTTAAAATTCAAAAATGACGCCTGTGGCATCTGAGCAGTGCTCCTGCCGCGTCCTCGTACCTGTGCCTCGGGGATCTGTGGTCGCACCTGTGGGAGGGGAGCCAGTGATCCTGCCTGTGACCCTGAAGCCCTTGTCCTGGCTGGGAAGAGAAAGGAGGAGCAAGAGGAGCGGGGTTTGGTTACCCAGCGAAGTGCTATTGTCCCTGTTGTGGAGGGAGCTGATTTAACCTAGAGGCTACTTATGGCCAAAGAATGAATCGTGCTTTCCAAATTTGTTTGCGTATGGTCAACTAACCCTTAATCCAGAAAGCGCCACTAAAATTTGTTAACAGTAAGGGCTTTCTAGGAAGGGAGAGGAAAGGGTTGAGAATAGGTTTTTAAGCCCTTCCAGCTTGCCCTAAAATGCGTAGATATTTGGCAGATTTAAACACTGAAATTATTTAGCAGTTTGCTCTAAAAGTGTAGATTTAACAGAGTAAGCACTGAATTAATTTAACAGCACGTTAACACACAGAGAAGGTATAGACTGAATTCTTAAAACTCCTTCCAGCTTGTTATAAAGGCATAGACTAGGTTCTTTAAGCTCCTTCCAACTTGCTCTAAAAGCATAGATTTAACATATTTAGCACTGAATTAATTTAACAACATGCTAACACTCAGAGAAAGGCATAGACGGACTTCTTAAAGCTCCTTCATGCTTGTTTTAAAGGCATAGACTAGGTTCTCAAAGCTCCTTCCAGCTTGCTCTAAAAAGGGTAGATTTAGCACTGAAATAAAACTATCAGCACACCTGTGCCAACTTAGAAGCCAGACAGTGGAAACAGAGCTTCCTTCTACAGGCACCACAGTTAAAATTCGAAAATGGTGCCTGTGGCATCCGAGCAGCGCTCCTGTCGTGTCCTCGTACCTGTGGCTCGGGGGGGGGGAGAGTCCGTGGTCGGCGACTCTGTGGGGAGGGCAGCTATGTGCAGTACTGGCGTCCATATCTGAAAAAGGATATCAGACTGCTTAAGGGTGGTGCAGTGTAGGATGATGAAAATGTTACAGGAGATGGGAGGCAGATCCTATGAGGATAGGCCGAGTCAGTTGAGTCTGTTCAACCTGGAGAAAAAAAGGGATTGGGGGACATGATTGAAACTTTCAAATGTTTGAGGGGGATCAACAAATAGGACACAGAGGGACTCTTTAAACTGAGAAAGGGAAGGGACACGAGGGGGTACAGGCTAAGGTTGGAGGGATGCAGGTTCAGGAGGGAGATGAGGAGGCATTAATTCACTGAGTGCGTGGTGACCAAATGGAATGCTCTACCAGAGGAGGTGGTAGCATGTAGGATGGTGGGGAGTTTCAAGAGGGCATGGGACAGGGCAAAGTGAGGGGCAGTGTAAAGATTCAAGGGGAGAATGGAGGGTGGGGCAAGGCAAGGCAATTTTATTTGTAGGGTGCCTAACGATAGTTAAAATAAAACATTATAAAAACAACATAAATAGATAATACAATAATAATGCTAAATATAAATATGGCACTTTACAATAGATTAAAAAGGGGCCAGAATCACACAGCAGGGACAAGCACAGAATGTGCTCAAACAACTGAAAAAGCCAGGGCAAAGAGGTGGGCCTTCAGCCTCCGTTGAACAGCTCTACGGAGGGAGCCTCCTGGACAGAAGGTGGTAATGAGTAACACAGGGTCAGCCCAGAAACACTGAATGCCCGATCTCCTGAGGTCTTGAGTCGAACCCTGGGAATGTCTAGGAGGCCCCTCGAAGAGGAGTGGAGGGAGTGAGCAGGGTCACTGGTCTCAGGAGTTCTGATAGATAACCATGACCCAGTCCATATAGGGCCCTGAAGGTGAGAAGACCCACCTTGAAAAGGACCCTCCACCTGACTGGCAGTCAGTGCAGAGCCAGCGGGACCAGAGTGGTGTGACTGGACCTTGAATGGCCTGACAGCAGCTGGGCTGCCGAGTTCTGCACTAGCTGAGGTCTGCGGAGGGTCCCTCCCATGACCCTGAAGTATAGAGATTTGCAGTAGTCTAATCTGGAGGTCATGAAAGCATGCACTAGCATCAGCAGGTACACGGATGGAATGAGGGGCTTAATCCAGGCAATGTTCCACAGATGATAGAAACCACTACTGGCAACAGATGACACCTGGTCTTCAAAAGTCAATCTATTATCAAGGATCATGTCCAGATTTTGTACCCTCGGGGCAGCCACCAATGGAGCAGAATTCAGGAAAAGCACTGAGGCAGCCCAGGTAGTGGCCCATCATGTCCGTGACCATGCTTGATCACCAGTACCACCGTCTTAACCGGGTTAAGTCTCAGCCAGCTGGAGGCCACCCAGTCATTGATGTTAGCCAGACAGTTGTTAAGCACATCAATCACTCCTGATGTTCCGGGGGCCAAAGACAAGTACAGCTGGGTATCACCTGCATAACACTGAAACTCCATGCTGTACTGTTGAATGATGTCACCCAAGGGCATTATGTACACTACGAGCAACATCGGTGACAAGATTGAGACCTGTGGCACTCCACAAGACAGGACATTGGGGGGAGGAGAAATTCCCCATCACTACCCGCTGCACCCTGTTAGAGAGATAGGACTCATACCACCTGATGACAGTACCAGCGAGTCTATAAAACTCACAGAGCCGATCAAGAAGCACAATGGTGTCCACAGCGTCAAATGCTGAGGAGAGATCAAGGAGAACGAGCACTGACTTTTCTCCTCTATCTCTAGCCTTGAACAGGTCATTATGCACACTCACTAGAACTGTTTCTGTGCTGTGCGTAGCCCAAAAACCTGACTGAAATGGTCCATAGATATCTGAGGACACCAGGCAATCCTCAAGCTGATGTGCCACTAACTTCTCAACAACCTTGCCCAGAAAGGGCAAGTTGGAGATAAGATGGTAAGTTGCCAGGATGTCAGGGTCAAGGGAAGATTTCTTAAGGAGGGGCCTCACCAGTGCTTCTTTTAAAGTCACAGGGAGGACCCCTCCACCATAGAGTACCTTGCAATCCTGGCGAACACCAGGCCAACACCGGGGGGGGGGGAGCTGGGACAGCTGCAATATAAGGGTGATAGCTGCGCATACAAGCAGATTTGATAGACCGAGAGGCCTGATTCTGCTGGCAAGTTTTCATATGTTCCTAAAAGTGACCAGCTTTGCTATAGAGCTGTCTGTGTTTAAAAGTGCAAAACAAACTTCAAAGACTAACCACACAATGACCAATTAACTTTCATGAATTCTTTTTATTTTATTTTCTCTTATGGAGACCCAACAACTTCAGAACCCATTGTTTCACCCTACTGGGCTTTAGGGAGTGGGGCCCTTCCACTCACTCTATGTTGTGATCTTTTGTTACTTTCTTCCTGTTTTTAGTTGATTTTTATGCTATGAGCCATTTGTCTTCAAACTCCCCCTTTATTTTAAACTTATTTATCATAGAAAGACTTCATTTCTGCAGGCAATCGCCTGCTGTATTCACTCTTTTTATATTTTTGCATATTCAAATGCTGTGCATTTCCACAGAGTGGCGGCTGAGCCCCCTCTCCCGTTGGGCTCTGAAGTTGTTGGGCCTCATAAGAAAAAAGAAAAAAACCTCAAGAAAAATAACTGCTGCTTGTGTGACTTGTCTTTGAACTTCTCTTTGGATTTGACAACACTGCTCATTGGTCCAAAAATTCAAAACATTGGTAGCATTACTACTAAAGTGGAGTACCTGTTTGAACTTTGGATTTTGACTGTGTCTAAAAGTACCCAGCAATAAGCTGTAGTGCTGCCTGTGTGTAAATATGCCCAGCAATAGGCTGTAGTGCTGCCTGTTTCTAAATGTACCCAGCAATAGGCTGTAGTGCTGCCTCTGTGTAAATGTGCCAGCAATATGCTTTAGGGCTGCCTGTGTGTAAGAGTGCCTAGCAATTGGCTATAGTGCTACTTGTGTCTAAATGTACCCAGCAATAGGCTGTAGTGCTGCCTCTGTGTAAATGTGCCCAGCAATAGGCTGTAGTGCTGCCTCTGTGTGAATGTGCCAGCAATATGCTTTAGTGCTGCCTGTGTGTAAGAGTGCTTAGCAATAGGCTGTAGTGCTGCGTGTGTCTAAATGTACCCAGCAATAGTTTGTAGTGCTGCCTGTGTGTAAATATGCCCAGCAATAGGCTGTAGTGCTGCCTGTGTCTAAATGTACCCAGCAATAGGCTGTAGTGCTGCCTGTGTCTAAATGTACCCAGCAATAGTTTGTAGTGCTGCCTGTGTGTAAATATACCCAGCAATAGGCTGTAGTGCTGCCTGTGTCTAAATGTACCCAGCAATAGTTTGTAGCGCTGCCTGTGTGTAAATATGCCCAGCAATAGGCTGTAGTGCTGCCTGTGTCTAAATGTACCCAGCAATAGGCTGTAGTGCTGCCTCTGTGTAAAAGTACCCAGCAATAAGCTGTAGTGCTGCCTGTGTGTAAATATGCCCAGCAATAGGCTGTAGTGCTGCCTGTTTCTAAATGTACCCAGCAATAGGCTGTAGTGCTGCCTCTGTGTAAATGTGCCAGCAATATGCTTTAGTGCTGCCTGTGTGTAAGAGTGCTTAGCAATAGGCTGTAGTGCTGCTTGTGTCTAAATGTACCCAGCAATAGTTTGTAGTGCTGCCTGTGTGTAAATGTGCCCAGCAATAGGCGGTAGTGCTGCCTGTGTCTAAATGTACCCAGCAATAGTTTGTAGTGCTGCCTGTGTGTAAATATGCCCAGCAATAGGCTGTAGTGCTGCCTGTGTCTAAATGTGACCAGCAATAGGCTGTAGTGCTGCCTCTGTGTAAATGTGCCAGCAATATGCTTTAGGGCTGCCTGTGTGTAAGAGTGCCTAGCAATTGGCTATAGTGCTACTTATGTCTAAATGTACCCAGCAGTAGGCTGTAGTGCTGTCTCTGTGTAAATATGCCCAGCAATAGGCTGTAGTGCTGCCTCTGTGTAAATGTACCCAGCAATAGTTTGTAGTGCTGCCTGTGTGTAAATATGCCCAGCAATAGGCTGTAGTGCTGCCTGTGTCTAAATGTACCCAGCAATAGTTTGTAGTGCTGCCTGTGTGTAAATATGCCCAGCAATAGGCTGTAGTGCTGCCTGTGTCTAAATGTGCCCAGCAATAGGCTGTAGTGCTGCCTCTGTGTAAATGTGCCCAGCAATAGGCTGTAGTGCTGCCTGTGTCTAAATGTACCCAGCAATAGTTTGTAGTGCTGCCTGTGTGTAAATATGCCCAGCAATAGGCTGTAGTGCTGCCTCTGTGTAAATATGCCCAGCAATAAGCTGTAGTGCTGCCTCTGTGTAAATGTGCCAGCAATATGCTTTAAGGCTGCCTGTGTGTAAGAGTGCCTAGCAATTGGCTATAGTGCTACTTGTGTCTAAATGTACCCAGCAATAGGCTGTAGTGCTGTCTCTGTGTAAATGTGCCCAGCAATAGGCTGTAGTGCTGCCTCTGTGTAAATGTGCCCAGCAATATGCTTTAGTGCTGCCTGTGTGTAAGCGTACCGAGCAATAGGTTGTAGTGCTGCCTGTGTCTAAATGTACCCAGCAATAGCTTGTAGTGCTACCTGAGTGTAAATGTGCCCAACATGCTGTAGTGCTGCCTGTGTGTAAATGTGCCCAGCAACAGACTGTAGTGCATCCTGTGTCTAAACATGCAGAATAAAAGTTTTGATGATCATTATCCAGCAACACTTGTTTTTGTATAGCATCTATTTCCTATTATTTGTTGCTTTACTATGAACACAGCGACCCCCTGCGACCCAAAGTTTCACCCAACTCTGGGTGCCCAGGCACCCTGCACTTCACACTTGCTCCCTGGTTTCATAGCAACACCTCTGGGAGCATACATGGGTGATACAGCTCTGCGCACATCACATTGTGGGAGGATCAGTAGAGTGATGCACCAGCAGTACCGCCCATTCTGCAAGCACATAAAAATGCATCACTAAAGTGAGACACCCTCTTAGAACTTTTTGAAACTGCACCAGAGAAGGCCCAGGACATAGGAGCAAGGTAAATACAAGAGAAACTTTATACAAAGCTAAAGAATAAATGTTTGATGGTAAAACAAATGTAAGGTGTTTGCAACTAATGACTAGTTTTTATAGAATTGTAACATTTATATCTCCAGCTCCTGCACAAAAATAGCCCAAAAGGGCAACAAAAACTTTAAAGGCCCTAGCTGCAAAGTAAATAGATTATGGCAGGCTATTTAGAAGCCCTACACATGAATCAATAAGAAACAAGAAAAGTAAGTAATAATAAAACAGATACTGCAGTACAAAGTCAAGCAATAGTGGCCATGACTGTAGAGTTATATTTTACTGCTGCTTTTAACTTCAAGGAACATTCATATGTCATTACATGCAAATTAAAATTGCTAAGAAAATGTTAAGATGTATATTATATTCTGTGTATGCACTGATTGAGTGTAAAGAAATGTAAGACAAAAACAATAATAGAACCATTACTAGTAAACATTATGAGAAATACTAAGCTCAGAAGATAGATGTTCCTTAGCATTTACATGAGCTGAAAAAGTGTTTAACTGCTAAGTCATTATACACAGAGATAAAATGAAATTGTAACTAAATGCATCGCTTTAGTCCATAGGGAACTAGTAAGCTTACTGAACATCTTTATTTATCTAACAGACTAAAAGTGAAAAACAGTCACCAAAATATCATAAAGAGGATATATGTGTGAGACTGAACAGCAGCTGAATATGAGATTCAGTTTTTATATGTAACTCGTAAGGTGGCTACTAGTACAGCTTTGAATATGAAGAGCTTTAACAGTAATGGCAAGACAAATGTTTATATGGATAAACTTAGTAGCTGATAAATTTTATGCTGATGAAACAATATTGTATTCCTATGAAATTTACTTAAACCATGGTGATTAATTTATTTAGTCTTTAAAGAGACAGTAACGCATTATGATGGAAAGAGACAATGTTTATCGTTGCCTTACAGTGATTAACCATCAACTGATATATAAATCTACACATTAATATTATGCCAACATGCAATATTGTCTGATATGGACAAATATTGTCTTATCAAAAATATAAATATAAATAATAAAAAAAATTAGTACAGGAAAATAACTATTATGTTTGTATGTTTATTTAGATCCTTGCCCCTGATGAAGTCCAGAGTTGGGTGAAACATTGGGTCACAGGGGATTGCTGCATTCACAGTAAAGCAACAAATAAAATAAAATAGATTTCATACAAAACGAGTGTGGCTGGTTGATGAACAGCAGAACTTTTTCTCTGCATCTTGGAATCCATACTACCAGCCCTCCACATAAACTTTTAGGACTTATCCATAACCAAAAGGTACCCACCTGATGAATGTTCTGTGTCTAAATATGGCAGAAATAGGCTCTAGTACTGCATGTCTGAAACTGTGCCCATCAATAGGCAATAGTGTTGCCTGTGTATAAATGTGCCCAGCAACAAACTGTAGTGCTGCCTGTGTCAAAATGTGCCCAGCAATATATTGTAGTGCTGCCTGCATCTAAAGGTACCCAGCAACAGGTTGTAGTACTGCTGTGTGTAAACATGCCCAGCAATATGCTGTAGTGCAGACTGTGTGTAAATGTACCCAGCAATAGGCTGTAGTAGTGCCTCTTGTAAATGTTCCCAGCTTTAAGCTTTAGTACTGCTGTGTGTAAATATGCCCAGCAACAGGCGGTAGTGCTACCTGTGTCTAAATGTACCCAGCTAAAGGCTGTAGTGCTGCCTGCATGTAAATGTGCCCAGCAGTAGGCTGTAGTACTTACTGTGTCTAAATGTGCCCAGTGATAGACTGTAGTGCTACTTGTGTCTAAATGTACCCAATAGGTTGTAGTACTGCCAGTGTGTAAATGTGCCCAGCAATTGGATGTAGTGGCGTCTGTGTCTAAATGAGCCCTGCAATAGGTTGTAGTACTGCCTGTGTGTGAATGTGCTCAGCAATAGGCTGTAGTATTGCCTGTGTGTGAATGTGCCCAGCAATAGGCTGTAGTGCTACCTCCATGTAAATGTGCCCAGCAATAGATTGTAGTGCTGCCTGTGTCAAAATGTGCCTAGCAATAGACTGCAGTGCTGCTGTGCCTAAATGTGGCCAGAAGCAGGCTGAAGTACTGCTCTGTGTAAATATGCCCAGGAATAGGCTGTAGTGTAGACTGTGTGTAAATGTATCCAGCAATAGACCATAGTATTGCTATGTGTAAATGTGCCCAGAAATAGGCTGTAGTACTGCTGTTTGTAAATATGCCCAGAAACAGGCTGTAGTGCTGAATGTGTCTAAATGCGCCTAGAAATCCGGTTCTGGTTTTGGCTTTAAATGTTATCATTTGTCCGTTGCTAGACGTAGAGTGGGTCTGCTTTCTGGAGCGAGAGAGATGCCATTTGGTCCTCTTTTTTAGACTTTCAGGTCCTGTTTTGGGTTTCACCG
The DNA here is from genome assembly GCA_016271365.2 of Neoceratodus forsteri. NCBI lineage: Eukaryota > Metazoa > Chordata > Ceratodontiformes > Ceratodontidae > Neoceratodus > Neoceratodus forsteri. The sequence goes on along the minus strand of CM057458.1, from coordinate 299,722,402 downwards.
TTTTGCCACTCAGTGGTGGTTTGACGTTGGGTGGGCTTTGCTTCCTGGTTTTGGATCTGGAGAGAGATGCCGGTCGGGCTTCTCTTTTGATGTTCTCCTGTGGATTGGCAGGAGTTCTTGGAGAGGAGATGCCAGTTGGGTTTTTTGTCTCCTCCATGGACTGAGGTGGGGACTTTGCGTCTTGCATTCTGTTCCCTACAGTGGAAGCATTTTTGATCATGTGGAGGGTGAGGAGTTATTGATCAGCTTTGAAGTGTATTTGGAGGAGCTCTGGATACTGTGAATGCTGGCGAGAGTCGACTGAGGATCTTTTTTGATCGGGGCTCTGTTGGAGATTGTAGGTATCCCCTTTGACCATCCTGAAACTTCAGGTGGACATTTCAGCAACTTATCTACTCTGTCTGGTGCTCTTTAGGGTTTGCCACTCCACAGGGGGTTGGGGTATTTTCCAGTCGGGGAACTGAATGGAGTACCTTGCTCTCTTGGACCAAGGAAATTGCTGCAATAGTGGCTTTTCTCATGGTCCTTTGGTGTGAGTGGCATTAACTGCCCTGATGTGCTCTTGGCAGGGAGTAAAGGGGTTGGAATGTGTTTTGGACAAAACCTTTTCGTGGATTTTTGATCCTGCTGTATAGAGTTTTTGTAGATCTCCTCCTTGAACTGTTTTCCCTTTTGGGTTTACTTGGCTGCCCTCCTTGGACTTGGACTTTCGGAACCTACGTGGATTTTTGTATTTCTTTCAAGATGTTGCTGACTGCTGTCTTCTTTTTGGACTTTGATTTGGACACTCTGGTGGTGAGAGGACCCTGGGTCCATAAACTTTTGTTTGTTTTTCATTTCCTTTTGTTTATTTGACTTTACAGCTTGTGTCCTTCTCCTAGCAGTGAGAAAGACTAATATTATTCCTCCTCAGTTGTGAGATAATTTGGGGGGAGTTCATATTCCTTTTTTGTTTAAAATTGTATGTTTTCATATTGGTCTGGCAGTGAGAGTGCCAGTGCACCCTCTTTCCCCGGTGATGAGAGGAGTGGGGGGAAGGGATTATGCAGGAACTTATTATTTATTTTTGTTTAAATGTGTATGTTATTGAAATTGTATATTTAATTTTGTTTATTTTAGTAGGACTGTTAGTTTAGGTTAGTTTAAATATTTTGGGTTGGGTTAAGCTTTTGCTTTTGTTTAATTTTCGATAAGTTTAGGGATTATTTGATAATTTTTAATGTTATAAGATTGTGTTTTTGTGTTTTAATGTTTATTATTTTAGTTAAGTAGTGACATGTGCTGGCCTTTATCCCCCATGGTGGTGCACTATTCATCCTCCTTTCTTCACGCCCTCCGCCCCTTTTATACTCCTCCCTTACAATTTGACATCTATCAGCAGTGTAGAGCATTAGGGATTGCTCGTGGGAGAGTGAGAGGGGTGGGGGTTCACGAACAAGGGAGGATGAACGAGTGGAGCCATCGTATTAGGGTTATTAAGTCCAGAAGGCGCCCTAGGAGGAAATGGAATCCAGATCAGGGTTTGCCTTGTCTGGAATCCATTCTCATGGGTAGTACTGGTTTCAGTAGGCAAATATGCCCGACAACCTTTGAGGTTTGTTCAGCTCAGGCGGTGTTATTCAATGCCAGGTCTATTAGGAACAAGACCACCATTATTGCTGATCTTGTTGGCTCAGCTGACCTGGCTTGCATCACTGAGTCCTGGCTGGATGAAAATTCTGGCCCTTTAGTGGAGGCCATGATTCTGTCTGGGTACTCGGTGATATACCGCCTGAGATTGGGCTGCAGGGGAGGGGGGGATTGCAGTCTGTTTCAAGACCGAATTGGGCCTCATGAATGTAGTAGTAGGTGAAGCTGAGTCCTTTGAGTGTACAGTTGTAGCAGGTGTAGGCGTTTGAATCGTTCTCATCTACCGTCCACTCGGAGATGGGAAACGCTTCTTACAGGAAGTAGCAGACTTCCTCGTCGACATGTCGTTTGAGTCACCCAGATTGATGGTGCTGGGTGACTTCAGTGCCTGGGTCAATTACAAACTCTCACAATTTAGTAACTACTTCCTTCAGCTAATGTTTTTTTGGGGCCTTACAAACGTAGTTTCCACTGCTACGCACAAATCTGAACACTCTCTGGACTTAGTCTTCCTTCTAGGGATTGATGTATCCGACGTGGGGGTGGAACCAGTCACTTGGTCTGACCACTACACCGTGAGGTTCAATTTTTGCACCCCCCTTTAGAAGGCCATCCCTTGTGGAGATGGTCAGGTACTGCCCATTATGGAATGTTACTTCACAAGGCCTAACGGCGGTCCTTGACCTATCATCCCCCGTGTTGGTAAGCAGTAACCCAGAGGCACTGGTGTTGGCCTGTAATGAGGCCATCATGGTTGCCCTGGATTTTATTGCTCCTGTTCATGAGCGCTCCCTATCCCTTCACTCCAAGGCCCCTTGGTTTGATGGGACTCTGAGGGAGATGCGGAGACAAGGGCGAAGGTTAGAGCGTTGTTGGTATAAGTCCACCCTTGAAGCAGACTGCCTTAGATTGCTAGAACATTATGCTAGCTATCAATCTGCAATCACCCATAAGAAGGCAGAATTCCTGTCCAGGGAGATTGCAGTTGCTCAGAATTGACCAGCTCAGCTGTTTCGAACTGTAGATAGACTGTGCAACCCAGCCTGTCTGCAAGCTCGGAAAGCTTTTTCGCAAATAGAGTGCGATGAGCTTGCGCGATACTTTGCAACTAAGGTGGCTGACATCAGGGTGGACTTGTGTCCGACAACCTCTAAGGGTGATGTTGTAGGAGCGTGTGAGAACACAGTGCCTCTGTTCTCTTGGAGTTCCTTTTGTCGACCTGAGTTTATGGATATTATGAGGTTCATCCATAGTGTGCACCCCACAAGCTATAGCTTGGACCCTGGACCGACTACCCTAATTTTGGGTTGTGTTGATATCATTGGTCCAGTTTTGGCGCAAATAGTCTGATGCTTCTTGGAGTCAGGTGAGTTTCCTAGCTCCCTGAAAGTGGCAGTGGTGACACCTTTCTTGAAGAAAACTTCCTTAGACCCAGACTGTTTTTCCAGCTACAGACCTATCTCTAACCTTCCCTTTATTCGGAAGGTTATTGAAAAGGTTGTAGCTGCCCAATTGGATGACCATTTAACCATCCATAGTATCTAAAAATCCTTCCAGTCTTGTTTCCGTAAAAGACACAGCACCAAGACTGCACTGGTTTGGGTGCTTTATGATCTTCTGAGGGCAAGGGATCAAAAGAGACGTTCCATCTTGGTTCTCCTTGACCTCTCTTCAGCTTTCAACACTGTGGATCACATGGTGTTGTTAGCATGCCTGAGGCAAATCTGTGGAATGTCGGGAACCGTTTTGCAATGGTTCACTTCATTCCTTACTGGGAGATCACAAAGAGTTGTGTCAGGGATTTTTTCCTCTGGCCCAATCTCTTTGTTGTGTGGAGTGCCTCAGGGTTCTGTACTATCACCCATGTTATTTGCAGTGTATATGCTGCCCCTCGGAAATATTATAAGATGGCATGGGCTGAGGTTTCACTGCTATGCAGATGATATCCAGCTATACCTGTCTTTCACACCTGACCAAGATGGAGCTCTCTCTGTGTTTAACAACTGTCTGGGGGAAATCCAAGACTGGATGGATTCTAGTTCGTTAAAGTTGAACTCGAAGAAGACTGAGGTTTTGGTGGTGGACCCGGGTGGTCAGATTGAGCGGTCCTATACTGGTGCGCCTTCTGGAATATTTCTTGGTGGCGTGTCGCTACAGACCTCTGAACGGGTGCGTAACCTTGGGGTGATCCTTGATGATAGGCTGACTTTTCAATCTCAGGTGTCAGCCTTCATCAGGACTTCCTTTTACCATCTTAGGAATATTGCTAGGGTTAAGCACCTTGTTCCATCTGACTCCTTGCCAACGTTGGTCCATGCCTTTGTGTCCTTGCACCTAGACTACTGCAACGCCCTTTACTTTGGGCTTTCTGGGGTTGAAATCCGCTGCCTACAGCTGATGCAGAACACTGCAGCCCGGGTTTTGACTGGGACAAGTAGGTCCTGTCATATTACCCTGGTGCTGTGCGAACTGCACTGGCTTCCTATACAGTGGCGGATCACCTTTAAAGTCATTTTATTGACTTTTAAAACCCTTCGTGATCAGGGTCCGTCCCATCTGAAAGACCTACTAGTTCCTTACTGCCCTGGCCAATCGCTATGCTCGGCCGACATGGGGTTGCTGGAGATTCCAAGAGTGAGTTTAAAATCTTCAGGCAGCAGAGCATTTTCTCATGCTGCACCCACTCTTTGGAATTCTCTACCATGCCAGTTACGGGGAGTGCACCTCCGTGGAGATATTTAAGAAAGAATTAAAATCTTATTTATGGAAAATGGCCTTTCTGGAGAGTTAAGTTAGCTGTAATATGATTGGAATTTTACTGTAATTTATTATGTTTTTATGACGTATTTTATGATGTATTTTTATATGTTTTCATGTTTTGTATTGAAATTTGAATTTATGATATTAACTTGTTTAGCGCCTTGATGTATTGAAAGGCGCTATATAAATAAAATTATTATTATTATGATAGTACAGCCTGTGTGTAAATGTGCCCAGCAATAGGGCCATAGTATTGCCTCTGTGTAAATGTGCACAACAATAGGCTGTAGTGCTGCCTGTGTGAATGTGCCCAGCAGCAGGCTGTAATGCTGCCTTTGAATAAATGTACCCAGCAATAGGCTATACTACTGCCTGTGTCTCAAAGTGCCCAGCAATAGGCTGTAGTGCTGCCTGTGTCCATTAATAGGCTGTATTGCTGCCTGTGTTCTAATGTACCCATTAATAGGCTGTAGTGCTGCCTGTGTCCTAATACACCCATTATTAGGCTATAGTGCTGCCTGTGTGAATGTGCCCCACAAAAGGCTGTTTTGCTGCCTGTGTCCTAATGTGCCCAATAATAGGCTGTAGTGCTGCCTGTGTCCTAATGTACCCATTATTAGGCTATAGTGCTGCCTGTGTCAATGTAATGAGAAATAGGCTGTAGTTCTGAAAAACACAATATAGGTGTGCTCGAAAAAATGAAGTTAACAGGAGCTGCTGTTGCCAAAGGCTAGGAACACCATAATAACACAAGAAGAAGCAGCAGCGCTACAGAAGGCTCCAAAAACAAATAAAACATTTAACGACACGCTTCCATACAAATGATTACCCTGGTGTTTCGAGGGATCCCGGCCCTCTTCATCACCCCCTGATAAAGTGGACCTGGATCCCGTGAAATGCCGAAGTAATTGTTTGTATGGAATCTTGTCAATAAATGCCTTATTTGTTTTTGGAGCTTTGTGTAATGCTACTTCTTCTTGTGTTACATAAGCTGTAGTGCTACCTGTGTGTCAATGTGCCCAGCAATAGGCTGCAATACTGCCTGTGTGTAAATGTGCTCAGCAACAGGCTGTAGTGCTGCCTGTATCTGAATGTGCCCAGGAACAGGCTATATTGCTGCCTGTGTCTAAATGTGCCCAACAACAGACTGTAGTGCTTCATGTGTCAAAATGTGCCCGACAACTGGCTGTACTGCTGCCTATGTGTAAATGTGCCAAGCAACAGACTGTATTGCTGTCTGTGTCTAAATGTGTCTAGCAAAAGGCTGCAGTGTTACTTGGGTCTAATTGTCCGGTATTCACAGAGAGAGAGAGAGCAGGTTAACTCACACCACCCCATCAACAGTCACAAGAAAAGAAAACAAGACCCTTAGAAGAACTGATACTAAGGCTGGCCCGTTAGCGCAGCGGTTAGATTTCTGCTTATGGCACCAGCGACCCAGGTTCAGGAACGAGCCCGGGAGCCGGAGGGTTGGCCAGGGGGAGGAGGCTTGAGCATCCCAGGGACAGCTCATCTTCTCCGGGGGGGTAGTGACTCAGAGCTTGACTGGCCCCAGGCAGAGGTCTGGGGAATAGTAAGCACCAAGGTAGACATGGGGGGGAGGACATCATGGATGATGGCACTAAGCATCATGATGTTAAGGCACATGTGACACCTGTAAGAAAGGAGGAAAAACACCTGCCAGCTCCAAGGAGATGGTGCACCGAGTATGGCTCCGATGTGCTCCCACCTGCCTAATTGCACTGAGCCCGAGACTTGGAATTGTTCGGGGTGTATCCCTGCCTGGGGGGAAAACCATGGCTGTATGGGGGAACAGGACAGTGCAGGTAAGGTGGGTTGCAGGAGTGGACTCCACTGGCACTCCTGTTGAAATGGAGCTGGTAGGGATGAGAGGCGAGAAAGAGAAATTTAAAAAACACAAAAAAAATGATATTATGATTTATACATAAGATAAGGAATGTTCTTAAAACTTAAGATTGTCAAAACAAAGGAGTGGATCAAGAGATTGGTTCTGAACTTGATACAGCCAAAGCACTGAGGAAGGAGTTTTTCTGAAAAGTTTGCATTTATTGTACTGTATCATGTGTATCAGATGTACTCTTTACTGAAACATATTCTTAAAGAGTAAAAAGAAACCTTTTATACAACGTTATTGTCTGGGCGAGTGGGCTCATTTCATACCAATCTGTCTGTAGTGTTTATATTCTGTGATTGGTTCTGGCTGCTCCCTGATTAATCTTTCTCCCTTGCACCGAGGTTGGCTGGACTGGATACCGTATTTCCATGTGTGTAAATGTGCCCACCAATAGGCTGTAGTGCTGCCTGTGTCAAAATGTGCCCAGCAAATATCGACCCGGTTACAGAGAGGGCTGAGGTATTACTGCCTCTCCTCCTGTCATGCCGGTGACCCATGTTCATGGTGCGAGTGGGTCACCGGGGGATGGCTGGGGAGGGAGAGGATAAAGCATCCAGAGGACAGCTCTCCTCCCTTGGGGGAGGGTGGGGACATGGACTGGCACTTGCCTGACCCCTATTGGTGGCTGGGGACCGGCAGGCCAGGTCTCACAATGTGGGGGTGGAGGTGAAGAACAGCATGTGGATGCGTGTGCGGTGCATCACTGGCGGCATTTCACGCTCCCTGCTGCATCAAGAAAATTGGATGAAGTGGTCCTGCCATGCAGGATGATGATAGTTTCCCCCCTCCAGTGATCCGCCCAAAGAGGACACCTCCTGAGCTGGATCCATGCCAATGGGTTGAGTCACTCCCCACCCCCTGCCATGAAGAGTAAGTCATGGGGGCAATAGGGAAGGGGGTCCCTGATCCTTGGGGATGGTGGGGGGGTACATCAGAGGTGGCCAAGAGGACCCATGGGAGAAAAATACCAAGAAAAAAAAATGTGTCCTGCAATAGATTGTAATTCTGCCTGTATCAAAATGTGCCCAGCAGTAGGCTGTAGTACTGCCTGTATGTAAATGTGCCCAGCAATAGGCTGTAGTGCTGCCTGTGTCTGAACATGCCCAGAAACAAGCTATTCTGCTGCCTGTGTGTAAATGTGCCCAACAACAGACTGTAGTGCTGGGTATAAATGTGCCCAGCAATCGGCTGTTCTGCTGCCTGTATGTTAATGTGCCCAGCAACAGACTGTAGTGCTGCCTGTGTCTAAATGTGCCCAGCAATTGGCTGTAGTACTGACAGTGTGAAAATGTTCCCAGCAATATTCTGTAGCACTGCCTGTGTGTAAATGTGCCCAACAATAGGCTGTAGTACTGCCCGTGTGTGAATGTGCCTAGCAACAGGCTGTCATGATGCCTGAGTGTAAATGTCCCCAGCAATAGGCTGTAGTTCTGCTTGTGTGTGAATGTGCCCAGCAACAGGCTGTCATAATGCCTGTGTGTAAATGTACTCAGCAATAGGCCTTAGTGCTGCCTGTGTATAAACGTGCCCAGCAATAGATTATAGTGCCGCCTGTGTCTAAATATGCCCAGCAACAGGACAAAGTACAGTTCTGTGTAAATATGCCCAGCAATAGGATGTAGTGCAAACTGTGTGTAAATGCACCCAGCAATAGGATGTAGTACTGCTGTGTGTAAACATGCTCAGAAATAGGCTGTAGTGCTGCCTGTGTCTGTATGTACCCAGCAATAAGCCATATAGTATTGCCTGTGTGTAAATGTGCCCCAGCAATAGGCTATAGTACAGCCTGTGTGTTAATGTGCCCAGCAATAGGCTGCAGTGCTGCCCGTGTGTATAATTGCACCTAGCAATAAGCCATAGTATTGCCTGTGCGAATGTGCCCAGCAATAGGCTGTAGTGTTACCTTTGTCTAAATGTCCCAGCAGTAGGCTATACTACTGCCTTTGTCTGAAAGTGCCCAGCAGTATGCTGTAGTGCTGTCTGTGTGATTGTGCTCAGCAACAGGCTGTAGTGTTGCCTGTGTGATTGTGCCCAGGAATAGTCTGTAGTGCTGCCTGTGTGACTGTGCACAGAAATAGGCTGTAGTGCTGCCTCTAAATGTATCCAGCAGTAGGCTGTACTACTGCCTTTGTCTGAAAGTGCCTAATAATATGCTGTTGTGCTGCCTGTGTGGTTGTGCCCAGCAATAGGCTGTAGTGCTGCCTATGTCCTAATGTACCCTTTAATATACTATAGTACTACCTGTGTGAATGTGCCCAGCATTAGAGACTTCACATGCTAACATGGGCGTCCTTCGCAATTGGGACACATCTTACAACAATATTTGTAGATTTGCCCTTTCTGCTCCCCACCTTACACATCGCTGCCATCTCTATACTGCCTTGAAATGGCTGTCTCCTAATGCCCTTCGTTCATACTCCCTAGGCTGTTTTGTTGACTCCATAACCAGAACACTTCTTCCTGCCTCTCTGGGGGACATGTTTACCCCGGTCTCTCACTCTCGCTCCCTCAGGTCCTCAACCTCCCATTACTATCTACTCAGACTTGCTCCATGAAAATGGGTGAACAAGCCTTCTCCTACTTTGCTCCTAGGTTGTGGAACTCTCTCCCATGCCATGTCAAGAACTCTTCATCCCACCTTACTTTTAAACATGCCCTATTTTCCCACCTCCTTGTTTCTGAAACCTGTGACTGCACTTAACATCTTTCCTGTCCCTTCCCTTGTCACTTCTCTCGACGTTGACTACTTGTTTGTGACCTACCCACCCTTCAGAATTGCCATTTGTCTTGAGTTCTTCCTGCCTCCCCTATCCCTTGGCCTGATGTATGTGTCTATCATGTTATCCTAGTCTAGCATGTTTTGGGGAAATTTGCAGTTAGCTGTGCCTACAGGACTGCTCACTCCCAGCTAGGCATCCTGAATGTTTGCTTACTGCCTGTTGTTATTAATGACATGATACAATGCTGGCTGTTATCCATGTTTTGTATTTATGGCAGTCCTCTGTTAATGTATTTTGTACACAGTTCCACTGCACTTACCTGATTGTTTATCACTACTGTTATGATTTTGTACTCTGCTGTATTGACACATTGTACTCTCCCGGATCATGCCTGAAAATAGGCAGGTTATGTTGCCTAGTGCACTTACCCAGTTACCAAATACAAATAAATCCTTGCCTGGATTAAATTGGGTAAACCAAACAGGAACTACAAGATCTGAAAAGCAGTATTTAAATATATTTGAACAAACTGGACATGAACAAATTGTATTGGAAAACACCAGAACAGAAAGTACCCTAGACATAATCTTAACAAACATGGGGGACTCTGTAATTTTTTTTTATTTATTTGTTTTTGTTAACCGGGTAAGGCACACTAGACAGCCAAGTGCCTATTTTCAGGTGCGACCCGGGAGGGTTACATAGGTAGAAGCAATACAGGAGTCAGTTACATACAGTTGAGCAAAAAACAGGCTTAACAGGAATCAGATAGGCGGCTGACAGTATAAGTCAAATTTAGCAAACAAGAAAATAACAGTCATAACCTGGAATGAATAAGGAAGCAAGACATCGTTAGAGTTGATTAGGACATGAATACACACGATTGTGGAACATACAAAATGATTGTGGGATATATATGGTGGGCTTGGCAGTGAGTAGCAAGATACATAACAGGAACGAATTAGTGCAAACAGAAGTAAGTGCGGGGGGTAGGGGACAGAGACAGGAAAAACAGGGGTGGGAGGAAACCAGTGGGGGGACTGGATGGAATGGGTTAAGCCAATTGGGAGGGAGGGGTAGGGAGGGAGAATAGTGAGCAGATGTCCAGTACGGAATTCACTACTAGTTCTGGAGGGTAAGTGCAGTGGGCGCTGAGAGCCCTCAGGACACAAGTAGATAAGGTGGACTACGAGGTACAAGGACATGTGGAGGAAGGTTTCAGGAAGTACCAAAGGGAGGTTTTGAAGCGGTGATTAGAGGAGGAGGACCAGGTGTGGGCTGGAAGTGAGTTCCAGATTTTAGTGGCGTAGTTAGTGAAGGCCCGATCTCCCATGAGGGACTGAGTTCTAGGAACCAGCCGATCTAGTGCCGCCCTCGATCTTTGATGATAGGATGGGGGGCCAGGGTTGAGGAGAGGGGCGAGGGCAGAGGGGGTGGCTAATCTGATGATGTTGTGAATGAAATTTACAAGCACGAGGGTGCGGTGCTTGTCTGGAGGGAGCCACTCCAGATGGGTGTAGAGATCACAGCAGTGTGTGAGGGGAGGAGCGGAGAGGGCGAAGCGGCAGATGTTATTGTAGGCTGTGTCTCATTTCTGGAGGCTGGATATGGGTACAGGGGCAAAGGTAACCAGCCCATAGCAGAGTGTAGGGAGGAGGACCCCTCTGGCTAGGGACCATATGAGCTGCTGGAGTTAGGCAGTTTTTGGCTCTGTAAGCGAGGCCGAGCTTACAATTTGTAGCCTTGCAGACATTCCGAATTTGCAGGGTAAGATCAAGCTGTGGATCCAGGGTGATGCCCAGGTACTTGACTGCAGCCACTGTCTGCAGGGGGGAGCCATCAGCTCTATGTATTTGAAGGGGGGTGAGGCATGATTTTATCTTGTTCTGTGAACCAAAAAGCATTGCTTGGGTTTTCTTAAGGTTGATGGTGAGTCTATGTTCCACCAACCAGGACTGAATGCAATTGAAGTCTGCATTTAGTTGGGAGTTTATGGTGGCTAAGTCCTGGGCACTGGCCAGGATGACAAGGTCATCCGCATACAGGGTGGTATGCCCATGGACAGTGATGGATGGAAGTTCGTTGATGAAGAGGGAGAAGAGGGTTGGGCCAAGGACAGAACCCTGGAAGACCCCGCAGCGGACAGGAGAGAAGGTGGAGTGGGTGTGATTAAAGTTGGTGTACTGCTGCCTGCCGGAGAGGTAGTTGAGGAACCACACATGGGCGGAGGGGAGAAACCAAGGGATAGGAGAGTGGAGCAGAGGAGGAGTGATCAACCCTATCGAAGGCTTTGGAGAGATCCACAAAGATGGCTCCAGTAAGGTTTCCCTGGTCTGCAACAGTTCTGATAGTTGAGGTGACTGCAGCGAGGGCAGTGGACATGCTATGCCCTTTTCTGAACCCATGTTGAGCTGGAGAGAGGAGGTTGTGGTTCTGTATGTACTGGGATAGCTGGGAGGCCACAATTTTCTCAAGAATTTTGGAGGCAGCAGACAGTATGGCAATGGGACGATAGTTCTGGGGATCCTTGGGGTTACCTTCGCCGCTTTCCTGATATCAGAGATGATCCTGGAGTTAAGGGAGACATTAAAGATGTGTGTGATGGGCCTTGCAAGGTGGTGGGCCCCTAGTCTGAGCAGTTTTGGCTCAAGGCTGTCATGACCTGTCCTGCTGTGAGGGGAGACGCTGGTGAGGAGCTTCTGGGTCTTGTAAACAGACACTTGTTGGAGGTAGAGTGGTGGTCAGGAGTTTGATCCAGGAGGTGGGGAGTCAGGGGGGCTTGGGGCAGTGGACTGGGAAGGTGGGGCAGATAGTTCAGAGAACAGGGTGTTAAAGGTATTAGAGATAGTATCGGGGTTATTACAGCTGACCCTGCCAATGAGTAAGTCAGTGACTTGCACTCTGACAGACCCACCAACCACGCTTCTGATATTCTGCCAGAAACTCCTCGGGTTGCTGGCTAAGGAGAGCAGGGTGGATTGGCAGTACTCGCTTTTTGCAGAGCAGATGGCTTTTTTGCATGAGTTTCTGAGGGTCCTGTACACAAGGAGATCAGTGTTGCTTTGGGAGGCCTTGAAGGTCACCCAGCATTTGTCCCTGAATTTCATAAGGGAGAAAAGGCCCCCGTGAAGCCATTTGGTAACAGCGCCCCTCACTCGCCTCCTGATGAGGGGAGCGTGTTCTGAATGGGGATGAATTTAGTAAGGAATTCATCCAGAGCTCGTGCTGGGTCATCTAGGGCAATGACCCCTGACCAGTCAACTAGTGTGAAGTCTGAGAGGAAATGATGAGTATTAAACTTGGAGTAATCCCTCATCTGGATCACTTTACTGGGGATTTTAGTCTGTGAGATGCCCCATATGCAGAAGATAGGTGAGTGGTTGGAGATGGCATCAGGGAGGATACCGGAGGATGTGATCGTGTTAGGTCTGTTGGTCAGGATCCAGTCGATTAGAGACCCTTTAGCCCCCCGGGAGGAGGGCCTGGTAGGCTCTGTGATGACCTGGCTCAGGGCATGACCCGAGAGCAGAGGCTTATATAGTTTGCGGTTGGGTGCCAGCCAGTCTAAATTGAAATCACCTATGACTAGGATTTCATTGGAACCCACTATGTCACTAGTACTGTGAAGAAAAGAGGAAAGTCCTTGCAGTCTGCCCTTGGGTGGGTTGTAGGTACATATCAGGTGTAATTTCTTTGTGTGCCCAAGAAGGAGAAGGGCATGTAGGTACTCAATGGGGGGGGGGAGTTTGGTGGGAGATCAATGGTGGACACATCAAGGTGTGCTTTGTAATAGAGTAGCACCCCGCCACCCTGTTTGTTGCCCATGTGATCATGTCTGATATGGCTGTACCCCGCGAGGTTAAACATGGCGTCCGGGATCTGGGGCTTCAGCCAAGTTTCGGAGATACCCAAGATATCTGGATTGTAGTGGGCAACCCAGGCAGTCAGTTCTGCCAGCTTTGCTGAAAGGCTGCGAACGTTTAGGTGGGCAATTTTTAGCCCTTTTGTAGAGTGCCAGGCAGGGGATGAGTTGGGAGAAGGCAGGGGTACCGGCTGGCTTGAAAGATTGTCCGTGACCCTGGAAGGTCCAGGGGGGAAGGTGAGCAGTCATGGTGAGAGTAGGTGAAAAAGAACTGCCTGTTGGGGCAGAAGGAGGGCAAGGGGCTGCTAAAAGGATAGCCAGGAAGCAAGAGCTGGGGAGGAGCAGGGGGCAATGCAAAGGCAGGGGTGAAGTTCAAAATAGGAATGCTAGAAATGAGAGAGAAAAAAGAAACAGAGCAGGGCGTTGCAGGTAAGTCACAGGGGTGGCTGCGGTGAAAGAGAGAAAAAAGAAGAAAAAGACCTGAGATAAGATGTTGCAAGTGAGTCACAGGGTGGCAGCAGCTTCAGAAAGAGAGAAGAAAACAGGCTTGGGATATAAAGGGACACTGCAGAGTTGAAGCAAGAAAGGCAACTAAGGGGGAGTAGAATAGGCTTGGGTGGAAAGGCGGCCACTAGTGTTGGCAAAAGATAACCTGCAGATGGAGAACTGGGCTGATAGGTTATTTGCAGCCCCACATGATCTCCACCTGCCTATAAATGGAAGAGCCAACCAAGGGTAGTGGTGGGGATGGTGGGGTGCATTTGGTGGGGCTAGACCTTCTACACCAACGAAAACTGCAGCAGCAGCCTGTACTGGACAGGTAAGAGGCTTGCAAAAGTTAATGGTGTAGGAGGCCTGGGAAAATTAAGGTCCGTGGCTGAGCTGCACCTCACAGTAAATTGTTATGACAATGTAGTCTTTGTTTGAAGGTGGAAAAGGTGCCAAGGCGTAAGAAAAAACAGTCTGTACACCGCTGGTGAGCAGGGCAGTGCTTTACCTAGCAAACATTCTGTGGGGAGTCCTTGCTTGCTATGGGGGAGGGCAGTGGAGCGCCCTCGTGACCTCCGCTCCTTGGGGGTTCGAGAATCTGTGGAAGGACAGAGGAGAGTTACTGTTAAGAAGGCAGGAGAGGGACTTCCGGTGACGTCATGAGCGAGTAAACAGCTCAGACGCGAGGCTCCCCTATATCCTGCTCAAAATAAAGAATTTTAAACGGGGCAATAGCATTTAAATTAATAGAAAACCGCCAGTACAGACGCCAAAAATGCCCAAGAAGCGAGGGGCAGATAAATCGTGTATAGCGACTCTACCAGATGGAGACAGATCAAGACTTGAGGAGTCGATAGCGAGGACTCGCTGGTTTCTTCGGCCTCCGCCAAAGCACAGCCCTGGGTGATCATGTCCGCATGACATCCTGCAGAAACAAATGACGCTGATGCTTGCTGAGATCCAGGAGTTTCGCGAAAGAAATGTGAACAACAGTTACGCCATCAGAACAGATCTTAATAAACTGGAGAAAGCGGCAGGATGGTGCAGAAGAGCAACTCACCACCACCCAAAGGCAGCGTGGACACAGTCAGAAGGGCCATAGCCAACTACACCCACATTCAGACCCTTCAAGAGCGGGCAGAGGATGCAGAATGTAGAAGTCGGCTAGTCAATATTAGGAGTCCTCGGGCTGCCGGAGGGCGTTGAGGGAGCCGATTTCATCTCATATATGCAGAACCTGCTGAATGAGGTCCTTCCCTTACCAGAAAACATCACCCTCGAGATGGAGTGAGCACACCGCACGCTCGGCCCTAGGCCACTGGCAGGCGCACGCCCCAGAGCTATCCTTCTTAAGTTCCTCAGACACCAGGAGAAAGAGGCAGTTCTTCACACTGCATGGAAGCAAGGCAAAGTGATGTACAAATCGCACCGACTTTTACTTTGAAAACGACTTTGCCCCAGAGGTAATGGCTTGCCGAAGACTGTACTACCAGTGATGAAGGCCTTAGAAGCTGGGGATAAAGTTCAGATCCCTGTGGTACCGACGTAAGCTGGTAGTTTACTTCGATTGAGGGCCAACGGTTTTTGAATCTGCGGCGGCGGCTACCACAAGGAACTCAACTCCAGGAAAATTATTGTACAGCAGCAACAACCTCAAGAGAAGCAACCCCTCTTGCAACAAAACTAGCCCAGAGGCCTGGTCTTCCAGTCAACTAGATAGCAGGACGTAAACAAGGTGCCGAGGCCCTACAGAGCATAATCTCCTCCTGAAAGCTGATTTCTCCAAGCAACCCAGTCCCAGAATGACTGCACAGGTTCCCGAAACTTGAAAAGTTGAACACTCGGTGTCATAAGCACCACGAACAGCAAGTATACTCTGTGGAACTCTCGATCACTCCTGAGTTCCCCCTTGGAACTGACTTAATATTTAAGGGACCTTTGAGAAACTATTACATAGAGTGGGGGAGGGGTTTAGTAGTGGGCTAACGCTAAGATGGAGAGGGAGTATAGAAATGTCTGGGAATGTCAATTAAACAATAACTGAATATCTCCTCCTTATGGTGGATGAGTCCCCATCGAATGTTTGCCTCCTGCCCGGGATGGAAGGGATGGGACCTCCCGCTGACATCTGTTAGACTTAGGCCTTGGATCTGTTACAGGCTTTCTCGTCGCTCGAATCGGGCCCTCGTAGGCTCGTTCAGAACGGGAGTTGAATGGGCCCTGGAGACTGTGCGGGTAGGGCTGTTGGCTCCCCTGGTAGCAGGCGTGGACTTCGTGGAGCCTCAGCCACTTGAACGAGTGGGCCCTTCCCCTCCCCTTCTCCTTTCACTTTCTTTCTTCCTCCTCCGGAAATGGTTGGGAAATCGGGTTGCTGAGATGGCGGTGGATGTGGTGTCCCTGCCAGTGGTGGTATGAAGGCGTCGCTGGCCTGGCGCAGCCCGATATGCTCGGACCAACTGTGAGAGGTGATGGGCCAGGGGGCAGGGTTCCCGTTCGGGGGCTGGGGAGTGGAAGCGGCGGTCTGGCCGATGGACCGGAAGATTCACCTTGCTCGCTGGGTCTGGAGGGGATTGACTCGGCTATTGAGCTGAGAGGGAGATTACAGTCTGCGGTCTAGAGGGTTGGGGGGGTCCAGGGATAATGGCTGGGTATGTCTGGACCGCCGAATCGGGGGGTGGGGTGTGGCGTGCTGAGTGTTCCACCTGCTTCCTGTTCTGCTGACTTCTTCGGGGAGGGAGGGATCACTTGATAGCTGAGACTACGCCTGAGGTTTGGCCTGGATGTCGGGATTGCGCTTAGTCAGGGAAAGCAGGAATGTGAACCGGAGGGGGGACGTAGCTGCCCTCTGAATTTAAGGAGACCTTATAAAAAATAGACTGAGATTCTGCAGGGGCTTTAGGTCTGCTAGGAAATAGCTGAGTTTTGTACCCATAGAAAGGAGGCTGAATTAGGGGTGAGGCAGTGGTGGAAGTGGGAGGATGCCTGTGGATAGACAGGAGGTGGGGGTGCATGGAGGGTTGGGGTTTTTTTTTTTTTAACTTACCTCCTTTCCCCGAAGCACTCGGTCTGGGAGCTGAACCACCCAGGTCAAGCGGCCCACATGGAGGCTTTGAGTCTCCCTAACTCATCATTGCGGCTAGAGCTACAGACACAGCCTATCCGGTCCGCTACCTTTGATGAGTTGCGTGGAAAACTATACCGTCGTGGTAAAACCTCCTTGGGTAACCATACACAGACTTTTTTGCTGGCGGGTACTCCATAGAGGCTGGTTTATGACCCTCACTGGTCACTTGTGTGACCCAGCTCCTCTCCATAAGAGTTTTCTCCCCACACTAGGGATATCAGGGGAAGCTTACAGCTTAGCGGCTTGCAGTCACCAAACCCGTTAACCTTTCCCCCACAGGTACCTCAGTACCTAAGGTCCTCGAATCGAAAAGGACCGAACTGATAGGGTATTTGGACCCTATCGTAGATCTGGATTTGTCCAGATCAATGGAAGTGCCAATGGTTTTTTTATTGACCACATTGGTCAGGTATTTTCGAATTAATCAGATTAATAGAATGTTTAATGTAGGTCTGAAATGTATTGTTGTGATTGTTGTTAGTTGTTATGTAAACAGGTCACTGAACTGCTTCTGGCTTATACTGGAGAAAACACAATCCTCCAGAAGTTCCCAGGGCGGGACGGGGAGCCCAGCACACCAGAATCCTGCTTATTGGACATGATACACCCACCAAAATTAAAACTACTCTCACTAAATATAAATGGTCTGGCCTCACCCATCAAAAGATCCAGGACACTGGCCTACCTTCGGAGAAATAAGGCTGATGTTGTCTACCTTCAGGAAACCCATATGTTCTAATAGAACATGCAAAACTGGCCAAATTAAGTAAAAGCACAGCGTTTATGCATCATATAAGGAGGCTGGAGTAGGGGGGTTACAATCATATCACCGCATATACCATACCATCCGGAACTAAATTGGTCTGATCTGGAGGGCGATTGGTATTAACCAGGGAAAGCTTAATGATGAAGAAGTCACCTTGGCCAATGTGTACCTCCCACCTGGCACCACAGTTTCTACAATTAAGACCACTGCTGGACAGGATTATACAATTCACCAAAGGCACCCTATTACTGGCTGGAGACTTTAATTTAACTGTTGATCCAAGCCTAGATTCCTCTAAAGCTAAACCGCAGAAATTAAACATGACCCAAAAGTTCTTCAATAATTTTACCTCAGAAATTGGGTGGTGTGACATATGCGGAAGTTTCACCCACGGTCTAGAAACTATTCCTACTACTCTCATGTGCACAACACATACTCCCTGATGATTTTGCATACACGCAAATTGAAAAACTACACTGTGTTGGTGGGGTGCAGCTGGGAGATATTTCATTCGGATCATGCCCCGTGATTACTTATTGGGAACTTGGCTTACAGCCTCGAACCACCCAATGGAGACTAAACCCATACTATTTGTGATCTGAAGAATTCCAGAAACTAATTTCAGACAAGATTTGGAGATCATGATTGATAATCCTGCCTCTGATACCTCCCCATCAGTCCGTTGGACACAATTAAAGCAGTCCTGAGAGGGACATAATTAAGTTCTCTGCACAAAAAATAGAGACAAAGAGATGAGCAGAGGGCCACTCGAGGACACTCTTCACTTCCTACAACAGGCACATCAGCAGGGTGATGATTCTCCTTCCCCAAATACAATACACCAAACAAATGTTAGACAAGCTCACCCTACAACAGACTGAAATTGCTTTAACATTTCTGAAACAAAGATTTTATGAGGTAGGACCTCGAGCCACCGGTTGCTAGCATACCAAGCCCGCAGGCAGAAGAAGGATCAACAATAAGCTCCATACGACACCCTGAGAAAGGCCAACCACTCTTTAAGACACATGACATTGCTGAGGCTTTCCAGGCATACTATAGAAACTTATATACTCCCGAATCCAGTCCGCCTTTGGATAAATTAACTGAGTACCTTGAGAAATGTGCGCTACCAATTCTTACGGAAGAAACTAGAGACTCCCTTGTCAGACATATTACTGCTACGGAGATAACACAAGCGATAGCTCCAAATCCCAAAAGGTGCCGGGGCCCGACGGCTATGGAGCTGAGTTTTATAAGCAGACAAAATCTCAAATCCTTCCCACCCTTCTTAATGTATTTAATTCATTGCTAGAAGGACACTCACCCCCGCGGAGTCCTGGTCCTATGCTACTATCTCTGTAATTCCCAAGCCAGGGAGGAACCCACAAGAGTGCTCTTCATATCGACCGATTTCCGTATTAAACCAAGATTACAAATTGTTCATGACCATACTAGCTAAACGTGTTGACCAAATCCTACCCTCTTTGATACATAGAGACCAAACAGGCTTTGTCAGGACTCGTACCACTACCGACAATATTAGACGAACCCTTCACCTGGTAAACCATATGAGCCAAGCAAACACGCCAGCAGTAATGATCAGTTTGGATGCCGAAAAGGCCTTTGATAGGGTGTCTTGGCCCTTTTTATACGCCGCCCTGAATAAATTTGGCTTCCCCCCAGGCTTTATCCAAACCCTACAAACATATCATACTCCCTCGGCCTGTGTTAGGGTTAGATGTACCACTGGGACACTTCCAACTTGGAAGGGCACCGACAAGGCTGTCCATTGTACCCACTATTATTTGCAACAGTAATAGAACCCTAGCTCAATACATCCGAGATTCTCCCACCTACAGGAGTCAACTTTGGAGGATCGGAACACGGATCACCTTGTATCGGATGATATACTATTATATCTCCAAAATCCAGAACAATCTATTGTAGAAGTTCGCAGGGTCCTAGACTCCTACGGACTAATATCAGGGTATAAACTAAATCTCACTAAGACTGAAATACTCCTATTTAATTGTACCCCCACTCAGAAGATGGTGGAGTCTCTCCCAGGCAGGTGGGACCTGACAAAGCTAAAATACTTAGGCATATATATACCTCGAAGACAGACTGAATACTACAAATACAACTATGTGCCATTCATTACACAACTAAAACAAGATCTCCGAAGATGGTCGATAATCCCCTTGGGACTCACACAACGAATTGAGCTTATAAGGATGATAACCCTCCCCAGAGCGTCATACCTTTTCCAAAGTGTTCCAATGCTAGTTCCTCTGAAAGTCTTTAAAGAGATCAATCATATAATACAAGATTTTGTATGGGCTGGACAGAAGGCACGAGTAAATTTTAATTTGCTCACCCGAGCACGAGCTGACGGAGGACTGGCCCTTCAGATTTAAAGCGATACCAACAGGCGGTAACCATGACCAGTGTTATGGCCAGACAAAACAGGACAATACTCCCACACTGGATAGAGATGGAGAGGTTTCTCCTCAATGACGTTAAATATTATCAGGCGATGTATCAACAAGGGTCACTGGGTGTGGCTGGTGAAACCACTAACCCGTGGCTCATAGCTCGATCATGAATTGGAACTTCTTTGTAGGTCCTACGGATATCACTCTATCTGCCCTTAATATCACCAATTCAATCACTCCCGGATTTCACTCCCAATGATCTGGATAAGGGATTTGGTGAATGGAGCACAATGGTTGAGATTTCTTCCACAAATAATGACTCAAGGAGGCTGTGGTCCTTGCAGAGATCCAGGCAAGTTTCAATTGCCACATAAGATTTTTATCGATACCTACAACTCCGGCATTATGTAGATAGCTTATCGCCTCCTCTGCGAAACCATGAGACCTACCCAATGTTAATACAGTATCAAATTTTAATAAATAGACTAGGGAGACAAGATCATTTAATTTCCTCCTACCATCAATCCCTGAACCAACGGGAAGGTGTCCTTATGGAGAGAGTTCGAGCACAATGGGATAAGGAGACAGGTATTCAATTAAATACTGCTGACTGGAGAACTGCCAGCCAGGTCTCCAGGGTCAGTAGCTCTCATCTTTGGAGAATTCACCTGGAAGGTATTAATCGCTATTTTAGAACCCCATGATCACTAAACACTATGCCCCAAACAACACAGCAGCCTGTTGGAGAGGGTGCGGGGAGCGGAGGCCAACCTGACCCATATCATATGGAGCTGCCCGCTCTCTCCAACTACATACAACAGTCAAACGCAACTACGTGAGTTCATTGACTCAGAGATACGGCTCACCCAGGAGATGTATATATTCCTGTATTCCCTAAACCTCACCAGGGACCCTATACTAGATATCTTCTCTCTTTGCTCTCACAATAGCTAAAAAGCGATCACTAAACACTGGCTATCTGCTGTGGTCCCAACCATCCAGGAATGGTGGAGTATCACCAGACAAGTCTATAGTATGGAGAAGATGACCCACAATCTGAATGGCCGTGGTAGGCTTTTCTCTGATAGATGGACTCGATGGCAGTTATATTATATACAAAAGCCCACTCTTTGTACCATAAAGAGTATAGTCCTAGAAATCAGTAAAGGTCCGGAAGGCAGGGACTGTTCCTGCCCTGTGGGCTTTTGGTCTGGGCTCCCCGTCCCCTCCCCCTCCTTTTTAGCTAAACCAGGAATTATGAGTCGACAGCACATATTTAATCTTTGGGAAAAACTGAAATGAAAATGTGTTTGTTTTTTTTATCCTGACAAATACCCAAATGTGTGTTGTTGGACATAAGGGTTAAAAAAATCAGTTGAAGTAACTGTGAAAATTACTGATCGGAGGTTCTGAAACCATTCCAGAGATGTATTGAATGGCCAGATGTAAAAAGAATTGTGTAAAGCTGAAGAGGTTGACCTGTGTGTATATAAGTTAAAATTCTGAATAATAAAAAGAAGATTTAAAAAAAAAAGAAGGCAGGAGAGAGATCACGTGATGCAGGGTTCCTGGTAGCAGCACTGAAATGGAGTTCTGGTGCCTTGCTTCTCTTCAGCTTAATTTCGTGGTTATAACTGAAGAAAACACTGCTTAATAGTGCACCAGGTAGACCCTCGAGCTATAGTGCCTGTCCTGCATAGATAACTGGCCTCGTAGCTGGCTACATTCGATTCAATGGAGGCTGGCATGATGCAGGCCTTGCTTAGGCATACACCGCCGGCTACTCTGGAAAAGACGTCCAAGAAACAATGGGCTCAAGGGGCTGGTTCTAATAAACCGAACCCTTCATCATCTGCTGCAACTCCGTTAACTGAAGATCGTTTTCTATAAGAAATGCTCCCCTTCAAAGAAACTCTCTCCGACACCTCGGCGGAGTTGAAATCCCTTTGTAGTGACATGAATGGCCTTACGAGAAGGGTGGGAGACACTGAGGCCTGTTCGGTCTCCTTGGAGAAGCGGAAAGAGAAAACGGAGCCTGAAATAGCACATCTATGCCAGCAGATTCACAAATTACAGCTGAAAACGGAGGATTTGGAGGGCAGGAGCCGACGGAATAATATCCTGGTCCTTGGCTTACCAGAATCGGAGGAAGGAGCCAACATCATTCCCTTTATGCAGAGGTTTTTGCAAAAAGTGGTAGACCCTTCCCCTCTCAACTCCAACTACCAAATTGAGGGAGCACATCGCTCCCTCAGGCCTCGACACCCTCTAGGAGCTCCCCCCAGGCCACTCATTGTGAAGTTCATAAGTTATGGGGAAAAGCAGCACATTCTTACTAAAGTCAAGGATCTTCAGAAAATCTCGTGGGAGAGTGCAACCCTCAGAATAACTCAAGATTTACCTTGGGAAACACGCCAGAAGCAGGGTGCTTTCATTCCATCATTAGCAATTTAATCACTGCTGGAATCCCTTTCAGGATGCAGTATCCAGCTAAACTGCACATATCAGTGCAGGGAACCTGGCTCGTGTATGACACACCTGAGCAAGCAGCTTTGGACCTAACCACATGATTGCCTAATCTCTTTAAAGAGGGATGAACTTTTAATAATGAAATACTGTTGTCCCTTGCAGTTAAAAGAAAGGCTGTGACTGGTTTACAGTACCTGTATGAATGCTGAGAATGGTTTTGCCCAGTTGGGTTCGTGTAGGAGAATTCTGGTCTTGGGGTAAGGGGCTTGGGTGGCCTTCTGCTTCATAGTGGGAACCTGTTTCTGCCATAGGGTGGATTCCTAATGGGGAAGCACGCAAGGACAGACTGGGGTACTCTTTATTTCCTTCCTCCCAGCTAGTTCCTCGAGTAATGGAGTCGCAGGGCTCAGGTCAGTTACCTTTGGGTACTACTTGTGATTTGTAGTTTGGGATGCTACTGCTCCTATACCGGTTAGCATTATGGAGGGCTTAGCCAGCGCTAGATGCATTTTTATTTGTAGCCGAATATGGGCCCTAATTAGTTACATTGTACCTGAGGCGGCTAGCAATTTTTTGTTAGGGCAATTCCGACTAAGGCCTGTGTTTTCTTTTTAATTATAATGCACTCAGTTGGAGGATAGTTGGCGTCCTCGTAAGCCAGGGAGGACTTAACAGGAGGCTGAATTAGTCTGTACCTTTGTTTCCTTTAGGGTACCCCCTTTAAGTTCAGCCAGGAGTTATTGCAGACTGACTCGAGATCGTTAGGTCTCCCTTAATTCATGGGAGGTCCCCTATTATGGCAGTTATTAGAGATAGTGAGTTGGAGGGGGGGAGCGCAGGGGCTCCGGGTTGGAGCAGACTCAGGAAAGCTGCATAGCGTACCAGTTTGGGGGGGCGATGGCATTTTGGAATTTCTTTTTCTTACCTCTTTCTGTATCAGATGTTCACTAGCTCAGAGGACAACTACTAGGTTGTGTGTGCCGCAAGTGGTAGCAGGTCAATTTTTTTTCCTTTTCGCATTAGGGGTATAAGAATCACCATCTGGGTTTGGCCATTCATTAAGATATCACACAGGTACAGACATGTACACTTTTGGGATGAGTGGCCTAGTGTAAATAGTTACGGGGATTTATTGGGGGGGAAGGGGCTTTAGTGTTCTCTAGACTGTTGGTACTCTGACTAAATACCTTAACTACTATTCGAATACAGTACCTAAATTTAAATAATGTTTTGATATTACATTTTACATTTGTATATTGGTTTTGACACTGTGTAATTATGTTGTTATGGGGGATTGGCTGGGGGTGGGGGAAGTGTGCCTCAGGGTTTGGATTATGTGAGGTTGGGAACTTTATGGTGGATGACTGTTGTTGTTAAACATGGTTTATAGTCCTGTTAAAATTGTCACATGGAATGTTAGAGGAGCAAGAGATGCTTCGAAAAGATACCAGATCCTTAAGCATTGTGCCCTTCTGAATGTGGGTATTATCCTGCTTCAAGAAATGCACTTGGTAAGTGCAGAATCACTCTGGCTACGTAGACAAGGAATCTCTTAAGTTTTTGTAGCTGGGGACTTATCTTCGTGTCGTGGGGCAGCCATACTAATTAAAAGGAATATCTCCTTTCAAATGGAGACGACCATTACTGACTTCAGGGGGAGATATGTTTTAGTTAAGGGGATTTTGAATAGTAGTACAGTGGTTCTGGGATCGATATATGGCCTGGCGGGAGTGGACCCAGATTTTTGAATGGATCTGGCTAACAAAATAGCAACATGCCTACCCTCCCCCTTGATTTTAGGGGGGGATTAGAATATCCCACCCACCCAGGACCTGGATAGGATGTATAGGCCATTGAAACTGCTCTTGCCATCACAGAATGCACTGAAGGATCTAATAGCTCTGTTGGGGCTGTGTGACCCATGGCATGCATTAAATCCTTCACAGCAACTATATACATTCTATTCAAACATTCAGCAATCCAGGTCAAGATTAGATTATATTTTAATTAGCTGTTCCCTTATGCCCGGCCTTTGCCAATCTGGTATTGAGCCCATAGTCATATCCGATCATTCAGTTGTCTGGTTAGTTCTCTCTCTCTGGATTCTCACACCCAGAAAGATACAATCTGGAGACTGAATACGCAGTTGTTAAAAGACAATTCCACTGTTTACCACATTAAAACTCTTATCTCTACCTTTATGGAGCATAATAGAAATTTCATAACAAGAGGTGACCTTCTGTGGTGTACCCTGAAATGCTATCTTCGGGGAGAGTTTATTAAGATAGCTTCTAGAAGGAAAAGGCTTAGAGAAGCTAAAGCTCTATCTCTACTAACCCAGATTAAAGAGAAAGAAAATGCCTTAGCCTCCACTACATCCCCGGCCACCCTAGCAGAGTTGCTAGCACTGCATAATGAATATGCAGACCTGATAAAAGAAAAAGTGGAATATGCTCTTTTAAGGACCCAGGCCAAATACGTCGATCAAGGTGAAAAAGCCGGAAGGTTACTTGCTTTACGGTTGTGCCAATTTGAGAGTTCTCGTCTAATCCCCTCCATTTGGTCTTTGGATGGTTCTATTAAAACTGAACCCCGAGAGGTCACCCATGTGTTCGAAGTATTTTATAAGACACTCTATGGGAAATGCACTTTCTATATATTACCCCAGGATATAGAAGCCTATTTGGATTCTCTGGACCTTCCTGTGCTAGATGACATATCCCAGTCTTCCTTAGTTTCTCCAATAACTATTACTGAAATTGAAACGGCCATCAATAGTCTCACTCCAGATAAAGCGCCTGGTCCTGACGGTTTTCCCTCTAATTTTTATAAAACATTTTCCAAGAAGCTATCCCCCCTCTTGCTTAACTTATATAGTTACATGTTCAAGGCCGACAAACTAGACCCAACCCTTCTGGAAGCAACAATCATCCTCTTACTCAAACCAGATAAGCCCCATTTAGACCCAGCTAGTTATCGGCCGATTTCCCTTTTAAATTGTGACATTAAAGTCTTGGCCAAGGTACTTTCGCTTTGGATAAAGACTCTATGGACCCAGCTATTAAGTCTGGAAAAAGTTGGTTTTGTGTCGGGCCGCTCCTCGGTTGACCACCTGAGGATCCTTACACATGTTTTTCAAGTGGCCTAATCTTCTCAGTCTTCAATGGTTCTAATTTCCCTAGTTGCTGAGAAAGCTTTTGATAGAGTGTACTGGGAGTTTTTGTGGATAACTTTGAAGAAATTGGGCTTCCCTCCACTTTTTATTGCAATGATTCAGTCAGTTTATTCCTCTCCCTCAGCCAAGATTTATTGTAATGGGGTTTTCTCTGCTAGATTCCCTTTATTTACTTTTAAGCAATGCCCAGGAGACAAATGTGTATGCCAAATATAGGTGAATTCTCCTCACAGTGCAAGCACTTAGTTTATTTAGGCAGACAAGAAAAATAAAGATAGTAAAAAGATTCAGAGTCTGCCTGCTGGTCACCCAATCCCATAGTGTTGTTGTTGTAAGGCTCCCTAGATATGCCTTAGCAACACTATTCTGACCCAAAAACAGTTTACTTTTCCTTACTGTTTAACTTTACTATTTTTGGTAAGGTAACATGGAAAGGCAATATGCCAGCAGCACAGATGGTTTTAAACATAAGCAGATTTGAAATTAAAAGGACTGCTTTTTGTTTGCTTGTGCTGCAATGTGTTTAGCACTCCCAAAAGAAACTTCTAAACAAAAATGTGCAGTATTTCAGATATTGAAAGATAAATGATGGACTCTCTTCAGTTTTACTCCTTTTCATAGCAGTCTGGCTCCTGTTAATAATAAAGAGTAAGACTTACCAGATAATGGGTATTCAGGCCTTTAGCCAGAGGTAATCCTTTCAGCCATTTGCACTTGTTGCTCTTGCTGTTTCCCTAGGAGGCAGCCGGCCCATTTCTCACTATAGTTATACTGTGGATAGGTTGAGGGAAGGGCGAAACTTGGCAAGAGTACTGTTTTTAGTTAAACCTGTATTATATTTCATTTCAGGGATGTCAATGTTTTGTAATAAAGATATATTGAATGTCCCTTTACTTAGAATGAAATAAAAGTGTTTTATCAATGAAAATCTGTATTGAAGAGTATAGGGGGTGGAGTCTGAAGTGATCACCTGATGATTCCCTAAGATAAAAGGAGACTCATTCTTGTGATACCTTCAGATTCATTTTGGGATCAGCCAGTACTGATCCATTTGGTAATCTGCACTTACAGACTAAGATAATTGAAATCCCAGGTGGCCTTTTCGTTTGCTGATATTGCCTGTGGAAACATTCATTTATTTTTGTACCTTATATGTTTCTTTCTGTATTCCTGCAAAGTTAATAGTTTTACATTTTCTTTTTGCTATTACTTTAATAAAGCTTTAGGCTTGGCAATTTTTTTTAGCCTTGCCACATTACCTTTTTGTGTCAGTGTCCATCATTACACCTTTGACACTGGTGGCAGTGGTGGGATTTATAGTTAACCCTGCTGTTGTAAGAGAATGCAGGACAGCATCTAGATGTTGTAAATGGGCTGCCCAAGTGGGGCTATACACTATCACATCATCCAAATATGCAGCGCAATAGGACTCATGAAGATGTAACGTTTGGTCCATCAGGTGCTGGAACGTGGCTGGCGCACCATGTAGGCCGGAGGGCATAGTGACAAAATGGTACAACCCAATAGGCGTGGTAAATGCTGTTTTTTCCTTTGAAGCCTGATTCAAAGGGATCTGCCAGTAACCCTTTGTGAGGTCAAAGGTGTTAATGTATTTTGCATTGCCAAGTCTATCCATGATGTCATCAATCCTTGGCATAGGGTACACATCAAATTTGAAAACAGCATTTAGACGTCTGAAATCCAGACAGAGACGTATACCACCTTCTTTTTTACTTACCACAACTATGGGAAATGCCCAATCACTATTTGATGGTTCAATTACCCCCAACTCATGCATCTTCCTTACTTCTTTTATTACTTCATCCCTGGTCCTCTCAGGTAACTGGTATGGCTTTTGTCAGATTGGGCTAGGGGAATTAACTTCAATTCGATGTTCAAAACCATGTACTAACCCAAGTTTAGAGGTGAATGACTGGGAATACTTGCTAAGAAGGTGATCTAACTCTCTCCTCTGCTCTGCCATCAGCATGGGATTAATTGTAAGATCACTGATTTCTCCATCATTCTCTAACCGCCTATAGGCTACTTCCATTTCATTGGTATCACTCTCTGGGCAAATAAAAACCCTGGGGTTGGTCTTTCAACCCATTCTTTTAACAAGTTTACATGGTAAATCCCCTTTTTCTGATGTCTGTCTGGTAGTTCAAGTTCATATGTAACAGGGCCTGTTTGTCTTAAGATAGTATAGGGACCCTGCCATTTCATCAGTAACTTGTCATAGGAGGAGGGCAACAACAACAGTACCTTATCCCCTTCTTGAATGACTTAGTTCCCATGCCCCTGGTCATAATACTCCTTCTGCACTGCCTGTTTGCATAGATTGTGCTGATGAGCCATCTGTGTGTATCTGACCAGTTTGGAACACAAATTCGTTAGATATTCGAGGGTGGTACTGGTGTGTTCCTTTTTGTCTTCCCATTCCTCCTTGATAACATCTAGAGGTCCCCTGGGGTTCCTCCCATAAAGTAACTCAAAGGGGGAAAACCCTGTAGAAGCCTGTGGGACCTCCCTATATGCAAACAATAGGAGTGGAAGGTAAATATCCCATGTTTTTCCCTCATCTTCCACATATTTCTTCAACATTTTTTTCAAGGTCTGGTTGAATCGTTCAACCAGACCATCTGTTTGGGGATGGTATGGGGTGGTGTGGATAGGTTGAGGGAGAGGCTAAACTTGGCAAGAGTACTGTTTTTAGTTAAACCTGTATTATATTTCATTTCAGGGATGTCAATGTTTTGTAATAAAGATATATTGAATGTCCCTTTACTTAGAATGAAATAAAAGTGTTTTATCAATGAAAATCTGTATTGAAGAGTTTAGGGGCGGAGTCTGAAGTGATCACCTGATGATTCCCTAGGATAAAAGGAGACTCATTCTTGTGATACCTTCAGATTCATTTTGGGATCAGCCAGTACTGGTCCATTTGGGAGTCTGTACTTACAGACTAAGATAATTGAAATCTCAGGCAACCTTTCCATTTGCTGATATTGCCTGTGGAAACATTCATTTATTTTGTACCTTTTATGTTTCTATCTGTATTCCTGCAAAGTTAATAGTTTTACATTTTCTTTTTGATGTTACTTAATAAAGCTTTAGGCTTGGCAATTTTTTTTTAGCCTTGCCATATTACCTTTTTGTGTCAGTGTCCATCATTACACCCACAGCCTTTGACACTCTGATATCTATTATTGTTAAAAAGCTTGTACGTAAACATTGGATGGACCAGTTAACCATCTCCTATAGTGAATGGTTAAATGACATTTCTGTTTTGTTTAGAACAGAATGATTAATTGCAGGCTTTCGTAATAACATGTTAGGTTTTGACAAAAAAATGGGGCAAACTGTACGCGTTATATTTAAAGTAGGTGTGATATAACTTAGCTGTATCCAGTGTTATTTGGGTGCATTGTTTTAGGTATTTTGACTAAGAGATTAAATGGTCTCTTTCTCCTCTTTCTATTAATAAATTAAGGCACACTCCAAAGGGGAAGGGGTGGGGAAGGGCTGGGGGAAAGTGGGAGGGGGGTGTTAATTAGTGGGCTTACTTTGTAAGATTAGTGTTGGTTCACTACTGATGTATATCAAGTGTACAATCTTTCATGTATATGTGAACATGTTCTTCTTTTTTATAAAATCAATAAAATCTTTGAATGTTAAAAAAAAGAAGGCAGGAGAGTGAGGGGAGGAGAGGGGACAGAGCAATGGACCTGGGGGACCCTGAATGATGATAGGGTGGCTGTAAGCACTGAGCACTGAGCAAGGCAATGAGCTTAGGGCACTAGAGTGGGAGAACACAAAGACTGTATCACAAACAAACTATTAAACTGCTATGTAGCAACCAGGCAGGACAGGGTAATAGGCACAGTAAGCTCTATACTAAACTGATAAAATGCTTTAAGAAGTGGGTAATTACTTAAACTCTTCATTTAAACTGCTACGCAGGACAGGGCACTTGGTACAATCACAGTAGGCTCACTACTAAAAATGATTATAACATGGGTAATTGCATTAAAGTCAAACAAATAGCTAATTTAGGGGGGGAGACTGCACTTAAGGTAACCGGTAGAATGAGCATAAAAACACATGCAGGGGAGATTGAGTCTTAAGGTAATAGGTAGAATGAACAAAAAACACAATGCAAGGTTTGCTGGAACTGGTCTTAAATGCACTATCTCCACGTCTACACCGACGAAAACTGCAGCAGCAGCCCGAGTTGGGCAGGTAGGAGGCTTGCAAAAGATAATGGTGAAGGAGGCCTGGTAAAATTAAGGTCCGTGGCTGAGCTGCGCCTCACAGTAAATTGTTATGACAATGTAGTCTTTGTTTGAAGGTGGAAAAGGTGCCAAAGCGCAAGAAAAAACACTGCTGGTGAGCAGGGCAGTGCTTTACCTGGCAAACGTTCCGTGGGAAGTACTTGCTTGTTATGGGGGAGGGCAGTGGAGCGCTCTTGCGACCTCTGCTCCTTGGGGGTCCGAGAATCTGTGGAAGGACAGAGGAGAGTTACTGTTAAGAAGGCAGGAGAGTGGGAGGAGGAGAGGGCACAGAACAATGGACCTGGGGGACCCTGAATGATGATAGGGCAGCTGTAAGCACTAAGCGCTGAGCAAGGCAACAAGTTTAGGGCACTAGAGTGGGAAAATACAAAGACTGTATCACAAACAAACAATTA
Source organism: Neoceratodus forsteri (assembly GCA_016271365.2). Classification (NCBI taxonomy): domain Eukaryota; kingdom Metazoa; phylum Chordata; order Ceratodontiformes; family Ceratodontidae; genus Neoceratodus; species Neoceratodus forsteri. The sequence goes on along the minus strand of CM057458.1, from coordinate 299,692,365 downwards.
AACTGCTATGCAGCAACCAGGCAGGACAAGGTATTTGGCACAGTAGGCTCTATACTAAACTGTTAAAATACTTTAAGAGGTGTGTAATTACCTAAACTATTCATTTAAACTGTTACGCAGGACAGGGCACTTGGTACAATCACAGTAGGCTCACTACTAAAAATGATTACAACGTGGGTAATTGCATTAAATTCAAACAAATAGCTAATTTAGGGGGGAGATTGCACTTAAGGTAACCGGTAGAATGAACATAAAAACATATGCGGGGTAGACTGAGTCTTAAGGTAACAGGTAGAATGAACAAAAAACACAATGCAGGGTTTGCTGGAACTGGTCTTAAATGCACTATCTCCGTATCTACACCAATGAAAACTGCAGCAGCAGCCCCGAGTTGAGCAGGTAGGAGGCTTGCAAAAGTTAATGGTGAAGGAGGCCTGGTAAAATTAAAGTCCATGGTTGAGCTGTGCCTCACAGTAAATTGTTATGATGATGCAGTCTTTCTTTGAAGGTGGAAAAGGTGCCAAAGCACAAGAAAAAACAGTCTGTACACTGCTGGTGAGCAGGGCAGGGCTTTACCTGGCAAATGTTCCACGGGGAGTCCTTGCTTGTTATGGGAAGGGCTGTGGAGTGCCCTCGTGACCTCCGTTCCTCGGGGGTCTGAGAATTTGGGGAAGGACAGAGAAGAGTTACTGTTAAGAAGGCAGGAGAGTGTAGAAGAGCGGTTACTAGAACCGGGGGGGGGGTATTGGGTTTTGTGGGATTACTTGAGTTTTTGGGGAACAAAGGGTGGAGGGGCTAGCATCTAATTATCCTTTATGAGAAAGGGGAGAGCCATGTGCAGAGATATGATGGGTTTAGACTTACCGACTAACCTGTATGAAACCTTTTTTATCAGGCATAAATTATGGTGTCAGGTCCTTATAACATGGTAAGCTGGAATGTTGAAGGGGCTTGAGATAGGTTCAAAAGGCAAGTTATATTAAGACATCTCTCAAATCTCAATTGTGACGTGGCATGTTTGCAAGAGACCCATCTCAAAAGGGAACATGTTCATTTATTCAAGAAATATTGGGTTGGTCAGGTATTTGGTGCAGGGGTATCATCTAATAAAGGCGGAGTCATTATTCTATTTCATAAAAGACTTCATTTCCAAATGAAAAAAGAAGTATGGGACTCACAGGGGCAATTTATCTTCTTGATTGGAGTGCTAATGACACAGCAGATTGTTATAGGGTCAGTTTACGGTCCTAACATAGACTCCCCACAATTTTTTACACTCCTTTTGGACAAACAAAATTCTCAGCTTTCCAAGATTATTCTCCTTGGGAGGGATTGGAATATCACCCCGCAGTTACAGGGAGATAGGTCAGATAGCAAAAGAACAGGTTTATCCCCAGCTCAAAGAGCTCTGAGAGAAATGATGGGAGGGTTAGATCTCGTAGATATCTAGAGACTTAATAACCCTGGGGTAACACAATATACCTTTTTTTCAATGCCGCACAAAACCTGCTCTAGTATTGATTACTGGTTAGTAAGTAGTAAATTACTCCCCTCAGTCATTGAAGCAAGGATTCATACTAGGGTCATTTCAGACCACTCTCCAGTATCATTTAAATATGAACCAAATCTGGGGTTTAAGAGAGAGACTTTATGTGGAGATTTAATAATCAACTCCTACAGGATACCTATACACACGAACACCTCAGGAAATTCATTGTTTTTTAGAGCAAAACACTGGTTCAGTCTCAAAGATTGATATTGTATGGGCAACATTGAAGTGTGCTATAAGAGGGGAATGTATTAGAATAACATCTACAATAGCTAAAAAAGATAGAACATGCCTCGAAGAGATCACTAATGCCATTAGAAAGTTGGAATGTGCTATTAATAAGCACTCAACTGAAGCAGAATGGGTTAATTTACATCATTTGCATGCCCAATACTCCTCCATTATGTTGCAGAAAGCAGAGTTAGCTCTTCGAAGAACTAAGATTAAATATCTTGAATCCGGGGATAGGGCTGGGAAACTCCTCACATTAAGGATCAAGCAATTACATTCAAATAGGCATGCAGTAGCTTTGCAATCTAATGAAGGAGATATCACCGTTAAAGACCCAAAGAAGATTGCGTCTGTGTTTAAAGATTATTTCTGTGGAATCTATTCTATTCCTACAGAAAGTAGGGTGAGGGTAGACAAAATTAATAACTTCCTAAATTTCGTACCTTTAACAAGATTGGATCCTAAAGATGTAGCAGTGTTAGGATCACCCATTCAATTATGGGAAGTGAAGCAAGCAATAGCACAGCTTGCCTTGGATAAATCACCGGGGCCGGATGGCCTCTCTACTAATGTATACAAGGTATTTATAGAAGAAATCTTCCCTGTTTTGACCAAGGTATTTAATTATTGGTACTGTGAGGGATATTCTGAAGACAGTTTCCTGGAGGACCTTATAATTCTTATTCTAAAACCAGGTCGTGACCCCATTCTCCCCTGGGAACTATTGACCAATATCCTTGTTAAATGTAGATCTTAAAATATTGGCAAAAGTTTTAGCTTGTCGAATTAGTCCTTTCATGGCTAGAATGGTCAACGATGTGCAAGTTGGATTCATGAGCAATAGAGCATCAAGTGATCACATATGTAAACTTCACTACCTAATTGTACAAGCGCGTGAAATACAGACCCCAGCAGCCCTATTGGCGTTAGATGCAGAAAAGGCATTTGACAGAGTTTACTGGGATTTCTTATTTGCTGTCCTGTCAAAATTGGGATTACCTGATAACTTTATAAATTGGATTAGTTTGTTATATAGATCTCCCAAAGCACGTGTATGGTACAATGGAATTTTGTCCGGATCCCTTCTCTCTGTTATGCGGCACAAGACAAGGCTGCCCTCTTTCCCCACTTTTATTTAATTTATACTTGGAGCCATTGATTCAAAGATTACTCATGATACAGAGGATTAAGGGGATACAAATAGGGAATAGTAGGTATTTCATATCTGCATATGCAGACAATCTGCTTCTTCATATGGAAGATCCAGATATTAGTATCCCAATAATTCTACAGGAAATAGCACCATTTTCAAAAGTCTCGAATTATAAGCTCAACATTTCAAAATCAAAGCTTTTTTCACTTAATTCTAGATGCCTCCCAAGTATGGCTAAGGACTCGGGGTTTAGCTGGGAGCCGAAAATGTTACTGTATTTAGGTATTGAGATTACACATGATATAGCCACAATGATAAATGAAAACCTGAATAATCAACTCAAAATAGTTAAACAAGATTTAGCTAGATGGAATTCACTACCTTTATCACTTTGGGCCAGAGCTGAAGTAGTAAAAATGAATATACTACCAAGGATCTTTTACCCCCCAAACATGCTGTGTCCCTATCTGTCCAAAGCATGGTTTGGGTTGCTACAGACGATCATTAACGAGTTTATTTGGAAAGGGAAAGCAGTAAGATGTTCATATAAGAAACTCACCACATTAAAGAAGATGGGGGGCCTGGCACTCCCCTCCTTTCTAAAATACTATATGGCGTCACATATTAGCAAACTAGCCCATTGGACTTGGCCGACCTGCAAGGTAGACTCCAGTCAATACGTCCCACCATGGACTCATATTGAGAGAGATTTGGTCAATAACTGTGCACTTGCACTAAATTCAATTCCTTTTATGCCCTTTAGACTTTTACCTACATCACTTAAAAACATGCCTATTGGATGGTCAATAAAAGTTTTGCACCAGGTCCAGAAGTTATTAAAAGTAAAATGGTAGAATTCACCTGACCAACCCATTCTATACAATAAGAATTTTCTAATACACCCTGTCCCAATTCCCTCCAGCTTCCTAGCTTCATTAGCTAATTTGAAATTGGGAGACTTAGCTCCTCAAGGAAAAGTATTGACGTATGAACGTGCTTGTGTTTTGATTCCAGAACTAAAAGGGGAGACTTTTTAAGTATTTCCAGATTAGGGATTCAATTAAAACCCACCTGAGAGTTATGGACATACCTGATGAAGAGGAGTATGGTTTGACTTCTCTACTAAAGATAGCTGAACAGAAACAGCCGGTGTCCAAACTATATTGGGAGCTCCAGATCAGAGACAAAGGGATCTCCTCCAAGATTGGCATGTACTGGAGACAGAGATTAGGGCTCGGTGAAGAGAGAGTCTGGGAGCAGATATGGGAGAATAACAGTAAGTACATTAAACAAGATAGATACAAACTGCAGCAATTCAATATAATCCATAACTTGTATTACACCCCTGCTAAATTACATAAAATAGGCAAATCTATATCACCCAAGTACAGTAGATGTGAGACCGGAGAGACTGACCTGTATCATGTTTTATGGTCATGTCTCAAGATTCTCCCTTTCTGGAACTCAATCTGTACTTCACTGCAAACAGCATTAGGACTAGAGGCTTTTTTTACACCAGAAATTTGTCTACTCAATGTCTTCCCTAGAGAGATGGGTAAACAGAGAAAAAGCGTTCATGGCCATTGTTTCTGCAGCTGCGAAAGTGCTTATCCTTAGGCATTGGAAAGAGGCAAGCACACCATCAGTATTCAAGTGGCATAGAGAGATTATGATGGCATTACAGATAGAGTGACATATAGCAAGAATGAATAATAAACTGCAATCCTATAATACTAAATGGGGACCACTGGATGCGATACTGGCTGCTTGGAAATTTTAGGCTCTACTAGGCATTGTAGTCTCAATCTTAATTGGTTACGATATTTTTTGAGCCCCTATTCAAAAGATTCATTTGGCTCTCTGACTCAGTAGATGCGGGGGAGGGTAGGGGGGTCATATCAAGTTTTAGGAGTAGATAAATAGGTTTTGTTATTTGAAGTTAAAAAAACAGACTTTCTTGAAACTGTTTATCTTCACTGTCACTATACCAAACTTTGTCTAAAACAATATGGTTGTTCTGTATGTACTGGCTGACGAGGCCATACTTTCGCTGTAAAGTCAATAAAAAAAAAAAAAAAGGCAGGAGAGTGGGGGAGGAGAGGGGACAGAACAGTGGATCTGGGGGACCCTGAATGATGATAGGGTGGCTGTAAGCACCGAGCGCTGAGCAAGGCAACGAGCTTAGGGCACTAGAGTGGGAGAACACAAAGACTGTATCACGAACAAACAATTAAACTGCTATGCAGCAACCAGGCAGGACAGGGTATTTGGCACAGTAAGCTCTATACTAAACTGTTAAAATGCTTTAAGAAGTGAGTAATTACTTAAACTCTTCATTTAAACTGCTACGCAGGACAGAGCACTTGGTACAATCACAGTAGGCTCACTACTAAAAATGATTACAACATGGGTAATTGCATTAAATTCAAACAGATAGCTAATTTAGGGGGGAGATTGCACTTAAGGTAACCGGTAGAATGAGCATAAAAAACACATGCAGGGGATATTGAGTCTTAAGGTAACAGGTAGAATGAACAAGAAACACAATGCAAGGTTTGCTGGAACTGGTCTTAAATGCAATATCTCCACGTCTACACTGATGAAAACTGCAGCAGCAGCCCGAGTTGGGCAGGTAGGAGGCTTGCAAGTTAATGGTAAAGGAGGCCTGGTAAAATTAAGGTCCGTGGCTGAGCTGCGCCTCACAGTAAATTGTTATGATGATGTAGTCTTTGTTTGAAGGTGGAAAAGGCACCAAAGCACAAGAAAAAACAGTCTGTACACTTCTGGTGAGCAGGGCAGTGCTTTACCTGGAAAACGTTCCGCAGGGAGTCCTTGCTTGTTATGGGGGAGGGCTGTGGAGTGCCCTCACGACCTGCGCTCCTCGGGGGTACTAGAATCTGGCAAACATTCTATGGGGAGTCCTTGCTTGTTATGGGGGAGGGCTGTGGAGCACCTTCGTGACCTCCGCTCCTCAGGGGTCCAAGAAAATGAGGTCATCATAGACAGCCCACTTGGCAACGTCAACCACCAGAGTTTTTTTTTAACTCAAGGACATGCACAAGGAAACAAGATCAGGGGAGACTATCCTGTTAGAATTAAAAAATGATGACTTTTCCTCTAAGAGGAGTATTATGACACAGTGGAGCTGGAAAAATGAGTTAATAAATAAATCTATAAATGAGATGTGGGAAATCTTCTTAAATTTGTCAATGCAGAGAGTTCGCTGTTGGTATTGCTCTTGTAAATGTCTCCCATATGTTTCTCTGTATATTCCTCTGTCTTGCATTTTAAGGGTGGGCGTTGTGGTTGGAAACCCTAATGCCCTGGATGTTTGTTGGTATTTTTGCTCCTAATTTTCAACATGGGCTTTTTGGGTCATCACCTCATGAAAAGTGCCAGTATTATTTTGTTACACAATCCCAAAAGATGATTTCGCACAGCAAGTGTACCAGTCGGCGCCATAGGTGTGAAAACACATTTCAGGCATGATGTGAAAAATGACAGCTCTACTGTTCATGAGGATGTGTGAAGAAATGGCAGTGTTGAAAAGCTGGAGTAAAAATATGAAAAAGTGGCGGTTACAAGTGTACGTAGAAACTGTGCAACACATGCTCATAACGCAGTCGTTTTTTGTAATGTTTTCACTAAATTTTCAACATGGCCTTTTTGGGATCTCTCCTCATGAACAGTAGCACTGGAATTTTGTTAATCTGTTCCGAAAGTTGATTTCGCACAGCAACTGTGCCATTCTGTGCCACAGGTGCAAAAACACGTTTTGGGAAGGATACAAAAAATGAAAGCTGTACTGTTCATAAGGGGATTTGAAAAATGGCAATGTTGGAAATATGGAGTAAAAATCATAAAAATTGATGAAGTTGTGAGTGTGCATAGAAACTGCACAATGGATGCTCATAATGCAGTCATTTGTGGGAGTTTGTTCAAATTTGCAACAAGGGCTTTTTGGGACCCCACCTCATGAACAATGGCACTGTTGTTTTATTAATTGGTCCCAAAAGGTGATTCCGCGCAGTGACCATGAAATCACCTTTTGGGACTGAGAAATTAAATGACAGTGACTGTGTTCATGAGGTAGGGTCCCAAGAATTCCATGTTGAAAATTTGGGAGCAAAACTCCCAAAAATGGCTGAGATATCAATCTAAATTGAACCCCCCCATTCACTGCTATTTATAGGACTTACCGTCAATTTTTCAGTTTGCAGTCGGCTTTTGAAGAGTACAGACGTGTTCCCGGTCCACTGAAGATCTCTGCTCCTGACCTCTGCAGGTAAGTATGGGTGAGGGGGGTGCAGGGAGCTGGGGTTCACAGAGGGAGGGTGCGGGTTGGGGGAAGGGGCCAGTGACAACGACAAAGGACTGTTTTCTGTCTTTTCAGGATTAAAAAAATAAAAAGACTTTGTGGGTCTGTTTTCTTTTTTTTACAGGGAAACTATGGATGTAGGCACACTGGGGTGGGCTCCCAGTGTGCCAGAGTACTGGGGGGTGCAAGGGGGGATCAATGCTGACCCGGAGAATGAACACCCAGCGGTCAGAGTTTAAGTGGGGAGGGGCGTAACCGACACTGGGAGTGGGCATCTCGGTGTTGGAAAATGCCAAGCAGGTTTTGTCACACTGGAGTGGGCTCCCAGAGTGCCACATTAAAGGCTAAGGGTTTGGGGATACAGGTCAGATGTGGATTGAGTACCCCGATGTTGGTAGGTTGGGGAGGGGGGTCCACCAGTGCAACAAGGTCGTAGAGGAGGCAGGCAACAAAAGCGTCCCCTCTCAGCCAGCATGCTTGGATCATGCATATTGGGGTTGAAATGAACTTTTTCAGCCCCCAGCCCGCTGGGCTAGTGACTGGAAAACTCCGCTGGCCCACCATGATTTTCACTAGCCCAGCACAAAAATGACAAGAAACATTATTTTTTTCTCCATATTTCAGCAGACTGCAACCTCCCTTTAATCTTTTAGAACTGAGAAAGAAATACACCAGCCACAGCAACAAGCACCCCCCCCCCCCACAATTCAGCACCAATTCAGCAGGCATTAGCAAACTGCAAACACAGCAACACAGACACTGAGAAACCTAAGGTTGCACCAGGAGCATCTGAAGAAACAGTTTATATCCTGGGGAATAAAAACCACAAATGCTAGACTGACTGTTACTGCACTCGAGGCTCTATCTTCCCCCAGTCAATGCATTGACACATTGCCCAGTTTACTCAGTAAACAATGTTCTTATGATACCTCTGCCATCAACAGATCTTTAAAAAAAAAATTAGTTAACATCACTGTTATCACACTTTACTGAAGCAGATTGAATTAGGCTGCGGTGTACTAGTACTTTGCAGACAGTAAGTTTTTTTTCCTAACTGTTGCTCCATAGAATTTCGGTGATTTTCATCACAAGAATGAGCCAGCAAGTGTGTACAAACTTGTAGGAAAATCTACTCACTGTGACTTGACTAAATTAAGTTCACCTGCCAGAATACCAACACCGTGTTCCATAATATTCATTTTGCACATACCTTAACTTTTGTGTTGGGAACGTGATACAGACCGGGGATGCAGAACTCGGGAGCAGTGGTAAACAAAGCCCAATATCAAGGAGTTCAGCACTGCCATACTCTGTGCTAGCCCAGCACAGTCTCTGCTGTCTTCTGAAACTGCTCTGTTCATTCTGTCTCTTTTCTCTCCCGACTTCACTCCCAGCAGACTCCCGACTTACAGTCCAACATCTCCCCTTGCTGCCAATGGTCAGGGTAATCCTCCAGGCTCCGACTTGTTCTCTCCGTGGGTTGCAGTGTTCAGTCAAATTTTTTATGTCTGTCTCTCTCTCTCTCTCTCTCTCTTCCCCCCCCCCAGAACAGGCACAGAATTCTTCCTTAGTTCCTGGATCCCAGCAGTTACGGCATTTCAACATGCCACCCCTAACAAGCCTCACCCCTTACCGATGCCACAACTAATTAGTAGGTGTGCTAACTCAGTGGACCTAAGGCTTTTCACCCTACAGCAACCCCCCTCCCAGAATAAGGTCAAAGTATGCGCAAGCAAATGAACAAATGAAATGCTGGCTAGCTTTGTTTGTGCTTTTTGCTGTGGCTGAGAACAGGTGCCCAGCGAGCATTCAGCTAGTGTAGTTTTAACCGCCCTGAAATCCATCAGCATTTGGTGGGCAGACAGATGCCAATTTCAACCCCCACAGTAAAAATGCCTTCTAGCACTCAATACTCCCAGCCCATATAGCACTTAGGCTATGGCCTGCTCTGCATGAATGGGAGAATCTGCGTCACAATGCAAACAGCTGTTTGTTCTGCGGTGACCTGCAGATGAAAGGAAAAAGCTGGCTCCTGATTGTTGTGGCTTTTTCTTTTCAAGTGCAGACCACTGCAGGCAAAACAGCGTCAGGACCAGCCTGACCGAGGATTAGTGTGATACTGATGAGCCCCATGCAGAGGACTCTGTATTGGACAGACAGTGTCACATCCCTCAAAGCCCAATCTCCCAAGGAGTTTGACGCACATTCTCAAACTTAACAAGCATTTGTCAATGCCGAATGTTTGCTTACTGGCATTGGCAGTGGTAGTGTAGAAGTTACAGAGCTGCGTAATAGGAATGGCAGTGAAGTATTGAACTGAAGCCAACCCCACCACCACCCTGCAGAGAGTGACAGGCATTGGGGTGTGCATTTGGGTCATCAGGCATAACGGCCACGCCATTTCACCACACCCCACTCTGCAGAGACTGACAAGTGTCACGTGTTCCTTGGGTCTTTGGCCCTTATCGCACCCATTTCATTAGGAAATATGGTGAGATGGGTGCGATATAGGAGAATGGGGTGAAGTTTGGGGACGAAGAGTCCAAGGCATACCTCGATGCCTCTCAGTGACTGCAGGGTGTGGAATGGTATGAGCATCACAGGCAAGAATCCCAAGTCACACCCCTGATTCCTGTCATTCTATATAGGGTTGGGCGATTTAGTTGAAAAGTCTAATACCTCAGGCATTCATTGGTATTTTAACTCCAAATCTTCAACATGTTTGTTTTGTGACCCCACCTCACGAACAGGGGGAATATCAGTGTGGTGGCAAGCTGCTTATGCACAGTGACTACAGGATTTAGCACCACAGATGTAAACATATTCGAACAGGCTGTAAAAAATGGCAGCTGTACTCTTTTATGGGGAGGTGTAAAAATGGCTATGTTGCAAATGTGTAGTAAAATATTTAAAAATGGTGAAGTCACAAGCGTACTAGAAACTACGCACACCGTTATATAAGTAGGTTGGGGATATTTTATAGCAGATTGTCAACTCAGGCATTTGGTGCCTCCGATCATGAACAGTGTCACTGTGATTTTCTTTATCTTTGCCGAACAATGATTTCCCATAACGACCACGCATCTCTGCACTGAAAGTGTGAAAACACACTTTGGCCATGTTGTGAAAAATGGCAGCTGTACTGTTCATAAGGAAGTGTTGAAAAATGCCACTAGTGAAAATCTGGACTGGAAATATTACAAAGTCATGAACTAACGAGGATGCGTGGAAACTGCACAATGCTCTCTCGTAACACAGTCATTTTATGGACTTTTGTCACCAAATTTTCAACATAGCCATTTTAAGACCTCTGCTCATGAACAGTGTAACTGTGATTTTCTTAATCTGTCTTAAACATTGCTTTACACCAACAGCACCATTATGCGCTACATGTCTTGATAACACATTTTGGTGACATATGAAAAATTGCAGCTGTACTGTTCATAAGGAAGTTTAATAAAATGGACATGTTGAAAATCTAGAGTGAAAATATTAAATTTGCAAACTAACGAGCATGCATAGGAACTGTGCAACGCGCTCGTAAAAGTCATTTTATGCATTTTTCACCAAGTTTTCAACATAGCCATTTAAGACCTCTGCTCATGAACAGTGTCACTGTGGTTTTGTTAATGTGTCCCATACATTGAGGTTGCACACCGACTGCGCCATTTGCGCTACATGGGCGGAAACACGTTTTGGGCAGGATGTGAAAAATGACAGCTGTACAGCTCATAAGGAGGTGTGGAAAAATGGCAATGTTGAAAATCTGGAGGAAATATTGAAAATTCGCAAACCTATGAGCGTGCGTGGGAACTGTGCAACACACACTCGTAAAACAGTCATTTTTAGGAATTCTGTCACCAAATTTTCAACATTGCCATTTTAAGATCTCTGCTCATGAACAGTGACACTGTGATTTTCTTAATATGTCCTATACACTGAGTTCACACAACGACTGCGCCATTGTGCGCTACATGGGCGGAAACACGTTTTGGGTGAGATGTGAAAAATGACAGCTATACTACTCATAAGAAGGTGTGGAAAATGGCAATGTTGAAAATCTGGAGTGGAAATATTGAAAATTCGCAAACCTATGAGCGTGCGTAGGAACTGCGCAACGCACGCTCGTAAAACAGTCATTTTTAGGAATTTTTTCACCAAATTTTCAACATAGCCATTTCAAGAGCTCTGCTCATGAACAGTGTCACTACAATTTTCTTAATTTGTCCCGTACATTGATTTCGCACACCGACTGCGCCATTCTGTGCTACAAGGGTGGAAACACATTTTGGGTGAGATGTGAAAAATGACAGCTGTACTACTCATAAGACAGTGTGGTGAAATGGCAATATTGAAAATCTGGAGTGAAAATATTGAAATTTCGCGAACTTACGAGCCTGCGTAGGAACTGCGCAACGCACGCTCGTTAAACAGTCATTTTTTGGAATTTTGGCACCAAATTTTCAACATGGGGGTTTTGGGCCCCCTTCTCATGAATGATGTCACTGTCATGGCGGTATTCGGTCCTGAAGGGTGATTTCGCAGTCACTGCACAAAATCACCCTTCGAGCCGAATAACGCCATGACAGTGACATCATTCATGAGAAGGGGTCCTAAAACCCCATGTTGAAAATTTGGTGCAAAAATTCCCAAAAATGCCTGAGATATGCAATAAAGTTGAACCCCTCCTATCTAGCCCATTATACAGCTTACCGGCATTTCCTCAGTTTGCGGTCGGCTTTGAAGAGTGCAGACGTGTTCCCGGTCCACCGAAGATCGTCGCGCCAGAGTCTGGAGGTAAGTATGGGGTGAGGGGTGGGGGAGGCTGGGTGCGCAGTGGGTGGGTGCGGGATGTGGGAGGGGCTCGGAGGCAGCGCCGTGGGACAGTTTTACAGGGTAAAAAACAAAAAACGTTAATGGGACACTTGCCCACGCTGGGGTGGGCTCCAGCATGGCACAAGGACTTGGGGGCGTTCAGCCGATGGGGATTGGGCACCTGTCGGCAAAATAAAACCAAAAAAGCATGGGACCATTTGCCCGCTGGGGTGGGCTCCCAGCGTGGCACATATCTTTGGGGAGAGGGGCTCATTCAGCCGACGGGGGATTGGGCACCCCCGTCGGCAACATAACGGATTGCCATGCTGGGGTGGGCTCCCAGCGTGGCAGCAACTATTGGGAGGGGAGGGAGACAAATAGTTCAGCCGACGGGGATTGGGCACCCCGTCGGCTATATGCTGCCTGCGGGAGGCGAGCATGCCTGTGGCTGGGGGAACTGTGCGTGAGCAGCTCCTTATCGCTGCTCACTCAAGCGTAGCTCCCCCTTTCAACTGTATGCCACTGCATTTTGAAGCGTGTCATAGACAGCTCCAAAATGCATTGGCTTACAGGGGCCGTGCCTGCCAGCCCAGTGCCTGAATTGGAGGAGGAGGTGACACACCTCCTAAATCTCGTTCATGGCACTATGTTTCTTGCACATGCGTGCAAGCAAACATAAAAATTAAGAAACACAATACTAAAACGCATACCAAAAATAAAGAAATATGGAACCAAAAGGTGGTTAAACCTGAAGATAAAGAGACTAATAAACCAAAAAAATAGATGGTATCAGAAAACCAAAAGATGCCATAATATACAGAGTTTAACCACATATAGAAATCTGGTTAATAAGGTAAAAGGGTTACCAAAAAAGCAAAAAAATATTATGAGATTAAATTGGCAGTACAAGTTAAAGATCATTATAAATCATTCTATACTTACATCTGCAATAAAAAGAAAAATACAAATAATATAGGTCCCTTTATAAACATAGAGGAAAATATGTCAAATACCAGAGAAACTGTAGAGATTCAAAATACATTTTTTCTGTTCTGTTTTCAATAAAAGTAGCTGAAAAAACAAGAAGAAGGATAATATAAGTCCAGTACCAGGGCACATTATTATTAAGGAAAACAATGTACTAGATAAACTCCAGAAAATTAATATAAATAAATCATGAGGATCAGATGAACTACATCCAAGGGTAACACATGAACTATCTGAACAAATAGCTACACCTCTTACTTATATCTTCCAGGCATCTCTAGATAGAGGGAAGGTGGTATAGGGCTGGAGGGAAGCTTTAGTAGTCCCCATTTTCAAAAAAGGTTCAAGAACAAAGCCAGAAAATTACAGACCTGTGAGTCTGACCTCTATACTGGGGAAAATATTGGAAAATATATCAAAAGAACATATACTTTTACATTTGGGACAAACTAAGTCCAGGACCCAGTACAACATGGCTTCAGAAATGCTAGGTCATGCCAGACAAACCTATTGTTTTTTTACAAAAGGGTGAGTTAGACATTGGATGATGGAGTCTCAGTGGATGTAGTGTTCTTGGACTTTTCAAAAGTGTTCGATAAACTTCCTCGCTCTGAGCTTATAAATACACTCCAAGATCTGAAATTTGATAATAACATAATTAAATGGATAGAAGCTCGGTTAACTGAGTGGAGGTAGAGGGTGATGGTACATGGGGAGATGTCAGAATGGGCCAGAGTGACTAGTGGGGTGCCTCAGGGCTCAATGTTGGGTCCTTGTCTCTTCAACATTTACATAATTTCATTATGTGTGGTTCATAGCTCAGTGCTTATTTAACATCTAGTTGAATGATGAATATGGTTGTTGGATACAGAGGCCAGTATAGAGAGGACAATGTTCGGTAGGTAATAGTATAAAATGTATTGTGCTTAGGTACTTGGATGCTTGAATAGAGTTGTTTGATAATTTTTGAAGGTTTTGGCCTTTCTCTGTATCCCACCTGAAGGAAGGAAGCTTGGTTTAGAATTATGAAAGCCCCCCAGTGGGATAAGAGTGCCACAGAAGGAGGAGGAGGTGTCGGGGAGGATTGTGGGTGAGTGCGACTTGCTCTAAGCAGCGCGGGAATCAGCTGCATCATTTAAATAGGCTCTGGGGGAGGAGCTCTTCCCCCACATAATCCTGGGCTACTCCCTGTAATTATGTGTGATTCATAGCTCAGTGCTTATGTAACATATAGTTGAATGATGAATATGGTTGTTGGATACAGAGGCCAGTATAGAGAGGGCAATGTTCGGTAGGTAATAGTATAGAATGTATTGTGCTTAGGTACTTGGATGGTTGAATAGAGTCATTTGATAATTTTGGAAGGTTTTGGCTTTTCTCTGTATCCCACCTGTAGGAAGGAAGCTTGGTTTGGAATTATGAAAGCCCCAAAAAGAATAAATATCAACAATTGTTCAGTAACTGAATGCTGAAGAAGTCGTGCAATAGACAATCACCTCCTCCAACTCTGGAGACTGTGACCAGTAGCACTCAGGAAAGGAAAAAACCCTTTGGGGGGAAACCTCCGAGGGCCCATGGTTACTGACCTACCTGTCCTTCTTGGCATACTAAAGGAGAGAGACCCTAATTAAACTAAATTAATCAGCTAAATCTGAATTCTAATTTGTAGAAGTCAATCCAGATGAATGGAGCTTGAGAAAAACTGAATTGTAAATGTCCAGTGAAGTAATTTCCTTCTAATAAGGTCCGAGTCCAAGAATCCATGTATATTCGGAATGATGGAGAGTAGATATATTGAAGAACCATCTTCCGTACTTCAGTTGACAGAGGGCATAATCCATGGAATTAAATGATGGTGGATATGAAGCTGATGACTGACAAACTCAATACAGGAGACCAGAAGATAGTTGCATCCAAGTTTTGACATCAACGAGGCAGGACAAAATAGAAGTAATACAACTTGCTTGTGTAGTACGAGGAATGAGAGAAGGCTTGAGGCCAGGCTATCAAGTGACGAATCCAGTTCTGATAAGAAAATAATCTTTAGGAATTGATATGAAGCAACGGCTGTAGAGTTAAGCTGGAATAATGACATGCTGAATAGATAATCAAAGACACTGGTGTGATGTTGTGAAGCATCAAAGTAGTAGAATAAGGTGAGCCCAAAGGAAATAAGTCAGTTGGACTGTCAATCTGAAGTGAGGCAGTAGGAGCAGGATGCACCAACATAGGTAAATGAGAAAGAACAGGACGTGGCAACCTGCCCCTGTAGAAAGTGTAGCTGAACAGACAGCTGGCGAGATAGGAGACAGGTGGCTGATTCCAGTATGGGAAGCGCAGCTAGACCCAGGCATGTTTGCTGGCAGAAATCGAGTGAGGTAGTCCGTCAACGATGCGCAGGAATCCAGCACCTGGAGAGGTGCGTAATCACATGGAAGAGGCTGAGGTTGAGACACAACTGTACGAGAGGAATAACCATGAGAACTGAAGGTATGCAAAATTTGAGGCATGAAAGCAGACGAGACCTGAAGAGTCTGAGATGGAGATAACTGAAGAAGCAGAATCCAATGAAGTAGCGGTGTCACATGCCTGAATTCGGTAGAGCACAAGCATGATAATGAAAGGCTGCAGGAGACGCCAACTAAGTCCTGGAAAGGAAGCAACAGCAATTCCAGGGCTGAGGCAACAGGGCAAAACATCCAAGAGAGCAACCCCAGAAGCTGCTGAATGAGCACTGAGGTAGACTGATAGCGTTTGAATGGGAGGACCAGCCTCTTAGTCGTATAAGTAAGAGTTACCAGGCAGGTAGGGGAGCAAAAGTCGAGATATTAACTAATGTCCCAAAAAGGTGAAGCAGCCATGAGTCCATGGCTGGGGCAGCAGGAGCAGGTAGGCAAAAGTAGAAGGGGAATCTCCAGGCCCCGAGCTGGGCAAGGCAGAAGTAGAACAGAAGTAGGTGAACCTCCCAACCCAAAGGGAGAAGGCAGGTCAGAGCAGCAGATGAGTACGATGAGTAGGTCAGCCCAATGAGCGAAGGCAGGTTGTAGAAGCAAGCAAGTAGTAGGCAATGTTCCTAGCCCAAAGGGCGAAGGCAAGTCGTAGAAGCAGGTGATCAGTAGGTAAACCTCCCAGCCCGAAGGGCGATGGCAGGTAGAGAAACAGGCAAGCAGTCAGAAACTCTCCCAGCTGGATGGGCACAGACATGTCTTCAAGGTCCAAAGCCGTAGGGCACAAATGGGATTTGCATCTTCTGGAAAATCTCAAATAAGTCCTGGTAGGAATAGTAGCAGAAGGAATGCATAGGACTGAAATGGCAAAGCAGAAGCATCTGAATAATGGAAGATGAACAGCTAAACAAATCAGATGTGAGTCCATAGTAAAGGAACTCCTAGGTTGGTAGACACGACTGCAGGTAGATGCATAACAGAATGTGAACTCCAAACCCGAACTGCATGATGTAAGTGTTGAGTAGGAGTAAGGAAGCCCCCCCTTGCCCGAAGGGTGAGGCAGGCCATAGAAGTAGACGAATATGATGGAATGATAAAGTTGAATGACACCTCCGAGCGCGTAGGAGCGCGGGACTTTGAAGTGTGATGAGGTGAACCTCCGGTCCTACGGGGTGAGGCAGGTGGTAGAGAAGTGGTAGACAGAGTAGTAGCAATGTCTGGCTGCATGCAATGCAGAAGTAGTAGTGGCATAGTGAAGAATCTTCGGCCCCATGGAATGATGCAGGTTGTGAATAAGTAGTAGATAACATAATGGTACTTTCCAGCTGCATGTGATGCAGAAATAGTAGCGACACAGTAGGGAATAGATTGTAAATGGTATAATAGATGGTAGCAAAATCCTGAACCAATGCCGTACAGCATAGAATATATTGAGGTATACATATTAACACCAAATTGAACGCGTAAAGGCTGAAGGGGCATACCCCAGCAGGTGGTGCGCTGAAGATATACTATGACGAGTCTGCAATCCATACACGTTCACCAACCCACCCCATGTTGCTTTCCACAGTTGTATGGCTCCAGTGACATGTTTGTAGGCAGTCCCATCCATCCATCCATCCAGTGAATACGGGGCATTAAGAAGCGGTAAACATGAGAGAAATAGCAGTACAAAGTTGAAACTCACCGCAAGGCGATAAGGCAGTTCAGCGCTGTGAACCCGCATGGGGAACCTCGGGTAGAGACGGGAGCTGAACATTCGGTGCTGAATGGAGATCCAGCACACAGGCATGTCCAAGGCACACCAGGAGAGCTCAGCAGTCAATAACATGTCGGGTAAGGAAGGATTGAGGCAGAATAGTGCTGCTGAAACACGGTAGCGATGCAAATAGAGCGGTGGGAAACAGCCGCAAGCAATGTGCTAGGGAGAGAAGCAGGAGCCAGCAGATGAACTGAGTGAGGTTGTGGCATGGGGCCAGAAGAACCACCCCCCCAAAAGAAAAAAAAACACACAAGGAAGGAAGGAAAGGCAAGGGGGAAGCAGGCAGGAATGAGGAAACAGGATGGGAAAACAGAGGGGGGGGGTAGACCATCCAGAGGCACAGGGAAACAAAAGGATGGGAGGAGGAACCCAGCCCCAGCACGCGGCGGAGTGAGTGAGACTCACTCTAAGCAGTGCAGGAGTCAGCTGCATCATTTAAATACGCTGTGGGGGAGGAGCTTTTCCCCCACATAATCCCCGGCTACTCCCTGCAATTAAAAATAGACCATCAAGACATCTGTGTAACAAAGTTCACAGACAATTGCAGGATAGGAGCAATTGCAAATACAAAAAAAATACTTCCGATCTACAAAAAGCACTGGACAATATTCACAGTTGGATCATAAAGAGTAAACATGAACTGCATAGCACTAAATGTACAGTTATGCACATGGGGGAAAACAGTACAAGAACAACATATGAAATTGGAAGCTCTGAGTTAAGAAAAACAACCAAAGAAAGAGACTTGGGAGTTACAATCAGCACAGACTTAAAATTCTGTGCACATTGCAACAATTTAGCAAAAAATAAATAATCAGATACTCAACTGCATATTAAGACATATAACAAGTAGGGACAGGAGAGTATTCCTGCCTCTCTACAGTGCCTTGGTGAGACCCAACTTGGAGTATTGCTCCTAAGTGTGGGCTCCTTATAAGCAGGGCCCCTACTTTTCTGCGGCACAGTGGGACTAAGTTCTGCAGCAAGACTATCATTTGCCGCAGAACTTCTGCGGCGGTTCTTTGTAATTTCTGCGGAAGTTCTGCGGCACTAACAAATTACCACATCACAGTGTCAGCTTGTCATCCTGACTTCACTTTCATGGCAGTGGTTATAGCAATCAGGATGGTGGAAAGCACAGTAACACTAGTTCAAAAAATAACAGACTTATAAAAATAATTTTATGCCTAAAAAAGCAAAACAAATGTCTCTCCCTTAAGGTCCTAGCCTGTTGCATAAATTACATATGCAGAGGGGATTTTATGTGAAAAATAAGGTATTTCTATATGCATGCTGTCTATCCCACTAATGAGGTTTCCACTCTCTATCACTTATATATTTGTATGTGCTTTCTACACCACTCATGAGGTGCCCACTGTGCATCACTTATATAGTTATATGCAATCTGTAACATACAAATGTGTGTGTGTGTGTGTGTGTGTGTTTGTGTGTGCGTGTATATATTTTTTTTAATTTCCATGAACTTGCATCCTTATTCATACAGGTCCCATTGGAAATGGAATAGAGGAGTTATTGCAAAACTCATTTTTCATGTCAACCTGCTTTCCCTGACACACTGCATAGCACCATCAGGCCATGACATGCATGTGAACTGATTGTGAGACAGAGCTCTCCAGCCCATCACAATGTGTCCACCATGTGACAGAACACTGCACCATACCTTCCCAAGCTCTGAGCAATGATGTGCTCCACCAATCCTTGTGCTGCCCAGCCAGCTCCCAGATCTAATCTCTGAACCTGAGTTGCCGGCACCGAAACACAGCATGCTACCCTCTGGCCCAACAGCTGTCCCAGCACACAACATTTCTCCATAACTTTTAGGTGATTCTATCAACCAGTAACAATATGTAATCAATAACCCTGGCAAAAATGCTTACAGTGCAATTATTTATTTAACAGGTCTATTCTTTCACCTGGTCTACACATTATTATATTCCACTTTTCTGGGCATAATTACTTTATTTTTTCTTAAAAATGACAGTTAAATTCATTTTACCAGTTATTCATTTCAGATGGCATCTCTATACCATAAAGGCACAAATAGGTTTGTACAAAGTGAGGTATGGACTTAACAAGTTTGTGTTATTAACAAGGTTTTGTTTAGCTTTTTTTTTTTTGTTGTTGACCGGGTAAGTGCACTGGACAAATCCTGCCTATTTTCAGGCACGACCCGGGGTAGGGGGATACAGATGAATGCCAACTGACCTTGAACCAGATTAAGCTGTTGGTGGTATTTTTAGTGAATGAGGGAAATTTGGCCAGGACACCGGGGGAATTCCCCTGCTCTTGCTGCACATCGCGCAGTCGCGCTGCAGGAGAGTTCAATGGAGTCTAGTGTGTCTTTGGATATGGAAGGGGACGGACATGTTGTGAAGCAACTGGAGGAGGTGGACGGATTGCGAGCCACAACCGGCGTGGAGTGCCGGGTTTTGGGGGCAGATTTTCAACCTGGGGAGCCCTCTATATCAACGGAGCAGTTTAGTGATGTGCAAGTTTCAGAGGAAGAGACTCTTCAAAGGGATTTGGATATAAAAAGAAAGCAACTGTTGGACTTGATTTCTGTGGCAGAACAGGAATACCTGGCAAGTAAATTATCGTTAGATGAAAAGAAACGGAAAAGGTCACTGATGAGTCCGTTACCTGGAGGAGTAAACGTTGCCTTTGAGTCTGATGTGTACAATCCTTTTTGTTGGAGTTGTCTTCGGCAGAGGCCCAGGATCAGGTTGATGATGTTACGTCTGAGACGCCTTACCCAGATGCTGTATGGACCCCTGGGCTGGCTTTACAGAATGCCGACTGGATTTCGGATGGTGATCAATGGATTCCAGACCTGAGTGCTCCGTTGCCGGGTTCTATAGCCCCCGAAGTTAGTCTTTCCCCAAAAGTTCATGACGAAATCTCTCAGCCGCTGGTTGTGCAGGACGCAGTAAAGGATCCTGAGGCAGCTGCAGAGGTATTCCCTGTTCCTCAGGATAGGGTACAAGGACAAGGACTTGAAGGCCCCCAGGGGTCTAGTGTGCTAGAAGGCGCAGAATTCAATGTTGAAAATGGCAATGGAGCTTCTTTGGGAAACCAAGGTAGGATTATTTTGAACTCTGTCTTAAACGATAACGGGGGTTATGAGGGAACTTCACCGAATAAGGAGCCGCCTAAAACATTTGCAGGACTGTTTTGTAAACCTGCAGAAGCGGTGAAAAGACGTTTTCTGGTTCGTCTCAAGTATACAGGGACTGCATCCATAGTCCCGGATAGGATTTGGGTAGGAAAGACGTTAATTAAGGACTCTATGGGCTTTGCACCTTCTGAGGTGTATGCATTTATACATGCCCCTGGAGATCTAATATATGACTTGAGTTTTTGCACTATGCAGTCACTGGACAAATTTTGGAAATTGTATTATACACTTTGGGATTTTGGAGTTTGGAATGACTTTTTAGCTATTCCAGTGACTAAACCAACTATTAAAACAGTTACTATATTATTTCGGAATGAGGGGGTCTGTGTTAATGATATTGTGTTTTGGTTAGAGAAGAAATGCACTGTTATGGAACAACCAAAACCTATTATAGACGAAAATGGATTTTGGAATGGTGGTTGGTTATTCAGGGTACAACTGAATCAAACTGAGATTGGGATTTCCCATTTACCCAGCTCCTTTTTTTTGGGTCGAGATCGGGGGGTCCTATTTTATGCAGGGCAGCACAAGAGTTGTTATAAATGTGGGGCACCGGATCATCTCAATGTAGATTGTGAGCAGATTAGATGTTTCCATTGTGGGATGTTGGGTCATACTGATCCCCAGTGTACTGCCCGCCCATTTTGTAATTTATGTGGAGAAGGAGAACATTCTTTCCAGGATTGCCCCTGGGCTGCCCACAATTTGGAGGGGGAGTCCGATCACGATAATTTTTTAAATAGAGCTAAACAACGTTTTGCTCAATCTTCTGAGCAGACTCCTGAGGGTCCTTTTCCGACCCGTGGTAGAGGACGCGGCCGCACCTCGGGACCTGGAGTTCGGGGTGGGCATCAATACAATTCTGTTCCAAGTATGGATTTAAATAATGCAGGGATACTTCCCCAAAAGGCTTCTAAGAGACAAATACAGATGCAAAATAGGCAAACTGACTCTGTGACTCCTTATGTCACTCCACAAAGTTCTCCTGTAAGAACGGTGACATTAGATGCCTTTCTAGCAACCCAACAAGCAATTACTCCAGTTTTGCCTTTTTCAGGAACTTCAGTAATAGCAGAGACAGATACCATAGCTTCTCCCTTGGTGAATACAAGGGATGAGTTGGGTATCACTGCAACTGAGGATGGCTTTTTGCTTCCTCTAAAATCCCGGTCCCAAACACAGATGAAGGAAGTGATTCCTATTTCACCTTTACCTTTATCAAATAGATTTTCAGTTTTTTCGTGGTGTGAGCAGGTGGATTCGGACTTGCCTATGGCAGGGATGGATCGGATCCCTTCCTCCTCTAACATCTAGCTCTTCTACATCAAAAAAGCAAGTCAACCTAAAGCTACAAAAAGGGTGACCAGATCTAGTGGTAAACTGGCAGCTATTTCTCCTAATCCATTGGGTTGCAGGATCGTAGTTTAAGCGTGAATATAGTGTGTTATCAAGGAAGAAGCGTTTTGTTACTTTTGGGATCCTTCAACAACTACCATATGATATATTCTTTTTACAAGATACTAGAATACATTCCCTTAGTGATATAAATCAGATCACAAAAGAATGGAAAGAAGGTTTATCCTTTTGGTCGTCTGGTGTAGATACTTGTAGTGGAGTAGGGTTTTGTTTCACTTCTGATGTTAGATGTTTTCATATGATTGATATTGAACCTGGACGTGCTTTTTTGTTGGACATAGAAATAAAGGATATTCATTGTAGATTAATTAATATTTACGTTACCAGTCAAAAGCTCTTAGAATAGCATTATTGCAAAAAATACAACCCTATTTATATACTAGTAGACTTATTTTTTTTGGTGGGGATTTCAATATTAATGTAATGAAAGAAGGTTCATCACAGAAAGTCTATTGTGATAGAGCATTTTTGAGAAATATGGTGAACCAAGCGGGTTTGAAAAAAGTGTCTGAAGGAAATTTGCAGTCGGTAAAACCCACTTATTATAGGGGGCGACTCACTTCATGTATTGATATGATTTTTATTAAAAAATCATTATTGCAGGGTACTATGTTTTCAATTCTAATTGAATCTTCAGATCATGTGTTGATAGGGGTACATGTTGAGTCTCTCTCTCAGAGAATGGCAGGTCCGGGATATTGGAGGTTAAATGCCTCGCTTTTAAAGGACCCTGTAGTTATGTCAACTTTGCCTGAGATACTTCAGGATAAACTTTCGACTAGGTTTTTGTATGATAATTTGGGGGAATGGTGGGAGGATTTGAAAAGCTGTTTACAAAGTTATTTTAAGGAAGTAGGGGTCGGCAAATTTCGAAATACTCTAAATATTTACAACTAAGGAAACAATTGGGTGAATTACTTACAAAGCACCATTTGAGACAGGAAGATGTGTCCATAGACATTCAAAAGGTAAAGATTAAGATAGAATTTTATCAGTATAATAGAATGTTGTCTTTACGGCAGGAACAAATTTTCGGTACGCAAGGAAAAGTGGAACAAGGGAATCCTTTTATTAATTGTCAAAAAAGAACAGAGAAGAAATTGTTTCATGGCTTGACTACATCAACTGGTAGTCATGTTACTGATAATGTGGGTATTATGTTGACTTTAGAGGACTACATAAAATCAGTGTTTGGGACTCAGACCTAGATGTAGGGTTTCAAGATTAAATATTGAATTCTGCAGCTCTACCCCAGTTATCTTCAGATTTGCAGGCTGACTTACTTTACCGTTTTCTTATTTGGAGGTAGATCTGTTATTAAGTCTATAAGGGACAAAGCACCTGGTTCAGATGGGTTGACTGGAGAACTATATAAATGGTCTGGCAAATTATTCCACAGGAATTTTTGAGTTTTTAATTATATTTGGCATGATATTTTTTACCGTCTTCTATGTATGAAGGATTGATGATTTTTTTGTATAAATCTGGTGTACGGGATGAGATTCGGAATTGGCGACCAATTACTCTCTTAAATGTGGATTTCAAAATATTTGCCAAATTAATAGGTAACAGAATGTCATCCGTAATGGCAAAACTTATTATTTCCACACAATTTTGTTCAGTTCCTGGTCGCTGTATGACAGAGGCTTTATTATTATTAAGGGAAATATTGGAAAGTAAAAATTCCATACATGAGTCAGTAGGAGCAGGTTTTATAGTAAGTTTGGATCAGGTGAAAGCCTTTGATGGGGTTTCTCATTCTTTTCTTTGGAATTGTTTAGATGCGTATGGGTTTCCAAAATTATTTATACAGAGGATTAAATTGTGTTATGCTTTGGCATACGTTCAACCATACGAGAATGGTTGGATGGGACAGAAAATTTTGATGCAGAAAGGGGTACGACAAGGTTGTCCTCTAAGTCCCATTCTATATGTTTTTACGTTAGATCCCTTGCTTCGAATAATTCAAAATTCACCAAATGTACATGCTTTAGGTATGGGTACAGTGTTACAACATAAAGTGATAGCTTATGCAGATGACATTTGTTTATTAGTTCATGATAATAATTCTGTTCGGTTGGCTTGTGATTTATTGCAAGAATTGGGTAAAATTACGCGGGTGCCCAGTTGAATGTAGCTAAATCCTGTTGTTTGAATGTCACAGGTTTTAATGATTTAGAAGATTTTGTATGTGATATTCCAATTTCAAAGGAACCTTGTCGTATTTTAGGTATATACTTTGGCGGAGAAGATATGGCACGTATAAATTGGGAGAGAATTTTAGATAAAGGTCACTCGAAAGTTAAGTTATGGAATAGGTGGAAATTATCAAAAAGAAGAACGATCTTTTTATTAAAAACTTTCTTAATACCGGAATTTTTGTTTATTAGTTCCATTTTTTCCTTGCCATCATTTTTAGAAGCTTCCTTGATGGGTTGTTTTTTTTCCTGTGTATGGGGTAGCAGGTTAAATCGGTGAAACAAAATATTTTATATAAATCTATTAAATCTGGGGGTTTAAATATGGTACATCCAGTGGTGTTTTTCTTTACGATCTTTCTTTATAATAACATTATTCCTTTAGTTAAAGGCCCGGTACAGTTATGGAGTAAGTGGGGGAAAGCAGCATTAGAGAAAGTATTTATAGAATGGGAAAACAATATATTTTTACATAAAAATAAATGTACTCCTTGCCTATCAAAATGGTGGGATGGGGTCATTGATGCAATTAAGAAATGGGGGATACAGATGAATGATACACTCCATTTTTCTAGGAAAGCACTTTATGAGCAGATTATTACGAAGTATTTTCATGAACCAGTGTTTATAGACTTTACTCAGTTAGAGCAAAATCAAATTTCAGGATATATTTCGGATCCTAGACTCCTGGACCGTATTTGGGATACTGTTTGGCCAGCTCTACATGGTCGAATTAATGTGAAGGGAATCACAAGCATAAGGCTTTAGCGGAACGGTATTGTCCTAGGGAGACGGCATTTTGAAAATTGAAATGATGGATCATCTGTATTTTCAATGCCCATATATCATTCAGTTTTGGGATATAGTTAAAACAGATGGAAGGGATAGGTCCTGTTCCACCGGTATCTAGTCAATTGTATTTTGGTATAATTTCATCTTTACCTTCCCTAGTGCATTCTGGAACATTTGGATTATTTATGCTCATTTTCTTTATTGGATTTGGATAGGTCGTAGATTGGTTTGCAACAACAGAATATTTTGGCTTGGGAGCTGTTTCTTATTATTAATGCAGATTTGAACAAATGGAAATTGGAAGAAAGGGAGAATTTTACTTTTATTCAGTGGAAGAAATTGTGGAAAAACCTTGAATTTGTGGGAAATTAGGCATACACCAGGTTTAGGAATATGATTTTTCTAGAAGAGGGGATGGTGGGGTTGTACATTCTCCTGTATGATGGGTGGATTGGTATGCTTTAATACTTATTCATGGTTCGTATAGGAATATGTAAGATGTTTTGTTGATTTTGTATACTTTTATTGGGATTTCTTTAACTTTGAATTCAATTGTATGAATTAATACTTCTTTATGTTATTGGATTTTCTTTCCTTTGTTATGCTTACGTATGATGCAATACTGTATTGTATATAATTTGTCATGATTTCAATAAAAAATTCCCCTACTCTTTTCGATAAGTGCCATGGGATCTTTAACATCCACCTGAACTACCACCAATCCAGGCAGATGGGACCTCAGTTTAACGTCTCATCCAAAAGGCAGCACCTCAGAAGTGCAGCACCCCTCTCATGCTGCACTACAGTGTCAGTACCAGGATATTAACCCAAGTGCCAGATGTGGGAACTGAACCCACAGCCCTCTGATCTCCCAGCCTCAGAGGCGAGTGTGCTACCTACTGAGCCACTGACACTGCATCAACCAGTAACAATATTTAATCAATAACCCTGGCAAAAAGTTTAAGTTGGCCCTAGCGCAAAAATGTAAGACTGAAAATTGTATTAGGCTGTAGTGCATGTTGAGCAAATATCACCATGCCTGATGTGCTGTGCCACTGCCTCTGGCAGTGGGAGCTGTGGTGGATAAGTGACTGTTCATTTCTGTTGCAGAATGCAGCCATTTCGTTAGCTAATGTATGATGTTATAGCAATGATAACATCACATTATGAGCATATGGGGGGGTGGATATAAAAAGAGGGTAAGGGAACCAGATTCTATGGATAAACAGAAATAGTAATAAAAAATCACCAAGAAGAGTGAATTCTGCAGTACCGAAGAAGTTCTCGATGGTGCAAGTTCTGTAGAAAAATTCTGCGGCTGCAGAATTCTAGGGGCCTTGCTTATAAGAAAGAAGATATCCATAGGCTGGAGGGGGTACAGCGAAGAGCAACTAAGGCAGTGGATGGACTAAAAGGAATATGAAAGAAGACTTCAGGAGCTTACCCTCTTCTTATCTTAAGGGTAAGACATAAAAATGATCAAGGAATAAGCAACAAAAATAAACAAAGGCAAGCATTAAGGATGGACGTCCATACAGCTTGATGATACCTATGATACCTATGAATAAGCTGCAGTGCTGCTTGTGTCTACATGTACCCAGCAATAGGTTGTGCTACTACCTGTGTCAGGAAGTGCCCAGCAGCCAGCAATATGCTGTAGTGCTGCCTGTGTGAGTGTGCCCAGCAATAGGCTGTGTCCTAATGTACCCATTAATAGGCTGTAGTGCTGCCTTGTGTGACTGTGCCCAGCAATAGGCTGTAGTGCTGCCTGTGTCTACATGTACCCAGCAATATGTTGTAGTGCTGTCTGTGTGAATGTGATGAGCAACAGGTTGTAGTGATGCCTGTGTGTAAATGTGCCCAACAATAGGATGTATTTATTTATTTATTTGTACATCAGTTTACAACCTTTGAGCCAGAGGCTCATTTCCAAAGGTACCTCATCACAAAGAGGACAAATACATTACAACATTTTGTTACATCATTGCGGTTACAGCTTTGGCAGTCACATGCTGTTATTTCTTAGTTACATCATTGAGGTTACAGGTTTGGTAATCACAAGCTGTTACAGTTATTTGGATACAGAGTAACAGATTAAACATACATTGGTATAAATATACACTCGGTAGTGTGCAGAGACTGCAGGAGGTAAAAGTTCAGAGGGCTATAGGACGTGGTTGATGATTGGTTGGGTGAGGAGCCACTCAGTGAGCTTTGTCAGTGCATAGTGAGCTAGATCACCTTAGAGACAAGCACAGCTACACATGTTAAATAGCTGACTCCGAGGTGAAGTTTTGAAGCAGGAGATCGTGAGGGTATCAGGGATGGAGGTAGGGAGTGTGTTATACCAGGAGGGAGCTCTGTAACAGAATAACCTTTTGTCCATGTGTGGCCCTGGACCTAGGGACTAGTAGAGTGGCCTTGCGGGAGGTTCGAGTTTGAACTAAGAGTTGTGCTAGGTGGATGGAGGCTGTCAGCCTGGGCGGGGATAGCCCAAGGAGAGTTTTTTTCGTTATGAGGCAGGTTTAGCATTTGAGTCGTTTGTCCAGGTTAAGCAGCATTGCCATGTCATATAGCTGACAGGTATGTGTTAGCCTAGGGGCCCTCGTAATTAGCCTACAGCCTTATTCATGGTGAGGTGGATTTTATTGAGGGCGGTCGAATCCGCAGCACCGTAAACTGGCAGGCCATAGTACACAAGGGACATTATTGAGGATGTGACCGCTAGTCGGAGGGCATCGGGGGGGGAGAGGCAATTTTTGTAGCAGTATAGGATAGCTAGCCCGAACATTGGTAACTGAGGCAAGAGCATCAATGTGGTCGTGGTATGCGAGGGCTGAGTCAAAGGAGACCCCAAGGTACTTGTACGAGCAGACTTGTTCGAGAGGATGCTTGGAACTAGGGAGGATGTGGAGTGGGAAGTTGCTGGCTTTGTTTTGGGGATGGGCAAAGAGCACAGTTTTTGTTTTTTTTAGATTGATTACAAGTCTATGCTCTTTAAACCAGGTTTCAGCATCCTTAAAGGATAGTTGCAAGGTGTCCTGTAGGGAGATGGGGTTTTGGTGGGTGGTAAAGATGACAGCATCATCTGCATGCAGCAGAATTTTACCAGCGCATGCATTGGGCAGGATATTGAGGTAGAGCGAAAAGAGTAGGGGTCCTAGGATGGAGCCCTGAGGAACACCTGAGTGGATAGGACATGTATTGGAAAGGGTCCCATTGATTTTAACATGCTGAGAGCGGGCAGACAGGTAGCTGGAGCACCAGGAGACTGGCCCAGTGGGGAAGCCGGTGTGGCTGAGGGCATCCAGCCGGAGGGGGTGGGAGACAGTGTCGAAGGCCTTTGAGAGGTCAATGAACACTGCCCCAGCTAGTGAGCCAGAGTGCAGGGAGGGGTGTAGAAAATTTGAAAACTCTATGAGGGCAGTGCTGGTACTGTGACCTGCACGGAAACCATGCTGTTCCGGGCAGAGGATGCTGTGTTTGGTCAGGTAATCCATAATTTGAGTGGCCACCAGTTTTTCTAGGGCTTTGGAGAGGGGTGGGAGAATGGAGATAGGCCGGTAATTCCCGGCTGTAGACCTGTCACCTCCTTTGTGTATGGGTGTAACTGTGGCAGTTTTCCAGGCTGAAGGGAATTGCCCCAGGCAGAGGGATTTATTGAAAAGGCTAGTGAGTAGACCAAGAACCTGATCCAGAACCCGGCGGAGGATACTGGGGTCCAGGGAGTCGCTGCCAGTACTATTGCTCTTTAGTGCTTTAATCAGGTGTGGTCTGACTTCCTGGGCAGTTACCCTGTGTAAGTGGAAACTAGGGCATCGGATGACTGGGGCAGATGGCGGGGGCAAAGAAATCGCTAGGGAGGACCGAACTAAGGTCCGTGAAGGATGAGTTGAGGAAGTTGGCTATGCAGGCTGGGTCGGTAGAGATAAAGCCGTCAATGGTGATCTGGGAGGAGGGGAGTACGCGCTCCCATTTAGTTGTCTAATGTTGCCCCAGAATGTTCTTGCACTCCCCCAGGAGGAGGTGAGTGTGGCCTGATAGTGATCGGCCCTTGCTTTTCTAATGGCCCAGGTGCATTTGTTTCTTGCGCCATTATATGCCTGTCTGTCCGCCAACCTGCCTGTTTCTGTGGCCAGGTGCCATAGGTTATCCCTGTGCTTGAACAGTTGAAGCAGGGCAGGTGTAACCCAGGGTGCATTATGTACTTTGGTTCGGACTTCTGTTAGGGGTACGAAAATGTCACAGGCTTTGTTGAAGGTTTGGGAAAAGAAGGTTAGGGCAGTATCTATATCAGAGGCATAGTGTATGGGTGACCAGTTAATTTGGGCAAGAAGTTGCTTAAGGCTTTTTAGTCCACCTGGTCTGAGGTGCCGATGTAGAGTGGAATGGGCAGTGGGTTTGGGTGTGGAGGTCGTCCAATGGAAAAGGATAGGGGAGTGGTCACTAAGTGAGTCAGGAAGGACCTGGATATCATGGATTTGTTTAGGGCGGTTGGTGAAGACCACATCTAGAAGGGTGCTGGTACCTCTCTTTGTGTTTATTCTGGTGGGTTGGGAAATAAGTTGAGTCAGGTCTATAGCTGCGAAAGAGTCACGGGTGGTGGAGGAGGATATGCTGAGTCAGTTAACGTTCAGGTCACCCACAAGGATTTGGTCAGCTGTGTGATGTAGGGTTGTAAGATAATCTGTTAATGAAACTAGTGCCAGGGTTTAGTTTTTTGGGGGAATGTAGGCAGTGGTGAGATAGAGTGGGCCCCTGGAGGGGTCTGGGGTCAGTTTGAGGGTTAGGGCCCGCACCCTGTATGTGAGAGCTGGGACAGGGAGTGCTTGTCCAGTGAGAGAGTACCTGGTATAGATTTCACAGCCTCCCCATCTATCTGCACAATCCTCCCGGTAAAGGGAGTAACCTGGGAGGGAGACAAAGGAGTATGGCGTGGAATTTGATAGCCAGATTTCCACCAGTGTTATGACATCTGGTTTATGCAATGTGACCCAGCATTGGAGGGAATCAAATTTTTTTAGAAGGCTGCATATATTCATAGAAGCTATGCAGAGCCCAGATGGCCCCGTTGGTGGGCAAGTGTGGGCTGGGCCTGGGTTGGGATGTATATTGCCTGTCAGGAGTAGTAGTATGACCACTGCCCTGGCCAGGGGGCGGTGGAGGGTGAGCTTTCGATTGGTATGTGGAGAAGAGGAGGGGAGCTTCTGGGCACAGGGGGTGGGCAGGGTTATCCAGGCTGGAAAAGCAAGAACAGTAAGCCTCCAATGGGAGCCTGGGGAAACAGCTGGGAGGTGACTAGGGGGAAGGTGTCATGGGCTAGGGCACATGGTGAGTGTAGGGTGGGATCATACTAACTCGGGAACAAACGAGGGAGCTGGCGCCAGTGAGTCTGGGGCGGTGTCAGGTAGGTGGAACAGTGGTATCAGAGTAAGGATGAGAGGGAGGCATTTTAGTAAGAGGTGGGCTAGCATATCGCTAACGGTGGCAGCAGGGGAGGTAGGTAGAAATAGTTTAGTTGCCCTCCAGCAAGCGTAGATGCCACTTTGGATCAGTGGTAGTAATGCGGACTCTGGTAGACAGGGTACCAGGTTCAAGACTCTCTCAGGGCAGTTGGAAAAGGGACCTGGGTGACAGCCATGCTCCTCATTCTGGGGGCCAGAAGCAGGCTAGATTTTGGCCCGAAATGGGGTGTGAAATAGTGACTCCTAGTGGTCACTAGGTGTGGGCTTGGAGGTGATGGCAAGGGGTCCGAGAGTGGGCTAGCTATCGGGCTGGGTGTGGGAGGAGGTGTGGGCAGGGTAGCAGTAAGCTGAAGAGAAGAGAAGTGGAGTAGGTAGTTAGAAGGGATCCAGGAACAAGGGGAGGAGGCTATCTGAATAGAGGTACTTGTGGTAGGATCTCAGGGTCCCTCTAGTGGCTAGGCAGGTATAACCTGCAAATGGAAAAATGGGGACTTAGTATTTCAACCAACAGGAAGTGATGTCATGGGGGAGGGCTAATAAATTAAGGGACGCCCTTGGGTGGGTGGGGCAGACGAAGTGCAGCGTCATTGGGCTAACACCTCCCATAAGAGGCAGCTTTGGCAGCTTTAGGAGGTATCTTTTACCTCTGTAGCATCTTAAAGCTGCTCCAGCTCCAGGAGGGAGCGTTCGGTCTGCACAACAACTGCCGAGGATGGCAGAGTGCTTGGGGGGGGGGTCTGAGGCCTTTAAGTGGGGAGCAGAACAAAAGAAGCAATAGTATGCAGCTGGAGAGGTTGTAGCACAGTCCCTACACTGCCCATGTGCGAGCTGTTGGTCTATGTCCCGACTACAGCCCCTACTGCGCATGTGCAGCTTTCCAACATGGCGACATCCAGGAGACACAGGTAACCATTATCTAGCCAATATCCCCAAACACAGTGAGATCAGAACCCAGTAGCTTGTAAATCATACAGTCACTAACAAGTCCCAGTCTATAGCGGTATTGAGGGCAAGAACAACGCAAGCAAGTACATAATATATAGACGCTAAGTCCCTGAGATAGCCTAGTGCCTAAAAGTACCCCACGCTTCTGACACATATCAAGGTAGGAACACAGAAATGCAGGCAGAGAATAATCTATCAGTAGTCCTGTGAGGACAAAAAATAATCTTAAATTAAAGTCCCTCGTAACACCCCACACAACAGTCTGGCAGCTTTAGGAGGTATCCTTTACCTCTGTAGCGTCTTAGAGCTGCTCCAGCTCCAGGAGGGAGCATTCAGTCTGCACGACAACTGCTGCGGATGGCAGAGTGCTGGGGAGGGGGGGGGTCTGAGGCCTCTGTAGCATCTTAAAGCTGCTCCAGCTCCAAGAGGGAGCATTCAGACTGCACAACAACTGCCGTGGATAATGCAGCTGAGGTCTGCAGGGGAATCAATAACATAATGAATCAATAAAGTTAATGTTCACATTGGTAGAAAGTCAGGCAGCATGGCATTTTTATTAACTATTATTGATTCATTATGTAATGCTGTGTCTAAAAATCCCAGGAATATGATATGGTGCCAGTGTACTCAGCATCTATTATTTAGTTCTGCATGCAACTATCCCCACCTATAAAGAAAATGTGGGTAGATGAAGGGGAGATGCATATGAACTCTGATGTCTTTACAATCTCCAGTACAGCTTTATACCTGGCTGATGCATTCCCAGGAGGATGAATTCTGATGCCAGAATAAACATGCCATGCTGCCTGACTTTCTACCAATGTGGACATTAACTTTATTGGTTCATCATGTTATTGATTCCCCCCGCAGACCTCAGTTGCGTTATCCTACTTTTATCTGCCTCAGTGACTGGCCAGCCCCCTCCCATGGCGGAAGTGTCCGTTATAGGTCTCTTTTTGTTTCAGCTTTATCCTGATGATGAGTAGAAGAAATCAACTGCATGAAAAACCCCAGGTGTATTGTCTCTGATATATTGCTGAGTCTAGGGGACGTGGTCTAACCTGTACTTTTTCAGGTGTAAGTTTAACTGCTGCTGTAAATTTCTGTAGAATATTTACTGAAGATAATTAAATTCTACAGAAACTAGTGCTTGAAGACAGACCTTTCCAGAGGATATATTTGGGGTTAATGGAAATGATATGTATTTCTAACATATATTCAAGGGTTGCAGTTCGTTTTGGGGGTTAGCATACTTGTTTTACTATTCAGAATTATGACAAGAAATGTACTCGTACATACATACAACACACACGCACACATACATACACACACACACACACACACACACACACAGAACCCCTACACCTGTCTGCAGGTAAGACTGTATATGACTGCAGAGTTATTTGCTTGCAAATGTCCACTTATAAGATGTTTACTTTATTTCATATTTTCTCCAGATCATTGCTGCAGAAGGAGAGATGAATGCATCTCGAGCCCTGAAAGAGGCCTCCATTGTGATTACGGAGTCTCCAGCTGCTCTTCAGCTTCGCTATCTCCAAACCCTGACCACCATTGCAACAGAAAATAATTCTACCATTCTATTTCCATTGCCTATGGATCTGCTGCAAGGCTTTATGTCCAAAGCAAAATAAGTGCTTAAGAAGTACCAGCACCAGTTGCTTAAACTTACTGTTCTAATTGAAGCCTATAACTGAATTTCCATTCAAGTTCTTTCTAACACTGCTCCTGTAGATGGGTTGTATGGTATTAAAATGTAACCTTTTATTATTGCCATAGATAAACTAATGAATTGGCACACAGGGATGGGCATCAAACTAGGGATGGAACAAAAAGTACTTTTCAATATTCAACCAAATACCGACTAGTTGATGGCAGTATTTGTTGAACAACAAATACAAATACAAATAGTGAATGAAGACACCAGTCTTTCTTATTTTTATTACATTTTTTTGAGGCAGGTTAAGCCAATATTTGAAATCAAAGTGAGGTAGTGACAGTGAGATGGTGAAAGTCACTGCGTAAAATTGCATTTGACATTTCATATTTCATAACTTCAGCTTATGCATAATTAGCACTTAGCAACTTTTTGAGGGCTGGAGCATATTAGGCCCTGGACACACTGGGGAACTTAAAATGGTTTAAGTGCCTTAAAATGGTTTGAATCTCCCTAACACTGTTTGCAGACAGACTACAAGTCCCTTAGGCCCTGTATACACTAGACTTTTTAAAACATTTTAAGCAAGTTAAAACGGTTTAAGAAGCACTAACATGGTTTGCAGCCACATTACAACATGATTTAAACCATTTTTAAAAACCATGCTAAAACTCTGCTAGGTACCTAGTCTATGGCCTGGCTTTAAAAATGGTTTAAGTTAAATATGGTTTGACATACTAGTGTGGCCGCGCTGCTTGGTGATGGGCTTCTAGTTGTGATATGCACAATATTTAAATTGTTTGGGCTGCTGGGATACACAGCCATCTGTGGCATAGCACAGTTGTACGTATAATAAGTTTCACTACCTCAAAAAGTACACAGTGTGGACAGAAATGGGGTTGAAGAACCATGTTTAAATACAGTTTCATCACAATGTGGATGCTCTAATACAGTAAGACTTAAAATGGTTTATAACATGGTTTTCAACCTGCTTTCACAAGTGTGTACAGGGCCTTAAAACGTTTTAACCAAAGTGTTTTAAACCCTGCTAGATATCTAGTCTTAAAACCATTTTTAAAAATGTTTTGGAGATAGCTTGGTTTTACTCACAGGTCTGTCCAGGAGTAAAAGTGTTTTAAGCTGTAATGGTTTAACTAAAACAGTTCTAGCTGCAGTGTGTCCAGGCAAGCACAGTTCTGTGAGTTGGACTTAACACAAAATAGTTACAAGGAGAACAGGTTTAACACTAGCAGTGTGGCCACACTAAACCATTGTCAAAAATGGTTACTGAGTAGTGTGGCTGCACTGAAATGGCTTAACTAAACTGGTTTTAAAAACAGGACAAAAATGGTGATGGGAAGCTTGGTCCAAATGAAAAAATTATTATTCAGTATTTGGACAGGCTTCAATTAGGTATTCAGCTGAATACTAATAGTTGGTGTAGGCCACTATTCGGGTATGAAGCGAATATGAAGCAAACATTTATCCCATCCCTGTATCAAACATTTTTTTTCTGAATCAAACAAAAAATCCTACTATTAGGCATTCACATGTGAATATCATGGGCTCCATACACAGTCACTCTTTAGTGGTGTGAAGTGGTCCCAAGTAACACTTTGTGCTACACTAATGCCTTGTACCCCATTGTAGAATACACAAAGTAGTTGCCAGTACATCCCTGTCCTTATGTGCTACCACAGGGAGAGGAATGGGGGGAGCTCTGGTAATAAAGGTGCCAGAATGCACTGATGGGACTATACCATGCTCAATAGCTTCCCAGCACCTGTGCTGCAATTTCTGGTCACCTAGAACTGCTGAAAGCAGTTTCAGGCATGGTAATATGCCTGCAAGCCTGAGCATTCATTCCAACCGGGGGAAGGGTTAGACAGGATGGGACTGGGAAGGAGGCATCGACTGAATGCCAGGACATTACAATGATCATGGGACTGGGTTGGAGGCCATTGGACCAGCAATGACAAAGGGTGCAGGATCTCATAACTAGAATGGGATTCAGCCCACATGCAAGCCTTGTGGCAAAGACTGGAGAGACATCATGAGTAATAGTGCCAAATGCTCATGCTGTGGCATGGCACTGTGCATCTACTGCCATAGAAACAGAAACACTGAATATGACAGCAGATAAGGACCGCCTGGCCCACCCTGTTTGCCCATTTTTTTCCTACCTCCAGAATCACCAGAGACCCTGGGCCAATCCCTACCGTAGCTGAAATTTAGTTCTGGCAGCACCACTGTTGCAGGGGATGTGCTGTCTCCTTCATACAGCAGCTCCCTTTCGCGTATGGCATTTGTGGTGGGTGGCAGTACAGGGATCCCAGTGCCCCTTTGAATATGCCCATCCCCTGCAACTGTGAATGGAGCCCCTGAATCCTTGCTAGTTTGGGCTTGTATGACACACATCTGTTTTAGATGTCAGATTTCACAAATTCTTACTTTTCTTTAATTTGCATGTACTAAAATAGCTCAAAAATACATACTTTAATGAGTCTTTCAGTGACTATGACCATTAAGCCCAGAAACAGCTATCCATAGTGATTCTGTGTCAGTATTGCACATTTTGCATGAAAAATGGGGGACACTGGAACTTGGCTTTGCCCATCCCTGCCGATAGTCCCCAGTCATATGCATACCTCATCTCCCTGAGATTTCTGAAAAAACTTTCATTGGTGAATGCTGTAGCTTTTTTAATAAGTTATAGCAGCAGTTCATGCTAGCTGTAAAAATATGGGAATAAAAACAAATTACAGAAGCATTTTGTTTAACTAAAAGTAGGAAATTGTTGTATCAAGGACATGTACATTTATGTTTCTAGCCCATTTAGGATCACCCATTTTCTGGCTTGTAAGATGCCTTTCCCCCTTGTTTAAAGTTTAAGCTATGATGTAATTTATGGTGAAAATCATTAAATATAACCATGACAAGGTTGCTATCAACATGCTCAACTATTTCTGAACATTATATAAAGCAGCAGTATGTGTCAGCAGGGGAAGAAAAAATCATTATATATATATATATATATATATATATATATATTTTTTAGTAATATATTTTGGGCAAAACCATCCACATAGCTATTTTTCACCATTTCGCTCCTGAACTGAGATCTGGAGTGTTAACATTTTTCAAAATAACTGCACTTTGGCCATGTCCATTATTTTTTTGATTCTGTTTGTGCTCCTGTACCTATCTGACCCTTGGGTCCCTCTCCAGCCTCTGCCACACCCCAACCTCCCATTGGCTGGTCTGGTTGTAAAATGGTTGCATCTCCACCTGATTGTAGTTGCATTTCATTAGCTTCTAGGTGTGTTTCTTGCACTGACACATCATGACTGCACTTCCGATTATCATGTAATTTAAATTCTCCTAATGCTGCCGTTGTATTTTACTACACTTGTATTATATTGCAGAACTGTTCTGATTTTTGCATCCCTTTGTCTGGGCATGGGGTCATAATGTTGCAAGACATTATGCTACAGCGATATACTGCACTGTTAATACAAGCGCAATATATTGCTAGCAGCATAAGTCTTTGTTTTGCGGGGGGGCTCTGCCTCCCCAGCACCCCCCATTCCAGGGGGCAATTCACTAACTCGGGGGGGTTAGCACTTCAATGTGCACAAAGTGTGAAAAATATAAAAATTCCATGTGTCTGGGATTGGGAATCAAAACCCGGTCCACAGACGCACTGCCTCCCTTGCTGCCTGTGGTTCATCCCATCGAGCCATGGCAGCTGCTCAGCAGCCCCTCATCCCAGCAGGATTCTTACCCTGTACCTGGAAGAGTGAGAGGGTGCACTACTGCACATACATCCTTTCACAATTTTGCACCTCTCACTCTTCCCTACTGCCTGTTCTTGTAATGCAGTTATTTTGTGCACTGCATAGTGTATGACATATTTACACAGTAGACTTTCTCTGAATTGTTTTCCTGTTTCTCTGGGTTGCACCTGGAAAAAGCTTCAGCTCAGTGTGTCTTTCCCAGTTATCAAATTTTAAATAAAATAAACAAATAAAAACCTCATCACCTCGCCATTTCACATAACTTACCATCTCCACCATTGTCCCTCTAGCTTATCCCCATGGTGAGATCCTCACACTGAGGCTAGGACATTTGAGATCAATTATATGGCCATTCAGGGAGTGACCAGGTTGGCAAGTGTGGGTTCTGTGGGTGCAGAATGGCTTTCATGCTGCACAGCTGGGGTTTTTTCACCTTATGCTGTGATTCTCCTCTGGGAATGCCTCATGCTGGAATGTAATGTCAGATGTGCACATGTGCAATTAAGCAATGTGACCCTGCAAGGTATTACCATAAAATTCAGACTCTACACAGATTAGTCAGTTACTTTGCCTCTGACACTCTCAAATTGTCTCCTAACTTCTCGCCTGCACACAGTCCTCCTCCAACTAGTCCAAATCTCACCTGCTGTCTTATCTCTTTCCCCAGCCTATCACTCCTAACATGTTCCACTCCAAGCTCATTCATTACATGATCACCACTTCTGCTCTGCTTGATTTCAGCCAACTGCTACTGGTGTCTGTTTCTGTAAGTGGGTTTCACCTTCCTGCACTTCAGATTAATTTTTACAGGGCTAAGTCATCTGGCTTGCATGCATACTTACAGGAATATTGGGCAGCCAGAAATCAGTGTACCAGGATGATCAGGCAGGCTAAATCCTCCTACTTTAAGGAACAACAATCAAATAGTTAGGGTAGGTGAAATGACTTCTTGGATTCCTTACAGAACCTCATGGGGAAGGGTGACAAAACTTCACCCATGATGCTCAACGCAAATGGTGCTCTCACACTTGACCCCACTGAGATTCTCGATGCCTTCAACAAGGCATTCACTGACCTCAGTGCTGTACTCCCTCCCAGTAGCAAACCAAACCTCCAGAGGCCAACTGCTCCAACAGACTCAACTAATGTTGCTGAGGGCAATCACCACCCAGAGTTCTACTTCCATACTATCACGAAGAAGGACGTCATCAAGTATGTCAAGTGAGTGCTGGCTAAAACCTGAATGGGGGGGACACCACTGATATGAAATCCCTTGCACTAGCTCAAGGTGAGCTAGATCTCCCACTAAACAAGCTGTTTAACATCTCTCTTAGATTCTCCCAGTTCCCTAAACTATGAAAAACTGCCCCTGTAACCCCTGTGCACAAAAGTAGAGACCACACACTAGTCTCACATTACAGACCAACATCAATCCTCTCATCACTGTCACTTGGTACTCTGCTGGACAACATTATCAGAACTAATCTACCTACCTCTGTTGCTGGCATGATGGTGCCTCTGACCCCCACCTATGGCCTCTGCTCTACTGGACTCTCTCTACTGTCCACCCCTAGGTGCAGAACCCTAAAAGTAACAGCTTTCTCCTGCCTGGCTCCAAAATATTGGAATTCCCTATTTCTTAATGTTTGCTCTGCACCTAGTCATACTGCTTTTAAAATGATCACACTGTCCTTGTCAAACATGCCCTATGTTCCTGTTTTAAACCCCCATAGAGTGCTTGACATCCCCTTCCTCAACTCTTAAAATGTCAGTTTTGCTCTGACCTCCTGTTACTGTTATATGTAGCACTCACCGTGGATTATGTGTTAAAACTCTACTGCACTATGATTGTGTGCTTATTATGTTTTGTACTACTGTGTATTTTCCTGCCATCATCTCTGTCATATTAGCAATACTGTTTACTTCACAAAACATTGTGTAGATTTTTCCTTGTATGGCTGATTACCACTGAACTATACTTGTTATTTGTTTTGTCTGCCAATTTTGTATTGTAACCTCCCAGGTCGTGTCTGAAAATAGTCATATTTTGTGGCTACAACACCTTACCTTGTAAAAAAAACTAAATAAAGAAATAGTCCTGCAGAAAGTGGTTTCGGATGAATTAGTAATGTACCTTAGCCAACACAACATGCTTTGTACCCAGCAGCATGGGTTTCAAAAGCTACACAGCACCACCACAGCCCTTACCGAGTATACCAACTTTCTTCATGAGACCCTGGACACAGGGCCACATGGTTGGGTCTATCTTTATAGACCTAACCAAAGCCTTTGACTTGGTAAACCACACACTTCTATTCTCAAAACTCTACACTCTAGGCTTTCCTGTGGATATCGTAAAATGGTTTAGCCTTCCTGGCAGATCCTAGCAAATCAGGATCAATGGAGTATGCTCCGATTCTAGACCAGTCACAACAGGGGTACCACAAGGATCTGTATTGGGACTCCTCCTCCCCCCAGTCTCTTCATCAACACTCTCCCACTTGCCTGTCCTAACTCAAGGGTATTACTTTATGCAGATTACATGGTTTTCAACACAAGTGACCCTAGCCAGAAGGCTCTCACCCATGACCTGCAGCTCATCTTTGCCTCAATTGAAGAGTGGTTCCTGCAAAAGAAGCTATTTCTAAATTACAAAACAACAAAGACTTTGCTTTTCTCCAGCCTGCAAAAGAGAAACAAGACTGGCCCACTCAACATTCCCAACTCGAATGGTGCTGCCTTAGATCAGGTTGAGACTTTTAAATACCTAGGTGTCATAATAGACCAGTCACTCACTTTCACTCCCCTTGCTGATCATTTGGTTTGCAACATCAGCCGAAAACTAGGGATCTCTACAGGCTGAGGCATAACCTCACTACTGTGGCCAAAAAAGTGATAATCACCAGCTCCATCCTCCCCATGATCCACTGCAGCATCATGGTCTATGGGGCTGCCACAGGTACATAGAAACACAGAAACATAGACTTTGATGGCAGATAAGGACCGCTTGGCCCATCTACTCTGCCCATTTCCCTACCTACAGGATAGGCCGCAGATCCTAGTTAACCAACAGCCTATTTCTTCCTACCCCCCACAAGAATTGCCTTATGTCTGTCCCATGCATTCTTGAATTATCCCACCATTTTAGACCCCACAACCTCCTCAGGAAGGCTGTTCCATGCATCCACTACCCTCTCTGAGAAATAATACTTCCTCACATTGCCCCTGAACCGCCCTCTTCTATCTTTAAATTGTGTCCCCTTGTTCTTGCACGTCTCGTTTTCTGAAAGATGCTACCCTCTTGGACTTGTTGATTCCACTGAGGTACTTAAAAGTTTCTATCATGCCCCCCCTCATTTCTTTCCTCAAGGATATATGCATTAAGCTCCTTTAGTCTCTCCTCATACGGCTTCTCTTGCAGACCCTGCACCATTTTAGTTACCCTCCTCTGGACTGCCTCTATCCTGTCTATGTCCTTGCAGAGATGGGGTCTCCAGAACTGGATGCAGTACTCCAGATGGGGTCTCACCAACTGTCTGTACAGAGGGATAACAACTTTTGTTTTATGCTGCTGATGCCTCCTATGCATCCCAGTATACCCCAGCCCTCCCTACCCCTTCTCACATTGCTTGCAACCTTAAGATCATCTGATATGATTACCCCAGGTCCCTTTCCTTTTGTTGTTGTTACTACCTCCCCATTGTGTATTCTTCCCCTGGGTTCTTGTTTCCCAGGTGCATTATTTTGCACTTCTTTGCATTGAATCCTAGCTGCCATACTTGTCACCATTCCTTCAACCTTGCCAAGTCCCTTCTCAGCCTTTCCACGCCTCCTTGCGTATCAACCCTGTTGCAGATCTTTGTGTCATCTGCAAAAAGGTATATTTTTCCTTCCAGTCCCTCTGCAATGTCACTGATGAAGACATTAAAAAGGACTGGACCCAATACTGAACCTCTGCGTCCCACTAGTAACCCTCTTTCTTCAGAGTGGACTCCATTTACAATTACCTTCTGTGTCCTGTTGTGCA
Source organism: Neoceratodus forsteri (assembly GCA_016271365.2). Lineage (NCBI taxonomy): Eukaryota > Metazoa > Chordata > Ceratodontiformes > Ceratodontidae > Neoceratodus > Neoceratodus forsteri. The sequence continues at coordinate 299,651,592 of CM057458.1, read as the reverse complement.
GCCAATGTTTTACCAGGCTACCACCCTGGGACCTACTCCCAGGCTGGTTAATTTGACTATTATTCTTTTGTGTGGGACTGTGTCAAATGCCTTGCTAAAGTCTACATAGGCCATGTCCACAACCCTTCCCTGGTCTACTACTTTGGTCACCTAGTCAAAGAAATCTATTAGATTCGTCTGACATGACCTTCCCGCTGTGAATCCATGCTGCCTTGGGTCCTGTGCCCCTCTGGCTTCTAGGTACTCAACTATTCTTTCCTTCAGAAGTGAATCCATCACTTTCTCTACCACAGAGGTCAGACTGACAAGTCTGTAGTTTCCTGCCTCTGTCTTGGTCCCACTTTTATGAAGGGGAATCACATCCGCCTTCCTCCAGTCCTCGGGTACCACACCATCCTCCCATGACTTATTAAAAAGAGTAGCCAGTGGTTTCACTAGTTCCTCCCTTAAATCTTTTAGAATTCTGGGATAAATTCCATCAGGACCCATTGCTTTGTCCACCCTTGGTTTTAGAAGTTCTTGCAGAACACTTTCTTCTGTGAATGGACTGGAATCGACCCCCCTGTCAAGAGTGCTTCTGTTAATTGGATTAGGCACTCCCTCCATCTCTTTTGTGAATACTGAGCAGAAATATTCATTCAGTATCCCTGCTTTTTCACTGTCCCCCTCTGCCCACCCACCGTTCATTCTATTCAGCCTCACGATCCCTCCCTTTGTCTTTCTACGCTCACTGATGTACCAATAAAAGGTTTTATCCCCCTTCTTAACTGAGTTGGCTATCTTTTCCTCAGTTTGGGCCTTTGCTATTCTGACTTCCCTCCCTGCTTCCTTCTGCCTTAACTGGTGCAGCTCTCTGTCCTGCTCCTTCTGTGTTTCCTTATACTCTCGAATGCTGTCTTTTCTTCCTGACTTTCACAGCCACCTCTTTTGAGAACCATAGTGGCTTTTTCTTTCATTTTGATTTGTTTATTTGCTTCACACAAGGCTTGTTGCCTCTGTGATGGCAGTTTTGATGATTCTCATTGTTGCTTCACACCTCCTTCTAGCCTGTTTGCTAGAGCTTTTCTGAGGCACTCTCCCATCTTGCCAAAGTCAGCCCTCCTAAAGTCCAGTACCCTCTCTTTTGTATGGCTTGACTCTGTAGCTGAGTTTAACATGAACCACACTGTTTGATGGTCACTTGTTCCCAGATGGCAACCCACTTCTAGATCTGAGATCCTCTCACTGCCCCCGTTTGAGAGTATGAGGTCTAAGATTGCTCCCTCACAAGTGGGTTCTGAAACAAGCTGTCTGATGCCTGCCACCTGTAGGGCATCAAGAATGGCCCTGCTCTTGGATGTGGCTGCAGCAAATGTGCTCCAGTTAACATCTGGCATATTGAGGTCTCCCATCAACAGTATCTCCCCTTTCTCTGCCATTCTAAGAATGCCTTCTATCATATCCTTGTCCATTCCCTCCCCCTGACATGGCGGTTTGTACACAACCCCTGTGTGCATTGTGGTGCCCTTTCCAGTCTCTAAGGTGACCCACAGTGCCTCCTCTCCTCCCTGTTTACTCTTTTGTTCAGTTGCTTTTATCCCTTCCTTTATATATAGAGCTACTGCTCCCCCTCTTCTCCCCTGCCTGTTTCTCATGTAGGTTATGTACCCTGGTATGTTAACATCCCAATCAAGGTTCTGTGTGTGCCATGTTTCTGTGACTGCTACGATATCCAGGCATCCCTCTTCCATCAAGGCCACCAGCTCAGGGAGCTTGTTGCCCAGACTATGGGCATTGGTACTCATTACTCTCCATTTCCTGATGGCCTTACTCCTTTTTGCCCCTTCCCTGTCCTTCTTGCCTTTGTCACTTTTTCACTTTCTCCATTTACCCCTGCCCTTCTCCCTATCGATACCTCTACTTTGGTGTTTGCCGCACTTACTACCATGATTTTTTTGGGGGGGGGCTAGGATTTCTCTGCTCCTTTCCAGTGCCTCCCCCCTTGGCTAGCTTAAATGCTTGCCAATGAAGCATTTAAACCTATCACCTAGGATCCTGGTTCCCCTCCTGGACAGATGCAGCCCATCATGACAGTATAGGTTTGCATCACTCCAGGTGGACCCCCAGTCCCCAATGAAGCCAAATCCCTGAGCTCCACACCAGTTTTTCAACCACATATTGTCCCAGTAGAGAAGTCCAGTCACACAGCAGTCCTTTCTCCTGGTGTCTTCTGCCAAGCTATTAGCAGAATCTTTCTAAGGCAGTCTTTAAATGTAGTTTCCTTCTAGCTAAGCTACTCCCCCTACTTACTAGATCTTTCTACAAGTAATTTAAACATCACAGCTATTAAGTCCTTTCAATCGCCTGAGATTTACACCTAGATAACTGTTCAGATAACCTTTCAGTTCAGTTAACTCAGACAAACACACACTTTTTTTTTGTTTTGTTTGTTCTTTTTTTACCCTAAATTAAAGGTCCAAGTACAAGAGTTCTTCTTCTTTAGTCCCAGCAGAGAAGTCCAGTCACACAGGAGTCCTTTCTTCTGCCAAGTTGTAGTACTAAGCAGAGTCACACTGGTGCTGAATAAAGCCTGTCACTTTGTCACTGGGGCAGACAGAACCATCCATTCTTGCGTGCTTTATACTCTCACAAATTGGCTCCCTGTCACAACAGAATTCAATACCAGACCTGCAATCTTGGAGCAAAAGCACTGCTGGGCCTCCCTTCCCCCCAGAGTTCAAACACTTCTGGTTCCTTCAAATTATCGTTCTACAAGGAGACAGTATAGCGTAGTGGTTAAAGGCACTGAACTGCAAACCAGGAGACCTGGGTTTGAATCCTATAACCCCCACTTGCATACTGCATGATCCTGAGAAAGTCACTTAGCTTCCTTGTGCTCCCAGGACACACCTGAAAACAAGCTCTGTCTTAGTGTGCCTTTCAGGTTAAACAATTTCCCCTTTCCCTTATGCTACCAGGAGCTCGACCCAGAGTTGCCTGTCAGTTCCCTACTGCAGAACAAGCCTGCCAAGTGCTCATTTGCAGTCAGAGCCTTGCAATGGTAAAACGAACTGGCCATGCCACCCCAGGGACCCTCCAAGATTAGAAACATCTAAAGGAAAATTTTGAAGCCTCTCATACCTGGTGCCTCCCGGAGATGCCCCATGCTATACCCCCACACCCAGCAGATGCACAGCTCTCACCAGTCACCGACTTAACCTAATCCAACGAAGCATGTTGAAAGGACTCTGGCACCAAACATGTTGCTACTATGTTCCTACCCTTCTATGATTCCCTAATGTTCTGACAGTGCCATAAAGGTTGCTAAATATTGAACAAGTGCAATGCCCTACTCCTATGTTTAATCCTGGTTACTCTGATAATGCTTACACTGTTGCCATTTCTGGATTGATTGTTACCTATTGTAATCTTCTGTAGTATTGTACCAAAGGCCTATTGTAGTTATCAAGGCTATGACAAGGAACCTTTGCAAATTAGTGTGTTATGCTGAAAGGTATGCTTGCGATGACTTTAAATAAAGAAGTACAAATCTCCTATATCATGTGACATTCCTACTGATGTAAAGCATTTTGTGATCATCTTTTGTTTGAAGGATACTGCACAATAACAAACTGTATACATTATCTTCTGCCTGTGGAAAGTTCTATTACTTTTTTCATTGTCCATTATATGAGGTTCAAATACATGTCCCGAGCAAATGTTGCCACTCATGTTTTCAGTGTGAATGTACCGTATGGTCTGCAATCTATAACATTACCATTCTGTCCACAGAAAGAAGTTAGCAGTCAGATTATGAGAAAGTTACATGGATGCTTAGATAAATATAAGGTAATGACAGAAACAGACTTGCAGTCCACCCTCTTTCCTCTTAAGCTGCTAATATTATTATCCCATAGTGTTAGTGCCATACAGAGATCAAGCTTTCCTCTCCTTCCACACTGACTTTTGTTCTTATCAGACCCCAAAATCTGTCTCACCTTACATGGAACCCTATCACTGTCCTTGCCTCCACCACCCTGTTCAGCAGCCTATTCCACTGGGTTACTACTGTCTCAGTGAAGAACTGCTTTTTAATGCCTATCTTATCAGTCTGACAAAACACCTTTTGTTCACAGCATGAAATTTGACAAAAGCTTTTTTTTTCCTACAGAGTGAAGTTAAGAGTTTGACAAAAAAGTACTTTTTTCTAAAGAATGAAATTAACAGTTTGACAAAAAAGAAGTTAGCAGCTTGACAAAAAGCATTTTATCCACATAAGGAAATTGGCAGTTTGACTAAATGCTGCCTTCCACAGAATGAAGTCATCAGTCTGACAAAATGCCTTGTTCACAGAATGAAGTAAAGCAGTCTAATGAAATACAGTCTATTCACAGAAAGACATTTGGACTTTGACAAAAAGCATTTGTCTAGAATATGGCTGTCCCACAGAATGCCTTTTTGTTCACAGAATGAAGCTAGCAGTTTGACAAAAAACACTTTGGGTGGGATATTGAAAAGGGTTGCACCATGCGCAATAGGGTTGCACCTGCGCAAGTCAAAAATTGTGCCATTCTGTGATATTCAGCAGGAGGCAGTTGCGCCATGGAAAACATGCTGAGCAACTGCGCAATGCAAATGAATGCATGCTGAACTGGAGGGGGAGGAACCATGCATAAACTGCACAGCCTGCTATTCAGCGGGCTGTGCAGAGTTGTGCAGGCGCAACCCCCAACCTGCGCCTGCACAACTTTGAGCCATAAAAAAAAGGAGTAAGTCGAGGTCCACCCATAAGTGAACTGTTGCATTGCAGGGTGCAACACAGCAGCTGCCACCCGTGGCTGGCCCTCAACCTACTCCTGTGCCCCCTGCAGCCGATCATGGGCAAAAGTGTAAAATCCTCCCACCCCGACTGGCCCGATCGCAGCAAAAGCTTAAATAAACCCCCATAGCCCGATCGCGGGCAGCAAAGTATCCCCAGACATATCCCTGGTGGTCCAGTGGACCGCTAATGTCAGCGGTCTGAAAGTTTAATCCCCGAACATATCTCTGGTGGTCAGTGGACGCTAAGCTCGTTCTTGAACTGAAGTTTAAACCCCTTCCCAACATATCCCTGGTAGTCCAGTGGACCGCTAAGCCCGATTAGGCTGCATAATGTGAGACACCCGCCAAGACCACATCCCCAGATCTAGTGTCTCCACCCCACCCAGCCCTATCGACCCCACTATCTCTTACCCCCCGGGCAGTCGGTAGTGTAGGTATCCTCACCCACCTGCCACTATTGAATAGCTCAGTAGGTTGTATAGAGATAAGAGCAAGAGTTAATGGCATGTGCAGTTTGATACTGCATAAGGGTAATCCAGATATATGAATGAAATTCTATTCATTCACATATCTGACTGCTTTGTCAGTATGGGCCGCACATCCATTGGCTCTGCTCTGCACCAATGGGCATGCAGCCCTACTGGGCAGTCAGTCGGTGGGGCGGCGGGGCAGCAGGCGGGTGGATGCCGCCGCCCGCCGGCCGGGGAGCGGTGGGGGCTTTTGTGGGTGGGTGGGGTGGGGGGACACCAGGATCACCAGGGATGTGGTCTTGGGGTGTCACCACATTATGCAGCCTGCGACATGAAGCGGTCCACTGACCAACAGGGATATGTTCGGGGTTTAACTTCTTCAGCCCGCGATCAGGCTTAGCGGTCCACTGGACCACCAGGCAGATGTTCAGGGGTTTAAACTCTACAGCCCGCATCAGGCTTAGCGTCCACTGGACCACCAGGGATATGTTCTGGGGGACACTTTGCTGCCATGGATCGGGCTGGTGGGGGGTTATTTAAGCATTTACCCATGATCGGGCCAGTCGGGAGGAGGGGACTTTTATGCTTTTGCCCGCAATCGAGCCAGTTGGGGGGGGTGGGGGGAATTTTTACACTTTTGCCAGTGATCGGGCTGTAGGGGGCATTGGCCCCCGACAGCTGCTGCCTGGCAGGGTGCCAGGCGCAAGTCCTCGGGGATCGGTGCACCTGCATGCTAATGGCATGCAAATGGGGCCATAAATAGATGCAAATGGCCCCCCTGCACCTTGCATGAATTATGGCCCCATTTGCATGTCACCTTTGAATATTGAAATTGGCGCATGGCAAATGATACTGGGCGCCCACCGTTAACTTGAATGATCCACTTGACCACTTCTGCGGTGGTGCAAGTTCCACTGCACCATGCACAGTGGCTGTGGCCGGGGGGTGATATTCAAAGGAGTTGCTCAATAGCACAGCTCCTTTGAATATCACCCCGGCCACACCCTGTGCAACTATTTTGTGCAGCGCAAGGGCTTGCACCACAAAATAGTGCAGTTTGAATATCCAGCCCAGAGTCCACAAAATGAAGTCAGTGTGGCAACATGCATTCTGTCCACAGAAGCAAGTTAGCAGCTTGAGATACCACATGTGATATGTATGAGAAGCCGTTCAATTCAAAATTACAGTTTTCAGAATATAACTAATAGCGAAATATCTATGATTAACAACACAATGTTTACAGCATGGTATTATGAGAATGACAAACATGAAAATGAGAATATCACACACCAACATGGTTATGAGCTCTTCTGAAATGGGGATGACCTATACCAAAATGTGTATGACATATACCAAACTGGATATGTCATACAACGAATTAGAAATAATTATGACACACATTGAAATAGATATGGCATATAATGAAATGAATATGACAGATAGTACAATGGGTATGATATACCGAAATGGGTTTGAGACAAACCAAAATGGTGTTGACACTACCTGAACTTAATATGACACTCACTGAAAATGGTATGACACTTGCTGAAATAATAATGACACACATCAAAATGGATGTGACCTATCCTGGAATGGCTATAACATAGCAAAATGGGCATTATATACCAAAATGGGTATGATACACCCCAAAATGGGTTTGACACTAACTGAAATTGATATGACACACAGGAAATGGTATGACACATGCTGAAATTATAATGACACATATCAAAATGGATATGACCTATACTGGAATAGCTATAGCACATAGCAAAAAGGGTATTATATACCGGAAATGGATATGAGACAAACTGAACTGGATATAGAATACACTGACATTGGTGCAACACATTGTGAAATAGTTATGACACACAGCTAAATGAATATGATCCATTATGAAATGATATGACCCATAGCAAAATGGGTATGACATACCAAAAAGGTTATGACATACATCAAAATGATTATAGCACAAACTGATATGGATATGATGCACACTGACATGGGTATGACAAATACTGAATTCATTATGACACATACCAAAATGGATATATCACATCTTGAAATGGATATGACATATACCAATATGGGTAAGACACATGCCAAAATGGGTACGACAAAAAGCAAAATGTATGCAACATGCACCAATATAGGTATGGCACATACTGAAATAATTATGACATACACCAAAATGGATATGACACAAACTGATATGATTATAACACATACTGAAATAATTATGACATGCACCAAAATGGATATGACACAAACTGAAATGGTTATGACACATACTGAAATAATTATGACATACACCAAAATGGATGACACAAACTGATATGGTTATGACACATACTGAAATAATTATGACATGCACCAAAATGGATATGACACAAACTGAAATGGTTATGACACATACTGAAATAATTATGACATACACCAAAATGGATATGACACAAACTGACATGGTTATGACACATACTGAAATGGATATGACTTGTATTGAAATGGATAAGACACATGATAAAATGTATATAACACATACTGAAATAATTATGACACATGCCAAAATATGACATATGCCAAAATATAATGCAAACATTCCTGCAGCAGCTGGTCAGGGAGCCCAGTAGTGGGGTACCATACTTCCTCACAAATGGGGATAGTGTTGAGAGAGTGGGGGTGGCAGTCTGCTTAGGAGAAAGTGATCATAACACAGTAGGCTTCAGGGTTAGAGCAGGGTATAAAGTGAGCCAAACTATCATGAATGTCATGGACATCAGGCGAGCAGATTTTCCCAAGATGAGGGAGGTATTCCGGATTGAAATGAAGGGGATGGAGGAGATGAGGGGGTGAGGAACTATGGAATAAGATTAAAGGGGGCTACTTAAAGCTACAGAGAGCTGTATGAAGAAGGTGAGAAAGATCAAAAGAAGGAGGAGGCCACTGTGGTTCAACAGGGAAGTGAGAGAGGCAATAGGGGAGAAGAAAAGGGCTTTCAGAGAATATAAGAGGACAGGGGAAGGAGGATAGGGAAACTTACAAGGAGAAACTGAGGGTGGCAGGGCAGAGGATTAGGAAAGCAAAAGCAGAGAAAATTGCTAGGCAGACCAAAAGGGGGGATAAGTCTTTCATTCGATAAACAGGAGAACGGAGGAAAGCAAGATAGGGGTTTAGTAAGAGTAAACGGTGAGGGGGGGATTACAAGTGGAAGAGGACTTTGAGAAGGCTGAGGTGCTGAAAAGATACTTTGGCTCAGTTCTGATGATTGAGGGTAAAGGAAAGGGTCCAGTGCTAGGGGGGAAAGGGAAGTGGGATGTAGGGGTGGATCCTCATCCAATCAGTGAGGACAGGGTAAGGGAGGAATTGAGTACATTGAACGTAGACAAAGCTATGGGCCAAGATGTAATGGAGGAACTGGCGTCACCACTTGCAAGTTTATTTAACTTGTCCTTAGATACAGTACAGGGTGGGTGCCAAAGAACTGAAAGAGGCTGACGTGGTGCCAGTCCATAAAAGTGGCAACAGGTAGGTGGCTGGCAATTATTGCCCAGTCAGCCTCACATTGGTAGTGGGTAAGGTGATGGAGGCGATATTGAAAGAAAGGGCGGTTAGTTACTTGGAACATGAGGGGCTGCAGGACATCCATCAGCATGGCTTCAGTCAGGGGCAGTCATGTCAGATGAACCTGATCAAGTCCTTCAGTGAGGTGACGAGGGTGTTTGAACAGTGGGGGGCAGTGGACATGGCCTACATGGACAAATTGGTTAAAAAGCTGGAGAGTTCGAGGGGGGGAAGAAAATAACAAGGTGGGTGGAGAGCTGACTGATAGGTAGAAGCCAGAGGGTGATGGTCAATTGGGTGCATTCTGTGGAAGTAGAGGTGACAAGCACGGTCCCTCAGGGTTAAGTGCTGGGGCCTAATCTGTTTAACATCTACATTAGCAACATAGCAGAAGGGCTACAGGGGATGGCCTGCCATTTTGCAGATGACATGAAAATCTGCAATGGGGTAGTCACCCCAGAGGGGGTAGAAGCTGTGAAGAAAGATCTAAGGTTGCTGAAGGAGTGATTGAAAACATGGCAGCTGAAATCCAGTGCCAAAAAATGCACAGTGCTGCATTTGGAGGAGAAGAATCTACAAACCACATACACATTGGGTGTGTGTGTGTGTGTGTGTGTGTGTGTGTGTCTGGAAATGGTTGCATCTGAGCAGGAAAAGGATTTAGGAATCATAATCACTGACAACATTAAGGTAGGCACCCAATGCAGCAAGGCGGTGGGCAAAGCAAACAGAACATTGGCGTGCATAGGGAGGGGGATAACTAATAGAATAAAGGAGGTGCTGATGCCACTCTACAGTTCCATGGCAAGGCCGCACCTGGAGCATGGAGATCAGTTCTGGAGAACACACTTATGAAAGGACATGGGTGGCATGGAAAGGGTATAGAGAAGGGCCACTACAATGGGGCATGGACTAAGTGGGAAGTCATATGAAGAGAGGTTGAGGGTGTTGAACTGTACCCGCTGGAGACCAGAAGGAAGAGGGGGGACATGATAGAAACATTCAAATATATGAAGGGGATCAATAAAGTGGGAGAGTACTTATTCTCAGGGAAGGTAGATGCAAAGACTAGAGGGCATGGACTGAGGATGGAAGGGGTATGTTTAGGGGAAACATTAGGGGTGTTACTTCACTGATAGGGTGGTAGCACCCTGGAACAGTCTGCTGGAGGAGGTGGTGCAGGCCAGAACAGTGGAGGGATTCAAGATGGCATAGCACAAACACAAGGGATTACAAGGGGGAGGAGTGTGGAATCTGGGGGGAGAGCAAGTAAATAGGGAGGGTATAACATTCTAATATGAATATGGAACCTTCTGAAATAAATACGACCCACACAGACATGCATATGACACATACCAAAAATCGATAAGCAAATACTACAATGCATACAACACATACCAGAATGAATACAACACACACTGAAATGGATATGACCCATACTGAAATGGATAAAACTCATACCAAAATGGTTATCACATGTATCTAAATCATTAAGATACTTAAATTGTTACAATGTACAGTATACCAAAATGAATATGACACATACTGAATTGTAGATTATATTTGTTTACTATATTGATACTCTGCTGACTGTGTACTGTAGTAAATAAATAAAATGGTTATGAAGTACTGAAAACAATATTATGTATTAAAATGAGTATATTGCATACTGAAATGAGCATACAGCAAACTGAACTGTTGCCAAACTTGCAAGGCATAGATTGAACAGAGTGTAACATGTGCCAGGGTGTTATTACAGCAAACTGAAATGTTGTGATACACCAAGATGAGTGTAACACATACTGAACTAAGTAGAACACACAGTAAAAAGCACATGACTTGTGTAACCAATCAGAGTGCAGCATCACCCCCTGAGCTTCTGTAGGACTCCAGCAGATCGTGTTCAGCTTACATAGAAACATAGAATCTGATGGCAGATAAGGACCGCTTGGCCTACCTAGTCTGCCCATTTCCCTACCTAACGGATAAGCTGCAGATCCTAGTTAACCAACAGCCTACTTCTTCCTACCCCCCACTATAATTGCCTTATGTCTGTCCCATGCATTCTTGAATTCTCCCACTGTTTTTGACTCTTCAACCTCCTCAGGAAGGCTGTTCCATGCATTTACAACCCTCTCTGTGAAGAAATACTTCTTCACGTTACCTCTGAGCCATCCCCCCTCTATCTTCATATTATGCCACCCTTGTTCTTGCACATCTCTTTTTCTGAAAGATGCTACCCTCTTGGACTTTGTTTAATTCCCTTGAGGTATTTGAAAGTTTCTGTAATGTCCCCCCCTCCTTTCCTCGAGGCTATACATCTTAAGTTCCTTTAGTCTTTCTTCATATGTCTTCTGGTGCAGACCCTGCACCATTTTGGTTGCCCTCCTCTGGGCAGCCTCCACCCTGTCTATGTCTTTCCAGAGGTGGGGTCTTCAGAACTGTACATAGTACTCCAGATGTGGTCTTACCAACTGTCTGTACAGAGGGACAGCAACTTCCTGTTTTCTACTGGTGATGCCTCTCCCTATGCATTCCAGTATCCCCCCAGCCCTCCTTACTTCCTTCCTTCTCACATTGCTGACCCACCTTTAGGTCATCTGATATGACTAGCCCAAGTCCCTTTCCATTCTTGTTGTTGTCAGTATCTCAGCCCCCACTGTGTACTCTTCCCCTGGGTTTTTGTTTCTCGGGTGCATTACTTTGCACTTCTTTGCATTGAATCTAAGCTGTCATACATTTGACCATTCCTCCAACCATGCCAAGTCCCTTTTCATCCTTTCCACCCCAACTTGTGTAGCAACCCTGTTGCAGATCTTTGTGTCATCTGCAAAGAGGCATACTTTTCCTTCCAGCCCTTCTGCAATGTCACTTATAAAGACATTAAAAAAGAGTGGTGCCAGTACTGAACCTTGCGGTATCCCACTAGTAATCCCCCTTTCTTCACTGTGAACTCCATTTACTATTACTCTCTGTTTCCTGTTGTCCAGCCAGTGTTTTACTCAGGCTATCACCCTGGGACCCACTCCCAGGCTGGCTAATTTGTTTATTAATCTTTTGTGCAGGACTGTGTTAAATGCCTTGCTAAAATCTTGGTAGGCCATGTGTTGGATCCTATGCCCCACTGGCCTCTAGGTACTCAACAATTCTTTCCTTCAGAAGTGATTCAATCATTTTTCCTACCACCGAGGTCAATCTGACAGGTCTGTTGTTCCCTGCCTCTGTCTTGCTCCCACTTTTGTGATGGGGAATCACACCTGCCCTCCTCCAGTTCTCAGATACCACACCATCCTCCCATGATTTATTAAAAAGGGTAGTCGGTGGTGTTACTAGTTCTTCCCTTAGTTCTTTTAGAATTCTGAGGTGAATCACATCAGGCCCAACTGTTTTATTCACCTTCAGTTTTAGGAGTTCTTTCAGAACCATTTCTTCTGTGAAAGGACTAATATCAACCCCTTATCCAGAGTGCTTCTATTGACTTGATCAGGTATCTCCCCCGTTCTTCCTTTGTGAATACTGAGCAGAAGTATTCATTCAGTATACCTGCTTTTTCACTGTTGCTCTCTGCCCAACCACTTTCCTCTTTATTCAGCCTCGGTAACTTTGACTTAGTCGTTCTTTGCTCCATAGTGTACCTATAAAAGGTTTTATCCCCCTTCTTAACCGAGTTGGCTATCTTTTCCTCAGTTTGGGCTTTTGCTATTCTGACTGCCTTCCCCACTCCTTCTGCTTTAACTGGTACAGTTCTCTGGCCTGCTCCTTCTGTGTTTCTGAATCAATCAATCAATCAATCAATCAATCAATCAAATTTCTTATTTATCCAGGCAAACACAATTGAGAAAGCTCATTTACAAGATGGACCTGCATTACACAAGTCAAGTAACAATGCATTTATATACAGACAAAGACAATAGATGCAAGAGTACAACAGTATAGGTAGGCCTGCAATAGACAAGATAAGTGAAAATACATTTGGGTTCAGGTAAAAGACAGTCGGTAAGGGTATACATAACAATAGGGTAGCAAATCAGCAAAAATTTATGCTGGATACAACAACTTACATGATTTAGTATTCCTGTAAGGTAAAGGCATTATAGGCCAGCAAAGAGATTAGTTGAAGTGGATGCTACAAGTGAAGAGACATACATAGTCAGTTTAAAAAGATCCAGGCATATCAAGGGGGAGACATGTGTCGGAAGAAGTGGGCAGCCAGTAGGAGGGGGTCTGGAACTGGGATTATATTAGGAGCGAAGGAATGAGATGCTGTGGATATACAAGGAATAGGTGGGTGAGGGAGGGTGAGATTTAGGGAGGTAGATAAGTAGGAGGTTCAGGAACAGGTTATGCACTGATACAAGAAGCAAGGAGGATGGGAAAAGCAGGGAGGATATGGAATGGGGTGTAAGTAAGCTAGGATCATTGGAAGCAATTGCAGGCTTCTGCAATGTATTTTGGGTATAAGGTCTTAAACACAGTGAGACTAACAGGAGTCCTCAGCTTCAGTGATTTCTGTAGCACATTCCAGAGCTAGGATTATTGGATGCTTATACTTTCTGAATGATATATTTTTTCTCCCTAACCTTCCCCGACACTTCTTTTGAGAACCATAGTGTTTTTTTCTTTCATTTTGATTTGTTTATTTGCTTCACACAAAGGCTTGTTGCCTCTGTGATGATGGTTTTCATGTTTCCCCACTGTTGCTTCACCCCACCTTCTTGCTTGTTTGCTAGTGCTTTTCTGAGGCACTCTCTCATTTTGACAAAATCAGCCCTCCTGAAGTCCAGTACCTTCACTTTTGTATGGCTTGACTCTACAGCTAAGTTTATCGAGAACCACACTGTTTGGTGGTCACTTGTTCCCAGATGGCTACCCACTTCTAGATCTGAGATCCTTTCTCTGTCCCCATTTGAGAGTACAAGGTCTAAGATTGCTCCCTTCTAAGTGGGTTCTAAAACTAGCTGTCTGAGGCATGCCCCCTGTAGGGCATCAAGAATGGCCCTGCACTTGGATGTGGCTGCAGCAAAGGTGCTCCAATTAACATCTGGCATATTCAGGTCTCCCATCAGCAATATCTCCCCTTTCTCTGCCATCCTAAGGATGCCTTCTATCATTTCCTTGTCCATTTTCTCCCCCTGAGATGCGGGTCTGTATACAACCCTCTGTGGATTGTGGTGCCATTTCCAGTCTCCACGGTGACCCACAGTGCCTCTTCTCATCCCTGTTTACCTTTTATTTCTGTTGCTCTGATCACTTCTCTTACATAGAGAGCTACTCCTCCTCCTCTTCTACCTTCCCTGTCCCTCCTGTAGATTGTGTACCCTGGTTGGTTGACATCCCAGTCATGGTTCTCTGTGTACCATGTTTCTGTGTCTGCCACAATGTGCCCTTCAGAAACAATCAACTACAACTCTGACCCTCCAGCCTGGGGAATGCCTTCCTTCATTTCAGACACCTATTTCACAGAGGTTAAGTGACAGGTCTAGTCACAAATGACTGCAAATCTCTCCCAGCTAGAGTTCCTCCTTGGCAAATAAAAGTTAAACTAAGAAAAGTCAACTTCAAAAACAGAGAATCAAAACGAGTAACTTACACAGCCCAAAAAATTAATAAATTAAGTGTAGTTTATTAAATTACCTCCTTGCTTTAAGGAAGCTTTTGGCTACTTTCTCTCTCTCTCTCTCTCTCAAAGCAGACAGAGCCCACAAACAACTCCTGTCTTAAATCCACAGTTCCCCAGGCCCCTTTCAGCTCCACCCCTTAACAGACTCCTATTTCACAGAGGTTAAGTAACAGGCCTAGTCACAAATGACTGAAAATCTCTCCCAGCTAGAGTTCCTTCCTGGCAAATAAAAGTTAAACTAGGAAAAGTCAACCCCCAAATCAAAGAATCAAAACGAGTTACTTACACAGGCCCAAAAATTAATAATTCAGTTTAGTGTAGTCTATGAAATTACCTCCTTGATTTAAGGAAGCTTTTGTCTGCTTTCTCTCTCTCTCTCTCTCTCTCTCTCTCAGCAGACAGAGCCCACAAAAGAACTTCTATTTTAAATTCACAGTTCAACAGGCCCCTTTCAGCTCCACCCCTTAACAGACACCTATTTCACAGAGGTAAAGTAACAGGTCTAGTCACAATTGACTGCAAATCTCTCTCCCAGCTAGAGTTCCTTCTTAGCAAATAAAAGTTAAATTAAGAAAAGTCAACCCCAAAAACAGAGAATCAAAACTAGCTACTTACACAGCCCAAAAAATTAATAAATTAAGTGTAGTTTATTAAATTACTTCCTTGATTTAAGGAAGCTTTTGGCTACTTTCTCTCTCTCTCTCTCTCTCAAAGCAGACAGAGCCCACAAACAACTCCTGTCTTAAATCCACAGTTCCCCAGGCCCCTTTCAGCTCCACCCCTTAACAGACTCCCATTTCACAGAGGTTAAGTAACAGGTCTAGTCACAAATGACTGCAAATCTCTCCCACCTAGAGTTCCTCCCTGGGCAAAACAAAGTTAAACTAAGAAAAGTCAACCCCCAAAACAGAGAATCAAAACTAGTAAGTTACACAGGCCCAAAAAATAATAATTCAAGTCAGTGTAGTCTATTAAATTACCTCCTTGATTTAAGGAAGCTTTGGCTGCTCTCTCTCTCTCTCTCTCTCTCTCTCCTTTCAGCTTCACTGCAGGTAAGAGCTCCTTAAATTGTGTGACTCAGGAATATGCACAATATATATTATTAAATTGTTAGTTTGCTACTGTATCTGTTTTAGTTTTTTTTTAAGATGTTCTTTGTTTTCAAAAGTTTTATTTGGCTTTCAACAAAACATTCTGTTATATGTGTTATTTGTGTAAGATTATGCTTAACACCAGATACACCTATCCTGCACTTGTCTTCTTCCAGTGCTTTGCAAAGATATTCAGGTATTGTGCTGTGTAATATTATTATTTGCCCTGTAAAAGAGGGGCATTATCAAAATAAAAATCTGTAGCTCAAGGATTAGCTCATTTCTGCAAGTTTTAAGTGACTTTCACCAATTTACTAAAGGTTAGAGTTTTTATGTGCTGCCTTTTGAAAACTAATGTCAACATTTTACCAATTTAAGAACAATAAAGGAAATTAATCAGTCATTTCTTCTCTAATATTATAAAATGGGCAAATAAAATCTCGAATGCTGATTGGCTGGAAGCCCTCTCCAGCCATGTCCTTATCAGCACATATAATTTCTACATACACTACTTCTGGCACCCAAAGCCCCACCACAGGGAGAAATCAATCCATAGCACCCGTCTCCTAATGCAGCTTGTCACATATGGTACCACGGAACAACAAGCGCTTGAAGCATTACATTGAAACAGTGCCATGCTGCCACCAACAGAAAAAGAAAAATCAAGCCAGGAAATATATTCAACATCCACCTGCCTCTTCCTTCACAATATTTATCAATGTCATATATTTGTCTTCGGTGCTGGGCTGCCCTGCCAAGTGTACGTCTTTTAGTCCCAACCCTGCCAACAAACAGCTGTTTCTTACCACAAACTGAAGATTCCATTTCCGTTTCCAGCATCACTGGCCTTCATCCTCCAGCCCTTCCATCTTTCTGCCCTCCTAAGCAGCCATTCCCATCCATGTGAGCACATAAAAAAACTCAAACTCCCTACTTGTAATGGCAGTAAAACACCAGAGGTTTCACTTTAGAAACTGTGAAGTGAAAACTGACCTGGATGGTGGCCGGTAAGAGACATGCTCGCTAGTAAGAAAGTGGGCCAGTGGCTGCAGCAAAAAGTGTAAAGAAAGAAAAAAGAAAGGAGTGTTCAGAGACACACAGTACAAGAAAGAAAACATACACCATAGGAAAGCTCTCTATGGAGTGCCTGGTGACATGGTGCTTCACAGTTAAGGTCACTGATGGTTAGAACTGAGAAAAAAAAATCATGAACAAAAGTAAAATAAAATCAGTAAAAAAAAAACAATAAAGCGTCACAGTGTTGGGGAACACAGACATTAGGAAACAGAGAGACACAGCAACGCCCTGCATTGACAACATTATATTATATAGTATGCAGTGCAGATAGACTATTTTTCTACATTCTTCATTTTTAACAGTTTTTACCACACTTTTAATTTTATTTTTTTTTACTGGGGGGTTCATACCAGAGGGCCCATTTTATAAGCGCAATAAGACACTCTGAGGTTTGACTTAGTTTGACTTAGTTGATAGGAGCAAAAAAAAGGCCGAAGCCCACAAGTAGCTCCATTATGAAAGTATAAAATACTCCATATTTCCCCCTTCTGAGATGTACTTATCCAAACTTTTTTTGAATTGCTCTTTATTTGGACTCCAAACTGCTTAATATGGTTGATGATATTTACAAGGAGGGGGAGTCGAACTTTGCTACCCTAGATGTTCAATCCCTATATACCTGTATTCCACATGGTGAGGGGTTGAAAGCCCTGGGGTTTTTCCTTGATCAAAGAGATGTTACAAATAATCCACCCATAGAGTTTTTGTTGGAATTATCAAGACTTATTTTGACGTCCAACATGTTTCTTTTTAAGGGTGGTTATTATTTATTAATCAGGGAGACTGCAATGGGGGCTACTTTTGCACTGAGTTACGCAAACTTGTTTCTGGCTAGATGAGAACTTTTGGTCATTCAAAGCACCTCCACAAATCCTTTTTTACTAGAATTGGATTTGTGGAGGCACTTTAATGATGATATTTTGATCATCTGGAAAGGGGGACATGAGAAACTTTTGGATTTTGTTCAGTTTCTCAACAGTAATGGTTCAGCTTTAAAATTTGTAATAATGGTAAAGCATGAAATCAATTTTTTGGATGTCAGATTATATCTGGACAGTGATGGCAACATTATGTCTGACCTTTTTTCCAAGAATACTGATTGAAATACTTTATTGCATGCCTCTAGTTTCCATCCTAAACATGTAATTAAAGCTATTCCAAAAGGACAGCTTATTCATGTTAAACGGAATTGTACTAATGGGGAAGTTTACATAAAAAGGGAAGATGAAAGATTAGATTTATTCAAACAAAAGGTTTATTCAAAAAATATTTTGACTGCAGCATCAGAAGCAGTAAAAAGTTTGGATCATTCGTCCCTTTTAAGTCCTAAGGATGGGGCAAGACCACAAATGAAAATTGAGAGTCCCAGATTTATCACAACATATGCTATGGTGGTGCATGAAGTAAATTTTGTCAACTGATCCCCGATTATCATTGATTTCTGAGCAAGAACCCATTTTTGTTTATAGAAAAGTGGACAGCATTGGTAAAAAGACAGTATCCACTTTGTTTAAACCAAAAAAAACAACGGCATGGAGAGTGGGTAATTCCTACTGTCAATAAAGAATGTGGACATTGCATGTACTGTATGTACTTGATTCAAGGTAGGTCTGTGGCTCACCCGAGACAAGGGGAGGGACAGATTTACTGTAATTCTTTCATTAATTATAATACAGAAGGAGTGGTTTAAATCCTGAAGTGTCAGTGTAAAGCGTTTTATAAAGGATGAACGATTTGGAGTTTCAAAACACGTATAGGAGAATATGTAAGAGCTTGGAAAAATGTAAATTTGAAGTATGCTATAGGCAGACATATTCAAGGAAAAGATAAGAACTTACATAGAATCAGTTTTTTGGGGATTCAACATGTTCAAAAAAATCCCAGTGGAGGTGACTGGGAAGCATCAGTGAGCAAAATCGAAACTAGATGGATATTTAAAACCTGGGCATGCTACCCACCAGGACTTTGACTCTGTGGAACTTGTGCATCATTTATAATAAGTTTGAATACTAACGCGAGTCCTAGTAAGCATAGTGACTATAATAGATACAGGGCCAGATATTCAAAACTTTGCCCCGGGGCTAAATTAGCACTGCCCGGCAGGCAAACTTAGCCCGGAGTACAAAACAAGCCATATTCAAAAGGAATAGCCTGGGGCAAATAGCTTCTGAATATAGCATGAGAATGAGGCCAGGCAAACAGGGCTGGGAGTGAAGGGCAAACTTAGCCCTGGAATAAGACAGCTCTGAATATGGCAACCAGGAAGTGCAAACCACAACAGCAACATAGTGCACAGCGATGTGAAGGTAGGTAGAGATGAACAATGTGGCCAATGTGTGTGCCAGCAAATGTGTGGACCCAATACAGCTGCAGGCAGCAGCGTATGTGAAAGTACAGTGTGCAAAACAGTAAAATATTCCCAGAACTGTTAGCACAGAGCTAACACGTCTGCGCGGGTTTAGTGCAGGGCTAAACTGTTAGCCCAGTGCAAACACGTTTGCCCGGCGCTAAACTTTGCCATATCCAAAAGTGACATGCAAATGAGCCTACTTAGGTAGTCTGTGGGCAAACATCCAGATTAGCATCTCATTATGCCCTGATTTGCATGCAGTTTGCACTGGGCTAACTGTTTAGCCCTGTGCTAAACCCGCGCAAATGTGTTAGTGCTGTGCAAACAGCTTGGGGAATATTATACAGTTCTGAACTCTACTTCCACATGTGCTGCTACCTGCAGCTATACTGGGACAACACAGCATAGACGCAGATGGTGGTGGTGCTGCATGCAACTGTCACATTGTAGGTCATGCTACAGTGCACAGCAAAAACTACAGTAGCAAGGGGGCCAGTAGTGTGTGTACACAGCAATACCTATGGTCTGTAGGGCAGTGATGATGACTGCACTATACAGTAAGAGGCCCAACCTGCAGGTGTTTACTGACAGTGGGCATTACTGTTATGCTGTTGTGTGACCCACAGATGTTGCACCTGTGGCATGGGATGCTCACAGTGACATGTACATTTCTGGCTTTGTGTGCTATGGCAGTTGTACAGCTGTGCAGTATGTGGCTAGGGGGGCATATATTATTTGAAAGGCACACTGGTGTTGGGGTATTCCCAATACTGGCCCATGTGCACTGCATGATGTGTCCCAGCCTTGTGGCCACACCTGGTCTGTAGCACAGCCTCGCCACCCATACATGCTCTCCTCAACATCCTCCATGCCAACAGTGCTGCATGTATGTGCTGGCATCTGTTGGTATCCACAAAAGTATGCTCCGCAGGTGTGTGCTGAATGGCCACACTGCCATGCTGTCCACTAGCAGCAGGGTCACCACTTACTGCCTGGCATGCCTGGGACTGGTGGCAGATGATGGTATCACTGTGATGCCATCAGTTAGCAGCATGCTTCCTCTGTGTTTGGCTTTATCTATGTGTCATATTTATTTGTTAGGGTTGAGCAAAACCTGCCCTAAACCCACGCAAATACTGTGCAAAGCCATAGTGTTGTGCAAAGCTGATTGCCCAGGGTTAAGACAAGCTTTCCCTGGGTGGTAATGTGCACAGCGCTAAGTGTCACACTAAGTCATGAAAAAACCACTTAGCGCGGCGCTAGTTGCTGAATATAGCATTGTGCCTGTATTCATGTCAGTTTGCCCCTTGCATACATTTTCATTTTGCCTGGCGCTAATGCAGTTTGCCCACGCTATTTGGCCTTTTGAATATAGCAGACCTGCGCTAATCCCGCCCTATACCTGCGCAAACGGTTTTTGCCCAGCGCAAAGTTTTGAATATCTGGCCTACAGTGTTTTAGATATTTAAACGTGTGTTATTGTTATTATTATGTTTGTGAGAAATGTTGAATTTAAGACTGTTCTTTTTGTGATATGTTTCAGTTATCCGTTTTTTGATGGCGTTATAATAACAAATAAAATCTGCATCATAATTAAGAGACAACTGCAAACTGAAAGCAGGAAGAGAAAAAAACATCTTTCAGAAGAAAGAAAATATGGAAGAATGATTACTTTGAAGAAATACATTGTTGCAAATAATAGCATATTGTAAATATTGTATTTCTGTCTTCCATATCCAACATCTTAATGATAAATTATTGTGGAAATATGTGAGTTAACATTTAACTCTCCTTTTAGTAGTTTTTGATGCATCAGCTATATTTCATGTTCTTTTATGATCTAAAAAATATTCTAAAAATGTTGAAACTAAAGGATTTAATGTATGATATCACTGATTAATTATTCCTTTAAATTAGCCAACATAAGAATGTTATTAGACAGTTTAGGTTATTTTACAGTATTTCATTTTTTACAAACAGTTTGTTGAATGTATATGCACAGTGTAAACTAATGTTACTTTGGGGAATTGTTCTATATTTTTAAAGATGTGTTTTTTCATTGGACAAGCAGAAACCATTTTTAATTTTAATTAAAATTGTTTCCACTATTTAGAATGGTTTAGATTGTTAGGGGTAATTCTTACTTAAGGTTTACAAACAATTAGCTTTAACTTTAATGTTTAATGAATTGTTGTGGGTTGCTAGGAAATCCTGTAATAGATTTTAGCCTAATGAAAATGTCTAGTATGTAAAAAACAATGGTTGCATGATAATTTAGTGTTTTTAATAATGACATTGATTGTTTAATTAATTAGCGGGGCTATATAAAACAAATTGTATGTAATAGTTCCTTAACCTCTGAAGAAGCTCTGCCCAGATGGATTGAAACGTAAGGTTTTTACACCTTCATGGGGGTTTGCTGTAGCAGTATGCTTTGCCATCCTTGTATACTCTTTTATATGTCTCTTTTAGCACTATGAGTCTTTTCAGTGCTTTTTTGTTGCTATTATAGTCCAGCCATTGTATCAGCACTTACATTTTTATACATTGTTTTTGTTTATGTATGTCTTTTTGTATTGAAAGAATAAAATTATTTTTTTTTACACTAAGATAACAGTTGTATTTAAATAATTTTCTTGCTTTATCATTCAGAATGGGGGCTTTATTTTTTGGGTTTGGATTCTTATAAGTGATATATGAGCACCATTCCATTTGGATGATTTTCAGGAGCACCTTTTTTTGATTGTATGTTCTTTATTTGGACTTAATATTATTTCCAGTGGTAGTCTATTCCACAAGTTTGCAGTTCACAAGGTAAATTTATTTTTCTTGTAGTTGTTTTAAATCTATCTATTTTTACTTGAAGAGGATGACCTCTTACACTGAGAAAGTCATTTTTATATTCAATACACATTTTGGTAATTAACAATGGAACATTCATAATGTCATAATAAAGTAATAAATCCCCTCTTTGCCTCCTTGTTTCCAAACTATGTAGTCCTAGCTTATGCACTCTTTCTGAATAACTACCTTATTTTATTGTTGATATTAAGTTTGTATAGTGTTGTTGGACCTTTTCAAGTCTGTTTATATCAATTTTTTATATAAGATGACCAAACCTGACTACCAAAATCCCATAATGGTCTAACATATGATAGGTACAGGAGGGAGCAAAACATCCGGTGCTCTACTTTTAATATTTCTTTTAATAGACATGATAACCCTATTTGCCTTAGGAATAACTGTTGTAAGATGTTCTTTAAACAGGAATTGATTATTTAGGGTACTGCCCAAATCGTGATCTGATATCCTTTGTGGTATAAGTACTCCATTTAATTGATAAACGTGTTGTTCATTCTGTTTACCCATATGAATAATACAGCATTTTTCTGTATTTAATTTCATTCCCCAGGTTATTGTCCAGTCTGCAATAGTATTTATATATTTCTATAATGATTCCCTAGCACTAATTGAATTACAAGGAGCACACAATTTGGTGTCATCAGCATATTTTATTATTTCATTACTTCCCCAATGCTAAAGGCACTCACGCAAGTGCCTCGTGCCTCATAATACACTTGGGGCATGCTCTTATCAGGATATAACCCACATCTCATTGTGTCTTATTGTTGGCATAAGTGCTAGAAACACATAAAGGAATTCTAGAGGTCAGGGGTAAGGGGCAACAGACTTCTAGGAAAACAAACTGAACTTACAAGCTCAAATGGGCAGACTGGGTGGGCCATAGGCCCTTATTTGCCGACACTGTCTATGTATCTATGTATCTATATATGTTATACCACTGGAAAGCTGAGAATCCCCTCTTTCTAATACTATAAACCAGTGTGTAGCTTATGACATTAGGTAGCAAACAGCCTTATTATTAATGTTCTAGATTTTTCTAAAAAATGGCAGTATGTGAATCTAGTTATCCATCAAATGACTAAGTTTACTGTATTTTGTCTCCAGGCTCCCTGACTTTTTATAAAAGGAGTGTTGCATGTTTACAGACTTCAGTACATATGCTGAGCTACTGTACTAAGTCATTAAAGGCTTGGACGGTAACCACAGCCAGGTTAGTGAGCTTGGGTGACATTGTCAAAGTAGATGCACTCAGCACATTTCACAGATCTGCCCAAGTGCTATATTGAAAGAGCAGAGATGGGCTGGCACATCTCTGGATGTGCCAAAAATAAAGTATAATGTATTCAGTGAATTTGGAGGGGGCGTGCCCATGAACATTCTGCACAACTCTATTTTCTGCCCAAGTGGGTGGCGCATCTTGGGCTCATCTCCCAGAATGTTCCCAAAAGAGATAGGACTGAAAGAAGTAGTCCTAAGTGTAATCCCCCAACAGGTAGCTACCAGGATAGCAGGCTGTGTGAGCACCAGGGTAGTATCTGAATGCACTTGTTATCAGCAAAGACAGTACACTGAGCAGTGTGTGCTATTATGCAATGCATTTTTTGAGTACATTCTGATACATACACAAAAAAACACCTTTCCACAGAAGTTGTTTGGACTGCTGGTTGTGTTATCACATTGAGGGAATAGAAAGTGTGGCTGACAGAACTGCACGCAGTACTCCAAGTACGGTCTCACCAGGGACCTGTACTGGGCAATATGACCTCACTACATCTGGATGTAATCCCGCTTGCTATGCACCCTAGCATCCTGTTAGCCTTAGCCACTGCCTTCTTACACTGGGCTGAGTGGTTTAATTTCCTGGACACCAGTACCCCCAGATCCTTCTCCTCGTTGGATGTGGATGGTTTGATACCATCCATCCAGTAGCTGTGTCCTGGATTTTTGGCTCCGAAATGCATCACCTTGCACTTCTTGGCATTGAACCCAAGCTGCCATGTATGTGACCACTCCCTGAGTCTTGCCAAGTCCTGCAGTAATTTGCCACCCACTTCCCCATCTACCTCAGCAAAGATCTTGGTGTCATCTGTGAAGAGGCTGATTTTATTCTTGATCCCAACCACTATGTCTGCGATGAAAATGTTAAACAGGACTGGTCCCAGTACTGATCCCTGGAGGACACCACTTGTCACTGCCCTGGGTTCCAATGCTTCTCCTCCCACAACTATCCTCTGTTGCCTGTCCCTCAGCCAGTTTTCTACCCATCGGGCTAGCTTCTACCCTATACCAAGACTCCTCAACTTGCAGGTCAACCTTCCATGTGGCAAAAAGGCCTTGCTGAAATCCAGGTAGACTACCTCTACTGCATGGCCCTCATCCAGTGCTCTCATGACCCAGTCAAAAAAATCAACCAAGTTTGTCTGACAGATCTGCCAGCATGATGAACCTGTGCTGTCTGTCATCTTGCAGATCATTATCCAAAAGAAACTGCACCAGCCTTTCTTTGAGGATAGATTCCATCAGTTTCCCCACAACTGTGGTGAGGCTCATTGGTCTGTAGTTCCCTGGTTCATCTTTAGGCCCACTTTTGTGGAGAGGTACTACATCCGCCTCCCTTCAATCTCTGGACACACATCCCGTATTTAATGAGGTGTTGAGCAGTTCTGCCAGTAGCTCTGCCAGGACCTCTGCCAGCTCCCACAGCATCCTGGGATGTACCCTATCTGGCCCAGGTGCATTGTCTACCCTCAGGGACCTAATGCCCTCCAGCACCCTTTCCACAGTGATGACCCCATCTGTGGTTGCCTTCATGCCTGTGCCTCCTTTCCCTGCAGGAATGGGCCCATCTGTCTCCCTTGTGAAGGCTGAACAGAAGTACTCATTAAGTACTTCTGCCTTCTTGGATCCCTTGTCTACCCACCCACTGCCTTTCCTGATCCTAACTATTTGATCCTTGCACTTCCTCTTTTCCCTGATATTCCTGAAGAAATCCTGTTCTCCTTCCTCAATCCCCTGTGCTAATTTCCTTTCCCTGGCTGCCTTTGCAGTTCTGACCACTCTGCTCACTTCCCTGGATTTCCTCACATACTTCTCCCTATCCTCTGCCCTGTTGGTTCTCTTGTAGGTCAGAAGGCTCTTCTCTTATCCCTCACCTTCTCTGTTACCTCTCTGTTCATCCAGCTTGAATGCTTGATCCTTGATTTCTTTTGCTGGCTCTTGACACAAGCTTTAGTGGATTCAATCAACCCTAGTTTTATGATCACCCATTTCTGCTCTGCGTCCATGTCAGGGTGGATGATGGCTATGAGTGTTCTCATTAATTGCTCCATCCTGTGAAAGTCTACCATTCTGAAGTCCAGGACCTTTGTTTTTGTATTGTGGATCTCTCTACCCAAACTGATA
Organism: Neoceratodus forsteri; assembly: GCA_016271365.2. Taxonomy (NCBI): domain Eukaryota; kingdom Metazoa; phylum Chordata; order Ceratodontiformes; family Ceratodontidae; genus Neoceratodus; species Neoceratodus forsteri. Next base: position 299,626,356 of record CM057458.1, on the reverse strand, counting down.
GAGAACCGTACTGTGTGGTGATCGGTCCAGCCAGTGGTTCCTCCACCTTTACATCTGTGACCTGTTCTCCATCCTCCAACACCAGGTCTAGAATATTTTCTTCCCTTGTTGGCACTGTCACCTTTTGGGTCAGGAAGCCATCCTGGATTGCTTCCAGGAAGATCTTCTCCCTGCCTCATGTGGTGGCTGGGGTGCTCCAATCCACCCCTGGTAAATTGAAGTTTCCCACCACCACAATGCTCCTTTTGCTACAGAGTCTCCTTAGCTGCTCCCCTAGCTCTGTATCCACATCCTCTTTCTGGGTTGGGGGGCCTATAAACAACCCCCAATCAGACCCTAGCCCCCACTGGAGCAAGGAGTTGTATCCAAATTACTTCTGATCTACCTTCTTCCCCCTCCTCCCTGACGCCTCCAATCCCTTCCCTTATGTAAATGGCTACTTTCCCCTTTACCTTTTTCTCTGTCCCTCCTAAATAATTTAATTCCTGGCATGGCCAAGTTCCAGTCATGGTTTTGGGCTGCCCATGTCTCAGTGGTGGCTGCTATGTCCACCTCTCCTTCTGCCAGTAGAGCCTGCAGCTCTGCCATCTTATTCCCAAGCTCCTAGCATTTAGTGATCCCACCCTCCACCCTGACTCTCTCCCAGCTGCCTCCTTACTCTTCCCTCTCCACCATCCTAGACAAAGCAGGCCCTATCATTGGTGCAGGACAGGAGAGTGGCAGGTGTGGCTACTAGCATGGATGGGATGGTGCAGGACAGGAGAGTGGCAGGTGGAGCCACTAACAGCGATGGGATGGTGCAGAATAGGTGTGTGGCAGGTGGGGCCACTAACAGGGATGAGATGGTGCAAGACAGGAAAGTGGCAGGTGGGGCCACTAGCAGGGATGGTGCAGTGCAGGACAGTAGCAGGTGGGCCCACTAGAAGGGATGAGGTAGTGTGAGACATGAGAGTGGCATGCATGCACATAGTTCCAGCATATCTGGATGTGGGCCAGGTCCCACTGGATGCAGTGCAACACAAGCTGTAATATGAGGAATGTAAATAAATGTACCTCCAGGGCTACAGTAACTGTTGGTCACCTGTGGTGTGGGGGTGGCACAGAGCAGCCCAAGTACAGTTCAGCACATTTAAATGAGTTTTGGAGCAACTATATTGAGATTCTATGCTGTTCAGTTGGGCCTGAATTTGGCAATGAGGCCATTTGCATACTCTGCCTGAAAATTGCAGATTTGCTCCTAGCCCATTTCAATCTACAGGGCGCATCTGATTAGCTCAGCGCATCTCTGGATGGTGCATTTCTGCATATACGTGATACATTAGGTTCATTTAATGGATTTGGCACATCTCTGTAGGGTGCATTTCTGCACGTCTGCGATACTGCGTACTGCACATAACGCTGTTCGGTGATGCGCCATTGCCTATACATTACGCATATCTATCAGATTTGCTCCCAGCCAATCTCGATCTGCAGGGCACATCTGATTAGTTTGGCAGATTTCTGGACAGTGCATTTCCTCGCATGCATAATATGTTGGGTGCATTTGATGGATTCAGAGCATTTCTGTAGCGCTCATTTCTGCACAAGCATGATACAGCATACCGCACTTGACATGTGCAGAGGAGAATGTCTGGCAGTAATGGGCGTGTATTGCACATCTCTCAGCACTATGCGGTGATGCACCATTGCCCATACATCGTGCATACCTATGGTGCATCTGTGACATGCGCAGAGCAGAAGCGTGTGTGCCTATCACGCATCATGCATGACACAGCCACTGTCACTGCAGTGCCCTATCCTTGGTGTATTACATTTCAGTTTGCTGTATTGAACCTTGGCACATGCTACACTCTATCCATTCTATGCCTTGCAATTTTGGCAACAGTTCAGCTTGCTGTATGCTCATTTCAGTGTGCAACATACACATTTTAATATATCATTTTGTTTTCAGTATTTCTTAACCTTTTTTGTGTTGCTTGCATGCATGTGCAAGAAACACATTGCGTCAGGTTCCTATCAGAAGTGGGTTGTTGAGGCATGGCAGTGTTGTGCCAAATGGCAGCAGCCCATTCAGGGGCTGGTCTCTGCCTTTTTCCAATACAGGAGCATGTTGTCGTTCACCAGCAGTTAATGAGCAGGCCACTAGATCAAAGGAACTGAGCCACTGCAATCAGGGAGTGCCCTATCACTACGCAATCAGCTGTTTTTGCTGTGGGGCATTCCTGACTGCAGCAGCCAATTACACAGCTCCATTGTGCTGTGTTCTCATGGTGACGGCTTCTCTGTCGGCCTCTCACAGTCCCCAGGAAGCTGACAGAAAGCCTCCACCTGCTGTTCAGTGTGCCTTCCTGGTGAAACAATTCAATAAATAAAAAACCAAAAATTACGGGGTGCCCAATGCCCCCTCTGTCAGCAGGCCCTCTTCCAGTTCAGTTTGTCAATGGGGGAGCCCACACCCCCATCGGCATACTGTCCCCCCTCCCAAATCTGTTGTGTGCTGAAGGGGGTGCCCAATCCCCTTCAGCTCTTGCCTTCTCCCCCGCACTTATATGTGCTGACAGGGGTGCCCAATCCCCCTGTTGGCATGCCCTTTACTGGTAATTTTGCCGATGGGGGAGCCCACTTGTCACCCCCCCAACACTTGGTATGTGTTGATGGGGGTGCCCAATCTCGTCGGCTACAGCCCCCCCAAACACTCAGGGGCACGCTGGGAGCCCACCCTAGCATGCCAAAATTAAAAATGACCCTGCAAAAAAGAAAACCTTCCCGCAAGGTTTTTTATTTTTTTAAATATACCTGTAAATTAGAAAATGGTCCCATGTTGATTCCGGTGGTCTCTCCCCCAACCCACACCCACCCTCTGTGTACCTGACCTCCCCACATACACCATCACCCCATACTTACCTCTGGAGCCTGGTGTGATGATCATCGGTGGACCAGGAACACATCTGCACTCTTCAAAGTCAACCGCAAACTGAAGAAATGCCGATAAGCTGTATAGTGGCATAAATGGGTTGTTTTCAACTTTGGTGCATATCTCAGCCATTTTTGGGATTTTTTTACAAGATTTTCAACATGGAGTTCTTGGGAGCCAACCTCATGAACTCAGTCACTGTCATTTTGTTATTCAGCCCTGAAAGGTGATTTTGAGGTCACTGTGTGGAACCACCTTTCGGGACCGATTAACAAAATGACAGTGTCACAGTTCATGAGGTAGGCCCCCCAAAACCCTATGTTGAAAATTTGGTGAAAAAATTCCCCAAAATGACTGTTTTATGAGTGTGCATTGTGCAGTTCTTACGTACGCTCATAACTTTGAGCATTGTTAATATTTTCACTCCAGAATTTTAGCATTGCCATTTTACCACACCTCCTTATGAACAGTACAACTGTCATTTTTCACAACTTATCCAAAATGTGTTTTCGCTCATGTAGCACACAGTGGCATGGTCAGTGTGCAAAATCAATGTTCGGGACAGATTAAGAAAATTACAGTGACACTGCTCATGATCAGATGTCTTAAATTGGCTATGTTGAAAATGTGGTGACAAAAATTAATAAAATGACTGTGTTACGAGCGTGCATTACGCACTCTCATAAGTTCACAAATTCATAATCTTCAGTCCAGATTTTCAACATTGGCATTTTTCCATACCTTCTTATAAACAGTACAGCTGTCATTTTTCATACCCTGGCCGAAATGTGTTTTCGCACTTCCAGTGCAGAATAGCGTGGTCGCTGTTGGAAATCAGTGTTCAGGATAGATTAAGAAATTAATAATGACACTGTTCTTGAGTGGAGGTCCCAAAATGCCTATGTTGAAAATCTGCTGTAAAAAATCCCCAAACTAATTACATTACGGGTGTACATTGTGCAATTTCTACACATGCTCATGACTTCACCAGTTTTTGTATATTTTCACTCCAGATTTTCAAAAATACCATTTTTTTACACCTCCTCATGAACAGTACACCTGTCACTTTTCACATCCTGTTCAAAATATTTTTTCACACCTGTGGTGCCAAATAGCACAGTCGCTGTGCAAAATTTCCTTTCACCTAACGAACTGATAGTGTCACTGTTCATGCAGTGGGGTCACAAAAAGCCCATGTGGAAAACTTGGAGTAAAACTACCAAGAAATGCCCAGGGCATTAGGGCTTTTGACCATAACGCCCTACCCTGTAGGGACTGGCAGGCGTCAGGGATTGGGATTGTTAAGAGTGATGTTCATGCCATTCTACCCCCAACCCCACCCTGCAGCTAGTGACAGGCATCGAGGTGCACCTTGGACCCTTTGCTCCCAGAGTTCACCCCATTCTTCAATACTACACCCATTTCAGCATATTTCCTTATGGAATGAAGTGAATGTAAAGCCCAAACACCCCAATGCACACCTCAACACTTGTGTCTGCAGGGTAGGGTGAGATGAAATGTCGTGACCGTTATGGGTGATGACCCAAAGGCACACCCCAATGCCTATCTATCTCTGCAGGGTGAGGGTGGAATTGGCATCAGTTCAACACTTCAATGCCATTCCTATACTGCATCTGTCTAACTTCTACACTTCCACTGCTAATACCAGCAAGCAAACATTTGGCATTGTTAAACTGCTTGTATTTATTTACTGCAGTACACATTCAGCAAGAGTATCAATACAGTAAATAAATATAATCTACAGTTCGGTATGTGTCAGTTTCATTTTGGTATACATTATAATAATTTAAGTAAGCATCTTGATGATTTAGGTACATGTGATAACCATTTTGGTATGAGTTTTATCCATTTCAATATGGGTCATATCCATTTCAGTGTGTGTTGTATTCATTCCGGAATGTGTTATATGCATTATAGTATTTTCTTATCGAATTTTGGTATGTGTCATATGCATTTCTGTATGGATCACATCTATTTCAGAAGGTTCCATATTCATATTAGAATGTGTTATACCCTCCCTCTTTACTCCTCCCCCTTGCCACCCCCTTGTGTTTGTCCCATGCCATTTTGAATCCCTCTACTGTTTTGGCCTGCACCATTTCCTCCAGCAGACTGTTCCAGGGTGCCACCACCCTCTCAGTAAAGTAATACCCCCAATGTTTCCCCTAAACCTACCCCCTCCACCCTCAGTCCATGCCCTCTAGTCTTTGCATCTACCTTCCCTGAGAATAAGTACTCTTCCACTTTATTGATCCCCTTCATATACTTGAATGTTTCTATCATGTCCCCCCTCTCCCTTCTGGTCTCCAGTGGGTACAATTCAACACTGTCAACCTCTCTTCACCTGACATCCCACTTAGCCCATGCCCCATTGTGGTGGCACTTCTCCGTACCCTTTCCATGCCATCCATGTCCTTGCATAAGTGTGTTCTCCAGAACTGATCTCCATGCTCCAGGTGTGGCCTCACCATGGAACTATAGAGTGGCATCAGCACCTCCTTTTTTCTACTAGTTATCCCCCTCCTTACCCTCCCTACGCACGCCAGTGTTCTGTTTGCTTTTCCCACTGTCTTGCTGCACTGGGTCCCTACTTTAATGTTGTCAGTGATTATGATTCTTAATCCTTTTCCTGCTCAGATGCAACCATTTACACACACACACACACACACACACCCAGTGTGTATGTGGTTTCTGAATTTTTCTGCCCCAAGTGCATCACTGTGCATTTTGTAGCATTGAATTTCAGCTGTCATGTTTTTGACCACCCCTTCAGCAAGCTTAGATCTTTCTTTATAGCTTCCACTTCCTCTGAGGTGTCTACCCCATTGCAGATTTTAGTGTCATCTGCAAAAAGGCAGGCCATCCCCTGTAGCCCCTCTGCTATGTCACACCTGCTTCCCCAGAATGCACCCCATAGACTACCAACCTCTGGCTTCTATCCATCAGCCAACTTTCCACCCACCTTGTTATTTTCTGTCCCACTCCCATACTCTCCAGCTTATTAACCAGTCTTCTGTGGAGCAATGTCGAAGGCCTTACCAAAGTCCATGTAGGCCTTGTCCACTGCGCCCCCCCACTGTTCAAACACTCTCATCACCCCATTGAAGAACTCAATCAGGTTCATCTGACATGACCACCCCTGAGTGAAACCATGCTGATGGATATCATGCAGCCCCTCATGTTCCAGGTAACTAACCATCCTTTCTTTCAATATAGTTTCTGTCACCTTACCCACTACCGATGTGAGGCAGACTGGGCAATAATTGTCAGCCTCCTCCCTGCTGCCACTTTTATAAAGTGGCACCATGTCAGCCCTCTTACAGTCCTCTGGCACCATCCGGTACTGTATCTAAGGACAAGTTAAATAATCTAGCTACTGGTGACGCCAGTTCCTCCCTTAGCTCCTGGATCACCCTAGGGTACAGAGCATCTGGGTCAATAGCTTTGTCTACCCTGAATGTACTGAATTCCTCCCTTACCCTGCCCTTACTGATTGGATTAGGATCCACCCCTACGTATCTCTTCCCTTTCCCCCTAGCACTGGTCCCTTTCCTTCACCCTCATAGAATTTGAAACATAGAATTTGATGGCAGATAAGGACCACTTGGTCCACCTAGTCTGCCCATTTCCCTACCTAATGGACAAGCTTCAGATCCTAGTTAACCAACAGCCTACTTCCTCCTACCCCCCAATAGAATTGCCTTATGTCTCTCCCATGCATTCTTGAATTCCACGTCTGTTTTTGACTCTACAACCTCCTCAGGAAGGTTGTTCCATGCATCTACAACCCTCTCTGTGAAGAAATAATTCCTCACCATTACCTCTGAGCCATCCCCCCCATCTTCAAATTGTGCCCTCTTGTTCTTGCCCATCTCTTTTTCTGAAAGATGCTACCCTCTTGGACTTTGTTGATTCCCTTGAGGTATTTGAAAGTTTCTATCATGCCCCCCCTTTCTCCTTTCCTCGTGTCTATACATTTTAAGCTCCTTTAGTCTTTCTTCATATGTCTTCTGGTGCAGACCCTGCACAATTTTGGTTGCCCTTCTCTGGACAGCCTCCACCCTGTCTATGTCTTTGTGGAGATGGGGTCTCAAGATCTGTACACAGTACTCCAGATGTGGTCTTACCAACTGTCGGTACAGAGGGCTAACAACTTACTGTTGTCTTCTGGTGATGCCTCTCCCTATGCATCCCAGTATCCCCCCCAGCCCTCCTTACTGTCTTCTTACATTGCTGGTCCACCTTTAGATCATTTGATATGACTAACCCAAGGTCCCTTTCCATTTTTGTTGTCGGTATCTCAGTCCCCATTGTGTACTCTTCCCCTGGGTGTTTGTTTCAAAGGTGCATTACTTTGCACTTCTTTGCATTGAATCTAAGCTGCCATACATTAGACCATTCTTCCAACCTTGCCAAGTCCCTTTTCATCTTTTCCACCCCTCCTTGTATATCAACCCTGTTGCAGATCTTTGTGTCATCTACAAAGAGACATACTTTCCCTTCCAGTCCCTCTGCAATGTCACTTATAAAAACATTAAAAAGGACTGGCCCCAGTACTGAACCCTGCAGTACCCCACTTTTAACCCCTCCTTCTTCACTGTGGACTCCATTTACTATTACCTACTGTGACTTGTTGTCCAGCCAGTGTTTTACTCAGGCTACCACCCTTGAACCCTCTCCCAAGCTGGCTAATTTGTTTATTAATCATTTGTGCAGGACTGTGTCAAGTGCCTTGCTAAAGTATAGGTAGGCCATGTCCACAGCCCCTCCCTGGTCTACTACTTTGGTCACCCAGTCAAAGAAATCAATTAGATTTGTCTGACATGACCTTCCTGCTGTGAATCCATGCTGCCTTGGGTCCTGTGCCCTAATCGTCAAGACTGAGCTGAAGTATCTATTCAGCACCTCAGCCTTCTTGAAGTCCTCTTCCACTTGTAACCCCCCCCTTCCCACCGTCTACTCCTACTATCCCCTGCCTTGCTTTCCTCTGTTCTCCTATGTATTGAATGAAAGTCTTGTCCCCGCTTTTGGACTGCCTAGCAATTTTCTCCTCTGTTTCTGCTTTTGCCTTCCTAATCTTCTGCCCTGCCACCCTCAGTTTCTCCTTGTAAGTTTTTCTATCTTCCTTCCCCTGTGTCCTCTTATAGTCTCTGAAAGTCCTTTTCTTCTCCCCTGTTGCCCCTCTCACTTCCCTGTTGAACCACAGCAGCCTTCTCCTTCTTTTGGTCTTACTCACCTTCCTCATAACTGCTCTCTGTGGCTTTAAGTAGCTCCCCTTGATCTTATTCCATAGTTCCTCACCCCCTCATCTCCTCCATCCCCTTCATTTCAATCCAGAATATTTCCCTCATCTTGGGAAAATCTGCTCACCTGAAGTCCATGACCTTCGTGATGATTTGACTCGCTTCATACCCTGCTCTAACCCTGAAGCCTACTGTGTTATGGTCACTATCTTCTAAGCAGACCCCCAACCCCACTCCCTCAACACTATCCCCATTTGTGAGGACCACGTCAAGTATGTTACCCCACTACTGGGCTCCCTGATCAGTTGCTGCAGGAATTTTTGCAATATATTTCGGCATATGTCATATTTTGGCATGTGTCATAATTATTTCAGTATGTGTTATACACACAGAAGTTGACAGCAGATGAGGACCGCAAGGCCCATCCAGTCTGCTCATTTCTTTTTCTACCTTATAAATGTGCCATCGGCCTTTGCTCTGTCAATGGCCTATCTATTCATACTCATCTGTATTGCTCCCTTATGCCTATGCCATGCCTGCTTGAAGCCCTGCACTGTATTCATATCCACCACTTCCTGAAGTAGGCCGTATATGCATCCACTACCCTTTCTGTGAACAAGTACTTCCTCACATTACCCCTTAATTGGCCTCCCTCTAGTCTCATGCTGTGTCCTCTTGTCCTGCTATTTTTCTAATATTGAAAAATGTTAGACTCTTTCACCTTGTTAATGCCCTTAAGGTGTTTGAATGTTTCAATCATTATTACCTCTCTGCCTCCTTTGCTCTAGGGTATACACATTGAGCTCCGTTAATCTGTCCTCATATGTTTACTGATGCAGTTCCTGCACCATTTTGGTTGTCCTTCTCTGGACTGCCTCAATTTGGTTTATGTCCTTGTGAAGGTGTGGCCTCCGGTACTGCACGCAGTACTCCAGATGGGGCCTAACCAGTGTCTTGTAAGGAGGGAATATTTCCTCCCTCTTCCGACTTGTGATACCCCTACTAATACACGCTAACATCCCCTTATCCTTACTTTCTGCTTTAGTGGTCTGCTTGGATGATTTCAGGCCATCAGTAATGGTGATGCTCAAGTCTCTTTCTTCCCTTGTGACTTCCAGCAACTCCCCTCCCAGCCTATAGGTGGCTTCAGGGTTTCTCTTCCCTATGTGCTGCATTAAACCCCAGTTGCCACTCTTCTGACCATTTTGCTAGTTTATCCAGATCTCTTCTCATTCTACCCTCACCATCTGGATCATCAACTCTGTTGCAGATCTTGGTGTCATCTGCAAACAGAAAAACCTTGCCCTCCAGTCCATCTGCAATGTCATTGATGAAGATATTGAAGAGGACTGGCCCCAGGACTGATCTGAGGTACCCCACTTGTAACTTGTATCTCTTCTGACTGTATACCATTTACCACCACTCTGTCTTTTGCCTGTCAACCAGTTTTCCACCCAGTTGACCAACTTCTGAACCACCCAGAGCCCACCCAGCTTATTAATAAATCCTCTATGTGGAACAGTATCAAAAGCTTTGCTGAAGTCAAGGTAGGCAACATCAACTGCTCCCCTTTGGTCCACCACTCTGGCTACCCAGTAAAAGAAATCTATGAGATTAGTTTTACAGGACCTTCCTTTTGTAAACCCATGCTGTCTTGGATCCTGTGCTCCTATGGATTTCAAGTGTTGCACTATCCTTTCCTTAAGGAGTGTTTCCATAATCTTGCCCACTACTGAGGTAAGACTGACTGGTCTGTAGTTCCCTGCCTCCTTCCTGCTACCACTCTTGTGGAGCAGGATCACATGAGCCCTTCTCCAGTCTTCTGGGACCTCTACTGTGCTCAGAGACTCACTAAACAGTTCTGATAATGGCTCTGCTAGTTCCACCCTTAGCTCCTTTAGTACCCTGGGATGTATGCCATCAGGTCCCATTGCCTTGTCCACCCTGAGCTGATCGAGCTCTTGTAGGACCCTTTCTTTTGTGAAGGGACTAGTGCTTACCTCCCTCCCCCCTGTGTCCATGGTGCTGAGCTATGGGCCCTGCCCTACCTTCTCTTCAGTAAGTACTGAGCAGAAGTGTCTATTTAGGATAGATGCTTTTACATGGTCCTCCTCCTCACTCACCCCCTTACCTCCTTTGATCTTAGCAATACCCTCTCTGGACTTTCTCCTTTCACTAATGTAGCTATAGAAAGTCTTGTCACCTTCCTTTACTGTTTGTGCTAGTGTTTCCTCAGTTTGGGCCTTTGCCTGCCTTACTGCCTTCCCTGCTTCCTTTAGGAAAGTTTGGTATGCCTCCCTATCTTCATCCCGGTGCTTTCCCTTATATTTCCTGAAGGCCAGCCTTTTGGCTTTGACCTTTTCTGCTGCTGTTTTTGAGAACCAAAGTGGTTTCCTTCTTCTTTTGCACTTCCTTTTCTCTATAACACAATGGGATGTTGCTTCAAGTATTGCATCCTTAATGCTTGTCCATTTTGCCTGTACCCCTCACCTGTATTTCTTTTTGCCAGGGCTAGCTTAACTCTGTTGGCCATCTTATCAAAGTTAGTTCCTCTGAAGTCCCATATTTTTGCCTTGGAATGGGATGATTTAGTTGTAGTGGCCAAATTGAACCATACCATGTGATGGTCACTGGCCCCCAGGTGACATTTTATTATGTGTCATATCCATTTCGGTACAAGTGATATCCATTTCGGCATGTGTCATAATTATTTCAGTATGTGTCATAACCATTTCGGTTTATGGCGTATCCATTTTGGGGTATGCTATAATTATATCAGTATGTGTCATAACCATCTTAGTTTGTGTCACATCCATTTTGGTGTATGTCATAATTATTTCAGTATATGTCATAACCATTTCAGTTTGTGTCATATCCATTTTGGTGTATGTCATAATTATTTCAGTATGTGTCATAACTATTTCAGTTTGCGTCATATCCATTTTGGTGTATGTCATAATTATTTCAGTATGTGTCATAACCATTTCAGTTTGCGTCATATCCATTTTGGTGTATGTCATAATTATTTCAGAATGTGTCATACCTATATTAGTGCATGTCGCATACATTTTGTTTTTTGTCATACCCATTTTGGTGTGTGCCTTACCTATATTGGTATGTGTCATACCCATTTCAACATGTGCCATATCCACTTCAAGATGTGATATATCCATTTTGGTATGTGTTGTAATTAATTCAGTATTTGTCATACCCATGTTGGTGTGTGTCATAGGCATGTCAGTTTGTGCCATAACCATTTTGGTGTATATCATAACCTTTCCGGAATGTCACACCCATTTTGCTATGGGTCATATCCATTTCAGTTTGGGTTATATCCATTTAGATGTGTTTCATAACTATTTCACCAACTTTAGTGTGTGTCATATCCAGTTCAGTTTGTCTCATACCAATTTCGATATATGATACGCATTTTGCTATGTGCTATAGCTATTCCAGTATAGGTTATATCCATTTCGATATGTGTCATTATAATTTCAGCATGTGTCAAACCAGTTTCAGTGTGGGTCATATCCATTTCAGTTAGTATCAAACTCATTTGACAGGGGGTGTCATACCCATTTCGGTATATAATACCCATTTTGCTATGTGTTATAGCCATTCCAGGATAGGTCACATCCATTTTGATGTGTGTCATTATTATTTCAGCATGCGTCATACCATTTTCTGTGTGTCATATTAAGTTCAGGTAGTGTCAACACCATTTTGGTTTGTCCCATTCCCATTTCGGTATATCATACCCATTTTACTATCTGTCATATTCATTTCATTATAGGCCATATCTGGCAATTGTGGAGTGTGTCGGATCAGTCGTGGTGCTGCACTTAATGCGTAACTGACAATGCACAATCATTAATCAATGGGTAATTAGAGGAGGGGGGGCGCGGGGAGCACAGCCGCCCCAATGAAATGTAAAATAAATTGATTATGTCTACGATTGCTCAGAGATAGTCTGAATTAGAGGGGGGTGCGGGGGCACAGCCCCCTGATGAAAGATAAAATAAATGGATTATGTCTACTAGTTTGTTTTCATTTTGACTTTTTCATATTTGTTTTTTTATTGCCCTATTGATGGTAGTTGTGTGATATGATGGAGAAGGGGGGGGTTATGGGGGAGGGGGCACAGACCCCCCGATAGCTGGGTCAGTTGCCTCTCATCATCGTTACTTCACTTGCCCGAGTAGTGTTACGTTACGCTTACATTTATAGCGGCATCTAATTCGTGTAGCTTTTGTGCTGTGCAACATTGGGTGGTCCGACTCTCTCCACAATCGCCCCATATCCATTTAAATATGTATCGAAATTATTTCTTTACGCATCATACCCATTTTGGTAGAGCATATCCTTTTCATTTTGTACCATACCCATTTTGAGCATGTCATACCCATTTTGATATGTGTCATATCTGTTCTGGTAAGCGTCTTACCTGTTTCAGTATGTTTCCTAGCTATTTTGATATATGTCATACTTATTTTGATAAGTGTCATTTCTATCCTGTTGTATGTCATATCCATGTTGGTGTATGTCATATTCATTTTGGTATGTGTCATACACATTTTGGTATAGGTCATACCCATTTCTGAAGGTCTCATAACCATTTCGGTGTGTGATATACTCATTTTCATGTTCGTCATTCTCATAATATTATGCTGTAAACATTTTGTTGTTAGTCATGCTCATTTCACTATTAATTATATTCTGAGAACTGTAATTTGAATTGAACGGCTTCCCATACATATCACATGTGGTTTCTCAAGCTGCTAACTTGCTTCTGTGGACAGAATGTATGTTGCTAGACTGACTTCATTTTGTGGACAAAGTGCTTTATTGTCAAACTGCTAACTTTATGCTGTGAACAAAAAGGCATTCTGTGGGACTGCCAACTCCATTCTCTAGACAAATGCTTTTTTGTCAAATTCCAAATGTCATTCTGTGGACAAACTGTATTTTGTCAGACTGATTACTTCATTCTGTGAACAAGGCATTTTGTCAGATTGCTGACTTTATTCTGCGGAAAGCAGCATTTAGTCAAACTGCCAACTTCCTTATGTGGATAAAATGTTTTTTGTCAAGCTGCTAACTTAATTTTTGTCAAACTGTTAACTTCATTCTGTAGAAAAAAATGCATTTTTTTGTCAAACTCTTATCTTCGCTGTAGGAAAAAATTGTTTTTGTCAAATTTCATTCTGTGAACAGAAGGTATGTTGCCAGACTAATAAGATAGGTATTAGGTAGTTATTCTTTACTGAGAGAGTAGTAACACAGCGGAATATGTTGCTGAATGGAGTGGTGGAGCAGGGACAGTAAAAGGGTTCCAGTTCAGGTGGAACATATTTGGGGGTCTGATAAGAACAAAAGTCAATGTGGAAGGAGAGAAAAGCTTGATCTCTGTATGGCACTAATCCTAAGAGATAATAATATTAGCAACTCAAGAGGAAAGAGGGTGGACTGCAAGTCTTTTTCTGTCATTACCCTATATCTATCTAAGCAACTATGTAACTTTCTTGTAGTCTGACTGCCAACTTCACTCTGTGGACAAAATGGTAATGTTGTAGATTGCAGACCATGTGGTATATTCACACTAAAAGCATGAATGGCAACACTTGCTTGGGACATGTATCTGAACTTCATATAATGGACAACGAATAAAAGAAACAGAACTTTCCTCAGGCAGACGATAATGTTTACAGTTTATTATTGTGCAGTATCCTTCAAACAAAGGATGATCACAAAATGCTTTACATCAGTAGGAATGTCACAAAATATAGAAAAATTGTATTTATTTATTTAAAGTCATCAGAAGTTAAGTGACTTGCTCAGGATCACACAGTATGCAAGTGGGGGTTATGGGATTCAAACCCAAGTCTCTAAGTTTGCAGTTCAGTGCCCTTAACCACTACACTATACTGCCTCCTCATATAAGAATAATTTGCAGGGACTAGAAGTGTCTGAACTTCAGGGGGAAGAGTGGTATCTGCAAAATAAGCAGGAAGGGAGGCCCAGCAGTGCTTTTGCTCCAAGAATGCAGGTCTGATATTGAATTCTGTTGTAACAGGGAGCCAATTTGTGAGGGCATATAGTGTGCAAGAATGGATGGTACTATCCGCCCCAGTGACAAAGCGACAGGCTTTATTCAGTACCAGTGTGACTCTGCTTAGTACTGTACCTGTGGCAGCCCCATAGACCATGATGCTGCAGTGGATCATGGGGAGGATGGAGCTGGTGATTATCACTTTTTTGGCCACAGTAGTGAGGTTATGCCTCAGCCTGTAGAGATCCCCAGTTTTTGGCTGATGTTGCAAACCAAATGATCAGCAAGGGGAGTGAAGGTGAGTGACTGGTCTATTATGACACCTAGGTATTTAAAAGTCTCAACCTGATCTAAGGCAGCACCATTCGAGTTGGGAATGTTGAGTGGGCCAGTCTTGTTTCTCTTTTGAAGACTGGAGAAAAGCAAAGTCTTTGTTGTTTTGTAATTTAGAAATAGCTTATTTTGCAGATACCACTCTTTAGTTGAGGCACAGCTGAGCTGCAGGTCATGGGTGAGAGCTTTGTGGCTAGGGTCACTTGTGCTGATAACTACGTAACCTGCATAAAGTAATACCCTTGAGTTAGGACAGGCAAGTGGGAGAGTGTTGATGAAGAGACTGGGGGGTCTCAATACAGATCCTTGTGGTACCCCTGTTGTGACTGGTCTGGAATCGGAGCATACTCCATTGATCCTGATTTGCTAGGATCTGCCAGGAAGGTAGCTGCTAAACCATTTTACGATATCCACAGAGAGGCTTAGAGTGTGGAGTTTTGAGAATAAAAGTGTGTGGTTTACCAAGTCAAAGGCTTCGGTTAGGTCTATAAAGATAGACCCAACCATGTGGCCCTGTGTCCAGGGTCTCATGAAGAAAGTTGGTATACTCGGTAAGGGCTGTGGTGGTGCTGTGTAGCTTTTGAAACTCATGCTGCTGGGTGCAAAGCAGGTTGTGCTGGCTAAGGTATATTACTAATTTGTCCGAAACCAATCTCTCCAGGACTATTTATTTATTTAGTTTTTGTTTACCAGGGAAGGTGTCATAGCCACAAAATATGACTATTTTCATACACAGCCTGGGAGGTTACAATACAAAATTGGCAGACAAAGTAAATAACAAGTATAGTTCAGCGGTAATCAGCCATACAAGAAAAAATCTATACAATGTTTTGTGATGTGTACAGTATTGCTAATATGATAGAGACAATGGCAGGAAAATACACAATAGTACAAAACATAATAGTGTCAGTGGCTCAGTAGGTAGCACACTCACCTCTGAGGCCGGGAGATCAGAGGGCTGTGGGTTCAGTTCCCACATCTGGCACTTGGGTTAATATCCCAGTACTGACACTGTAATGCAGCATGAGAGGGGTGCTGCATTTCTGAGGTGCCGTCTTTCAGATGAGACGTTAAACCGAGGTCCCATCTGCCTGGACTGGTGGTAGTTCAGGAGGATGTTAAAGATCCCATGGCACTTATCGAAAAGAGTAGGGGAATTTCCCCGGTGTCCTGACCAAATTTCCCTCATTCATTAAACATACCACCAACAACAGCTTAATCTGGTTCAAGGTCAGTTGGCATTCATCTGTATCCCCCCCTCCCCCGGGTCGTGCCTGAAAATAGGCAGGATTTGTCTAG
The DNA here is from genome assembly GCA_016271365.2 of Neoceratodus forsteri. Lineage (NCBI taxonomy): Eukaryota > Metazoa > Chordata > Ceratodontiformes > Ceratodontidae > Neoceratodus > Neoceratodus forsteri. The sequence goes on along the minus strand of CM057458.1, from coordinate 299,610,497 downwards.
TGCACTTACCTGGTCAACAAAAGCTAAATAAATAAATAATAAGCACACGATCATAGTGCAGTAGAGTTTTAATACATAATCCATGGTGGGTTATATATGCCGGCATGACAAAAAAGATTGTGACCAGCATTTCAGTGCTGGGCTCCATGTCGACCGCAAGTTGCAGTCGACATGGTGCCACACAGTTCAACACTGTTTTTTAAATCGGAGGCTTCGCCCCTGAACCCCTCACTCCCCAAAGTAAATGATTCTAACTCCAGGTCAGAGTTAGTTTGTGGAGGGTGGAGCAGGTTGGAGGAAGTGGCTACCCCCTTCCAGCAGCATTTCTATGGTGACATGGCCATGTAGTCGATTGCAACGCATGTCACCGTAGAAATGTCGCTGATAGGGTGGCATACCATCCATGGCAAGTGCTACCTACAACAGTAACAAGAGGTCAGAGCAAAATTGACATTTTGAGAGCTGAGGAAGGAGATATCAAACACACTATGAGGGTTTAAAAGAGGAACATAGGGCATGTCTGACAAGGAGAGTGTGATGCATCTTTTTAAAAGCAGCATGACTAGGTGCAGAGCGAACATCAAGAGGTAGGTAATTCCAATATTTTTGAGCCAGACAGAAGAAAGCTCCGGTTCCTTTTAGGGTTCTGCACCTAGCAGAGAGAGTCCAGTAGAGTGGAGGCCATAGGTGGGAGACAGAGCCACCAGCATGCCTGAAAGAGAGGTAGGTAGATTAGTTCTGATGATGTTGTCCAGCAGAATACCAAGTGACAGTGGTGAGATGATCGATGTTGGTCTGTAATTCGAGACTAGTGTGCAGTCTCCACTTTTGTGCACAGGGGTTACAAGGGCAGTTTTTTCATAGTTTAGGGAATTGGGAGAATCTAAGAGAGATGTTAAACAGCTTGTTTAGTGGGAGGGTTAGCTCATCTTGAGCTAGGGCAAGGGATTTCATATCAGTGGTGTCCCCTTCCCTTTCAGGTTTTAGCCAACGCTCACATGACATACTTGATGATGTCCTTCTTCATGATAGTATGGAAGTAGAACTCTGGGTGGTGATTGCCCTCAGTGACATTAGTTGAGTCTGTAGGAGCAGTTGGCCTTTGGAGGTTTGGTTTGCTACTGGGAGGGAGTACAGCACTGAGGCCAGTGAATGCTTTGTTGAAGGTGTCGGAAATCTCAGTGGAGTCAAGTGAGAGAGCACCAGTTGCGTTGAGCATCTTGGGTGAGGTTTTGTCATCCTTCCCCATGAGGTTCTGTAAGGAGTCCCAGAAGTCTTTTCCCCTACCCTAACTATTTGATTGTTGTTCCTTAATGTAGGAGGATTTAGCCTGTCTGATCATCCTGGTACACTGATTTCTGGCTGCCCAATATTCTTATAAGTGTGCATGCAAGCCAGATGACTTAGCCCTGTAAAAAATGAATCTGAAGTGCAGGAAGATGAAACCAACTTAGAGAAACAGACACCAGTAGCAGTCGGCTGAGATCAAGCAGGGCAGAAGTGGGGATCATGTAATGAGGGAGCTCGGAGTGGAACAAGTTAGGAGTTATAGGTTGGGGAAAAGAGATGAGACAGCAGGTGAGATTTGGACTAGTTGGAGGAGGACTTTGTGCAAGCAAGAAGTTGAAAGGCAATTTGAGAGCATCAGAGGCAGAGTAACCGAGTAATCTGTGGAGAGTCTGAGTTTTATGGTAATGCCTTGCAGGGGCACATACCTTAATCTCACATGTGTGCATCTGACATTACATCCCAGTACGAGGCATTCCCAGAGGGAAATCACAGCATAAGGTGAAAAAAAACCCAGCTGTGCAGGATGAAAGCCATGCTGCACCCACAGACCCCACACTTGCCAGCCTGGTCACTCCCTGAATGACTGTATAGTTGATCTCAAATGTCCTAGCCTCAGTGTGAGGCTCTCCCCATGGGGATAAGCTAGGTGACAGTGGTGGAGATGGTAAGTTCTGGGAAATGGTGAGGTGATGAGGTTTTTGTTTATTTATTTATTTATTTATTTTATTTGAAACTTGGTAACCAGGAAAGACACACTGAGCTGAAGCTCTTTCCAGGTGCAACCCAGAGAAACAGGGAAACAATTCAGAGAAAGTCTAGTGTGTCAATATGTCGTACACTTTACAGTGCACAACATAACTGCATAACAAGAACAGTGCGGTAGGGAAGACTGAGAGGGTGCAAAACTGTGAAAGGATGTATGTGCAGTAGTGCACCCTTTCACTCTTCCCAGTACAGGGCAAGAATCCTGCTGGGTGAGGGGTCAAAGAGCAGCTGCTGTGGCTCAATGGGATGAGCCACAGGCTGCAAGGGAGGTAGTGTGTCTGTGGACTGGGTTTTGATTCCCGGTCCCAGACACATGGAATTTTTATATTTTTTTTAACTTTGTGCACATTTAAGTGTTAATCCCCCCCCCCAAGTTAGTTATTTGCCCCCCCCAACAGGAGGGTGCTGGGGGGGCAGTGCCCCCCCACAAAACATACACGCTGCTGGCAATATATCTCGCTGTATTGACAGCGCAGTATATTGTTGTAGCATAATGTCTTGCAACATTATGACCCTGTGCCGAGATAAAGGGGTGCAAAAATCAGAACAGTTCTACAATATAATACAAGTGTAGTATAATACAATGGCAACATTAGAAGAATTGAAATTTCATGATAATTGGAAGTGCGGTCATGATGTGTCAGTGTGAGAAAAGCACCTAGGAACTAATGACATTTTTAAAATGGGTAGGTTAAACCAGCCAATCAGAAGCCAAGCTGTCTATGCACGAAATATGCTCCATGCATGGGTAAAAAAAAAGAGCTGGCAGTAAAAAGGCTAAGATTCTGGTGCCATAGAATGTTGCCATTTTCACTGGCAGCCATCTTTTGTTTACCCAATGTGAGACTGTTTAGCCTACCCATTTTAAAATACTGGTCAACACGACAGAAAGTTCCCCCCCCCCACCGCAAGTGAAACATTTTTTATGAGTTTGTATTCTGCTGCTGGCAGGATTTATGTATGGGTTTGGAGGTTGAAAGGGAAGGTGTGTTCCCTACGCATTTCTTCCACTTAACGGTAGAAGTTACAACCAGGATTGAGCCGACTATAGCATTGTCATGCAAATCCTATGCTCTGTTCAGACTACAGTGGCCCCTCTCTTCATAATTTTTGTCCCTATTTAAACTAGCTAGCCGGACACTGAAGCGCTGCTTACAGTTACTGCAGTTAGCGCTGGCTATTGTTTTGTATACATTACCCGCAACACACCCCGTTCCTTCCTGGGTAAGTCGTAAATTTCTACAAAAAAATCCCTGGTTAGCTCTGTGATATTTACTTCCCATTAAGCTCCACATCGAGTAATGTTTACTTCCCGTTAAACTCCATAGAACTGAAAACCCCAAATAAGACCTGGCTAAAAACGCACACAATATTCCTAAAGAGCTTTATGCAAACAATGATCCCATTAAGCTCCACAGAACTGAAAACCCAAGAAAGACCTGGCTATCTCACTCCCCGGTAGCTTTTACAAGTCAAGGTAAAAGTGAAACTCACGCAATAATCTTAAAGCACTTTATGCAAATGACGTTATAAATATTATGCAAATGACCTCATGGATATTAACATATGTCCGCGGAAGGACTATTTTATCATACATTAGCAGGAGGAAATGTTTTTTTAACTGCAAAGAGTAAAATAAATCTAGGATCCCATTTTATAAGAGCATTAAGACACTCCAGGTGTATGCATGTAACAGATATTACTGCACGCCAGGGACTAAAGGCACTTGACCAAGTCCGTGTGCCTTATTACACCCCTGGCCATGCAGTAAAATCTGATCCTTGCACACCCTGACATGTCTTATTATTGCTTATGCAACTACAATCAGGGTGAGGATACAACCATTTTACAACCAGACCAGCCAACGGGAGGTTGGGATGTGGCAGAGGCTGGAGAGGGATCCAAGGGCCGGATAGGTACAGGAGCACAAACAGAATCAAAAAAATAATGGACATGGCCAAAGTACAGTTATTTTGAAAAATGTTAAAACCCCAGATCTCAGTTCAGGAGCGAAATGATGAAAAATAACTATGTTGATGGCTTTGCGCGAAATACACTATTACCAAAAAAACTATATAATGATTTTTTTCTCCCCTGCTAACAAATACTGCTGCTTTATATAATGTTCAGAAATAGCTGAGCATGCTGATAGCAACCTTGTCGCAGTTATACTTAATGATTTTCACCATAAATTACATCATAGCTTAAACTTTAAACAAGGAGAAAGGCATCTTACAAGCCAGAAAATGGGTAATCCTAAATGGGACAGAAATATAAATGTACATTTGTCCTTGATACAACAATTTCCTATTTTTATTTTTTTGAAAATGCTTCTGTAATTTGTTTTTATTCCCATATTTTTACAGTTAGCATGAACTGCTGCTTTAACTTATTAAAAAAGCTACAGCCCTCACCTATGAATGTTTTTCAGAAATTTCAGGGAGATGAGGTATGCATATGACTGGGGACTGTCAGCAGGAATGGGCAAAGTCAAGTTCCAGTGTCCACCATTTTGCATGCAAAATGTGTAATCTTGACACAGAATCACTACGGATACCTGTTTCTGGCCTTAATGGTCATAGTCAGTGAAAGACTGGTTACAGTATGCATTTTGGAGCTACATATGTATGTCATACAAGCCCAAACTAGCAAGGATTCAGGGGCTCCATTCATAGTTTCAGGAGGGGTGGGCATATACAAAGGTACACTGGGATCCCGGTATTGCCATCCACCACAAATGCCATACACAAAAGAGAGCCACTGTGTGAAGTAGACGGCACACCCCCCTGCAACAGTGGTGCTGGATGTAATTATAAAGAGTGCCATTTCAGCTGTTAGTGGTCACATGCAGAGTGTGCAAACACTACCAGAACTGAGTTTCAGCTGTGGTAGGGATTGGCCCAGGATCTCTGGTGATTCTGGAGGTAGGGAAAAAATGGGCAAACAGGGTGGGCCAGGCGGTCCTTATCTGCTGTCATATTCAGTGTTTCTGTTTCTATGGCAGTAGATGCACAGTGCCATGCCACAGCATGAGCATTTGGCACTATTACTCATGATGTCTCTCCAGTCTTTGCCACAAGGCTTGCATGTGGGCTGAATCCCATTCTAGTTATGAGATCCTGCACCCTTTGTCATTGCTGGTCCAATGGCATCCAACCCAGTCCCACGGTTATTGTAATGTCCAGGCATTCAGTCGATGCCTCCTTCCCAGTTTCATCCTGTCTAACCCTTCCCCTGTTGGAATGAATGTTCAGGCTTGCAGGCCTATCACCATGTCTGAAACTGCTTTCAGCAGTTCTAAGTGACCAGAAATTGCAGCACAGGTGCTGAAAAGCTGCTAAGCATGGCATAGTCCTATCAGTGCATACTGGCACCTTTATTACCAGAGCTCCATGCGTTCCTCTCCCCTGTGGTAGCACTTAAGTACAGAGATGTACTGGCAACCACTTTGTGTATTCTACAATGGGGTGCAAGGCATTAGTGTAGCACAAAGTGTTACTTGGGACCACTTCGCACCACTAAACAGTGGCTGTGTATAGAGACTATGATATCCACATATTAATGCCTAATGGTGGGATTTTTTTTTGATTCAGAAAAAAAATGTTTGATACAGGGATGGGATACATTTTTGCTTCATATTCGCTTCATGCTTGAATAGTGGCCTAAACCAACTATTAGTATTCGGTTGAATACCTAATTGAATCCTGTCCAAATACTAAGTAATCATTTTTTCATTTGGACCAAATTTCCCATCACCATGTTTGGTCTGTAATAAGCTCCAACCCTCAAAAAGTTGCTTAGTGCTAATTTTGCATATGTTGAAGTTATGAAATATGAAAGGTCAAATGCAATTTTGCTCAGTGACCTTCACCATTTCACTGTCACTACCTCACTTTTATTTCAAATCATGGCTTAACATGCCTCAAAAAAAATTTAATAAAAATAAGAAAGACTGGTGTCTTCATTCATCATTTGTATTTGTATTTGTTGTTCAACAAATACTGCCATCAACTAGTCGGTATTTGGTTGAATATTGAAAAGTACTTTTTGTTCCATTCCTAGTTTGATACCCATCCCTGTGTGGCAATTCATTAGTTTATCTATGACAATAATAAAAGATTACATTTTAATACCATACAACGCATCTAGAGTAACAGTGTTAGAAAGAAATTGAATGGAAATTCAATTATAGGCTTCAGTTAGAACAGTAAGTTTAAGCAACTGGTGCTGGTACTTCTTAAGCACTTATTTTGCTTTGGACATAAAGCCTTGCAGCAGATCCATAGGCAATGGACATAGAATGGTAGAATTCCTTTCTGTTGCAATGGTGGTCAGGGTTTGGAGATAGCGAAGCTGAAGAGCAGCTGGAGACTCCATAATCACAATGGAGGCCTCTTTCAGGGCTCGAGATGCATTCATCTCTCCTTCTGCAGCAATGATCTGGAGAAAATATGAAATAAAATAAACATCTAATAAGTGGACATTTGCAAGTAAATAACTGCAGTCATATACAGTCTTATCTGCAGACAGGTGTAGGTGTGTGTGTGTGTGTGTGTGTGTGTGTGTGTGTGTGTGTGTGTGTGTGTGTTGTAAGTATGTAGGAGTGCATTTCTTGTTATAATTCTGAATAGGTAAAAAAAAAACTGCAACCCTTGAATATATGTTAGAAATACATATTATTTCCATTAACCCCACATATAACCTCTGGAAGGGTCTGTCTCAAGCACTAGTTTCTGTACAATTTAATTATCTTCAGTAAATATTCTACAGAAATTTACAGCGGTGGTTAAACTTACATCTGAAAAAGTACAGGTTAGACCAAGTTCCCTAGACTCAGTAATATATTAGAGACAATACACCTGGGGGGTTTTTCATGCAGTTGATTTCTTCTACTCATCATCAGGATAAAGCTGAAACAAAAAGAGACCTGTAAAGGACCCTTCCACCATGGGAGGGGGCTGGCCAGTCACTGAGGCAGATAAAAGTAGGATAACGCAGCTGAGGTCTGCGGGGGGGAATCAATAACATGATGAACCAATAAAGTTAATGTCCACATTGGTAGAAAGTCAGGCAGAATGGCATGTTTATTCAGGCATCAGAATTCATCCTCCTGGGAATGCATCAGCCGGGTATAAAGCTGTACTGGAGACTGCAAAGACATCACAGTTCATATGCATCTCCCCTTCCTCTACCCAAATCTTCTTCATAGGTGGGGATAGTTGCAAGCAGAACTAAATAACATATTATGTGTACACTGGCACCGTATCGTATTCCTGGGACTTTTAGACACAGCACTACATCCTACTGCTGGGCCCATTTACACACAGGCAGCACTACAACCTATTACTCATCACATTTAATCAATTAAAATCTTTTTTATACAGGTGAACATCGTTGAGCAAGCTGATTTACAAGATGGACATGGTAACACAGGCAGCACTACAGCATATTGCTGGGTACATGTAGATACAGGCAGCACTACAGCCTGTTGCTGGGCACATTCACACAGGAAACACTAAACCCTATTAATGGGTACATTAGGACACAGGCAGCACTACAGCACTACAGCCTATTGCTGGACACAGTCACACAGGAAGCACTACAGCATATTGCTGGGTACATGTAGATACAGGCAGCACTACAGCCTGTTGTTGGGCACATTCACACAGGAAACACTAAAGCCTATTAATGGGTATATTGGAACACAGGCAGAACTACAGCCTATTGCTGGGCACATTCACATAGGCAGCACTGCAGCCTACTGCTGGGTATATTAGGACACAGGCAGCACTACACCCTATTGCTGGGCACAATCACACAGGAGGCACTACAGCATATTGCTGGGCACTTTCAGACACAGGCAGTAGTATAGCCTATTGCTGGGCACATGTGGACACAAGCAACACAACAGCCTATTCATAGGTATCATAGGTATCATCAAGCTGTATGGACTTCCGTCCTTAACGCTTGCCTTTGTTTTATTTGTTGCTTATTCCTTGATAATTTTGATGTCTTAACATTAAGATTTAAAAAAAAGAAAAAAATCTAGTTTATGTTTGAAGGTGTCCATACTTTCACTTGTAACCACATCATATGGTAACGAGTTCCAAAATGCGACAACTCTCTGGCTAAACCAGTATTTACATTTTAGCGTTTTCCACTTTTTTGTTACCAGTTGAACTGGATGACCCCTAGGTTCATATTTAGAATTTCTTAATGTCAAAGCCAGTTCCTCCTTTAGTTTGTTGTCTTGCATGGCCCTATATATCATGCACATATCTCCCCCTGTCCTTCTGAATTCCAGGGTATAGCAGTTAAGCTCCTGAAGTCTTCTTTCATAGGACATTCATTTTATTCCATCCACTGCCTTAGTTGCTCTTCACCGTACCCCCTCCAACCTATGGATATCTTCTTTCTTATAAGGAGACCACACTTGGGAGCAATACTCCAAGTTGGGTCTCACCAAGGCACTGTAGAGGGGTGGGAATACTCTCCTGCCCCTTCTTGTTATATGTCTTAAAATGCAGTTGGGTATCTGATTTTTTTTTGTTAAATTGTTGCAATGTGCACAGAATTTTAAGTCTGTACTGATTGTAACGCCTAAGTCTCTTTCTTCAATTGTTTCTCTTAACTCGGAGTTTCCAATTTTATATGTTCTTGTACTGTTTTTTCCGATGTGCATAGCTGTACATTTAGTGCTATTCAATTCAAATTTACTCTTTATGATCCAACTGTGAATATTGTCCAGTGCTTTTTGTAGATCGGAAGTTTTTTTGCAATTTCTCCTATCCAGCAATCATCTGCGAACTTTGTTACCCAGGTGTCTTGATGGTCTATTTTTAATGAAATTATGTAAATGTTGAAGAGACAAGGACCTAAGACTGAACCCTAAGGCACCCCACTAGTCACCCTGGCCCATTCTGACATCTCTCCATGTACTGTCACACTCTGCCTCCACTCATTTAACCAAGCTTCTATCCATTTAATTATGCTATTATCAAATTTCAGATCTTGGAGTGTATTTATAAGTCCTGAGTGAGGAAATTTATCGGACGCTTTTGAAAAGTCCAAGAATACTACATCCACTGAGTTTCCCTCATCCAACGTCTGACTCACCCTTTTGTAAAAAAAAACAACAGGTCTGTCTGGCATGATCTAGTCTTTCTGAAGCCATGTTGTAATGGGTCCTGTGAGTTAGTTTGTTCCAAATGTAAAAGTACATGTTCTTTTAATATATTTTCCAAAATTTTCCCCAGGATAGAGGTCAGACTCATAGGTCTGTAATTTTGTGGCTCTGTTCTTGAACCTTTTTTGAAAATGGGGACTACTAAAGTTTCCCTCCAACCATGTACCACCTCCCCTCTATCTAGAGTTGCCTGGAAGATATAAGTAAGAGGTATTTGTTCAGATAGTTCCTGTATTACCCTTGGATGTAGTTCATCTGGTCCTTGTGATTTCTTTATATAAATTTTCTGGAGTTTATCTAGTACATCATTTCAATACGCCCTGGTACTGGACTCATATTATTCTTCTTGTTCTTTGAGCTACGTTTTTTGAAAACAAAAGAAAAATGTGTTTTGAATCTCTGTGGTTTCTCTGTTATTTGACATACTTCCCTCATTGTTTATAAAGAAACCTATATTATTTGTAATTTTCTTTTTATTGTTGATGTACGTATAGAAGGATTTGTAATTATCTTTAACTTGTACTGACAATTTTATCTTTTAATATGTTTTTGCTTTTTTGGTAACCCTTTTTACCTCCCTAGCCAGATTTCTGTATTTGGTTAAAGTCTGTATATTATGACATCTTGTGGTTTTCTGATATCATTTATTTTTTGGTTTATAAGTCTCTTTATCCTTGGGTTTAACCACCTGGGAGTACATTTTTTGGTTCTATGTTTCTTTATTTTTGGTATGCGTTTTAGTATTGTGTTTCTTAATTTTTTAAGAAGATTTCCCACATCTCATTAATAGATTTATTTATTAACTCATTTCTCCAGTCCCACTGTGTCATAATACTCCTCTTAGAGGAAAAGTCTGCATTTTTGAATTCTAACAGGATAGTCTCCCTTGACCTTGTTTCCTTTTGCATATCCTTGAGTTTAAAAAAACTGTCTTGTGGTCATTGTTGCCAAGTGGGCTGTCTGTGATAATTTTGTTTACAGAGTCCCCCATGTTTGTTAAGATTATACCTGGGGTAATTTCTGCTCTGGTGTTTTCCAATACAATTTGTTCAAGCACAGTTTGTTCGAATATATTTAAATACTGCTTTTCAGATCTTGTAGTTCCTGGTTGGTTCACCCAATTTATTCCCAGCAAGTTGAATTCTCTATTGCAGGGCACATTCACACAGGCAGCACTATAGCATATTACTGGGCACTTTTAGACAAATACGGTAGTACAGCCTACTGCTGGGTGCATTTAGACAAAGGCAACACTACAGCCTATTGCTGGGCACGTTCACACAGGCAGCACTACAGCCTATTGCTGGGCACAATCACACAGGCAGCACTACAGCCTGTTTATAGGTTTATGTAGTGGTCAGCACACGGACAGATGCACAGCTAGAATTTCTATGGCGTTGCAAGTTGATGTATCTGTTGCTGGGCACATTCACACAGGCAGCACTACAGCCTATTGCTGAGCACATTTACACACAGGCACTACTATGGCCTATTGTTTCTAAACAGAGGAAAGATGGCGGCCACGCTGGGCTAGCCACCTTGTACTGCTCTGCGTTGCTTTGTTTCGCCTTGCCCTTTTATTTTATTTTTTCATTTATTTTTTTTGCTGCTTTATGTGTTATGTTTTATTGTAATCACTACCTGTTTGTAATCGCTACCTGTTTTTAGCTGTCACCCACCTTTATTTTGCATCAGTATACTCAGCTCTACAACTCTCCCCCTGCTTTCGGTTTGGCCCATTTTTTGTCCTGTCTTACGGGCTGAGATTTTGTGCATTGTTCGGATCGCCGGAGATTCGGGAAGAACTGTGGTGTCCTGGTGCTGAGGATCCGGAGAGACCTGGTGTTGTTTGGTGCAATAGTTGTACGTGAACAAGTACCAATGTGCTCGGGGTTTTAACACTGAATGGGCTGGGACTGAGTGAATTACTTCAACATCTGGTGACTTGGGAAGAGGCATGGAGTTTCGAGGATAAAAATCTGAGAAGATTTAGTGATACTTTGTGAATTGTTTTGGAGTGATTTGGAGACCTGGCGATACTTTATGAAGCATTTTGGAGATGCCGTTTACCCGATCTAAGGGTTTGGATCGAGTTCTATACGTGGACTGAGTTTTTATCTGTTTTGTGAGAGGACTGCCTGGTTTAAGGCTCTCTAGTCATATTTAAGCACCTGTTTCAATCACCACTTTGGATATATGGATTTGACCTTGTGGCTGTGCTTCCTGATTATACTTGGATTTACTTATGTTTGGGCATTTGGATCGTGGGGATCAGAGATTGGCGGAGTTGTTTTGAAGATCCCTCAAGATAAGTGGCTTTGAAATCTATAGTGACATCTCTGATGGTCTAATATGCTTTTTAGAGACTGACTTTTTGGGTTCAATACTTGGGCTTGCAGAGTTCTGGAGTGTCTTGAGTTGGTGTCACACACAGAGGTGGGGAGTGGGGTAGACTGGAGGGCCTGTCCTTAATCTCCCCTTCCTCTACACTCCTGGGCTAGCTGGCTGGAGGGCTGACTACTCTTGGAGTGGAAGTAGTGGGCCACTGATTTTTTAGGCTGGGTGGATCCTGCGTCCTGCTAGTGGCCTTCTATGATCTAAATCAGTGTGAATTTTAAAGCCCTGTGTTCTCCAAGATTGAACTATATTGTTCGCTATTTTTATTGACGTTTGGGAGGGTTTATGACATTTGTTTCCTGTTGTATATAGACAAGATTTTTAGTGACTCTAATCATATTTTGTTGTTTGCAATTATATTTTGTTCGAGGAAATAATATGAGCAGTGAGAGTGCTATATAATATCTTTTACTCCACCTTTGCCTGGTACTGTGAGAGAGTCCAGGAGGTTGTTTTTTTTAATTATATCCTCTGTTTATTGTTTTATTTTTATTATAATTTAATTATTATTATTTTTTGATTATTTTTGAGAGAGTGTTTAGTTGCTTTAAATACCAGGTAGTGAGAGGACCTGGGAATAATTTAAAATTGTTTTGGTCAATTTTTGGTTGATCCCCAGGCTGTGAGAGGACCTGTGGGTTAAATTTATTACATTTATTATTTCGGTTTGTGTTAGAGAGCTGGTTAAGTTCTATTTTTATTTTAGTTGTTTTTCTTAATTGGTAGTTGTATCATTTTTAGTTGTAAGAAGCTTGCGGGTAGTTTTATTGTATTTATTGTTTTAATCAAGCAGCTAGATGTGCCTGCTTGCCCCTCCTGTCCTATGCTATTCGGACTCCGCACTCCATGCCCTCCGCCCCTTCTCCTTGCCCCCCCACCTGCTTATATTTATCATCATTGTCGGGCATTAGGGATTGCTCAAAGGGGGACGGGGAATTGAAGGGGTGGGGGGTTGTGGACTGCAGAGTGTGTGTGGGGCCTTCCCATAGGGGTGGTTAGGCCCAGAAGACACCCTGGGGCGAAATGGCTACTTGAACGTGGTAACTCTGTTCTGGTTCCCATACCCAAGGGCACCTCCAGTTTTGGAGGGCTAGTGGCTGGGACAACTTGCCAACCTCGTCCAACTCGGGCATTGTTGTGCAATGCCAGATCTGTCTGCAACAAGACTGGTCTTATCACAGATTTTGTTGCAAGGGCAGATCTGGCTTGCATTACCGAGACCTGGTTGGACGGCAATGCAGACCCCTTTTTTAGAGGCCACTGTTCCCACTGGCTACTTGGTCATACATTGCCCGAGATTGGATCGCGGGGGGGTTGGAGGTCTGTTTCAAGACTGAATTGGGCCTAACTGGTGTACCAGTTGAGGAGGCCAGGTCATTTGAGTGTACTGTGGTAGCTGGTGTAGGGTGCAGGATTACCCTCATTTATCATCCACCAGGTGATGAGAAGCTTTTTATGCAGGAAATAGCAGATTTTGCCACCGACATGGCCTTGGAGTCACCCAGATTGATGGTTCTGGGCGACTTCAATGCTTGGGTCAATGACGAATCTTCGCTTTTTGGTCAACATTTCCTCCAGGAGATGACATCTCTGGGCTTTACACAGATTGTTTCCTCAGCTACACACAAGGGAGGTCACTCTCTTGACCTGGTCTTCCTTCTGGGGATCGAGACTTCTGATTTGGTGGTGGAACCTGTCGGTTGGTCCGATCACTACTCAGTTGGGTTCAATTTTGAGGCCCCCCCGGGTAGATCGGCCCCTGTGGAGTCGGTCAGGTACCACCCATAGCGGGATGTCATCCCTGAAGACCTGATGGTGATTATTGACCTCTCGTTGTTTGATGAGTTTTGCACTGATCCTGAGCAGCTGGTAGTGGCCTATAATAGGGCCATATCGGTAGCACTTGATCAGATTGCACCAGTCCATGTTCACCCCCTTCTGCGTTGTCCCGCTGCTCCATGGTTTGATGGGGCTCTGAGAGGGTTGCGGAGGTTGGGGCATAGGTTGGAGCTTCGTTGGAGGAAGACTATCTCGGATGCCGACCACCTTATTTTGCTAGAGCATTATAAACTCTACCAAACACCAATTTCCCATAAGAAGGCAGAATTCCTATCCAGGAAAATTTCTGTCACACAGAATCGACCAGCTCAGCTCTTCAGAACTGTTGACAGACTGTGCAACCCAGCCTGTTGGCAGATCCGTCGAGCCTATACTCAAACTGATTGTGAGGAGATTGCTCGATTTTTTGTGAATAAGGTTGAAGACATCAGGAGGAAGGGCCTCCAACCTCATTCTAAGGTTGTTGCAGTTGATCAGTGTCCTGTCGAAGAGCCCAGGATTTCCTGGAGTATCTTTGACCTGCTGGATCTCATAGACACTATGAGTTTTGTCCAAGAGATGCGTCCAACATGCTGTAGTTTATACCCTGGCCCTACTTCCCTGATTATGGGTTGTAGTGAGATCATCAGCCCGGTCTTAGCTCAGATTATCCGGTGTTCTTTAGATATGGGAATTTTTCCTAGCTCTCTGAAGGAAGGGGTGGTGACTCCCTTCCTGAAGAAAGCTTCTTTGGACCCGGATGACCTAGCAAACTACAGGCCAATCTCTAACCTCCCTTTTGTGGGGAAGGTTATTGAGAAAGTTGTGGCGGTCCAATTGGATAACCATTTGACTATCCATAGTTTATACGAACCTCTCCAGTCTGGTTTTCGTAAGAGGCATAGTACCGAGACTGCTCTGGTTTGGGTGCTCAATGATCTCCTGATGGCGAGAGATCGGAGACACCATTCTGCTTTGGTTCTCCTTGATCTATCATCAGCTTTTGATACTGTGGATCATGGGGTTTTGCTCGAATGCCTGAGGTCCATTTGTGGGCTATCGAGCACAGTCCTCAGATGGTTTTCATCGTTCCTAGAAGGAAGAACACAGAGAGTAGTCTCGGGTTTGCATTCATCCAGGGCCTTCCCTCTGCCTTGTGGGGTGCCTCAGGGTTCAGTGCTTCCCCCATGTTATTCGTAGTATATATGCTACCCCTTGGAGACATTGTATGATGGTATGAGCTGAGGTTTCACTGCTATGCTGATGATACCCAGCTCTACCTGCCTTTTGCACCTGACAGGTTAGTGCTATCTCGGTGCTGAACAACTGTCTCGCAGATTTCCAAGACTGGATGAACTCCAGCAGTTTGAAGTTGAACCCAGGAAAGACTGAGGTTATGGTTGTGGACCCGGGTAGCAGGGAAGAGGGTTCGAGGACGGGTCTCCCCTCTGGATTAATCCTGGAGGCAGACCAGATCCTCACCTCTGAACGGGTGCGTTACCTGGTAGTGGAACTTGACACTGGTTTGACCCTCCGTTATCAGGTATCTGCAGTTGTGAAGCTGGCATTATTTCATTTTAGGAACATTGCTAGGATTAGGCACCTTGTTCCACCCAGTGACCTGCCGCTTTTGGTCCATGCCTATGTGAGATCTCCCCTTGATTACTGTAACTCCCTTTACCTAGGACTTCCTGGGGTTGATATCCGCCACTTGCAGCTGGTGCAGAACACGGCAGCACGTTTGTTGACTGAGGCATCAAAAAGTTCTCATACTACCCCTGTGCTGCGTGCTCTGTACTAGCTGCCAATACAGTGGCGGATCACCTTTAAAGTGGGTCTTTTGACCTACAAAGTCCTACATGGTCTGGGTCCCGACTACTTGAAAGAGCTCCTGGTGCCTATACCCTACTGAGACAGCTCCGCTTGGCTGACTAGGGGTTGCTGGAGATTCCGAGGGTAAATTTGAAGTCACCCGATGCCTGTGCATTTGGATTTGCTGCACCTACCCTCTGGAATTCTCTGCCCCATCAGCTCCAGGAGTGTAGGATGGTGGGGAGCTTTAAGCAGGCTTTAAAGACTTTTTTATGGGAGAAGGCATTTTCTTCTTTGTTCTAATTTATTTCGCAGTTTTTGAAGATATGCTTATATTTGTTTTATTGAATGTATTGTATCTGTTTTATGCTTGCTCTTGATGTACAGTGCTTTGGAATTTTGAAAGACGCTTAATTAAATAAATTTTATTATTATTATTGCTGGGTACATTCACACACGGGCAGCACTACAGCCTATTTTTGGGCACATTAACACACAGGTTGTACTTTAGCCTATTGCTGGGTACATACAGACAAAGGCAGCACTACAGCCTATTTCTGGGCATAGTTACACACAGCAGTACTACAACCTATTGCAGGACGCATTTACACACAGGCAGTACTACGGTCTATTGCTGGGTGCATTTACACACAGTCTGCACTACATCCTGTTGCTGGGCATATTTACACAGAACGGTACTTCAGCCTGTTGCTAGACACATTTAGACACAGGCATCACTATAATGTATTGCTGGGCACATTTATACACAAGCAACACTACAGCCTATCGCTGGGCATATTTACACACAGGCATCATGACAGCCTGTTGCTGGGTGCATTCACACACAGGCAGTACTACAGCCTAATGCTGGGCACATTTACACACAGGCAGTGCTACAGAATATTGTTGTGCATAATTAGATACAGATAGCACTACAGTCTGTTGTTGGGAATATTTACACACAGCAGTACTACAGCCTATTACTGAGCACATTTAGAGACAGGCAGCATTACAGCCTATTGCTAGGCACTTTTAGACACAGGCAGTACTACAGTCTACTGCTGGAAACATTTTCACACTGGCAGTACTACAGCCTTTTGCTAGGCACAATTAAACACAGGCAGAGCTATAGCCTATTGCTGGGCACATTTAGATACAGGCAGCACTACACTCTGTTGCTGGGCACATTAACACACAGGCAGTACTACTGCCTGTTACTGGGCACATTAAACATAGGCAGCAGAACAGCCTATTGCTGGGCACTTTTAGACAAAGGCAGTACTAAAGCCTATTACTGGGAACATTTTCACACTAGCAGTACTACAGCCTATTGCTAGGGCACATTTAGACACAGGCAGAAGTATAGCCTATTGCTGGGCACATATAGACACAGGCAGCACTACGGTCTGTCTGTTGCTGGGCACATTAACACACAGGCAGCACTACCGTCTGTTACTGGTCACATTTAAGTACAGGCAGCAGAACAGTCTATTGCTGGGCACATTTAGACACAGCACTACATTCTGTTGCTGGGCACATTTACACACAGGCAACACTCCAGCCTGTTTCTGGGCATGTTTAGACACAAGAAGCACTACTGTCTATTGATAGGCACATTTAGAAACAGGCAGCACTAAAGCCTACTGCTGGGTGTATTTACATGCAGCAGTACTACAGCCTGTTGCTGGGCACATTTACACACAGGCTACACTCCAGCCTGTTGCTGGGCACATTTACACACAGGCAGTACTACAGCCTACTGCTGGGCACATTTACACACAGGCAGTACAACAGCCTACCACTGGGCACATTGTGACACAGGCAGAACTACAGTCTATTGCTGGGCACATTTTTTGGGGTTTTTATTTTGGTATTTTTCTCCCATGGGTCCCGCTGGCCACCTCTGATGTCCCTCCACGCTACTCCCGAGGCTCAGGTCCCATTCCCCTATTGCCCTGATGACTTACTCTTCATGGCAGGGGGAGGGGAGTGACTCAACCCACTGGCACAAATCCAGCTCAGGAGGTGTCCTCTCAGGGTGACTCACTGGAGGGGGGGAACTATCATCATCCTGTGTGGCAGGACCACTTTATCCAATTTTCTTGATGTGGTGGGGAGTGTGCAATGCTGCCAGTGACGCACCGTGCATGCATCCACACGCCGTACTTTGGGCTGTTGCTTCACCTCCACCCCCACATTGTGGGACCTGGCCTGCCAGCCCCAGCCCCACTAGGGGGCAGACAGGTGCCAATCCATGTTCCCACCCTCCCCTAGGAGAGGAGAGCTGTCCTTCAGATGCTCGATCCTCTCCCTCCCCAGCCAAACCCCGGCAACCCACTTGCACCGCAAACACGGGTTGCCAATGTGGCTGGAGCTAAGGCAGTAATGCCTCAGCCCTCTCCGCCACTGGGCTGATCTTTGCTGGGCACATTTTGACACAGGCAGCACTATAGCCTATTGCTTGGCACTTTTAGGCACAGGCAGTGCTAAAGCCTATTGCTGGAAGCATTTTCACTCTGGCAGTACTATAGTCTATTGCTAGGCACATTTAAACACAGGCAGAGCTATAGCCTATTGCTGGGCACATTTAGACACAGGCAGCACTACTGCCTGTTATTGGGCACATTTAAACACAGGCAGCAGAACAGCCTATTGCTGGGCACATTTGACACAACACTACAGTCTGTTACTGGGCACATTTACACACAGGCAGGACTCCAACCTGTTTCTGGGCATGTTTAGACACAAGAAGTACTACAGCCTATTGCTGGGCACATTTAGACACAGGCAGCACTACAGCCTATTGCTGGGCACATTTACACACAGGCAGTACTACAGCCTACTGCTGGGCACATTTACACACAGGCAGTACTACAGCCTACCGCTGGGCACATTTTAACATAGGCAGAACTACAATCCATTATTGGGCACATATTAGTTTTTTTTTGTTTGTTTTTTTTTCTCCCAAAGGTTCTGCTGGCCACTTCTGACATCCCCTCACGGGACTCCTGAGGCTCAGAACACCCTCCCCTATTGCCCCAATGACTTACCCTTCTTTGCAGGGGATGGGGAGTGACTCAACCCACTGGCACAGATCCAGCTCGGGAGGTGTCCTCTCAGGGTAGCTCACTGGAGGGGAGGGATATCATCATCCTGTGTGGCAGGACCACTTTATCCATTTTTCTTGATGTGGCAGGGAGCGTGCAATGCTGCCAGTGATGCACCATGCATGCATCTGTGCACCATATGTCTGGCTGCTGCTCCACCTCCACATCCACATTATGAGACCTGGCCTGCTAGCCCCAGCCCCACTAGGGGTCAGACAAGTGCCAGTCCATGTCCCCACCCTCCCCTGGAAGAGGAGAGGAGAGCTGTCCTCCAGATGCTCGATCCTCTACTTTGCCAGCCAAACCCTGGTAACCCACTCGCACTGCAAATACAGGTTGCTGGTGTGGCAGGGTTACCCCAAGGGGCATTTGGCTGGGAAGCCAAGTTTCAAGAAAATACAAAATCACACATGCCCCCACAATTCTTGAAACTTGGCTTCCCAGCCAAATGCCCCTTGGGGTAACCCTTGCTTCAGTGTTTGCGCACAGAGGTTCTTTGTCTTTTAAATAGTTTTTTATTTTAATGGGTTCACCACAATATATCCAAGGCACACTGCCTTAAGGGTAGCTGGTCCATTCCACTGGGGTGTCAAACAGACGAGGCATACTGATGAGTCCTGGTAGGATAAACACGTGTCTATGTCTTCTGTTAGCACCCTTTGCAAACTGTGTGAGAGGCCTTTCGGCACCATGCAATTCTGCTTAAGTTGGACCAGCATAACATTCTGTGTGATTTGCATATGCAGCCCATGATGCTTTGCATTGTGGGGGCATGTGTGATTTTGTATTTTCTTGAAACTTGGCTCCACAAATGCCCTTGGGTAACCCTTGCTTCAGTGTTTGTGCACAGAGGTTCTTTGTCTTTTAAATAGTTTTTATTTTAATGGGTTCACCACAATATATCAAGGCACACTGCCTTAAGGGTAGCTGGTCCATTCCACTGGGGTGTCAAACAGATGAGGCATACTAATGAGTCCTGGTAGGATGAAACACGTGTCTATGTTTTCTGTTAGCACCCTTTGCAAACTGTGTGAGAGGCCTTTCGGCACCATGCAATTCTGCTTAAAGTTGGACCTGCATAACATTCTGTGGTGATTTGCATATGCAGCCCTTGATGCTTTGCATTGTGGGGGCATGTGTGATTTTGTATTTTCTTGAAACTTGGCTTCCCAGCCAAATGCCCCTTGGGGTAACCCTTGCTTCAATGACTGTAATGTCCAATACCAGGAATGGGATTCTAAAGTGTGGCTATATTCACATCCAAGCAGAACAACAAAGCATAGCTGGACCCCCCCATGGGGCTACATCCCTGGTAATGCAGATTAAAAGAATCAAGAACACTTCTTCAACACTTCAGCCCTCAGGCTCTGAATCCACTGAGCTCACAGCCCAGACTTGCATCTGCTTTGGGTACACAGCCTGAACTTGTACACTGATCTGGGTTTTCCCTGGCTTGGCTCCCTTGCCGGCCACTCGGACACCTTTCATATGTCATGAAAACATTTGCAGGTGGCTCCCTAAACTACCTAAGAGCACCTCAGCCCTATCAGGGAAACTTCCTTTTAATCCCACATCTGGGTACTTTCCTCAGGCATTGGCTAAGTACCTGAGAGAAAGTAAAGGTGCCCAAGAGCAAATCCATAGAGGTGAATTTGGTTACTACTGATGAGGTGTCTCCCACCTCTTGCTTCCACAATTCATACCTGGCCATTTCTCTGAACAGTAAACACCTCCTACTGTAAAGCTTGGCAATGTAGATTAAGGCTAAATGTATGTCACATTTCCCCTACTTGTCTTGCTTTCCCTTTGTGCTGGACTTGAACACACTTTTACTTGGCATAGCCCATTGCTCTAGGTCCCCAACTGATTAAGCAGTCCAATCCCCACATTACTTCACTCTTTGGTGCTGGACTTGAACCTACTTGAGTTAACCTGCAATGTCTATTACACTAGACCTCCTACAGATTAAGTAGTTCAATCCCCATGTTCCAACAGTTCAGGTGAAAAACATTGGCCTTCTGTCAGAACAAACTCACCCTTTGGTTGCAGGTGCCCCACAGGTGATTCCCCCACAGGAAGTTCTCTCTCTCAGATCTTCTGGTGCCGCAGCACAACTTGAAATGGGCAGCTTCTTACCTTAGCCGGAACCAGGAGGGTTGCCCTTGGAAGACAGGCAAACCTTCCCCCCCCTCCCCTCAGGGAAGGGACACTTGGACCAGTGACAGTGGTCTCCACCTCTTCAGCAATAAGTTTCTGTGTTCCTCTTATGGTGGAAACACACACCTTCTCAACAGTAGCTCTAAAACAGTTTAAAGCTCTGAGAGCCTGCACACAGTCTGCTGTGCTGCTGTCTCTCTCCAAGACTGCACACAGACTCTGTTCAAAATCCCCAACATTCTATCCTAACTTCCAACTGCAGCACTCTAGTGTGGTTTATGCAGCTGTGAGAGTTCTGTGGTGATGCCATCCCTCAGTCTCAGCTGAGACTGATAACAGAGTGAGACAGTGTGAAATCCATTTAACTGGAGTTTCACAAGCTGCCTTCCCTGCCAACCACTAGGTCTTACTGGGATTCTAGTAACTTTGGGTAATGGGGGGGTTACACTCACCCTGTGCCAGGAAAATGACTGTCCGCAGTCATTATTTAACCAGCTTAGGCCATCTTACCCTATGTGCTACCTGTGGAGGGGGGTGATCAGGCCCCCTCCTACCATGTGCTAGCACAGGCAGGCAACACTAAGGGCCTAGAGGCCTTTGACTGACATATCAGCCTCTATTCTACCTGCTAACTATGGGTACCTAGTGGCTCTGGTAGAACTGTCCAGAGCATAGCCCTAATAGATCAGCACTGCAGTCCCTATGGCCATTTAGGACCACAACCTGTCTATCCCCCCTAGCTCTCTAGGGAAAATCTGTCTGCCTCTAACTCAAATCCCAAAACAAAACAAACAGGAGACCTCCCCGACCTTGGGCACCATGCAACCACACACCAGGAGCTAATACCAACCATATGCATTACTCCCACCTTCCCCCACAACCATACCTGTGGGGTATCACAAGTCATAAGAGGGAGGTAATAATCCCTCTTTACAAGACACTGGTTAGGCCCCATCTGGAGTACTGCATGCAGTATTGGAGGCCACACCTTCACAAGGACATTAACCAAATTGAGGCAGTCCAGAGAAGGGCAACCAAAATGGTGCAGGGACTGCATCAGAAGACATATGAGGACAGATTAACAGTGCTCAATATGTATACCCTAAACAAAGGAGGAGAGGTGATATGATTGAGGCATTCAAACACCTTAAGGGCATTAACAAGGTGAAAGAGTCTAACATGTTTAAATATAAGAAAAATAGCAGGACAAGAGAACACAGCATGAGATTAGAGGGGGGCCGATTAATGGGGAATGTGAGGAAATTCTTCTTCACAGAAAGGGTGGTGGATGCATGGAATGGCTTACCACAAGAAGTGGTGGCTATGAATACAGTGCAGGGCTTCAAACAGGCATGGGATAGGCATAAGGAAGCAATACAAATGACTATGAATAGATAGGCCACTGACAGAGCAAAAGCCGATGGCACATTTATAAGGTAGAAAAAGAAATGGGCAGACTGGATGTCCCTTGTGGTCCTTATCTGCCATCAACTTCTATGTTTCTATGTTTCTAGAAAAAGGGTTACACACAGTAACAACAACAACAACAACAACAACAACAGTACTTTAAATACTACACACTGAAGTACTAGTGAGGCACTCCAATGAGTCCCTCCTCCTCTTGTTGTCTTCTCTTCTATCTTCTTCAGGAACACCTGCAAGAAAAAGAAAGATAACACACACTCCTAATCTGCATACACAGTCTATCTAAACCCCTACCATCAAAACACTGGAGAATCCCAAAAATATTATTTTTTTTTTCAGAAAAGTAGAGAAACAGTATAAACATTAGAAAACAGTAGAAAACAATGACATTATTTACAATTCACATATTTGGGGGATGGAATGCCCTAAAAGTCCCATCTAATGACCTCAGTGCCAGAAGGCTAGTCCATTAAAGAGTCCCTCCTGGGCCGGAGCCCAGTAAAGCACAGTTCTAGCAGGCCAAAGCCCTGAAGGGGAGAGTCTTTGAGGACAGTTCACACATCTGGAGTCTGCTAGTGTAGGTTGTGTACTGCAATGTCATAACAACAGAAAAGTTTGGACTTACCAGTCCCTTGTAGAATGAACAAAACACTGACCTGGTCCTCAGCCGAAGACTCTCCCTGGCAGCATTCTTCCAATACAGCTGGGCAGACATCTTCCGGGAATGACAGGAGGGAACATCTGGAAACGGCTGGAATGATGTCATCTCTGGAGATGGAACCTTGGAACAGGAACAAAAGGAAAACAGCTGGTCTGACGTCATCCGGTTACCAGGTGATGAATCAAGATACAGCTGGGCTGGTGTCCTCTCTGGTTCTGAAGTCATATGGTGGGCCAGTTGATGAATTCTGGAAAGTCAGTACACTGTAGAACTGATGAATGTGGGGCACCTGAGTCCTGGACGTCCATACTGGCGGAACAACAAAGGCACTGCAATGGCTGGAGTGGCAGCACTGGCTACCACTGCTCTGCTTTCCATTTGGTAGGCATGGGCACATTTGCAGGGAGGTATTTGCATTGTGGCCAATAGCACAACGGGTCAGGAGCTTGAATTATTACCCCATCTGGGTGCACATAATTCACACTATGAAAGGTTTCATGTCCCTCTCCATCCACTATTCAAACAGTGTCCATTAACAGTGTCCTGCCTCTTTTCCACTGGCTGTATTTTCATGAAACATTCTGTTCCTGACATGCTTGTTTGCACCAGGATGCACACATTTCATTGTTTTGGCCCAAATCCAGGATTTCCTGCTGTTCTCAATCTCCTCCCAGACTCTCCGAGGAAAGGTAGGAAAGGACATCCCATAGATTTCATTCAACTTCCTATGAACCAGTCTCTCCTCTTTAATAGCTTTGGTCAACTTGAGACCTCTGGCCTGGCTTGGGGGCGGCCAGTCCTGGTTCTGCCAGCTACGCATTCCCCATGACACAATACATGGATCCCTGACTTCTTCTTGCACAGCCAGGTCAGTGGCATTACCACTCTCTTCCATGCATTCCTCTAAGGCAAGAGCTTGAGGCTGTGTATCAGTTCCTCTTTAACAACGCCACATAGGTTCCCCCTCTTCTTCTTCCTCACTGAGAATCTGTGCCCAGGAGTGAGCAGTCGTCCTCACTCCTGAGACTGTCCACTCTTCGCTGGGCACGGAGGTTGAAACTTCCCATTCAAAGGCCTCCTTCATCTCGTCTTCTCCTATGAGACTTGGGCTAGGCCCCCCTCTCCAAGGGTATACTGATGCTCTTCCTGAATTGTCTCTCTGCAATCCAGAACCTGAAACATCAGCACATTGTTCTGTCTGCAAATCAGCACTCTCTTGCTTTGTGTCACACTACCCCAAGGGGCCTTCTCAACAGGCTTCACCTGGTGCTGTGTGCTGCCAACTGCAGATTCTTGAACTTTTGTCCATGTGTGAGCCAAACAAATCTTGGGTGCTTTAACAAGCTGTATTTCTCTAAGCACCCCGAACAGTGAGGTACCACGAAGACGTCCCTTCCAGCATTTAAGCATATTAATCACACTTGCACTGGGTAGCTAGGAATCACCACATGAGGAGGCAGTTGTCCTCCATAGTAACACCTCTTAATTTCCCATAACTTGTTTACTTCTGCTGCTACCACAGCCCGGGCATGATCCGGGTAGCGGGCTGGTCCTGAGGCCATGACTGCAGAGAAAAACAAACAAACGCTCACTGTTATTGAAAGTCCCACATTGCTGAACACTTTCTCTTTCTTTCAAAATGACTCCTCTGCTGCTATGTTTACATTACTACCCCACCCTGTAATGGTGGCGGCAGCACTTCTGTGCATCAACATTCTAAAATTGGGTCAAGCCACTGCACATCCGATTTATACATTCTACTGATAACTTTGCTCAGACCTGCACAACTTGCACTGTTCTTTTTCCTAGCACATTTATATGATTTACCACGGACTTTTCACTTGCTGAAGACATTGCTATAGTTCACAGTCCTTTAAAGTCTCAGTATTTCAAGCACAGGATTGCCTGTAACTCTTGCTGCATATCTTGCTACAACTCAGTCTCTCTCATGGCTTTGAAATTTTACTGTGACACTGAACTCATAACTATGCTCACAGTCGATGGCTTAACAAGCTTGCATTTGCTGGTAAAAACTTAACACAGTCTTTGTTTGCAAAATGACTACACTGCTGCACACAGAGTCAGCTGGCTTTTGGCAAAAATCACTGGTTTGAGCATTTATTTCTGTTGGTACTCACTGTTATCAGTAGCTGTTTGCTGCGATGTAAAACAGCCTGCAGCCGGTCTTGGAGACCTCTGGACAGAAGCGGGTTGGCAGTCCTGCCAATCATCTCTCCAAACACCACATTCACAATCCAGTCGATTGAGATGCAGGTTGAGCCTAAATTTAGATGGAATAGTCCGTTTTTTAAACTTTTACAGTGCTTTCAGTCACTGTGATGCTCCTCCAGTAAGCCAGTGCACGCACTCCACTCACAATCCCTCTCAAATGCTGGGCAGTCACTGTAAAGCTGGCTTGGGGCGGGACTGATTGCAGTCTCACCAATAACACGATGCCATGCAAATGAGCCTCTTTCCCTCGTGAGTGCTCTTCTCCTCACGGCGATCGTCGAGCAGGCAAATCTAAACTGCAAAACCACTTTTTTTTTCCAAACTGAGTCCACGGCGGGAGCCCATTTCAACCATTTGTCATGGCCATTAACACAGCAAATCTCTCCATTCACTAGAAAGCATTTCCAACGTCCAGGGCACAATTTTCCTTTTGCTACCCCTAGTCTTCTACAATTTTCTTTGTCACAACAATTTTAAAAGCTGGCAAAATGCTGTAATTTTTGATGCAGGACAAAGGCATCCCCTCTCAGGCTTTACTGCTCCTTGGTAAACAGTTGGCATTTAACAGCAGCACATGGACAACAGCACACAGCAACACATTAGTTAACCTTGCTTCAGCTTTTTGGGCTACCCACTGCCAGATAACCAAAATGCTAGCCCTTTGCCTGAGCACCTTTCCTCCCTAAAATTACAAATCCAAAGCGCTGCCTCCATTTTGTAACCCCCAACCCCATCATTTTGCAAACGACAGGTGGTATGCTGTTTAAATCTGACAGCAGTACCAGGTGGGGACTGGGTTCTTGGAGGAATAGGTCATTCAGCACAAAGGCTAGGTTTGGCTACTCTGCACAAGGGCACCCAAGTAACTCCGAACACAGGAATCAACAATAACTGTAATGTCCAATACCAGGAATGTGATTCTAAAGTTTGCCTTTACTCACATCCAAGCAGAACAACAAAGCATAGATGAACCCCCCATGGGGCTATATTCCTGGTAATGTAGATTAAAAGAATCAAGAACACTTCTTCAACACTTCAGCCCTCAGGCTCTGAACCCACCAGGCACACAGCCCAGACTTGCACACTGCTTTGGGTACACTAACTGAACTTGTACACTGATCTGGGTTTTCCCTGGCTCAGCTCCCTTGCCGGCCACTTGGACACCTTCCATACGTCATGGAAACATTTGCAGGTGGCTTTCTAAACCACCTAAGAGCACCTCAGCTCTATTAGGGAAATTTCCTTTTAATCCCACATCTGGGTAGTTTCCTCAGGCACTGGCTAAGTACCTGAGAGAAAGTAAAGGTGCCACAGAGCAAATCCGTAGAGGTGAATTTGGTTACTACTGATGGGGGGTCTCCCACCTCTCACTTCCATAATTCATACTCAGCCATTTCTCTGACTGTAAACACCTCCTACTGTAAAGCTAGACAATGTAGATTAAGGCTAAATGTATGTCACATTTCCCCTACTTGTCTTGCTTTCCCTTTGTGCTGGACTTGAACACACTTTTACTTGGCATAGCCCATTGCTGTAGGCCCCCCACTGATTAAGCAGTCCAATCCCCACATTGCTTCACTCTTTGGTGCTGGACTTGAACCTACTTGAGTTAACCGGCAATGTCTATTACACTAGACTTCCTACAGATTAAGTAGTCCAATCCCCATGTTCCAACAGTTCAGGTGAAACACATTGGCCCTCCGTCAGAGCGAACTCACCCTTTGGTTGCAGGTGCCCTACAGGCGATTCCTCCACAGGAAGTTCTCTCTCAGATCTTCTGGTGCCGCAGCACAACTCGAAATAAGTAGCTTCTTCCCTTAGCTGGAACCAGGAGGGTTGCCCTTGGAAGACAGACAAACCTTTCCCCCCCCGTCCCCTCAGGGAAGGGGCACTTGGACCATTGACAGCGGTCTCCACCTCTTCAGCAATAAGTTTCTGTGTCCCTCTTATGGTAGAAACACACACCTTAACAGTAGCTCTAAAACAGAGCTTAAAACTCTGAGAGCCTGCACACAGACTGCTGTGCTGCTGTCTCTCTCCAAGACTGCACATAGACTCTGTTCAAAATCCCCAACATTCTATCCTAACTTCCAACTGCAGCACTCCAGTGTGGCTCATGCAACTCTGAGAGTTCTATGGTGATGTCATCCCTCAGTCTCAGCTGAGACTGAGAACAGAGTGAGACAGTGTGAAGTCCATTTAACTGGAGTTTCACAAGCTGCCTTTCCTGCCTACCACTAGGTCTTACTGGGATTCTAGTAACCCCGGGTAACAGGGGGGTGACATACCCCTTACTTAACCCTTGGTGAAAGTACTTACTTTATTATTTCGTAGTTAAGGAGTAAATATCCATGATGTGCAGTTTTGGCTTCATCAGAGGTGTGATCTGTTAGATTCTCCCTGCCCTATTTTTGATGAAGATTTAGTGTGGACAGGTGGCTGGAAGATTAAAGTTCATCTTAGACAAACTGAGCAGGGGGTTCTGCATATTCCTGGTAGCTTTTACATTGTTCGGGATAGGGGTATCTGTTTCTATCCTGGCCAGCCTCGCACCTGTCATAAGTGTGGCTCTCAGACTTGCCTGAGTTACACTTGTGATCAGCCTAGATGCACCATGTGCCTTGCTTATGGCCATGTTAGCTTGGGTTGTCCTAATGCTCACTTTTGTAATCTGTGTGAGGATCGCAGTCATAACTACCCCCAATGTCCCTGGGCTGAACATAATAGGGTTAATAGGGTCCCCCTAGACCATTCTACCATTATCACTGATTCCCAGTTACAGACCCAGAAGCGGCAGCAGGAGCTCTCTCTGGTGCCACCAACCCAGTGCTTACTACTGGTCTGGACCTTGTGTGTCCCTCGGTTTCTCCCCCCCAGGAGCTCCCTTTTTCCCAGACTGTTACTCCAGTTTTGGAGTCTGCCCAGGCTTCTCCTGTGGTTGCTTCTGTCCATTCTCCAGTCCTGATCTTGATGGATGTTATGCCCCCCCTCAAACTGATTTTCCCTTTGTTACTCTCTCTTCTACTAAACGTGGGAAGGGTAAGCATAAGTCTGAGTCTCATGCCCCTGCTACTACTGTTATTACTTGAAATAAGTTTCAGTTGCTAGCTAAAAGAAGACAATGGGGGGATACTGAAGGTGAGGAAGAGGACTTTGATTCTTCTCGTGCCTCTTCCTCTCATATGGACCTTTCTTCTGAATCTGGTAGAGAAACTCCTCGGTTAGAAAAGATGCAGAGAAAGCAGTTCCCTCATAGGTGATTTTGAGGGTTCCTTTTTTTCTGGGCTTTCTGTTTTGGTCAGATTGCTTCTTTTTTCCTGCCCCCTGATGCCCACTGCAGTTCTCTGCATCTTCTTTGACCTTTATTGCCCATGCCACAGCATCATATTCTGCGGTGCTGCACATTGAATGTGTGCAGTATGAAATCTTTCCATGAACAACTTTCTACTGTTGGTTTCTTGCTTTCCTTGAAACAGGATGTCTATTTTCTTCAGGATACCAGACTTAAATCTAGGTTTGAGGTTGCACAAGTGAGACATCGATGGACTGTGAGGCCCTCCTTTTGGTCACATGGGGAGGATCTCTGTGATGGGGTGGGCATTTTGTTTTTTGGCTATTGGTTTGAGATTTCCAGAGTTCTTGATGCATTTCCAAGGAGGGTTCTCCTTATTGATGGTTCTTTTGATTTTGTTCCTTTTCATTTGACTAATACTTATGTGCCACAGAGTATTATGGCACGGTCTACTTTGTTTCTTGCTATCCAACCTTATTTATTTACCACTTGACAAGTTTACTTTGGGGGTGATTTCAACTGTGGTCTTCCTGTTTCTGATAGACCTAAGTAATGCCCACAAGCTTTTTAGTGATGCTACTACCTTGTCTAAAATCCTTCTTTCGGACCATTTGGTGGATGCTTATACCTCTGTTCACCAGCAGGGTGCAAAAACCTTTTATTAGGGAGCTCTTGCAACACGGATTGATTTTTTCTTTGCTTGCAGGAATGTTTTGGTCTCCCAGGCTTTTGTAATTCCCGGTGAGATGTCAGATCATTTGGCAGTTGCTTTGTTCTGCTCTCCTAGTGCTGGACCTTATCTGATTGCTTCTTGTATCCATTGGAAGTTAAATAGTTCTTTGTTGACTGATTCTCTAATCTCTCTGAGTTGTCTGGATTCATTATGAGCTAGAGTTTCTGTACTGGATACTTATTCTTCTTCTATCCTCTGGAGAGAGGATACTAAAACTGACCCTCGTCATTTTTTTATCAAATCTGCCAGCTCTCGGTTCCACTCTACTTATTTTCGGTATTCCCAACTTCTTCAGCAGCTTTTGGATACTTATTCTAGGGCTTCTGAATTACATCTTGATCTCTCCAGCCAAATTCAGGCTTTGAAGTCTGTCATGGAACGATATCAGTATGATAGTGCCCTCTCTTTGAAGGTTGAAGCTCAGTGTGGCACGCAGGCTTCTAAGGCTGCATTTGATCCTTATAGGAGTTGTTCCAATAAGATCTCTTCCACGATTATTGATGGTCTGGTTGATCCCCTTACAGGACAGCACCATACTTCTCTTCCATTTTTTGAAGCACTTTGTACAATCCCATGTGGAAGGGATGTTTGGTACTGTTTTGTCTGTTTTGGAGCCGGCTGAGTATCTTTCTGATTTGATAATTCCTGAGGTTTCTGAAGACCTGCTTCTTGCTCTTGTGCATCCCATTTCTGTTTTGGAAATGATGACTGCTATTAAGAAACAGAAACAGTGTACTTCTTCGGGGTTGGATGGTTTGACGGCTGAGTTTTACCACTTTGTCATTGATTTTTTTTTGCCTCTGCTCTGACTATTGTTTTTAATGACATCTTGGCTTCATCTTCAGTCCCTCATCATTTTTCAGATGCTATTTTGATTTTGATTTATTAAAATCAAAATTCTGATTTACAGAACTGGAAACCTTTGAGTCCCCTTAATGTGGATTATAAGATTCTGGCTGTCATTCTTTTGGGGCGACTCCTGCCTATAGCAGACGTCATTATTTCCATGACTCAGACTTGTGCTATCCCATGTCATTCCATGCTACATTCTTTGTCTCATCTTAGGGATGTGGTGTATTCTTGTACTGATGTAAGTAAGGCTGTAGTGTTTTCTTTGGATCAAGAAAAGGCTTTGGATCAGGTGGAGCATTCCTTTTTGTTTTCTGTTTTGGCACACTACCATATTCCTTCTGGTTTTATCTCTTGGCTTATACTTTTATATAACATTGCCTGGATCACCTCTCATGTCAACCATTCTCCTGGTGCTGTGTTTTTGAGTAAACGGGGAGTGAAGCAAGGTTGTCCTTTAAGTCCCCTTTTGTATTTGTTCCAGACAGACCCTTTGTTACGTAAGTTGAGCTCCTCTCCTGCTATCCCTCCCTTGTTCCTTCCAGGTGGTCACTCTGTACCTACTGTTTTTGCGTACGCTGATGATTTATGTGTTTGTACCACATCCTCTCTTTCTGCTTCAGGTTTCACACATCTATTTTCTGACTTTAGTTCCCTTTCTGGTTCTCAATTGAATTTTCATAAAAGTATGGCTAAGATCTTTCCCTGCTCTGTGCCCTCCTCTACTACTACGTCTGTGGCTGGGATTCCTGTTGTTTTTGGTCCTCTTAAAATTTTGGATTTGTATTTTGGCAGTCCTGATGATTCTCTGTATAACTGGAATTTGGCTATTGATGAAGGTCTCCAGCTTGTTACCTCTTGGAAGGGTTAGTCTATTTCCAAGAAGAAATGTGATTTGTTTTTGAAGACTTTAGTTCTTCCTATATTTTTACATGTGGCTACCGTTTTCCTTCTTCCTATTGTTTTGGAAGCTAAAGTCAATAGTTGTTTTTTTTTCAAGGATTTTGAGGTTCTCATTTAAATCCTGTCCGGTGGGTGTTTTTATATCATGATTATTGTCAGGGAGGTGTTCAGATATTGAATCCTGTGTTTTTTTTCATTGCCTGTTTCTTAAGTTTTTGTTTCCTTTTCTGTTGCAGCCTTCCTCCCCTCCTTGGGTTTCTATTCTGAGTTCCTGGGTGACTCCTTTGTGTACAAAATGGCTTGGCCCTTCTTCTTCAGAAGTCCCTTGGAACTTTAGGACTTTTGGTATTCCCTCTGTCTTGTTTCCCACTTTTCTTAAAATCCAGCAATGGCACTGCGATCTCAGTCTAGGAAGCAATTATATCATACCGTTTTGCTTTCCTCTTTTTCAGATACCCCCTAGGCTGTTGAATGCTCTTGGTACTGAATTGGATACTGCTGTTATGTTTCTACAGCTTACTGACCCAAGACTTCCTGCAAAGTTATGGGATGTTACTTGGTTGTTGTGTCATGGGAGATTGGAGGTGCGTGGTAATCACCTGCGCAAATCTTTGGAGGAGCGTAAGTGTTTTCAGGATACTTGTCCAGGTGTACTGGAAACCATGAGTCATTTTTTTGGATTGTCCTTTTAGTAAGGATTTTTGGACTCTTTGGCCCCATAACTGGACGGAAAATCTTCTTACGTCGATTTTGTATGACATTTTTGAGTATGGCCTGTTTTCTGCCTCCCTTTCTCATTATTATCCTAGTACCCTCTGCCTTGTCTTTACCCTCTGTAGGTTTTATCTCAGTGTGGCTCAGTTGGTAGCACACCCTCCTCTGGACCAGAAGGTCATGGGTTCTCGTCCTACACCGGGATTGGACTTGCACCTAAAAATCGCTGGCATCCTAGTGCAGTATTGGGGGTGCTGCACTGCTGGGGTGTGCCATCCTTTGGATGACATGTTAAACTAAGGTCCCTTCTGCCCATCCTGGTGTTGCCCTGGTGGGTGCCCAGGTGGAAGCAAAAGAACCCAGGGCACTCTTCACAAAGAGTAGGAAACATTCTCGGTGTCCTGGCCAACATTCCCCTTCCCATAAACTGGTTTATGCAATTATCCAGGCTGTGTGTGGGTGATGATGTGTGATATGGCCACCACCACACATTCAGTCACTTTACTACCAGTCTAGCATTGCTTGTAAAGCACTTTGGGATACTGTGTATTAAAAGCGCTATATAAATCCTGATTCTTCTTCTTCTTATCTATGGCAGGCCCATTGTGCTCAGTTGTTGCACAAGAAATCTTATACGAGCACTCATATTATGGATCAGATTTTTGTAGAGCTCTGCTCAATTCAAGATAGGGAGCGAGCTTCTCTGCCCTGTGATACTTACAGGCTCTACTGGGCTTCATGTGAGTGGCTTTCTGCTGCTTGATCTTGTCTGTGTTTTGTTTTGTTTTGTTTTGGGGGTGGTAGTCAGTTTTGTTTTGGGCCCATACTTTTTAGTCTATGTTGCAGGTTTTTCTGTTCTTGTGACCTTTATTGTGCTTTGTTTAGACTTGAGTCTCCTTTGGTGTGGTTGCTTTGTTGCTTTTGTTCTCCTTTCTGTTATTTTATCTACTATTCATATCTTTTTTCCTGCTTTATTTTCTTTTCTGATTTCTTTTCCACTTTGCTTAGTCTGTTCTTTTTTTGTGTCTTACCGCTGTTTGTTATTCTTTGTTCAGTAGTTGATTTGTTGCATTATCTCCCTGACTTTTCAGTTTAGGGGATGGGGAGGACTTTTTATTCTTCTTTTCATTTTTTTTTTTTTGCTGTTTTTACTGAGAGTTTGACCTTATCTACTCCTTTCTGTTTTTTTTTTTAATTCCTTTTCATTTCTTTGCTTTTTATGGTTTCCTTTATTATCTCCCCTATTCTGTTAGGGGAGGAGGGGGAAGGGGCTTCCTTTTAGTATTCTGTACAATTCCTTGTTCTTGATTTCTTTTTTCAGTTGTTAGGACATGTATTCATGTTCTACTTCTTTGCTTTCCTTTTGACTTGTGTGCTTTTTGTGTGACTTAACACCATTTTGTATTTTTTTATTTCTCTTGTTCTCTGTTTTGTATATTGCTTTGTGTCATTTCACACTGTTTGTATTTTTTTTTGTTTTTCTGTTATTATTCCCCCTACTTGGTCAGAGGGATGGAGAAGAGTATTGGGTTCTGTTGTTTTCTTTTGGGTTGGAGCTACTGTGTGACCTAATACTTTTTATGTTCTTGATTTTTCTTTTCTTTTTTTCTGGATTTGCATGATGTAATGCTGCTTTATGTTTGTTTTGATATGATTTCACCAAACATGTCTCCTAAAATTTCCATATGTGGGGATGGGGGGTGTTTGTTTCTTTTTTGGAGGGTTTTGCAGCTCTTTACCAACTGTTTTATTGGGTGTACGGTGTTCATTATTAATTTATGTTGTGCTTTTCTTTGATTCCAGGTAGAAATACTTTGTAATGTTTACTTTTTGTTTACACGTATGATGTAATACATATTTTCGTTTCTTTCCTGTTTTTTTATGCTTTCATGTGCCATGTTACTGTTTGGTTGTATCATGCTTTTATATTTTGTCAATAAAAAATTCCCCTACTCTTTTCGAGAAGTGTCATGGGATCTTTAACATCCACCTGAACTACCACCAGAACGGGCAGAAGGGACCTCGGTTTAACATCTCATCTGAAAGACGGTAGGCACCACTACAGCCTGTTGCAGGGCACATTTATACACAGGCAGTATTGCAGCCTATTGCTGGGCGCATTTACACACAGGCATCACTACAACCTATTGCTGGACACATTTACACACAGACAGTACTATAGCCTGTTGCTAGGCACATTTACACACAAGCAGCACTACAGTCTGTTGCTGGGCACATTTAGACATAGACAGCACTACAGCCTATTGCTGAGCACATTTACACACAGGCAATATTGCAGCCTATTGCTGAGCACATTTACACATAGTCATCACTACAGCCTATTGCTGGGCACATTTAGACATAGACATCACTACAGCCTATTGCTGGGCACATTGACATGCAGGCAGCACTGCAGCTTATATAACACAAGATGAAGCAGTGCTACACAAGGCTCCAAAAACTAATAAGGCATTTATTGACAAGTTTCCATAAGGAAACGATTACCCTGACACTTTGGGGTCCAGGCCCTCTTTATCAGGGGGTGATGAAGAGGGCCTGGATCCTCAAGCTGGAATGATGTTTATATGGAAACTTGTCAATAAATGTCTTGTTTTGGAGCCTGTGTAGTGCTGCTCCGTCTTGTGTTATATGGTGTTCCTAGCCTTTGGCAACAGCAGCACCTGTTAACTTTTTTTTTTTTTTTAGCGCACCAATATTGTGTTTTTCAGAACTACAGCATATTTCTGGACACATTTACGCACTGGCAGTACTACAGGTTATTCCTCATTACATTCACACAGGCAGCACTACTGCATATTGCTGGGCACTTTCAGACACAGGCACATACTACAGCATACCGCTGGGTACATTTGGACACAGGCAGAACTATGTCCTATTGCTGGGCATGTTCACACAGGCAGCACTACAGCCTATTAATGGGTACATTAAGACACAGGCAGCACTACAGCCTATTAATGGGTACATTAGGACATAGGTAGCACTACAGCACATTAATGAGTACATTAGGACACAGGCAGCACTACAGACTATTAATGGGTATATTAGGACACAGACAGCACTATTGCCTATTAATGGGTACATTAGGACACAGACAGCACTACAGAACATTAATGGGTATATTAGGAAACAGGCAGCACTATTGCCTATTAATGGGTACATTAGAACACAGGCAGCATTACAGCCTATTAATGGATATATTAGGACACAGGCAGCACTACAGCCAATTGCTGGGCACATTCACACAGGCAGCACTACAGCCTATTAATGGGTACATTAGGACACAGACAGCACTACAGAATATTAATGGGTATATTAGGAAACAGGCAGCACTATTGCCTATTAATGGGTACATTAGGACACAGGCAGCACTACAGCCTAATAATGAGTGCATTAGGACACAGAAAGCACTACAGCATATTAATGGGTAAATTAGGATACAGGTAGCACTTCAGCATATTAATGGGTACATTAGGACACAGGCAGCACTACATCCTATTAATGGGTACATTAGGACACAGGCAGGACTACAGCATATTAATGGGTACATTAGGACACAGGCAGCACTACAGCCTATTAATGGGTATATTAGGACACAGACAACACTACAGCCTATTGCTGAGCACATTCACACAGGCAGCACTACATCCTATTAATGGGTACATTAGGACACAGGCAGACCTACATCCTATTAATGGGTACATTAGGACACAGGCAGCACTACAGCCTATTAATGGGTATATTAGGACACAGGTAGCACTATAGCGTATCAATAGGTACATTAGGATACAGGTAGCACTACAGCGTATTAATGGGTACATTAGGACACAGGCAGCCCTACATCCTATTAATGGGTACATTAGGACACAGGCAGCACCACAGCATATTAATGGGTACATTAGGACACAGGTAGTGCTACTGCATATCAATGGGTACATTAGGACGCAGGCAGCACTACAGCCAATTGTTGAGCACATTCACACAGGCAGCATTACAGCATATTAATGGGCACATTAGGACACAGGTAGCACTACAGCGTATTAATGGGTACATTAGGACACAGGCAGCAATATAGCCTAATAATGGGTACATTAGGACACAGGCAGCACTACAGCATATTAATGGGTACATTAGGATACAGGTAGCACTTCAACATATTAATGGGTACATTAGGACACAGGCAGCACTACATCCGATTAGTGGGTACATTAGGACACAGGCAGGACTACAGCATATTAATGGGTACATTAGGACACAGGCAGCACTACAGCCTATTAATGGGTATATTAGGACACAGACAGCACTACAGCCTATTGCTGGGCACATTCACACAGGCAGCACTATAGCATATTAATGGGTACATTAGGACACAGGTAGCACTACAGAGTATCAATAGGTACATTAGGATACAGGTAGCACTACAGCGTATTAATGGGTACATTAGGACACAGGCAGCCCTACATCCTATTAATGGGTATATTAGGACACAGGCAGCATTATAGTCTATTAATGGGTATACTAGGACACAGGTAGCAGTACAGCCTATTAATGGGTACATTAGGACACAGGCAGCACTACAGCATTTTAATGGGTACATTAGGACACAGGTAGCACTACAGCATATCAATGGGTACATTAGGACACAGGCAGCATTACAGCGTGTTAATGGGCACATTAGGACACAGGTAGCACTACAGCGTATTAATGGGTTCATTAGGACACAGGCAGCACTATAGCATATTAATGGGTACATTAGGACACAGGCAGCACAACAGCCTATTAAGGGGTATATTAGGACACAGGCAGCACTACAGCCTATTGCTGGGCACATTCACACAGGCAGCACTATAGCCTATTAATGGGTACATTAGGACACAGGTAGCACTACCGCATATCAATGGGTACATTAGGACAAAGGCAGCACTACAGGGTATTAATGGGTATATTAGGACACAGGCAACACTATTGTTTATTAATGGGTACATTAGGACACAGGCAACATTGCAGCCTATTAATGGGTTTATTAGGACACAAGCAGCACTATAGCCAATTGCTGGGCACATTCACACAGGCAGCACTACAGCCTATTAATAGGTACATTAGGACACAGGTAGCACTACTGTGTATTAATGGGTACATTAGGACACAGGCAGCAGTACAGCGTATTAATTTGTATATTAGGACACAGGCAGCACTACAGCCTATTAATGGGTGCATTAGGACACAGGCAGGACTACAGCATATTATTGGGTACATTAGGACACAGGCAGCACAACAGTCTAGTAATGGGTATATTAGGACACAGGCAGCACTACAGTCTATTAATGGGTATATTACGACACACACAGCACTACAGCCTATTGCTGGGCACATTCACACAGGCAGCACTATAGCCTATTAATGGGTACATTAGGATGCAGGTAGCACTACAGCGTATCAATGGGGACATGATAGAAACTTTCAAGTACCTCAAGGGAATCAATAAAGTCCAAGAGGGTAGCATCTTTCAGAACAAAAGGTGTGCAAGAACGAGGGGGCACAATTTGAAGATAGAGTGGAGGTGGCTCAGAGGTAATTTAAGGAAGTATTTTTTCACAGAGAGGGTTGTGGATGCATGGAATGGCTTTCCGGAGGAGGTTGTGGAGTCAAAAACAGTGGTGGAATTCAAGCATGCATGGGACAGTCATAAGGCAATTCTAGGGGGTTGGGGCAGAAAGAAGTAGGCTGCTGGTTAACTAGGATCTGCAGCTTATCCATTAGGTAGGGAAATGGGCAGACTGGGTGGGCCAAGCAGTCCTTATCTGCCATCAAATTCTATGTTTCTATGGGTACATTAGGACACAGGTAGCACTACAGCCTATTAATGGGTATATTAGGATACAAGCAGCACTTCTGCATTTTAATGGGTACATTAGGACACAGGCAGCACTACAGCCTATTAATGGGTATATTAGGACACAGGCAGCAGTATAGCCTATTAATGGGTACATTAGGACACAGGCAGCCCTACAGCCTATTAATGGGTATAGTAGGGCAAAGGCAACACTATAGCCTAATAATGGGTACATTAGGACACAGACATCACTACAGCCTATTAATGGGAACATTAGAACAAAGGTAGCACTACAGCATATTAATAGGTACATTAGGACACAGGCAGCACTACAGCCAATTAATGGGTGCATTGGGACACAGGCAGCACTACAGTCTATTAATGGGTATATTAAGACTTAGGCAGCACTACAGCCAACTAATGGGTTCATTAGGACACAGGTAGCACTACAGCGTATTAATGGGTACATTAGGATACAGGCAGCAC
The DNA here is from genome assembly GCA_016271365.2 of Neoceratodus forsteri. NCBI lineage: Eukaryota > Metazoa > Chordata > Ceratodontiformes > Ceratodontidae > Neoceratodus > Neoceratodus forsteri. The sequence goes on along the minus strand of CM057458.1, from coordinate 299,572,819 downwards.
TATAGCCTAATAATGGGTACATTAGGACACAGGCAGCACTACAGCCTATTAATGGGTACATTAGGACACAGGCAGCACTACAGCCAATTAGTGGGTACATTAGGACACAGGCAGCACTACAGCATATTAATAGGTACATTAGGACACAGGCAACACTACAGCCAATTAATGGGTACATTAGGACACAGACAGCACTACAGCGTATTAATGGGTACATTAGGACACAGGCAGCACTACAGCATATTGCTGGGCATTTTCAGACATAGGCAGTAGTATAGCCTATTGCTGGGTACATTTATACAAAGGCAGCACTGCAGCCTATTGCTGAGCAAATTTATACACAGTCAGTACTGCAGCCTATTGCAGGTTCCATTTAGACACAGGCAGCACTACCGCCTGTTGCTGGGCACAATCACAAAAGCAGTACTACAGCATATTGCTGGGCACTTTGAGACACAGGCAGTAGTATAGCCTATTGCTGGGCACATTCACACAGGAAGCACTACAGCCTGATGCTGGGCACATTTACATACAGGCAACACTATGGCCTAATGCTGGGCACATTTACACACAAGGAGTACTACAGCCTATTGTTAGGCACATTAACACACAGGCTGTACTATAGACTATTGCTGGGCACATTTATACACAGGCAGCACTACAGCCTATTTCTGGGCATATTTACACAAAGCAATACTACAGTCCATTGCTGGGCACATTTACACACAGGCAATACTACAGTCTAATGCTGGATATTTACACACAGTCTGCACTACAGCCTATTGCTGGGCATATTTACACAGAGCAGTACTTCAGCCTGTTGCCGGCCACATTTAGACACAGCAGCACTGCAGTCTATTGCTGGGCACATTTTGACACAGGCAGCATTACAATCTGTTGAAGGGCACATTTATACACATGCAGTACTTCGGCCTTTTGCTGGGCACAACCTACACAGGCAGTAGTGCAGCCTATTGCTGGGCACATTCACACACAGGTGGTACTACAGTCTATTGCTATGCACATTTAGACATGGGCAGCACTACAGCCTGTTGCTGGGCACATTCATACGCAGGCAGTACTACAGCCTATTGCTGGGCACATTTACACATAGGCAGCACTACAGCCTATTCCTAGGCACATTTAGACACTTGCAGCACTAACGCCTGTTGCTGGGCATATTTACACAGAGCAGTACTAAAGCCTATTGCTGGGTACATTTACAAGAGGCACTACTACAGCCTGTTCCTGGGTACATTTACACACAGTCTGCTCTACACCCTATTGCTGGGCATGTTTACACACAGCAGTACTACAGCCTGTTGCTGGGGACCTTTAGACAGAGGCAGCTCTACAGTTTGTTGCTGGGCACATTTATATACAGGCAACACTATAGTCTATTGCTGGGCACATTTTCACAAAGGCAGTACTAGAGCCTATTTCTGGACATATATAGACACAGAAAGTTCATCAGGTCATACCTCTCAACTGTACCACATTATGAGGAACGTTCCTCATTTTACTTCACAAAAGCTCCCTGTTCCACATTGTGAGGACTTGTTCCACATTCAGTGTCAACATTTTAAAGGAAAAATCTATAGTAAATGATGCAAAAAATATATTATTAAATTAATAACATACTTTCTGAACATAAATGCAAACATTTTAACAGTGTTCTGAGCTTCTTAGGTAAAGATTTGATTAAGTGTTCCACATTTTGCTCATTTGTTCCACATTTTGAGAGGCAATGTTCCACATTTGGGGGAAAAAAGATTGAGAGGTATGCATCAGGTGGGTACCATTTGGGTGTAGATAAGTCCTAAAAGTTTATGTGGAGGGCTGGTAGTATGGATCCCAAGAAGGAGAGAAAAAGTTTTGTTGTTCATCAACCTGCCCCCGTACTTATTTTTATTATTTTTTATATTTGTATTTTTGATCTGACAAAAGTTGTCCATATCGGACCATATTACACTTTGGCATAATATCAATGCATATATTCATATCTCAGTTGATGGTTAATCACTGTAAGGCAATAATAAACGTTGTCTCTCTATTTCCATCATAATGCGTTATTGTCTCTAAAGACTAAATGAATTAATCACCATGGTTTAAATAAATTTCAAAGGAATGCAATATTGTTTCATCAACACAAAATGTATCAGCTACTAAGTTTATCCACATAAACCTTTGCCTTGCCAATACTGTTAAAGCTCTTCATATTCAAAGCTGTACTAGTAGCCACCTTATGAGTTACATATAAAAATTTAATCACATAGTCACCTGCTGTTCAGTCTCACACATAAATTCTCTTTCAGTTATTTAGTGACTGTTTTTCATTTTTAGTCTGTTAGATAAATAAAGATGTTCAGTAAGCTTACTAGTTCCCTGTGGACTAAAGAGATGCATTTAGACACAACTTCATTTTATGTCTGTGTATAATGACTTAACAGTTAAACCCTTTTCCAGCTTATGGAAATGCTAACTAAGCTTCTGTCTTCTTAGCTTAGTATTTCTCATAATGTTTACTAGTAATGGTTCTATTATTGCTTTTGTCTTACATTTCTTTACACTCAATCAGTGCATACACAGAATATAATATACATCTTAACATTTTCTTAGCAATTTGACTTTGCATATAATGACATATGAACGTTCCTTGAAGTTAAAAGCAGCGGTAAAGTACAACTCTACAGTCATGGCCACTATTGCATGACTTTGTACTGCTGTATCTGTTTTATTATTACTTACTTTTCTTGTTTCTTATTGATTCATGTGTAAGGCCTCTAAATAGCCTGCCAGTATCTTTTTATTTTGCAGCTAGGGCCTTTAAAGTTTTTGTTGTCCTTTTGGGCCGTTTTTGTGCAGGAGCTGGAGATATAAATGTTACAATTCTATACAAACTAGTCATTAGTTGCAAATGCCTTACATTTCTTTTACCATCAAACACTTATTCTTTAGTGTTGTATAAAGTTTCTCATGTATTTACCTGGCTCCTATGTCCTGGGCCTTGTCTGGTGCAGTTTCAAAAAGTTCTAAGAGGGTGTCTCACTTTAGTGACACATTTGTATGTGCTTGCAGAGTAGGCAGTACCACTGGTGCATCGCTCTACTGATCCACCCACAATGTGATGTGTACAGAGCAGTATCGCCCATGTGTGCTCCTAGGGGTGTTGCTTTGAAACCAGGGAGCAAGTGTGAAGTGCAAGGCGCCTGGGTACCCAGAGTTGAGTGAAACATTGGGCCAAAGGGGATTGCTGTGTTCATAATAAAGCAACAAATATTAGGAAATAGATTTTATACAAAACAAGTGTAGCTGGTTGATGAACAACAAAACTTTTTCTCTGCACATTTAGACAGAGGCAGCACTACAGTCTGTTGCAGGGCACATTTACACACAGGCAGCACTACAGCCTATTGCTGGGCACATTTATACACAGGCAGCACAACAGCCTATTGCTGGGTACATTTAGACATAGGCAGCACTATAGCCTATTGCTGGGCACATTTACACATAGGCAGCACTATAGCCTATTGCTGGGTAAATTTTGACACAGGTTGCACTACAGCCTATTGCTGGGCACTCTTACACACACTCTTGCACACAAGCAGCACTACAGCCTACTGCTGGGCACATTTACACACAGGCAGCACAATAGCCTACTGCTGGGCACATTTACACACAGGCAGCACTATCACTGGGCACTGTTACACACAGACAGCACTACAGTCTATTGCTGGGCACAGTTAGACACAGGCAGTACTATAGCCTATTGCTGGGTACATTTTGACACAGGCTGCACTACAGCCTATTGCTGGGCACTCTTACACACACTCTTGCACACATGCAGCACAATAGCCTATTGCTGGGCACATTTAGACACAGGCAGCACTACAGCCTATTGCTGGGCACATTTACACCCAGGCAGCACTACAGCGTATTGCTGGGCATGTTTAGACACAGGCAGCACTATCTATTCTGGGCACATTTACACACAGACAGCACTACAGTCTATTACTGGGCACATTTAGACACAGGCAGCACTACAGCCTATTGCTGGGCACATTTATACACAGGCAGCACTATAGCCTATTGCTGGGCACATTTAGACACAGGCAGCACTACAGCCTTTTAGTAGTAATATTACTAATGTTTTGGATTTTTGGACCAATGAGCAGTGTTGCCAAATCCAAAGAGAAGTTCAAAGACAAGTCACACAGGCAGCAGTTCATTTTCTTGACGTTTTTTTCTTTTTTCTTGAGACCTAACAACTTCAGAGCCCAGCAGGGGAGTGGTCTCTGCTACACAGGGGAAATGCACAGCATTTGAATATACAAAAATACAAAAAGAGTGAATACAGCAAGCAATTGTTTGCAGAAATGAAGTATTTCTATGATAAATAAGTTTAGAATAAGGGGAGTTTGAAGACAAATGGGCCACAGCATTAAAATCAACTAAAAACAGGAAAAAATAAAAAAGGTCACAATGTAGAGTGAGTGAAAGGCCCCACTCCTGACACCCAGTAGGGTGAAATAATGAGCTCTGATGTTGTTGGGTCTCCATAAGAGAAAATAAAATAAAAGAATTCAAGGAAATTAATTGGTGATTGTGTGGTTAGTCTTTGAAGTTTGTTTTGCACTTTTAAACACAGACAGCTCTACAGCAAAGCTGGTCACTTTACGAACATACGAAAACTTGCCAGCAGAATCAGGCCTCTTGGTCTGTCAAATATGCTCATATGCGTAGCTATCACCCTTATATTGCAGCTGCCTCACCCCCCTGGTGTTGGCCCGGTGTTCGCCAGTATTGCCAGGTGCTCTAATGTGGAGGAAGTCCTCCATATGGCTTTAAAAGAAGCGCTGGTGAGGCCCCTCCTTAAGAAATCTTCCCTTGACCCTGACGTCCTGACAAGTTACCATCCTGTCTCCAACTTGTACTTTCTGGGCAAGGTTGTTGAGAAGTTAGTGGCACATCAGCTTGAGGATCACCTGGTGTTCTTGGACATCTATGAGCCATTTCATTCAGGTTTTCCGGCTAGACGCAGCACAGAAACAGCTCTAGTGAGGGTGCAGAAAGACCTGCTTAGGGCTAGAGATAAAGGAGACAAGTCAGTTCTTGTTCTCCTTGATCTCTCCTCAGCATTTGACACTGTGGACCCCACTGTGGTTCTCAATCAGCTCTGTGAGTTTTGTAAACTCACTGGTACTGTCATCAGGTGGTTTGAGTCTTATCTCTCAAACAGGGTGCAGCGAGTAGTGATGGGGAATTTCTTCTCCTCTCCAATGTCCCTGTCTTGTGGAGTGCCACAGGGCTTGATCTTGTCACCCATGCTGTTCGCAGTATACATGCTGCCCCTGGGTGAGGTCATTCTATAGTACAGCATGGAGTTTCACTGTTATGCAGATGATACCCAGCTGTACTTGTCTTTTGCCCCTGGAACATCAGGAGTGATTCATGTGCTAAGCAACTGTCTGGCTAAAATCAATGACTGGATGACTTCCAGCTGACTGAAACTTAACCCGGCCGAGACGGAGGTACTGGTGATTGAGCCTGATCGCGGACATGATGGGCCTCCACCTGGGGCTGACTCAGGGCCTTTCCTGCATTCTGCTTCACTGGTGGCTACCCTGAGGGTGCAAAATCTGGGCATGATCCTTGATAACAGATTGACTTTTGAAGATCAGGTGTCACCTGTTGTCAGTAGTGGTTTCTATCATCTGCGGAACATTGCCCAGATTAAGCCCCTTATTCCGTCCGTGGATCTGCTGATGCTAGTACATGCTTTCATGACCTCCAGACTGGACTACTGCAACTCTCTATACTTTGGGGTCATGGGAGGGACACTCCACAGAATTCAGCTAGTGGGAACACAGAAACCCAGCTACTGTCAGGCCTTTCAAGGTCCAGTCACGTGACTCTGGTTCTGCAGGCTCTGCACTGGCTGCCGGTCAGGTGGAGGATCCTTTTCAAGGTGGGTCTTCTCACCTTCAAGGCCCTATATGGACTGGGTCATAGTTACCTGTCAGAACTCCTGACACCAGTGACCTCTGCTCACTCCCTCTGCTTCTCTTTGAGGGGTGCTCCGAGACATTCCCAAGGTTCAACTCAAGACCTCAGGAGATTGGGCATTTAGTGTTTCTGGGCCAACCCTGTGGAACTTGTTACCACCTTCTGTCCAGGAGGCTCCCTCAGTAGAAGTGTTCAAGCAGAGGCTGAAGGCCTGCCTCTTTGTCCTGGCTTTTTAGCTGTTTGAGCACATTCTGTGCTTGTCCCTGCTGTGTAATTCTGACCTCTTTAATCTATTGTAAAGTGCTATATTTATATTTAGCATTATTATTTACTATCTACTTATGCTATTTTATCATGTTTTGTTTTAACTATTGTTGGTGCCCAGAGCCTCAGGGATTGGGCACCCTACAAATAAAATCGCCTTGCTGCCCCAACCTCCATTCTCCCTTAAATCTGGCCAGCATTGTTTATACCACCCCCACTTTGCCCTGTCCCATGCCCTTTGAAATTCCCACCATCCTACATGCAACCACCTCCTCTGGTAGAGTGTTCCATTTGGTTACCACCCACTCAATGAAGTAATGCCTCCTCGTGTCCCTCCTGAACCTGCCTCCCTCCAACCTTAGCCTGTGTCCCCCATGTCCCTTCCCTTTCTCAGCTTAAACATCCCCTCTGTGTCCAATTTGTTGATCCCCTGCAAGTATTTGAAAGTTTCAATCATGTCTCCCAATCCCTTCTCTCCTCCATGGTGAACAGACTCAGCTGACTCAGTCTCTCCTCATAGGTTCTGCCTCCCATCCCCTGTAACATTTTCATCACCCTACACTGCACCACCTTGAGCAGCCTGATATCCTTCTTCTGATGTGGACACCAGTACTGCACACAGTACTCCAACTGCAACCTGATCAAGGACCTGTACAGTGGCATTATCACTTCCTTTTACCTGAATGAGAATCCCCACACAGTGCACCCCCACATCCTATTAGCCATAGCTGCAGCCCTCCTGCATTGAGCAGAGTTGTTCATGCTCCTCGCTACTATGACCCCCAGATCCTTCTACTCCTCAGTTACTCTTAACCATACCCCCACAGCCAATATTCCTCCTCAGGTTCTTTGCCCGGTGCATAACTTTGCACTTCTTGCATTAAACCCAATTGCCACCTCATTGACCACTCCTCAAGTCTGGTTAGGTCACTCTGTAGCCTCTGCCACTCCTCTATGTCATCCACCACCATTCTCATTTTGGTGTTGTCTGTGAAAAACTGGATCTTGCTTCCAACCCCATGTGCAATATCCAATATGAACAGGTCTGAACAACACCGCCCCTAGCACAAGAGCCCATGGCATACTGCTGGTCACTGATTTGGGAGAGAAGAGTTCCCCTCCCACAACCACCCTCTGCAGTCTATCATCTAGCCAGTTTCTGATCCAGTTTTCCATTTTTGCCCCCACCCTTATGTATTTCAGCTCTGCGCCCAGTCGCCCATGATGGACCATATCAAAGGCATTGCTGAAATCCAAATATAGGACATCCACCACATAGGCCTTGTCCAAATCACTTGTGACACAGTTGTAGTATTCTATTAGGTTGGTCTGGCATGATCTCCCTGAGACAAACCCATGCTGCTGCCCATTCTAGAAATCATTGCGTTTCAGGATAGCTTCTTTGAATTTACCCACTATGAAAGTGAGACTGACAGGTCTGTAGTTACCCAGCTTGTCCTTTGGGCCACTCTTGTGGATGGGCACTACACGAGCCAATCTCCAGTCCTGCAGTATGCACCCTCTGTCTAGGGAGGCGTTGAACAGTTCTGTCAGCAGCCCAGTGAACACTTCCGCCATCTCTCTCAACACCCTAGGGTAAATACCATCAGGACCTGGTGCCTTATCCACCCTAAGTGCCTTCAGCCCATCCAATGCCCTGCTTTCTAGAATCACTGTGTCAGTCACTTCCTCCCCCCTCATCCCCCCACTTCCAGTCCATGGGGATAGTGACCTCCTACCTCCCTGAACACGAGAGTCAAAGTAGTCATTAAGTACTTTGCCTGTTCCTCCTCATTCTCCACCCACCCCTCACCCTCCCTGATTCAGACTATCTGGTCCCTACAGTTCCTCTTTTCCCTCATGTATCTATAGAATTCCATCTCCTCTCCTTATGCCCCAAGCCAGCCTCAGCTTCTTGGCAGCCTTGGCCTCTCTTACTAACTTGGTTACTTCCTTGGACCTTTTTGCTTACAACACCCTGTCCTCATCCCTCCTGGTTCTCCTACTTCTCCTAAAAGCCACTCTTTTGGCCCTCACCCCCCAACACATTCCTGGTCATCCAGCATGGCACCTTGGCCCTGGACTTCTTGCTCAGAGTCCCAGTGCATGTTGCAGTAGCCTCTCTCATGCCAGCCTTTATGATTTCCCACTTCTGATGTGCATCAATCTCCATCCTAATCCTCCCCAAGGTGCCCTCTCAGTATTTCCTTCATCCTACCGAAGGCCGCCAGTCTGAAGTCCACTACCTTTGTTGCTGAACCCACAGTCTCCCTACTCATGCTGAGTGTGAACCACACTAAAAGGTGGTCACTTCCAGGTAGTGGGTCCTCCATCCATAGCTCCTTCACCATTTCGCTGTTTGACAGCAATTGGTCTGATATGTTACCCAGCCTAGTTAGTTTGCCAACCAGCTGCTCCAAGTGGCTATCCTGGAACGCATCCAGAAGTACCTGTTTCCTGGTGCTAGAAATGGCTTGGGTTCTCCAGTCCACCCCTGGTGGATTGAGGTCCCTAATTATTACCATACTCTGCTTCCTACATATACATTGAATCTGTTCTGCCAACTCCCTATCCAACTCCTTGCACTGGTGTTGGTGGTCTATACACCACCATAGCCTCAATTTCCTACCTCTTGAGTCCTGGAACTGCATTCACAGTGCCTCCATTCTCCCCTCCTCCCCCCATCCCTTGTGCATCTGATTCCACACTTCACATAAATTGCCCCCTTCTGCACTCCTCTGTCCCAGGAATCATCAGATCCCAATCCTGGTAATGGCTGGCTCACATCCCCATGATGGCCACCACGTCCACCCTTCCTATGCCTAAGAGAGCCTGTAGCTCAGCTATTATGTTGCCCAGGCTCCTTACATTCAGGGAGACTACTGTCCAACCAGCTCCTTCCTTCTCCTTGCCCCGCTCCCCCTCTTCCTGACTTTCCCCTCCCAACACCCTCTTCTTACCATCTCTTCTGTTTTGGGGGTCAGCTCATGCAGCTCCCTTAGCTGGTGACCCTGAACACTAGCTGCACACTTGTCTCCCTCCTTACTAGTTTAAAAGCCCTTGGAGCTTTATATTCCTCCAGCTTCTGCTTCAAGACCCCTGCCAGCTGTACTCAGTGCAACCTATCTGCTTCATAAAGGTCACTGTTGACCTATATGTTTTCCCAATCCCCCACCAGCACATAGCCATTTGGTGACATCTCTCCACCAGCCAAGATTAAACTTCACAATCCTGTCCTTCTTCACCTTGCTCATTCTGGGTACTGGGAGGCACTTCTGAGGGAGGCCACGAGGCACCAACCTCCCTACACAACTTCTCTAGTTCTTTGAATTCCTCTAACCAACTCCACCTGACTCTCTGCTAGGTTATTGGGTACTTCATTGCACCCCACTTGAGGTTCTCCCTTCCTTCCTGACACATCTTAAGCACAGCCTGCTCGACCTACCCACTATTAAGCCCAGTATGGATTCTACCCACATCCTACTGTGACGTTCACCCCTCCCTCCCCACCTAATCCCCTTGATTATGGAGTCTCCTAACACTACTACTCCAACCCCCTCTTCCCCACTTTCTCCTGTATCTGCCTATAACCCCCATCCCTCCCCTGAGTGTTTGCCCTTCCCTGCCCCTCAGCACTCAGACCCCCTATCCTTCCCCTCACCTTCCTTACAGGCTTCTCTACCCCACTTGTCTGTCATCCCTTTCTCAGTGGCCAACTCTCCATCTTTGATCCCCCTCCTCACCAGGTGCCATTCTAGTTCTCCCTAGGCTGCTCCCACCACTCCCCCCCCTGTCTCCCACTCTCCCCTACACCTGTCTTTTGAACCAACCCCCTCTCCCAGTCAGGACCCCAGTCCCCATCGTTCTTCCTTCCCCTGACTGTTGCCTGCTCCATTCTTGGGAATCCCATCCTCTGCTACAGCCATCAGAACTTTGTACCTATTATTTGACCCTAATCCCCTCCTATCAACATTGACCCTGCTGCCACCCTGAAGTGGCCAGAATCCCACATTTCTTCCTGAGCCTCGCTTCTCCCAACCACCACCCACGGTTTCCCCAATCTCTGACTCCTGTGTGCCTGAGGAGATGCTCCTTCTACCCTTTCTCTGCCCATCCCCTCTCTTAACCTTCTTATATCTCCAGACAACCAGTTAACCTCTGCCTGCAGTGCTCTCAGCCTGCATCACATGGGACATTCTCCTAGCCTCCACAATGTACATATCCAGATGGCCACTGCAGCCCACCAGCCTGTCATTCATGAATCCCCTGCTGGTCTCCTGCCCCTGCTCCAGACCCCTTTTCTTTGGTACCACCCCACCTCCTAGAAATCCTTCCCTATTGTGTCATCCTGAGTTCCCATACCCCTCAGCAGTTTCCTAGCCCCATCCCATCTTTTCCCAGCATCCCACCATACTCTGTTGTAACAGCTTATTCACTCAGTCTCCTCCTGGTGAGCTTATCCTGGTACCCAGGTTAGTGGGTATGGTAAAGCCTAATGGGTGAGAAACACCTCTCCTCTTCTCCAGAAATAGTTGCAATCAACCCACCGAGTAAATGTTCACCCCAGCCAGTACCAGCATCAACTCCTAGTTATCGGTCTTCTCAAGAAAGTGCCTCAGAGCTAACTCCCTTGCATGTGCAATCCACCCCAGAAAAGACCACTAGCGTAGCACACCACCCACATGGTTGCACCCTCAGGTAGACCCTGCACAGCACATGTAGACAGTCCCCAAGGTTTTAAACCCTACAAATCATTTTTTGGTTCCTCTATTGCTCACCACGTTTACTGACCGTACCCCCTTCAGGTCTGACTTCCCCAGCCCTGTCACCCGGCTTCTTGCGGACTTACCTTACAGTCCTCCTTCTTCTATATCCATACTACCATACCTACCTACTTTTATACTCAGGCATCATGCTGCAGCTGTGTGGTCATAGCTCTCCTGCCCCCTCAGCAAGTTGACTTCTGTAGGTCCAGTTGCTGCCACCTTGAGTAGCCTCCCTCAGTGTATCACCTACTTCATCCAGGGCCATGTCCTTAACATCTGTACTTTCATATTTGTACCTGCCATGGTTTCATAATAGGCTATGCCATCTACGTCTATGCTATCATACTCATCTGCTATGCTTCCTACTCAGAAATACTCCTTTCTGACTACTAGTGTATGCTCCACAGACCACCAAGCAAATGCCCCAATGACCTTTAGGTTTGTGCTTTTATGCTTAGCTCCCCTCAAGGATTTTGTCTCCCTGCATTGCAGTTCTGTGGCCTTTTTTGCTGTAGCCTACCTGTGCTAAACCATGCAGCTGCTGTTCTCCTGCCTGCCAGAAAGTTGACTACTTAGTGCCCTTTGGTCGCCACCCATTTTTTTATTCGTTTAAAATATGTTAATTAGGTTAGCTCCATGAGCATTAAATGCCTGCTATCATAGATGATCTGGACATAAAACACACAAAGAACAATACAATTAATGGAGTGCAACAATTCAGAAATAAATTGGGTACAAGTGCAGGGTGATTTTTGAAGACAAAATGAAGGCATGGTGAGCTAGGACATGGGTCCCAGAGGTTTTCTTCACAGGGTTTTCTTTCATCTGTGTTAATGTCACAGTATAGTGAATAATAACTGTATAATAATTCAGCTGTGAGTTGGGATGGGATTGTGGCACTGCTCTTTCAGTTGTAATGACATTCTTGTGACTGTGTCTGCTTTTTCTTACAGAAAAGGTTTTGTACGTTCTGTTCATTGCTGCATTTGGGCCTTTCTCTAAGTTACATTTAGTTTAGGGGAACTTCACTCATGTAGCAACCCTAGGGGTGGAACTGCTAATAAGAGGGTACCTGTGTCTTCATGACACCCTGAATGGGTGGTAGTCCCTGTAGCAGGAACAGAGGAAAACATACACCAGATCTACATTTCACAAGCATTCAAACACGTATTCCTTCCCTCAGTTACTGCATTACAATCCTACTCAGTACCTTCATCAACCTTTCATCCTGCCAATCATTCATATTACGTTGCTTAATATTCCTACATAAGTTGCCTGACAGACCAGTGAATTAAAACACTATAACCTCCAGTTTAGTGGGGCAGCAGGCAATACATGCTATACCCCCCACTGAGTGGTAATTAAAGTGTCTTTCGGATTTTTGTTTCATTGCTGCATCTTCTCCCCTCCATTTTCAGTGGCTCCTCAATTTCCTTATGGAAATCATGGATATTCTTCCAAAATGTACCATTGTTCAAAGGAGACTTTGTCCCTTCGGCACTTCAAGGAGTGAAATCTCCCTCAGAAAAGTTTTTGTGCCTTCGTGGCCCTCAAAAGGTGCCAATCCCTGTAGCAGGGACAGACAGCACATATGCTAAGTCAACATTGCACAAGCATTTAAACACGTATTCTCAGCAGGCATGGTGGTGCTGAAGGTTGAGGTGCTGGACGCCACACCTTGCGACATGCTGGCAGCCCAGGTTTGGGAATGGACTCGGGTCCTTCAGGGGTCAGCCGGGGGAGGTAAGGATTGAATGTCCAGAGGACCACTCCTTCCTTGAGGAGGGGGAGTTTGTGCTGTATGCATCAGCACAGCAAGAGGTGTTTGGCCCATGCCCAGGGTGCTTGGCTGCCTCCTTGGAGGTGGAAACAGCTTCTGTATCCATTGCACATGCACGAGCATGAGGGGAGAAAAAAACAGAGGGAAATACCGGGACCCGGCAGGACCCATGCTGGTCCCGATGGGCCAGAGGATCATCCTCTGTGGGGGCCCCTGCCAGGTCCATGGAGGTGGTAAATAATGTTGTGATTAAAAAAATGTGGGCCCAGTGGTGCAGAAGGCTGTGGCTCTGGCGCCTTACCTTGAGCCATGCCAGTGACCTGGGTTCCGGAATGGACTCAGGACGCCGGGCCTGGCAGGGGAAGGAGAGGATTGAGCATCTGTATGACTGCTTTCCTCTCCTCTCCTGGAGTGGGTAGTGGGGATGCATCACTCTGCAGTGGCCACTGGTGGATTCCGGGGGCAATGCAGATGCAACGCAAGGGAACGTCACCAGAAAAATGGAAAAATGGCTCCGTGTTTAGCCAGATGACGGCCGCCTGGTGATCTGATGTCATCAATGTCCCAAAGCTACCAGTCCCTCAGCAGTTCCCTGGGGCTAAGTATTATGCTGGCCTGTCTCTGGTGCCTTCCCCCTCAGAGGATGGGGACCTACCTGGCGAAGGGTTATGTCCAGGTTTCCCTGGGGATGACTGCAATGTGAAGGACTGGGCCGGGGAACAAGATGGATCAGATGCAGCCTTGGCACAGCCTGAAGGAGTGGCTGAGGTGGCAGTACGTAGGGGGCAAAAAGAAATAATACAAAAAAAAATTATTCACTCCATTATGTAGCACCAATCCAGTGCCCCAAGGTGCCAGTCTCTATGGTGAGGACAGAGAGAGATATGCTAAATCTGCATTGCACAAGCATTTAAACATGTATTCACTCCTTATATAACAGCTATTCAGTGCTCTTTTGGTAGATCCTTCACCCTCAACAAGGGGACTGGCATGGGCCCTTTTCTTAGTTATTGGATAACTGGGTGAACAGGAACAATGTGATATGGTGTCTCCACCTGGGGTGACTCCTTGTAGGCTATGGAACTTACTGGTGATGCCTCCCAGGAATACAGTAGAAATGACTTTGGGACATGAGCACTACATGATTCACTGTGACTCTGTACAATATACTGCAGTGCAACCAAATTAAAAACAACAGTATATGTAGTTAATGGAGTGTGTGTAAGGAACAAATGGATTCAAGCAAAAATGGGAGCAAGGGTAGCAATGCAGTCTTATGCTTAATTCTTTCTGCTCCCAAGAAGGAAAACCACCCTAGGCCAAATTTGTTTCTGTTTTTGTTTCCCTAAACAGTGGAATGACCTAGCTCTCACCCTAAAAACCTGCTTCTCGACCATTCTCTTTAAGACTAAGCTACTCTCTATGCTCCCCTCTGCCGAATCTTGTAATTGCTTCAAATGATATGATTCTGTCTCACCTCAAGCCTGTTGTTTGTTCCAGCACCTTATTGTAAATTGTGTAGTCATATGATTATATGTATTGACATTGCATCAGCCCAATATTGGACTAAGACACGCTCAGACTGCTGTTGTTGCCATCCTGGAATTTTTACTACCTCAATCTATGTTACAACTGTTATGTACAATGTTCTGATACTATTTGTTGTTGTAATCCTTGACACTAAATCGTTTGAAAATAGACACTGCCTAAATGGTTGTATGTGAAATGAAAATGAAAATGAAATGATATTGTTAATGTCGATGCACTCCTCAGTGCCCACCCTCTTCCAGTCTGTCAAACCCCAGCTGTGGGTACACTTGCCTTTGCCCCCAAGAGCCTTAAAAGCCCTTTATGAGTGGCAGTGAGAACCTCATCAAGCTGTAGTTGTAAGTGACAGACTTGGGTTCATGTTAACACACTTGCTGACTTCAGATGCAACAAATGCAAATAACTAGTTACTTCAGCCAAAAAACTGCAACAGAAAAAGGGCCCCCTATTTATTTATTGTTTTTATTTATTTAAATTTTGGTGACTGGGAAAGGCACACTGAGCCGAAGCTCGTTTCCAGGTGTGACCCAGGTGCAAAGTAACAATTCTGTTTGAAATATGGTCTCCCATGAGTTGGATGACCACGATTCGGCACCTACCAAAATGGTGACTCAATCGTGGTGCCTCACATTGCAATGACTTGGGAGGGAGGGCAACTGGATAGGGGGTGCGCAAATATAGTGACATCCTGTTGCTACATGTATATGCATGCAGGGAGGGGAGCAAGCATGCACAGCAAGGGGCAGGAGGGATTGTGAGGGGTGGTGCCACAGTGAGTTTCTGAGCCGCTCCCATGGCGTGGTGGTGGGTGGTACAGGGCTGAACGGCACAGAGTGCTAGGTTCAGGGCTGGGGCAGGTACCTTTTGTTGAGCCCGACCAAAATGTTTTTTTTTTTGCTTTTGCTCCCCTGACATGCACCCCCTGGAGTTGAGAATCCTTCAATAGGTGGTGTGGGAGGCACAGCCCACCACATTAACATTTAAATTGTAAGTCCCCAGCACCCTTTGCTGTGTGCGGGACTACATCATCAAAATATTTCTTCAACGATGTGTATTTGCCCTACTGGCGATAGCTATTCTAGATCACCATTATCACATAAATCCTAGAAACATTAGTTACAGTAAAAAGTAAATTACATAGCATTTACAGCCACAGTATGTGCATATACAAAGGTAAAATATGGTCTAACAATGCATAACAAAGAAGGTACATTTGTGCCAGCCATTGTCATAGGGCAGGGCTGACCTGCATATGCTGGTGACCTAAGTTTGGGAATGGACGTGGAACATTGGAGGGCTGGCTTTGAGAAGAAGGACTGAGTGTCCGAGGAATGCTTTCCTTCTCCAGAGGGAGGGTGAGGAGTGTGCTGGTGCTACAGTAGTCGGTGGACCGGGTCGGTAGTCTTTCGGTTCTCGGGGTATACCAGTGAGTGTGCCCTGTGGACATCTGAAGTGTGGGCCGGTGTGTCGGTGGTTATAATCCATGTTTGGGTTTTCTGGGATCCTGCCCTGCATGCCTGAGACTATTGAGAAGAAATCTTCAACTTCAATTCTTTTGTTTGTCCATTTTTATGGTCAGATCTAGTCATCTTACTTTTTCTGTTTGTGGGAGGGCAGTGAGCATGCCCTGTCATCTGTATAACTCCCCTGGCAGTGAGAGTGTTTGGGATGCTATTGAAATTTATCTAACTTTCATCACTATAACTTGGAAAGGCAGTGAGAGTGCCCTGTTATTTGCCCGGCTATCCTGGCAGTGAGAGTGCATGGCGGCTGGAAAATAAATATCTTTGGGACACATTTTGTCAGTGGGCGTGAGAGTCCCTGACCTTATTTAGCCCCTCGGGCTGTGAGAGGGCCTTGGGGGGCTGAAGATTACATACCGTAGGCTGACCTACATCTTGGATCATAGTGACTGTTTTAATTAGTATGAAGTTATTAGGTAGTCTTTAGCCCGTCCTTCTATGCTTCCTTGGACTTTTAGATAATTTTATTTTATGCTGTATTGTATATTTTAAATGAAATTTCTTTATTTTAGTATATGGGTTAGGTTTGAAGGTATTATAGGATTATACAGTCATAGTCTTTATCCTAGTTACTTTATTTGTTTTATGATTTGTTTTATTTTTGAATTTTGAGATTTTGAAACCTTGTTACCAGTCTCCATTTGTAGTAGAGAGCCATTAGGGATTGAGAGACTTGGTTTTGAACTGGGATTTAGACTGTTTAAGATTTATTTTTAATTGTTATAGTTAATATAATTTTGTGTATGTGGGAATTTGTATCAGTTATTTTGTAGTTTAATTTGCAGTTTAATTTTATGGTTTGTTTAATTTTAGGGTTATTATTTTAGTCACCGTTATGTGTTGGAGACCTGCCCCCACGGTCGTGAGCTATTCATCCTCTGACAAAACAGCCACCTTCCACCAGGATGATGCTCACCCCTCGGTTGTGAGCAGCTCCCAGGCTGACTCCCAACCTATACCAATGATTGCGGCACCCTAAGGGGGTCAGGGTGCCATGACCCCACCCTGAGGGGTAAGCCAGGGGTATCGGAAGAGTGGCTGATGTGGAAGTGGCAGTCCAAGGGTCCATGACCGAGCAGAAGGAATGGTGGTAGGTGGCACCAAAAGACAAAATAAAAAAAAGGAGGTAGATTTGCTACAAGGCAATAAAACAAAGGCATGATTAACAGTATTTCCAAGACACTTGGAGATGCTTTGCAATTCCATTTTCAGGAAAAAGTCAGGCAGGAGCTGAGATCTGAGATGAGGTGAGTACCAGCTCAGCCTGATGGGCCAGTGGAGATAGAGAGCAGATAAAAGATAGGACATGGGGAGGTTAAGAGCAGTGGAGGCACTGGGGAGATGGAAAGAGTCTGAGTAGCCTTTTTAGGTGTGAGAAGAGGAAGTAAGATGAAGGTCAGAGGGTAGATTATTCCAGAGAAGAGGAAACAGTATGGAAAGGTGGACTGGCCTGCTGAGGAGTGTAGATGAGGGACGAGAAGGTACGTGAGTTTTGTGACAAAGGGCAAGGGAGTAGGATGTGAGATTTGCTGGGGTGAGGCAGGATGAGAGATGGGGAAGACAGCCAATAGGTCATCTGTGCGATAGTGGGGCAAGGGAGAGTTCAGCATAGAGGGAGACAGTGATGGCTAAGGGGAGGAGGCTGTGGTGAAATGGCAGAAGGAGTTGATAAGAGTGTTTAATTTGGAGAGGGATGAGATTGGGGCAGTGCCATAGACTACGTTAGGCATAATTCAACACTGGCAAGATTGTTTGAGAACTAATTCCAATCAAGTGAGGAGAGGAAGGCTGGCTTTGTGGCAGTAGGGAACTGAAAGTTTGGGCTGGAGTTTGGTGCAGATGGCGTCAATGTGTGTTGAGAATCAAGGTGGCTGCCCAACTAGACACCCAGATATTTGAAGGTGAAGATCCTCTCGGTGGTGAGCCATCCTGGTGGCGATTATGAGGGGCGGGGACCGCCATGGGCAGGAGAGGCTAACTTCTGCCTGGCACCATAGAACATGGTTATTGTCTTTTTAACATTTAGCTTTAATTCATTTGATTTGAACTAAGACTATACATTGTCGAAATTGATCTAAGGGTGGGGATAACACTGTCATAAGATGGACGGAGGCATAGATGACAGTGTCATCTGTGTACATGTGAATGTTTGAGGAGTGACAGACTGAGGGAGGATCATTTACAAAAAGAGAAAAAAATGGGGCCAAGGATAGAGCCATGATGGACCCCAGATAGGATGTGGAGGGGAGAGGAGAGTGCATCTTCTGTTTGGACTGACTGTTGTCTATTGTTGAGGTAGGAGCGTAACTAGTCAACTGCAGGTTTCACAAAACTGAACGAGGTTAGTTTTTGAAGAAGGAGTGGGTGGGTTACAGAATCAAGCACTTTAGCCAAATCAATAAAGACTGCAGCAGTGATTTGGCTTTGATCCATCGTGGAGAGCAGGGCCAGATTCAAGGATATGGGGGCCCTACTCCAAGCCATACTTTGTGGGCCCCCTCTATATCAAGAAATGTTCAATCTCCAGGGCCGGGAGGCCCCTGTTGGCCTTGAGGCCCTAAGCCATGGCTCAATTGGCATAATGGTTCATCTGGCCCCGGCAGAGAAGATGGAGTATGTGACATGCAACAGGGAAGTGATAGTGGAGTGTTGTTTTCAGAAATTTGATTGTACAGGTGAGAGGTAGTTATTAGAGGAGAGAAAGTCAGAGAGTTTTGTGACAGTGAGAGATTCCTGGACTTTGGCACGGGAGGGGAGGAGTGAGATAGGCCTATAATTTCCTGAGGATGAGGGATCACCGCCCTTGTTCAGGGGTAGGACTTTGTCCAGGTTCCAGGCTTTGGGAACAGTAGCTGAGGTGAAGGAGAGGTTTAGTATTGAGTCAGAGGAGTGGCAATTGCAGGTGCTGATATGTGGAGCAGTCTAGTATGAAGACCATCAGGGCTTGTTTTTGTGGAGTTGAGGGACTTGAGCATGGAGTAAACTTCAAGAGAAGTCAAAGCAGGGAAGAAGAAGCTTGGGGGGCAGGATGACCGAGAGACGAGTCAGGTGAAGGAGGGCTGGAGGAAAAGTTAGGTGGGGGGGGGGTAGTTGGGCAGGCCACAGGAGATAAAGAACTTGTTGAGCATGTCAGCTACAGTGGTTGGATCAGATACCAGGGAGTCGTCAGGTTTAAGGACTGGGCATGCTTGATGGGGAGGTGGATCCAGGGGGGAGTGGATCACCTTCCAGAAAGAAGCTGGGGAGTTTTGGCTCTGCTCTAATTGGGACTTGAAACAGGAGACCTTAGACAGGCGAATCACCTTAGTACACTTGCTTTTGACTTGTTTGTATGCCAGGAGGTCTTAGGGTGTGGGATGTTTTGTAGAGTCTATAGGCCTTGTCTCTAGCACGATACATGGCAATCTGACTTGAGGAGATCCAGGTGTGGTGGTAGCATTTCACCCTGATTTTTCTAAGGGTGCATGATAATTCCAGATGAGATTAAAGATGCGTAGCAAGTGGATATGGCAAGGTCGACATCCAGAGCACTAAAACAGGTTATATCCAGATGGGATGCTGAGTGGCTGTGGCCACCACAGGTCTTCTGCTTGTGCCTTTCCAATATCAGTTACAGTCCAACTGAGAATTTTAACTTTCCTGGTCTGGACGGTGACGTCATGGCAGCGTTAACAGCCTGAGAGCTGAGCTCCCTCCCGCTAGAACTGCAATTCTCTTAAACTACAGAAAAACAGCAAATAAATCCACAAAATGCTGCCTGGAAGTGTTAAACATGATAAAGGAGACAAGGAGCTTATCAAAGGAGCAGCCAAGAGGACAGATGGGACTGGTTGCTAGAGAACCAATGGGCCCGAGCAGGAGCTCCTCTATAACAAGCCAACATGGCTCAGGCTATGATACGGAAGGTGAAACGGAGATCTTGTCACGCTCCCATTTTGAACAATTGCTACAAGAGATTCAAGACTCCCTGTCAGAGAATAAAAGGGAGTTTTCAAAACTAAATGAGAAGCTGAGTAAGATGAAGCAGCATATAGAGGGGGCAAAGGAGAGAATTGCACAAGTTGAGATGGCCGGAGATACTCTGGCGCAAGCAGTGGGCTCCCTAGTCCATCACACCCTAGCCTTACAAGCGAAGTGTACTGATCTGGAGGCAAGATCCAGGAGAGATAATCTCCGACTGTATGGGTTGGCTGAGGGTGCTGAGATTCAACCAATGGCACTGTTTATTGAAGACCTGTTAAGGGATGTGCTAGAGCTACCAGGAGATTACCAGATGAGGGTGGAGAGGGCACACAGATCCCTGATACCAAAGCCTACGGAGACATCCGCTAGACCCCGTTCTATTATAATTAAGTTTGCAAGCTTTCGTGTGTAGGAGGGTATACTTAAAAGGGCATGGCAAAAGAAAGAACTTAAGTATTTGGACTCTCGCCTTACATTAGATCAGGACTATCCCCCGAAATTCAACAGGCCAGACAACGATGGTGCCTTACTTTAAGTTGCGGCAGACAGCTTCAACTCCGCTTTCAAACACCCGTGCTCAACGCTTTCAGAGTTTTTTAGGTGGATGGTCCAAAGTATACAATACAGTGGAAGAGTTAAACAAGGCTTTGAGGGAAAAAGGAATCCAGATACCCCACCAAGAGCAGGAGCACACTAAACGGAAGCAGATGGAACCGATGGAGTGGCACTCAGTTGTAGGAGGGAAGAGGAAGGCTGGGACATCTCTGGAAGCAGCACGGTGATTGCTGAAGAAGCTGGTTGGAGGAGAACTTTTAAACAGGGGGAATCTAGTCCACACAGATCCACCAGCAGCTTTTAAAGGCTGAAACATAAGTATGGACAGGATTTTCTATTTTTTGTATCGATTATGCTCCCTGCTTTGCAGGGAAACTACGCGTTGAAGACACTAGAAGTTAAAGGGAACTGAACTGTATGCGAGGCCTAGGTGGGATTTGGGAAACAGTGGGTGGGCCTCTGAAAATAAATAAAGGATGATGGACTTGAGACTGAACTGATTAATACTAAGCCAGATTATCTCTGTATGTTCATTTGGGCTCTACTTTATTTATTAATAGATGGCTCGGCCACTACCGGGTATTTCAATCATCCGAGGTTCTCAAATGACCGTGGGGCTTCCAGGTCACAGCAACATGGACCATTGAGGTTGAGGATTGAAAATTGGGGCTATATATGATTTCAGATGGCATATATATGGAAGAACTTTGCTGTGATCAGAACTTGGTATTAACTGGAGGTGCGGTTCGGGAGAAAGCTCTTAATAATTAGATTCTGTTGGGTGGAAGGACACTGCTGTGACATTTACTTTAATAACAAACAGGGGCCTAGATAGTTATAAGACCCAGAGGGGTCTCCATTCATTTGGGGCATTTCTAGTCCTCCTCAGCTCCATTCCCAATGGAAAGTCTGGGGAAAGGAGAAGAGAGATCTGCATTATCAGATTTCCTAACTTGGAAGACTAATACAGTATAATTTGTATAATAGTTATTCTTAGTGCCCTGTTGGCAATGGTTAATTGGCTTTTGAAGGGTCTCACAGAAAGGGAATACATTCGTGGTATGATGATGCTGGCTGGGGAGGCAGTAATGAAACTGGTCTTGAAGGTGATACGAAAGTATAACAATGGGTAGAGATAGGAAATTTTGTTCCTATAATGTCCACGGGTTGTCCAGCCCAGTGAAGAGGGCAAAAGTGCTCAGCTTTCTGAGGAAAAAGGCTGTAGATTTTACATTTTACAGGAGACTCATTTGTCTCCACAAGAACATGTGAATGTGAAGTTGGGTTCCATGGGATTTGGTTATAGTGCCCACTGACTTAATATAAGAGCGGACGTGGGAGGGGTGGCAATTTTGATCCCCAAGGGTACCCCATATGTAAAGACGGGAGAGTTGGCGGACAGAGAGGGGAGATATGTACTTATGAGGGGCACTTTTCTAGGTAAGCCACTAACCCTTGCTTCGGTGTATTTTCCACCTGGCTCACAGACAGCAACATATCTAAACTTCTTGACCATCTTACAGGAGTGGGCACAGGGAGAGGTAATTTGGAGAGGGGACTTAAATTTAATTTTCAATCCGGCATTGGACTCTACTTCACAAACACAAAAAAAAGAGCAAAGCATAGCCAAAAAAGTGAAGAGGTTGGTATCTGAACTGGGGTATATGGATATCTGGCGCCACCTAGAGGGGAAAAAGAAGGAATACACATTTTACTCAAAGGGTATACCAAGTATATACAAGACTGGATTACTTGATGGTTCCCAAGGAAATGGTTGGTCGGGTCTGGGAGGTCTTGGTGGGGAATTCTTGCTCTCTGATCATGCCCCAATTTTATGTCAGTTTCATTTGGGGAGTTTAGAAGGTCCACTTTTTGGAGGTTGAACCTGTCATTGTTGCAGGATAAGGAGGTGGTGGAATCCATCGCCTGAACTCTGAACAGACACAGGTGGAAAATGATCTCCCAGTGACCTCCCAGCTGTGTTATGGGATACTATAAAGGCAGTTATAAAGGGAGATTTTATAAAATGGTCAAACAAAGGAAAAGGGAAAGAGGCTAAGAAGGCTGAGCTAATATCACAAATAGTACAGTGTGAGGCCCAGCAGAAGATTAAAATAGACAAAGACAGGACCAAAACATTGAAACAACTTAAGGCTAAATTAATGAATATTTTTGATTATGGGGTTGAGCAGAAGCTTCTGTTTCTTAAACAGAAATATAATGAAGGAGGACCCAGCTCTTTGAGATTGCTGGCAGCTAGACTCAGGGTACAGAGGAGCAAGGCCACCATACAGGCAATACAGCATCCCTTGGACAACCGCCTGGTTAAGGAAACTGATTCCATTGTGGAATTGTTTAGGCTTATTATTCCAACCTTTACAAGGCAGTTCAGCCATCGCGTGCTCAGATCAAAGAATTCTTAGGGAAGTTAGATCTCCTTCAGTCTCTGAGGACAGGCGATTTGGTTGAGTAGACAGATTGAAGATGGGGTGGTGCTTAGGGCTATTAAGAACCTCAAGACCCTCAAGTGTCCGGGGACTGATGGATTGCCTGGGGAGTTTTATAAATAATTTGTGGGAAGGTCTCCTCCGTGGGAAATTATTTCGGTTCTTACAGGGAGAAGAGAGTGAGATCCCTCCTGGTCCCAGGCAATAATCTCAGTGATACCTAAGCCTGGCAAAGACCCTGTACTGTGTTCCTCCTACATCCCATTTCAATTTTAAATATTGACTACAAATTAATTACTTCGATTTTGACTAAGAGACTACAAACATTGGTACCCCAGATAATTGGCCTTGAACAAACAGGTTTTATTCCGGGCGACAGGCCCAGGATAATTTGAGACAACATCCCTTCTAATTGATCACATAGTTAGTTCCAAAATATCGGCTTTATTGGTTAGCATTAATGCAGAAAAGCCTCTCGATAAAGTGTCCTGGAGGTTCCTGGAGAGGTCCTTGCTTCCTTTGGGTTGGGAGGGCTTCCAGACCCTGATAGCCAAGATCTACAAATCCCTCAGCATACATTATTGTGAATGGTCATCATACTGGGGGTTCTGTTTGGGAGGATGAGACAGGGTGCCTCTGTCTCCCTCCTCTTCGCTGTCACACTGAACCCTTGGCTCAGAGCATTAGGAAGGATGAGGAGATCAGGGGGTAGAATTGGTGGGCTGTCAGTATAGGGTATCTCTTCACACAGATGACGTTCTCCTTTATCTGGAGGACCCGGACACATCCCTTAGAAGGGTAATGGATAGGTTGGATCAGTTTTCTGAGATAGCAGGCTATTCGCTGAACACTACTAAAACAGAGGTCTTGAGGTTTAGATATGCACCCCCAGGAAATTAAGGAAGCCTATCCTATGAGATGGGATCTTACCCAAATGAAATATTTGGGGATCATTATTAGCAACTCCCTGCACAACTAAAAACCCTGAATTTCTCTCTATGGTGCAGCAGTTAAAATGATTTCAAAAGATGAGGTTTACTGCCTCTTTCACTTCATAGTAGGGTGATGGCTGTAAAGATGAATGTCTTGCCAAGATTTTTGTATTTGTTTCAAGGCACCACCTGTTTGGTGACCAGAAAAGATTTGGAAACATGGCAGAGAATGTTAATGAATTTCATTTGGGCAAATAGAAGACCAAGAGTAAGGCAACACACTATATTTCTTCCAAAGGAGGAGGGGGGATTGGGGGTTCCATGGCTTGAGGGTCACTAGGAAGCCACACACCTGAGAATAGTTCTGTTGTGGGAGCACACCATATAGGGCTATATGGAAGGAGATAGAGTTGGCTGCATGTCCTCCCCCTTGCCAGCAGTACTGTTCCATCCTGTGGACCTCATAACAGCACGAGAGGAGATATGTTCCACAACTCATACAACATGGGAGGTGGAGGAGAGGTACTGGAAGGAAAGGAAACATGGAGGTCATTGGAGATATGGCTGGTGGGTGATAGATCCCTCATTTGGCCCAGCACAATGGGACACCTGGTTTTTGGAAAGAGCTCGAAGAGGGTTTGGGCACCATGGCAGATATTAGAAGGGGGATTACTATCCTTTGAGGTAGCACAGACAGTTTTTGGTCTCTCCCAGAGATAGAATGCACTACTGCCAAATTGTTAGCTTTGTTAGTAAAAACTTAAGCTGGAGCATAGAACAGGTTTTAGGTGACTGTGGAATATATCTTTGAGGACATTTGGAAAGCTGAACAGTCCAAAGGGTCATCTCCCAACTATATAAGAGGAATATTAAACACATTAAAGTAGGTACTAACTATATTAAAATGGCTTGGGAACAAGAAATTGCCCTATCTATCCCTAAGGACATGGGAAAAGACTTGGGGTAATATTTGAGGATTTCCTCCTCCCCACCGGAAGGAGTTTATGTGGAAAGTAAGGGTTAGATATTTTAGGGTAGCAGTGGTGGTCTCTAGACAACATAGGGGTCCTCCCAGAGTGTTGGAGGAAGTGTGGAGTGGACAGAGCAACCCACGAACACATCTTTGGTTTTGCCCACTATCACTCCATTTTGGTCAATACTGACCACCTTGTTTAAGCAGATCTTCCAGATTCAAGGACAACTGGTCCCGCAAAGTCTCATATTGGGAGAATTTCCCACAGAAATTAAAGGGAGGGATGCGCTTCTCCAGAATGCCTGTTGCCAGGGGCCGCACTGCCGCATGCTCGCCGAGGAAGGGAACCAGGAGCTCGGCCGCTCACTGGTACCTTGTACCGCCAAAGGTGCTAAAGCCGTAAGGTACGTTCCACCGATTTCCTCCCACTGGCTCTCTCCAGTTGGGGTTGGGGACTCTAGCTGGTTCCACCATTCATTGAAAGCGGCTGTTTTCACCTTAATTTTTGGATTTCTGGACCTCCTAAATGACCCCGGGACTGTGAACGCCGTCTCCGCAGCTAAGAGATACAGCTCCCTCAGTGAACACTCGTCCCACTAGCGCTCACGCTGGCTCCCCACCTCACCCACCCTGGTTGACCTTTAGCTATATAGGCTCCGTTGGTCAATGACTAAGTGTCCACTTTCCATTGAATCCTATATTCTACTACCACTGGGGCAGTTAGTCCCTTTCTCCAGTGGATTGCACTTCTTCCCATTATAACTACACGGTCGGAACTCAGCCCCTTGCTGTATCCTAAGCCCGCTTCTCCCACACCACCTTCCAGAATGACTCTCCATCGCTGAATACTTGTACCCAAATCTGTCACTGTCCTCACGTGGCTTTTCAAATAGACTCTCGCCTGCCTCCACTGCTCCTTCTTAAACTCTGCTATTTCCTCTAACAATACTATCATGCTCCTCCTCCATAAGAGTCCCTCGTGCTTGTCTGTTAGTCATAGGACTGACCCTTTGCTCTGCCTGCTTTTCCTGTTTGGACTAAACAGTATCTCTGTCTCTACCTCATGACCAACAACAAGACGTATCATCACTCCAGTGATTTTAGTTTCTCCAACCTACTCCTCTCATACCACCACCCAAATCCTGCCTTTCACTACTTTCTTCAAAAAAAGGATGCACATACCTGTTACTCATGAGTTATTCGACACAAAGGAAAAAACAGAAAACATATAACTCTCTCCTCATGGCACAGCTTGAATTCCTAGCTCAGCAGCTACTACTGCTGGCTGGTGATGTTGAACCTAACCCAGGCCCTCACCAAAGCAGCACCCCGATAACCCCCTTTACCAAACCGAACAAAGGCCTTCTAATTGCTCACATGAATATCAGAAGTCTTCTAGGTCACTTAACTGAGCTTGAGGCCTGGACACAAATAGTTGGTCCTGACATCCTATGCCTCACTAAAACATGGCTAAACCCCGTATCCTGGAAGCCCAATGTACCCTGCCTGGATATGCTATTATCCAACAGGATAGAACTGGTTCTAAGTGGGGTGGGGGCATTGCCATCTACTACAAAAAACACCTTATGCTAAAAGCTGCCCCTACCCCTAGTCCCCAACTGCTCTGTGAATCACTGCATGTAACACTGTCCCTAGGTGCGAAGTATCTGCACATAATATGTCTATACAATCCACCCACTGGTGGATTGGAAAGTCTCCAAAAACTACTACAACATTTATCACAAGTCGTTAACATGAATGAGACCATCTTGCTAGGAGATGTTAATCTAAACTGGCTGGGCCCAAATCATAGCATTCTGGCATCACTAGTTCAAAGGCACAACTACCACCAGTTAAAAACTGAGAATACGAGAATGACCAACTCCCTATCAGGGACACTGTTAGACTGGATCCTCACAAATAGACCAGACCATGTAATTAAGGCATCTGTTCTGGCTGACACTATAACTGACCACACACCCACGATCTGCCACTGGTGCTCCTGTCCACCACCCACTCCTCGGTCCCGCCGTCACCTTTACTAACTTTGCACAACTGGATCTACATGCCTTTCTCCTTGACATAGCCAACACGGACTGGACTGAAATCTACCTAGCAACAAGTGCTGAGGATGCCCTAGATGTGTTCCTGACCAGGTATGGTGAAGTACAAAATCGGCATGTACCTAAAGTAAAGAGAAGGATCACAGGTCAACAAACGCATGGCTAAATAAAGAACTACTCCACCAACTCAAAACCCGGATAAACTCTGGAAGCAGTTCAAGACTACTGGCCTACCTAGGGATCACCTAATCTACAAACAGCATAGAAGCGTCTGCAAAAACAAATCAGGCTCGAAAATCAAATACTACCAGAATCTGTTAACCAGCTCTGCAAATGATCACGCAAATTCTGGGGTCACATCAAAACCTTCCTGGGCACCCCTCAATCAGTCACCCCTCTGAAATGATTCTTTAAGGTATCCACTGCAATGACTCCTTACCATAGCAAGCGCTTCAATCAGCAGTTCTCGGACCTATCTCCCTATACGTCCACCCTAACAACGGCACCTGCTGCCCCTCAGCCACTCTCTACCAAAGAGAAAGTCAATATTTCGGCAAATGACCCTGTATAAACAGCAACAAAAACTTTTTATTTCAAAGCTGTGTCTAGAAAACAAGTTTTTAAACTCTTAAACACCATATCCGACAACACCAGCCCAGGCTCCGACTCACTGGAACCCCGACTGCTGAAAGCTGCTGCCCATCTCATCTCCTATCAATTAGCCAGGATCTTCACACTGTCCCTCTCCACTGGCACAGTCCCAGGGATATGGAAGGCTGCTAGAATCACCCCCATTTTCAAAAAAGGAAACAAAAACGAAATATCTAACTACAGACCCATTGCCATTCTCTTGGTCCTCAGCAAAATCTTAGAAAAAATAGTAGCCACCCAGGCCACCGAATTCCTTGAATCTTCAAACTTACTCTGTGAAGCACAACATGGTTTCAGGAAACATCACAGCACCACAACGGCGTTAGCAAAGTTTACCTCTGATACTCTTACAAACATGGATGAAGGTCATCTTACTGGGGCTGTGTTCATCGACTCACCAAGGCCTTCGACCTTGTGGATCACCCTCTACTACTGACTACCCTTAAAAATCTTGGCTCTTATCTCCTGTAATGAACTGGTTCAGAAGCTACCTAACTAACAGGACACAAGCTGTCAAACTCAACTCTGCTATCTCTGACAGCACCACTATCAATATTGGAGTACCGCAGGGCTCAATACTAGGCCCTCTCCTTTTCTCACTGTTCATAAATAATCTTCCCAGCAGTATAGCATCTGGTGCCTTGCTTCTCTATGCAGATGGCCTGGTCATCTATGCTCATTCAGGTAGTATTGACCATCTAAATGCCACTCTAACATCTGCCTTCCACTCTGCTCAACACTGGCTAAGCACTCATCGCCTCATCCTTAACGCCAGCAAAACAAAAGCCATGCTACTGGGTACTACCCATAAACTTAGATCCTGCACATCTCCCCTAAATGTACTCAACCTTGATGGAACCCCTCTCAAAGTTGTTAGTATGTTCCGCTATCTGGGCATACTGCTTGACCAAACGCTTGACCAAACCTTGACCTCAACCTGCACATCCAAGAAACCTGCAAACTGTTAACTGCAAACTGGGGGCTGCCTACAGAACTAACTACATGCTCACACCCACTGCCAAACTGGCCATTGCCAGGGAATCCTCCTGCCAACTCTAACCTACTGCACCCCATCCTAACCATGGTGCACAAAACAACACTGCAAAAGGGATATCACCTACAACAATGTTTGCTGATATGCATCAAAGGCCCCTGCCTCAAGCATCACTGCCAACTTTACAAAGACCTAGGCTGGCTTTCCCCCTTTGCCACCAGACTGTACTACCTATGCTGCCTTTCTGACTCCATCATCAGAGTAGTTAGACCTGCTTCACTATCGGAACTGTTCCAGCCTATTATCCCTTCACGTGAGCTGAGATCGTCTGACAAGTCTCTCCTAAAAGTTCCCCTCTGCCACACCTCTAAGGGCTCAGGTGCATTTGGGCATGCTGTCCCACAAGCGTGGAACTTACTACCACTTGACCTAAGACAAGCTTCCTCACACTACACTTTCAAGCAAAGACTACGGAATCACCTTACTTCTATGGACCAATGTGCCTGTTATGATCCTACCTGAAGCTTTTCTTCATGCCCACCTTGCTAAACCTCCTCCTGTCTATGTTTCACCTCTTTATCCCTTGAATATGCCTAATGTCTATATTCCCCCAATTTGCCTTACATATCAGTTGACTACTTGCAATTTTATTATGGAAACTAGAATCTTATATGGCTTAACTGTCTTGCCTTCCTAATGCCTATGTGTATGACAAATGCCTCTAGTCACTTTACTGTTTTTGCCTTTGTGCATGACAAATGCCAATCACCTTACTGTTTTGTGCCTGTTTCTCAACTTGCTGTTTGCACTAATCTTTGATGTACTTTTTTGTAATAGGTACTGGTTCTTCCTAACTCTCTTAACCTCATCTTTCTCCCTCCCCCCACACACACACCGACTAGACCAGATATACTATCTGGCTTTCAGTTCCACGACACCGGATCTCTGCCGCACCTTTTCACGCTAAAGCCGCCTATTGCTGTATTTTCACCTCAGAGACCGAGTCCCTCACTTGCCCAGCCGAATACGGTTCCATGAGCCCGGACGCAGATTGGAGCAATCCATCGCTCTTGCCGTAATTTTTCCGCTTTTACCTGTCCTGTTTCCACGACTTGTTTTTTCTGCCGCCGTGCTATAAACCATGCTTCCTAGCCACCTGTATACCTCCCCCCATCGTCGACCTCCTCGCTGGTTTCCTTACCATTAGAAAGAACCCATTAGGCTGGGTACACCTCGCACGTCCAGGTCGCCAACACTGTCTAGCTAGGACACCTGCCAGCCCGGCCACAGCCCCCTACCTCCAACCGACTCACGGTTCCACGAGTCTGGTCACTGCCCCCTGCTTTGTCCCGCTAAAGCCATAATCTGGCTCGCTATTGCCAAACTCTAGCACAGCTCCCACAGTAGCTTTACCCCCATGCCTGGTCCCAAGAACCAGTGGCCTGGACACTTTTTCCCCTGCCTTTCCGCTACTGCCGGCTAGCCTCTTACCGTCTTCTACCCTGTCCCCCCCCCACCCATTTCTCAAACCAGGAATCAGTTCCATGAGCCCAGTTACAGACTCTTGCCTCCCACTGCTAAAGCCATAACTTTCGCTCATCCCACCCTACCGTTTGCCTGCCACCTCGCCTGCCCGACCACTCTCCCTCTAACAATCTCTGATACCGTGTGCCCCTTTCCCCCTACAGCTCAATTAGTTGGCAGGGCTTCCCTTGGTCTCCGGCCCCGCCACCTCCCAACAAACCTAGCTGTGCACTTACCCTTCCCTTCTCACATCCCCCTTGTTAGTTTCTCCAATTGTCAAGTCTATCCTTTCACCAGTACCCTCTGTTTGCACTACCTACTTGTAATAATTGTCTACTTGCATCAATATACCTTTCCATGTACTGTATAACTTGCACTGTACTACTTGTATTGTAATTGTACCTCCTGGTGTGCCTGAAAATAGTCACTTGCTGGCTAGTGCATCTACCTGGTTAGCAAAACTAACTAAATAAATAAATAAAATATTTATAGCAAATTTTAATAGTAGCAGCTTTAAAGTCTATAACAAAGGCGATGGTTGCAGCCTTTTCCCCAATAAAGGAAGATTGGTTGGGAATGGTGGGGCAAGTTCAGAGGATGGAGGAATTAACATTTAAGATTCAGAGGAGAACTGCAGTCTCTGTGAATTGCTGGACCCATTGGACTATTTGGGTAGGGTAGGATACAGCTTTAATCTCATTGAGAACAAACTGGCTCTCTTAACGCAGGGCCAGGTTCACCCTTGTTTTTCTCCCCCCATTTTTTATTTGTATCTTTTTATCCCTTTAATCCCAGAGGACTTAGATGGGTTGGGGGGTGGGTCCTCACAAGGTCGGGCAAAGCTGAGAGGCCCAGGTTGTGGGGGTAGCCTTCAGCTCCTAATAAATAACATGGTAATGGTGCAAAGTACCTCCAGCTAGCTTCTGGGTTGGATGGCCAGGAGAATTACCAGAACTTTCCCACATTAGAAAAGGGTATATGAATGAAGGGAGTTTTGTAGAGACGTGAGACCCTATGTATGTATGTATACATGCAGTATGTTTATTATATTTTGTTTGTTATATCTATCTTCCTATGATTATAGCTACTTGCCTAATAAGGGAAATAGCTATGGCTATAAAAAGCTGTAAAGATGGATATGATAAATCTCAGGTGGCTGAAAGCAAGAGGATATATACTGTTATCTGGAGTACTGTATATGGATGTAATAAGCAACTTCAGCTGTAAAGTAAAATGTAAGAACTAAACCAATAAACGAAGTATAAAAAAAAAAATAAATAACTTTCCTGGCCTATCTATCAAACAAGAGAATATGGGACAGGGGAAGAACCCTGATAGTTACTCATAGTTCAGCTGCTTTCTGTCTTGCTGATGTCTCTTCAGGACTGGCTTCATGGAGACCAACCCTCCTGTGCCTTGCACCATCGTGGTGTAGCTCTGCAGTTCTGGAAGTATTAAGTCTTGTATGCCTTCACCCACAAAAGGCTGTCTTGTCAATCTGTGACTTTAAGGCCTTTCGATTGTTTCACTTCTCAGGCCTTTCAATTACATTGCCTCTCAGGCATTTCACCAATGTCACTGATGTAGAAGTACCTCAGGGTTTAGCTGCATAGCAGAGTCTCAGTCACTGATCCCCTGTTACGGCAAGATCACTCTCCCAGGAATGAGACAGCATCACCCAGTGTGAGTGCGAGGTGATGTAAACACATCGCAGCAGCTGCAGACAGGGTAAATCTGCAGGTGGGATTTATCTCTGTCCTGCTGGGATTTAGATGAAATCAAGTCTCAGTTCAGGTAAAAGACACAGAAATCTGAAACATTTGGGTTGGACTGGTGTAGCTTCTGAAGGGGGAGGTATAATGATCTAGACCCCCTATCTGATCTATACTTGCCATTTTACTATATTTAAATACATTTAGGGAGTACATTTCAAAAGGGCAACACAAATTAAAATAGTAAAAACCGATTGTTTAATTTTTTTTAAATGTCAGGTTTTACTGCCTGCTTGCCGATGCAGTGGTTTGATTTCTGCTTGCGATGCCGACAACTCAGGTTCAGGAATGAACCCTGGTGTCAGAGGACCAGCCAGAATGAGATGGCTCGAGTGTCCCATGATAGCTTGCCACTTCCCAAGGGGAGGGCGGGTGCACAACCCGGTGTTTACTGACCTCTTGCGGAGGCCAGAGACATGGCAGTACGTCATATCCCATCGAGTAGGGAGTATGAAGGACGCCGGCTCTTGCCTTGATGTCCCAGACATTGTGCTTCCAAGGGGGAAACCAGGATATGGTTCCCTGGCTGACCAGATAATGGTTGCTGGTCACCTGCCACCACAAAGCCCTTGACAAGCCTGGTCCACCCCAGCAGCACCCAGGCCAATGAGTTGTGCTAGCCGGCCCCAACAGTGCCCTTCCCCTCAGAGGAGGAGGGCCCACCTGTTGAAGGGTTACATTGGGTTACCCGGTGGGGCTGACATGTGGGGTGGTGGCTGGCAGTGGGGGTGGGGGTGGGGGTAGAGTGCTGGCGGGGGTCCTAGGTGACCCAAAGGAGTGGGAAGTGAATAGCTGATCCTTATTAAGCATCAAGGTTTGGGAAAGTGATCTGTGCAGCTCTTATAGGACCCCTTTTAAAAAGAGATGCAAACATAGAAGCTGAACTGCTAAAGAAGTGACTGAAACTCCTTCTGCAAATAGACTGCATTATGGGTTTCCACAAGTTTTTCCCTATTTGAATTATGGGTCATTTCACCACTTCTGTAATTTCCTCTACATCTTTTGCCCAACCCTTTTATATCCTTTTCTTCATCTTACTTTAGTTTTAGCCTCTCGGGTTGCTCTCAGCCTCGGCTGCCATCGCTTCTGCATCTGTACAGGCAGTTTGACATCCTTTAGTTCCACCCGCTCAACCTGGATACCCCACTCCTCAGTGGCTTCATCCAATGTTGCCTGTTCAGAATAAAAATTATGAATTCTTATTATATACCTCTGAAAGTTCATCCTATAACTCCGAAGTAATACAAAATTAAAAGAACACACTGACTGAGATGAGTAGCTGTATGACAAATTAAACCACTGGCATACACCTGTGGAGACAAAAATAAGATAAAAAGTTCTATCTTATATCCAACTTACAAGAAAAACAGTTACCTTGTGAGTTTGGTATGGTATGTCATGGATGAAATCTGGTCCTGTTGAGTACATAACATATAGGAAAGTGGATGGTCAACTATGCACAACCAGTGTGTTGTGCCACCGAGGGGTTTTGATTCCTGGTTACCTCGAGGGCAAAGCTCGAGAGGCCCATGGGAATCAGATTCCCGAGCTGGCACAACACACTGTTTGTGCATAGAGTTGCACATCCGTTATTCTATATAGTGTATGGGCACCCATGCCTATTTCCAACATTGTATTTTGTTTCAGTGAACTGGTGGTTGGGTGGGGCACTTGAGGGTTGGTGGTAGGTTCAAATTACTGACACAATGTACTGCAGATGTTTCTGCAGGTTGAAGATTAAAAACAACAACTATGTGGCAGCATTCCAACTTGTTCTGCTACTGAAGTAGTGACATTGCTACTGCAGCAGAACAACATAATGATGTCACTACTGCAGTAGAACAAGCATATTCCAGGCATAGAATTCCATGTATAACAGCAGTCCACCGTACACTATAATGGAATACTAAACCAATCAGACAGAAGCATTCACAATGCTGATGACATTCCAATTCCCTGTGCAGCACTGATGCCAAGCTGTTAAAAAGAAAAAAAAAACTGTTAAAATGACACTATCAACCTGTTTTACATCATATTATTTCTAGTTGTTTAGTAGAACTGAAATGCATGCTAATGTATATTTATAACAACCTTGTTTTGTTTACAATCCTGGATCTGTTCTTACTGCATACTTCCTGAGCATTAGAAACACACCAAAACAGTGCAGTCACTCGTGAGGCAGTAGCCTCCTAAACTCCCACTGCATCATGAGGGGCTAGACAGTGTTGTGGGTGTTCCCAAGTCCAGGAAAGATACAGCTGGAGCTGATCAAGGAATGTAAACAAACCTTTGTTTGGTGGTAACAGCAGTATGGTGGGCAGTCTGTTTTTCACTTTTTTAAAGAAAAAAAGAGACTCAAACTAATAGCTATATCAACAATCTTTACAGAATGTTAGCAATAATACAAATGTGTTTTTAAAACTAGGGACATACTGAGACCTAAGGGGGTTGTCAGTGTCCCTTTAAATCATCATACAAACTGCGTTTTTAAAAGTCATAACTAGTAAACTGATGTTGCATAAATTGCAAATATACCAAGGTCTTAGTGAAAATACACAGTTTATAATCACTTGTGCAGGGTTCTTAATCTATTGTCTGTCCACACATGGATTTCCTAAATATGTTCACAATTGGTTCTTCTTTGAGTTATCTTTTTGCTTAGAGTCAGTTTCTTTGCTGCACATTTTATTTCTTAACCCTGCTTGGTGCCCTTAGGGTGTTACCCAGGGCTCTAGTTTAGTTTGTATAGTTTCCTTATTTATAAATCTATTACAGTGGAGACTACATATAAGAATACTAGATGTAAGAACATCTAGGCTGGGATATTCAGAAGGGTTGCTTTGGCCAATATTAAAAAGGAATGTGCCTGGCACAAATAACTGAGTAAAAGAACTAAGGGTAGAACTAGTGACACCACCGACTACCCGATTTAACAAATCATGGGAGGATGGGGTGGTACCCGAGGACTGGAGGAGGGCAGATGTGATTCCCCTTCACAAAAGTGGGAGCAAGGCAGAAGCAGGAAACTACAGACCTGTTAGTTTAACCTCAGTGGTAGGGAAAATGATGGAATCACTTCTGAAGGAAAGAATTGTTAAATATCTAGAGGCCAGAGGGGCACAGGACCCAAGGCAGCATGGATTCACAGCGGGAAGGTCATGACAGACAAATCTGATAGATTTCTTTGACTGGGTGACCAAAGTAGTAGATCAGGGAGGGGCTGTGGACATGGCCTACCTAGACTTTAGCAAGGCATTTGACACAGTCCCACACAAAAGAATATACAAGTTAGCCAGCCTGGGAGTGGGTCCCAAGATGACAGCCTGGGTAAAGAATTGGCTGGAGAATAGAACACAGAGTAATAGTAAATGGAGTCCATCTGAAAAAGAGGGTTAGTAGGGGGCACGCAGGGTTCAGTATTAGATCAGTCCTCTTCAATGTCTTTATAAGTGACATTGCAGAGGGACTGGAAGGAAAAGTATGTCTCTTTGCAGATGACACAAAGATCTGCAACAGAGTTGATGCACAGGGTGGGGTGGAAAGGATGAGAAGGGACTTGGCAAGGTTAGAGGAATGGTCAAATGTATGGCAGCTTAGATTCAATGCTAAGAAATGCAAGGTAATGCACCTGGGAAACAAAAACCCAGGGGAAGAGTACACAATGGGGGGTGAGATACTAACAACAACAAAAATGGAAAGGGACCTGGGCGTAGTCATATCAGATGACCTAAAGGTGGGCAAGCAATGTGAGAGGGCAGCAAGGAGGGCTGGGGGGATACTGGGATGCATCGGGAGAGGCATTACCAGTAGAAAACAGGAAGTTATTATCCCTCTGTACAGACAGCTGGTGAGACCCCATCTGGAGTACTGGGTGCAGTTCTGGAGACCCAATCTCTGCAAAGACATAGACAGGATGGAAGCTGTCCAGAGGAGGGCAACTAAAATGGTGCAGGGTCTGCACCGGAAGACATATGAAGAGAGACTTAAGGAGCTTAATATGTATAGCCTCGAGGAAAGGAGGGAGAGGGGGGACATGATAGAAACTTTCAAGTACCTCAAGGGAATCAACAAAGTCCAAGAGGGTAGCATCTTTCAAAAAAAGAGGTGTGCAAGAACAAGGGGGCACAATTTGAAGATAGAAGGGGAGCGGCTCAGAGGTAATTTAAGGAAGTATTTTTTCACAGAGAGGGTGGTGGATGTATGGAACGGCCTTCCAGAGGAGGTTGTGGAGTCACAAACAGTGGTGGAATTCAAGCATGCATGGGACAGTCATAAGGCAATTCTAGGGGGTGGGGGTAGGAAGAAGTAGGCTGCTGGTTAACTAGGATCTGCAGCTTATCCATCAGGTAGGGAAATGAGCAGACTGGGTGGGCCAAGCGGTCCTTATCTTCCGTCAAATTCTATGTTTCTATGTTTAAATCCCGATACGCCGGAGTGCATCAGTAATGTATGCGGCGCAAGTGGGGGGGGGTCTGCCCACGCATGCTCTGCACATCCCGATATTCAGCCCGGGATGTGCTGAGCCCATGCAGGCACAACCCCTACTTGCGCTGCACACAGGTGATCCCCAATAAAAAGGAGCAACAGCTGGCCACCCACAAGTGAGCTGCCATATTGCAGGGTGCAACACAGCAGCTGCCATCTGTGGGTGGCCACCTGAGCTCCGGTGGCACCTTTGTGGTAGTGACCCCCCCATGTCCGATCGTGGGCATATGTAATAGTATGAAAGGTCCAATATCCCTGGTGGTCCAGTGGACTGCTCACAGCCCAATCAGGGCATATGTACCAATATGAAAATGTCCTAAATCTGGTGGTCCAGTGATTGCTTGCAGCCCGATCACAGGCATCTGTAATCAATATGCCAGCCATCTCTGGTCATGGGTCACTCGCCACTGGAGCCCCAGCATCCGCCCCCAGTCGGGCAGGCGCAGTTCTCACCAGCCAGTTATTCACCAGTCACCATCGACTGGACTGTACTGTCCATTGATCCACAGCGAGGCCAATGGGCATGCAGCTCGTGATTAACTACATAGACCAGATAAGTGAATGGATCCATTCACATGTCTGGTCTGTGCAGTATCAGCATGGGCTGCATGCCCATTGGCCCATGCTGTGGACCAATGGGGCGACAGCCCCACCGTATGGAGTCAGTCGGTGGGTGGCGGGTGGCTGGCGGTTAGAGCTGAGCCGCCCGCCACTGACCCGGGGGGGGGGTGCTGGGGCCCAGTGGGTGGGTGGGGAGGGGGTACCGCTGGACCACCAGGATGGATTGGTTTTTCATATTTTATTACTGATGCCCGTAACTGGGCTGCAAGTGGTGCACTGGACCACCAGGGATATAGGGGATATTACATACATACTTCTGCCCGCGATCAGGCTGCAACCGGTCCACTGACCACCAGGGATATAGGATATTTTCCTATTGGTACATATGGCTGCACTGGCTGTGAGTGGTCCATTGGACCACCAAGGATATAGGAAGTTTTAAATTTCATACATATGCTCATTGGTTAAGTGGGTACTTTGCCCGCTGTACAGGGGGCATCGGTCCCGATGGCTGTAGCCTGGCAGGGCACCAGGTGCATGTCGACAGGGATGGGCCCACCTGCATGCAAATGGGGCATAATGACATGCAAATGGCCCCATTTTCACCTTTTGCATACATTATGGTGCCATTTGCATGTGCATTTGAATATCGCCAGGATGCAACTAGCGCAATGGCAATTGTGCTAGCGCACCCCCTGCCCCTCTCAGGCCACTTGCACTGGTGCAGTGCCACTGTGCCATGCACACTGTGGGTGGCCACAGCGCGCTATTCAACAGGGCTGAGCCATGGCGCAGCACTGTTGAATATCACCATGTCAGTGCCCTGGCACATCCCAGTTACGCTGCGCTCAGGCTTGCTCCACAGCCTGGCACAGTCTGAATATCCCACCCCCAGTGTATAAGAATCCTTTTCGATGGCAGTAAGACCCATTTATAGAAACAGACAGCCCATTTACAAGAACCATTTTTTCCCCACAGCGTTGTGGTAGATGGTCATCATCACTTCTTAATGTGTTGAGTCAGGTTAAATTGTGATCTGCAGCCCTCATTAATAGATGTGAGAAAGATGCCCTGTGAAGAAGGCAGTACACAGTCTTTCATGGTTAGCAGCAACACTGAATGAACTTTTAACAATCTTATTATTTTGGCAAGAGCTCTTTTAAAAGCTATATTATACTTCCACTAATAATAGCTTCCCTAAAACTAGTCTGAGCCCAGTTTCATCATGTTGGCTGTTGATTTTATATGCTTTGTCACTGTTTTCATTGAAACCCTCTTCTAAGAACCTCCTGGTTATAAGGATATTTTCCTTGGCATTTCAGGTGTCTGATAACAGGGCTCCAGCCTACTTCTTTGCTTGCATTTATGTTCCATTAGTTCATACACAGAAATTATTTTATTTCTCTCATAAATCAATGTAGTAGTACAAACTTGATTTCATCAAGATCTGGAAAGAGTGTCTTTATGGTTTCAACATAATCTGTTAATTGTTAATGAGCAGAAAGTTAAGTATATAGGCTTGAGCACCAACCAAGCTCTGAAGCATTCAGATTTTCTATTGACTATTATGTTAAAGGGTTCCCCATTGGAGTCTTTCTGTTTCTACCAGTACCTTGGGACATTATCTGATCATGCATTGTATTTCAAACCCCATTTGGGCTCCCTAATTTCCTGTGTCAGAACTTCCCTTGGTAGACTCTATCATGTCAAATGTTGTTGGAACCTACACAATTGTCTAAGAATCATATAGCAAGCAATGTTACCTCCCATCAATTATGATGACACAGTAGTTTACCTCCACCACCACCACCACCACCACCACCACTTTAGATCCTCTTTCCATGGTCTATAATAGACTGTCATGTTTTGTTTTAAACTCTAATTTGGATACTCATCACTGTTCTATGCTCTAGCAGTTGGGATGATTCCCACTCAAGGCTTGAATGCAATCTAATTGGCTAAAATGTTGTATAAAGCAGTACATAATTCGCTCAGCTCCATATTTGCACTGTAGATTTTTGACACCTCCAAACATAGTTACAAATTATGTGATGTCCACCACCAGACCTTTCTTTTATCCATTGTTTCCTCTGAGATGGGGCAGAGCTTCTATTGAGTACTGCATGCAGTTCTGGAGACCCCATCTCCACAAGGACATAGTCAGAATGGAGGTGGTCCAGAGGAGGACATCTAATATAGTTCAGGGTCTGCAGCAGAAGCCATATGAGGAGAGACTCAAAGAGCTTAATATGTTCACCTTTGAGGAAAGGAGAGAGCAGGGGTCAAGTACCTCAAGGAATCAACGAAGACCAAGATGGGAGCATCTTTTGAGAGAAAAGGTGTGCAAGAACAAGGAGGCACAATTTGAAGATAGAGGGAACAACCCTGGGGCAACGCCAGAAAGTATTTTTCATGGAGAGGATGGTGGAAGCATGGAACCGCCTTTCTGAGGAGATCATGGAGTCAAAACATTGGGGCAATTCAAGATTGCATGGGACAGACATAAAGCAATTATAATGAAGGGTAGGAGGAAGTAGGCTATTGGTTAACTAGGATCTGCAGCTTATCCAATAAGTAGGGAATGGGCAGACTAGGTGGGCTAAGTGGTCCTTATCTGCCATGAATGTCTATGTTTCTATGTTTCTTTGCTGCTTCTGCATTAGAGAAAATGCTGGGAAAATGCCAGAGGAGTTTATAATACTTTATACTACATTTTCTGGAGGTATTTAAGAAAAGGTGTCCGAGAATAGATGAGGTCTTTCTTGCAAAAATAGTAAACCCACTCCAGTCTCAAATAAGTTTGATAGCTATATGTAGCTTTATGTAGCCTCATGTATCAGGATTTGGCAGGCTGTGTGGCTATAGCTACAGCTAGTTATTTTTTTAGTTGTATCCCCTAGCTTTGCCTATAACATTAAATAGTGGGAGCCCTGAAGATACATATTGAGGAGTCTTGGGAGTGATTCTATTCCTCTCCTGTGTCTTTTGTGTCCAATTTTGAATACGTCCCTGCACCTGATTAGAAAATCAACCAAGGGATGTTGACTGTGTATAGAGAAGCAGGTAAAACTAAATAAAAATTAAGTAAAATCTTGTCAATTTTCACTGGTGATTAGTTATTCCCGCCTTTCCTTAGGAAACGATTTTCTACTAGAAACTCAATATAGAGGTTCTAGTTTATTGTAATTTATTGAAATTTTTTTCTAGTGCTCTTTGTGTTCCTTGCATTTTGGTAAATATCTCAGTAGATGCTTGAGGCATGATAAGCGTGTGTGTGTGTGTGTGTGAATATTTTAATACAGAGGTTATTGCTTGTGTTTGTTTTGATTCACAGTTCACACAGTGGAAAGTCACTACGGGAACAATTGGGAACAGATCTTGGACAGATTGGATATTAGGTATTGCCAGGACTTTAAGGTCAAAATAGAATATCTATAGTAGTGCTGCTTCTTCATATACAGTACAAATACTGGATACCAGACTTTTTAAATTTGAGATACAAAAGGAAGAAGGTGTAGAAGACCAAATGAGTGAATAAAAGACATAAAGGGATTGTGGTATGCTGGTGAACTTCCAATGAACTGTGCCTGATGTTTGTGCTTTTTCTGGAAAGACACTGGTTCTATGAATTATTGTAATCTACATAAACAGTGCAATCTGATTCAACATTAATATATTTTACTGCACTATACTGCATCATATTGCACTGCATTTACAAAATTGCACACAACTAAATAATTTATTTTATACAAATAGCAAATAAGGTAATATATTTATACATATATAGTTGAAATTGACTTTGTTATATAATTAATGCACACTGCAACTTTACCGATTTGCACTTTAGTCTGACACTTTAGCTGGTGTTCCTGATTCATCATTTTTGTATTATAAAAATGAGAACTAGAAGTAAATCCATCCATTCCTCCCCGCTTCTTAAAAATACTGAGGAGGAATTGGATATTGATAAAGAGCTAGATAATGATGCTGTTTTGATTGAAGGGAAACAAGAAAAGGGGAAGAATAAGAAAAAGAATAATAAACATATGAAACAAGAACGTATGAACATACAAACATACGAAATTTGCCAGCAGAAAAATGCCATTTGGTCTATTGAGTCTGCTTGATTGTGAGGGTAGCAGCCCTATTCTGCTGCTCCCTCCTCACCCCTTAATCCTCCCTCTTGCCCTATCCCAGCCTCTTTTGAAGCAGCTCACTGTTTTACAGGCTACCACCTCTGCTGGTAATGCATTCCACCTTGCCACCATCCTCTCTGTAAAAAAGTGTCTCCTCTTTTCCCTGCTGAACCTTCCCCCATCCAGTCTCATGTCATGGCCTCGAGCCTCCCTCTCCACCCTTACCCTGAATAGCCCCTCTGTACCAGTCTTGTTTATCCCTCTCATGTACTTGAATGTCACAATCATATCCTCTCTGTCCTTCCTCTCCTCTAATGAGAACATGTTCAACTCCTTTAGCCTACTCTCATACGGTAAGTCCCCCAGCCCTTGGATCATCTTAGTTGCTCTGCACTGCACCCCTTACAGTAATTTAATGACCCTTTTAAGGTATGGGCACCAGTACTGCATGCAGTATTTGAGATGAGGTCTAACTAATGATCTATACAGCAGCAGAATCACTTTCCTTGACATTATTCCCCTGCGATGCAGCCCAGTATTTTGTTAGCCCTTGCTGCTGCCTTCCTACACTATGCTGAGTTGTTCATTGATCCTGTGATGACCACCCCAGATCCTTCTCCTCCCCAGTCTCTGCCAGCTGCACTCCTCCAGTTGATTGTTTCTCCTTGATTTTTTGCCCCAAAATGCAGTACCTTACACTTTTGGCACTGAACCCCAGCTGCCAAGTGTTCAACCAAGTCTCTAGCTTTTATAATCTTCCTGCAAACTCTGCCACCCCATCTCATCCACCACTGCCCCTATCTTGGTGTCATTGGCAAACAGGCTTATCCAGCTTTTGAGGTCCCTGGAAATGTCTGCAATAAATATCCCAAATAACACTGGTCCCAGCACCGAGCCCTGTGGAACACTGCTCATTACTGCTCTTGGGGATGAGAGTTCCCCTTCCACCACCATCCTCTGCTGCCTTCTCTACAGACAGTTTGTCACCCATCCCACAATTTTTGCTCCCACCCCTGTGCCTTCAAGTTTTATTCCAAGTCCAATGCATCACCAAATCAAATGCCTTGCTGAAGTCCAGGTACAGGATATGAACTGCATGGCCCATGTTCATCTGCTTAGTTACCCAGTCATAGTAATCTACCAGGTTGGTTTGCTAGAATCTGCTTGTGACAAAGCCATGCTGTCTACTGTCCTGCAGCCCATTGAACTCAAGCAGGGATGCCAGCCTCTCCTTCAGGACCATTTCCATTAGCTTCCCCATAATGGACAGGAGACTAACTGGTCTATAGTTCCCTGGTTTATCTTTGAGGATGCTCTTATGCAGAGGGACCATATAAGCAACCTCCAATCCTTGGGTATGCATCCTGAATTCAGTGAGGCATTAAACTTAAAATCAAACAAACAGAAAAAAAGTAACTGAAACAGGACAAACATTGATTACAGAACACATGAAAAAAGTTAAAACATTTTACAAAGTTTCATCTCCTAAATCTGAGGAAATAATACACTTAGAAACTCAGAGCTCCTTGGAATGGTCAGCTAGATTGGGATGGGAAGATACTTTAAACACAGAGGGGAAAAATGTTGATGTATTGCCCTCAGGGACCGGGGAAACACAATCCCCCTGCCCCCTGAGTACAAGAGCCATCTAGTAGTAAATAAATAAAACAGGTAGCAGACTTAGGTACGATAAGTGACAAAAAAGACCCTGATTTGTCTCAAACAATAGCAGGGATGCAAGAGACCCTACAAGGTCTGGAAGAACTGGCAGAAAAAGATAGCATAGTAGAAGAAAAGGAAGAAAAGCATATTACATATACACCATTTATGGATCCAAATCTAATCAAAGCTATACAGGATCCACATGCAGCCAGCATAGCCATAAAGGAGCAATTAATCATTTTAAGAAGTGAAATGAATCATTTAAAACTGTAAATGGTGGCTAATACTGCATGGTTAGAAGAAATATGTTCTACTTATCAGGGGGAAAAAGAGATAGGTGGCAGAGGACTCAAATCCAACAACAGAGGAAAGCAAGGATAGATCGCTAACCCATAAGGAGGTGGAAACTCAGCTTAAAAGGAGCACTAAGCAGAAGGCAGATTCTCAAAAGGAAAGATATGGAGACATGCAAAAGAGGAAAAGCATACTAGAAGTTTCTAGGTCTAGTAATATTGAAACTGAAAATGAAACTGACGGAACCAAAAAAGGGAAAAGAAAATAAAGAAACAGCAAAAAGGAAAATAAAATAAAAATAAATAAAAAAATAGAAGTAGGGTATTATAAGTAAAGCTACAGTAGGTGTAAGATAGAGAAGCGCTGACATTTCAAATGTAGAAGATGAACACATTAAAAGTGTTGGAAATGATGGAAATAGTAATCTATGTGAAGAACAGGATACTCCAGAGGTAAAATCAGAACAAACTAAAAATGTTAGAAATGATGGATATGGTGACCAGTGTAAAGAACATGATGTTATTAATTCAGAATTAATGGAGAAAGCTCAGTCGTTGATTCTTATAAAAGGATCAGAGCTGGATTTAAATAAGAGCAGCACAGAGTTGAGAATTTTGGGACACTTGATTTGTACTGATATTTTAAATGTGGGTGTACAGTTAGATGATATACTGAATGCAAGAGGGCTTATTAACAGTAAATTGGATTACACACTGGAACTATATTTTAAGCAACCAAGAGTAGCCCAGTATGTATAGAGGAACTCAATTGCATTGGAGGAATTTAATGTATTCATGAAACCTCCTATATT
Source organism: Neoceratodus forsteri (assembly GCA_016271365.2). Taxonomy (NCBI): domain Eukaryota; kingdom Metazoa; phylum Chordata; order Ceratodontiformes; family Ceratodontidae; genus Neoceratodus; species Neoceratodus forsteri. Next base: position 299,529,109 of record CM057458.1, on the reverse strand, counting down.
AATTAGTGACGTGATTGACCTGGGAATTAAAACTAAGGGTGAATTAGAATTACAATTAGACCAACAGGGGAAAGTACAACAGATGGTTGATAAACAATGTGATTCAGAAGTTCCTTCAGACATAACTCTTTATATTTTTGGAATCTCTTACTTGGGTATTGATACTAGACACAAATTAAGAACTATGATTATGCATTTGATAGGATATGTGTTGGGAACAGAGTTTTATGAGGATGAAATCATGTAATTTCAGAGATCACATATGTTTTGGGTCTATGGAGCTCAAATAGACTTAACCTTGGATAACCGAAACCTAGCCAGAAATATTTTAGAAGCTAGTACAAAGTTGGATAAGTTGGAGATTTTAATAGTAGATTTTGAAACAATGAAGGGTTCCAGGACATCCCTGAATGAGCAACCGGATGTAGTACAACCAGTCGTGGAAGTAACCAATGAAGAACAAATACTTGAATACAATGTGGACAAATTTAACAGATATCAAATGTTACAGGATGTTCAGGTGTGACTTGAGAGGGAGAGATATAAATGAGTGGCAGCTAAAATCCGATGGTATAAATACAAGTACCATTTCATTCATCAAAAGAAATAAACAGGCTAATTTGAGAATTACAGTATGTCATGGAACATTACTGTGTTACAGGGTAAGTTTATGGATCCAGAATTTATGGACTTTATAGAAGGGATGGATATAATACTGTTTCAGGAAACATGGCATGATGAAAAACAAGTAGATAAAATAACAATTAATGGTTACAGTATAATTCAATCTCCCATTGTAAAACAAAAGAAAATGTGAAGGTATATGGGTGAAATTGTAACCTATATTAAAATAGATGAGACAATTCATATTTTAGAATAATCAGTTGATCAAAATTATATTCTGGTAAAAATCCAAATAGAAAGTAAGCTAATGATCTTGGTAAACATTTATAACCCTCCAGTAAGATCACCACTGTATGACAAAACATTAACTAATAAAATCATACAAGATATAACAATACACTTAAAAAATGAACTAATGGAAATTCTAATAATGGGGACCTGAACATAAGATTTGGGAGAAAAGAGAATCTAGAGTCAAATGACTCAATATGACAGACCTTAAGAATACCAAATAGAAGTTCTAAGGACAAAAAAATATGGACTCACACAAACAATTGGAACACTTTGGCTGGGATATTTAAAGGGGTTGTGCCTGGTACAACAGAGTTGTGCTGGCACAACCCCACATTGTGCCCCAGTGGGATATTGAAAAGGCTGCCTGGCATAGTGCAAATTCTGATGCACCAGGGCACAATGTAATCCTATGTGGCGCAGATGCAGGGGGTGTGCCCATGCATATGTGGCACATCCCGATATTCAGCCTGGGATGTGTGGAATATGCTACATTGTGCCACATGGGGGGCTCAAAGTTGAGCCCTTGCAGAGTAGGAGCAACTCCTGGCCAACCAAAGGCAAGTAGCTGTACTGCAGGGCCCGACACAGCAAGCAGTCTTGGGTGGCCACCCGCCCACCCAGAACACCGACCACAAGCACCCGGTCCCCCTGGCAGTTCAGTGCCCCCAGTGCAGTGGCCAGAAGATAACCAAACCAATGCCTGATCATGGGCGGTAGATAGTAAATTAGGTATCCAATGCCTTATTGTGGGCAGTAGCTAGTAATCATGGCATCCCAGCGCGATCACGAACGGTAGTATGAACAGGAGTAATCAATGCCTGATCACAGGCTGTAGTGTAGTGAAATGATTCCTGGTGATCTAGTGGAACCCACTCCGAAAGCCTGATCGAAGGGCCGTAATAATCAATGTCTACCTGGTGGTCCAGTGGTACCGCCTCCTCACCCACCCACTCACAGAGACCCCCGGCCACCAAACACCCACCCCCATCATCGGTGGGTGGCAGCACCCTGCCCGCGTACCACCCAGCCACCCACTGAATAACAGCTTACAGTAGGATCTGCATGCCTATTGGGCCACAGTGTGGACCAATGGGCTTGCAGATCATACTGTATTACACAGGTCCAGAGCTGTGAATAAACTGCATTCATTCACATATCTGGGCCTGTGTAGTACAGTATGGTCTGCATGACCACTGGTCCACACTGTGGCCCAATGGGCATGCAGATTCTACTGTACACTGTCATTCGGTGGGCGGACAGGCAGTATGCGGGTGGGGTGATGCCGTCTGCCAATGGATGGGATGCTGGTTGGCCGGGGCCCATGTGGTGGGTGGGTGAGGGGGCCCACTGGACCGCCGGGTGATGTCAATTATTACTATGGCCTGCAATTGGGCTTTCAGGATGGGTTCAACTAGACCACCAGGACTGATATCACTAACACTATAGCCTGTGATCGGGCACATTGGGTTACTTCTGTTCATACTACTGCCCGCAATTGGTCATGGGATACCATGATTATGAGCTACTGCCATGATGGGCATTAATTCCTCATTTACTGTCTACTGCCCGCAATCAGGTATTGGTTTGGTTATCTTCTGGCCACTGCCCTGATCAGGCATGGGATTCATCAACTGGCTCTACTGCCCGCGATCAGGCATATGAGGTGGGAGAGGGGTCCACTAAACCACCAGATCAATCTATATTCCTACTATTGCCTGCTATCCAGCAACAGATGATGTTTCTTCTCACTACTGCCCGCATTGGGCAGAGGATGGCAGTTACCCTTAGTACTGCCCACGATCAGGCAGAGGATGGCAGTTACCCTCACTACTGCCCACGATCAAGCAATGGGTGAATTGTGATCTCAATACTGTCAGCGATCGGGCATATGGGTGGGGGGGCTAGATTAGCCCACCAGGGATCCTACCCCTGACAGCAGCTTGGCAGGGCGCCAGGCACATTTCACTGGGAAGCCTAGAGCATTGCATGCAAATGGCGCCATAATGACATTCAAATGGACCCACTTGCATCTTGCATAGATTATGGCCTAATTTGCATGTCCTCGGTTGAATATCATGGGTGATGTACCTAGCGCAACTGCACCTGGCATCTCTGTGTTCCCTCTGTGGCATGCACTGGTGCATTGCCACTGTGCCATGTGCAGGTTGTGCACTGCCCTTGCCATATTCAACTGTGCTGAGCCATGGTGCATCGCCGTTGAATGTCGCCTGGTCCTGGCCCTGGTGCAGCCCAGTTGCACTGTACCAGGCTTGAGCTACTGCCCCGCAGTCTGAATATCTGGCCCTTAGTAGAAGCAGTTCAATTAATTATACTTAATGGGAGGTTGCCCTCAGATAGTATGGAAAATATTACTTGAACAAGTGCAAAGGGCAACAATTAATTGATTATTCTCTTGTTTCAATATATGATTACCATAATTATAGTGATATGAAAGTAGTAAACAGAACAGAAAATGTTCACTTCCTCCTAGTAGTCTATAAAAAGAAATCAACTAGGACAATTCCAGTGAGAGAAGATAATTCTGAAATTGTGAATAAAAGAATTAGATGGGACACAGGAAAACAATAATGTTAGGAAATTAAGTGATCAAATTGTGCAAACTCTAAATATTAATATCCAGAATATGTGGGATCCAGAGGAGATAAATAAAGAAAGTATGGGCATAGTCCAGCTATTAACTAAGGAGCAAATAAAAGAAAAAAACTAAGATGAAATACATTATCAGAGCTGGTTTCATAAAAATTAGGAAATTAGGAATTAGGAAAAATTATAAGCAACATATAAAGCTACATAGAATGCAACATCAAAGGAATTATGGGAGATAATGATTAAGGCCATAGAGGAAAGGGATGATAGGAAATTCTGGACCCTGGTAGCCAGAGGAACGGCAATCATACAACTCAGATTGAAACATATATTGAGCCATTGACTTGGGAAAACTATTTCTTGATGGACACACTTCTCCACAAACAAATCATCACAAGAATAACTGCTCACCCTTCTCATTCACAAACTACACATAGGATTAAAATAAGAGGTGTTTCAGTGGGTGGCTTACTTAAACAGAAACAACAGGTCAGAGTACACTCTGACTCCCTCCTCCCAAAATGCAGCAACAAACATATACTTTCAACCTTAATTGGCAACTTACTGTTATGGTTACACTTCTAATAATAATAAATAATAATAATATTTTTAATTTTTAGGAGCCTTTCAAGTGCCAAGGCGCTGTACAAATTAAAATCAGAAACAAATCTGAAAAAAAAAAAACAGTCATAAAATCAAAAAACAAGCATCATAAAATAACATTACTCAATTAATTATTCACCATATGTCTGGTGCCACAGAAAAGTCTTTAGGGCCAGCTTAAAACCCTCCACTGTTGTGCACTCCCATAACTGACAAGGTAGAGAATGCCAAGGTGTAGGAGCCATGAACATAAATGATCTGGCCCCTGAAAATTTCAAATGAACCTTAGGGATCTCTAGCAACCCCTCGCTAGCTGAGCGGAGCAATTGCCCAGGGCAATAAGGGACCAGGAGCTCTTCCAGGTAGTCCGGACCCAGTCCGTGTAGGGCTTTGAAAGTCAGCAAGCCAACTTTAAAGGTGATCCACCACTGTACTGGCAGCCAGTGCAGTTCACGCAGCACCGGCGTAATATGACAGGACCGAGGAGATCCTGTCAGAAGCCTGGCTGCCGCATTCTGCACCAGCTGCAAGTGGCAGAGTTCCACCCCAGAAAGCCCTAGGTATAGGGAGTTGCAGTAATCTAAGCATGAAGACACAAAGGCGTGGACCAAAACAGGAAGGTCACTGGATGGAACCAGATGTTTAAAATGGAGATATTCCTTAGATGGCAAAGGAAGATTTGAGGACAGCCAAAGCCTGCGAATGCAGGATCAACCCTTCATCAAAATTACCTAGGTTTCGAGACCTGGTCAGAAGTCGGAGAGACACCCCTGGGAACAAGTCCAGAGGGCAACCCACCTCCCTAACCTCCCATCTAGCGACCAGGTTCCACAACCAACACCTCAGTCTTACCGGAGTTCAACTTCAACCAGCTCAAATCCATCCACTCCTGGATTTCTTTGAGACAGCTATTAAAGACCAAGAGAGCTCTATCCTGGTTGGGTGTGAAAGAAAGGTACAGCTGGGTGTCATCTGCATAGCAATGAAACCTCAGCCCATACCTTCTTACAATGTCTCCGAGGGTAGCTGGGTGACTTCACATCAGGGCCCTGGGGTGAATACAAGAGAACCCCACTCCTTTTGTAACCATAACAGTAAGTTGCTAATTTAGGCTGAAAGTGTGTGTTTGCTGCTGCATTGGGGCAGGGGGTCAGGATGTGCTCTGACCTGTTGTTTTCTGTTTATATTATCTTTGCCTGGTGTCTAGTGGCACACCCCACCCTCTGACCCCCCTCCCCATAATATAGTTATTTTTCCCTGGTGTCTAATGGCACCCCTCCACCCTCTGATTGCCACCCCTGTAATAGAGTTGTCTTTCCCTGGTGTCTAGCAGTACTCAGCACCCTCTGATCACCGCCCTCTTAATATTTGTGTCTTTTCTTGGTGTCTATTGACAACCCCCACCCTCCAATCACCACCCCCATAATATTTTAGTCATTGCCTGGAATCTAGTGGCACCCCTACCCTCTGATCACTGTCCCATAATATCTGTGTCTTTCCTGGTGTCTAGTGGCACCCCACCCCCCACCCTCCAGTCACCATCCCCATACTATTTGTATCTTTCCCTGGTATCTAGTGGCACTCCCACTCTCTGATCACTGTCCCCATAATATTTGTATCTTTCGCTGGTGTCTAGTGGCACCCCTACCCTCTGATCACCATCCCAATCGGAAATACAGAAAACTGTCCCTCAATTTTTTTTAAACTTGTAAAAAAGAAAATGGCCCCATACTGATCTACTCCCCCAACTCCCAACCTCCCACTCAGCACTCACCATCCCACACTCCCAGTACACCGCCACACACCCTCACTCATCTGAACAGGACCCAGGGCAAAGATCCATTCTCTGATGTCTTGCTGCCTGAACTGCCAGCTGCAATATGAGAAACTAAGGTAAGTGTGGTTCAATGTATTTCAAAGGAGTTTTGAACTTTGATGCATAACTTTGTAATTTTTGCATATTTTGACCCCAGATTTCAACATGGCCTTTTTGGAACCCCACCTCATGATCAATGGTGGTGGAATTGCACAAATCGAGAATGAAAGGTGATTTCACTGTCACTTGGTGAAATCACCTTTTGGGCAGGATTTGAAAACGTTCACTGCCGTTGTTCATGAGGTGGCATCATAAAAAGGCTATTTTGAAAATTTGGGGTAAAATATGTACTAATGGCAAAGTTATGCATATACATTGAAATTTTACTACGCTCCTAGTAACTTTAGTAATTTTAAATATTTTGACCCCAAATTTTCAACATAGCCATTTTATTACATAGTTGTCATTTTTAAATCCTGGCCAAAATGTGTTTTCACACCCGTGGTGAGTGGTGGGGTCTTCCTTGGGGGTTATCAGCCTTATGCTTCCCCTTCCCACAGTGCTTAGCCTCCAATCTGAAGCACAAGGTACAGCTCAAAGCCACTGCCTCATAAAGATAACACTCTTTAAAGGTGGAGAAGTATGTCTTGCCAGAGGTTGCCAAAACAATTTGTTGTATCTTTCTTCATGCAGGGCCCAAGAAAGGAAATCATGTGTGATGTTGTTTAGTCATGGAATGAGGTGGGCATTAGGGTTGACAACCCCGAAGGAAGACCCCAGCACTGATTTGCCAAGACTTCTGAGTCCCAAAAACCTAATGTATTTCCTTCTGCTGCTTGGGGGTGGGGTGGGGTTTTATGGTTGGAAGCCCTAATGCCATATTTCCCTATTTTGTGTTGTTAAGTTGCCCTAACTGGTGCAATAACGTTTTTGCAAATAATTGTATATGTTTGCAAGCCAAGAGATCCCAGTTTCACATAAATATTCAATATATTTTAACCACAGAGAAGCAAGGGGAGAAAGAAAGAACAGAAACAGTAAGTGAAGGAAGGGAGGTAATTGTGGGACCATTGGAGCGGCCAATTCCTAGGTGCTAACTAAAAATTTTGATTGTGCAATCAGACAGGCAAAAGACAGGCAAGTATCAAAACAGGGAAGGACAAAATACTGCAGATCTTTGCGTTTAACTCTCTGTGTGTGACCAATGGGACAGGATCTTACCCAACCTTGTCACACACACACTTCTTTCAGAGGGAACCTGTTTTATAACTTTTACAATTCTTTTGCATATGCAGTATCCCTTTTTCATAACACCTTTTACAGCAAACATTTCAGTTAAGACACACATTGTTTCAGCTTCTGAAATCTCAATTCCTGAACTATGTATTGACAGAAAATCAGCACTGACATTCTCTTTTCAGGATTTGATGCATTACTTTGAATTTAAATGGCTGTAGTCCCAGGTATGACCTTATGATTCCAGGATTTTTATCTTTCATCTGATTAAGGCAATAGAGAGGATTGTGATCTGTTATAAGTACAAAGTCAGCTCCTAGCAGATAAAACTTAAGGGACTCCATTGCCCATTTCACAGCAAAGCATTCTTTTTCAATAGTGAAGTACTTTTTCTCCCTGTTGTGCAGTTTCCTACTGTCATGCAGAATGGGATGTTCCTTCTGTGATCGCAAATTCTCTCACTGTAAGTATTACCTGAGCAACCACTCCTGTCGTCACAGGGCAAAACCACACCACTGGGTTTTGTCTTAACGCCGCTTTATTTGATCAAACACACATGCATGTGGATTTCTACAACGGAGAAGTTCTCCGATTACAATTTACAGCAGCTTTTTATAAGCTAGATTTTGCACTTCTTATCTTGAAAAATACCAACATTTCAGTATAAGCCAATCATAAAACAGCATAACAAGTTTTCAGCAATGTAAAAAACACATTGATATGCATGAGGCACTTTTCCACTTGCTTATTTCATTTCTTTCCCATTACTGCTTGATACATATGCCTGGGTCAAGCTGACCTGAGAGAGACAATGAGTTTCACTCACACCATAACAACGTACAGCTTGCCTTCAATGCCACTACGTGCTGTTATTATTATATTTTGCCCAGGCATGCTCCTATCTCTATATTTTGTCCAAGCCCGTTAGTCAGGCTGGTACAACCAGTTCTGCTCAGTTTTATCTACCTTTCTGTTTTTACAAATGTACTTCAAGTAACCTCAGTACAAATTCTATAACCCTTAAAAGAACAAAACATGAACTCAGAAATTTCTACTACATTCATTATGACTTTGTTACAGCATGGCTTTCAAAGCAAGCATAGTTTCAAGGCATTTAATAGCAAATATAGCTTTAGGATATATAAAAATTCCCTCACATTTCCCATCTATATTATGACTCAGGACTGCACGTAGATCTTCTGAGTCATCTGTCTGTAACAAAAATTGTTTCTCAGAGTCTGGACTTCTTAAAAAGGGGGCTGAACATTTTGCAGCCTTGATGGCTCAAAAAGCCACATCACACTTTGGGGGCTATTTCACATTATTATGGTAACGTTTTTGTGAGTTCAGAGAGGGAGGTAGCTAACTGGGCAAAGTTGGGAACAAATCTCTGGTAGTTACCAGCCAGATCTAAACAGATTGGACGTGTTTCTTTGTTTTGGGACAGGACTGTTAGCTATAGCTTCTATTTTGGAAATGTCTGGCTTTATATCTCCATTTCCCAAATATAACTCAAATATTTGGTTTCCTGTATGCCTAATGTGTACTTGATAGGATTAACAGTCAGACCTGCAATTTTTGTTTTGAAACTTATCTTAGTGCGCTGATTCAAAATGGGATACAGGAGAAAGAACGCAAGTACATCAGTGCAGTAGTTGATAAACATAACTTTAGCTTATGCCTCCTGTCTTACACCAATAACTAGCTATAAATCAAGTCCCTAAAGTCAGTAACAACTTTAACAAATCAATCTGTAGGATAAAAAAATAAATAAAACAGAGCAAGAACTCACAGACCTGTCCTCCAAAACCCATTTATCAGAACTACTCTGGTGCCTAAAGATATGGGGCCCGATTCTAGAAGGATGGTGCAAGTAGCCACTCAACACAACCTGCACCACCCACAACTGTGACATTGATCCTGTGCCCTATTCTAGAAGGGACAGGGTCTCTACAGCAAAGTCCTGTGAATTGCGAAATGTGGCAAGGTACGCTGCACTGAGGGCATACCTGACCAGCATGTCACAACCAGCTGCTGCAGGTTGCAAATGTACCCCCCCATGCCCTGACCTCAGGGTTGCCCGCAGCCAATGTGGCTTAGCACCAGCCCAGGTAGTCCAGTGCCCCCCTCTCCAAACTGTACATGTCCATAGAATAAAATAATTCCAGATTCCCTGGTAGTCTAGTGCCCCCCAACTGTACAGTATTATGATACAAAGAACCCATGTCCCTGGTAATCTAGTGGCTCCCCTCCCCGAACTGTACATGTCCATAAAATAAATTAATTCCGATTCCCTGGTAATCTAGTGGCCCCTCCTAGACTGTACATGTCCATAAAATAAATTAATTCCCAATTCCCTGGTAGTCTAGTGACCCCTCCCCAAATGACACATATCCATAAAATAAATTAATTCCTGATTCCCTGATAGTCTAGTAGGCCCCTCCCAAAATGTACATGTCCATAAAATAAATTAATTCTGATTCCCTGGTGGTCTAGTGGCCTATCCCCTCACTCTGCTGTCCAGCCACCCAGCACCCCCACCCATCCCCAGCCAGTGACTGGCACTGCCCACCTCTCACCTCCATGGCCAGCCACCGACTGACTGCTGTATTAGTGCTACAGCACAGATGCACTCAGAAATTAATTTCTGAGCTCATCAGTGCAATAGCACTAATACTGCACTCAGTTGGCAGCTGTCCATGAGAGGTGGACTATGCCAGTCGCTGGCTGGGGATGGGTGGGGATGCTGGGTGGCTGGCACGGATGGTGGGGTACTAGACTACCAGGAATCAGGAATTAATTTATTTTATAGACATGTACAGTTTGGGGAGGGGGCCACTAGACTACCAGGAATTGGGAATTAATTTATTTTATGGGCATGTACAGTTCTAGGAGGGGCCACTAGACTACCAGGGAATTGGGAATTAATTTTTTATGGACATGTACAGTTCATGGAGGGGCCACTAGACTACCAGGAAGTGGGAATTAATTTCTTTTATGGACATGTACAGTTCATGGAGGGACCACTAGACTACCAAGGAATTGGGAATTAATTTTTTATGGACATGTACAGTTCATGGAGGGGCCACTAGACTACCAGGGAAGTGGGAATTAACTTCTTTTATGGACTTGTACAGTTCGGGGAGGGGGGCCACTAGACTACAAGGGAATCGGGAATTAATTTCTTTTATGGACATGTACAGTTTGGGGAGGGGCACTAAACTACCAGGGAAATGTATTTGTTTTCAAGTTTAGTAATGTACAGTGTCTTATTGCCACATACGTGGTGGGTGACTTGCAGTTCGGGGTACAGGTGGGGGGATGGCAGCGCTGCCCTGTGGGGCTTCTGCCAATGGCTGTGTTGGTGGGCTGGGGGTATGGGTAGCACTGTTGGGCCCCACTGGGGTGTGCTGGGGATGGGGGTGCGGGAAACTGTGCACTATCCACAGGACAGCCAACAGGTCTACAGGACCCCCTGGGGATATCTGTAAGTTATACCAGCTAAATGCTGGTATAACTTACATTGCCAGATCTCCTCCAGGGGTTATTGTAGAATCCCGGGGCCCAATTCTACAAGGGTTGCACCAGGCATAATAGCAGTTGCTTCAAGTAGAATGGCACATGTAGCAACTCAAGCCAGCAGCTGCAACATGCACAATTCTACAAAGTGACCTGTGACATGTCGCAGGCCACTTGCGCCAAACAGCTGTTACACCACATAAACCCCCTGTGACATGGCACTAGGGGGTTTACGGCAGCAGTTGCACCCCATTCTAGAAGGGCAGCCACAAAGTGCCCACATCAGGATTCTACAAGATCCCCCAGAGGAGACCTGGCAATGTAAGTTATAACAGTATTTAGCTGGTATAACTTACGGATGTCCCCGGGGGTCCTGTAGACCCATCAGCTGTCCTGTGGATAGTGCAGTTTCCCACCTCCCATACCCAGCACACCCCAGCAGGGCCCCACTGGGCTACCCATAGCCCCAGTCCCCCGACACAGCCACTGACAGAAGCCCCGCAGGGTGGTGCTGCCATCCCCAACTCATGCCCCGAACCGCGAGTCGCCCGCTGCATATGCAGCAATAAGACACTATACATTACTAAACTAGAAAATGAACCCATTTCCTGGTCATCTAGTGTCCCCTCTGAACTGTACATGTCCATAAAATAAACTAATTCCTAATTCCCTGATAGTCTAGTGACCCCTCCCTGAACTGTACAAGTCCATAAAATAAATTAATTCCTGATTCCTGGTTGTCTAGTGGCCCCTCCCTGAACTGTACATGTCCACAAAATAAATTAATTCCAATTCTGTGGTAGTCTAGTGAACCTCCCGAACTGTACAAGTCCATAAAATAAATTAATTCCTGATTCCCCAATAGTCTAGTGGCTCCCTCCCTGAACTGCACATGTCCATAAAATAAATTAATTCCTGATTTCCTGTTAGTCTAGTTGGCCCTACTCCCCACCCAGCTGTGCCAGCCCACCCAGCACCCCCACACCATCCTCAGCTGGCGACTTGCACAGCCCACCTCTCACCTCCAAGGCCAGCCGCCGACTTAGTGCAGTATTAGCGCTATAGCACTGTTGCTTCAAAATTACTTGATCACGCTTGTGCTGTAGCACTAATACAGCACTCAGTCGGTGGCTGGCCATGGAAGTGAGAGGTGGGCTGTGCCAATTGCTGTCTGAGGATAGGTGGGGGTGGTGGGTGAGCTGCATGGGTGGGTGGGAGGGCAACTGGTCTACCAGGGAATCAGGAATTAATTTATTTTATGGTCATGTACAGTTTGGGGAGGGGGGCCACTAGACTACCAGGGAATATGGAATTATTTTATTTTATGGACATGTATAGTTTGGGGGGGCATTGGACTACCAGGGCTGGTGATGTGCCAGATTGGCAGCGGGCAACCCGAGGGTTGGGGGGTGCACTTGTGACCTGTGGCAGTGGGTTGTGACATGCTGGCCAGGTATGCCCTCTGTGCAATGTACCTTGCCACATGTCGCAATTTGCAGGACTTTTCCTGTGGAGACCCTGCCCCTTCTAGAATAGGGTACAGGGTCAATGCCACAGTTGGGGTGGCGCAGATTGTGTCCAGCAGCAACCTGCACCACCCTTCTAGAATTGGGCCCCGATGAGGGCTGACCTTCTAGAATGGGGTGCAACTGTTGCCGTATACCTCCTAGCACCATGTTGCAGGGGTTTATGTGGTGTAACAGCTGGTTGGCTAAGTTGTCTCGACATGTTGCAGGTCACTTTGTAGAATCGCGCATGTCACAGCTGCTGGTGTAAGTTGCTACATGCACCATTCTACTTGTCTCAACTGCTGTTACGCCTAGTGTAACCCTTCTAGAATCGAGCCCATGGTGTTCAATTTTATGCAAGTCAAGGGTTGCCAGATCTGAAAATCTGCTGAAAGGTAATGTGCAAGTCAAGGGATTACAAGGAAAATATTTTGCTTCAGAATTATTTATTTTTTTATTTTATTTATTAAATTCTCAGATTACAAATACCTTTGAGCAGAAACTGCTCGTTTTCAAAGGTTCCATGTCAAAGGATGAGGGTCAACATATATATAGAGGTAGTAAAAGAATGCACAATAAACAACCAAAAAACTAAAAGAAAAATAAAGATACTCAGTTATAACATACTTTGAGATGCCCCAGCAAGGCAGTCATCATAGGAAGAACAGCCTCAGGTTTCAGAGATAATTCATAAAATAGGAGCTTGGGGCTACAGTTCATTTTTCTTGCACTAGATATACTAGAGGTTCACAACTGGTGCCAAGATTGCCAAAGTTCCAAAACTGTGAGTAGCCTAAGCCTGAGCACTGCTGTTATGCACTCCATTGTTTCCATTTCTGAGACTTTGTGTTTCAGTTGATCAAGCAATGTGGCACGAGTGGTCAGCCAATTTATCATCAGATATTTGAGTGCAGCTACGCAATATTTGACTCAATTTGATTCTATTTTTAGGTCCTGAAGAAGGTCCAGGAAGCCTAAGATGAGATTTGTAAAAGTAAAGGGAACTGACGACCTAAAATTCACTGCATAGAATCATGACTAGCTTGCCAAAAGGAACTATCATCGGGCAGCTCTAGAGAATGTAGCCAGGACCCAATCCCTACACACTGCCTCCAAAAAGCATCTGAATGGGTAGCACCAAAATATTTTGTAACTGTGGGAGTTCAGAAATATCTCACCAGTATTTTTCAGCTAAATTCCCAAGTAAGGGAGGCAGTGACCGCCCAGCTCCTCTTCAATCTATGCTCCTAGTATTCTGGGCAGACAGGTAGCCCAGAGTCCCCCACCGACCTGATACATAAGGTTTCTGTTAGTGATGTGTCTGATTTGCTGATTAATTTGTATAGACCAGATATTGGTCTAATTTTAACGTTAAGGGTGATGAGCCAATAAAAATGGTCTTCTAAACTTGATTGTGGTTTCTTTCTTTGGAGCAAATGCTGCTGTTGCATTATATAAGGTTGGACTTGCAAAATGATAGTGGTCCTTCCTCTGCAATCAGTATTTGTTCTGGAGTTCCTGAAATGACAAACAATATTGCTCAGCAATCAACTGTGAAAATCTGGCAAGGTATCTAGCCTCCCAATATTGGAAGCCCATATCCAGTTCTGGGGGGAGAAAATCATCATGGTGCCTGATGAGTGTTAGCCAAACTGTGGTATTTGGGGTATCTGTTGCATGTAATATTTTTTTTTTTGCTCCTCTGCACCTCCTGGCCAGCACCTCCTTTGGGTCCTCAAGGTCCTTTCCTCATCTGTCCACCATCTCCACCACCTACCCTTACCTCAAATTGCAGGCTCTGGAGGTAGCCAGCGATACCCTTTCGCCGGTGGGTCCCCTTCTCCGAGAGGGAAGGCACCGTGGGGGTCATCCAGTGCACTGCGCATCGGCTCCAGGTGCTGCTGAGGTGGGAGATGGTGAAGCCAAGACGGCAGTGAGGGGCTGGAGAGCCATCTTCTAGCTAGCCAAGGAGTCATTTTTCTCAGTTTTCTTCCCTTGAGAGTGATGTACCTGACATGAAGGCTAATGTTGACGTCCGTCACTCCACCGTAAATTGGAGCCCTGACACCTGCTATGCTCCAGGCCTCTGCCAGGCCAGCAGGTGCCCAGCTTGCATCCCCATCCTCCCTACTGGAGAAGGTGAGCTGTCTATGGATGCTCCAACCTTCTCCCTGGCCAACTCTCCGATGACCCGAGTCCATCCCGAACCCGGTTGCTGGCGTGCAAGCAGAAATCCAACTGCTGCGCCAATGAGCTGGCTGCATGCCATATTTTAATCAAAACTGTAATTGTATGTTTTGTCCAGAGGTTATGAGTCTCCCACAGAAGCCCAGCAGATAAGACCCTTGTGGGATGGTCCATTAAGGAAAATGGGGTAAGTCTACCTTCTCTATAAGATACATTCTGACCTAATACATTGTTTAGCACATGTTCCCAAGTGTGTCCCCTGGGTTGCTAGGCAATATATACGAAAACTGGGAAGGCGAGCCTGCCCTGTTCCTTGGGAGGTGTAATAGTTGCTGGGTAACCTTGAGCACTTTCCCAACCAAAACACATCTAGATAGCTCCTTCAGCAAGTCACTCCAATATGTCTTGGAGCCAGGTACAGGGAGGGGTTGAAAATAAAAAAGCAGATGAGGGTGAATATTCATTTTAATAGTCTGCACCTGCCCATATAGAATTAAAGGAAGTAGCTTCCATTGAGTGATATATTGTTTAATAGAATTCAATAACTTGTTATAGTTATCTGGAAAGAGCCAGTGATGTCAGCGGATACGTTACTTCCTAAGTAAAAAAGCCATTTCAAGGTGCCCAGGAGAAAGGAAAGTTATTCTTAAAGCCTGGAGGAAGGAGCCACTAAGGATCATGGCCTGTGATTTGGTAGGTTGATTTTATAGCCTGCCAAAAGCCAAACTAAACTTTAACCTCCAGTAAGGGGAGGGCGAGACACTAGGTCTCCAAAAACAAGGTATTGTCTGCATACAATGCGATTTTCTAGTCATGCCACTCCCTTCTATCACTCCTTTAATTTGTTGATGCATGCAAACGTTTATTGCTAAGGGTTCTAGGCTAAGGGCAAACAATAATGGGAAAGGGGCACCTCTGACATGTCCCCTCCCCAATGGAAATCTCCATGTAATGTGGACATTAACTCATACCGAGTCCTCTGGGCCTTCACAAAGAGTTGAAATGGCACCCACAGACTGGTCTCCTAAGTTAAAAGAATAAACAAATGGCCACTGCACTTGGACCATGAAATACAAGTACCAGGGCTTATTCACAAATAATAATTTATTTAAAGCATGCTTGGTGCGAAAGATCACAGCAAAAATTACACATTGTGTAATTTTGCCATGACCTTTGTACCAAGCATGTTTTAAATAAATTCATTTATTTGTGAATAAGCTCCTGGTACTTGTATTTCATGGTCCGAGTGCAGTGGCCATTTGTTTATTCTTGTTACTTCCCTTGGGGCTGGCCGCTACATGCTCACTGCACCAGTTATGAGAAGGGGCTAATCTGATCACACACTAATTCATTTGGTTTCTCCTAAGTTAAATCTGGCTAAACATGTTGTAGGAAAAGCTAGTCAACCTTATTGAAAGCCTTCTCAGCATCCATACTAATGGCAAGCTGGAAGGCCTTCTATATCATTGACTGTGATAACATTGAGGAAACAGCAGACATCGTGCAGGAACCTACCGTGAAGACCCCAGTTTAATTATGGTACACCAAGTTAGGGATCTATTTCTGAGTCTATCAGCCAGGTTACCTGTAAAAATTTTAAGATCTGTGTTTGGTAATGAAATTGGATGATAGGAATCATATTCCACTGGATCCTTTTAACAAAACTGACATGTGTGCCTATCGCCAGGAAGGAAGCATCACTTTCCCATCCCTCAGTATAGTATTGGCAATATTTACCAACAGGGGAATACATTCATCTTGAAAGGCTTTAAAAATCAGCTGGATAGTCATCAGGCCTGGGGCCTTAGCACTTTTCAGGTGTTTTATTTTATCTATGACTTCTTGAGCAGCTATTGGGGACCTCAGGACTTCTGCTTCTGCTTCAGGGGAGCTGGGCAGGGTGTGTTCTCTAGGTATGTCTGTATGTCCCAGACATGGTTAGGGTATCTCTCTCTTCTCGATACAATTTTTTACAATATTTTACAAATCATTTTTTGTATATCTTCTGGGTTAACTGGGATCTCCCCAGTTCCCTCTTTCCTTATCTTCAGGACTGCCTTAGAAGTTGTCTCCTTCCTTAACTGACCTGCCAATAATTCTCCCACCCAATTACCATTTTCATAAAATCTGTGTCTGGAGTATCTCAAAGCTCCTTCTCTTTTCTTTTCAAGTAGGTGGGACTGTGCTGCCATTCAGCATCTAACTGGATTTTACTGTGACCTGAATTTTTAATATATTGGATAACTGCTCATACGTGTTCCAGGTGGCTTTTCCATTCTGGACTGTACATCATGGTCAGCACGGCCTTCAATTCACTGCCTCATGGGCGACTTGAGAGAAGCTAACTGGTGTAGGGGTAGGGGCAAAAATTATGAAATGGATCACAAGCTGGCTGAGTGGGATGCTACAAAGGGTGGTAGCAGGAGGTGACAGCTCATCTCCAATGCCAATATTGAGTGAGGTACCATAGGGCTCTGCACTAGGACTGGTATTATTTGGGCTCTTCATATCAGACATTGCACACAGGGTGGTGAGTAAGGTAAGTCTGTTTACAGGTGACACCACAATGGGAGCAGTGGTGGATGGAGTGGAGGGATGGAAGCAGCTGCAGGGGGAAATAAGCAAGCTAGAGGAGTAGTCAGAGAGGTGGCAGTTGGAGTTCAATGCAAAGAAGTGTAAGGTTATGCACTTCAGGGTTAAGAACCCAAGAAGAGAATACTGGATGGGAGGAGTTAAGCTGGGATCTCTGAGGAGGAGAAGGACCTAGGGGTAATGGTAACAGGGGCCATGAATAACGCTGCCCAGTGCAGGAGAGCAGTTGCAAAAGTGAACAAAATGCTGGGGTGCATAGCAAGGGTTTTCTTGTCCTGGTGAAGAGAGGTGATCTTGCCCTTTCCTAGGTCGCTAGTAAGGCCACACTTGGAGTATTGTGTGCAGTCTTGTAGGTCATACCTGAAGCGTGATATCAGGCTACTGGAGGGGGTGCAGAGGATGGCAATGAAGATGATATGTGGAATGTAGAGGAGAGACTTTAAGAGCAGGCTGGGAGACCTGAATATGTACACCCTGAAGGACAGAAGGGACAGGGGGGCATGATAGAGACATCTGAATATCTGAGGAGAATAAATAAGGAAGGGGCAGATTAGGTGTTTAAATGAAGGAGGAGGAGGACACCAGGGGCACGGGCTAAGAATAGAGTGGGAACGATTTAGGAGTGAATTGAGGAGACACTGTTTCACAGAGAGGTGGTAGCAAATGGAACACACTACCAGAATGGGTGATATCATGTAAATCTGTGAACAGCTTCAAAAGGGCATGGGACTGGTAACAGGGAGAGTGAGGGTGGGGGAAGTGGGGCAGCATTGGGATGACAAAGGGGAGGGAGTGGGGCAGCTGCAAACTAGGAGTACCAGCTGCACACTGGAGTAGACATAGCACATTCATATGTTCATATGCTCATATGATCATTCAGGTAAGCAGCACAATAACCGTGTGAGAGGCTAGAATGTTATCCATGTACTGCTGAACGTAGCGGTGTGCTATTTAAACCAACAGCAGGGTGGTGAACTGATAGAATCCAGCTGGAGTGGAAGAATGCAGTTTTGTCTTTGGATTCTTTAGCAAGGAGAATTTGTCAGTAACCTTGGTGAAACTGAGGGTACTAATATATTTCCAGCATTGGGTAAGTTTCTTTTAAAAGTAATCAGTTACAGTTACTAGTTACTGTCATATAAATGTAATTAGTTACTGTTACTTATACTTTTATATAAAAAGTAATTAGCAACTGTAACTGTAATGCATATTACTTTATATTACTTTTGATAAAATGGTTGTATTTACTTGTTGAACATTGCTATGTTCTCATGAAACCCCAAGCAGTGTATAAAAGAAATAAAACAGATTCTAAAGACAATATGTTAATTTATAACACAGTTCCCAGCTGACATTGCCTGAACAACAATCCCTTTACATTTCTATAAATAACATATCTATTAAAAACACACTCAGACACATGCCTTACATCTACTGCCACCCTCTGCAATCTTTTCCCCACAGCTGACTCCTGGCTTTGCCAGCCACTGCTGTCACTGACCTTTTTCATTTCTGCAACACCCACGCTCACCCTCCGACACACACACCCTGCATCTACTGCCAGTACCCTTGGGCATCTTTCCCATACAGCTGTATATCCTGACAATGCCAGCCACAACTGTCCCTTTACATCCCACCCTTACCCCACTGCCACATAAACCCTTTTGCATCTTCTGCATTTGGCAATCTTTCCCACATCTAGTATGTATTCTTCTCCTCCTATGTTAGAGCCACAACTACCCCTTTAAATTTCTATAATAAAATCCCACCCTCACATATCTCCCGCTACACTCACACACATGCACCCTGTAGATCTACTGCCTTTCTTTGCCTTGGTGATCTTTTCTCATTTCCCCACAGCAACCTTAATCCTAACTTTGCCATTGCCAGTCACAGATACACCCCAAATCAAATACAATAAATTCCACCAGCACACCTCTGCTTACCCCAACAAAATATAAACACTCTTTCCCACAGCTGAATCTTGACTTGCCACTGCCACGGAGACACAGTTATAATTATAACTTAGACACTACAAGGAAGTGGCTAACCAAGCACCAATAGCGGGCTCAAATCAAGGGAGTACTCACAAGAAACCAAAAAGGAGGTCAGCTCCTCACTGCTGTCTTAAACCATGATGAATCCACACATTGTAGAGTGGATAAAAAGCCATTTTTATTAAAAATCTGGCAAACAAGTAAAACACTCTTCAGTGCCCCTCCTGAGAAAACAGCCAAATGTTTTCTCACAACAATGGGCCTTCTCAAGTCTGAGGTGGTAGGGTAATACATCCTTTTAAAATACTTTAAAGGTAAGATTTAAAGGCAATGATTATAAAATCGTGACTAGTGCAAAACACTTTTTCAGCTAACACCATATCTATAAAAGATCACTAGATGCTGGTGCCCTGTTAGCTTACACCCTCTGTTACAGGCTATAAATGATTAGAAAATGGTTCGATCTTTCTAGGGATTTATCTTAAGTAGTTGGTTTTGTTAGTTCATATCTTTTGCTGCAGGTTTTCAAAAAATTACTTTAAAAAATGGCCTTTCAAAAATGGCCTTAAAAAATGGTGTTGATCTTATAACAATTTATTCATTCATTTTCTTAGCTTTAGTGTTTCACTTGTCCTGGTGCTTTTTAAGTGCAAATAAAACCAATGTTTTATACCACTTCATAATTTTATGATATGATAAGATCTGCGTGCTATTAAGTTAGAATATATCTATAGTCATAATTAATGTTAGGCTATGGTAGGATATGAAATTTAATATATGAGAAAATGAATTATAGTATGTCTAACCAAAATCAATAATGCATTTAATGCTATTTATGTGCATGATAAGATCTAACAAAAGTAAAAATAGGGTCAAAAATATGTACTTTTTTATAAGGTTTATTTCTTAGCTAAAAACAATGTAGAGTTTTTAAATCACACAAGTATTTTAGGTATTGGGATTTGGGAACATCATGTCCTATGCACTTTTGATGATACACATTATGCATAACATTATATATATATATATATATATATATATATATATATATATATAGGCCCAGATATTCAAACTGTGCCCAAAAGTGCGCAATAGCAGGAGCAAGCACAAGTCTATTACGCCCATGCGCAAGAGATGCGATATTCAAAAAGGAGCAGGCCAAATTGCGCCACAGCCAACGTGCCTGACTATTGCACTACCCGCGCCCATAGCGCAACTAGGAGGGGAAGCTGGAGCAGATGGATGCGCTATAATGCAACAAGGGATGTTCATCTGAGCAGTCCAGAGGTGCCATAGTGTAACCAGGGACGCCCCCAGCTGCAGAGCAACGTAACTGCACAATCTGGGAGGTAGGGTCCACCACCTATGCCACAGATGGGCACAGGAACACACAGCAGAACAGACATTGTCCCCCACACCCCAAGCACAGCACAATGAGGGAGGGCTAGATCAACCACTGGTCCATTGAGACAAGCAATCAACCCACAGCCTGGCCATGGTGCCCCATCACACCTACCGGCAAGCTGTGACTGGCACACAAGGAGGGCTGACCACCCTGTGTCACACCATCCCCCCCCAGTGCACAGCACACCCTGCACTGTGACCCCCAGACACCCCCCATGAGCAGTGACCACCACTGCAGGAAACCCCATGCATTCCGCCACCCCCACAGTGTCAATGCAATCCTGTGCACCACAGAACCAGGCAAGCCAGCCCCACCATGAGCACCCATCAGCAGGTTGCAGCACACGGCAATGCAGCAATGGCAGACAAAGTACCACCATGCACAGTCCCCCGAGGTACTGCTGAGAGACCGACCATGCATTGGCACAAGAGTGACCCCATATGGGACAGTCATGTTGTTGACTCCTCCACCAGTGGTACAGTGCTCTGCACAGTATTCCAGTGACACATCCTGGCACACCACTGGCCACAACAGCCAGCACAGACACCCACAGTGGTGTGTGGCAGCATGCACCACACCAGATGCCACACAGGGTCTGGACAGACACCCACCCATACCCAAAGGCACAACAACACAGGGACGCAGTGGTGGGGCAACCAAGCCCCATTGAGGGCCCATGTAAGCCATGTACACACACAACCTGCAGTCCACCATGGCACTGGATTGCCAACCATCCCTGCGAGGCACCATGGACCAATACACCACCATTAGTCACCTGAAGCACAAGTCACAGACAGTGGGCACATCCTGCAACACACACAAGTCACAGCATGGAGGCGGGACAATGACTATGTCGCCCACAGTACCACCTGAGCCAGTCATGCACCACAGCAGGACGTGGCAACCCAGCAAAGCGACGGGTACAGTGTCCGCCTGCAGGAATGCCACCACTGACATGCCAGCAGACCATACAGGTCACAGACAGGCATGTGTGGCTGCATAGGCCATGGATGGCCGATGGGTGCACCATGGACACAGAGCACGCGCCATGGACCACTGCACACAGTCACCCAGTGCACAGAGAACAACACACACAACATAGACACTGACTGATATCTACCCCCACACCATAGACACCTCCACATGGACACACACACATACCCATGACTGCACCACCCCTGATGCCATGCACACCACTGCAGCTGAGCACCTATAGCCCACTGCAAATCAGAGACCACCACGGTATTCACATAAAAGTCAAATGTATTGTAAAATAAATAAATCAACTATGTACATAAACAACAACTATATACAGATGTGGTGGGGACACAAAAAGGTGGGGTGGGCAGGGAAGGGTGGACATATGGGATGGGATAGGAGGGTGTGAGGGTGGGTCCAGGGGAGGGAGTCAGGGACCAAGGGACTATTGGTTTCCATGCTGGTCCAGGCTCTGGCTCCCCCTGGCTCTGTGCCTCCGGCACCCCTGACTCCATCGATCCTCCAAAGGATAGTAATGGTCTCACATGCCAGAATGAGGAGTTCCTGCAGGATGTCCCTGATTTCCTCAGATGTCTAGCACCTAGGACAAGAGAGCACAGTCAACAGGTGTGAATGCACAACCCCATACAGCCGCCCACTGTGCATGGCATACAGCCATGGGACATACCACTGTGATGGTGTGTGACCAGCCGCAGTGATCACGTCCACAGGACCTGCCCACCCAGGCGCATACAGCCATGCGGAATGCTGCACACACCCACCGGCCAAGTCATGAACAGCACCACCGTGGCCATCTAGTGACATGGCTATGTGGTGCAAAGGCAGTGGCACAGCCATGCACCTGGTGCATGCATGCACCACCAGTGACGAACACCCAGAAATGCATTGCCACTGGGCAGTGTTGACTGTAACAAATGGCGTGCATGGCAGTGATGTCAATGAATGGTGGCCATGCCCCACTGCTCACCTTGTCACACAGAATGCGATATTAATAATGGATGTCTGGCACTCACCCACATCGGGCCGGTCGGGTGGCCGTTGATGGTCCTTGGTCTGCCTGGCTGTGGCTTCCACCACCCTCCGCTCCGCACGCACTTGGCGCAGTTCATCCAGGCCTGTGGGGACAAAAAGGAGAGAAGAACATCAGTACATCCCCAAGCAAAGTCCCCCTGCCCCAAGGAGTGTGCCCCCCCACCCAGCCAGACCCACTCACCCCACACCCTGTGAACACCGCCACGGCCAACCCCATATGGTCCCTCCCCTATGTGCTGGACACATACAACACTGTGACTCATATGGTTGATAACAGTGTGTTGACAGAACCCCTACCTGGATGTGGTACCATGTCCCTCCTGGCACTTGACCTCAGTCTGGCCAGTAGCTCCGGCTCCCTCCTCTGCAGGTCACCATATCGGTGCCTGCACTGCTCAGCTGTTTGGCCCCTGCCTGTCACCTTCTCAAGGGCTGTGGCCACCTCTTGCCACACCTGGGACCTTGCCCTATCCAGGAAGCCTCCCAAAGAGAGGCCCATGGTGGCTTGACTGTGACCACCAGATTTGCTAGTTCAATGGCCATCCAGAGAGCAGCCCTTCTCTGCGCCCATTGCGTTAGGGTATAGTAGGCAATGTGGCGCCTGCAGCGTGGCACCCCTACATGCAGATGCTGCGCGGCACAGCACTGCCATTCCCTATTGCGCTGTTACCGAACAGCATGATAGAGGTGCACCTATGTCTGACGCATGGCGCCAAGGGGGCAAAGATTGGGCACAGGGTCAAGGGTCCCTGGCACAAGGCAATGCACAGTGCCATCGGATGACGATGCATGTAGCATGATTGGCTGCCTGTGTGCCAGTGTCACAGCGGACTATCGGGCAGTTGGGCCATTGCACCTATGAAGGCCCATTGCCACAGCGCCATGTAGTGACCTTCGCTTTAGCGCCACTGGCACAATGGTGGCCGTACTCTGCATTGCCTACTGTGCACAGCACATCATCAGTGTGGCAGACACCTGCGTCAGCAACCTGGGCATGCGCAGTGAGGTGTACTACGCATGCCACAGAACTGCGCCATTGGCTCAGCACGTTCAACACAATTGCACAAAGCGCAACAGTGCGATATTCAGACGTCATATGCAAATCATCCGATCAGCCATTCAATGGCGCTGCACCGCAATTTGCATCTAATTAAAGTTGCTCCTCACCTCATTTGCATGGATTGCGCTATGAAGGTGCGACAATGTGCTGCAGTGGCCATAGTCGGTTACTGCAGTTTACTGGTGAGTTGCATGCTGTGTGGGAGTGTGGACTGTGGATTCGGGACATGCATGGGACTGCACAGTCACAGGTAACAACTGTCATTCTTACAGGCTACATAATGACTGAGCACATTCTTGAGGGAGGCAACAGTGGTGGGAGGAGGAGGAGGAGGCCGAATTTTACTAAGTCTGAAACCGAGGCACTTTTTGAGGCCTACCTGGCTCAGGAGCCACTGCTCAGTGGACAACAGGGTACTACTCAAGCCCTGCTTGCTGCATGGGAGGAGGTGGCATGTGCCGTGAACCTGCATGGCAGCCACCAGCACTCCATGCAGGAATGTAAGAAGAAGATGGGCACAGACAGGAGGAGGGTAAAGGAGAAGGTGGCTGCCATCAGTGCGGCACGTGCTGCAACAGGTGGGGAACAGCTGGAGGTGGTACAGCTCACCCCAGCGGAGGACAGGCTTGCTGCAAGCATGCACTGAAGAGCCATAGAGGGAGTTCCGGGCGGTGGCTTCCAGACGGGTGGTGACCCATCTCTGCATGGTAAGTCATGGTCTGTCTGGGGGGGGCAGGTAGGTCACATGCAGTAACGCAACTTTGCTTTCCCTTACAGATCCTAAACGTCTGCATGGGTCAGCGGTGGTGGGCCTGTCCACTGCGGACAGTTGGATGGAGTCAGAGGTGGGACCATCCACCTCCACAGGTATGTGTGAATCTGTACGACAGTGGGGCTGACTGGCTGTCCACACTGATGTTGTTGAGACAGGTGGAGGAAGCCCTGCCTAGTGTTCCAGTGTGCTGGCGTCCATGGATGCCAGCACGCTGCAGGCTGTGGCGGAGCAGAGTCCGCACCAGTGATGATGACACGATCATCATGGCCAGTGACATGTGAGTGCCACAGGATGGACACACAGCAGACAATTGTTCCCATGGCTGTGGGTGGTGCGTGGGCCTGCGTGTCAGCACAGTCCCAGGCTGTGCCTGTCAGCATCAGTGGGGCAGCACTGGTGTCTGTTCAGGACAGTGGGACTGTTGCAGCCACTGCGGTGGCACCACTGAGCCCTGAGGTGTGGCAGCCAGAGGGGCAGCATCAGCAGTCACCCACCGGGCCTGGGGGTACAGGGTTCAGTGGTGGCATCTGTGCATTGCCTGTGTACATGCCCAGACCTGGTCCTGGTGCGCAGCACCCACCCTCAAGGGGTGCTGAACATCAGGCCCTTGCACACCCTGAGGGACAGGATGCCGAGGAGGCTGATGACCTCTTGGATGAGCACATCCGCCTACTGTGAACATTGGTCCAGCAGCAGATGTGGCTTGTGATGTCTGTGGAAGCACTGTGTGTGGCTCTGGAGTGGGCAGAGGAGCATCGCAGCAGGGACACTGAACGGATCCTGGCATGGATGGACCGTTTGTGGGAGAATGTGACCACTGCCATTGACAGGCATGCACAGGTGTTCATTGCTGTCATGGCCACAATGGGCACACAGTCAGGTGCCCATGCATTACAGACACCACGCAGTTCACTCTCCACCCCCTGTTCCTGGCATCGTGCGACTCCCACCCTGTCGATGCCAGGTTCTGCTGTGGGCGTCCCGAGCACTCCTGGTGCAGGCATGTTTGGTGTGCTGCAGACCCCTGCGCGGGCACGGTCACGTTCTCACAGTGGAACCCCTGGGGGACCATCGGTGCCACCCCATAAGGCCAGTGGTCAGCCTACCAGTGCTGGTGGGTTTTGGTGGGCCCACCCACGCATCCGTGGCAGCCATGGCACTGTGTCACGAGACTGATCTGTCTCCCAGAGCGGCTACTGTCTGGTGCTGCCCTGTGTGCATTGTGTGTTTCAGTGGGCAGTGCACGGGTGGGTACCTGGCCCTGCACGCAGACACACAGTCCACCTGCACACCCTCCCAGCTGCTGTCCACAGCCACGTGTGCATGATGATGCCTGCATTGCACTGTACACCAAAGTGCAATGGTGCCCAGCATCTGACACATGCACATGGACAGGCAGTGGGCATGGTGGCCTGTGGAAATATGTGTTGCTAGGGTGTGTGTTCTGGGTCGGTGTGCCTTCTGGCCTCTGTGCATGTTTGTTGCATTGTGTGCGTGCGTGTGTGTGTCCTTTGGCGTGGCATGTTAATCCTCACCCATCCCTGGCTGTGTGTGTACCTCTGTGCCCTGCCACTTGACGGCATGCACCCCAGTGTGGGTTCCTGCGTGTTTGTGGGTTGTGCCTTGGCCACTGGTGGTTGCGCTTGGCCCCATGACTTACCTGGATTGGCTGAAGTGCTCCTCCGTGATGGTGTCTCGGTGCAACTGTGCCAGCGGAGCAGTTAGAGTACCGTCGGCCAAGGGGGCTGCCCATCACCATCATCACCAGAGTCCCCATCGTCCCATCACTGTTCCCCTCTTTGACCTGTACAGCTATCCCACATTTGTTGGCCATGTTGTGCAGGATTCAACAGAACCAGGAATATCCCACAGGCCTTTGAGGGGCTGTACTGTAGGACACTGCCAGAGGTGTCCAGGCAATGGAATTGTGCCTTCAGCATCCCGAACACCTGCTCGATGACACTGCGTGTGGTGGCATGTGCCCATTGTAG
The DNA here is from genome assembly GCA_016271365.2 of Neoceratodus forsteri. Taxonomy (NCBI): domain Eukaryota; kingdom Metazoa; phylum Chordata; order Ceratodontiformes; family Ceratodontidae; genus Neoceratodus; species Neoceratodus forsteri. Next base: position 299,502,864 of record CM057458.1, on the reverse strand, counting down.
CATTGTTGCAATGGGGTCATGGGCCACCGTAGGGGTGTGAGCAGCCAGGGATGGAGTGGGTATCCACTGTCACCTGTGTGTAGAGGGTGGAGGTTAGTTTGGTGATCAGCATTGCCCTGCCCCAAGCCATGTAGGCCACTACCCATGGCACCTCTGGCCATGCCCCCAGGCCCTATATTTGTCCATTTGGTTTACACTCACCCACTAGGTGTCCAGTGGGATGTCCCCACTCTCGAATCTGTGGCACAGTGCCAAATGGTGCCAGGTGAATGAATCGTGTGCTCCCGGGTGCGTGGCACAGACATTGATGATGTGCCCCTAGCATCGCACACCACCTGGCAGTTGATGCTAGCATAGCTCTTGCGATTGATGTATATAGCCCCCTCATGGCCAGGTGGTGTGTGTATGGCCACATGGGTGCAGTCTATTGCCCCTAGAATGCCAGGCATACATGCTACCCTGTGGAACTCCTGTATATTTGCTGCACGCTCTGCCGCTGTGCTGGGGAAATGGATATACTCCTCAGCATGTGGCAGCAGTGCGCTGAGGAATTGGGTGAGGTGGCATGACGTGGCTGACTGGGTTATGCCTGTGGTGTCCCCGGTTGGTCTCTGGAAGGTACCCGTGGGGAGCAAGCACATGCAGGCTGTTACCTTGGTCTCCACTGACAGGGCATGGCTCCATCGTGTGGGTGCCTGTATCACATCACTGCACAGCTCACAGAGCCACCTCAGAATTGCCCTGTTCAGGCAGTACTGGCCCACAATCTCAGCATCAGTGTACAGCTCAAAGCTGGTGCAGGCTCAGTACTGCCTGTTGGGGGCATACCGCCGACGGGCCCTTCCACGGCCACGCCCCCCTGCCACCCGCCTTCTCACCCCCCTCATTATGCTCCATGTGGAAGGTGGCACTGGCCATGTCCCTGGCTTGCATTCACCCCCGGCAGCTGTTACTTTATTCCCCTGCTGTTCTGGCTGCTATCTCCCCAGGACCGGTACACCTGCCTGTGTTGGCCTCTGAGCTGTGTGGCTCCCCACACCTTCCCTGTCCCTGGCTGTTAACTGTGGCCTTTCCCTGGCTTGCCCTGTTCCTGCCACTTGCCCTGTCTGTGCCTCTGCCTCAAGACACATATGGCTTCCCTGTAGTGTTCTTGTGCCTCTTCCTTGCTCCTGTTTATTTTGGCTGTTTTCCGCTATGGCGCAACTTCCGCTTGCTCCACTGTTGCGCATTGCACACGTCTTTGAATATCACACTGCGCCATTTATGCATGGTTCCTCCCCCTTCAGTTACACATGCCTTCATTATCATTGTGCTGTTGCTCAGCATGATTTCGGGGCGCAACTGACTGCTGCTGAATATTGCAGAATGGCACAAATTCGGACTTGCGCAGGTGCAACCCTATTGCGCATGACTCAACTCTTTTGAATATCTGAGCCATACTGTATATGTATGGATACATAAATTGTATTTATCTGTCATTCATGATATAGTAGGAATATTTTAAGTTTATATAAATTGTAGTTATATTTCTTTTGTATGGTGGCTCTTTATATAGAAACATATTTTATATGACACTTGCATAATTTATACCTAGTTTTTTTTGGGTGGTCTCTGAAAAAAAACTTTTCTCGGGAATTTTTGAACAACACTTTAATGAACACAGTATGTGTTTTGCAATAGGCATTATTTTATAATCATTGCCTTTAAATCTTATCTTTAAGTGTATTTTAAAATGATGTATTACCCCTTACCACCTCAGCCTTGAGAAAGTGTATTGTCACGTGAAAACATTTGACAGTTTTTCTCGGGAAGGGCACTGGAGAGTATTTTACTGGGGGGACTAATTAACAGGCCCTATTAAGAAGGCTGCAAGGTGAAAGCCATGTGTGCACACTCATTTTCATTTTCTACAGATCAAAGAAATACTCAAACTGGAGGGCCAGTGATTTAGGCAGATCTGTGACAACTGGTACAAGGACACCCAGTGCAGTGACATCTCACCAGAGCCATTCAGCTAATTTTCCTGTAATGAGACAACTGGCAAAAACAACTCTGACACCCATAGGCAGTGAGACTGTAACCATGTAGAAAGCAGTGGTGCGATAAATGGGGTTACCTTGTATGTTGTAGCCACTGCGCTACAGCAAAGATCTTCTAGGACAATCTAGAATTAAGTCAAAATTTTAGGCTAAATGTTACGAGGCTGCATGCCTTTGCTCTAGTTTTTGTGCCACAGGTTTACACCACCCTGTACCTTTGGCAGCTCATAATAGCAAAACACTGTAAACCTGAATATCAGCAAGGCTACAAACAAATGGCACGTCGCAGCCATGAATTGTTGCCTAAACTTTTATTGTAAAAAGCCAAAATGTAGGTAACATTTGCATTCAATGTGCAAGGTGAAGATTCTGGGCTCATGCAATGCTTGTCAGAAGGCATTTTTTGTTAGCCTGATGTATAAATCAACACACAGTCAGTTGAGCAGACTTTGTTTACACTGAAATCTGAATATCAAAGAGACCTACACAATCTCTGAACTCCTGTGATGTGATAAACCTCTTGAGCTTTACTCTTGAGGTTTATGAAGTCACAGGAAACCCATGATAGATTACAGCAACCTTAACAAATGGATGCCCATCTGTTTTTCTACAGTATTTCTATTACCATTTATATTACAGTAACTAGTTACTTTTAGGGAAACGTAATGTCTTTACAGTTACTTATTACTTTATTTTAAAAGTAATCAATTACTATTACTAGTGACCTAGAAAGGTAATCAGGTTACAGTTACTAGTTACAAGTAACTAGTTACTACCCAACACTGTATATTTCCCACTTCCTAGTCTGTCCACAAAATCATCTATCTGGGGCATAGGATAGCTGTCAAATATGGACACTTGATTAAGTTTCCTAAAATTAAGGCAGATTCTTACACTCCCTTCTTTTTTATTTGCAGTCACCATTGGTAATGGCCAAGCACTTCTCGATTCCTCAGTAATACCCAGTAATACCCTTTCATTTTTAGTATTTCCTTAACCACGTTTGCTCTTAACCTCTCTGGTAATCTGTATGTTTTTGTTGGATATGGCAGGAATTATCTGTCACTATTACATGTCGACCCCTTTTGCTTGGCATGGTGCTGTGGTAGAAGTACTTTTAAATGTCTTTACCAAGTTATGAATTTCTAGGGTTTGTTCTGTGGGTACAAAAAATTCACCTTTACAGCATCAGAAGTTATGGTTTGTTCCAGTCTGCCATAGCTATGTAAGCAATAAGGCATGAAGATGTGTGTAAGCCATATTTACAGCACGGTCAGGGGTAGTAGGCACGAGGCCAATGGCCGAGTGACTTCAGCTGCTGGCCATGCTGTAAAATATGGTTTATGCACACCCCTGAGTGCCTTATTGTGCTTATAAAATTGGTTCCTTTTTTTATGTTTGACTATCAGGAAAAGAATGCTTTAATGTAGAGAAAATAGATTTACTTGTGTGCATTTGTGATAGAATAGTCCTTCCACCAGCTGTAAGTGATGTCATTGTATTATTGCCTTCTTTCTTCTTCCCATTTTTATATTTGCTTGCATGCATGTGCAAGAAACATAGTGCCATCATCCGAGATTTCGGAGGTGTGTCACCACCTCCTCCAATTCAGTCAGTGTGTTGGCAGGCGTGGCCCCTGTAAGCCAATGCATGCTGGAGGTGTCTATGACAAGCTCCAAAATGCAGTGCATACAGTTGAAAGGGGGAGCTACGCTTCAGTGAGCAGCGATAAGATATCGCCTGCTCATGCGCAGCTCCCCCTACACACACACACAGAGAAATGCAGGCATACTGCATGCTTCCCTTCCCCCCGCACACACCTATAGCCGATGGGGGTGCCCAATCCCCCATCGACTTGTGCTGCGCCTCCCCAAAGCCTCCTAAATGCCATGCTGGGTGCCCATCCCAGCATGGCAACTCCTAGAATAGCCGACGGGGTGCCCAATCCCCCATTGGCTTCACTGTCTCTCCCTCCCCCATGCTATCACCCAGCCAGGGGTGCCCAATCCCCGTCGACTACCTCTCCGCCCCGAGTACAAGGTGCCATGCTGGGAGCCCACCCAAGCGTGGCAACAAATGCCATGGCTGACAGGGGTGCCCAATCATGCATCGCTGAATGCCCCCAACGTTCTTGTGCTCGCTGGGAGCCACCCCAGCGTGGCAAACGTCCTGGGCCGCTCTTTTTTTCAACCTGAAAAGCAAAAACGGTCCCACGTAGTCTCCCAGCCCCCTCCCACAACCCGCACCCACCCATTGCGCACCCCGCCTCCCCACACCCCTCACCCCATACTTACCTCCGGAGCTCGGCACGACAATCTTCGGTGGACCGGGAACATGTCTGCACTCTTCAAAGCCAACCATGAACTGAGGAAATGCCGGTAAGCTGTATAATGGGCTAGATAGGGTTTTTTCAACTTTGCTACATATCTCAGGCATTTTCTGGAATTTTTGCACCAAATTTTCAACATGGGGTTTTTGGGACCCCTTCTCATGAATGATGTCACTATCATGGTGTTATTTGGGCCCGAAGGGTGATTTCGTGGTCACTGCATGAAATCACTCTTTGGGCCTGATTAACAAAATGACACTGCCAGTGTTCATAAGGTGGGCTCTCAAGAAGTCCATGTTGAATATTTGGTGCAAAAATTCCAAAAAATGACAATTTTATGAGCTTGTGTTGTGCAGTTCCTACGCAGGCTCATAAGTTCGCGAATTTTCAATATTTTCACTCCAGATTTTCAACATTGCCATTTTACCACACCTTCTTATGAGTAGTACAGCTGTCATTTTTCACATCTCACCCAAAATGTGTTTCAGCTCATGTAGCGCACAATGGTGCAGTCGATGTGCGAGATCAATATACGGGACAAATTAAGAAAATCACAGTGACACTGTTCATGAGCTGAGGTCTTAAATGGCATGTTGAAAATTTGGTGAAAAATACCAAAATGACTGTTTTACGAGCGCATGCTAGCAGTTTCTACGCACACTGTAGTTCGTGAATTTTCAACATTTTCACTCCAGATTTTCAACATTGCCATTTTACCATTTTACCACACCTTCTTATGAGTAGTACAGCTGTCATTTTTCACATCTCACCCAAAACGTGTTTCAGCTCATGTAGCGCACAATGGCGCAGTCGATGTGCGAGATCAATATACGGGACAAATTAAGAAAATCACAGTGACACTGTTCATGAGCTGAGGTCTTAAAATGGCTATGTTAAAAATTTGGTGAAAAAATTCCAAAAAATGACTGTTTTATGAGCGTGTGTTGTGCAGTTCCTACGCACACTCATAAGTTCGCGAATTTTCAATATTTTCACTCCAGATTTTCAACATTGCCATTTTACCACATCTTCTTATGAATAGTACAGCTGTCATTTTTCACATCTCACCCAAAATGTGTTTCCGCCCATGTAGCCGCATAATGCTGCAGGTCGGTAAGTGAAATCAATGTACAGGACAAATTAAGAAAACTCAGTGACACTGTTCATGAGCAGAGGTCTTAAATGGCTATGTTGAAAATTTGGTGAAATATTCCCAAAAATGACTGTTTTACAAGTGTGCATTGTGCAGTTCCTACGACACCGTAAGTTCACAATTTTCAATATTTTCACTCCAGATTTTCAACATTGCCATTTACCACACCTTCTTGTGAGTAGTACAGCTGTCATTTTTCACATATCACCCAAAAGTGTTTCCGTATGTAGCGCACAATGGGCGATGGTGTCTGAAATCAATGTATGGGACACATTAAGAAAATCACAGTGACACTGTTCATGAGCAGAGGTCTTAAAATGGCTATGTTGAAAATGTGGTGAAAAAATTCCTAAAAATTACTGTTTTACGAGTGCGTTGCGCAGTTCCTATGCATGCTGCGTAAGTTTGCGATTTAATATTTTCATCCAGATTTTCAACATTGCCATTTTATTATACTTCCTTATGAGCAGTACAGCTGCCATTTTTCATATGTCGCCAAAAATGTGTTTTCGCACATGTAGCGCACAATGGTGCTGTTGGTGTGTGAAAGCAATGTTTAGGACAGATTAAGAAAATCACAGTTACACTGTTCATGAGCAGAGGTCTTAAAATGGCAATGCTGAAAATTTGGTGACAAAAGTCCATAAAATAACTGTGTTATGAGTGAGCATTGCGCAGTTTCCACACACACTCGTAAGTTCATGACTTTGTAATATTTTCAGTCCAGATTTTCACCAGTGACATTTTTCCACACTTCCTTATGAACAGTACAGCTGTCATTTTTCACAACATGGCTGAAGTGTGATTTCACAATTTCAGCGCAGAGATGCGTGGTCGCTGTGGGAAATCATTGTTCGCACAGATAAAAGAAAATCACAGTGACACTGTTCATGATCGAGGCACCAAAATGCCTGAGTTGACAATCTGCTGTAAAAAATCCCCAACCTAATTATATTACGGGTGTGCGTTGCACAGTTTCTATGTACGCTCATGACTTCACCATTTTTTTAATACTTTTACTGCAGATTTGCAACATTGTCATTTTTTACACCTCCCCTTGAACAGTACAGCTGTCATTTTTTACATCCTGTTCGGAATGTTTTTGCACCTGTGGTGCTAAATGCCGTAGTCGCTGTGCATAAGCAGCTTTCAGCTAACAAACTGATATTCCCCCTGTTCATGAGGTGGGGTCACAAAAAAAACATGTTGAAAATTTGGAGTGAAAATACCAACGAATGCCTGAGGTATTAAGGTTTCCAACCATAACGCCCAACCCTGTAGAGAATGACAGGCATCAGGGGTGAGACTTGGGATTCTTGCCTGTAATGCTCGTACCATTCCACACCCTGCAGCCAGTGAGAGGCATCAAGGTATGCCTTGGACCCTTTGGCCGCAAAGTTCACCCCATTCTCCTATATCGCACCCATCTCACTGTATTTCCTAATGAAATGGGGTGCGCATAAGGGCCAAAGACCCTAGGAACACCGTGACACTTGTCAGTGTCTGTAGGGTGGGGTGTGGTGAAATGGCGTGGCCGATATACCTGACGACCCAAACGCACACCCCAATGCCTGTCACTCTCTGCAGGGTGGTGGTGGGGTTGGCTTCAGTTCAATACTTCACTGCCATTCCTATTACGCAGCTCTGTAACTTCTACACTACCACTGCCAATGCCAGCAAGCAAACATTCAGCATTGACAAATGCTTGTTTTCTCTGTTGTGATCTCCACATTCAAGATATGGAATGTTTATCATGGAATGTTTACAGCCAGAGACTCAATTATCTCACTGTCAGGGCAAGAAGAAGATAGTTCCTGATAAGTAGGTGAAGACAGAAGGGGGATTTTCACTGTCAGTAAAGAAACAGTTGTAGTGAAAACTATCAGCAATATTTATTGTTTCTAATTTGTTTATGTGTGTAAGGAGAGTGTGATAATCAGGAAACAGCATTTAATTCATTTGTTTTGTTTTTATTTAAAGTGGTTTTATTTTTAGGCCCAGTTGAAGTTTTTTTTCTACAGTGTAAAGTTAGCAGCCATTTTTGTGTTGGAAGGTCAGTTCTGGCAGTAGAGGGCTAACTGAAATGCTTGTGTTCCAAATGTTCATTGATCTGTATTGCAGACTCTTCACTGCTGAGCAGTCCTTTTTTAACTATGTGTTAACCATACTTTACACATAAATAAGAGTCAGTTAGATTACATGATTTTACCCTGCCATTTTATAAATCAATATCTTCTTTAGCAGTTTCTGGTAATACTAATAAAGCAACCTCTGGTGTTTTTTCAATCCATTTCTTCAGGAGGTTAATATTGTATATCTTGGCTGGAGTTTTCCTATCAGGGGGTCTCAGTCTCATAATTAATTGTAGTGGATAACAGTAACAAGACCTTTTCACTTGGCTCAAAAACCTTTTCTGTTACCCCTTGGTCATAATCCAACTTATGCTGTTTTTTTGCATTCTTCCTGATTACTGTGGGCAATTTCAACATATTTTGCCACTTTCTTTCTTAGTGCACACATGTATTAGATTCATTTTGAATGAGGTTAGCTTCCCATATTTCTTTTGTTACATCTTGTGGCCCTCTAGGTTGTCTACCATACAACATTTCAAAAAGTGAAAAAAACTGTTGATGCTTGTAGCACTTTGAAGTGAGCAAAAAGCAGGTAAGATAAGTATCAGTCTCAGTCATTCACACACCTTACATGCACTTTAGGGTTTGATTACAACACTCAACAAGACCGTCTGCCTGAGAGTGATAAGGAGGTCCTTATGGCAGTGATACCCAGTAGTCAGTACAGCTCCTTCAGCAATGCAGCACCAAAATTACTATCCTAATCAGTAATAATCTCTTTAGGTATGGCCACCCTGCTGAACATTTTGGCAAGCTCTGCTGCCACTTTAGGGGCTGTGACAATACGCGTTGGAATTGCCTTTGGGTATCAAGTAGCATAGTCACATACTACCAAAATGATTTGATTATCCTTTTTATTTTTGTCTAAGGGGCCAACCACATCTATTGCAATTCTCTTAAAAGGCACATCTTTCAAGTGTAGGGGCAGCAGGGGCACCTTGTCTTTTTTTAGTTCATGAGGTTACTTTCTGACACTCAGCACAAGAACTGCAATAAGTAGCAACATCCCCATGAACCCCAGGCCAGTAAAATCTGTACACTGTGAATTGTGATTGGTTGGCATCCATGGCACTCCAGACATTACCTCATGGGTTTCAGCCCACCTGATAGGCTAGTGATGCACTGACCCAGATCAAATTTCCAACATATCCAGGTCCCAGAAACCCCTGCTCTCCAGTTTTGAATCGTGCATCTGAACAAGGCAGTAGCACACCAGGAACCCCTGTCTGCTCTTCAAGGTAAGAACCTTTTAAAGAAAGGATATGTCTTCTGGCTTAGAACCTACAGCTGCCATATTGCCATAGTTATAATTATTTCCAAACAAGGGCAGCTATTTTCTGTTTTTTTTCTTGGTTTTTCTGGTGCTGCTCCACGTGGTGGGAAGGCTTGGGGTAAAGTGCCCTCTTGCTGGCTCCCTATCCCAGCATTAAGGAGGCGTGGCTAACCCACCACATGATGGGACCTTTTTAAGTGTATATTCTTTCCCCAATTCCTGTGTTGTTTCCCTTTCGGCCTTCCAGGGCGTTCCGCCTAGGCCGCGAGGCAGAGCGAAAGCGACCACGCCGTCCCCTGACCATCGCTATTCTCGCTCACCTCCCCCTCCCTCCCTTCTCCTCCATTTTTCCGCCACCTGCTGGCGGCCGTTCCTCCACCGGCACCATTGCGCCGTGTCTTCCCACTCGGTGCCGTTGCGCCACGGTCTCCTTCGCCTAGGCGGGGGCAGGGAACCACTAGGCCTCGTTTGGGGCCTCACCTCTCTTGCGACCGGCGCATCCGCCGCCTCCGCTTAGGCCTCCCGCCGCCAAATGTGATCTTTACGCTGTCTCCTCGCCCAAGTGAGGGAGAACCCAAGCTCTTCATCTCCACCGCACGTTGCCTCCACGCTGTCTCCCTCACTCCAGCGAGGGAGGACCCAGCCTCTCATCTCTCACCGCCGGATTGCCGCCGCACATCGCGGGCGTGTTTTCTCCCGAGAGAGAGAGAGAGAGAGAGAGAGGGGGATAGAACCGGGGAGCGAGAAAAGAAAAGAAAAGCCCTCAACTCCCTAGGGCAGGGGCCCGGCCCTTGAGGGGTCGTTATGTGAAGGGCAGGTCACCCTAAAGACCCAGTGGGGACCTGCACACTCAAAGCAGACTAAATAGCCAGAGAGGCAGTATAGCACAGCGGATTAAGACTGTGAGCTACAAATCTGGTGAATCTGCTGGCACTCTAATGAGAGTAGCGTTTTAAAAAAAAAAAAGAAAGGGCTCACAGCTATGAAACTTTTGATACCTTGCCTTGCTGGAAAGATTGCTTTGTTTACAAGATACAATGGAATATTCAGCAAGAAGACCGTGCTTCCTTGTGGCACGATAGCTCTCAAAGACCCTGCAGATAAAAAGGTTGAGGACATGTTAAAGAAGGCGTTTGAGATTGGGGGCATCGCTGCTAAGGCAGCTACCACAGCCATTTACACTACTCGGGCACAGATCCGTTGGCTCGAAGAACTCCAGGAGCAGGCTACCCCTAAGTCCAGGGAGGCAGAGCTATTGGAGTGCACCCTGGATGCAGCCAGGTATCTGGCCGATATGGCAGTGGACACTCTGCATCTCCAAGCAAGATCCACCGCTATCACCAACCGGGCCCATAGGGCTCTGTGGCTGAAGCTTTGGGACGCAGACCATGAATCTAAATTGTTGTTGCAGAACCTGCCCCTGCGGGGGAAGCATGTGTTCGGGGAGGGGCTGCAAGACTATTTAAAGCAAAAAGAGGAGGGTAGGGACCTCCTCAAGAATAGGTACAGGCCTTCTTACCTAGCCTCTTCTAGATGGAGATTTCGAGGGGAGCAAACCTTACCAATCTCCCGAGACACAACCCAGCTGGTCTCAATCCTTTCGAGGAAGAAGCTCATCCACCGCCCGTGGCCCTACGCTCAGAACTTTCAGCCTCAGCTGCTCAGGTTACAGGCCAAAGACCAGGAGGGAGAGGTAGAGGATTCAGGGGAACAGCAGTGACTGCTTCCCACCTCGCCAGGGCCAGGATCCCTACCCACCGGTGGGGCAAAGACTGGCCCTCTTCACCCACCGATGGATGACCACAACGCCGGACAGATGGGTTCGACGAGTGTCAAAGGGGTACCTATGAGTTAACCCATGCCCATATCCCTGACAGGTTCGTCTCATCCCCCATAACCAGGAGGAAGGCGTCCCCCCACCAGGTCCAACAACTCTTATCAGAGCTGATCCAGAGTCGGGCCATCCAACCCATACCGATTCCGGAGCAGGGAGAAGGAATCTACTCCATCTTTTTTCTCGTGCCCAAAAAGACGGGGGAGCTCAGGCCAATCCTAGACCTAAAGTTTCTAAACCAGCACGTAGTCCCACACCGGTTCAAGATGGAGACCATACGCTCCACTCTCCGTTGTATCCGGGTAGGCGACTTCCTGACGTCTAGCGACTTAAAGGACGCCTATCTACACATTCCCATCATCCGGAGGCACAGGCAATTCCTCCGTTTCCACATACTGGGCCATCATTTCCAGTACAAGGCGCTTCCCTTCGGACTGTCGTCAGCCCCGAGAGTCTTCACCAAGGTCTCGATAACCCTAGTGGCCAGACTCAGGGAAAAGGGACTGGACATCATCCCGTACCTAGATGACTGGCTCATTCATGCCCGATCCGAGGTCCAGGCTCGGACGCACACGGAGATCACCATCCAGGCACTCGCGGACCACGGCTGGGTGGTAAATCTAGAAAAGAGCCATCTCAGCCCCACGCAACAGATCGAACATCTGGGGGTGATCATCAACTCGGCCGAAGGATGGGCAAAACCGCCCCAGCGCAAGTCCACAACCTCAGGGAGCTGGCACGCAAGATGAGGGCCAGCCCACACTCCACAATGGGAAAGATTGCCCAATTGCTGGGCTGTATGGCCTCCTGCATAGACCTCGTGCCTTGGGCCAGGTGGCACATGCGCCCACTCCAAAACCACGTCCTGTCCAGGGGAGCACCGAGCGAGCACAACCTCCACTGCATGGTACCTCTACCCCAGGCAGTAAGATCCTCCCTAACTTGGTGGACGCTGGAAAGGAATCTATCCAGGGGAGTTCCCCTCGAACCCCCCCGCCCAGTCGCCATAGAGATGGACGTGAGCCTTTCGGGATGGGGAGCCTGTCTAGGAGAGTCAACGGCACAGGGCCGATGGTCACCAGCGGAGGCGAGACTCTCCATCAACATCCTGGAGATGAGGGCCATGTTCCATGCGCTGAGGGCATTCAGGCACCTAATAACCGGTCGGGCGGTCCTGATCCGCTCCGACAATCGCGTGACGGTAGCCTCCATAACAAAACAGGGTGGGACCAGGAGCAGAGCCATGATGAGGGAGACAACAGCGTCCTCAACTGGGCCCAGACTCACCCTCATACACCTGAGCGCAGTCCACCTCACAGGGAAACTGAATGTCAGGGCAGTCTGGCTCAGCAGACAACAAGTGCACCCGGGGGAATGGCACTTACATCCAGCGCTATTCCAGGAGATCCAGGCGGCATGGGGGCCCGTGTCCATGGATCTCATAGCATCTCGGGAGAATGCCCAGGTCAGCAAGTACTACTCGCGCTTCAAGGATGGCCTCTCCCAAGGGACAGACGCCCTATCACAGGCCTGGATGAGGAGGAATGCCTACGTCTTCCCACCTCTCCCCCTGATCCCCCAGGTCCTGACCAAGATCCGGGAAACAGGCCTCACGGTCATCCTAGTGGCCCCATATTGGCCACACAGAGCCTGGTTCACTGCTGCACGAGAAATGACCGTGGACAACTTCAGGATACCCTACCGGCCGGACATGCTTTCACAGGGGCCAGTACTACACCCAGCACCTCGGACCCTGAAACTCACGGCCTGGCTCCTGAAAGGAGGAGACTGAAAGCAACGGGGTACCATGAATTGGTAATCAGTACCCTACTCCGGTCCAGGCGGGCATCCACCACGTCTACATACAAGAGGCAATGGGCCATCTTCACGCGGTGGTGTAGAGAACGGGGGACGGTGCCCGAACAGACCAACCTGGCCAACATTCTACTATTCCTCCAGCAGGGAGTGGACAAGGGCCTGGCACACTCCTCCCTCAGGGTACAACTGTCGGCCATAGGCCTCATGGAGGGGTACCCCCCCGGGCGCACACCCCGACTCCATACGCTTCTTGAGGGTGGTGGAGATCACGTGTCCAAGAACCAGGCCGGTGATCGCCCCGTGGGATCTCCCTATGGTTCTGGAATCCCTCAAATTGGCACCCTACGAGCCCCTCCAAGAGACAGATCTCTTTTGAGTCGGCCTCAAGGCATGCTTCCTGGTGGCCATCTGCTCGGCCAGGAGGGTTGGGGAGCTTGGCGCACTGTCCTGTGTGGAACCCTACACAGTGTTCACACCACTGGGGGTCAGCCTGAGGACAGTCCCAGCATTTCAACCAAAAGTCCCTACCAACTTCCACAGGGAGCAGCCTATTGAGCTACCCACGTTCCTAGAGGATCCTACTCAGAGTCAAGGCGGGACCCCTCACCACCTCGATGTGGGATCTGTCCTCGCGGTATACCTGACCAGAACACACCCCATCCGCAAGACAGAGAGGCTGTTCATCATCGCTAAGGGCCAGAGACAGTGGCACGCCGCTTCCAAGTCTACCATCGCTGGATGGCTAAGATGGGTCATTCAGAATGCTTACACAGCCAACCAACTGATTCCACCACAGGATCAAGGCCCATTCCACCAGAGTGGTGGCCACTTCCTGGGCGGAGAGAGCCAGTGTGTCCATGGAGGACATTTGCAGAGCAGCCACTTGGTCCTCCATACACACCTTCGCCAGACACTACAGGCTGGAGCAGCTCTGGGCGCTCATCCCTCCTTCGTGCCCAGGTCCTAACTGCAGCTTCCTCAGCCGGTCACTCTTAGTCGCTCTTCCTTCCCGGAGGACTAACTGCTTCTTATCTACCAAGTAATGTCTGAGTGCCATGGATGCCAACCAATCACAATGGGTGTTTACTCACCTGGTAAAGGTGATTGTGTTGGTTGGCATCCATGGCACTCCAAGGCCCTCCCTCAGAGTGGCTAGAATGACCGGCTCCAAGCCAAAAAGGGGTACCTAGTATCCGGTTTTCTTGGGGGTCAGACAACATGAACGATGACATAACAAATGACCTGTCGAACTTCCGGGTTCGAGTTAGATTGTTAAAATAGGGGAATAAAGTTCGGGCCCCAGGGCCTTCTTTCTGTCACGTCGTAGTCCGACTCCTTTGTATCCTGTTTCAAGCTTCTGGTATCTATGCTAACGTTACATTGTATGTCTTTCTCTGTATACTAATTAACCTTATTTCAGCTATGGAAGATTTGAACTGGAGAGCAGGGGTTTCTGGGACCTGGATATGTTGGAAATTTGATCTGGGTCAGTGCATCACTAGCCTATCAGGTGGGCTGAAACCCATGAGGTAATGTCTGGAGTGCCATGGATGCCAACCAACACAATCACCTTTACCAGGTGAGTAAACACCCATTAGTGCAATCCCTCCCAGGTGACCAACCATAGGACTATCATGCACTATCTGTAACAAGTCAGTTCTATACTTTTGTGGTATAACCAATTGTTCTATCTGTTCCTGTGTCTGAGCTTTTACCCAAACTCTGGACAGTAACCCATTAAATTGTTTAAACATTGGTTCACCCTGTTTTGATTCACCTCCAACTGTTTAAAATAACCCTGGAGAAAAACAGTGTTAGTTTGCTGGGAAACAAAATCACAATCAGTTATCAGTTTAGTTTCGGCATTCTCATATATCAACCCCTTACGTCCATCAGTCTTTTGCTGGCACTGTTTTTTCAGACATCTTCTTTCTTTTCTGGACTTCCTGAATTGAACTTGGGCTCAAACATGTCTGAATAAACATCACCGAATGGTAAAGAGTCCCCAGCATTGGAGATTTTATTTGCCTGTGCACTTGTTATCAAAGCTGCTGAAATGGCAGGGCTTACTTCCTCTGTGATTAACTTAGCAAATCCTGGAACATAATTTTTAATAATCATAGGTATAGGTAATTTAGGTACTACTCCCAGTTTTAGTTGTTGTGATACCCCATTAATGTTCAGAGTAACTTGGGTGGTGGTATAGTATCAAGTGTTCCCATGGATGTAGATGACTCCAGTGCCTGGTAATTTTGCAGACCCTTTTCCCAGAACATCAATATGCACCAGTGTCTCTCTGTGTCCCAAATTTATAAGTAACTACACAGTCTTAACTCTCACCTTGACATCTGTTAAGTACTTGCCACAGTTTACTAAGGTCACATTTGCTCTAGTTTTACCATTTTATTTTTATGGTAGTTTCTAAAAATATGGCCTGGCTCATTACAATAGTAAATAAGGTCTTTGGGTGCAGATCTGTTAACCCTCCCCCAAGTTTTTATTTGATCTGAAGTTTAATCATGAAAAGGAGGGTCTTATCATTCCTTGGCTGTTACTTCACTGCTGCTGTATCTCTTTGGCCAGCTGATAGTCCTCGGGCAAAGAAACAGCTTTTTCCCCACTTTCTGGATGGTGTTCTTTTACCTAAAGCTGCACGTCTGTAGGAAGGATGTTGAGGAATTGCTCCATTGAAAATATGTCAATGATCTATGGGATTGTCTTGCCCTCTGGTCGTAGCCATTTAATAAGGCGTTCTTTTGAGTCAGGTGAAGGCTTCTTAAGGATTGTCAACTGAGTGGTACTTCAGGGACCATAATCTCTGTCTGAATATCTCTCTCTCCTGAGATGTTGTATCTTTTAAGGATATCTCTTTTCACAAGGTCATGGTTTTCTGACTATGCAGTGTCCATATTGCTGTAGATAAGTTTGGCTTTACCTGTCAGATAAGGTACCAGCCTAACTGTCCATTGCTATTTCGGCCATTGTTAGGCTCTGCAACTCCTTCAAAGTTGTCAGGTATGCTCCATATCATCCAAGGAAAAGAGTTTTGTAAGTTTAATGTCTTTCATGTAGTTTGTGTTTTGTTGATCTGCTGGACTTGTACCAGATCCTCCAGCTTTGATAGCTTGCAAAGCATCCAGCCAATGCTTATCCTGTTGCTTCATCTCTTCTTTTCTCTGAGCTTCTAGACATTGAATCTCTTTTTTTCTGTTTCTCAGACTCTCTTTGTTGTACAGCCACCATTTGAAGAAGGCAGACATATGCTTTCAGGTCTTATCTCTGCCTGTTCTTCTTTCATCACTGGTGCTGACTGTACAGTCTCAGTTTAGACTTTGTTTCTGCTTCTAGTTTGGCTGCCATTCTTCTGGTAATCACTCATTGGCTTGTTGTTGCAGGATCCATCCATTTCTTCTGTGCTTCCCTGGTACAAGATTTAGTACCAATGCACAAAACTCCTGTCATAGAGTATGCATGGAGTAAATTCCACTGCTGTCACCAACTGTTGTAGTGGCATAGGTCAGAAATCTAGGCAGACCAGGACAAGTTATAAAATTCATATGTAGTGTTTTATTATTATCAATAACAATAAACAAATATTAAAATAAAAATTGTACAGGGCAGCACTTTCTAAAATCAGTACAAACAAAAAAGGTCCCCTGTCTGAGTGTCTCCCTGGAAAAAACATTGCTCTGATTATGTAAGATATTTTTGTCTGACAGTTCAAACTCTGCTTCCTGTTGTAAGTTATATCTCTGTTTTTCACAAATGTATCAAAATTTTGTCACTTGCAAAAAATCATACATTTTGTCCTGGAGCTGGTTTCCTATTGATAATTCTGTTATAGAGGTCAAAATGCATCTCAAGATCAACCCCCATTGTTCCAGATTGTTATCCTTTCTAATAAACCCAAATAACTTTCCACAATCATTCTAACAGTATAATTATTTACATTTGCAAACCTAGGAATCTCAGTTTCACATACACATTCACATATGTTTTTGACCACAGAGAAACAAGGGGAAAAAAAAAGAATAGAAACAGCAAGTGACGGGAGAGAGATAACAGGGAAAATTGTGGACCATTGGAGTGGCCAATTCCTTGGTGCCACAAGAAAAATGTGATTGTGCAATCAGACAGACAAGAGACAGATAATTGTCAGAATAGGGGAGGATAAAATAGATGCTTGCTTTTAGCTCTCTGCATAACAAATGGACATGGCTTACACAACCTGTCACAGTATCCTGTTAGCCCATTTTAAACACTAGTAAACAAAATAAATCAATACATAAATTGAGTGGAGATGAGAGTAGGGCTGATAATTAGTGTAGGTGGGACCCCAGGAAAACTAGATGCACTCTTTCTGTATTTCTGTGTCACTACAGGTATGTTTTGCTTTTGTTTTTGTGGAGGGGCTTTCACTTCTGAGAAGCCAAATTGGGACATGGTTTGGGATACCAGATGAACCTTGACATTTCATTTTGGATTTGTATTTGATTTATCACTTATACTGCTTTGATTGGAAATTATTATAGCGTGTAAGTGTTTCATAAAAACAAGCCCATGTTTTGATTAGCTGAGTAACAATGCTTACCTAGCTAACAATGTTTACATAGCCAGCAATATCTACATAGCCAGTAATGTTCACATAGCTGATGATGTTCACAGCTGAAAGTGTTCACACAGCTGATAGTGTTCACCTAGCTGATGATGTTCACAGAGCTGAGAGTGTTCACATAGCTGAGTGTTCACACAGCTAATAATGTTCACAGAGCTGATGATGTTCACATGGCTGATGTTATTTACAACACCAGTGATGCTCATATAGCTGACAATGTTCACATAAACACTATATTATATTTGGTGTTAGACAGAAGGAGGCTATCGCCTGTCGTGTCTGTCTCCTGCCTTAATGGGGCCACCTTATGCCATTGTTTGAAAATAGGTAGCTATCTAACTTAGCCTTGAATATGGATAATACAGTATATCACTGTTCACTTGGGAACATAAGCAGGAGGCTGGTAAGGACAGAGGTCTGGGGTTATATTCTGTTTTAACTGAAATATTTGAATAGTTTTGTAAGTGAAATTAGTTCTATGTGTTAAAAATGATTACCTTGAGTTAGAACTGTTACTTGGGCTGTGATATTGTAACTTTGGAGGCTTGGGAACAGTTGTTTGGCAGTGATAATTAGAGTGAAATTTTAATGTGTTGTTTGCCTGGTGTTAGGGGGAGGGGACATTAACAGGAATTACCTTGTCTTTAACAGAAATTACCTTGGCTTTCATTGTTCACTTGGGAACATAAGCAGGAGGCTCGTAAGGACAGAGGTCTGGGGTTATATTCTGTTTTAACTGAAATATTTGAATAGTTTTGTAAGTAAAATTAGTTCTATGTGTTAAAAATTATTACCTTGCATTAGAACTGTTACTTGGGCTGTGATATTGTAACTTTGGAGGCTTGGGAACAGTTGTTTGGCAGTGATAATTAGAGTGAAATTTAAATGTGTTGTTTGCCTGGTGTTAGGGGAAGGGACATTAACTGGAATTACCTTGTCTTTAACAGAAATTACCTTGGCTTTCATTGTTCACTTGGGAACATAAGCAGGAGGCTGGTAAGGACAGAGGTCTGGGGTTATATTCTGTTTTAACTGAAATATTTGAATAGTTTTATAAGTGAAATTAGTTCTATGTGTTAAAATTATTACCTTGAGTTAGAACTGTTACTTGGGCTGTGATATTGTAACTTTGAGGCTTGAGCCCTCCCACCACCCTGCTTTGTATGCTTTCTTAAATACTGAAAATCCACTGAGGTTGGGATTGAAGGGCTGAGTATTTCTGTTTGGGACTGAAATTCGAAGCAACAGGAGCTGGTGGACCTGTGACATCATACGGTACCTGATGTCTGCATACACACTCTGTTAGTGGGACTGAACGCACACTGGACTGTATGTGTTTG
The DNA here is from genome assembly GCA_016271365.2 of Neoceratodus forsteri. NCBI lineage: Eukaryota > Metazoa > Chordata > Ceratodontiformes > Ceratodontidae > Neoceratodus > Neoceratodus forsteri. Next base: position 299,484,331 of record CM057458.1, on the reverse strand, counting down.
TGAGACTTGGGAACTTTATTGGTGGGGTTGAAATTGGGTTTGTAAATAACTGCAGTCAGTATAGAGAGAAACTGTATTCCAGGGTAAAGGGACTGAGAAAAGGGGGTGTGCCATTATAAACAGAGGGGAATAAACAGGGTGGCCATATTCCACTATGGCAGGCATCTTCGGAAGGGTTGTAGGCTGCACAGGCTGTGGGATGGCAATAATTCTCAAGTGGGTCTGGAGAGAGGCTTCCCACTCTGTAGACAACTATCTTGTATCGGTGAGGTATATTGGTTAAGGAGTAAGCTGGGGGAGCTGGGGGTATCCAAGGATAAGGGGTGGATATGGGCAGCAGAAGGGTGGGGCTGAGGGAGGCTGGGGCAACACTCTGAAATTACAGGACATTATGTTACAGCAAGCAGGAGGGGGGATATTATGGACAGAGGACCCTTAGACAGGGATGTTGACACTAATGGGAAAGCGTACGGGGTGAACATTCTGAACACAAAGAGAGTGGAGGGAAGAGTCAGGAGGGCTGTTAAGTAAAGCCTAAAACAGCAGACTGTGGGAAGGGAGCTCCAAGGTGAACAGAGCAAGAAGGAAGAAGAGGGGCAGTTTAGAGGTGCAGTCAGGGAAACTCGGGTTACTTGATGGAGGCTGATATAGAGGTCACAATAAATTTGAGCTACTAAGCAACCTAAAGGGGAGGAAGGGTTAGTGGAAATGAAACTTATACAGAGGCTGGGGGGAAGGAGTTGGATACCCATAGGGCATCACAGACTGGCAATGGAAAGGATAGTAATAGTCCCAGAGGGAGAAGGGGAAACATAAATGTTAAGCAAATGGGGGAGATGCAGCATATTGCAGACATGAGGGAGGAGAGCATGATTGGAGAGAAACTGGGAGACAAGGAGGTGGGAGAGGAGCCCCCCTTCAGCAGGGGGGTCAGTATCAAGGATGGGGCCCTAGCTAAAGGGGAACCACAGAGAGCCTCTGGAGGCAGGGGTACTATTACAAGGGGGGAAGGTGGCAGTGTGGGGGAAGGGGGAAACCATCAGAGCCAGGATAAATGGTTTGGATAAGAGAGGGTTAAAGTGGACACCTATTCAGAGGGGGTTTGAGTTAAGTGGGCAAGATAACGAGGGAGGCAGAAAGGGGAGGGTGACAAGGGGGTCTCTAATAAGGCAGGAAGACTCCCATGGAATTGAGATCATGAATAAAGGGGGCTGAGAGGACATAGTGAGGTAACCATAAGGATGATGGCGGTGTTAAGGTTCTGTTTGGGAGACTCAATGATTAGGGTTATCCAGTGGGAGGGACAGGGGGTGGATGCCATAGCCAGGTGAAGGTAGTGAGTATCTCTGGGCTGACAGTGCACAGAGCAAAGTTCATGGCGTATGAAATGGTTAGGGATTGTGGAGGGAAACCGGATTTCCTGGTGCATTTGGGAACTAACGATCTAGAGGGAAATAGTGTTTTGGAAATCCAAGGAAGGTTCCAGGAACTTGCCAGAGTCTGTCGTGATAATAGATGCAACATTTCCTTTTCAGAGATATTGCCAGTACCAAAGGCCTCAGTGGAGAAAAAAATGAGACTCACAGAGGTTAATGACTGGCTCAGGAAGTGGGGTGAAGAGAGTGGGTTGGGGGTGTTAGGGAACTGGAATGGAGTTTGGGAGGATAAGGGACTATATGCCAAGGACAGGCTTCATCTTGCCCCATTAGGGAAGGAAGTCCTTAAACTGGGGATGGCTGACTACATTCAAGAAAGGTGGGGTTTAAACTTGTGGGGGAAGGGATAAGGGAGGGGCTGACCAGAAGCCCTCTCCTCCAGATGAGGGGAGTAATTAAAGCCCAAGGGGAGGGAAACAGACTGGGGTGGAGGTTTCAGGAGGAGCAGAGGAGGATGGAAGTATAAGGAATCTGGGTGGGGTTCGACAAAGAGGATCAAGGATAAGGGGTGGGGGTTGGTGTTGGTAAATGCCAGGAGCTTGGGAAACAAGCTGCCAGAGTTCAAACCATGCTGTTTGGGGGGGTGGATGTGGCGGTGGTCACGGAGACATGGGCCAACAAAAATCATGACTGGGACCTAAACGTATGGGGTACACTATGCTTAGGAAGGATAGAAAGGAGGGCAGAGGGGGTGGAGTGGCTATGTTCATTAGAGATGACATAGAAATTGCTAGAGTAGAAGAGGCAGAGGAAGCGGGAGGCCTTATGGGTCACCACGATCCCCAGCAGGAGATAAGGTCAAGCTGGGTGTGGTATATAGGCCCCCAGAATGACTGATGTTCTAGAGGATGGTTTTCTGGACAACATCATTGCCCAGTGTGGACCAAAACAGGAAGGAGTGGTGTTGATGGGGACCTTAATATGCCAGGTACAAACTGGAGAACCATGTCTCTAAGGTGGCCAAGGAGCAGAGGCTGCTGGCCAGCTTCCAGGATGTGTTTTTAACACAGCATGTGATGGAGCCCACAAGGGAGGGGCATGTCCTGGACGTGGTTCTGGCAGATGGGGATCTGGTAAGGGACATGGTTGTACAGGACCCCCAGACTGGGAGTGACCACAATACTGTCTGGTTTCAAATAAGCATGGGGGAGGGTGAGATCTAGGACACTGGCAGTGACTTTGGGGAAGACTTTGTGGGCATGGGAAATATTCTCAAGGATCACTTGCAGGGGATTACATCAATGACAAGTGTGGAAAGGAGACGGAGGTCATAAAACGGGGACTTCATGAGGCAGTCAGGATCTGCGCTAAGTTGAAACGTAAGGGAGCAAGGTCACATAAATCATGCTGGTGGTCCAGTGAGGTACAGGTAGCAGTCAGAGAAAAGAAGGCAGCCTACAAAAAATATAAAACAACAAGAGGGGATAGGGATAAGGAAATGTACCATCTTGCATCTAGAAAAGTCACCCATATGGTGAGGGGAGCAAAGTCCAGTAAAGAGCAGTGGCTGGCACAGGGGATACATGGAGGGGAAAAGGGGTTCTTCTGGTACATTGGGGAGTGGAGAAAAACTAAGGGCCATCTCAGAAGATTGAGATCAGAAGGAGGGTGGGTGGAAGAGGCGAGGGACCAGGCAGAGGTATTTAATGAGTACTTTGCCTCTGTGTTCACTAGGGAGGGGGATGGGATATCTACAAAGCAAGGCATGAAGGGGATAGAAGCAGCAGAAAGTGGGATCAGGGGAGCAACAGAAATGGAGCAAGAGGGAGGGTGAGGTACCCCAAGGGTGTCACATCTGGATAAGGATAATAAGGCCAGTAAGGTGGAGGGGACGGATGATGCTATCTCCACCAAAAGGGTGTGGTTAGCCCTCAAGGCCCTAAAGAAAGATAAATCTCCTGGGCCGGATGGCATTCATCTAAGAGTACTATGGGAATTGTCGGACATACTGGCTGCACCCCTGGTGGAGCTCTTTAACAGGTCACTTGAGACAGGGAGGGTACCTAGGGATTGGCGAGAGGTACATGTGGTGCCAATCCATAAAGGGGTCAAGGAAGTCCCAGGTAACTATAGACCCATCAGTTTTGACCTCGGTGGTGGGAAAATTAATGGAGAGTATACTAAAGGAACGATTGGGGTGTACTTGGAGGAGGTGGAGGTCTGGATAGTCGGCAACATGGGTTTGTGCCAGGTAGATCATGCCAAACCAATCTTGTGGAGTTCTAGAATGGGTAACATCAGAACTGGACAGGGGAAAGCCTGTGGATGTATTATTCTTGGACTTCAGCAGACGTTTGACTCTGTCCCCACAATGGTCTGGTGGAGAAACTGATGGGATAGAAGTAGGCCCTTTGATGGTCAAATGGATTGAAAACTGGCTAACTGGGCCGCACCCAAAAATAGTGGTCTGTGGGGGCTCTCGAACCCTAGAGAGGTTGGTAGTGGGGTACATGAGGCTCAGTCCTGTGTCCGATCCTGTTTAATGCATACATATTGGACATCAGGAGGGTATAGGTGTGAAATGAGTCTCTTAAGATGACTTCAAGATGGGAGCAGTAGTTGAGGTAGAAGAGGGGAGGTTGGCCTGCAAGGGGACCTGGACACCCTGGAAAGCTGGACTCACACATGGAAATTAAATTTCAATATCACCAAGTGCAAGGTGTTGCATCTTGGTTGGGGAAACCCTAAACACAGGTACACCCTGGGAGGGGAGGCGCTGGAGGCCTCAATAGGGGAAAAAGACCTAGGGGTCATGGTGGATGCATGTATGTATGAATAACTCTGAGCAGTACAGGAGAGTGACTAGCAAGGCAAACAGGATGTTGGGATGCATCGTAAGGGGGATCACCTCTAGGAGCAAGGAGGTGATTCTGCCACTGTACAATGGACTGGTTAGACCACACCTTGAGTACTGTGTACAGTACTGGAGATCACACTTCAAGATGGACATACAGCTCCTGGAGAGGGTACAGAAGAGGGCAACTAAGATGATACGAGGGCTAGGGGGTTTGACGTATGAGGACAGACTTGAGGAGCTCTGCCTGTTTTCATTGGAGGAGAGGAGAGACAGGGGGGACATGATTGAGGTCTTCAAGTACCTCAAGGGAATAAATAGGGTAAACATGGAGGGGTTCTTTAGACTAAAGCAGGGAGGTATCACCAGGGGGCATGGATTGACGTTGGAAGGTGGAAGGGTGAGGGGGGAAAAGAGGAGGAGGTTTTTCACTGAGAGGGTGGTGGACCCTTGGAATGCACTGCCTGGCGAGCTGGTTCAGAGATCCACATTGGAGGGCTTCAAGAGAGGGTGGGACAGACACAGAAAGTAGATTTATCAGATGATGGCCTGTCTCAGGGGGGTGGGGATGGCTGGAGCACAAGGGATGGGAGGTCCTCGGCACACAACTAAGGATCTAAGGTTCAGCAGACTCGATAGACAGTAAGGCCTAATCTGCTGGCAAATAGTATGTTAGTATATCCAACTGCACAATCTGCTTAGGTAGAATGTTTTATAGTTCACTGGCTCTGTGGGTGAAACTCCTCTTCTGCCACTTTTTTGTGTGTTGGGCCTGGACTATCTGAAAGAGCTTCTGGTCTCTTACTGCCCTTGGCGATTGCTCTGCTCAGCCGATGAGGGGTTGCTAGAGACTTCAAGGATGTGTTTAAAATCTTCTAGGGTGAGAGCATTTATGCACGCTGCCCTATCCTTTGAATTCTCTACCCTGTCGGTTATGTGAGTACATGACCATGGAAGGATTTAAGCAGGCATTAAAATCTTTTTGTGGTACCAAGCATTTGGTGATTAATTAATAGATGATACCAGTTTGAACATACTGTTTGCTGCTGAGATGTTTATTTTGTTGATGTGATTTTAATATTGTTAAGGCGCTTTGGTTTTGAATGGCGCCATACAAATAAAGTTTATTACTATTATTGTATTTTTATTTGTTTAGCGTGACATCTTCATTTTGGTTCTCTGTATATATATTTTATTCCTAACTGTTTCTTAATTCATCATCCTGTATCATTTTAAAACATTTGTAACATATCTCCTCTGTCTCTCCTGTCCTTCAGAGTATATAGTCCCAGTTTGTTTACTCTTCATAGGAATAGTCCTTAAACTAGTTACCAGTTTATTTGCTCTGTGTTGCACCCTTTCTACATTTGCTTTGTCTGTTTTGAGGCATGGACTCCACAGCAGTGTACTATAATCCAAGTGCGGTCTTATGTATGCTTTATATAGTGGCATTATGCATTGTGTGTGTCTACTTATAAATGTTTTTAGCACATCCTAGTAAGCGGTTGGCTGTCTCAACTACTTTATTACAGTGATTACTGAATTTTAGGACTTTATTGATTAATATCCCTAGATCTTTTACACTATCTACTTCCTTTAGGGTTATCTCATTTAACTGATATTTTTCAAATTTATTACCCATTCCCAATTGTATTACTACTCATTTGTCCCTATTAAATGACATTCCATTTTTAATGGCCCATTGCTCAATAACTTTAAAGCCATTTTATATTTTGTTGCCATTTTCAGTTGTCAATTGGGCCACCTAACTTTAGATCATCAGCAGATTTCCCTAGCCAACTGTGTACTTCCTTATTTAGATTATTGATGTACAGCATAAACACTGCTGGTCCCAGTACTGAATCCTAGGGGACCCCATTGGATATCTCTCCCAGTTCTGACATTATTCCTCTTATTCTTACCCTCTGAGTTCTATTATTTAACCAGTTGGTCACCAGGAGTTTTTTTTGTCTATATCCATGGTTTTCAGTTTATCTATTAATATATCATGAGGTACTTTTTTGAATCCTTTTTGGAAATCTAAAGAAATTAAAACTACTGGAGTATTTGTGTTAAAAGCTTTGTTGACCCTTTCATAAAAATTAATATATTTGTAATTTAAGAACTATTTTTAAAACCATGCTGGCTTTTATCAGTCAATTTTATTATTAATTTCTGTGTCCAATTTATCTTTAAATATAGTTTTCACTAGACTTCCCAAGACTGACATAAGGCTGATTGACCTGGAATTTGAAGTTTGAGATCTGTCACCCATTTTAAATATGGGGATGACTATAGCTGGTTGCCAGTCTCCCGGTACCTCTCCTGTTTTAAGCAATGTATTGAATAGTGCCATTATTAGTGCTACCAGCCACTGAACCACTTCTCTTTTTTTATTTTAGCAGGAGAGACACACTAAGCTGAAAGCTTGTTTACAGGTGCAACCTGGGAGCACAAGGAAGTTAAGTGACTTGCTCAGGGTCACACAGTATGCAAGTGGGGACTGTGGGATTCAAACCCAGGCCTCCAGGTTTGTAGCTCAGAGCCTTAAACCACTGTGCTATACTGCCTCCTAATCCTCTTGTCTCTCTTATATCCTCTTAATGCCTCTTATCAGTCTAGGGTGTAACATATCCAGTTCTGCCACTTTATTGGTCTTGATTTTATCTAATACTTCATTGACTTCTGTTTTATTAATATATTGGTAATGTACTCCAGAATCTGTGGTTGCTCCATCCCTTATGGGGTTTGTAACACAATTTGCAAGTGTGTTGTGAAAACTGAACAAAATATTTGTCAAGTATTTCTGCTATTATTTGTAGGTCTTTTATTTCATTATTGTTTACTATTACTGGTTCTATTGTTCTGTCTGATACTCTGTTATTGTTTACACAAGCAAAGAATGATTTCCTTTATCTTTGGTATGTGCTATTTTGAATTCTAACTTTTATACTGGATCTTATACTGGGTGATAGAATGGAAGAAGGCACCATAGCCCATAGTACCATTCCCTGCAAAGGGCTCAATTTAATTCCTAAAGCATATTAGCTATCTATTTCTCTTCTAAATTGTTCCAAGTTTTACTATTTATAGTATAATCTGGCAGTGCATTCCACACTCTAGCTGTTCTCTGTACAAAAGAATAATATCTAGAATTCCTTTTAACCATCTCTGTTTTTATTTGATGCTTGTGATTTCTTAAACCTTTGGTTTATCCACTATTTCTATCCCCAAACCTTCCATTAATTCTAGGTCCTTCATGATCTTAAATTATTGTAATAAGTCCCCCTTTTTCTTCTGTCTTCCAATGTAAACATCTTTAACCTATCTAGTCTTTCCTCATATCCTCTACCCTTTTCTGTTGATATCATCCTAGTATATGTTCTTTGGACTTTTCCAGTCTATTTTTTCTCCTTTCATATATGGGCTCCATACTGGTGATCCATAATCTAAATAAGGCCTTACATATGCCCTGTACAACAGTACAAGACATTGTTTAGTTCTAGTTATAAAACTTTTTCTTATATTTTTAGCATATAATTCTTTCTCCTAATAACTTCTGACTTTTGTGCCTTGAAAGTCATTCCATCATCAACTATTATTCCACAGTCCTTTTCTTTGTTTGTCACTTCCATTTTATTTCCATTTAAGCAATACACATGTTTTAGGTTATTTTTCCCCACATGCATAACTCTGCACTTTTCCATACTTAAAGTCATTCTATTGTCTCTTGCCCATTTCTCTACTTGTTTTAGATCCATCTCCATTTGTTTAATTTCTTCCATTGAGCCCACCTGTCCTCCCAGTTTTACATCATCTGCAAATTTCACCATAAGGTTCTGGATACCATACTGTATATCTCCTATGTATAATGAAAATAATATAGGACCTAACACTGACCCCTGTGGAACTCCACTCGTAACTTCCTCTAGACCTGACATAACTCCTCTTATCCTTACTGCCTGTTTTCTATCTCTCAGCCAGCTCTGTACCCATCTAATCAACTTACTTATCCACACATTTTTACCATTTTTGTAATAAGTTGATTATGAGGTACTTTATTGAAAGTTTTCTGAAAGTCAAGGAAGAAAATATTCTTCGGGTTATTTTTAGATGTTGTTTTATTGATGTATTTGTAAAATATAAGTTGATTTGATAAACATGACCTATTCTTTTTGAACCCATGTTGCTTTTCATCATTCACTTTTAAAACCTTCAGATCTTCCTCTAGCTTGTCTCTCAGAATGCCTTCTGCCACTTTACACAGAACTGCTGTTAGGCTTACTGGTCTATAATTTGTCATAGACATATTTATTCCCTTTTTTTTTGTAAATTGGTATCACTGTTGCAGTTCTCCAATCAGCAGGTATCTCCCCGGTAATAAATGACCTATTTATTAAATTTTCTACACAGGGTGCTATCTGTGTAGTAATTTCTTTTAACAACATTAGATGCGATAGAACTGGACCTGCCGATTTGAATGGTTTTAACTCTCACAAATGTTTTGATTTTCATCTGTTGTTACCTCCATCTTTAATTATTTTTTATATTAGTATTGACTTTAATCTCTTCCTTTTCTTTGTCATCATACATGAACAAAAATATTGGTTTAGATGTTCTACCATTTTCTTTACTTCAGTAACTTCACTACCATCTATATGCAAGGATCCTAATTGCTCTGACATTTTCTTTATTATTTATATAAGAATATAATCCTTTCCATTATTCTTCCTATATACTAAATTTATTTCTAATCTTTTCCTTTCTTCTTTTATTTTGGATTTCAACATTTTCAATATTACTTTATATTCCTTAATAGCATCTTCTGTCCCTAATTTTTTCATGTTGTCATAAGCTTTCTTTGTCTTTACATAACTTTACTATTGTCTTGTACAACATAGGTTTTTTCCATTTTTAGTGTATCATTTCTTTTTAGGGACATATTTACCTTCCAACTTTTGTATTTTACTTTTAGTATCTCCCACATTTCTTCCACTGTTCTATCCTTAAATGAACTCTTCCAGTTCCATTTTTCCAACTTCATTTTTATCATATGAAATCTAGCCTTTTTATAATTTCTTATTATTGTACTACCTTTTAGGGTCAATTTTCTATCATTTTTTATGTAAAATTGAACTACCCCATGGGCATTATTACTTACATTTTCTATAATATTTATTTTAATTATTAATGCTTCACAATTGGTTATAATCCAATCCAAAATACTACCTCTTCTTGTTGGCTTATAAACCAGTTGAGTTAGTCCTACTTCATCCATCATTTCTAAATATCTTCTATACACAGCATTTTTGCAGTTGTATTATCCCAGTTTATATCTGGTAAGTTGAAGTCCCCCAAAATGATTACATCTCCCTGCATTGCTATCTGTCTGATCTCTTTATCTATATAGTCATCATGTATTCTACTAGAATTTGGTGGTCTGTAAAATAAGCCTAACAATAATTTATTTTGTGTTTGTGCTTGTTTTACTGCTACCCATAATGATTCTGTTTCACCTTGTTGATCACATTTGTTGTACAAAGTACTCATAATTCCCTGCCTCACATAAATAGCAATACCTCCTCCTTTCTTATTTCCTCTTTCCTTTGAATACATTTCATATCCCTCTATTTCACAGTTCCACTTTGAATCCTTCTCCCACTATGTTTCTGTTATGCTCACATGTCTATTGATTCTGTCTTGAGTCTTATTTCCAATTTAGCTTTCCTTATTAGATTGAAACTTCTCGCATTCAGAGACCATACCTTCAGGCAATTGTATAGCATACTATTTATCTTTCTATTTTCTATATCTTTCTGTTGATCATTGCTTTTTTTTAGATGTATCCACTGATACAATCCTTGATTGTCTTACCAGTCTCCCTGGTAGTATTAGTTTAAATGAGTATCCAAAACCTTCTTTAATTCTAATTCTAATTTTCTACTTCCTTTTTTTTATAAATGCAACCCATCCTGACAGAAATAACTTGGTTCATTTATAAATTGTTCCCAATGAGTCACATAACATATCCCCTCCTTCAGTTTCCACAATCTCATCCAATTATTTACTTATCTTACCTTACTCTGAACATCATGATTTTCTATTGGCACTGGAAGTTTCTCTAAAAAATATACTTTACATCCCAATCTGTTTACTTCCTCTCTTATATTCATACATTATTGCTTAATACTACTAATGTTTTGGTGTTTAATGTTATTTACTCCCAAGTGTAAAATTAATACATTTTCTCCTGTTTCATTTTTTACAATATTAGGTAACATTTCTTGTACATCTCTAATTTTTGCTCTTGAGAAGTAGCTAGTTGTTATATATTCTTTATTCCCCCATGATGTATACCTATCTGTGTATTTGACTATTGAGTCACCTAAAACATAAGCATTATTTTTTTTGTTTGGATCTATCATCATTTTTCCTTCCCCTTGTAGTCCTGTCTCTATCATTTCTGCTGCTTGAGATTCCTCTTGCCCTCTCTGCTCTGCACTTTTCCTGTAAAACATTTTGTTTGTCTGTTTGCTGAATAATTCTATATTTTGCCAATTGTCCTCTAAACCTATTATTTCCAGTTTTCCTTTTCTATCATCATCATCATCAGTCCTATCATTCTCTACTCCTTACCTTAATCTTTCATCACTATTTTCCTGATCATCAATATTCATTTTCTTATATCTGTTAGTTTGCATCTTTTTCCATTTCTCTGTGATTTTTTCCATTACAACCTAATTCAGATTCTATATGTGTTTCATCAATTTCCTCTTGTGATTGACCATCATTCAAATTAATCAATTGCTCATATTTATTATTTTTCTCCAATGTAAATCTCATAGCTCTTCTTCCTTTCTTATATTTTCTGTTTTCCATCGCCCACCCTTCACCATCAGTATTTCTCATTCTTTTCATATTGCCTTTTTTGGGGGGTTCATTATTTCTGCTCCATTATCCTGGTCATGACACTGTTCTTGTAAATGTTGTATTATGCTCTGCTGCTGTAATGAAACTAATTTCATTTCCAAGTCCAAATTACTGTAAGTCGCCTCAATTCTTTAATTAGTATACACTCTTGACAAGTGTACACTAGCACTTCATTTACCACTTCTGTTGATATTTTCTTACATATCAAACATCTTAACTCTAATTCTCCCCCTTTCAATCTAACCATATTGGTGTCCATTTTTTGTGGTATTCCTATTCAGTGTCTATACTCAATTTAATGTTTGAAATCCCCAAACCTTGCTACTTATCTAGTTTACACCGGAATTCACTCACCTATTATATTGTAAATTCTACAGTCCAAATCTAATAATTCCTTCTGGAGCAACCTTCCAGACAGATAACACTCTATAATAACTTATTTGTTAACCTCCTATGTAACTACACAATCTGTACTGCAACTAAATACTAATAATTAACTATTATCTGATTAATCAGCGTTTACTTATTTAAATTGCTACCACCAACACCTCCATTGTTTTGCTGCTTACTATTTTAAATACTGTCTTAGTTCAAAACATCTAGTTAATACTGCCTAATTCCTATTATAATATATCCTGAGGATCCTTCAACTCCTCTGTTCTATATGTACATACAAACACCACTCTTCTACATGCCTTGTTGTCTCCTTTTGTTCAGTATTTTTCTTCCTTTCGCTCCTTGCACGCTGGACACGCCAGACACGCGACGAACACGCATGTCTCGGCACACGTCTTTGTGTGCGGCACCACTCACTTGCACCGCGTTTCAGCCCTAGAATTTAACTTCAGCTGTGACCCGAAGTACAGGTCACTGTGGTCTGCCTACAGTTCCTTTGCACTCATTATTTCTTTAAATTACTTGCTTCTAACTGCAGCACAATATTCTATCTTATAAACTGAGCCCTTAAAAGAGCTAAAACTAAAAACTCTTTCTAGCGCTCATACTTGTAGTTCAAACCACAAGCACCTAGGGACTACAGATCAATTAAGCACTTCCTAGGCACTGCTTCACCTCCCCTAGCAGCAATAACCCTTAGTGCTTGCTCTACGAATGTTTACAGCGTTAGTGGTCCACACTGAGTTTCAACCACCTGTCACACCACTTTTGGCAGTCACACAGGTATACCTCGACTCTTTTCCCTCTTATCATATGAACATATGAAATTTGCCAGCAGATAAAGGCCTAGAGGTCTATCAAGTCTGCTCGAATGTGCAGCTAGCACCCCTTATTCTGCCGCTGCCCCTCCCTTCCACCCTTTCCCTTCATTAACCCTCCCTTGTCCTGTCCCATCCTTGTTTAGCAGTCCACTGTTCTACTGCATACCACTTCAGCAGGTAATGCATTTCACCCAGCCACCACCCTCTCTGTAAAAGTGTCTCCTCATCTCCTCCAGAACCTTCCTCGCCCAGTCTCATATCATGGTCCTGGTGACCCTCCCTCCTTACTTTGAACAGCCCTCTGTACCTGTCTTGTTTATTCCTTTCATGTATTTAAAGGTTTCAATCATGTCACCCTGTCTCTCCTCTCCTCCAGTGAGTACATGTTCAACTCCTTCAACCTCCTCTTGTATGATAAGTCCCCAGCCCCTTGACCATCTTTTGTCGCTCATGCTGCACCCTCCAGTAACTTAATGTCCCACTTCAGATATGGGACACCAGTACTGCATGCAGTACTCCAGGTGTGGTCTAACTAATGACCTATACAGTGGCAGAATCACCTCCTCCCTCCTCAAGGATATACCCTTTGCAATACAACCCAACATTTTGTTGGCCTCTTGCAGCTGCCTTCCTACATTGTGCTGAGTTGTTCATTGACCCTGTAATGAGCACACCCAAATCCTTCTCCTCCTCCTCTGTCTGGGCTAGCTGCACTCCCCCTAGCTGGTAACTCCTTCTTGGGTTCTTCATCCCAAAATGCAGCACCTTGCACTTTTTGGCATTAAAGCCCAGTTGCCAGGTGTCTGACCAGGTTTCAAGCTTTGCCAGATCATTCTGCAACCCCTGACATCCCCCTAGGTCATCCACCACCACACCTACCTTGGTATCATCAGCAAACAGACTGATCTTGCTCTTGATGTCCCATGATATGTCTGCAATGAACATCCCAAACAACACTGGTTCCAACACAGCCCTGTGGAACACCACTCATCACTGCCCTTGGGGTGAGAGCTCCCACCCACCACCACCCTCTGTTGCCTTCCCTGCAGCCAGTTTCCTACCCATCTCACCAGCTTTGCACCCGCCCCATGCCTACTAACTTCCTTCCCAGCCTTCCATGTCGCACTGAGTTGAATGTCTTACTGAAGTCCAGGTACAGGCATCCACTGCATGGCCCCCTGTCCAGTTGCCTAGTTACCCAGTCATAGAACTCAACCAGGTTGGTTTGGCAGGATCTGCCATGTATGAAGCCATGCTGTCTGCTGTCCTGTAGTCCTTGGCCTCTAGGAGGGCCACCAGCCCTCCTTCAGGATAGTCTCCATTAGCTTACCCATGATGGATGTGAGGCTTACTGGTCTGAAGTTTCCAGGTTCATCCTTGGGGCCACTCTGTAGAGGGGCACCACATGAGCCATCCTCCAGTCCTGAGGTACACACCCTGAATGTAGTGAGGCATTAAATAGGTCTGCCAAAGTCCGAAAGGACCTCTGCCAGCTTCTTCAGTACCCTGGGTGGATGCCATCTGGGCCTGGTGCCTTGTCCACCCTCAGTGCCTTCAAACCTCTCAAACTCTGCTCTCCATGATTTCCACATCTGTCACCACTTCCCACCCTGCTTCTGCCATTTCTCCCACCTTGGGTGTCACCCCCCTCTTCTCTTTAGTAAATACTGAGTAGAAGTACTCATTAGCAGCTCCACCTTATCGCACCCTGCTTCCACCCAACCCCTCCTCCTCCCTAATCCTTACTGTGTGGTCCTTACAGCCCTTTTCTCCTGATGTACTTAAAGAAGTCCTTTCCCCTTCTTAATGCCTTGTGCCAGCCTGAGTTCTGTAGATGCTTTGGCCCCTTACTGGCCTTGTCACCTCCTTCGATTCTGTCAAGTACTCCTCCCTGTCCTCCCCTCTGTTTTCTTGTACTTCCTAAGGCAACTCTTTTCCTCCTTACCTTTTCCTTCTTCCTCTGGGCTTTGCAGCAGGTTTTGGTTGCCTCCACTATCCCCAGCTTTATGAGCTCCCACCTCTGGTTAGTGTCCATCCGAGATTGAATTCTGGCCAGGTACCCTTTTACCACTTCCCCCATCCTCCCAATATATCCTCATATATTTACTTTTTTCAGTTTGTTTCTATATGTATCTATATTAAACTTTGTTGGGTATTTTTACATAGCATAATATGCTGGCCTTTTATCTTGCATGTACACCATTGAGGAATTTTTCCTCTATTATTATTGAGCAGATTGTATGATATGTTTACCTTCTATAATTCAAGTAATTTGCTTTTCAGTATAACCCAGAAATGCTTAACCCCTGCATTTTTTTGCATATTTGCATCCAATCCCATTTTTGTAGTTCTTCCCTTATTTTGTTAAAATTAGCTGTATCATAGTTCTTTATAAAATGGTCTGTTTCTGTGTTTCTGTACCCCTTAGGTGTTGGTATTTTGGTTGAAAAAGAGAATTGGATCATGTCATGGTCACTATTCCCTAGGTTTTTGAATATCTTTAATTTTTTTGTCATTATTTATTGAAAAATATTCAAATACAGTAAACATCCAGAAACAAACAAAAACACATTCATTAATTAACCAAAGGCATAGTAAATTGCTATTATACATAACAGACAAGAACAAGTTAACCCAGAGAAAGAAAAATAATTCACATTCATGATACAAATAGTCTAATGTCCTCAATACTAAGGCAATAAATTATAGGACTAATTAGTACCCAGATACCTCAGGAACATCATCCAAATAGCCTCAAAATTGTCAGCCTGGTCCTTATGGAAATAATTAATATTTTTGAGTTTATAGAGCTGCATCATAAAATTAAGCCACATGCCAGCCCGGTGGCACTGAGGGTTGAGGTGCTGAATGCCATACCTTACACCATACCAGAGACCCAAGTTTGGGAATGGACTTGGAGCATTGGGGGTTGGTTGCTGGTGGAGAATCAAGCATCCTGTGGACTGCTCTTCTCCTTAGGGAGGGTGGGGAGGATCACTGAGCCACTGGTTCCTGGCAGTGGCCAGGAGCTGCTGCAGGCTCAGTGATCAACATATGGGTTACCATGTGCAGGCATCAGATGCACTGAGAGTGAGAGTATGCACAGAAAGTCTGTGACATCATTGCATGCTTACACCATGGTGGGGAACAAGGGACAAAATAATATTCAGGTGTGATGATGGCAGACTTCATCAGCACCGTAGTAGACCCGTTCAAGTTAGCTCCCTTCAGCCCCAGCCTTCAGGTCTCCACAGTGCATGAGATAAATCCCACTGTGAAGCAACCTGGGATGGCAGGGCAAAAGGGTTCAAGCTCTGACTGGGTCCAAGGCAGCATCTGAGGAAGGTCACCTGAAATGGGAACTAGAGGACCACCCCCAGCCAAGGAGGTGAAAAGAAATATGTAAAAAAATAATAATAATAATAAAATTAAGCCATGTATTGATTGGGGGGAAGGGCAGTATCTTTCCAAATTAGAAGGATAGAGTTTTTTGCCATAATAATTCCGAAAGAAAGTAGTTTTCATTGTTGTTTTAAACAATTAGGATTTCTAGTCCAGTCTGATCTTCCACCCCAGTAAGAATGGTAGAGAGTATACAGCCAGTCTGAATGCAGTAGCTTGTTCCAGGATCACCTGTATTTGTGCCCAAAATTGACACAGTTGTTTACAAATAGGAAACATATGTAAAAGAGATCCTGGGTTATTGAGGCATCTGGGACATGTTTTATTCAGGTTTGAATTCAAGTTATGCAAACTAGAAGGAGTACGGTAAGTCCAGTGTACAATGTTAAACTGGATCTGTTGGAGTTTTGAGGCATGGAATTCTTGTAGAGGATAAAGTAAAATACCCTTCCACTTCTCCTCAGTAAGCTGTAAATTCAGATGCTGCTCCTAGTGAGCCCTGTCTGAATTAAGATTTATAGAACTATACTCTAGTACAGTAGTAACTGGTAAATTAAAGATACAAGTTTAGAACTAGAGTCAGGTTCAGTTAAAATCTCAATGATTGGAGAGGGAACATGTAATCCTTGAAGCTTATATATAATATATAGAATAAAGTATGGGGTGGTGTGTTTAACGAGAATTTACACACACCCGAGGGGTTAGATGCTACATAGACCCCAAGAGCAAAGCTTGAGGGTTTTGTGCAAAGCATTTAACCCCAAGGGTGTGTGTAAACTTCAAGTTTACACACACACTACCCCATATTTTATTTTATATAATTGATGAGTCTCCCTTTTGGCTACAGCAATTATATAAAATAGCAGCAGTTTCAGTGTGGTCATGCTCAGGTACAGTTTTGTCCTGTCGACAGGTTTAATTTGTGGCTGTTTCATGTTTTTTTTATTTTAAATATTTTGCTATCCCTGTATCTGTAAAAGCAGAAGTTCTTTTTTTATATATATTTAACACTGCTTACCACTGTGTTTGCTTGGCGGCTGGGCTGTGGGCCAGAAGGAAGTGGCAAGCTAAGAAGGGAGACACTGCAGCAGACGCATGCACCGAGGAAGGAGAACTGTGCTCGTGTTTGCCGTTATAAATGCTCCTTCATAACAGCAAATTATGCCACGGCCTCTCTATGGCAAAAGGGGAGCCCCATTAATTATTTCTCAATTGTAGAAATCTAAAGAATGATGATTTGAAATAAGATATCTAGTAGAAAGCTGTTGAAAAGACATCAAAATATTATTGATAAATAAATCAAGAATATTTTGGATTCTTAAAGTTTGCCAGCTCTGAAATCACTTATCCAAGACTGAAGGCTTAAATCCAGAATTGCCACATATAGGAATATATTCCCTCCACCCCCAAAAAAATGTCCTGCCAGTCATTTGTATCATGAATTGTTTTCCAACATTAGCAAGTATTAAAGTAGTTATCAATGGTGGTTGTTTATAAGTAATTAGAGGTATAGTACTTAGATTCCTAAATATACTTAGGGTCAGAATAATTATGAAAAATGGTTTCTATTTCTTTGCTATCCAAAGGGTCTCTCTTGAACCAGTCCTGCATTTGAGAAATTTGAGTGGCCAAATAGTGCATCATAAAATTTGGCAAAGTGAGACCTCCCATATGAAAGGGAAGTCTTAATTTATCCAGACTAAGTCTGGCTTTTCCCCGTTCCACATGAAATTTGATATAGTCCTATCTAAGCCATTAAAATAGCTAATGGATTTGATATAAGAAGTGTCCAAAATAAAAAAAGAAATTGAGGAAGAATGTTTATTTTTACAATGTTGTAACACCCAAATAATGTAAGCAGAAGATTTTTGCCATTTTCTTAGGTCTCCACAAATAGATTTAAATAAATTTAAATAATTGGTATCATACAAGAATATTACTTTCTTTGTTATAATGACTCCTAAGTATTTTACCTGCTTAGACACTAAAGACTGTAGTTCCAGAGAGAGAGAGTAGAGTTTCATTTCATTTTCATTTAATTTCATTTAATTTATTTAGTACTGCAGATAAGTATTCTGGAATTTATATTCCTTTTTCAGGTACAATCTGAAGTCAAGTAAATACAAACATAAAATAACAGTAAGACACAAAAAATAGCAAATGCCATCAATACATTCATTTACATACACAGTCATTCAAGCTTTTAAAATGATTAAAAACTGCCATAAAGAATTAGTAGAGGTAGATTGCTTAAGAGTAATTTGCAAAGAGTTCCACACAGAAGCAGCACACTGAGCAAAGATTCTATTCCCTGCTTTTGTACATACAAGGAGCAAGACCAATTGAGATTTTAAAGATAGTCATGACTGATAGATGGAGGAATAGTTGACTGGTATGTTTCATATCGTAATGGGAGTGTCTGTGTTCATTATCTTAAATGTGAAAGATGACATTGCTAACTTATAGTTATTCTGAGCAGATTTCAAGAATCAAGTAGATTTAGTATTTGATGATGGTGAGTACAATGTTGAGTAAGGAGTGCAAATTTCAAATTCTTTGTAACAAAGATTATATTTTAGATACAGTACAAACAGGCACACTATCAGTTACAAGTGATGCATAATTCAGTATTGGGAGAAGATTTTGTTGTGCTATAATAATACTGTGTGTGTATCATTTGTTAATGAGTTTAATAATCGATAAAGAGTTCCTATCTTTGTATGTAACTTTGACATAATTTTATCCATATGAATATTGAATTTTAAAGATGAATCCAGAATAATACCAAGATATTTAAATGAATATATGATTACAGTTGGACTTCCCCCTTGTGAATGCACTGAAAAATCTCTTGAACATTTTTTTTTATTTTAACATTAGATCCAGATAACATGGCTTTTGGTTTGATTTTGTGTAAGACCAGGTTATTTTGATGGAGCCAGTCTTGAATTTTGATAAACTCAGAACTTAGTGTAGAGTTTATTTCTAAAACAGATGTATTATGCGTCAACAATGCTGCATCATCTGCATATAGTATCAGATCATAATAATGTGATATTTGTGAAAGGGAATGAGGTGTGAATGAGCTTGATGCATCCAGCAGACCAGATTTGAGTTTGATTCTCACAACCTCCACGTGCATACTGTGTGACTCTGAGCAAGTCACTTACCCGGTTACCAAAGAATAAAATGTGATCAATTAAGAGAGTAAAAAACTAAAGGCCCAGTATGGAGCTCTGGGGGACTCCACACTGAACTAATTGAAATATAGAATAGACCCCATTAAATCTGACACATTAAAACCTGTTATTTATATACTCCCTAAACAATTTGATGGCATGAGTTCTCAGTCCCACATGCACAAGGTGATTCAATAAAATGGCAGGGTCCACTAAGTTGAATGAATACTACCCCTGTTAGGCAACCAAGCTTGGCAGCCCTGTGGACAGTGTCTGTGAGTCCAACCAAGGCAGTCAAAGTACTATATTCCCCCTAAAAGCCATGCTGGTTTGAGGAGATCAAATCATAAGTCCTAATGTGTTGATTAAGCTGTGAATGTACTATTTTCTCCTGTATTTTTGTGAGGGCTGACAAAATTGATACTGGGTGAAAATTATTAAATTCAGAGTTAGCAGGGGGATTTAAATGTAATGCCTCTGTTTTTGCCAGAGTAATCTAATATCCGAGGCTTCCCAATTATTTTAATAATGTTCATACAGACATTGACAGATGCAGATGGATCCATTAAGTATATCAAAGTGTCATTAGCATATAGGCTAATCTTGTGTTCCTGTTTACTAAGTTTAAAACCCTTAATGGTATTTGAACTCCTGATGGCAACCACTAAGGGCTCAATAACAAAGGCAAACAGTCACGGTGATAAGCAACATCCTGTCTGGTGCCTTAAGTTAACTGAAAACTAGTGGAAAAATTATGATTGGTTTGTACAACAGCCTTAAGGTTTTTGTATAAAGTCTGAATGCATCTAATAAAATTTCATCCAAATCCAAAATTTTTAAAGACCTGTAATTTAAAGTTCCGATTTGACCCAATTGGATGCTTTTTCAACATTGAGAGTAAGAATTAAGGCTTCTTGTTGTTTAGAAGAGTCAATTATATTAACTAACCTTTTGGTATAGGCCCTCAATTTCCTACCATTAATAAATCCATTCTGGTCAGGCAGAATGAGGCTGGGAGCAACCTTTTCTAGCCATATAGCGAGTAGCTTTCCACGAATTTTCATATCATTTTTAAGAAGAGATATGGGGTGGTAGGAAGCAACTAATTATGGGTTCATATCCTTTTTTGCAAAAACTGCAATTTTTGTATTATTAAAAGAGGGGGTCAGTATCCCCATGTGAACAGATTAATTAAATACACCTAAAAAGGGCTGAGCAATTAGGAGCACACAATGTTTATAAAAATGTACAGGAAAACCATCTATTCTTGGGGCTTTACCTGCTGTCAGATTTTTAATTGTATACAATACTTCATCTGAAGTCAGAGGGGCATCAAGTAACAATTTATGATCAGTAGACATTTGGGGAAGATTAAGGCTTGACAGAAAGGTATTAACCACGTCTGGAAATTTATCTTGCTCCGAGTATAACATTTTGTAATATGCATGAAAAATATTATTAATTTCTTTGGGTCTTTTACTATTGCTTAATTATCAACCTGTGTGGAAAAAATACCTTTACTTTGTTTTTCTTTTTGTAGTTGTAAAGCCATTACTTTGTCTGGCTTATCACCCACAGCACAATATTTCACTCTAGTGAGCAAGATTGCTTTCTCAATCTCCTTTGAGGAGAGTTTGTTTATTTGGTCTTTCATCAATAATAGTTGATTATAAATAATTTGGTCTTGATTGGAGATGTGGATTGATTGAAGTGGAGCTTTTTTTCCAATAATTCCATTTGTTGTTTACTTTGTTTTTTCTCATAAGAAGTATACTTGATAAATGAACCCCTGATTGCCACTTTAAAAACTTCCCAGCTAATTGCTGAGGAGGTTTCAGCTGCTTGATTAAATTGAAAAAATGTATATTATTGAATTATATATAGTATGTAAAAAACACTTGTCCTTAAAGAACATGGGATCCATAGACCACACTCTGTCAGATGAAAATAAAGCAGTTTTGATGAGCAATTTGACAGATGCATGAACAGAAATAACAATGTTATGATATTTAATGCAATGAATGGAATTTAGAAGACTATGGAAAACCACAAAATAATTTATACATGTAGCTTTGATAGAGGAAGTGAAAAAGAAAGGTTTGAAAATCTAAATTGATTCTTGCCACATATCTATCAAAGCTAGAGTCTCCTATATTCTTTTAATGATCTAATGATGGAAGGTATCCAGTGATGTGGCGACAGTGACCGGCGACCGCTGAAATGATGACTCAATCACATCGCATGGTACAGGCGACGGACCGGCACCTACAGGACTGGATGGGGTGGGTGACTATAACGACAGGAAGCTGTTACAGATATGCATGGGGGGTTGGGTGGGAGCAAGCATATCCAGTGAGGGGTGGGAGGGGTTGTAAGGGTGGTATTGTGATAGCTGCTAAGTTGGCCCCATGGTGTAGTGGGTCAGCTCATGGATTTGGCCAGTAGGGTGCTGTATTTGGGTCTGGGAGCAAGTTCGTTTGTTGTACCTGGCCAGAATTTATTTCTTTATTTCCCTTAACATGCATCCCCTGGAGTTAAGAATCCTTAAGTAGGAGGGTGTGGGGTGAGGCCCCATGCAGGGGGTGTAATGACCACAGCCCCCCACATAAACAGAAAAATTATAAGTCCGTGGAGCCATTTTGTTGTGTGCTGGGGAGTTAAAGCATGAACACTGATTTTCACTGCTCTGACTTTGTCACAACATCGATCCCATTTTGGCAGTCATTGTTATGATATGGAACCTGATGTAAGTCATATTATCCAAAAAGAAGGACAACTTATTAAGCCTGCAATTCAAAGCAACATTAAAATCACCACCTTTAATGAAGGAGTCATCAAAGGTTGCTAATTCTAAAAAGAAATTTATGAAAAATTGAGGGTCACTAATATTTGACAAGTACATATTGGCTTGAGTAAAGTTGCCATTTAAAGTTTTGACTTGTACTATAACAAATCTTTCTTGAGGGTGAAGTACTGACCTGCCAAATTCCATTGAAGATTTTTTTAAATAAATATTGCTACCCCTGTGGCTGAAATAGAGTAGCTAGTAGCAACACCTGGACCCCATTTTTTAGAGAAAATTCCAGATCGTTATCAGAGAAATGTGTTTCTTGAAGTAATAAAATATTTACCATTTTATGATCAGCATATTGAAATACTCTAGTTGCCTTATTCCTATTCCAGAGGCTCTTAACATTATACACTAAAATCTTAATAAGCATACAGTATAATCTGATACATGTGGTATAAGCTTGCCATACATTTTCAAAACCTTTCCCTAGCCACTTTGATGCCATGCTACAGTAATATTCATACTGGAAAACTAAAGAATATCTCCCTCTATAACCTACACTCAATAATCCATTGAGCTAAAGACCTAGAACACAAAATGAGCACTGTAAGCCCCCAATCCTACCCCTGACCACTCTCCCCTCCCACCCACAAATATTAGCTCTCCCCACACTCTTGATACATAAACAAAAGACAGCCTTTGATATCCCACTTATCTTGAGAGATGGGGGAGCAGAGATAGGCCCTAATTCTAATCGAAAGTAGAGGAAGAGTATACCAGGACAGATGAAAGCCAGTAAATCACCACTTCATGTTTACCCATAAAGTGTATAACATGGTGAATATAATAGACACATCTGAAAACAAAGATATAACATAGTGTTAATTCTTACAGTCCATCATAATTTTCACATTAAACTTCTTTTTTTCCTCATTTTCCTCCTCCCCACCTATGTGTCACATCCCCCTTAATATATTGCAGAACATTTACGACCAGAGTAGTACACAAATTTAAGTTCCAGAATCTCCAGACTGGAGAGAGTCTTCTGTAAGGTTCTCAAGTACCAGTTGGGGTAGAGGCTGATGACCAAAGACTAGTGAGGTCTGAGTTAAACCTGCTGGGTGGGAACATTTTGATACAGAGTCCATCGAAGAAGCTTCTTTTAATGCCAATTCAGTATCTTTTGGATTCAGAAAATAGCACATTTAGCCAATAAGAAAAAATTATAATTTGGCAGTTGGAAGTAATGTATATTTTATCCCCTTGTCACTTAATATTTCACTAAAGTTCAGTAAATTAGAGGAAAGGAGCAAATGGCAAAGCCCATGGTAGCTTCTATTAAATTAGTTATAGTATGACTCTGAACATCCTGAAAGTAGCCATTGGTCAAGTCTATATTTAAAAACAGACTTAAGAGTCATTAACTACCACATGTAGTGGAAGTGAGTTCCAGGAATGCACTACTATCATTGAGAAGAAATCCCTCCTCCTAACAGTATAGAACCTTGGTATGGAGAGCTGCAGTGGGTGTCCAAGTATCTCCACATTAATTTGTTTAAAATCAAGGCCAATATTTGACATAAGCTGTTGATCTTTAATAATACCCCAAACACACAGAAAATCACCTCAGAGTCTCCTGGTTTCTAAGCGTATTAATTTCTGAGCATTTAATCTTTCATTATAGTTCATTTCACCCAGTTCTTTCATGAACTTAGTTATGAGATGCTGTGCACTCTCAATCCATAACTTATCATTTTTAAAATATGGGTTTCACAACTGAGAGCGAAATTAAGATGAGGTTGAATGTATGCTCTGTATAATGGTAATAACACAGAACGGTCTTTTGATTTAATATTTCATCTGATAGCCCAGCATGTCCTTTTTGATTTATTAATCAGTTCAGTAATCTGGGTACTAAAGGAGAGGTTATGCGTCAATGGTGACACTGAGATACAGTCAGCCGATAAGGCCTGTAGGCCCTCAGTCTGCCCATTTGAGCTTGTAAGATTACTTTAAGTTTTTCTAGAAATCTGTTGCCCATACCCTAACCTCCAGGATTCCCTTAAGTCTATCACATGCATTCTTAAATCCTGTGATTGTTTCAGCCCCCTCCCACTTCCTCAGGCAAGGTGTTCCACGTGTCCAACACCATTTCTGTGAAGAAATTATTCCTCACATTTCCTCTGAATCACCTTCCTCCAACTTCATCTCACACCCTCTACTCCTGGAACATCTTTTTGCTGGAAAATAGTGTTTCTCCCTATAAGGTACTTATATGTCTCATCATATCCTCTCTCACTTCTCTTCTACAGGAGTACATATTCAGGTCCTTCAACCTGTCCTCATAGGACTTGTGATGCAATCCCTGTACCATCTTTGGTGCCCTCCTCTGAACCTTCTCACCTGTCTATGTCCTTACGTAGGTAAGATCTCAAGAACTGGGCACTGTACCCAGGTGTGACCTCACTAGTGTCTTGTATAGTGGATGTATGATGTTACTGAATTTGTATCCTACTGCTGTAATCTGACTGTTTTTAATATGTTTAAACTGTATCATGCCAGTTACTGTCTAAAGTCACATCCTACCATTACCTGTATTGTACTGTTTATGTCTGTAACTTCCCGGATCATGTCTGAAAATAGTAATCTTTATGGCTAGTACCCTTACCCAGAAAACAAAAACTAAATAAATAAATAAATTATGACCTTGCTTTTCCTGCTGGTGACGCTGTTGCCTATGCATCCCAGCATCTTATTTGCTTTACCTGCCACCTTGCCACACTGTTCCCCTACCTTGAGGTCATCAGAGATGATAACTCTAAGGTTCCTTTCCTGTTTGGTGCATACTATATCCTCACTACCCCCCAAACTGATATATTGTTCCATGGTTTTTATGACCCATATGCATTACTTTGCACTTTTGCATTACATTTCAACTACTAAACCCTTGCCCATTCTTCAGGCTTGCAGGTCTCTCCTCATTCTGTATACACCTCTGGCATGTCCACTCTGTTACAGAACTTTGTGTCATCAGTGAGCAGGGAAGTTCTGACTTCTAGATCCTGCACAATGTCACTGATGAAGATATTGAATAGGACTGGTCCCAGCACTGATCCCTGTGGACCCACTGGCCACTCTTTGCCTCCAAGAGTTTAGTTGGGTCGGAGATTGTGTGAGACAAAATGCATTACACTACATTTGTTGATATTAAAGCACATATCCTACTTTTTAACTCATAGGGAAAGTTTATTTAAATCCTTGTGTAATATTGAAAAGTCAGAAACAGTATTGTAAGGACCACCAATTTTGCAGTCGTCTGTATATTTGACCATCCAGCTTTTGAGATTGGAAGAAAGGACGTCAATAAAACCTTGAAAGACTACAGGAGCCAAACTGAACCCACAGGTCACAGGCTTCCATTCAGAGTTGTGTCCTTATACCACCATTTCTGGCAATTGGCAGAAGCCAATTACTAATCCAGTTTACTACTTTGGAGTTAATGTTCATATTTTTGAGTTTTCACTAAGTGCCCAATGTTGAACGGAATCAAAGGACTTCCAGAAGCCTAAAATATGACATCACATGAGGACCTAGGCATTTGTTTACTGATCCATAAAAACTTAACAAATTAGATGTCACAGACTTTCCTTAATTTAAACCGTGTTGATTCAAACCAAATTACTGAAGTCAGCAAGAATCCGATCTTTAATAATCTTTAATAATACTCTCATAACCTTACCCAGCACAGGAGTTAAACATATGGGACTGTAATTATCCACATCTTGCTTGGCACCCTTTTTAAAATCAGGGTGATACTGGCCTTAATGCTAGCATTGAAAATAATTTTTAAAGGAATTATAAGATGGTCTTTAATAATACTTATCACAATGTTTGAGATCCCATCCAGACCTGACATTTCCATAGCGTGATTGAAAGCCTTGTGGTCATTCATAGTCTCTGCATTGAAACCGAATAGGCTTGAAACTTCATACCTTTGCACAAAGCCCTTTTTCTGTCCTTGCTTTTCTGAGCAAAAGCTCTGTATTCTGAAAAAGTGGGGCTGATGCAAGCAAAGTAAGGGTACTCAGATAGTTTTGGGCTACCACTCCTGTGTGCCCTCTCAAGCTGTATTTTTTTTTGCTCAGGATAAATTTTGCCCATGGCCAATGTAACACGTTCTTCAAAAAGGGCACAGGATCTTCTGTTCTTTCTGAACCCCGGGAATGTGTCCTAATTTTAAGTTTCCTCTATGAGATCTTGTTCTTTAACTTTTTTAGTTAATGATTTTCACTGTGCTGTGTGAAGGAAGATATATTTTTTTATCGAATCAATTGAATCTTTTACTAACACAAGTTTCACCTTGTTCCATTCTTAGTGTCAGAGCTTCCAGTAATTTAGTATTTATGAATGTGACAGCATCAGTAGGCAAGCCTAAAGATCTTTGTATTGCTGCTATGCTGCTTAGGACATAGAAACATACAAACATAGATTTTGATGGCAGATAAGGACCGCTTGGCCCACCCAGTCTGCCCATTTCCCTACCTAATGGATAAGCTGCAGATCCTAGTTAACCAGCAGCCTACTTCTTCCTACCCCCAACCCCTAGAATTGCCTTATGACTGTCCCATGCATGCTTAAATTCCACTACTGTTTTTGACTCCACAACCTCCTCCGGAAGGCCGTCTCCATGCATCCACAACCCTCTCTGTGAAAAATACTTCTTAAATTACCTCTGAGCTGCCCCTCTATCTTGAAATTGTGCCCACTTGTTCTTGTACACCTCTTTTTGAAAGATGCTACCCTCTTGGACTTTGTTGATTCCCTTGAAATACTTGAAAGTTTCTATCATGTCCCCCTCTTCCTCCTTTCCTCGAGGCTATACATATTCAGCTCCTTAAGTTTCTCTTCATATTTCTTCTGGTACACAGACCCTGCACCAATTTAGTTGCCCTCCTCTGGACAGCCTCCATCCTGTCTATGTCCTTGCGGAGATTGGGTCTCCAGAACTGCACGCATTACTCCAGATGGGGTCTCACCAACTGTCTGTACAGAGGGATAATAACTTCCTGTTTTCTACTGGTGATGCCTCTCCCTATGCATCTCAGTATCCTCCCAGCATTCCTTGCTGCCCTCTCACATTGCTTGCCACCTTTAGGTCATCTGATATGACTACCCCCAGGTCCCTTTCCATTTTTGTTATTGTTGGTATCTCACCCCCCATTGTGTACTCTACCCCTGGGTTTTTGTTTCCCAGGTGCATTACCTTGCACTTCTTAGCATTGAATCTAAGCTGCCATACATTTGACCATTCCTCTAACCTTGCCAAGTCCCTTCTCATCCTTTCCACCTCACCTTGTGCATCAACTCTGTTGCAGATCTTTGTGTCATCTGCAAAGAGACATACTTTTCCTTCCAGTCCCTCTGCAATGTCGCTTATAAAGACATTGAAGAGGACCGGTCCTAATACTGAACCCGCAGGTATCCCACTAGTAACCCCTCTTTCTTCAGAGTGGACTCCATTTACTATTACTCTCTGTGTCCTATTCTCTAGAATTTTTTACCCAGGCTGTCATCTTGGGACCCACTCCCAGGCTGGCTAACTTATATATTAATCTTTTGTGTGGGAATGTGTCAAAAGCCTTGCTAAAGTCTAGGTAGGCCATGTCCACAGCCCCTCCCTGATCTACTACTTTGGTCACCCAGTCAAGAAATCTATCAGATTTGTCTGGCAGACCTTCCACTGTGAATCCATGCTGCCTTGGGTCCTGAGCCCTCTAGCCTCTAGATACTCAACAATTCTTTCCTTCAGAAGTGATTCCATCATTTTCCCTACCACTGAGGTTAAACTAACAGGTCTGTAGTTTTCTGGTTCTGCCTTGCTCCCACATTTGTGAAGGGAATCACATCTGCCCTTCTCCAGTCCTCGGTACCACCCCATCCTCCCATGATTTGTTAAAGAGGGTAGTCAGTGGTGTCACTAGTTCTACCCTTAGTTCTTTTAAATTCTGGATGAACTCATCAGGCCCCATTGCTTTGTCCACTTTCAGTTTTAAGAGTTCTTTCAGAACCCTTTCTTCTGTAAATGGGCTGGTATCAACTTCTGTATCCAGAGTGTTTCTACTGTTTGTTTAGGTACCTCCTCTTCATTTGTAAATACTGAGCAAAATATTTGTTTAGTATCTCTGCCTTTTCACAGTCACCCTCTGCCCTCTTACCTCCTCTTTATTAAGCCTCACTAGACCTCCCTTGGTCTTCCTTCGCTCCTGATGTACCTATAAAAGGTTTTCTCCCCTTCTTAACTGAGTTGGCTATCTTTTCCTCGGTTTGGGCCTTTGCTGTTCTGACTGCCTTCCCAGCTTCCTTTTGCTTTAACTGTTACAGTTCCTGTCCTGCTCCTTCTGTGATTCCTTGTACTTCCTGAATGCTTTTTTCTCTTGAACCTTCACTGCACTTTCTTTGAGAACCATAGTGGTTTCTTACATCGTTTATTTTGTTAATTTGCTTCACATAAAGGCTTGTTACCTCTGTGATGGCAGTTTTTATTATTCCCCATTGTTCTTCCACCCTCCTTCCTGCCCATTTGCTAGTGTATTCCTTAGGCACTCACCCATTTTAAAAGTCAGCCCTCCTAAAGTCCAGTACTTTTGCCTTTGTATGGCTTGACTCTATTGCTGTGTTTATTGTGAACCACACTGTTTGATGGTCGCTAGTTCCCAGATGGCTACCACTTCTACATCTGTGATCCTCTTCTCATCTCCATTTGAGAGAACCAGGTCTAAGATTGCTCCTCTCGAGTGGGCTCCAATACTAGTTGTCTAAGGCATGCCCCTAGGGCATCTAGAATAACCCCACTCTTTGAAGTGGCTGCTGCAACTGCAATCCAGTTAACATCTGGCATATTCAGATCACCCATCAGCAATATCTCCCTTTTTCTGCCATTCTAAGTATTCTTTCTATCATTTCCTTGTCCATTTCTCCCCTGAGAAGGTCTCTGTATCTAACCCTGTGCAGATTGTGGTGCCATTGCCGGTCTCCAAATTTACCCAGTGCTTCTTCTCCTCCCTGTTTCCATTTTGTTCTGTTTCTTTGATTCCTTCCTTATGTAAAGAGCTACTCCTCCTCCTCTTTTACCTCCCTGTCCCTCCTGTAGATAGTGTATCCTGGTATGTTTATGTCCCAGTCATGGTTTTGTGTGTACCATGTTTCTGTGACTGCCACAATATCCAGATGTTCCTCCTCCATCAAGGCCACTAATTCAGGAAGCTTGTTACTCAGACTACAGGCATTGGTACTCATTGCTCTCCATTTTTGATGGCTTTAGCTTCTTTTGCAGCATCCCCACTGATCTGTCTACCTCAGTCCTTTTCTCATTTAGTACCCTGTTTTGTAGGGAGAGGCATGGATTTTCCTGCTGCTTATCAGTGCCTCCACCCTTGACTAGTTTAAAAACTTGCCAATGAAGCCTTTAAACCGATTGCTCAAAGACTTGTTCCCTTCCTGGACAGATGCAGACCATCCTGCCAGTATAGGCTGGTGTTCCTCCAGGTGGAACCCCAGTCCCCAATGAAGCCAAACCCTGTGCTCCACACCATTTTTCAACCATTCATTAAACTGCATGGTGCAAGTACCTTGCCTCACTCATGCCATTGACAGGCAGCACCCAGAGAAGGATATTGTGTGTGCTACTTGTCTTAGGCCCCTCCCAATTCTACAAAGTCCTTCTGGACTGCTCTAATCTCATGATTAGCCAAGTCATTTGTCCCTAGGTGGACAATGATGTCTAAGCTCAGACCTCGTGCAGCTGTTCTCATGATCCTGAGGATGCACTTCCTGTCTCTCCAAGCCATGGCACCAGGCAGGCACCTTACTTCAGTTTTCCCTGCTCCCCCCAGTTCTATCCCCCTAATAATTGAGTCCCCCACCAGGAGCTGCTTCCTTTCCTTGTGGTGTCCTCTGCCTCCTTCCTGTGGGCCTCCCTTGTGACAGTTATCCTCAGCCTCCTTAGTCTCCTCTGCAGGTGCATCCATAGGGGAGCTATGCTCCCCCAGAATGGTGTATGGATTGTGGTGTGGAACAACTGACTGGTTGTGCCTCTGTTCCACCATCCTCACCCTCCCGGAGCCCACTGTGGTCCAACTGCTGTGCTTTCTTCGCAACCTCTGGAGGTAGTGGTGGTGGCTCTGGTGCTGTCTGGATGGGAGGTTCCCTTCCTACCATCCAGTGTGGCCTGGGGAAGGTCCCCATACTACTGTCCAGTGTGGCCTGAAAGATGGGCAACTTTCTCCTCAGGGCAGAGAGTTATCTGCAAATAGGGCAGCATCTCAGCCTCCAGAAAAACTCCTGGAAGACTGCTGCCCCACAGCCATTACATTGCACTACTCCCCACATTTTTGTGTGTGTGTCGCAGGTGATTGGTTTGTAATATAGATATATATATATATATATTATACAATGTGTATGCTTATATTGTCAGTGCAGTGTG
Organism: Neoceratodus forsteri; assembly: GCA_016271365.2. Classification (NCBI taxonomy): domain Eukaryota; kingdom Metazoa; phylum Chordata; order Ceratodontiformes; family Ceratodontidae; genus Neoceratodus; species Neoceratodus forsteri. Next base: position 299,454,100 of record CM057458.1, on the reverse strand, counting down.
CTAGAGAGGATATGACAGTGATATGCACCTTACACTCTTGAGGAAATGATGTCAGAACCCCAGGTATAAAGGAACTATTTCCAGGGGTGGGTGGGGTGGGGGGTGAGGGGTGGGAAGGGGTTGGGCCTAAACTGTGCCCTCACAAAACAATCAGCTAAAAGATTTGACCCACTGCTGCGATGAGTGCCTTCCTGTCAGCAAGATGCCCTACACAACAATTTGACAGAGAAAATATTCTGCTAATCAAACAGAGAAAAATCCACACATCCAAGTCAGACACAGGTAAACCTCCCCAGCCCCAAAACAGGCCTGGTGGTTTATGCTCTGAAAGCTGTCAGCTCCAAAATAAGTCAGCTGTGCTTTAAACTCTTCCTGCACTGAAAATGTTAAGAATTGTAACAAACAAACGTAAACCTAGATCTACCTCCCTCTGTTGCTTGAAAGACTGTCTTTTCCTGTTTCACACTGCAGGTTTTTCTATGACAACTCCTTAACCACAGTAACTTATTTAAAAATAGTTTAACTATCACAAACTCCTACACACCAGTAAATTATTTAAAAAATAGTTTCTGTCCCAAAATCCTAGTAGTCAATCCAGCTACCCCCAAGGGACAACCAAAATGCAGTATTCAAACACTTATGAAGTTATTTCCAAGATAAGCAGAGTTTGCAAGCTTCTTTTTCAACTCCTCAGCCACCTGTAATTTATTTAAAAATAGTTTAACTGTCAGAAAATCCTAGTAGACCATCTAGCTACCTCCAAGGATCTACCCAAATGCAGAAGTAAAATCCTTCTGAAGTTACTTACAAGATAAACAGAGTTTGCAAGCCCCTTCTTGTAGTAGTAGTAGTTAAAAACTTTATTTTTATACAGGAAAAGTACATGTCATTTGGACAATACTATACAGTTTTCAAGACAGTCCTGTGCAAAATTTCCAAGTTTCACATACTCACACCAGTTATAGACAAACAGTCAAATACATACTTTAAATAAATTCTTGGTTAAACACTAAATAAATATGTGAATAAAAAGCAATTACCAAGGGTAGTTAGTTTCACCTCCCACAGAATTAAGCAAAAGTGCATGTTTGTTGCAGATATCAAGTGGAATATAGAATCTCTCACACAGCTCGCAGTTGAATAAAGAAGTAGTGTCCTTCCAGGTCCAGAAAATGTGCTTTGTGTCTTTAAAAATTGCAGCCTCCAGTAATTTATAGTAATCTGATCTAGTCTGGATATCTCCACCCAGGGCAGTTTGTTGACAATGGTTATGATGCAGCCCTTCCTGTTCAATATGACATCCCTTTGAAAGTCATCCAGATTTGAAGCTGAAGATTTATTTTAGGAAGATGAAGAAACATTAGTTTCCTTTGTCAAAGGAATACTATCAGAGGATTTCAAGTCAAATAAGTAACAACTGGGGTTTTCAGCAGCCTGTGACACTAGTAAATTTTTGAAGGCATAGTAGTATTAGAGGAAATATCCACAGGTTGCTTTAAGCCATTATTAAGGGACCTACTGGAATTCATTGAATTAGAGTAGGTGTGACTTGCCTGATTCAATTGCCGTGCTGAAATAGATTGGTCTGAGTTTTCTGAAAAAACTTGAGCCCCACTGGTTGTGTTTAGAAACTGTTAAAATTATCCCAGACACAGTAATTGTGGATGAACAGACCTCAGGGGCAGAACTAGAAACAGCTATTATAAAGTTAGAGATTATGTTAACTTTGCACAGAGTCCTGTTGCAGGGATGCCTTTTACTTTGCAGTTCAAACTCAGACTTGCATAGTACAGATTTCCTGAAAGCACAGAAGGAGACTTCATAGCAGCAGAGGTGCTATGGTAACAAGTAAATTCTTGGCTTGGGACACAGCCACCAAAGTTGTTGGTTGGGGTTTCCCTGTCCTAGCCCCAACTAAAAGCGCTTCCCTCTGCATACACACTGCTGCCACTTTGAGCTGGATCTTCCTGCTGGAGATCAAAAGACAGGGTGTAAGCAACCTGAGAAGCTGCTGGCTGCAGGAATGCTCCAATTTTAGTGAGGCAGTATCCATTTGCATTCCAGAGGGCAAGGGATTGCTTTTCAATAACTGCATTTTAAACTTTTGAGTTCGGGATTGAGGTTTGCACGAGGGGTTGTGTGTACAAGGAAGCAGGAGAGTGCCCGGGAGTGCCTCCATAGTAAAGCCAGAAGCTGAATGAAACAGTGGAAAGCCAGCTCAGTCAAATGATAGCCAGGTAGGGAAAGTTCAGGCTCTGGCTGCTCAGGGCTAAGAGTATGTGAAGAGTCTGGGCTTGCCAAGAGTTTTGTGCTGTTTTTCTTGTCTACAGTAATTTAAGTGGGCAGTTTTTAAGCTATTTCACTCTCCTGAGCTATTTTAGCATAATTCAATCAGCTCCATGAGGAGAGAAGGGCAGTTCACTAGAAGAGCACAGGTGAGCCATTTCTCCTTTGTATTTTATAATGTTTTTCCTCTGTTGCAAACTTACAACTGCAGAGTAATAGCAGTGGATAACATAGTACAGTGCTGTTCATATAGTTACCAGCTTAAACACATTGCAGTTCAACTCCTGGGTACAGAAAACAAACAAACAAAATCACAGTAGAGCCAGCTCACCTCCACTCTCACCCTCACCTACTTGGCCACCTTGGATCTCCAACTATCAAGCATATTTAAATTTTTAATGCTATCTGCTCTATCTGTAATAATCAGGTCTAAGACATTGTTTCTTCATGTAAGACTGTTAACCATCTGGTTTAGTCCAATATTTAATAACATGTATAAGAACTATTGCTCTTTTATATTAAATACTGACATATCTATCCAGTTAATACCTAGAAGGTTGAAGTCCCACATTAATAATATACCCCCTCGATCAGCAACCTCTGCTACACTGCTTATTAATCCTATATGGTCCTGTTCACTGATATCTGGGTGGTGGTAACAGAACACAACTATTAACGTTTTACCTCCACATTTTATTTCTTCTGCCCAAAGTAACTTGTTACTCAAGGAGGCTATAGCGGAGGTAACAATACAAAGCATTAGGTCAATAGGCAAGCATAATAGGGGAAGAAAACCACTTTGGTTCTCGGGGATGGTCGCAGAAAAGGTATAAAGGCAAAGAGGCTAGCCTTCAGGAAGTATAAATAGACACAAAGGGATGAGGAGAAGGAAATGTACCAGAAGTGTTTGAGAGAGGTGGGAAAGGCAGTGAGGAGCACTAAAGCGCAAACAGAGGAGAGAATAGCTCAGTTGGTTAAAAAAGTAGATAAAATATTCTTCAGATACATTAGTGAGAGAAGGAAGGCAAAGGGGAGAGTAATAAAGCTTAGAGGGGGCCAAGGGGGAGATAGTGGAGGGAGACAGGGGGAAAGCAGCAGTCCTGAACAAACATTTCTGTTCAGTCTTAACTGTGGAAGAGGATGGGCAGAGCCCACAGCTGGACTTCAAAGGACCTAAGGATAAGGAGGTAAACACCAGTTCATTCACAGAGGAGAGGGTCCTATAAGAACTGGTGAAGCTAAAAGTGGAAAAAACCATGGGTCCTGTTGTCATACATCCCTAGGTCCTAAAGGAACTATGGACTGAACTGGCAGCCCCTCTGGCAGCCCTGTTCAGTAAGTCCTTAGACACTGGAGTGGTCCGAGAGGACTGGAGAAGGGCAAATGCCCCTCTTCCCAATAGAGGTAGTAAAGAAGAAACAGGGAACTACAGGCCAGTTAGTCTAACCTCTGTAGTTGGAAAGATAATGGAGGCACTCCTTAAGGAAAGCATAGTGGAACACCTGGATGCCAATGGACTGGTGGATCCCAGGCAACATGGGTTCTCTGCAAGACTATCCTGTCAAAGTAATCTGACAGATTTCTTTGACTGGTTGACCAAGGCAGTAGACCAAGGGGTGGGGGTTGGGGAGGTAGATATTGCCTACCTTGATTTGAGCAAAGCCATTGATACGGTCCCACATAGGAGCCTGGTCAACAAGCTAGGCGGCCTGGTGTTAGGAGGCAAGGTGGTGAACTGGACTGGAAACTGGTTAAGAGACAGAAAACAGAGGATAGTGGTGAATGGAACCCGATCAGACAAAAGGGAGGTGACCAGTGGGGTTCCTCAGGGGTCAGTTCTGGGACCAGTCCTCTTCAATGTCTTCATCAGTGACATTGCAGATGGGCTAGAGGGAAAGGCTTGCCTGTTTGCAGATGACACCAAGATCTGCAACAGGGTGGATACTCATGATGGTGTCGAAAGGATGAGAAAATACCTGAAACTGCTGGAGAGATAGTCAGGAGCATGGTAGCTAATGTTTAACGCAAAGATTAGGAAAATCATGCATGTGGGGAGCAGAAACCCTGGGGTGAATTACAGGTTGGGGAAGCTGCTGACAGTAATTAAGGAGGAGTGGGACTTGGGTGTCATACTCACAGATGACTTAAAAGCTGCTAGGCAGATGGCAAAGGCAGTGGCAAAGGCCAGTGGGATGTTGGGATGTATTGTACGGGGAATCACAAGATGAAGGAGGGAGGTAACAGTTCCATTGTACAAGACCCTGGTGAGACCTATCCTTGAATATGATGTACAGTTCTGGAGACCACACCTTTGAAAGGACATTGACAAAATAGAAATGGTACAGAGCAGGGCACCCAAAATGGTGAAGGGATTACATCACAAGCCTTACAAAGAGAGAGTGAGGGACCTCAAATTGTACACGGTGGGACAAAGGAGGGAGAGAGGTGATATGATAGAAACATTCAAGTACCTCAAGGGCATTAACAAAGTGGAAGGGAACATTTCCAGATTAATAGTAATGCCAGGACACGAGGACACGACATGAGACTGAGGGGTGACCACATAAGGGGAAATGTCAGGAAGTTCTTTTTTATGGAAAGGGTTGTGGATGCATTGTATAGCCTGCCCCAGGAGGTGGTGGCAGCCCATACACTGACCGACTTCAAACATGCAGGGGAAAGAAATAAAGGCATAATAGAGACAAGAAGTAAAAGATAAAGCCAGTGACCAGATAGGGTCACTGGCCACTTCATTAGGCAGCTTAAATAGGCAGACTAGATGGGCCTAGTGGTCCTTATCTGCCAACAGCATCTATGTGTCTAGGTATTGTTGACTAAAATGTTGAAGTCCCTAATTTTGTAGCTAATATCATCCCTTATGTACAGTGCCACCCCACCACCTCTTCTCCCAACTCTATCATTCTGAAATAGTCTATACCCCTTAATTTGTTTACATCAGTTGGCATGCTTTGTCCACCATGTTTCCATGATGGCTCCTATGTCTGTGTTTGGATGGGCCATAATTAGCTCTAATAATTTTTTTCCCATAGAGCTTTTGCTCCCGTTGCCACCTCCGCCTGCTTCGCAATGGGAAGACATAGCATTTTCTGGTGTTTTCCCTATTCCTGGTCCCCAGAACATGGTCGTGCATCCCTGTGGAGGCAAGCATGCACCCCATGGCTCTGGTGATGGCACCTTCCCCCACCAAACCTAGCCTGAGTCTCCTGCTGGGCTTGGTGTTACCACCCAGCCTCCATTTGTGGCAACCAAGAGCCCAGGAGACCTTGATCCCTCCCTGCCTGTCAGCAGCTCAATCCAGCTTACGCCTCCCCTGTCAGCCGACTCATGGCAACCCAAGCTTGCTCCCAACCTGGGTCACTGATGTGGAGCAAGGTGTGGCATCCAATACCTCAATCCTCAGCACCACCACTGGGCTGGCAATTAACTCTAATTCTGTTCATTTTGTAACTATATTCAGACTTCTGCATTCAATGTTAATATATTTAGCCTATTTTTTTGGGGATTTAATGTGTTTTTATCCTTATCATTTTTCTACCCCTCTTTATTCAGTTTAAATTATTTGCCACTGCATCATAAAAGTATTTCCTAGGAGTCTGCTTCCTTTTCTACTTAGATGTAGCCCATCAAAGCAGAACAGTTGTGGTTTCCATAAAACATCTCCCAGTGCTTAGTACAATTAATCCTATTCTTGAGGCACCATTTTCTCAACCAGTTATTTATCCTAGTAATCTTTTTATTCTTTCTCATGCTTACTGTTTGTACTGGCAGTATTTCAGAAAAAAACTACCTCACAGTCCTTTTAAACATAGAAACATAGAATTTGATGGCAGATAATGACCGCTTGGCCCACCCAATCTGCCCATTTCCCTACCCAATGGATAAGCTGCAGATCCTAGTTAACCAATAGCCTTCTTCCTCATACCCCCACCCCCTAGAATTGCCTTATGTCTGTCCCATGAATTTTTGAATTCCCCCACTGTTTGTGACTCCATGACGTCTTCAGGAAGGCTGTTTCATGCATCCACAACCCTCTTTATGAAAAAACACTTCTTCACATTACCTCTGAGCCATCCTCCTTCTGTCTTCAAATTGTGCTCCCTTGTTCTTGCACACCTCTTTTTCTGAAAGATGCTACCCTCTTGGACTTTGTTGATTCCACTGAGGTAGTTGAAAGTTTCTATCATGTCCCCACTGTCCCTCCTTTCCTGGAGGGTATACATATTAAGCTCCATAAGTCTCTCTTCATATGTCTTCTGGTGCAGACCCTGCACCATTTTAGTTGCCCTCCTCTGGACTGCCTCCATTCTGTCTATATCCTTGCAGAGATTGGGTCACCAGAACTACATGCAGTACTCCAGATGGGGTCTCACCAGCTGTCTGTACAGAGGGATGACAACTTTCTGTTCTCTACTGGTGATGGTTCCAGGCATAAACATCACGGACATCATATCGTGGCACATTACAAAGCAGGCAACACACTGCCATCTACAATGTCGGCATGTAAAAACATTGCTGGCCCAAACCCCATGGGCAGTGCACTGGACGAATAGGCATGGTGACCACCGAGTCCACATCCCACCTAACAATGGCCCCAGGCAACAGCAGCCAACAGCAATGTGACACAGTCCCCCAACCCGCCATTGTTACTGATTGCCTATTTTGTGTCCCATGATGATGCAGTTTATTGGATCTGGTGCCCAGGTTTCACTTCTCATGCCACCAGGTAGATACCCAATTGTACCTTCTCCTAACAAACCTCATCAATCAGAAGCGGCCAGCATGCCTCGACTTACCGCCAGATTGTCGCTTAACTGAACAAACTGAATGAGCGTTGATGTATACATGCCTTTCAGTTTGTTCAGTAGAGCGGCCTGCCATGGCGGTGAGTGGAAGGATGTGCTGCCGTCCTGCCCATTGTAGGGTATGTTGGGTGTGTGGGGGTGGCATCTACCTGCTGGCATGGAGTGGGGTGGGTCCACTAGACACCAGGGATGTAGTAACCACATCGTGTCATGGGACAAAGGTAGGTGATTGGTGGCTGCGCACGTTGGGTAGGGGACTCACATCACATTGTGGCTGGCTGCTGTTACTGTTCTTGGGACCATTGTTCAGTGGGATGGGGAACTCAGTGGTCACCATGCCTATTCATTCAGTGAACTGTCACGGGTTTAGGTCTGTGATGTTTTTTACATGCTGACATTGTAGACGACGAAGTGTTGCCTGCTTTGTAATGTGCCATGATATATTGTCCACAATGTTAACATCTGAAACCCTGGTGGTGCCTCTCCCTGTACATCCCAGCACCCTCCCAATCCTTCTTACTACCCTCTCACATTGCTTGCCCACCTTTAGGTTATCTGATATGACTACACCCAGGTGCCTTTCTATTGTTGTTGTTTTTAGTATCTCACTCACCATTGTGTACTTTTCCCCTGGGTTTTTGTTTCCCAGGTGCATTACTTTGCACTCTTAGTGCTGAATCTAAGCTACCATACATTTGACCATTCCTCCAACCTTGCCAAGTCCTTCTCATCCTTTCCACCCACCTTGTGTATCAACCCTGTTGCAGATCTTTGTGTCATCTGCAAAGAGACATACTTTTCCTTCCAGTCCCTCTGCAATGTCACTTATAAAGACATTGAAGAAGAGCCGGTCCTAGAACTGAACCTCTGCGGTACCCCACTAGTAACCCCCCTTCTTCAGAGAGGACTCCGTTTACTATTACCTCTGTGTCCTGTTCAACAGCCAATTTTTACCCAGGCTACCATCTTGGGACCCACCCAAGGCTGGCTAGCTTACATATTAATATTTTGTGTGACTGTGTCAAGCGCCTAAAAGTCTAGATAGGCCATGTCCACAGCCCATCCCTGATCTACTACTTTGGTCACCCAGTCAAAGAACTCTATTAGATTCATCTGACATGACCTTTCTGCTGCGAATCCAGGCTGCCTTGGGTCCTGTGCCCTCTGGCCTCTAGGTACTCAACAATTCTTTCCTTCAGAAGTGATTCCATCATTTCCGTGATCACTGAGGTCAAACTAACAGATCTGTAGTTTCCTGCCTCTGCCCTGCTCCCACTTTTGTGAAGTGGAATAACATCTGCCCCCTCCAGTCCACAGGTACCACACCCCCATCCTCCCATGATTTGTTAAAGAGGGTAGTCAGTGGTGTCACTAGTTCTACCCTTAGTTCTTTTAGAATTCTGAGATGAAACCCATCAGGCCCCATTGCTTTGCTCACCTAGAGTTTTAAGAGTTCTTTCAGAACTCTTTCTTCTCTGAATGGGCTGGTAACAACCGCCCTATTCAAAGTGTTCCGGTTGTTTGGTTTAGGTACCTCCCCTTCTTCATTTGTGAATACTCAGCAAAAATATTTGTTTAGTATCCCTGCCTTTTCACAGTCACCCTCTGACCACTCCCTCACCTTTATTTAGCCTCACTATCCCTTCCTTGGTCTTCCTTCGCTCCCTGATGTACCTATAAAATATTTTATCCCCCTTCTTAACTGAGTTGGCTATCTTTTGCTCAGTTTGGGCCTTTGATGTTCTGGCTGTCTTCCCTGATTCCTTCTGCTTTAACTGATACAGTTCTCTGTCCTGCTTCTTCTGTGATACCTTGTACTTCCTGAATGCTATCTGTTTCTCCTAATCTTCCCTGCCACCTCCATTGACAACCATAGTGGTTTTTTACATCGTTTTGTTTTGTTTATTTGTTTACACAAAGGCTTGTTGCCTTAGTGATGGCAGTTTGATTATTCCCCATTGTTCTTCCACCTTTCCTTCCTGCCTATTTGCTAGTGCATTCCTTAGGCACTCACCCATTTTGGCAAAGTCAGCTCTCCTAAAGTCCAGGACCTTCGCTTTGTATGGATTGTCCTTACTGTTGTGTTTACCATGAACCATACTGTTTGATGGTTGCTCTTTCCCAGATGGCTACCCACTTCTAAATCTGTGATCCTCTCTCCATCTCCATTTGAGAGTATCAAGTCTAAGATTGCTCCCTCCTGAGTGGGTTCTAGTTGTTTAAGGCATGCCCTCTGCAGGGCATCTATAATGACCCCACTCTTGGATGTGACTGCAGCAAATGCACTCCAGTTAACATCTAGCGTATTGAGATCCTCCATCAATAATATCTCCCCATTTTCTGCCATTCTAAGGATACCTTCTATCATTTCCTTGTCCAATTTCTCCCCCTGAGATGGGGTTTGTATACAACCCCTGTGGTGGATTGTGGTGCCATTGCTTGTCTCCAAGTTGACCCACAGTGCTTCTCTCCTCTTGCTTACCCTTTTTCCTGTAACATTTCATGTATTTCCTCTGCTTATTTTGAATTTCCTATTCAACCTAGTGTTGCATATTATTGGTACCTGCATAAATTAGAACTAGTTGTCTTTTGTCTTCTTTTTAATTAAATCTGGAAGCATGTTTTTATTCTCTTAGCTTTGCTCCTGAGTAACAACAAGTGGTTGTATTTTCCTTTTACCCCTAGCTGAGTATATGCCAGTATATTTATTATTGAGTCTCCTGTATACTGTGCATATGTCGTATTTGTATATATATATATTATATATATATATATATATACACACACACACTGTATCTGTCTAGGTGCATCTCTGGTTGTGCTAGTCTTCTGTTTCCTCATTTATTTCTTCATGTTGTTGGTTAGCCTGCTCCATTTCTGCTAGGTCTATTAATGGAGAAAATTGGTTCTCTTTTCTATGTGGAATTTCATCACCTCTTGCTTGTTTTGCTCCCTTTCTCTTCCTACATAGCACTAATCATCCATTTCTTCAATATCAGAGTCCCTCTGCCTTTTCTTACATATTTTTCACTTTGTAAAGTTGTCCACAACAACTGTACTTTCATCCCCTCCTAGCGGTACTTGCTCAATAGTATTTTGTTTTAAGAGTACAAATTTCATCTCCAACTGCATTATTTCATTATTTGAACTTTTAACTCTTATATTTCAATACATTGTCCACATATGAGGTCGAGAACTCAGTTGTAGACTTTGTGCTATAAGCTAAATATGCCACATTTTATTGCCAGCTCCCCACTGACCAGTGTAACAAAGTCTGAGTCAATCTTTATAACTTTGTTTTCCCATGTTTAATTCCTTACGGGAGGGTCTAAACACCTAAATAGATATTTTTATATATATTGTATCTTTAGAGGATTAGAAATAGAGAGGCTTTCAAGTTTAACAAAAGCCTAAGATAAACTGAAAGAAAACAAGTTGTGGTTTAGACCACAACCACTACTCCTAAAAAAAGTTAGCCTACAGTCAGAAAGACTGGACTGCATGAAAAGAGGGAGCCTACACTCACAATCAATGCCCAATAAGTTCAAATATTGCCTGTAAATTAAATTGGGGAGCAATTATCCAAATTAATAAGACATATGTACCTACACAAGTTAACATAAAACTATGTTTCCTTTAAATAAATTGTTGTTACGAGATGCTGTAAGCAGCAGTCTTATCCTTCCTGTGCTGCATGCTAAATGGTGTTTGGACATCAAAGTCATCTCACAGAGACTATACTGCTCTCCTATTGACCACAAGAGTAACGAGAACAACAAAATGGTGTGAAACTGTCAAAATGATTTTAAACTTGAAATTTAATAAAGAGACTACATTAATATATAAATGTGTATGAATGGCTTATATATATAAAAAAATATATATATATATATATATATGCTTAAAGATCAGAGGAACGTGGGTTTACTTGGTTGGAGTATTCAAACAATTTTCTTAATACACAATTAGAATGGATTGATCAAGGTCTATGTGCTAGTTTTTTACTGTCCTTATGCTTTCCGCCATTATTGTCCTGTTACTGAAAAGCCATAGCTCACCAGGTTTCTGTCTCTTATTGCTGACTTTTATCCCTTTATAATTTTTTTAAAACTTCCACCATTCTGAGATCTAGCTCTCTGGTTCCCTCAATGATCCTGCATTTGGTTTGACTGATCTTCAGAACTCAACTGACTCCTCATTTCCTTCAATAGCATGCAGCAAGCTCCAAGGTATCTTTCAGCATGTTGGGAGATTGCCTATCTTCTCCTTCTGTACTCCTTGTTCACTCGCTCCTCCTTGTAGCTCTTGCAGCTCACAACACTTTCCTGATCACTACCTCAAGCACAACGGTACAGTCACCTCCTCTTATGGTTACTTCAGCTTCTTTCTTATTTCACTTGCACCATGCTCTGTCTGCTTGTTGAGAGACGCTCACAGTTTGCAACAGATTCACTCCTTTAAAATCACACTAGAGCATCTCATCTCTCTACCCTGAGTGTGTTGGGTTCTGCAGGCAAACATCTGCAAAGTGGTGCTTTTTCAGTAGCTGGTGATGATTATGTAGCTGACAAAGTTCACATAGCTGATGATTTTCACATAGCTGACATTGTTTACATCACTAACAATGTTCACATAGCTGAAAATGTTCACCTAGCCAACAGTACTTTATAGCTAGCAATGATCACATAGCTGACAAGGTTCACATAGCCACCAATGTTTACAGAGCTAACACTGTTCATATACACTGTACTAAATAACTAAATAAAAATAAATAAAAAATAAAAATATAATCAACAATGTTCACATAGCTGACTCCATATCCCACCCTCTACTTCTACATAAACATTCTTCCTTTGGCCTTGTGTCACCCACAATTAACTGGTTTTCACTCTTATCACCTTAATAGACTACAGTCTGTTCAAATAGGTGATGCCCTCTCTTCTCCTCTTCCTATTCTGTTCGGGGTCCCCCAAGGCTCTATCCTTGGCCCCATCCTCTTCTCTCTCTTTTTAGAAATGATCTCCCATGAATCTGTCACTCCTCTAACATACATATGTATGCAGATGACACTGTCATTTTTTCCTCCTGTCCATCCCATGAGAGTGTCCTCCCCAATCTCCAACATGATTTCAACAGAGTACAATCTTGGTTCCACTCCATCCAACTAAAACTAAACACCAAAAAGACTGTCACCATGTTTTCGGTTCCAGGCAAAGCTGGCATCCATCCCCACCATGATCACCACCCTGGATGGTGCACCCGTTGATAGGGTCCCCTCCTTCAAATATCTACTTCTCCACATGTATTGATGCCATCTGCACCAAGCTCCAACCCAAACTTGCAGTACTCTACTGCCACAAAGCCAGCCTTCCTCTCCACACTAGATGAGAACTACAATAGTACTAAAAACAATCTTGCCTGTATTAGATTATGTAGATGTTGTCTATGGCACCACCACCACCTCTTCCCTCTCTAAATTAGATGCCATTATCAACTCCTTCTGCTGCTTTGCTGCTGCCTCCCCTTCCCTTACTCACCACTATCTCCCTCTATGCACCCCTCTCCCTTACCCCCTGTCTCACAGGAGAACCATCCACTGCATCTCTCTAATTGTAAAGTACTGGTTCAGCTCCCTTCCTCCCGACCTTTCCTTCCATCTCCCTCCTACTATATCCACATCCTACTCACTTCACCATAGAGACTTGCACACCTTCTCCATCCCTTGTCCACACTCCACTGCTGGCCAATCTGCCTTCTCATACCAGCTCCTTCAGCTCTGGAACAATACCCTTCTGACCTTTGTCTGGCCTCCTCTCATCCTTCAAAGACTCCTCCACCTCTTGTCCCTCCTCAGTGCCTCCAATGCTTCTAACCCTGCTTCCCCTCTTGTTTTCTGGAGCACTTGTCTCCCTCATCCTAAATATGTTCCATCACCCTCCCCCACTGCTTTTTTTTTTTTGTTGGCTGGCATGTTCCACCCTGCATCCCTTACTCAGTTCTGGTTTACTCCAGTTCCCTCGAGAAGGAACCTACATTTGTCTCCAGGCATCCCAGGTAAACCAAGTAGATCCTTGCTATATTTTTCACGCCTGAATGATTGTGGTTCCCCTATATAACACTGTGCCTAAATTATTTTAATCTCCTGTGGATAAATTGTAACTCACTGTAATGTAACTTGCACCAAAACTGCTCATAATTCCTGTTTCTGTCTGTAATCTCTCTGAATTTGTAACTTACATTGTAATCTTGTAATTTTGGTCAACCTCTGTGTTAAATTCACCTGGGGTGCACCTGGAAATGAGCCTCAGCTCAGTGTGCCTTTCACAGTCACCAAATTTAAATAAAGAAATAAATAAACAAACAAATAATAAACAATAATGGTCACATTGCCAGCAATGATCACATAACTGAAATATTCACGAAGTTAGCAATGTTCACAGAGCTAACAATGCTTACATAACCAACATTGATCACAAACTCAAGTGTTCACATAGCTAACAATATTCACATCGCTAGTAGTGTTCAAGGACAAACAGTGTTCACATCATCAATGATGTTCACATACAGTGGCAGTTACAAAAAGGTTGACCGCTACAGCAGTATTTTCCATCAACCATGTAAAAAAAAATCATGGACTTTCTGTGGTAATAAAACAAATTGAATATGGTAAATCCACAGTATTTTTTCTGTGATTGACAGAAAATACCACAGTACTGGTTAACTTTTTTTGTAACTACCACTGTAGCAGTCAATATTCACATAGCCACCAATGTTCACATACCCGATAATGTTCACATAAGCAGCAATATCCAAAGAGCTGACAATGTTTACATAATCAACAATGATAACATAGCCAACAGTATTCACATAGCCAGCAATAGCCACAGGGCAAATAGTGGTCACACAGCCAACAATGATCACATAATCAACAATGTTCACATTAGTCAACAGTGTTCACACAGCCAACAATGTGCACATAGCTGGCAATGTTCACAGAGCTAACAATGTTTACATAGCCAACAATGTAGGATAGACAGAGAGGGATCCTAGAGGCTGGAAGGTGGTGGGGAACTGAAGACTGAGTAGTGTCTACAGTGTCGCTATAGGTAGGGAACATAGGGCAGACTAAGTGGAACTGGAGGTCCACATCTGCCAACAGCTTCTATGTTTCTATGTAATGTTAATATAGTCAATGTGTCCACGTAACTGGCAATGTTCACATAGATGACAATGCTCACACAACCAGCATGTCCAACAGTGTTCATATAGCTAGCAATGTTCACAGAGTTAATGGTGTTTACATAGCCAACAATGATTGCATAGCCAACAATGTTTGTAAGGCAAACTGTTCACATAGCCAGCAATGTCCACATACTAAGGTTCATATTAAGGTTATTAAAGAGCAAGAAGGCTGATGGCCCATGTAGCTCTTATGCTGTTATAAAGTATAATAAGAGAGAGCATACCTGATTTAATCAGTTTATTGAGGTGGCATTTTAATATGCTTTTAGTTTCACTAATGACTACCTGAAGAGGTAATCTATTCCAAGAGTTGATAGTTCAAAGTGCAAAAAATAATTTTCTACTTATATAATGAAATGGTTTCTCAGCAAGCTGTAAGGAGTGCCCTTTGGTATTGTAAGTATCATTCTTAAATTCAAGACCAAGCTCTGTCATGAGATAAGGGTCCTGGATTAAGTCAAACAAGAATATTAGGTACCCCCTAATGTGACGGGTAGCCAGGGTCATAAGATTAAGAGCTCAAAGTCTGAGTTCATAAGGTTCGTGTTGAAGACCAGATATGTGTTTTGTAAACTTTCTTTGCACTTTTCTAAGAAGTTACAATAATTTTTCCTGTAAGAGCACAAAAGCTGTGATGCATATAGAAACATAGAAACATAGAAACATAGACTTTGATGGCAGATAAGGACCACTTGGCCCACCCAGTCTGCCCATTTCCCTACCTACTGGTTAAGCTGCAGATTCTAGTTAACCAACAGCCTACTTCATGCAACCCCCAACTATAATTGCCTTGTGTCTGTCCCATGCATGTTTGAATTACCCCACTGTTTTAGACCCAACAACCTGCTCAGGAAGGCTGTTCCATGTATCCACCACTCTCACACCACAAAATCCTCACATTACCTGGGCCGTCCCCTCTATCTTTAAGTTGTGCCCCTTGTTCTTACACATCTCTTTTTCTGAAAGATGCTACCCTCCTGGACTTTGTTGATTCCTTGAGGTACTTGAATGTTTCTATCATGCCCCCGTCCCTCCTTTCATCAAGAGTATACATATTAAGCTCTCTCAGTCTCTCTTCATATGGCTTCTGCTGCAGACCCTGCACCATTTTAGTTGCTCTCCTCTGACTGCTTCCATCCTGTCTATGTCCTTGCATAGATGAGGTCTTCAAACTGCACGCAGTACTCCAGATGGGGTCTCACCAACTGTCTGTACAGAGGATAACAACTTCCTTTTTCTACTTGTGATGCCCCTTCCTATGCATCCCAGTATCCCCCTGGCTCTCCTTACCGACTTTTCACATTGCTTACCCACCTTTAGGTCATCTGATATGACTACCCCCAGGTCCCTTTCCATTTTTGTTGTTGTTAGTACCTCCCCTGCTATTGTGTACTCTTCTTCTGGGTTTTTGTTTCCCAGGTGCATTACTTAGCACTTCTTTGTATTGAATCTAAGTTGCCACATGTCTGACCATTCCTCCAACCTTGCCAAGTCCCTTCTCATCTTTTCTACCCCCCCTTGTGTATCAACTCTGTTACAGATCTTTGTATAATCTGCAAAGAGGCATACCTTTCCCTCCAGACCCTCTGCAATGTCCCCTATAAAGATGTTAAAGAGGACTGGACCCAGTACTGAGCCCTGAGGTACCTATTAGTAACCCCTTTCTTCGGAATGTGTTCCATTCACTATTACCTTCTGTGTCCTGTTGTGCAGCCAGTTTGCTACCCAGGCACCACCCTGGGACCCACTCCCAGGCTGGCTAACTTGATTATTAATCTTTTGTGTGGGACTGTGTCAAATTATTAATCTTTTAGCGGACTGTGTCAAATAGAAAGTTAAGACTTACTCAGAATCACACAGCATGCACCTAGGTGGTTGTGGGATTCAAACCCAGGTCTCTAGATCTGCAGCTCAGAGTCTTAACCCACTGCACTATACTGCCTAATTCCAAAAGTGGCCTAGCATATGCTCTAAAATTTGGCATCATAACCTTAGGGTCCCTGGATTTAATATTACATAAAATAGACCATACTACCTTGTTTGTTTTATTAATCACCTTGTGTATATGTTTAGAATGTGAGAAAGCATGTGATATAACAATACCTAGATCTTTTTCATCAGTAGTCATGTTCTGTAAAGCTCCTGTGAGGGTGTATGTATAATTAGGATTCTTGGGTCCAAGATGTATAACTTTGCATTTAGAGGTATTAAACTTCATCTCCATGTATTGACACAGGTAGATATTGTATGGAAGTCTTTTATAATTACCTGCTATCATAGATGACATAAAACACAAAGAACAATACAATTAATGAGTGCAACAATTACAGAAATAAATTGGGTACAAGTGCAGGGTGATTTTTGAAGACAAAAATGAAGGCATGGTGAGCTAGGACATGGGTCCCCAGAGGTTTTCTTCACAGGGGTTTTCCTTTCATCTGTGTTAATGTCACAGTATAGTGAATAATAACTGTATAATAATTCAGCTGTGAGTTGGGATGGGATTGTGGCACTGCTCTTTCAGTTGTAATGACATTCTTGTGACTGTGTCTGCTTTTTCTTACAGAAAAGGTTTTGTACGTTCTGTTCATTGCTGCATTTGGGCCTTTCTCTAAGTTACATTTAGTTTAGGGGAACTTCACTCATGTAGCAACCCTAGGGGTGGAACTGCTAATAAGAGGGTACCTGTGTCTTCATGACACCCTGAATGGGTGGTAGTCCCTGTAGCAGGAACAGAGGAAACATACACCAGATCTACATTTCACAAGCATTCAAACACGTATTCCTTCCCTCAGTTACTGCATTACAATCCTACTCAGTACCTTCATCAACCTTTCATCCTGCCAATCATTCATATTACGTTGCTTAATATTCCTACATAAGTTGCCTGACAGACCAGTGAATTAAAACACTATAACCTCCAGTTTAGTGGGGCAGCAGGCAATACATGCTATACCCCCCACTGAGTGGCAATTAAAGTGTCTTTCGGATTTTGTTTCATTGCTGCATCTTCTCCCCTCCATTTTCAGTGGCTCCTCAATTTCCTTATGGAAATCATGGATATTCTTCCAAAATGTACCATTGTTCAAAGGAGACTTTGTCCCTGCGGCACTTCAAGGAGTGAAATCTCCCTCAGAAAAGTTTTTGTGCCTTCGTGGCCCTCAAAAGGTGCCAATCCCTGTAGCAGGGACAGACAGCACATATGCTAAGTCAACATTGCACAAGCATTTAAACACGTATTCTCAGCAGGCATGGTGGTGCTGAAGGTTGAGGTGCTGGACACCACACCTTGCGCCATGCTGGCATCCCAGGTTTGGGAATGGACTCGGGTCCTTCAAGAGTCAGCCGGGAGGTAAGTTGAATGTCAGAGGACCCTCCTTCCTTGAGGAGGGGTTTGTGCTGTATGCATCAGCACAGCAAGAGGTGTTTGGCCCATGCCCAGGGTGCTTGGCTGCCTCCTTGGAGGTGGAAACAGCTTCTGTATCCATTGCACATGCACGAGCATGAGGGGAGAAAAAAACAGAGGGGAAATACCGGGACCCGGCAGGACCCATGCTGGTCCCGATGGGCCGGAGGATGCATCCCTCTGTGGGGGGGGGGGGCGGTCACAGCCCCTGCCAGGTCCATGGAGGTGGTAAATAATGTTGTGATTAAAAAAAATGTGGGCCCAGTGGTGCAGAAGGCTGTGGCTCTGGCGCCTTACCTTGAGCCATGCCAGTGACCTGGGTTCGGGAATGGACTCAGGACGCCGGGGCCTGGCAGGGGAAGGAGAGGATTGAGCATCTGTATGACTGCTTTCCTCTCCTCTCCTGGAGTGGGTAGTGGGGATGCATCACTCTGCAGTGGCCACTGGTGGATTCCGGGGGCAATGCAGATGCAACGCAAGGGAACGTCACCAGAAAAATGGAAAAATGGCTCCGTGTTTAGCCAGATGACGGCCGCCTGGTGATCTGATGTCATCAATGTCCCAGAGCTACCAGTCCCTCAGCAGTTCCCTGGGGCTAAGTATTATGTGCCCTGTCTCTGGTGCCTTCCCCTCAGAGGATGGGGACCTACCTGGCGAGAGGGTTATGTCAGGTTTCCCTGGGGATGACTGCAATGTGAAGGACTGGGCCGGGGAACAAGATGGATCAGATGCAGCCTTGGCACAGCCTGAAGGAGTGGCTGAGGTGGCAGTACGTAGGGGCAAAAGAAATAATACAAAAAAATTATTCACTCCATTATGTAGCACCAATCCAGTGCCCCCAAAAGGTGCCAGTCTCTATGGTGAGGACAGAGAGAGCATATGCTAAATCTGCATTGCACAAGCATTTAAACATGTATTCACTCCCTTATATAACAGCTATTCAGTGCTCTTTTGGTAGATCCTTCACCCTCAACAAGGGGACTGGCATGGGCCCTTTTCTTAGTTATTGGATAACTGGGTGAACAGGAACAATGTGATATGGTGTCTCCACCTGGAGTGACTCCTTGTGGGCTACGGAACTTACTGGTGATGCCTCCCAGGAATACAGTTTAGAAATGACTTTGGGACATGAGCACTACATGATTCACTGTGACTCTGTACAATATACTGCAGTGCAACCAAATTAAAAACAACAGTATATGTAGTTAATGGAGTGGTGTGTAAGGAACAAATGGATTCAAGCAAAAATAGAACAAGGGTAGCAATGCAGTCTTATGCTTAATTCTTTCTGCTCCCAAGAAGAAAACCACCTAGGCCAAATTTGTTTCTGTTTTGTTTCCCTAAACAGTGGAATGACCTAGCTCTCACCCTAAAAACCTGCTTCTCGACCATTCTCTTTAAGACTAAGCTACTCTCTATGCTCCCTCTGCCGAATCTTGTAATTGCTTCAAATGATATGATTCTGTCTCACCTCAAGCCTGTTGTTTGTTCCAGCACCTTATTGTAAATTGTGTAGTCATATGATTATATGTATTGATGCTGCATCAGCCCAATATTGGACTAAGGTGTGCTCAGACTACTGTTGTTGCCATCCTGGAATTTTTACTACCCGAATCTCTGTTACAACTGTTATGTACAATGTTCTGATACTATTTGTTGTTGTAATCCTTGACACTAAATCGTTTGAAAATAGACACTGCCTAAATGGTTGTATGTGAAATGAAAATGAAAATGAAATGATATTGTTAATGTCGATGCACTCCCTCAGTGCCCACCCTCTTCCAGTCTGTCAAACCCCAGCTGTGGGTACACTTGCCTTTGCCCCCAAGAGCCTTAAAAGCCCTTTATGAGTGGCAGTGAGAACCTCATCAAGCTGTAGTTGTAAGTGACAGACTTGGGTTCATGTTAACACACTTGCTGACTTCAGATGCAACAAATGCAAATAACTAGTTACTTCAGCCAAAAACTGCAACAGAAAAAGGGCCCCTATTTATTTATTGTTTTATTTATTTAAATTTTGGTGACTAGGAAAGGCACACTGAGCGAAGCTTCGTTTCCAGGTGTGACCAGGTGCAAAGTAACAAT
Organism: Neoceratodus forsteri; assembly: GCA_016271365.2. Taxonomy (NCBI): domain Eukaryota; kingdom Metazoa; phylum Chordata; order Ceratodontiformes; family Ceratodontidae; genus Neoceratodus; species Neoceratodus forsteri. The sequence goes on along the minus strand of CM057458.1, from coordinate 299,434,258 downwards.
TGTGTTTGAAACATGGTATCCCATGAGTTGGGTGACCATGATTGGGCACCTACCAAAATGGTGACTCAATCATTTAGCCTTACATTGCAATGACTTGGGAGGGAGGGCAACTGGATGGAGTGCTGAAATATAGTGACATCCTGTTGCTACATGTATATGCATGCAGGAGGAGCAAGCATGCACAGCGAGGGGCAGGAGGGATTGTGAGGGGTGGTGCCACAGTGAGTTTCTGAGCCGCTCCCATGGCGTGGTGGGTGGGTACAGGGCTGAACGGCACAGAGTGCTAGGTTCAGGGCTGGGCGCAGGTACCTTTTTGTTGAGCCCGGACCAAAATGTTTTTTTTTTTTTGCTTTTGCTCCCCCTGACATGCACCCCCCTGGAGTTGAGAATCCTTCAATAGGTGGTGTGGGAGGCACAGCCCACCACATTAACATTTAAATTGTAAGTCCCCAGCACCCTTTTGCTGTGTGCCGGGGACTACATCATCAAAATATTTCTTCAACGATGTGTATTTGCCCTACTGGCGATAGCTATTCTGCGATCACCATTATCACATAAATCCTAGAAACATTAGTTACAGTAAAAAGTAAATTACATAGCATTTACAGCTACAGTATGTGCATATACAAAGGTAAAATATGGTCTAACAATGCATACCAAAGAAGGTACATTTGTGCCAGCCCATTGTCATAGGGGCAGGGCGCTGACCTGCGATGCTGGTGACCTAAGTTTGGGAATGGACGTGGAACATTGGAGGGCTGGCTTTGAGAAGAAGGACTGAGTGTCCGAGGAATGCTTCCTTCTCCAGAGGGGAGGGTGAGGTGTGCTGGTGCTACAGTAGTCGGTGGACCGGTCGGTAGTCCTTCGGGTTCTCGGGGGTATACAGTGAGTGTGCCCTGTGGACATCTGAAGTGTGGGCCGTGTGTGTCGGTGGTTATAATCCATGTTTGGGTTTTCTGGGATCCTGCCCTGCATGCCTGAGACTATTGAGAAGAAATCTTCAACTTCAATTCTTTTGTTTGTCCATTTTTATGGTCAGATCTAGTCATCTTACTTTTCTGTTTGTGGGAGGGCAGTGAGCATGCCCTGTCATCTGTATAACTCCCTGGCAGTGAGAGTGTTTGGGATGCTATTGAAATTTATCTAACTTTCATCACTATAACTTGGAAAGGCAGTGAGAGTGCCTGTTATTTGCCAGCTATCCTGGCAGTGAGTGCATAAGCTGGAAAATAAATATCTTTGGGACACATTTTGTCAGTGGTCGAGAGTCCCTGACCTTATTTAGCTCCTCGGGCTGTGAGAGGCCTTGGGGCTGAAGATTACATACCGTAGGCTGACCTACATCTTGGATCATAGTGACTGTTTTAATTAGTATGAAGTTATTATATGCTCTTTAGCCCATCCTTCTATGCTTCCTTGGACTTTTAGATAATTTTATTTTATGTTGTTTGTATATTTTAAATGAAATTTCTTTATTTTAGTATAGGGTTAGGTTTGAAGGTATTATAGGATTATACAGTCATAGTCTTTATCCTAGTTACTTTATTTGTTTTATGATTTGTTTTATTTTGAATTTTGAGATTTTGAAACCTTGTTACCAGTCTCCATTTGTAGTGAGAGAGCCATTAGGGATTGAGAGACTTGGTTTTGAACTGGGATTTAGACTGTTTAAGATTTATTTTTAATTGTTATAGTTAATATAATTTTGTGTATGTAGAATTTGTATCAGTTATTTTGTAGTTTAATTTGCAGTTTAATTTTATGGTTTGTTTAATTTTAGGGTTATTATTTTAGTCACCGTTATGTGTTGGAGACCTGCCCCCACCGGTGCGTGAGCTATTCATCCTCTGAAAAACAGCCACCTTCCACCAGGATGATGCTCACCCCTCGGTTGTGAGCAGCTCCCAGGCTGACTCCCAACCTATACCAATGATTGCGGCACCCTAAGGGGGTCAGGTGCCATGACCCCACCCTGAGGGGTAAGCCAGGGGGTATCGGAAGAGTGGCTGATGTGGAAGTGGCAGTCCAAGGGGTCCATGACCGAGCAGAAGGAATGGTGGTAGGTAGCACCAAAAAGACAAAATAAAAAAAAGGAGGTAGATTTGCTACAAGGCAATAAAACAAAGGCATGATTAACAGTATTTCCAAAGACACTTGGAGATGCTTTGCAATTCCATTTTCAGAGAAAATGGGGCAGGCAGGAGCTGAGATCTGAGATGAGGTGAGTACCAGCTCAGCCTATGTGGGCCAGTGGAGATAGAGAGCTGGTAAAAGAGAGGACAAGGGGGAGATTAAGAGCAGTGGAGGCACTGGGGAGATGGAAGGAGTCTGAGTAGCCTTTTTAGGTGCGAGAAGAGGGAAGTAAGATGAAGGTCAGAGGGTAGATTATTCCAGAGAAGAGGGAAACAGTATGGAAAGGTGGACTGGCCTGCTGAGGAGTGTAGATGAGGGACGGAGAAGGTACGTGAGTTTTTGTGACAAAGGGCAAAGGGAGTAGGATGTGAGATTTGCTGGGGTGAGGCAGGATGAGAGATGGGGGAAGACAGCCAATAGGTCATCTGTGCGATAGTGGGGCAAGGGAGAGTTCAGCATAGAGGAGACAGTGATGGCTAAGGGGAGGGGAGGCTGTGGTGAAATGGCAGAAGGAGTTGATAAGAGTGTTTAATTTGGAGAGGGATGAGATTGGGGCAGTGCCATAGACTACGTTGGCATAATTCAACACTGGCAAGATTGTTTTGAGAACTAATTCCAATCAAGTGAGGAGAGGAAGGCTGGCTTTGTGGCAGTAGGGAACTGAAAGTTTGGGCTGGAGTTTGGTGCAGATGGCGTCAATGTGTGTTGAGAAATCAAGGTGGCTGCCCAACTAGACACCCAGATATTTGAAGGTAGAGATCCTCTCGAGTGGTGAGCCATCCTGGGTGACGATTATGAGGGGCGAGGACTGGCCATGGGGAAGGAGGCTAACTTCTGCCTGGCACCATAGAACATGGTTATTGTCTTTTTAACATTTAGCTTTAATTCATTTGATTTGAACTAAGACTATACATTGTCGAAATTGATCTAAGGGTGGGGATAACACTGTCATAAGATGGACCGGAGGCATAGATGACAGTGTCATCTGTGTACATGTGAATGTTTGAGGAGTGACAGACTGAGGGAGGATCATTTACAAAAAGAGAAAAAAGAATGGGGCCAAGGATAGAGCCATGATGGACCCCAGATAGGATGTGGAGGGGAGAGGAGAGTGCATCTTCTGTTTGGACTGACTGTTGTCTATTGTTGAGGTAGGGCGTAACTAGTCAACTGCAGGTTTCTAAAACTGACGAGGTTAGTTTTTGAAGAAGGAGTGGGTGGGTTACAGAATCAAGCACTTTAGCCAAATCAATAAAGACTGCAGCAGTGATTTGGCTTTGATCCATCATGGAGAGCAGGGCCAGATTCAAGGATATGGGGCCCTACTCCAAGCCATACTTTGTGGGCCCCCTCTATATCAAAAATGTTCAATCTCCAGGGCGGGAGGCCCTGTTGCCTTGAGGCCCTAAGCCATGGCTCAATTGGCATAATGGTTCATCTGGCCCGCAGAGAAGATGGAGTATGTGACATGCAACAGGGAAGTGATAGTGGAGTGTTGTTTTCAGAAATTTGATTGTACAGGTGAGAGGTAGTTATTAGAGGAGAGAAAGTCAGAGAGTTTTGTGACAGTGAGAGATTCCTGGACTTTGGCACGGAGGAGGAGTGAGATAGGCCTATAATTTCCTGAGGATGAGGGATCACCGCCCTTGTTCAGGGGTAGGACTTTGTCCAGGTTCCAGGCTTTGGGAACAGTAGCTGAGGTGAAGGAGAGGTTTAGTATTGAGTCAGAGAGTGGCAATTGCAGGTGCTGATATGTGGAGCAGTCTAGTATGAAGACCATCAGGGCTTGTTTTGTGGAGTTGAGGGACTTGAGCATGGAGTAAACTTCAAGAGAAGTCAAAGCAGGAAGAAGAAGCTTGGGGGCAGGATGACCGAGGAGAGTCAGGTGAAGGAGGGCTGGAGGAAAAGTTAGGTGGGGGGTAGTTGGGCAGGCCACAGGAGATAAAGAACTTGTTGAGCATGTCAGCTACAGTGGTTGGATCAGATACCAGGAGTCGTCAGGTTTAAGGACTGGGCATGCTTGATGGGGAGGTGGATCCAGGGGGGAGTGGATCACCTTCCAGAAAGAAGCTGGGGAGTTTTGGCTCTGCTCTAATTGGGACTTGAAACAGGAGACCTTAGACAGGCGAATCACCTTAGTACACTTGCTTTTGACTTGTTTGTATGCCAGGAGGTCATTTAGGGTGTGGGATGTTTTGTAGAGTCTATAGGCCTTGTCTCTAGCACGATACATGGCAATCTGACTTGAGGAGATCCAGGTGTGGTGGTAGCATTTCACCCTGATTTTTCTAAGGGGTGCATGATAATTCCAGATGAGATTAAAGATGCGTAGCAAGTGGGATATGGCAAGGTCGACATCCAGAGCACTAAAAACAGGTTATATCCAGATGGGATGCTGAGTGGCTGTGGCCACCACAGGTCTTCTGCTTGTGCCTTTCCAATATCAGTTACAGTCCAACTGAGAATTTTAACTTTCCTGGTCTGGACGGTGGCGTCATGGCAGCGTTAACAGCCTGAGAGCTGAGCTCCCCTCCGCTAGAACTGCAATTCTCTTAAACTACAGAAAAACAGCAAATAAATCCACAAAATGCTGCCTGGAAGTGTTAAACATGATAAAGGAGACAAGGAGCTTATCAAAGGAGCAGCCAAGAGGACAGATGGGACTGGATTGCTAGAGAACCAATGGGCCCGAAGCAGGAGCTCCTCTATAACAAGCCAACATGGCTCAGGCTATGATACGGAAGGTGAAACGGAGATCTTGTCACGCTCCCATTTTGAACAATTGCTACAAGAGATTCAAGACTCCCTGTCAGAGAATAAAAGGGAGTTTTCAAAACTAAATGAGAAGCTGAGTAAGATGAAGCAGCATATAGAGGGGGCAAAGGAGAGAATTGCACAAGTTGAGATGGCCGGAGATACTCTGGCGCAAGCAGTGGGCTCCCTAGTCCATCACACCCCTAGCCTTACAAAGTGTACTGATCTGGAGGCAAGATCCAGGAGATAATCTCCGACTGTATGGGTTGGCTGAGGTGCTGAGATTCAACCAATGGCACTGTTTATTGAAGACCTGTTAAGGGATGTGCTAGAGCTACCAGGAGATTACCAGATGAGGGGTGGAGGGCACACAGATCCCTGATACAAACCCTACGGAGACATCCGCTAGACCCGTTCTATTATAATTAAGTTTGCAAGCTTTGTGTGTGGAGGGTATACTTAAAGGGCATGGCAAAGAAAGAACTTAAGTATTTGGACTCTCGCCTTACATTAGATCAGGACTATCCCCCGAAATTCAACAGGCCAGACAACGATGGGTGCCTTACTTTAAGTTGCGCAGACAGCTTCAACTCCGCTTTCAAACACCCCGTTCAACGACATTCAGAGTTTTTTTAGGTGGATGGTCCAAAAGTATACAATACAGTGGAAGAGTTAAACAAGGCTTTGAGGGAAAAAGGAATCCAGATACCCCACCAAGAGCAGGAGCACACTAAACGGAAGCAGATGGAACCGATGGAGTGGCACTCAGTTGTAGGAGGGAAGAGGAAGGCTGGGACATCTCTGGAAGCAGCACGGTGATTGCTGAAGAAGCTGGTTGGAGGAGAACTTTAAACAGGGGAATCTAGTCCACACAGATCCACCAGCAGCTTTTAAAGGCTGAAACATAAGTATGGACAGGATTTTCTATTTTTTGTATCGATTATGCTCCCTGCTTTGCAGAGAACTCTGCGATTGAAGACATCAGAAGTTAAAGGGAACTGAACTGTCACGCAGCCTAGGTGGGATTTGGGAAACAGTGGGTGGGCCTCTGAAAATAAATAAAGGATGATGGACTTGAGACTGAACTGATTAATACTAAGCCAGATTATCTCTGTATGTTCATTTGGGCTCTACTTTATTTATTAATAGATGGCTCCGCCACTACGAGTATTTCAATCATCCGAGGTTCTCAAATGACCGTGGGGCTTCCAGGTCACAGCAACATGGACCTATTGAGGTCGAGGATTGAAAATTGGGGCTATATATGATTTCAGATGGCATATATATGGAAGAACTTTGCTGTGATCAGAACTTGGTATTAACTGGAGGTGCGGTTCGGGAGAAAGCTCTTAATAATTAGATTCTGTTGGGTGGAAGGACACTGCTGTGACATTTACTTTAATAACAAACAGGGGCCTAGACAGTTATAAGACCCAGAGGGGTCTCCATTCATTGGGGCATTTCTAGTCCTCCTCAGCTCCATTCCCAATGGAAAGTCTGGGAAAGGAGAAGAGATCTGCATTATCAGATTTCTAACTTGGAAGACTAATACAGTATAATTTGTATAATAGTTATTCTTAGTGCCCTGTTGGCAATGGTTAATTGGCTTTTGAAGGGTCTCACAGAAAGGAATACATTCGTGGTATGATGATGCTGGCTGGGGAGGCAGTAATGAAACTGGTCTTGAAGGTGATACGAAAGTATAACAATGGGTAGAGATAGGAAATTTTGTTCCTATAATGTCCACGGGTTGTCCAGCCCAGTGAAGAGGGCAAAAGTGCTCAGCTTTCTGAGGAAAAAGGCTGTAGATTTTACATTTTTACAGGAGACTCATTTGTCTCCACAAGAACATGTGAATGTGAAGTTGGGTTCCATGGGATTTGGTTATAGTGCCACGGCTTAATATAAGAACGGACGTAGGAGGGGGGTGGCAATTTTGATCCCCAAGGGTACCCCATATGTAAACACGGGAGAGCTGGCGGACAGAAAGGGGAGATATGTACTTATGAGGGGCACTTTCTAGGTAAGCCACTAACCCTTGCTTCGGTGTATTTTCCACCTGGCTCACAGACAGCAACATATCTAAACCTTGACCATCTTACAGGAGTGGGCAGGGAGAGGTAATTTGAGAGGGACTTAAATTTAATTTTCAATCCGGCATTGGACTCTACTTCACAAACACAAAAAAAAGAGCAAAGCATAGCCAAAAAAGTGAAGAGGTTGGTATCTGAACTGGGGTATATGGATATCTGGCGCCACCTAGAGGGGAAAAAGAAGGAATACACATTTTACTCAAAGGTATACCAAGTATATACAAGACTGGATTACTTGATGGTTCCCAAGGAAATGGTTGGTCGGGTCTGGGAGGTCTTGGTGGGGGAATTCTTGCTCTCTGATCATGCCCCAATTTTTATGTCAGTTTCATTTGGGGAGTTTAGAAGGTCCACTTTTTGGAGGTTGAACCTGTCATTGTTGCAGGATAAGGAGGTGGTGGAATCCATCGCCTGAACTCTGGAACAGACACAGGTGGAAAATGATCTCCCAGTGACCTCCCCAGCTGTGTTATGGGATACTATAAAGGCAGTTATAAAGGGAGATTTTATAAAATGGTCAAACAAAGGAAAAGGGAAAGAGGCTAAGAAGGCTGAGCTAATATCACAAATAGTACAGTGTGAGGCCCAGCAGAAGATTAAAATAGACAAAGACAGGACCAAAACATTGAAACAACTTAAGGCTAAATTAATGAATATTTTTGATTATGGGGTTGAGCAGAAGCTTCTGTTTCTTAAACAGAAATATAATGAAGGAGGACCCAGCTCTTTGAGATTGCTGGCAGCTAGACTCAGGGTACAGAGGAGCAAGGCCACCATACAGGCAATACAGCATCCCTTGGACAACCGTCTGGTTAAGGAAACTGATTCCATTGTGGAATTGTTTAGGGCTTATTATTCCAACCTTTACAAGCAAGGTGTTCAGCCATCGCGTGCTCAGATCAAAGAATTCTTAGGGAAGTTAGATCTCCCTTCAGTCTCTGAGGAGCAGGCGATTTGGTTGAGTAGACAGATTGAAGATGGGGTGGTGCTTAGGGCTATTAAGAACCTCAAGACCCTCAAGTGTCCGGGGACTGATGGATTGCCTGGGGAGTTTTATAAATAATTTGGTGGGAAGGTCTCCCCGTCGCTGGGGAAATTATTTCGGTTCTTACAGGGAGAAGAGAGTGAGATCCCCCCTCCTGGTCCCAGGCAATAATCTCAGTGATACCTAAGCCTGGCAAAGACCCTGTACTGTGTTCCTCCTACCATCCCATTTCAATTTTAAATATTGACTACAAATTAATTACTTCGATTTTGACTAAGAGACTACAAACATTGGTACCCCAGATAATTGGCCTTGAACAAACAGGTTTTATTCCGGGCCGACAGGCCCAGGATAATTTGAGGACAACATCCCTTCTAATTGATCACATAGTTAGCTCCAAAATATCGGCTTTATTGGTTAGCATTAATGCAGAAAAAGCCTTCGATAAAGTGTCCTGGAGGTTCCTGGAGGAGGTCCTTGCTTCCTTTGGGTTGGGAGGGGCTTTTCAGACCCTGATAGCCAAGATCTACAAATCCCCTACAGCATACATTATTGTGAATGGTCATCATACTGGGGGGGTTCTGTTTGGAGGGGGGGATGAGACAGGGGTGCCCCCTGTCTCCCCTCCTCTTCGCTGTCTACACTGAACCCTTGGCTCAGAGCATTAGGAAGGATGAGGAGATCAGGGGGGTAGAATTGGTGGGCTGTCAGTATAGGGTATCTCTTCACACAGATGACGTTCTCCTTTATCTGGAGGACCCGGACACATCCCTTAGAAGGGTAATGGATAGGTTGGATCAGTTTTCTGAGATAGCAGGCTATTCGCTGAACACTACTAAAACAGAGGTCTTGAGGTTTAGATATGCACCCCCCCAGGAAATTAAGGAAGCCTATCCTATGAGATGGGATCTTACCCAAATGAAATATTTGGGGATCATTATTAGCAACTCCCTGCACAACTAAAAACCCTGAATTTCTCCTATGGTGCAGCAGTAAAAATGATTTCAAAGATGAGGTTTACTGCCTCTTTCACTTCATAGTAGGGTGATGGCTGTAAAGATGAATGTCTTGCCAAGATTTTTGTATTTGTTTCAAGGCACCACCTGTTTGGTGACCAGAAAGATTTGGAAACATGGCAGAGAATGTTAATGAATTTCATTTGGGCAAATAGAAGACCAAGAGTAAGGCAACACACTATATTTCTTCCAAAGGAGGAGGGGGGATTGGGGGTTCCATGGCTTGAGGGTCACTAGGAAGCCACACACCTGAGAATAGTTCTGTTGTGGGAGCACACCTCATATAGGGCTATATGGAAGGAGATAGAGTTGGCTGCATGTCCTCCCCCCCCCTTGCCAGCAGTACTGTTCCATCCTGTGGACCTCATAACAGCACGAGAGGAGATATGTTCCACAACTCGTACAACATGGGAGGGGTGGAGGAGAGGTACTGGAAGGGAAAGGAAACATGGAGGTCATTGGAGATATGGCTGGTGGGTGATAGATCCCTCATTTGGCCCAGCACAATGGGACACCTGGTTTTTGGAAAGAGCTCGAAGAGGGTTGCGGGCACCATGGCAGATATTAGAAGGGGGGGGATTACTATCCTTTGAGGTAGCACAGACAGTTTTTGGTCTCTCCCCCAGAGATAGAATGCACTACTGCCAAATTGTTAGCTTTGTTAGTAAAAAACTTAAGCTGGAGCATAGAACAGGTTTTGGGGTGACTGTGGAATATATCTTTGAGGACATTTGGAAAGCTGAACAGTCCAAAGGGGTCATCTCCCAACTATATAAGAGGAATATTAAACACATTAAAGTAGGTACTAACTATATTAAAATGGCTTGGGAACAAGAAATTGCCCTATCTATCCCTAAGGACATGGGAAAAGACTTGGGGTAATATTTGGAGGATTTCCTCCTCCCCCAACGGGAAGGAGTTTATGTGGAAAGTAAGGGTTAGATATTTTAGGGTAGCAGTGGTGGTCTCTAGACAACATAGGGGGTCCTCCCCAGAGTGCTGGAGGAAGTGTGGAGTGGACAGAGCAACCCACGAACACATCTTTTGGTTTTGCCCCACTATCACTCCATTTTGGTCAATACTGACCACCTTGTTTAAGCAGATCTTCCAGATTCAAGGACAACTGGTCCCGTAAAGTCTCATATTGGGAGAATTTCCCACAGAAATTAAAGGGAGGGATGCGCTCCTCCAGAATGCCTGTTGCCAGGGGCCGCACTGCCGCATGCTCGCCGAGGAAGGGAACCAGGAGCTCGCCGCTCACTGGTACCTTTGTACCGCCAAAGGTGCTAAACCGTGAAGTGCGTTCCACCGATTTCCTCCACTGGCTCTCTCCAGTTGGGGTTGGGGACTCTAGCTGGTTCCACCATTCATTGAAAGCGGCTGTTTTCACCTTAATTTTTGAGTTCTGGACCTCTAAATGACCCGGGACTGTGACGCCGTCTCCGCAGCTAAGAGATACAGCTCCCTCAGTGAACACTAGTCCCACTAGCGCTTCACGCTGGCTCCCCACCTCACCCACCCTGGTTGACCTTTAGCTATATAGGCTCCCGTTGGTCAATGACTAAGTGTCCACTTTCCATTGAATCCTATATTCTACTACCACTGGGGCAGTTAGTCCCTTTCTCCAGTGGATTGCACTTCTTCCCATTATAACTACGGTCGGAACTCAGCCCTTGCTGTATCCTAAGCCCGCTTCTCCCACACCACCTTCCAGAATGACTCTCCATCGCTGAATACTTGTACTCCCAAATCTGTCACTGTCCTACGTGGCTTTTCAAATAGACTCTCGCCTGCCTCTCCACTGCTCCTTCTTAAACTCTGCTATTTCCTCTAACAATACTATCATGCTCCTCCTCCATAAGAGTCCCTCGTGCTTGTCTGTTAGTCGAATAGGACTGACCCTTTTGCTCTGCCTGCTTTTCCTGTTTGGACTAAACAGTATCTCTCTGTCTCTACCTCATGACCAACAACAAGACGTATCATCACTCAGTGATTTTAGTTTCTCCAACCTACTCCTCTCATACCACCACCCAAATCCTGCCTTTCACTACTTTCTTCAAAAAAAGGATGCACATACCTGTTACTCATGAGTTATTCGACACAAAGGAAAAAACAGAAAACATATAACTCTCTCCTCATGGCACAGCTTGAATTCCTAGCTCAGCAGCTACTACTGCTGGCTGGTGATGTTGAACCTACCCAGGCCCTCACCAAAGCAGCACCCGATAACCCCTTTACCAAACCGAACAAAGGCCTTCTAATTGCTCACATGAATATCAAAGTCTTCTAGGTCACTTAACTGAGCTTGAGGCCTGGACACAAATAGTTGGTCCTGACATCCTATGCCTCACTAAAACATGGCTAAACCCCGTATCCTGGAAGCCCAATGTACCCTGCCTGGATATGCTATTATCCAACAGGATAGAACTGGTTCAAGAGGGGTGGGGCATTGCCATCTACTACAAAAACACCTTATGCTAAAAGCTGCCCCTACCCTAGTCCCCAACTGCTCTGTGAATCACTGCATGTAACACTGTCCCTAGGTGCGAAGTATCTGCACATAATATGTCTATACAATCCACCCACTGGTGGATTGGAAATCTCAAAAACTACTACAACATTTATCACAAGTCGTTAACATGAATGAGACCATCTTGCTAGGAGATGTTAATCTAAACTGGCTGGGCCAAATCATAGCATTCTGGCATCACTAGTTCAAAGGCACAACTACCACCAGTTAAAAACTGAGAATACGAGAATGACCAACTCCCTATCAGGGACACTGTTAGACTGGATCCTCACAAATAGACCAGACCATGTAATTAAAGGCATCTGTTCTGGCTGACACTATAACTGACCACACACCCACGATCTGCCACTGGTGCTCCTGTCCACCACCCACCTCGGTCCCGTCGTCCATTTACTAACTTTGCACAACTGGATCTACATGCCTTTCTCCTTGACATAGCCAACACGGACTGGACTGAAATCTACCTAGCAACAAGTGCTGAGGATGCCTAGATGTGTTCCTGACCAGGTATGGTGAAGTACAAAATCGGCATGTACCTAAAGTAAAGAGAAGGATCACAGGTCAACAAACGCGATGGCTAAATAAAGAACTACTCCACCAACTCAAAACCGGATAAACTCTGGAAGCAGTTCAAGACTACTGGCCTACCTAGGGATCACCTAATCTACAAACAGCATAGAAGCGTCTGCAAAAAACAAATCAGGCTCGCAAAAATCAAATACTACCAGAATCTGTTAACCAGCTCTGCAAATGATCCACGCAAATTCTGGGGTCACATCAAAACCTTCCTGGGCACCCCTCAATCAGTCACCCCCTCTGAAATGATTCTTTAAGGTATCCACTGCAATGACTCCCTTACCATAGCAAGCGCCTTCAATCAGCAGTTCTCGGACCTATCTCCCTATACGTCCACCCTAACAACGGCACCTGCTGCCCCTCAGCCACTCTCTACCAAAGAGAAAGTCAATATTTCGGCAAATGACCCTGTATAAACAGCAACAAAAACTTTTTATTTCAAAGCTGTGTCTAGAAAACAAGTTTTTAAACTCTTAAACACCATATCCGACAACACCAGCCCAGGCTCCGACTCACTGGAACCCGACTGCTGAAAGCTGCCCCATCTCATCTCCTATCAATTAGCCAGGATCTTCACACTGTCCTCTCCACTGGCACAGTCCCAGGATATGGAAGGCTGCTAGAATCACCCCATTTTCAAAAAAGAAACAAAACGAAATATCTAACTACAGACCCATTGCCATTCTCTTGGTCCTCAGCAAAATCTTAGAAAAAATAGTAGCCACCCAGGCCACCGAATTCCTTGAATCTTCAAACTTACTCTGTGAAGCACAACATGGTTTCAGGAAACATCACAGCACCACAACGGCGTTAGCAAAGTTTACCTCTGATACTCTTACAAACATGGATGAAGGTCATCTTACTGGGGCTGTGTTCATCGACCTCACCAAGGCCTTCGACCTTGTGGATCACCCTCTACTACTGACTACCCTTAAAAATCTTGGCTTCTTATCTCCTGTAATGAACTGGTTCAGAAGCTACCTAACTAACAGGACACAAGCTGTCAAACTCAACTCTGCTATCTCTGACAGCACCACTATCAATATTGGAGTACCGCAGGGCTCAATACTAGGCCCTCTCCTTTTCTCACTGTTCATAAATAATCTTCCCAGCAGTATAGCATCTGGTGCCTTGCTTCTCTATGCAGATGGCCTGGTCATCTATGCTCATTCAGGTAGTATTGACCATCTAAATGCCACTCTAACATCTGCCTTCCACTCTGCTCAACACTGGCTAAGCACTCATCGCCTCATCCTTACGCCAGCAAAACAAAAGCCATGCTACTGGGTACTACCCATAAACTTAGATCCTGCACATCTCCCCTAAATGTACTCAACCTTGATGGAACCCCTCTCAAAGTTGTTAGTATGTTCCGCTATCTGGGCATACTGCTTGACCAAACGCTTGACCAAACCCTTGACCTCAACCTGCACATCCAAGAAACCTGCAAAACTGTTAACTGCAAACTGGGGGCTGCCTACAGAACTAACTACATGCTCACACCCACTGCCAAACTGGCCATTGCCAGGGGAATCCTCCTGCCAACTCTAACCTACTGCACCCCCATCCTAACCATGGTGCACAAAACAACACTGCAAAAGTGGGATATCACCTACAACAATGTTTGCTGATATGCATCAAAGGCCCCCTGCCTCAAGCATCACTGCCAACTTTACAAAGACCTAGGCTGGCTTTCCCCCTTTGCCACCAGACTGTACTACCTATGCTGCCTTTCTGACTCCATCATCAGAGTAGTTAGACCTGCTTCACTATCGGAACTGTTCCAGCCTATTATCCCTTCACGTGAGCTGAGATCGTCTGACAAGTCTCTCCTAAAAGTTCCCTCTGCCACACCTCTAAGGGCTCAGGTGCATTTGGGCATGCTGTCCCTAGCGTGGAACACTACCACTTGACCTAAGACAAGCTTCCTCACACTACACTTTCAAGCAAAGACTACGGAATCACCTTACTTCTATGGACCAATGTGCCTGTTATGATCCTACCTGAAGCTTTTCTTCATGCCACCTTGCTAAACCTCCTCCTGTCTATGTTTCACCTCTTTATCCCTTGAATATGCCTAATGTCTATATTCCCCCCAATTGCCTTACATATCAGTTGGACTACTTGCAATTTTTATTATGGAAACTAGAATCTTATATGGCTTAACTGTCTTGCCTTCCTAATGCCTATGTGTATGACAAATGCCTCTAGTCACTTTACTGTTTTTGCCTTTGTGCATGACAAATGCCAATCACCTTACTGTTTTGTGCCTGTTTCTCAACTTGCTGTTTGCACTAATCTTTGATGTACTTTTTGTAATAGGTACTGGTTCTTCCTAACTCTCTTAACCTCATCTTTCTCCCTCCCCTCACACACACACCGACTAGACCAGATATACTATCTGGCTTTCAGTTCCACGACACCGGATCTCTGCCGCACCTTTTCACGCTAAAGCCGCCTATTGCTGTATTTTCACCTCAGAGACCGAGTCCCCTCACTTGCCCAGCCGGAATACGGTTCCATGAGCCCGGACGCAGATTGGAGCAATCTATCGCTCTTGCCGTAATTTTTCCGCTTTTACCCTGTCCTGTTTCCACGACTTCGTTTTTTTCTGCCGCCGTGCTATAAACCATGCTTCCTAGCCACCTGTATACCTCACCCCCCCCATCGTCGACCTCCTCGCTGGTTTCCTTACCCGTGAAAGAACCCATTAGGCTGGGTACACCTCGCACGTCCAGGTCGCCAACACTGTCTAGCTAGGACACCTGCCAGCCCGGCCACAGCCCCTCACCTCCAACCGACTCACGGTTCCACGAGTCTGGTCACTGCCCCTGCTTTGTCCGCTAAAGCCATAATCTGGCTCGCTATTGCCAAACTCTAGCACAGCTCCACAGTAGCTTTACCCCATGCCTGGTCCCAAGAACCAGTGGCTGGACACTTTTCCCCTGCCTTTCCGCTACTGCCGGCTAGCCTCTACCGTCTTCTACCCTGTCCCCCCACCCATTTCTCAAACCAGGAATCAGTTCCATGAGCCCAGTTACAGACTCTTGCCTCCCACTGCTAAAGCCATAACTTTCGCTCATCCCACCCCTACGTTTGCCTGCCACCTCGCCTGCCCGACCACTCTCCCTCTAACAATCTCTGATACCGTGTGCCCTTTCCCCTACAGCTCAATTAGTTGGCAGGGCTTCTCTTCTGGTCTCCGGCCCGCCACCTCCCAACAAACCTAGCTGTGCACTTACCCTTCCCTTCTCACATCCCCCTTGTTAGTTTCTCCAATTGCTCCGAAGTCTATCCTTTCACCAGTACCCTCTGTTTGCACTACCTACTTGTAATAATTGTCTACTTGCATCAATATACCTTTCCATGTACTGTATAACTTGCACTGTACTACTTGTATTGTAATTGTACCTCCCTGGTCGTGCCTGAAAATAGTCACTTGCTGGCTAGTGCATCTACCTGGTTAGCAAAAACTAACTAAATAAATAAATAAAATATTTATAGCAAATTTTAATAGTAGCAGCTTTAAAGTCTATAACAAGGCGATGGTTGCAGCCTTTTCCCCCAATAAAGGAAGATTGGTTGGGAATGGTGGGGCAAGTTCAGAGGATGGAGGAATTAACATTTAAGATTCAGAGGAGAACTGCAGTCTCTGTGAATTGCTGGACCCATTGGACTATTTGGGTAGGGTAGGATACAGCTTTAATCTCATTGAGAACAAACTGGCTCTCTTAACGCAGGGCCAGGTTCACCCTTGTTTTTCTCCCCCCAATTTTTATTTGTATCTTTTTATCCCTTTAATCCCAGAGGACTTAGATGGGTTGGGGGGTGGGTCCTCACAAGGTCGGGCAAAGCTGAGAGGCCCAGGTTGTGGGGGTAGCCTTCAGCTCAATAAATAACATGGTAATGGTGCAAAGTACCTCCAGCTAGCTTCTGGGTTGGATGGCCAGGAGAATTACCAGAACTTTCCCACATTAGAAAAGGTATATGAATGAAGGGAGTTTTGTAGAGGCGTGAGACCCTATGTATGTATAGTACATGCAGTATGTTTATTATATTTTGTTTGTTATATCTATCTTCCTATGATTATAGCTACTTGCCTAATAAAGGAAATAGCTATGGCTATAAAAGCTGTAAAGATGGATATGATAAATCTCAGGTGGCTGAAAGCAAGAGGATATATACTGTTATCTGGAGTACTGTATATGGATGTAATAAGCAACTTCAGCTGTAAAGTAAAATGTAAGAACTAAACCAATAAGCAAGTATAAAAAAAAAAATAAATAACTTTCCTGGCCTATCTATCAAACAAGAGAATATGGGACAGGGGAAGAACCTGATAGTTACTCATAGTTCAGCTGCTTTCTGTCTTGCTGATGTCTCTTCAGGACTGGCTTCATGGAGACCAACCCTCCTGTGCCTTGCACCATCGTGGTGTAGCTCTGCAGTTCTGGAAGTATTAAGTCTTGTATGCCTTCACCCACAAAAGGCTGTCTTGTCAATCTGTGACTTTAAGGCCTTTCGATTGTTTCACTTCTCAGGCCTTTCAATTACATTGCCTCTCAGGCATTTCACCAATGTCACTGATGTAGAAGTACCTCAGGGTTTAGCTGCATAGCAGAGTCTCAGTCACTGATCCCCTGTTACGGCAAGATCACTCTCCCAGGAATGAGACAGCATCACCCAGTGTGAGTGCGAGGTGATGTAAACACATCGCAGCAGCTGCAGACAGGGTAAATCTGCAGGTGGGATTTATCTCTGTCCTGCTGGGATTTAGATGAAATCAAGTCTCAGTTCAGGTAAAAGACACAGAAATCTGAAACATTTGGGTTGGACTGGTGTAGCTTCTGAAGGGGAGGTATAATGATCTAGACCCCTATCTGATCTATACTTGCCATTTTACTATATTTAAATACATTTAGAGTACATTTCAAAGGGCAACACAAATTAAAATAGTAAAAACCGATTGTTTAATTTTTTTTAAATGTCAGGTTTTACTGCCTGCTTGCCGATGCAGTGGTTTGATTTCTGCTTGCGATGCCGACAACTCAGGTTCAGGAATGAACCCTGGTGTCAGAGGACCAGCCAGAATGAGATGGCTCGAGTGTCCCATGATAGCTTGCCACTTCCCAGGGGGAAGGCGGGTGCACAACCCGGTGTTTACTGACCTCTTACGGAGGCCAGAGACATGGCAGTCGTCATATCCCATCGAGTAGGGAGTATGAAGGGCCTTGGCTCTTGCCTTGATGTCCCAGACATTGTGCTTCCAAGGGGGAAACCAGGATATGGTTCCCTGGCTGACCAGATAATGGTTGCTGGTCACCTGCCACCACAAAGCCCTTGACAAGCCTGGTCCACCCCAGCAGCACCCAGGCCAATGAGTTGTGCTAGCCGGCCCCAACAGTGCCCTTCCCCCTCAGAGGAGGAGGGCCCACCTGTTGAAGGGTTACATTGGGTTACCCGGTGGGGCTGACATGTGGGGTGGTGGCTGGCAGTGGGGGTGGGGGTGGGGGTAGAGTGCTGGCGGGGGTCCTAGGTGACCCAAAGGAGTGGGAAGTGAATAGCTGATCCTTATTAAGCATCAAGGTTTGGGAAAGTGATCTGTGCAGCTCTTATAGGACCCCTTTAAAAGAGATGCAAACATAGAAGCTGAACTGCTAAAGAAGTGACTGAAACTCCTTCTGCAAATAGACTGCATTATGGGTTTCCACAAGTTTTTCCCTATTTGAATTATGGGTCATTTCACCACTTCTGTAATTTCCTCTACATCTTTTGCCCAACCTTTTATATCCTTTCTTCATCTTACTTTAGTTTTAGCCTCTCGGGTTGCCTCAGCCTCGGCTGCCATGCTCTCTGCATCTGTACAGGCAGTTTGACATCCTTTAGTTCCACCCGCTCAACCTGGATACCCACTCCTCAGTGGCTTCATCCAATGTTGCCTGTTCAGAATAAAATTATGAATTCTTATTATATACCTCTGAAAGTTCATCCTATAACTCAAGTAATACAAAATTAAAAGAACACACTGACTGAGATGAGTAGCTGTATGACAAATTAAACCACTGGCATACACCTGTGGAGACAAAAATAAGATAAAAAGTTCTATCTTATATCCAACTTACAAGAAAAACAGTTACCTTGTGAGTTTGGTATGGTATGTCATGGATGAAATCTGGTCCTGTTGAGTACATAACATATAGGAAAGTGGATGGTCAACTATGCACAACCAGTGTGTTGTGCCACCGAGGGGTTTTGATTCCTGGTTACCTCGAGGGCAAAGCTCGAGAGGCCCATGGGAATCAGATTCCCGAGCTGGCACAACACACTGTTTGTGCATAGAGTTGCACATCCGTTATTCTATATAGTGTATGGGCACCCATGCCTATTTCCAACATTGTATTTTGTTTCAGTGAACTGGTGGTTGGGTGGGGCACTTGAGGGTTGGTGGTAGGTTCAAATTACTGACACAATGTACTGCAGATGTTTCTGCAGGTTGAAAATTAAAAACAACAACTATGTGGCAGCATTCCAACTTGTTCTGCTACTGAAGTAGTGACATTGCTACTGCAGCAGAACAACATAATGATGTCACTACTGCAGTAGAACAAGCATATTCAGGCATAGAATTCCATGTATAACAGCAGTCCACCGTACACTATAATGGAATACTAAACCAATCAGACAGAAGCATTCACAATGCTGATGACATTCCAATTCCCTGTGCAGCACTGATGCCAAGCTGTTAAAAAGAAAAAAAAAACTGTTAAAATGACACTATCAACCTGTTTTACATCATATTATTTCTAGTTGTTTAGTAGAACTGAAATGCATGCTAATGTATATTTATAAACAACCTTGTTTTGTTTACAATCCTGGATCTGTTCTTACTGCATACTTCCTGAGCATTAGAAACACACCAAAACAGTGCAGTCACTCGTGAGGCAGTAGCCTCCTAAACTCCCACTGCATCATGAGGGGCTAGACAGTGTTGTGGGTGTTCCCAAGTCCAGGAAAGATACAGCTGGAGCTGATCAAGGAATGTAAACAAACCTTTGTTTGGTGGTAACAGCAGTATGGTGGGCAGTCTGTTTTTCACTTTTTTAAAGAAAAAAAGAGACTCAAACTAATAGCTATATCAACAATCTTTACAGAATGTTAGCAATAATACAAATGTGTTTTTAAAACTAGGGACATACTGAGACCTAAGGGGGTTGTCAGTGTCCCTTTAAATCATCATACAAACTGCGTTTTTAAAAGTCATAACTAGTAAACTGATGTTGCATAAATTGCAAATATACCAAGGTCTTAGTGAAAATACACAGTTTATAATCACTTGTGCAGGGTTCTTAATCTATTGTCTGTCCACACATGGATTTCCTAAATATGTTCACAATTGGTTCTTCTTTGAGTTATCTTTTTGCTTAGAGTCAGTTTCTTTGCTGCATTTTATTTCTTAACCCTGCTTGGTGCCCTTAGGGTGTTACCCAGGGCTCTAGTTTAGTTTGTATAGTTTCCTTATTTATAAATCTATTACAGTGGAGACTACATATAAGAATACTAGATGTAAGAACATCTAGGCTGGGATATTCAGAAGGTTGCCTGGCGCAATATTAAAAGGGAATGTGCCTGGCACAAATAACTGGTAAAAGAACTAAGGGTAGAACTAGTGACACCACCGACTACCCGATTTAACAAATCATGGGAGGATGGGGTGGTACCCGAGGACTGGAGGAGGGCAGATGTGATTCCCCTTCACAAAAGTGGGAGCAAGGCAGAAGCAGGAAACTACAGACCTGTTAGTTTAACCTCAGTGGTAGGGAAAATGATGGAATCACTTCTGAAGGAAAGAATTGTTAAATATCTAGAGGCCAGAGGGGCACAGGACCCAAGGCAGCATGGATTCACAGCGGGAAGGTCATGACAGACAAATCTGATAGATTTCTTTGACTGGGTAACCAAAGTAGTTGATCAGGGAGGGGCTGTGGACATGGCCTACCTAGACTTTAGCAAGGCATTTGACACAGTCCCACACAAAAGATTAATATACAAGTTAGCCAGCCTGGGAGTGGGTCCCAAGATGACAGCCTGGGTAAGAATTGGCTGGAGAATAGAACACAGAGGTAATAGTAAATGGAGTCCACTCTGAAAAAGAGGGGTTAGTAGTGAGGTACGCAGAGGTTCAGTATTAGGATCAGTCCTCTTCAATGTCTTTATAAGTGACATTGCAGAGGGACTGGAAGGAAAAGTATGTCTCTTTGCAGATGACACAAAGATCTGCAACAGAGTTGATGCACAGGAGTGGGGTGGAAAGGATGAGAAGGGACTTGGCAAGGTTAGAGGAATGGTCAAATGTATGGCAGCTTAGATTCAATGCTAAGAAGTGCAAGGTAATGCACCTGGGAAACAAAAACCCAGAGGAAGAGTACACAATGGGGGTGAGATACTAACAACAACAAAAATGGAAAGGGACCTGGGCGTAGTCATATCAGATGACCTAAAGGTGGGCAAGCAATGTGAGAGGGCAGCAAGGAGGGCTGGGGGGATACTGGGATGCATCGGGAGAGGCATCACCAGTAGAAAACAGGAAGTTATTATCCCTCTGTACAGACAGCTAGTGAGACCCCATCTGGAGTACTGCGTGCAGTTCTGGAGACCCAATCTCTGCAAAGACATAGACAGGATGGAAGCTGTCCAGAGGAGGGCAACTAAAATGGTGCAGGGTCTGCACCGGAAGACATATGAAGAGAGACTTAAGGAGCTTAATATGTATAGCCTCGAGGAAAGGAGGGAGAGGGGGGACATGATAGAAACTTTCAAGTACCTCAAGGGAATCAACAAAGTCCAAGAGGGTAGCATCTTTCAAAAAAAGAGGTGTGCAAGAACAAGGGGGCACAATTTGAAGATAGAAGGGGAGCGGCTCAGAGGTAATTTAAGGAAGTATTTTTTCACAGAGAGGGTGGTGGATGTATGGAATGGCCTTCCAGAGGAGGTTGTGGAGTCACAAACAGTGGTGGAATTCAAGCATGCATGGGACAGTCATAAGGCAATTCTAGGGGTGGGGGTAGGAAGAAGTAGGCTGCTGGTTAACTAGGATCTGCAGCTTATCCATCAGGTAGGGAAATGGGCAGACTGGGTGGGCCAAGCGGTCCTTATCTTCCGTCAAATTCTATGTTTCTATGTTTAAATCCCGATGCGGAGTGCATCAGTAATGTATGCGAGCGCAAGTGGGGGTCTGCCACGCATGCTCTACACATCGATATTCAGCCGGGATGTGCTGAGCCCATGCCGAAACACAACCTACTTCAGCTGCACACAAAGTAATCCCCAAAAAGGAGCAACAGCTGGCCACCCACAAGTGAGCTGCCATATTGCAGGGTGCAACACAGCAGCTGCCATCTGTGGGTGGCCACCTGAGCTCCGGTGGCACCTTTGTGGTAGTGACCCCCCCATGTCCGATCGTGGGCATATGTAATAGTATGAAAGGTCCAATATCCCTGGTGGTCCAGTGGACTGCTCACAGCCCAATCACGGGCATATGTACCAATATGAAAATGTCCTAAATCCCTGGTGGTCCAGTGGACTGCTTGCAGCCCGATCACAGGCATCTGTAATAAAATATGAAAAACCAATCCATCCCTGGTGGTCCAGCGGTACCCCCCTCCCCACCCGCCCACAGGCCCCAGCATCCCGCTCCCCCAGTCAGCGGCAGGCGGCAGCTCCCCCCAGCCAGCCACCCACCACCCACCAACTGACTCCATACAGTAGGGCTGTCGCCCATTGATCCACAGCGTAGGCCAATGGGCATGCAGCCCGTACCATCACACGGACCAGATAAGTGAATGGATCCATTCACATGTCTGGTCTGTGCAATACAATGGGCTGCATGCCCATTGGCCCATGCTGTGGACCAATGGGCGTACAGCCCTACCGTATAGAGTCA
The DNA here is from genome assembly GCA_016271365.2 of Neoceratodus forsteri. Taxonomy (NCBI): domain Eukaryota; kingdom Metazoa; phylum Chordata; order Ceratodontiformes; family Ceratodontidae; genus Neoceratodus; species Neoceratodus forsteri. Next base: position 299,412,231 of record CM057458.1, on the reverse strand, counting down.
GTCGGTGGGTGGCGGGTGGCTGGCGGTTGAGAGCTGCCGCCCGCCACTGACCCGGGGGGAGGTGCTGGGGCCCAGTGGGTGGGTGAGGAGGGGACCGCTGGACCACCGAGATGGATTGGTTTTCATATTTTATTACTGATGCCCGTGTTCGGGCTGCAAGTGGTGCACTGGACCACCAGGGATATAGGGGGATATTACATACATACTTCTGCCCGCGATCAGGCTGCAACCGGTCCACTGGACCACCAGGGATATAGGATATTTTCCTATTGGTACATATGGCTGCAATCGGGCTGTGAGTGGTCCATTGGACCACCAAGGATATAGGAAGTTTTAAATTTCATACATATGCCTGCGATTGGGCAGTGGGGTACTTTGCCGCTTGTACAGGGGGCATCGGTCCCTGATGGCTGTAGCCTGGCAGGGCACCAGGTGCATGTCGACAGGGATGGGCCCACCTGCATGCAAATGGGGCCATAATGACATGCAAATGGCCCCATTTTCACCTTGCATACATTATGGTGCCATTTGCATGTGCACTTTTGAATATCGCGCGTGATGCAACTAGCGCAATGGCAATTGTGCTAGCGCACCCCCTGCCCCTCTCAGGCCACTTGCACTGGTGCAGTGCCACTGTGCCATGCACACTGTGGGTGGCCACAGCGCGCTATTCAACAGGGCTGAGCCATGGCGCAGCACTGTTGAATATCACCATGTCAGTGCCCTGGCACATCCCAGTTCACGCTGCACTCAGGCTTGCTCCACAGCCTGGCACAGTCTGAATATCCCACCCCAGTGTATAAGAATTCCTTTTCGATGGCAGTAAGACCCATTTATAGAAACAGACAGCCCATTTACAAGAACCATTTTTCCCCACAGCGTTGTGGTAGATGGTCATCATCATTCTTAATGTGTTGAGTCAGGGTTAAATTGTGATCTGCAGCCCTCATTAATAGATGTGAGAAAGATGCCCTGTGAAGAAGGCAGTACACAGTCTTTCATGGTTAGCAGCAACACTGAATGAACTTTTTAACAATCTTATTATTTTGGCAAGAGCTCTTTTAAAAAGCTATATTATACTTCCACTAATAATAGCTTCCCTTAAAACTAGTCTGAGCCCAGTTTCATCATGTTGGCTGTTGATTTTATATGCTTTGTCACTGTTTTCATTGAAACCCTCTTCTAAGAACCTCCTGGTTATAAGGATATTTTCCCTTGGCATTTCAGGTGTGCTGATAACAGGGCTCCAGCCTACTTCTTTGCTTGCATTTATGTTCCATTAGTTCATACACAGAAATTATTTTATTTCTCTCATAAATCAATGTGCGTAGTACAAACTTGATTTCATCAAGATCTGGAAAGAGTGTCTTTATGGTTTCAACATAATCTGTTAATTGTTAATGAGCAGAAAGTTAAGTATATAGGCTTGAGCACCAACCAAGCTCTGAAGCATTCAGATTTTCTATTGACTATTATGTTAAAGGGTTCCCCATTGGAGTCTTTCTGTTTCTACCAGTACCTTGGGACATTATCTGATCATGCATTGTATTTCAAACCCCATTTGGGCTCCCTAATTTCCTGTGTCAGAACTTCCCTTGGTAGACTCTATCATGTCAAATGTTGTTGGAACCTACACAATTGTCTAAGAATCATATAGCAAGCAATGTTACCTCCCATCAATTATGATGACACAGTAGTTTACCTTTTTGCCACCACCACCACCACCACCACCACCACTTTAGATCCTCTTTCCATGGTCTATAATAGACTGTCATGTTTTGTTTTAAACTCTAATTTGGATACTCATCACTGTTCTATGCTCTAGCAGTTGGGATGATTCCCACTCAAGGCTTGAATGCAATCTAATTGGCTAAAATGTTGTATAAAGCAGTACATAATTAGCTCAGCTCCATATTTGCACTGTAGATTTTGACACCTCCAAACATAGTTACAAATTATGTGATGTCCACCACCAGACCTTTCTTTTATCCATTGTTTCCTCTGAGATGGGGCAGAGCTTCTATTGAGTACTGCATGCAGTTCTGGAGACCCCATCTCCACAAGGACATAGTCAGAATGGAGGTGGTCAGAGGAGGACATCTAATATAGTTCAGGGTCTGCAGCAGAAGCCATATGAGGAGAGACTCAAAGAGCTTAATATGTTCACCTTTGAGGAAAGGAGAGCAGGGTCAAGTACCTCAAGGGAATCAACGAAGACCAAGATGGGAGCATCTTTGAGAGAGAAAAGGTGTGCAAGAACAAGGAGGCACAATTTGAAGATAGAGGGAACAACCCTGGGGCAACGCCAGAAAGTATTTTTCATGGAGAGGATGGTGGAAGCATGGAACCGCCTTTCTGAGGAGATCATGGAGTCAAAAACATTGGGGCAATTCAAGATTGCATGGGACAGACATAAAGCAATTATAATGAAGGGTAGGAGGAAGTAGGCTATTGGTTAACTAGGATCTGCAGCTTATCCAATAAGTAGGGAATGGGCAGACTAGGTGGGCTAAGTGGTCCTTATCTGCCATGAATGTCTATGTTTCTATGTTTCTTTTGCTGCTTCTGCATTAGAGAAAATGCTGGGAAAATGCCAGAGGAGTTTATAATACTTTTATACTACATTTTCTGGAGGTATTTAAGAAAAGGGTGTCCGAGAATAGATGAGGTCTTTCTTGCAAAAATAGTAAACCCACTCCAGTCTCAAATAAGTTTGATAGCTATATGTAGCTTTATGTAGCCTCATGTATCAGGATTTGGCAGGCTGTGTGGCTATAGCTACAGCTAGTTATTTTTTTAGTTGTATCCCCTAGCTTTGCCTATAACATTAAATAGTGGGAGCCCTGAAGATACATATTGAGGAGTCTTGGGAGTGATTCTATTCCTCTCCTGTGTCTTTTGTGTCCAATTTTGAATACGTCCCTGCACCTGATTAGAAAATCAACCAAGGGATGTTGACTGTGTATAGAAAGCAGGTAAAACTAAATAAAAATTAAGTAAAATCTTGTCAATTTTCACTGGTGATTAGTTATTCCCGCCTTTCCTTAGGAAACGATTTTCTACTAGAAACTCAATATAGAGGTTCTAGTTTATTGTAATTTATTGAAATTTTTTTCTAGTGCTCTTTGTGTTCCTTGCATTTTGGTAAATATCTCAGTAGATGCTTGAGGCATGATAAGCGTGTGTGTGTGTGTGTGAATATTTTAATACAGAGGTTATTGCTTGTGTTTGTTTTGATTCACAGTTCACACAGTGGAAAGTCACTACGGGGAACAATTGGGGAACAGATCTTGGACAGATTGGATATTAGGTATTGCCAGGACTTTAAGGTCAAAAATAGAATATCTATAGTAGTGCTGCTTCTTCATATACAGTACAAATACTGGATACCAGACTTTTTAAATTTGAGATACAAAAGGAAGAAGGTGTAGAAGACCAAATGAGTGAATAAAAGACATAAAGGGATTGTGGTATGCTGGTGAACTTCCAATGAACTGTGCCTGATGTTTGTGCTTTTTTCTGGAAAGACACTGGTTCTATGAATTATTGTAATCTACATAAACAGTGCAATCTGATTCAACATTAATATATTTTACTGCACTATACTGCATCATATTGCACTGCATTTACAAAATTGCACACAACTAAATAATTTATTTTATACAAATAGCAAATAAGGTAATATATTTATACATATATAGTTGAAATTGACTTTGTTATATAATTAATGCACACTGCAACTTTACCGATTTGCACTTTAGTCTGACACTTTAGCTGGTGTTCCTGATTCATCATTTTTGTATTATAAAAATGAGAACTAGAAGTAAATCCATCCATTCCTCCCCGCTTCTTAAAAATACTGAGGAGGATGGATATTGATAAAGAAGCTAGATAATGATGCTGTTTTGATTGAAGGGAAACAAGAAAGGGAAGAATAAGAAAAGAATAATAAACATATGAAACAAGAACGTATGAACATACAAACATACGAAATTTGCCAGCAGAAAATGCCATTTGGTCTATTGAGTCTGCTTGATTGTGAGGGTAGCAGCCCTATTCTGCTGCTCCCTCCTCACCCATAATCCTCCCTCTTGCCCTATCCCAGCCTCTTTTGAAGCAGCTCACTGTTTTACAGGCTACCACCTCTGCTGGTAATGCATTCCACCTTGCCACCATCCTCTCTGTAAAAAAGTGTCTCCTCTTTTCCCTGCTGAACCTTCCCCCATCCAGTCTCATGTCATGGCCTCGAGCCTCCCTCTCCACCCTTACCCTGAATAGCCCCTCTGTACCAGTCTTGTTTATCCTCTCATGTACTTGAATGTCACAATCATATCCTCTCTGTCCTTCCTCTCCTCTAATGAGAACATGTTCAACTCCTTTAGCCTACTCTCATACTGGTAAGTCCCCAGCCCTTGGATCATCTTAGTTGCTCTGCACTGCACCCTTACAGTAATTTAATGACCCTTTTAAGGTATGGGCACCAGTACTGCATGCAGTATTTGAGATGAGGTCTAACTAATGATCTATACAGCAGCAGAATCACTTTCCCTTGACATTATTCCCCTTGCGATGCAGCCCAGTATTTTGTTAGCCCTTGCTGCTGCCTTCCTACACTATGCTGAGTTGTTCATTGATCCTGTGATGACCACCCCCAGATCCTTCTCCTCCCCAGTCTCTGCCAGCTGCACTCCCTCCAGTTGATTGTTTCTCCTTGGATTTTTGCCCCAAAATGCAGTACCTTACACTTTTTGGCACTGAACCCCAGCTGCCAAGTGTTCAACCAAGTCTCTAGCTTTTTATAATCTTCCTGCAAACTCTGCCACCCCATCTCATCCACCACTGCCCCTATCTTGGTGTCATTGGCAAACAGGCTTATCCAGCTTTTGAGGTCCCTGGAAATGTCTGCAATAAATATCCCAAATAACACTGGTCCCAGCACCGAGCCCTGTGGAACACTGCTCATTACTGCTCTTGGGGATGAGAGTTCCCCTTCCACCACCATCCTCTGCTGCCTTCTCTACAGACAGTTTGTCACCCATCCCACAATTTTTGCTCCCACCCCTGTGCCTTCAAGTTTTATTCCAAGTCCAATGCATCACCAAATCAAATGCCTTGCTGAAGTCCAGGTACAGGATATGAACTGCATGGCCCATGTTCATCTGCTTAGTTACCCAGTCATAGTAATCTACCAGGTTGGTTTGCTAGAATCTGCTTGTGACAAAGCCATGCTGTCTACTGTCCTGCAGCCCATTGAACTCAAGCAGGGATGCCAGCCTCTCCTTCAGGACCATTTCCATTAGCTTCCCCATAATGGACAGGAGACTAACTGGTCTATAGTTCCCTGGTTTATCTTTGAGGATGCTCTTATGCAGAGGGACCATATAAGCAACCTCAATCCTTGGGTATGCATCCTGAATTCAGTGAGGCATTAAACTTAAAATCAAACAAACAGAAAAAAGTAACTGAAACAGGACAAACATTGATTACAGAACACATGAAAAAGTTAAAACATTTTACAAAGTTTCATCTCCTAAATCTGAGGAAATAATACACTTAGAAACTCAGAGCTCCTTGGAATGGTCAGCTAGATTGGGATGGGAAGATACTTTAAACACAGAGGAAAAATGTTGATGTATTGCCCTCAGGGACGGAAACACAATCCCCTGCCCCTGAGTACAAAGAGCCATCTAGTAGTAAATAAATAAAACAGGTAGCAGACTTAGGTACGATAAGTGACAAAAAGACCCTGATTTGTCTCAAACAATAGCAGGGATGCAAGAGACCCTACAAGGTCTGGAAGAACTGGCAGAAAAAGATAGCATAGTAGAAGAAAAGGAAGAAAAGCATATTACATATACACCATTTATGGATCCAAATCTAATCAAAGCTATACAGGATCCACATGCAGCCAGCATAGCCATAAAGGAGCAATTAATCATTTTAAGAAGTGAAATGAATCATTTAAAACTGTAAATGGTGGCTAATACTGCATGGTTAGAAGAAATATGTTCTACTTATCAGGGGGAAAAAGAGATAGGTGGCAGAGGACTCAAATCCAACAACAGAGGAAAGCAAGGATAGATCGCTAACCCATAAGGAGGTGGAAACTCAGCTTAAAAGGAGCACTAAGCAGAAGGCAGATTCTCAAAAGGAAAGATATGGAGACATGCAAAGAGGAAAAGCATACTAGAAGTTTCTAGGTCTAGTAATATTGAAACTGAAAATGAAACTGACGGAACCAAAAAGGAAAAGAAAATAAAGAAACAGCAAAAGGAAAATAAAATAAAATAAATAAAAAATAGAAGTAGGGTATTATAAGTAAAGCTACAGTAGGTGTAAGATAGAAGCGCTGACATTTCAAATGTAGAAGATGAACACATTAAAAGTGTTGGAAATGATGGAAATAGTAATCTATGTGAAGAACAGGATACTCCAGAGGTAAAATCAGAACAAACTAAAATGTTAGAAATGATGGATATGGTGACCAGTGTAAAGAACATGATGTTATTAATTCAGAATTAATGGAGAAAGCTCAGTCGTTGATTCTTATAAAAGGATCAGAGCTGGATTTAAATAAGAGCAGCACAGAGTTGAGAATTTTGGGACACTTGATTTGTACTGATATTTTAAATGTGGGTGTACAGTTAGATGATATACTGAATGCAAGAGGGCTTATTAACAGTAAATTGGATTACACACTGGAACTATATTTTAAGCAACCAAGAGTAGCCCAGTATGTATAGAGGAACTCAATTGCATTGGAGGAATTTAATGTATTCATGAAACCTCCTATATTAATTAGTGACGTGATTGACCTGGGAATTAAAACTAAGGGTGAATTAGAATTACAATTAGACCAACAGGGAAAGTACAACAGATGGTTGATAAACAATGTGATTCAAGTTCCTTCAGACATAACTCTTTATATTTTGGAATCTCTTACTTGGGTATTGATACTAGACACAAATTAAGAACTATGATTATGCATTTGATAGGATATGTGTTGGGAACAGAGTTTTATGAGGATGAAATCATGTAATTTCAGAGATCACATATGTTTTGGGTCTATGGAGCTCAAATAGACTTAACCTTGGATAACCGAAACCTAGCCAGAAATATTTTAGAAGCTAGTACAAAGTTGGATAAGTTGAGATTTTAATAGTAGATTTTGAAACAATGAAGGGTTCCAGGACATCCCTGAATGAGCAACGGATGTAGTACAACCAGTCGTGGAAGTAACCAATGAAGAACAAATACTTGAATACAATGTGGACAAATTTAACAGATATCAAATGTTACAGGATGTTCAGGTGTGACTTGAGAGGGAGAGATATAAATGAGTGGCAGCTAAAATCCGATGGTATAAATACAAGTACCATTTCATTCATCAAAAGAAATAAACAGGCTAATTTGAGAATTACAGTATGTCATGGAACATTACTGTGTTACAGGGTAAGTTTATGGATCCAGAATTTATGGACTTTATAGAAGGGATGGATATAATACTGTTTCAGGAAACATGGCATGATGAAAAACAAGTAGATAAAATAACAATTAATGGTTACAGTATAATTCAATCTCCCATTGTAAAACAAAAGAAAATGTGAAGGTATATGGGTGAAATTGTAACCTATATTAAAATAGATGAGACAATTCATATTTTAGAATAATCAGTTGATCAAAATTATATTCTGGTAAAAATCCAAATAGAAAGTAAGCTAATGATCTTGGTAAACATTTATAACCCTCCAGTAAGATCACCACTGTATGACAAAACATTAACTAATAAAATCATACAAGATATAACAATACACTTAAAAAATGAACTAATGGAAATTCTAATAATGGGGGACCTGAACATAAGATTTGGGAGAAAAGAGAATCTAGAGTCAAATGACTCAATATGACAGACCTTAAGAATACCAAATAGAAGTTCTAAGGACAAAAAAATATGGACTCACACAAACAATTGGAACACTTTGGCTGGGATATTTAAAGGGGTTGTGCCTGGTACAACAGAGTTGTGCTGGCACAACCCCACATTGTGCCCCAGTGGGATATTGAAAAGGCTGCCTGGCATAGTGCAAATTCTGATGCACCAGGGCACAATGTAATCCTATGTGGCGCAGATGCAGGGGGTGTGCCCATGCATATGTGGCACATCCCGATATTCAGCCTGGGATGTGTGGAATATGCTACATTGTGCCACATGGGGGGCTCAAAGTTGAGCCCTTGCAGAGTAGGAGCAACTCCTGGCCAACCAAAGGCAAGTAGCTGTACTGCAGGGCCCGACACAGCAAGCAAGTCTTGGGTGGCCACCCGCCCACCCAGAACACCGACCACAAGCACCGGTCCCCCTGGCAGTTCAGTGCCCCCAGTGCAGTGGCCAGAAGATAACCAAACCAATGCCTGATCATGGGCAGTAGATAGTAAATTAGGTATCCAATGCCTTATTGTGGGCAGTAGCTAGTAATCATGGCATCCCATGCCCGATCACGGGCAGTAGTATGAACAGGAGTAATCCAATGCCTGATCACAGGCTGTAGTGTAGTGAAATGATTCCTGGTGATCTAGTGGAACCCACTCCGAAAGCCTGATCGAAGGGCCGTAATAATCAATGTCTACCTGGTGGTCCAGTGGTACCGCCTCCTCACCCACCCACTCACAGAGACCCCCGGCCACCAAACACCCACCCCATCGCCGGTGGGTGGCAGCACCCTGCCAGCGTACCGCAACCACCCCACTGAATAACAGCTTACAGTAGGATCTGCATGCCTATTGGGCCACAGTGTGGACCAATGGGCTTCAGATCATACTTAATACAGGTCCAGAGCTGTGAATAAACTGCATTCATTCACATATCTGGGCCTGTGTAGCATACAGTATGGTCTCGCATGACCACTGGTCCACACTGTGGCCCAATGGGCATGCAGATTCTACTGTACACTGTCATTCGGTGGGCGGACAGGCAGTATGCGGGGTGGGGGTGACTGCGTCTGCCAATGATGGAGGGATGCTGGTGGCCGGGGCCCATGTGGTGGGTGGGTGAGGGGGCCCACTGGACCGCCGGGTGATGTCAATTATTACTATGGCCTGCAATTGGGCTTTCAGGATGGGTTCAACTAGACCACCAGGACTGATATCACTAACACTATAGCCTGTGATCGGGCATTGGGTTACTTCTGTTCATACTACTGCCCGCAATTGGTCATGGGATGCCATGATTATGAGCTACTGCCCATGATCGGGCATTAGATTCCTCATTTACTGTCTACTGCCCGCAATCAGGTATTGGTTTGGTTATCTTCTGGCCACTGCCCCTGATCAGGCATGGGATTCATCAACTTCGCTCTACTGCCTGCGATCAGGCATATGAGGTGGGAGAGGGGTCCACTAAACCACCAGATCAATCTATATTCCTACTATTGCCTGCTATCCAGCAACAGATGATGTTTCTTCTCACTACTGCCCGCAATTGGGCAGAGGATGGCAGTTACCCTTAGTACTGCCCACGATCAGGCAGAGGATGGCAGTTACCCTCACTACTGCCCACGATCAAGCAATGGGTGGTGTGATCTCAATACTGTCAGCGATCGGGCATATGGGTGGGGGGCTAGATTAGCCCACCAGGGATCCTACCCCTGACAGCAGCTTGGCAGGGCGCCAGGCACATTTCACTGGGAAGCCTAGAGCATTGCATGCAAATGCGCCCATAATGACATTCAAATGGACCCACTTGCATCTTGCATAGATTATGGCCTAATTTGCATGTCCTCGGTTGAATATCATGGGTGATGTACCTAGCGCAACTGCACCTGGCATCTCTGTGTTCCCCCTCTGTGGCATGCACTGGTGCATTGCCACTGTGCCATGTGCAGGTTGTGCACTGCCCTTGCCATATTCAACTGTGCTGAGCCATGGTGCATCGCCGTTGAATATCGCCTGGTCCTGGCCCTGGTGCAGCCCAGTTGCACTGTACCCAGGCTTGAGCTACTGCCCGGCGCAGTCTGAATATCTGGCCCTTAGTAGAAGCAGTTCAATTAATTATACTTAATGGGAGGTTGCCCTCAGATAGTATGGAAAATATTACTTGAACAAGTGCAAAGGGGCAACAATAATTGATTATTCTCTTGTTTCAATATATGATTACCATAATTATAGTGATATGAAAGTAGTAAACAGAACAGAAAATGTTCACTTCCTCCTAGTAGTCTATAAAAAGAAATCAACTAGGACAATTCCAGTGAGAGAAGATAATTCTGAAATTGTGAATAAAAGAATTAGATGGGACACAGGAAAAAAACAATAATGTTAGGAAATTAAGTGATCAAATTGTGCAAACTCTAAATATTAATATCCAGAATATGTGGGATCCAGAGGAGATAAATAAAGAAAGTATGGGCATAGTCCAGCTATTAACTAAGGAGCAAATAAAAGAAAAAAAAAACTAAGATGAAATACATTATCAGAGCTGGTTTCATAAAAATTAGGAAATTAGGAATTAGGAAAAATTATAAGCAACATATAAAGCTACATAGAATGCAACATCAAAGGGAATTATGGGAGATAATGATTAAGGCCATAGAGGAAAGGGATGATAGGAAATTCTGGACCCTGGTAGCCAGAGGAACCGGCAATCATACAACTCAGATTGAAACATATATTGAGCCATTGACTTGGGAAAACTATTTCTTGATGGACACACTTCTCCACAAACAAATCATCACAAGAATAACTGCTCACCCTTCTCATTCACAAACTACACATAGGATTAAAAATAAGAGGTGTTTCAGTGGGTGGCTTACTTAAACAGAAAACAACAGGTCAGAGTACACTCTGACTCCCTCCTCCCCAAAATGCAGCAACAAACATATACTTTCAACCTTAATTGGCAACTTACTGTTATGGTTACACTTCTAATAATAAATAATAATAATATTTTTATTTTTAGGAGCCTTTCAAGTGCCAAGGCGCTGTACAAATTAAAATCAGAAACAAATCTGAAAAAAAAAACAGTCATAAAATCAAAAACAAGCATCATAAAATAACATTACTCAATTAATTATTCACCATATGTCTGGTGCCACAGAAAAGTCTTTAGGGCCAGCTTAAAACCCTCCACTGTTGTGCACTCCCATAACTGACAAGGTAGAGAATGCCAAGGTGTAGGAGCCATGAACATAAATGATCTGGCCCTGAAAATTTCAAATGAACCTTAGGGATCTCTAGCAACCCCTAGCTAGCTGGTAGAGCAATTGCCCAGGGCAATAAGGGACCAGGAGCTCTTCCAGGTAGTCCGGACCCAGTCCGTGTAGGGCTTTGAAAGTCAGCAAGCCAACTTTAAAGGTGATCCACCACTGTACTGGCAGCCAGTGCAGTTCACGCAGCACCGGCGTAATATGACAGGACCGAGGAGATCCTGTCAGAAGCCTGGCTGCCGCATTCTGCACCAGCTGCAAGTGGCAGAGTTCCACCCCAGAAAGCCCTAGGTATAGGGAGTTGCAGTAATCTAAGCATGAAGACACAAAGGCGTGGACCAAAACAGGAAGGTCACTGGATGGAACCAGATGTTTAAAAATGGAGATATTCCTTAGATGGCAAAGGAAGATTTGAGGACAGCCAAAGCCTGCGAATGCAGGATCAACCCTTCATCAAAAATTACCCCTAGGTTTCGCACCTGGTCAGAAGTCGGGAGAGACACCCCTGGGAACAAGTCCAGAGGGCAACCCACCTCCCTAACCTCCCATCTAGCGACCAGGTTCCACAACCAACACCTCAGTCTTACCGGAGTTCAACTTCAACCAGCTCAAATCCATCCACTCCTGGATTTCTTTGAGACAGCTATTAAAGACCAAGAGAGCTCTATCCTGGTTGGGTGTGAAAGAAAGGTACAGCTGGGTGTCATCTGCATAGCAATGAAACCTCAGCCCATACCTTCTTACAATGTCTCCGAGGGGTAGCTGGGTGACTTCACATCAGGGCCCTGGGGTGAATACAAGAGAACCCCACTCCTTTTGTAACCATAACAGTAAGTTGCTAATTTAGGCTGAAAGTGTGTGTTTGCTGCTGCATTGGGGCAGGGGGTCAGGATGTGCTCTGACCTGTTGTTTTCTGTTTATATTATCTTTGCCTGGTGTCTAGTGGCACACCCACCCTCTGACCCCCTCCCCATAATATAGTTATTTTTCCCTGGTGTCTAATGGCACCCCTCCACCCTCTGATTGCCACCCCTGTAATAGAGTTGTCTTTCCTGGTGTCTAGCAGTACTCAGCACCCTCTGATCACCGCCCTCTTAATATTTGTGTCTTTTCTTGGTGTCTATTGACAACCCCCACCCTCCAATCACCACCCCCATAATATTTTAGTCATTGCCTGGAATCTAGTGGCACCCCTACCCTCTGATCACTGTCCCCATAATATCTGTGTCTTTCCCTGGTGTCTAGTGGCACCCCCACCCCCACCCTCCAGTCACCATCCCCATACTATTTGTATCTTTCCTGGTATCTAGTGGCACTCCCCACTCTCTGATCACTGTCCCCATAATATTTGTATCTTTCGCTGGTGTCTAGTGGCACCCCTACCCTCTGATCACCATCCCAATCGGAAATACAGAAAACTGTCCTCAATTTTTAAACTTGTAAAAAGAAAATGGCCCCATACTGATCTACTCCCCCAACTCCCAACCTCCCACTCAGCACTCACCATCCCACACTCCCAGTACACCGCCACACACCCTCACTCATCTGAACAGGACCCAGGGCAAAGATCCATTCTTCTGATGTCTTGCTGCCTGAACTGCCAGCTGCAATATGAGAAACTAAGGTAAGTGTGGTTCAATGTATTTCAAAGGAGTTTTGAACTTTGATGCATAACTTTGTAATTTTGCATATTTTGACCCCAGATTTCAACATGGCCTTTTTGGAACCCCACCTCATGATCAATGGTGGTGGAATTGCACAAATCGAGAATGAAAGGTGATTTCACTGTCACTTGGTGAAATCACCTTTTGGGCAGGATTTGAAAACGTTCACTGCCGTTGTTCATGAGGTGGCATCATAAAAAGGCTATTTTGAAAATTTGGGGTAAAATATGTACTAATGGCAAAGTTATGCATATACATTGAAATTTTACTACGTTCCCTAGTAACTTTAGTAATTTTAAATATTTTGACCCCAAATTTTCAACATAGCCATTTTATTACATAGTTGTCATTTTTTAAATCCTGGCCAAAATGTGTTTTCACACCCGTGGTGAGTGGTGGGGTCTTCCTTGGGGGTTATCAGCCTTATGCTTCCCCTCCCCACAGTGCTTAGCCTCCAATCTGAAGCACAAGGTACAGCTCAAAGCCACTGCCTCATAAAGATAACACTCTTTAAAGGTGGAGAAGTATGTCTTGCCAGAGGTTGCCAAAACAATTTGTTGTATCTTTCTTCATGCAGGGCCCAAGAAAGGAAATCATGTGTGATGTTGTTTAGTCATGGAATGAGGTGGGCATTAGGGTTGACAACCCCGAAGGAAGACCCCAGCACTGATTTGCCAAGACTTCTGAGTCCCAAAAACCTAATGTATTTCCTTCTGCTGCTTGGGGGTGGGGGTGGGGTTTTATGGTTGGAAGCCCTAATGCCATATTTCCCTATTTTTGTGTTGTTAAGTTGCCCTAACTGGTGCAATAACGTTTTTTGCAAATAATTGTATATGTTTGCAAGCCAAGAGATCCCAGTTTCACATAAATATTCACATATATTTTAACCACAGAGAAGCAAGGGGAGAAAGAAAGAACAGAAACAGTAAGTGAAGGAAGGGAGGTAATTGTGGGACCATTGGAGCGGCCAATTCCTAGGTGCTAACTAAAAATTTTGATTGTGCAATCAGACAGGCAAAAAGACAGGCAAGTATCAAAACAGGGAAGGACAAAATACTGCAGATCTTTGCGTTTAACTCTCTGTGTGTGACCAATGGGACAGGATCTTACAACCTTGTCACACACACTTCTTCAGAGGAACCTGTTTTATAACTTTACAATTCTTTTGCATATGCAGTATCCCTTTTTCATAACACCTTTTACAGCAAACATTTCAGTTAAGCACACACATTGTTTCAGCCTTCTGAAATCTCAATTCCTGAACTATGTATTGACAGAAAATCAGCACTGACATTCTCTTTTCAGGATTTGATGCATTACTTTGAATTTAAATGGCTGTAGTCCCAGGTATGACCTTATGATTCCAGGATTTTTATCTTTCATCTGATTAAGGCAATAGAGAGGATTGTGATCTGTTATAAGTACAAAGTCAGCTCCTAGCAGATAAAACTTAAGGGACTCCATTGCCCATTTCACAGCAAAGCATTCTTTTCAATAGTGAAGTACTTTTCTCCCTGTTGTGCAGTTTCCTACTGTCATGCAGAATGGGATGTTCCTTCTGTGATCGCAAATTCTCTCACTGTAAGTATTACCTGAGCAACCACTCCTGTCGTCACAGGGCAAAACCACACCACTGGGTTTTGTCTTAACGTCGCTTATTTGATCAAACACACATGCATGTGGGACTTCTAGCGGAGAAGTTCTCCGATTACAATTTACAGCAGCTTTTTATAAGCTAGATTTTGCACTTCTTATCTTGAAAAATACCAACATTTCAGTATAAGCCAATCATAAAACAGCATAACAAGTTTTCAGCAATGTAAAAACACATTGATATGCATGAGGCACTTTTCCACTTGCTTATTTCATTTCTTTCCATTACTGCTTGATACATATGCCTGGGTCAAGCTGACCTGAGAGAGACAATGAGTTTCACTCACACCATAACAACGTACAGCTTGCTTTCAATGCACCACGTGCTGTTATTATTATATTTTGCCCAGGCATGCTCCTATCTCTATATTTTGTCCAAGCCCGTTAGTCAGGCTGGTACAACCAGTTCTGCTCAGTTTTATCTACCTTTCTGTTTTTACAAATGTACTTCAAGTAACCTCAGTACAAATTCTATAACCCTTAAAAGAACAAAACATGAACTCAGAAATTTCTACTACATTCATTATGACTTTGTTACAGCATGGCTTTCAAAGCAAGCATAGTTTCAAGGCATTTAATAGCAAATATAGCTTTAGGATATATAAAATTCCCTCACATTTCCATCTATATTATGACTCAGGACTGCACGTAGATCTTCTGAGTCATCTGTCTGTAACAAAATTGTTTCTCAGAGTCTGGACTTCTTAAAAGGGGCTGAACATTTTGCAGCCTTGATGGCTCAAAAAGCCACATCACACTTTGGGGCTATTTCACATTATTATGGTAACGTTTTTGTGAGTTCAGAGAGGAGGTAGCTAACTGGGCAAAGTTGGGAACAAATCTCTGGTAGTTACCAGCCAGATCTAAACAGATTGGACGTGTTTCTTTGTTTTGGGACAGGACTGTTAGCTATAGCTTCTATTTTGGAAATGTCTGGCTTTATATCTCCATTTCCCAAATATAACTCAAATATTTGGTTTCCTGTATGCCTAATGTGTACTTGATAGGATTAACAGTCAGACCTGCAATTTTTTGTTTTGAAACTTATCTTAGTGCGCTGATTCAAAATGGGATACAGGAGAAAAGAACGCAAGTACATCAGTGCAGTAGTTGATAAACATAACTTTAGCTTATGCCTCCTGTCTTACACCAATAACTAGCTATAAATCAAGTCCCTAAAGTCAGTAACAACTTTAACAAATCAATCTGTAGGATAAAAAAAAAAAATAAAACAGAGCAAGAACTCACAGACCTGTCCTCCAAAACCCATTTATCAGAACTACTCTGGTGCCTAAAGATATGGGGCCGATTCTAGAAGGATGGTGCAAGTAGCCACTCAACACAACCTGCACCACCCACAACTGTGACATTGATCCTGTGCCCTATTCTAGAAGGGACAGGGTCTCTACAACAAAGTCCTGTAGATTTCGAAATGTGGCAAGGCACGCTGCACTGAGGGCATACCTGACCAGCATGTCACAACCAGCTGCTGCAGGTTGCAAATGTACCCCCATGCCCTGACCTCAGGGTTGCCCGCAGCCAATGTGGCTTAGCACCAGCCCAGGTAGTCCAGTGCCCCTCTCCAAACTGTACATGTCCATAGAATAAAATAATTCCAGATTCCTGGTAGTCTAGTGCCCCCAACTGTACAGTATTATGATACAAAGAACCCATGTCCCTGGTAATCTAGTGGCTCCCTCCCAGACTGTACATGTCCATAAAATAAATTAATTCCCGATTCCCTGGTAATCTAGTGGCCCCTTCCTGAACTGTACATGTCCATAAAATAAATTAATTCCCAATTCCCTGGTAGTCTAGTGGCCCCCTCCCCAAACTGTACATATCCATAAAATAAATTAATTCCTGATTCCCTGATAGTCTAGTGGCCCCCCTTCCCAAAATGTACATGTCCATAAAATAAATTAATTCCTGATTCCCTGGTAGTCTAGTGGCCCCTATCCCCTCACTCTGCTGTGTCAGCCCACCCAGCACCCCCACCCATCCCCAGCCAGTGACTGGCACTGCCCACCTCTCACCATGGCCAGCAATCGACTGACTGTTGTATTAGTGCTACAGCACAGATGCACTCAGAAATTAATTTCTGAGCTCATCAGTGCAATAGCACTAATACTGCACTCAGTTGGCAGCTGTCCATGAGAGGTGGACTATGCCAGTCGCTGGCTGGGGATGGGTGGGGGGATGCTGGGTGGGCTGGCACGGATGGGTGGGGGGCCACTAGACTACCAGGGAATCAGGAATTAATTTATTTTATAGACATGTACAGTTTGGGGAGGGGGGCCACTAGACTACCAAGGAATTGGGAATTAATTTATTTTATGGGCATGTACAGTTCAGGGAGGGGAGCCACTAGACTACCAGGGAATTGGGAATTAATTTTTTTATGGACATGTACAGTTCATGGAGGGGGGCCACTAGACTACCAGGGAAGTGGGAATTAATTTCTTTTATGGACATGTACAGTTCATGGAGGGGGGGCCACTAGACTACCAGGGAATTGGGAATTAATTTTTTTTATGGACATGTACAGTTCATGGAGGGGGGCCACTAGACTACCAGGGAAGTGGGAATTAACTTCTTTTATGAACCTTGTACAGTTCAGGGAGAGCCACTAGACTACAAAGGAATGAGAATTAATTTCTTTTATGGACATGTACAGTTTGGGGAGGGGCACTAAACTACCAGGAAATGTATTTGTTTTCAAGTTTAGTAATGTACAGTGTCTTATTGCCACATCACGTGGTGGGTGACTTGCAGTTCGGGGTACAGGTGGGGGATAGCGGCGCTGCCCTGTGGGGCTTCTGCCAATGGCTGTGTTGGTGGGCTGGGGGTATGGGTAGCACTGTTGGGCCCCACTGGGGTGTGCTGGGGATGGGGGTCAGAAGCTGTGCACTATCCACAGGACAGCCAACAGGTCTAGGACCCCTGGGGATATCTGTAAGTTATACCAGCTAAATGCTGGTATAACAACATTATAATCTCCTCCAGGGGTTATTGTAGAATCCCGGGGCCCAATTCTACAAGGGTTGCACCAGGCATAATAGCAGTTGCTTCAAGTAGAATGGCACATGTAGCAACTCAAGCCAGCAGCTGCAACATGCACAATTCTACAAAGTGACCTGTGACATGTCGCGAGGCCACTTCATCAAACAACTGTTACACCACATAAACCCCCTGTGACATGGCACTAGGGGTTTCTACATGCATTGCACCCCATTCTAGAAGGGCAGCCACAAAGTGCCCACATCAGGATTCTACAAGATCCCCAGAGGAGACCTGGCAATGAAAGTTATAACAGTATTTAGCTGGTATAACTACGGATGTCCCCGGGGGTCCTGTAGACCCATCAGCTGTCCTGTGGATAGTGAGTTTCCCACCTCCCATACCCAGCACACCCCAGCAGGGCCCCACTGGGCTACCCATAGCCCCAGTCCCCCGACACAGCCACTGACAGAAGCCCCGCAGGGTGGTGCTGCCATCCCCAACTCATGCCCCGAACCGAGAGTCGCCCGCTGCATATGCAGCAATAAGACACTATACATTACTAAACTAGAAAATGAACCCATTTCCCTGGTCATCTAGTGTCCCCCTCTCTGAACTGTACATGTCCATAAAATAAACTAATTCCTAATTCCCTGATAGTCTAGTGACCCCCTCCCCGAACTGTACAAGTCCATAAAATAAATTAATTCCTGATTCCCTGGTTGTCTAGTGGCCCCCCTCCCTGAACTGTACATGTCCACAAAATAAATTAATTCCCAATTCTGTGGTAGTCTAGTGAACCCCCTCCCGAACTGTACAAGTCCATAAAATAAATTAATTCCTGATTCCCCAATAGTCTAGTGGCTCCTCCCTGAACTGCACATGTCCATAAAATAAATTAATTCCTGATTTCCTGTTAGTCTAGTGGCACCCACTCCCCCACCCAGCTGTGCCAGCCCACCCAGCACCCCCACACCCATCCTCAGCTGGCGACTTGCACAGCCCACCTCTCACCTCCAAGGCCAGCCGCCGACTTAGTGCAGTATTAGCGCTATAGCACTGTTGCTTTCAAAAATTAATTTCTGATCACGTCTGTGCTGTAGCACTAATACAGCACTCAGTCGGTGGCTGGCCATGGAAGTGAGAGGTGGGCTGTGCCAATTGCTGTCTGAGGATAGGTGGGGGGTGGTGGGTGAGCTGGCATGGGTGGGTGGGAGGGCAACTGGTCTACCAGGGAATCAGAATTAATTTATTTTATGGTCATACAGTTTGGGAGGGGGGCCACTAGACTACCAGGAATATGGAATTATTTTATTTTATGGACATGTATAGTTTGGGGGCATTGGACTACCAGGGCTGGTGATGTGCCAGATTGGCAGCGGGCAACCCGAGGGTTGGGGGGTGCACTTGTGACCTGTGGCAGTGGGTTGTGACATGCTGGCCAGGTATGCCCTCTGTGCAATGTACCTTGCCACATGTCGGAATTTGCAGGACTTTTCCTGTGGAGACCCTGCCCCTTCTAGAATAGGGTACAGGGTCAATGCCACAGTTGGGGTGGCGCAGATTGTGTTCAGCAGCAACCTGCACCACCCTTCTAGAATTGGGCCCCCGATGAGGGCTGACCTTCTAGAATGGGGTGCAACTGTTGCCGTATACCTCCTAGCACCATGTTGCAGGGGGTTTATGTGGTGTAACAGCTGGTTGGCGCAAGTTGTCTGCGACATGTTGCAGGTCACTTTGTAGAATCGAGCATGTCACAGCTGCTGGTGTAAGTTGCTACATGCACCATTCTACTTGTTTAACTGCTGTTACGCCTAGTGTAACCCTTCTGAATCGAGCCCATGGTGTTCAATTTTATGCAAGTCAAGGGTTGCCAGATCTGAAAATCTGCTGAAAGGTAATGTGCAAGTCAAGGGATTACAAGGAAAATATTTTGCTTCAGAATTATTTATTTTTTTTTATTTTATTTATTAAATTCTCAGATTACAAATACCTTTGAGCAGAAACTGCTCGTTTTCAAAGGTTCCATGTCAAAGGATGAGGGTCAACATACATATAGAGGTAGTAAAAGAATGCACAATAAACAACCAAAAAAACTAAAAGAAAAAAATAAAGATACTCAGTTATAACATACTTTGAGATGCCCCCAGCAAGGCAGTCATCATAGGAAGAACAGCCTCAGGTTTCAGAGATAATTCATAAAATAGGAGCTTGGGGCTACAGTTCATTTTTCTTGCACTAGATATACTAGAGGTTCACAACTGGTGCCAAGATTGCCAAAGTTCCAAAACTGTGAGTAGCCTAAGCCTGAGCACTGCTGTTATGCACTCCATTGTTTCCATTTCTGAGACTTTGTGTTTCAGTTGATCAAGCAATGTGGCACGAGTGGTCAGCCAATTTATCATCAGATATTTGAGTGCAGCTACCACAATATTGACTCAATTTGATTCTATTTTTAGGTCCTTGAAGAAGGTCCAGGAAGCCTAAGATGAGATTTGTAAAAGTAAAGGGAACTGACGACCTAAAATTCACTGCATAGAATCATGACTAGCTTGCCAAAAGGAACTATCATCGGGCAGCTCTAGAGAATGTAAGCCAGGACCCAATCCCTACACACTGCCTCCAAAAGCATCTGAATGGGTAGCACCAAAATATTTTGTAACTGTGGGAGTTCAGAAATATCTCACCAGTATTTTCAGCTAAATTCCCAAGTAAGGAGGCAGTGACCGCCCAGCTCCTCTTCAATCTATGCTCCTAGTATTCTGGGCAGACAGGTAGCCCAGAGTCCCCACCGACCTGATACATAAGGTTTCTGTTAGTGATGTGTCTGATTTGCTGATTAATTTGTATAGACCAGATATTGGTCTAATTTTAACGTTAAGGGTGATGAGCCAATAAAATGGTCTTCTAAACTTGATTGTGGTTTCTTTCTTTGGAGCAAATGCTGCTGTTGCATTATATAAGGTTGGACTTGCAAAAATGATAGTGGTCCTTCCTCTGCAATCAGTATTTGTTCTGGAGTTCCTGAAATGACAAACAATATTGCTCAGCAATCAACTGTGAAAATCTGGCAAGGTATCTAGCCTCCCAATATTGGAAGCCCATATCCAGTTCTGGGGAGAAAATCATCATGGTGCCTGATGAGTGTTAGCCAAACTGTGGTATTTGGGGTATCTGTTGCATGTAATATTTTTTTTTGCTCCTCTGCACCTCCTGGCCAGCACCTCCTTTGGGTCCTCAAGGTCCTTTCTCATCTGTCCACCATCTCCACCACCTACCCTTACCTCAAATTGCAGGCTCCTGGAGGTAGCCAGCGATACCCTTCTGGTGGGTCCCCCTTCTCCGAGAGGGAAGGCACGGTGGGGTCATCCAGTGCACTGCGGCATCGGCTCCAGGTGCTGCTGAGGTGGGAGATGGTGAAGCCAAGACGGCAGTGAGGGGCTGGAGAGCCATCTTCTAGCTAGCCAAGGAGTCATTTTTTCTCAGTTTTCTTCCCTTGGAGAGTGATGTACCTGACATGAAGGCGAATGTTGACGTCCGTCACTCCACCGTAAATTGGAGCCCTGACACCTTGCTATGCTCCAGGCCTCTGCCAGGGGCCAGCAGGTGCCCAGCTTGCATCCCCATCCTCCCTACTGGAGAAGGTGAGCTGTCTATGGATGCTCCAACCTTCTCCCCTGGCCGGCTCTCCGATGACCCGAGTCCATCCCGAACCCGGGTTGCTGGCGTTGCAAGCAGAAATCCAACTGCTGCGCCAATGAGCTGGCTGCATGCCATATTTTAATCAAAACTGTAATTGTATGTTTTGTCCAGAGGTTATGAGTCTCCCACAGAAGCCCAGCAGATAAGACCCTTGTGGGGATGGTCCATTAAGGAAAATGGGGTAAGTCTACCTTCTCTATAAGATACATTCTGACCTAATACATTGTTTAGCACATGTTCCCAAGTGTGTCCCCTGGGTTGCTAGGCAATATATACGAAAACTGGGAAGGCGCAGCCTGCCCTGTTCCTTGGGGAGGTGTAATAGTTGCTGGGTAACCCTTGAGCACTTTCCCAACCAAACACATCTAGATAGCTCCTTCAGCAAGTCACTCCAATATGTCTTGGAGCCAGGTACAGGGAGGGGTTGAAAATAAAAAAGCAGATGAGGGTGAATATTCATTTTAATAGTCTGCACCTGCCCATATAGAATTAAAGGAAGTAGCTTCCATTGAGTGATATATTGTTTAATAGAATTCAATAACTTGTTATAGTTATCTGGAAAGAGCCGAGTGATGTCAGCGGATCCGTTACTTCCTAAGTAAAAAAGCCATTTCAAGGTGCCCAGGAGAAAGGAAGTTATTCTTAAAGCCTGGAGGAAGGAGCCACTAAGGATCATGGCCTGTGATTTGGTAGGTTGATTTTATAGCCTGCCAAAAAGCCAAACTAAACTTTAACCTCCAGTAAGGGGGGGAGGGCGAGGACACTAGGTCTCCCCCCCAAAAAACAAGGTATTGTCTGCATACAATGCGATTTTCTAGTCATGCCACTCCCTTCTATCACTCCTTTAATTTGTTGATGCATGCAAACGTTTATTGCTAAGGGTTCTAGGCTAAGGGCAAACAATAATTGGGAAAGGGGGCACCTCTGACATGTCCCCCTCCCCAATGGAAATCTCCATGTAATGTGGACATTAACTCATACCGAGTCCTCTGGGCCTTCACAAAGAGTTGAAATGGCACCCACAGACTGGTCTCCTAAGTTAAAAGAATAAACAAATGGCCACTGCACTTGGACCATGAAATACAAGTACCAGGAGCTTATTCACAAATAAATGAATTTATTTAAAGCATGCTTGGTACAAAGATCACAGCAAAAATTACACATTGTGTAATTTTTGCCATGACCTTGTACCAAGCATGTTTTAAATAAATTCATTTATTTGTGAATAAGCTCCTGGTACTTGTATTTCATGGTCCGAGTGCAGTGGCCATTTGTTTATTCTTGTTACTTCCCTTGGGGCTGGCCGCTACATGCTCACTGCACCAGTTATGAGAAGGGGCTAATCTGATCACACACTAATTCATTTGGTTTCTCCTAAGTTAAATCTGGCTAAAACATGTTGTAGGAAAAGCCAGTCAACCCTATTGAAAGCCTTCTCAGCATCCATACTAATGGCAAGCTGGAAGGCCTTCTTATATCATTGGACTGTGATAACATTGAGGAAACAGCAGACATCGTGCAGGAACCTACCGTGGAAGACCCCAGTTTAATTATGGTACACCAAGTTAGGGATCTATTTCTGGAGTCTATCAGCCAGGTTACCTGTAAAAATTTTAAGATCTGTGTTTGGTAATGAAATTGGATGATAGGAATCATATTCCACTGGATCCTTTTAACAAAACTGACATGTGTGCCTATCGCCAGGAAGGAAGCATCACTTTCCCATCCCTCAGTATAGTATTGGCAATATTTACCAACAGGGAATACATTCATCTTGAAAGGCTTTAAAAATCAGCTGGATAGTCATCTAGGCCTGGGGCCTTAGCACTTTCAGGTGTTTTATTTTATCTATGACTTCTTGAGCAGCTATTGGGGACCTCAGGACTTCTGCTTCTGCTTCAGGGAGCTGGGGCAAGGGTGTGTTCTCTAGGTATGTCTGTATGTCCCAGACATGGTTAGGGTATCTCTCTTCTCGATACAATTTTTTACAATATTTTACAAATCATTTTTGTATATCTTCTGGGTTAACTGGGATCTCCCCAGTTCCTCTTTCCTTATCTTCAGGACTGCCTTAAGTTGTCTCCTTCCTTAACTGACCTGCCAATAATTCTCCCACCCAATTACCATTTTCATAAAATCTGTGTCTGGAGTATCTCAAAGCTCCTTCTCTTTTCTTTTCAAGTAGGTGGGACTGTGCTGCCATTCAGCATCTAACTGGATTTTACTGTGACCTGAATTTTAATATATTGGATAACTGCTCATACGTGTTCCAGGTGGCTTTTCCATTCTGGACTGTACATCATGGTCAGCACGGCCTTCAATTCACTGCCTCATGGGCGACTTGAGAGAAGCTAACTGGTGTAGGGGTAGGGGCAAAAATTATGAAATGGATCACAAGCTGGCTGAGTGGGATGCTACAAAGGGTGGTAGCAGGAGGTGACAGCTCATCTCCAATGCCAATATTGAGTGAGGTACCATAGGGCTCTGCACTAGGACTGGTATTATTTGGGCTCTTCATATCAGACATTGCACACAGGGTGGTGAGTAAGGTAAGTCTGTTTACAGGTGACACCACAATGGGAGCAGTGGTGGATGGAGTGGAGGGATGGAAGCAGCTGCAGGGGGAAATAAGCAAGCTAGAGGAGTAGTCAGAGAGGTGGCAGTTGGAGTTCAATGCAAAGAAGTGTAAGGTTATGCACTTCAGGGTTAAGAACCCAAGAAGAGAATACTGGATGGGAGGAGTTAAGCTGGGATCTCTGAGGAGGAGAAGGACCTAGGGGTAATGGTAACAGGGGCCATGAATAACGCTGCCCAGTGCAGGAGAGCAGTTGCAAAAGTGAACAAAATGCTGGGGTGCATAGCAAGGGTTTTCTTGTCCTGGTGAAGAGAGGTGATCTTGCCCTTTCCTAGGTCGCTAGTAAGGCCACACTTGGAGTATTGTGTGCAGTCTTGTAGGTCATACCTGAAGCGTGATATCAGGCTACTGGAGGGGGTGCAGAGGATGGCAATGAAGATGATATGTGGAATGTAGAGGAGAGACTTTAAGAGCAGGCTGGGAGACCTGAATATGTACACCCTGAAGGACAGAAGGGACAGGGGGGCATGATAGAGACATCTGAATATCTGAGGAGAATAAATAAGGAAGGGGCAGATTAGGTGTTTAAATGAAGGAGGAGGAGGGACACCAGGGGGCACGGGCTAAGAATAGAGTGGGAACGATTTAGGAGTGAATTGAGGAGACACTGTTTCACAGAGAGGGTGGTAGCAAAATGGAACACACTACCAGAATGGGTGATATCATGTAAATCTGTGAACAGCTTCAAAAGGGCATGGGACTGGTAACAGGGGAGAGTGAGGGTGGGGGAAGTGGGGGGCAGCATTGGGATGACAAAGGGGAGGGAGTGGGGCAGCTGCAAACTAGGAGTACCAGCTGCACACTGGAGTAGACATAGCACATTCATATGTTCATATGCTCATATGATCATTCAGGTAAGCAGCACAATAACCGGTGTGAGAGGCTAGAATGTTATCCATGTACTGCTGGAACGTAGCGGGTGTGCTATTTAAACCAACAGCAGGGTGGTGAACTGATAGAATCCAGCTGGAGTGGAAGAATGCAGTTTTGTCTTTGGATTCTTTAGCAAGGAGAATTTGTCAGTAACCCTTGGTGAAACTGAGGGTACTAATATATTTCCAGCATTGGGTAAGTTTCTTTTAAAAAGTAATCAGTTACAGTTACTAGTTACTGTCATATAAATGTAATTAGTTACCGTTACTTATACTTTTATATAAAAAGTAATTAGCAACTGTAACTGTAATGCATATTACTTTATATTACTTTTGATAAAATGGTTGTATTTACTTGTTGAACATTGCTATGTTCTCATGAAACCCCAAGCAGTGTATAAAAGAAATAAAACAGATTCTAAAGACAATATGTTAATTTATAACACAGTTCCCAGCTGACATTGCCTGAACAACAATCCCTTTACATTTCTATAAATAACATATCTATTAAAAACACACTCAGACACATGCCTTACATCTACTGCCACCCTCTGCAATCTTTTCCCCACAGCTGACTCCTGGCTTTGCCAGCCACTGCTGTCACTGACCTTTTCATTTCTGCAACACCCACGCCTCACCCCTACACACACACCCTGCATCTACTGCCAGTACCCTTGGCATCTTTCCCATACAGCTGTATATCCTGACAATGCCAGCCACAACTGTCCCTTTACATCCCACCCTTACCCCACTGCCACATAAACCCTTTTGCATCTTCTGCATTTGGCAATCTTTCCCACATCTAGTATGTATTCTTCTCCTCCTATGTTAGAGCCACAACTACCCCTTTAAATTTCTATAATAAAATCCCACCCTCACATATCTCCCGCTACACTCACACACATGCACCCTGTAGATCTACTGCCTTTCTTTGCCTTGGTGATCTTTTCTCATTTCCCCACAGCAACCTTAATCCTAACTTTGCCATTGCCAGTCACAGATACACCCCAAATCAAATACAATAAATTCCACACACACCTCTGCTTACCCCAACAAAATATAAACACTCTTTCCCACAGCTGAATCTTGACTTGCCACTGCCACGGAGACACAGTTATAATTATAACTTAGACACTACAAGGAAGTGGCTAACCAAGCACCAATAGCGGGGCTCAAATCAAGGGGAGTACTCACAAGAAACCAAAAAAGGAGGTCAGCTCCTCACTGCTGTCTTAAAACCATGATGAATCCACACATTGTAGAGTGGATAAAAAGCCATTTTTTATTAAAAAATCTGGCAAACAAGTAAAACACTCTTCAGTGCCCCTCCTGAGAAAAACAGCCAAATGTTTTCTCACAACAATGGGCCTTCTCAAGTCTGAGGTGGTAAGGGGTAATACATCCTTTTAAAATACTTTTAAAGGTAAGATTTAAAGGCAATGATTATAAAATCGTGACTAGTGCAAAACACTTTTTCAGCTAACACCATATCTATAAAAGATCACTAGATGCTGGTGCCCTGTTAACCTACACCCTCTGTTACAGGCTATAAATGATTAGAAAATGGTTCGATCTTTCTAGGGATTTATCTTAAGTAGTTGGTTTTGTTAGTTCATATCTTTTGCTGCAGGTTTTCAAAAATTACTTTAAAAATGGCCTTTCAAAATGGCCTTAAAAATGGTGTTGATCTTATAACAATTTATTCATTCATTTTCTTAGCTTTAGTGTTTCACTTGTCCTGGTGCTTTTTAAGTGCAAATAAAACCAATGTTTTATACCACTTCATAATTTTATGATATGATAAGATCTACGTGCTATTAAGTTAGAATATATCTATAGTCATAATTAATGTTAGGCTATGGTAGGATATGAAATTTAATATATGAGAAAATGAATTATAGTATGTCTAACCAAAATCAATAATGCATTTAATGCTATTTATGTGCATGATAAGATCTAACAAAAGTAAAAATAGGGTCAAAAATATGTACTTTTTTATAAGGTTTATTTCTTAGCTAAAAACAATGTAGAGTTTTTAAATCACACAAGTATTTTAGGTATTGGGATTTGGGAACATCATGTCCCTATGCACTTTTTGATGATACACATTATGCATAACATTATATATATATATATATATATATATATATATATATATATATATATAGGCCCAGATATTCAAACTGTGCCCAAAAGTGCGCAATATGGGGAGCAAGCACAAGTCTATTAGCCCATGCAAGAGATGCGATATTCAAAAAGGAGCAGGCCAAATTGCGCCTACAGCCAGCGTCTGACTATTGCACTACCTGCGCCATAGCGCAACTAGGAGAGGAAGCTGAGCAGATGTGATGCGCTATAATGCAACAAGGGATGTTCATCTGAGCAGTCCAGAGGTGCCATAGTGTAACAGGGACGCCCCCAGCTGCAGAGCAACGTAACTGCACAATCTGGGAGGTAGGGGTCCACCACCTATGCCACAGATGGGCACAGGAACACACAGCAGAACAGACATTGTCCCCCACACCCAAGCACAGCACAATGAGGGAGGGCTAGAATAACCACTGGTCCATTGAGACAAGCAATCAACCCACAGCCTGGCCATGGTGCCCCATCACACCTACCGGCAAGCTGTGACTGGCACACAAGGAGGGCTGACCACCCTGTGCACACCATCCCCCAGTGCACAGCACACCCTGCACTGTGACCCCAGACACCCCCATGAGCAGTGACCACCACTGCAGGAAACCCCATGCATTCCGCCACCCCACAGTGTCAATGCAATCCTGTGCACCACAGAA
This sequence comes from Neoceratodus forsteri, assembly GCA_016271365.2. Taxonomy (NCBI): domain Eukaryota; kingdom Metazoa; phylum Chordata; order Ceratodontiformes; family Ceratodontidae; genus Neoceratodus; species Neoceratodus forsteri. The sequence goes on along the minus strand of CM057458.1, from coordinate 299,384,709 downwards.
CCAGCAAGCCAGCCCCACCATGAGCACCCATCAGCAGGTTGCAGCACACGGCAATGCAGCAATGGCAGACAAAGTACCACCATGCACAGTCCCCAGGTACTGCTGAGACCGACCATGCATTGGCACAAGAGTGACCCCATATGGGACAGTCATGTTGTTGACTCCTCCACCAGTGGTACAGTGCTCTGCACAGTATTCCAGTGACACATCCTGGCACACCACTGGCCACAACAGCCAGCACAGACACCCACAGTGGTGTGTGGCAGCATGCACCACACCAGATGCCACACAGGGTCTGGACAGACACCCACCCATACCCAAAGGCACAACAACACAGGGACGCAGTGGTGGGGCAACCAAGCCCCCATTGAGGGCCCATGTAAGCCATGTACACACAACCTGCAGTCCACCATGGCACTGGATTGCCAACCATCCTGCGCAGGCACCATGGACCAATACACCACCATTAGTCACCTGAAGCACAAGTCACAGACAGTGGGGCACATCCCCTGCAACACACACAAGTCACAGCATGGAGGCGGGACAATGACTATGTCGCCCACAGTACCACCTGAGCCAGTCATGCACCACAGCAGTGACGTGGGCAACCCAGCAAAGCGACGGGTACAGTGTCCGCCCTGCAGGGAATGCCACCACTGACATGCCAGCAGACCATACAGGTCACAGACAGGCATGTGTGTCGGCTGCATAGGCCATGGATGGGCCGATGGGTGCACCATGGACACAGAGCACGCGCCATGGACCACTGCACACAGTCACCCAGTGCACAGAGAACAACACACACAACATAGACACTGACTGATATCTACCCCCACACCATAGACACCTCCACATGGACACACACACATACCCATGACTGCACCACCCCTGATGCCATGCACACCACTGCAGCTGAGCACCTATAGCCCACTGCAAATCAGAGACCACCAGGTATTCACATAAAAGTCAAATGTATTGTAAAAATAAATAAATCAACTATGTACATAAACAACAACTATATACAGATGTGGTGGGGACACAAAAAGGTGAGGGTGGGCAGGGAAGGGTGGACATATGGGATGGGATAGGAGGGTGTGAGGGTGGGTCCAGGGGGGGAAGGGAAGTCAGGGACCAAGGGACTATTGGTTTCCATGCTGGTCCAGGCTCTGGCTCCCCCTGGCTCTGTGCCTCCGAAGTACCCCTGACTCATCGATCCTCCAAAGGATAGTAATGGTCTCACATGCCAGAATGAGGAGTTCCTGCAGGATGTCCCTGATTTCCCTCAGATGTCTAGCACCTAGGACAAGAGAGCACAGTCAACAGGTGTGAATGCACAACCCCATACAGCCCGCCCACTGTGCATGGCATACAGCCATGGGACATACCACTGTGATGGTGTGTGACCAGCCGCAGTGATCACGTCCACAGGACCTGCCCACCCAGGCGCATACAGCCATGCGGAATGCTGCACACACCCACCGGCCAAGTCATGAACAGCACCACCGTGGCCATCTAGTGGCTGCTGGCTATGGTGCAAAAGCAGTGGCACAGCCATGCACCTGGTGCATGCATGCACCACCAGTGACGAACACCCAGAAATGCATTGCCACTGGGCAGTGTTGACTGTAACAAATGGCGTGCATGGCAGTGATGTCAATGAATGGTGGCCATGCCCCACTGCTCACCTTGTCACACAGAATGCGATATTAATAATGGATGTCTGGCACTCACCCACATCGGCCGGTCGGGTGGCCGTTGATGGTCCTTGGTCTGCCTGGCTGTGGCTTCCACCACCCTCCGCTCCGCACGCACTTGGCGCAGTTCATCCAGGCCTGTGGGGACAAAAGGAGAGAAGAACATCAGTACATCCCCAAAGCAAAGTCCCCTGCCCCAAGTGGCCCCCCACCCAGCCAGACCCACTCACCCCACACCCTGTGAACACCGCCACGGCCAACCCCATATGGTCCTCCCTATGTGCTGGACACATACAACACTGTGACTCATATGGTTGATAACAGTGTGTTGACAGAACCCCTACCTGGATGTGGTACCATGTCCCTCCTGGCACTTGACCTCAGTCTGGCCAGTAGCTCCGGCTCCCTCCTCTGCAGGTCACCATATCGGTGCCTGCACTGCTCAGCTGTTTGGCCCCTGCCTGTCACCTTCTCAAGGGCTGTGGCCACTCTTGCCACACCTGGGACCTTGCCCTATCCAGGAAGCCTCCCAAGAGAGGCCCATGGTGTGGCTTGACTGTGACCACCAGATTTGCTAGTTCAATGGCCATCAGAGAGCAGCCCTTCTCTGCGCCATTGCGTTAGGTATAGTAGGCAATGTGGCGCTCTGCAGCGTGGTACCCCACATGCAGATGCTGCGCGGCACAGCACTGCCATTCCCTTATTGGCGCTGTTACCGAACAGCATGATAGAGGTGCACCTATGTTCTGACGATGGCGCCAAGGGGCAAAGATTGGGCACAGGGTCAAGGGTCCCTGGCACAAGGCAATGCACAGTGCCATCGGATGACGATGCATGTAGCATGATTGGCTGCCTGTGTGCCAGTGTCACAGCGGACTACTCGGGCAGTTGGGCCATTGCCTATGAAGGCCCATTGCCACAGCGCCATGTAGTGACCTTCGCTTTAGCGCCACTGGCACAATGGTGGCCGTACTCTGCATTGCCTACTGTGCACAGCACATCATCAGTGTGGCAGACACCGCGTCAGCAACCTGGGCATGCGCAGTGAGGTGTACTACGCATGCCACAGAACTGCGCCATTGGCTCAGCACGTCAACACAATTGCACAAAGCGCAACAGTGCGATATTCAGACGTCATATGCAAATCATCCGATCAGCCATTCAATGGCGCTGCACCGCAATTTGCATCTAATTAAAGTTGCTCCTCACCTCATTTGCATGGATTGCGCTATGAAGGTGCGACAATGTGCTGCAGTGGCCATAGTCGGTTACTGCAGTTTACTGGTGAGTTGCATGCTGTGTGGGAGTGTGGACTGTGGATTCAGGGACATGCATGGGACTGCACAGTCACAGGTAACAACTGTCATTCTTACAGGCTACATAATGACTGAGCACATTCTTGGAGAGGAGGGCAACAGTGGTGGGAGGAGGAGGAGGAGGCCGAATTTTACTAAGTCTGAAACCGAGGCACTTTTTGAGGCCTACCTGGCTCAGGAGCCACTGCTCAGTGGACAACAGGGTACTACTCAAGCCCGTGCTGCTGCATGGGAGGAGGTGGCATGTGCCGTGAACCTGCATGGCAGCCACCAGCACTCCATGCAGGAATGTAGAAGAAGATGGGCACAGACAGGAGAAGGGTTAAGGAGAAGGTGGCTGCCATCAGTGCGCACGTGCTGCAACAGGTGGGGAACAGCTGGAGGTGGTACAGCTCACCCAGCGGAGGACAGGCTTGCTGCAAGCATGCACTGAAGAGCCATAGAGGGAGTTCAGGCGGTGGCTTCCAGACGGGTGGTGACCCATCTCTGCATGGTAAGTCATGGTCTGTCTGGGGGGGGCAGGTAGGTCACATGCAGTAACGCAACTTTGCTTTCCCTTACAGATCCTAAACGTCTGCATGGGTCAGCGGTGGTGGGCCTGTCCACTGCGGACAGTTGGATGGAGTCAGAGGTGGGACCATCCACCTCCACAGGTATGTGTGAATCTGTACGACAGTGGGGCTGACTGGCTGTCCACACTGATGTTGTTGAGACAGGTGTGGAGGAAGCCCTGCCTGTGTTCCAGTGTGCTGGCGTCCATGGATGCCAGCACGCTGTGGCTGTGGCCGGAGCAGAGTCCGGCACCAGTGATGATGACACGATCATCATGGCCAGTGACATGTGAGTGCCACAGGATGGACACACAGCAGACAATTCGTTCCCATGGCTGTGGGTGGTGCCGCGTCGGGGCCTGCGTGTCAGCACAGTCCCAGGCTGTGCCTGTCAGCATCAGTGGGGCAGCACTGGTGTCTGTTCAGGACAGTGGGACTGTTGCAGCCACTGCGGTGGCACCACTGAGCCCTGAGGTGTGGCAGCCAGAGGGGCAGCATCAGCAGTCACCCACCGGGCCTGGGGGTACAGGGTTCAGTGGTGGCATCTGTGCATTGCCTGTGTACATGCCCAGACCTGGTCCTGGTGCGCAGCACCCACCCTCAAGGGGTGCTGAACATCAGGCCCTTGCACACCCTGAGGGACAGGATGCCGAGGAGGCTGATGACCTCTTGGATGAGCACATCCGCCTACTGTGAACATTGGTCCAGCAGCAGATGTGGCTTGTGATGTCTGTGGAAGCACTGTGTGGCTCTGGAGTGGGCAGAGGAGCATCGCAGCAGGGACACTGAGCGGATCCTGGCATGGATGGACCGTTTGTGGGAGAATGTGACCACTGCCATTGACAGGCATGCACAGGTGTTCATTGCTGTCATGGCCACAATGGGCACACAGTCAGGTGCCCATGCATTACAGACACCACGCAGTTCACTCTCCACCCCCTGTTCCTGGCATCGTGCGACTCCCACCCTGTCGATGCCAGGTTCTGCTGTGGGCGTCCCGAGCACTCCTGGTGCAGGCATGTTTGGTGTGCTGCAGACCCCTGCGCGGGCACGGTCACGTTCTCACAGTGGAACCCCTGGGGGACCATCGGTGCCACCCCATAAGGCCAGTGGTCAGCCTACCAGTGCTGGTGGGTTTTGGTGGGCCCACCCACGCATCCGTGGCAGCCATGGCACTGTGTCACGAGACTGATCTGTCTCCCAGAGCGGCTACTGTCTGGTGCTGCCCTGTGTGCATTGTGTGTTTCAGTGGGCAGTGCACGGGTGGGTACCTGGCCCTGCACGCAGACACACAGTCCACCTGCACACCCTCCCAGCTGCTGTCCACAGTTACGTGTGCATGATGATGCCTGCATTGCACTGTACACCAAAGTGCAATGGTGCCCAGCATCTGACACATGCACATGGACAGGCAGTGGGCATGGTGGCCTGTGGAAATATGTGTTGCTAGGGTGTGTGTTCTGGGTCGGTGTGCCTTCTGGCCTCTGTGCATGTTTGTTGCATTGTGTGCGTGCGTGTGTGTGTCCTTTGGCGTGGCATGTTAATCCTCACCCATCCCTGGCTGTGTGTGTACCTCTGTGCCCTGCCACTTCCCTCGACGGCATGCACCCCCAGTGTGGGTTCCTGCGTGTTTGTGGGTTGTGCCTTGGCCACTGGTGGTTGCGCATGGCCCCATGACTTACCTGGATTGGCTGAAGTGCTCCTCCGTGATGGTGTCTCGGTGCAACTGTGCCAGCCGGAGCAGTTGGGGGTACCGTCGGCCAAGGGGGGGGCTGCCCATCACCATCATCACCAGAGTCCCCATCGTCCCCATCACTGTTCCCCTCTTTGACCTGTACAGCTATCCCACATTTGTTGGCCATGTTGTGCAGGATTCAACAGGCCAGGAATATCCCACAGGCCTTTGAGGGGCTGTACTGTAGGACACTGCCAGAGGTGTCCAGGCAATGGAATTGTGCCTTCAGCATCCGAACACCTGCTCGATGACACTGCGTGTGGTGGCATGTGCCTCATTGTAGCATTGTTGCAATGGGGTCATGGGCCACCGGTAGGGTGTGAGCAGCCAGGGATGGAGTGGGTATCCACTGTCACCTGTGTATAGAGGGTGGAGGTCAGTTTGGTGATCAGCATTGCCCTGCCCCAAGCCATGTAGGCCACTACCCATGGCACCTCTGGCCATGCCCCCCAGGCCCTATATTTGTCCATTTGGTTTACATACTCACCCACTAGGTGTCCAGTGGGGATGTCCCCACTCTCGAATCTGTGGCACAGTGCCAAATGGTGCCAGGTGAATGAATCGTGTGCTCCCCCCGGGTGCGTGGCACAGACATTGATGATGTGCCCCCTAGCATCGCACACCACCTGGCAGTTGATGCTAGCATAGCTCTTGCGATTGATGTATATAGCCCCTCATGGCCAGGTGGTGTGTATGGCCACATGGGTGCGAGTCTATTGCCCCTAGAATGCCAGGCATACATGCTACCCTGTGGAACTCCTGTATATTTGCTGCAGCTCTGCCGCTGTGCTGGGAAATGGATATACTCCTCAGCATGTGGCAGCAGTGCGCTAGGAGAGTGGTGAGGTGGCATGGCGTGGCTGACTGGGTTATGCCTGTGGTGTCCCGGTTGGTCTCTGGAAGGTACCCGTGGGGAGCAAGCACATGCAGGCTGTTACCTTGGTCTCCACTGACAGGGCATGGCTCCATCGTGTGGGTGCCTGTATCACATCACTGCACAGCTCACAGAGCCACCTCAGAATTGCCCTGTTCAGGCAGTACTGGCCCACAATCTCAGCATCAGTGTACAGCTCAAAGCTGGTGCAGGCTCAGTACTGCCTGTTGGGGGCATACCGCCGACGGGCCCTTCCACGGCCACGCCCCCCTGCCACCCGCCTTCTCACCCCCCTCATTACGGCCTCCATGTGGAAGGTGGCACTGGCCATGTCCCTGGCTTGCATTCACCCCCCCCGGCAGCTGTTACTTTATTCCCCCTGCTGTTCTGGCTGCTATCTCCCCAGGACCGGGTACACCTGCCTGTGTTGGCCTCTGAGCTGTGTGGCTCCCCACACCTTCCCTGTCCCTGGCTGTTAACTGTGGCCTTTCCCTGGCTTGCCCTGTTCCTGCCACTTGCCCTGTCTGTGCCTCTGCCTCAAGACACATAAGCTTCCCTGTAGTGTTCTTGTGCCTCTTCCTTGCTCCTGTTTATTTTGGCTTTTCCGCTATCGTGCCTAACTTCCGCTTGCTCCACTGTTGCGCGATTGACACGCCTTTGAATATCACACTGCGCCATTTATGCATGGTTCCTCCCCTTCAGTTACACATGCCTTCATTATCATTGTGCTGTTGCTCAGCATGATTTCGGCGCAACTGACTGCTGCTGAATATTGCAGAATGGCACAAATTGGACTTGCTAGGTGCAACCCTATTATGCATGACTCAACTCTTTTGAATATCTGAGCCATACTGTATATGTATGGATACATAAATTGTATTTATCTGTCATTCATGATATAGTAGGAATATTTTTAAGTTTATATAAATTGTAGTTATATTTCTTTTGTATGGTGGCTCTTTATATAGAAACATATTTTATATGACACTTGCATAATTTATACCTAGTTTTTTTGGGTGGTCTCTGAAAAAAACTTTTCTCGGAATTTTGAACAACACTTTAATGAACACAGTATGTGTTTTGCAATAGGCATTATTTTATAATCATTGCCTTTAAATCTTATCTTTAAGTGTATTTTAAAATGATGTATTACCCCTTACCACCTCAGCCTTGAGAAAGTGTATTGTCACGTGAAAACATTTGACAGTTTTTCTCGGGAAGGGCACTGGAGAGTATTTTACTGGGGGGACTAATTAACAGGCCCTATTAAGAAGGCTGCAAGGTGAAAGCCATGTGTGCACACTCATTTTCATTTTCTACAGATCAAAGAAATACTCAAACTGGAGGGGCCAGTGATTTAGGCAGATCTGTGACAACTGGTACAAGGACACCCAGTGCAGTGACATCTCACCAGAGCCATTCAGCTAATTTTCCTGTAATGAGACAACTGGCAAAAACAACTCTGACACCCATAGGCAGTGAGACTGTAACCATGTAGAAAGCAGTGGTGCGATAAATGGGGTTACCTTGTATGTTGTAGCCACTGCGCTACAGCAAAGATCTTCTAGGACAATCTAGAATTAAGTCAAAATTCTTAGGCTAAATGTTACGAGGCTGCATGCCTTTGCTCTAGTTTTTGTGCCACAGGTTTACACCACCCTGTACCTTTGGCAGCTCATAATAGCAAAACACTGTAAACCTGAATATCAGCAAGGCTACAAACAAATGGCACGTCGCAGCCATGAATTGTTGCCTAAACTTTTTATTGTAAAAAAAAGCCAAAAAATGGCAGGCGACCTGCATTCAATGTGCAAGGTGAAGATTCTGGGGCTCATGCAATGCTTGTCAGAAGGCATTTTTTTGTTAGCCTGATGTATAAATCAAGCACACAGTCAGTTGAGCAGACTTTGTTTACACTGAAATCTGAATATCAAAAGAGACCTACACAATCTCTGAACTCCTGTGATGTGATAAACCTCTTGAGCTTTACTCTTGAGGTTTATGAAGTCACAGGAAACCCATGATAGATTACAGCAACCTTAACAAATGGATGCCCATCTGTTTTCTACAGTATTTCTATTACCATTTATATTACAGTAACTAGTTACTTTTAGGGAAGCGTAATGTCTTTACAGTTACTTATTACTTTATTTTAAAAGTAATCAATTACTATTACTAGTGACCTAGAAAGGTAATCAGGTTACAGTTACTAGTTACAAGTAACTAGTTACTACCCAACACTGTATATTTCCACTTCCTAGTCTGTCCACAAAATCATCTATCTGGGGCATAGGATAGCTGTCAAATATGGACACTTGATTAAGTTTCCTAAAATTAAGGCAGATTCTTACACTCCCTTCTTTTTTATTTGCAGTCACCATTGGTAATGGCCAAGCACTTCTCGATTCCTCAGTAATACCCAGTAATACCCTTTCATTTTTAGTATTTCCTTAACCACGTTTGCTCTTAACCTCTCTGGTAATCTGTATGTTTTTGTTGGATATGGCAGGAATTATCTGTCACTATTACATGTCGACCCCTTTTGCTTGGCATGGTGCTGTGGTAGAAGTACTTTTAAATGTCTTTACCAAGTTATGAATTTCTAGGGTTTGTTCTGTGGGTACAAAAAATTCACCTTTACAGCATCAGAAGTTATGGTTTTGTTCCAGTCTGCCATAAGCTATGTAAGCAATAAGGCATGAAGATGTGTGTAAGCCATATTTTACAGCACGGTCAGGGCGTAGTAGGCACGAGGCCAATGGCGAGTGACTTCAGCTGCTGGCCATGCTGTAAAATATGGTTTATGCACACCCTGAGTGCCTTATTGTGCTTATAAAATTGGTTCCTTTTTTATGTTTGACTATCAGGAAAAGAATGCTTTAATGTGAGAAAATAGATTTACTTGTGTGCATTTGTGATAGAATAGTCCTTCCACCAGCTGTAAGTGATGTCATTGTATTATTGCCTTCTTTCTTCTTCCCATTTTTATATTTGCTTGCATGCATGTGCAGAAACATAGTGCCATCATCCGAGATTTCGGAGGTGTGTCACCACCTCCTCCAATTCAGTCAGTGTGTTGGCAGGCGTGGCCCCTGTAAGCCAATGCATGCTGGAGGTGTCTATGACAAGCTCCAAAATGCAGTGCATACAGTTGAAAGGGGAGCTACGGCTTCAGTGAGCAGCGATAAGATATCGCCTGCTCTCGCAGCTCCCCTACACACACACACAAGAGAAATGCAGGCATACTGCATGCTTCCCTCCCCGCACACACCTATAGCCGATGGGGTGCCCAACTCCATCGACTTGTGCTGCGCTCCCCAAAGCCTCCCAAATGCCATGCTGGGTGCCCATCCCAGCATGGCAACTCCTAGAAATAGCCGACGGGGTGCCCAATCCCCCATTGGCTTCACTGTCTCTCCTCCCCCATGCTATCACCGCAGGGGTGCCCAATCCCCGTCGGCTTCACTCTCCCGCCCCGAGTACAAGGTGCCATGCTGGGAGCCCACCCAAAGCGTGGCAACAAAATGCCATGGCTGACAGGGGTGCCCAATCATGCATCGCTGAATGCCCCCAACCGTTCTTGTGCCTCGCTGGGAGCCCACCCCAGCGTGGCAAGCGTCCCAGCGTCGTCTTTTTTTTTCAACCTGAAAAGCAAAACGGTCCCACGTAGTCTCCCAGCCCCTCCCACAACCCGCACCCACCCATTGCGCACCCCGCCTCCCCACACCCCCTCACCCCATACTTACCTCAGGAGCTCGCACGACAATCTTCGGTGGACCGGAACATGTCTGCACTCTTCAAAGCCAACCATGAACTGAGGAAATGCCGGTAAGCTGTATAATGGGCTAGATAGGGTTTTTCAACTTGCTACATATCTCAGGCATTTTCTGGAATTTTGCACCAAATTTTCAACATGGGGTTTTGGGACCCTTCTCATGAATGATGTCACTATCATGGTGTTATTTGGGCGAAGGGTGATTTCTGATCACTGCATGAAATCACTCTTTGGGCCTGATTAACAAATGACACTGCCAGTGTTCATAAGGTGGGCTCTCAAGAAGTCCATGTTGAATATTTGGTGCAAAATTCCAAAATGACCATTTTATGAGCTTGTGTTGTGCAGTTCCTACGCAGGCTCATAAGTTCGCGAATTTTCAATATTTTCACTCCAGATTTTCAACATTGCCATTTTACCACACCTTCTTATGAGTAGTACAGCTGTCATTTTTCACATCTCACCCAAAATGTGTTTCAGCTCATGTAGCGCACAATGGTGCAGTCGATGTGCGAGATCAATATACGGGACAAATTAAGAAAATCACAGTGACACTGTTCATGAGCTGAGGTCTTAAAATGGCCATGTTGAAAATTTGGTGAAAAAATACCAAAAAATGACTGTTTTACGAGCGTGCGTTGTGCAGTTTCTACGCACACTCGTAAGTTCGTGAATTTTCAACATTTTCACTCCAGATTTTCAACATTGCCATTTTACCATTTTACCACACCTTCTTATGAGTAGTACAGCTGTCATTTTTCACATCTCACCCAAAACGTGTTTCAGCTCATGTAGCGCACAATGGCGCAGTCGATGTGCGAGATCAATATACGGGACAAATTAAGAAAATCACAGTGACACTGTTCATGAGCTGAGGTCTTAAAATGGCTATGTTGAAAATTTGGTGAAAAAATTCCAAAAAATGACTGTTTTATGAGCGTGTGTTGTGCAGTTCCTACGCACACTCATAAGTTCGCGAATTTTCAATATTTTCACTCCAGATTTTCAACATTGCCATTTTACCACATCTTCTTATGAATAGTACAGCTGTCATTTTTCACATCTCACCCAAAATGTGTTTCCGCCCATGTAGCGCACAATGGCGCAGTCGGTAAGTGAAATCAATGTACAGGACAAATTAAGAAAATCACAGTGACACTGTTCATGAGCAGAGGTCTTAAAATGGCTATGTTGAAAATTTGGTGAAAATATTCCCAAAAATGACTGTTTTACAAGTGTGCATTGTGCAGTTCCTACGCACACTCGTAAGTTCACGAATTTTCAATATTTTCACTCCAGATTTTCAACATTGCCATTTTACCACACCTTCTTGTGAGTAGTACAGCTGTCATTTTACATATCACCAAAAGTGTTTCCGTATTATGCGCACAATGGCGCGGTCGGTGTCTGAAATCAATGTATGGGACACATTAAGAAAATCACAGTGACACTGTTCATGAGCAGAGGTCTTAAAATGGCTATGTTGAAAATGTGGTGAAAAATTCCTAAAAATTACTGTTTTACGAGCGCTAGGCAGTTCCTATGCATGCTCGTAAGTTTGCCATTTAATATTTTCACTCCAGATTTTCAACATTGCCATTTTATTATACTTCCTATGAGCAGTACAGCTGCCATTTTCATATGTCGCCAAAATGTGTTTTCGCACATGAAGCGCACAATGGTGCTGTTGGTGTGAAAGCAATGTTTAGGACAGATTAAGAAAATCACAGTTACACTGTTCATGAGCAGAGGTCTTAAAATGGCAATGCTGAAATTTGGTGACAAAAGTCCATAAAATAACTGTGTTATGAGTGAGCATTGCGCAGTTTCCACACACACTCGTAAGTTCATGACTTTGTAATATTTTCAGTCCAGATTTTCACCAGTGACATTTTTCCACACTTCCTTATGAACAGTACAGCTGTCATTTTCACAACATGGTTGAAGTGTAAGCCACAATTTCAGCGCAGAGATGCGTGGTCGCTGTGGGAAATCATTGTTCGCACAGATAAAAGAAAATCACAGTGACACTGTTCATGATCGAGGCACCAAAATGCCTGAGTTGACAATCTGCTGTAAAATCCCCAACCTAATTATATTACGGGTGTGCGTTGCACAGTTTCTATGTATGCTCGTGACTTCACCAGTTTTTTTAATACTTTTACTGCAGATTTGCAACATTGTCATTTTTTACACCTCCCCTTGAACAGTACAGCTGTCATTTTTTACATCCTGTTCGGAATGTTTTTGCACCTGTGGTGCTAAATGCCGTAGTTACGCTGTGCATAAGCAGCTTTCAGCTAACAAACTGATATTCCCCTGTTCATGAGGGTGGGGTCACAAAAAAAATGTTGAAAATTTGGGTGAAATACCAACGAATGCCTGAGGTATTAAGGTTTCCAACCATAACGCCCAACCCTGTAGAGATGACAGGCATCAGGGGTGAGACTTGGGATTCTTGCCTGTAATGCTCGTACCATTCCACACCCTGCAGCCAGTGAGAGGCATCAAGGTATGCCTTGGACCCTTTGGCCGCAAAGTTCACCCCATTCTCCTATATCGCACCCATCTCACTGTATTTCCTAATGAAATGGGGTGCGCATAAGGGCCAAAGACCCCAAGGAACACCGTGACACTTGTCAGTGTCTGTAGGGTGGGGTGTGGTGAAATGGCGTGGCCGATATACCTGACGACCCAAACGCACACCCCAATGCCTGTCACTCTCTGCAGGGTGGTGGTGGGGTTGGCTTCAGTTCAATACTTCACTGCCATTCCTATTACGCAGCTCTGTAACTTCTACACTACCACTGCCAATGCCAGCAAGCAAACATTCAGCATTGACAAATGCTTGTTTTCTCTGTTGTGATCTCCACATTCAAGATATGGAATGTTTATCATGGAATGTTTACAGCCAGAGACTCAATTATCTCACTGTCAGGGCAAGAAGAAGATAGTTCCTGATAAGTAGGTGAAGACAGAAGGAGATTTTCACTGTCAGTAAAGAAACAGTTGTAGTGAAAACTATCAGCAATATTTATTGTTTCTAATTTGTTTATGTGTGTAAGGAGAGTGTGATAATCAGGAAACAGCATTTAATTCATTTGTTTTTTTTTTATTTAAAGTGGTTTTATTTTTAGGGCCCAGTTGAAGTTTTTTTTCTACAGTGTAAAGTTAGCAGCCATTTTTGTGTTGGAAGGTCAGTTCTGGCAGTAGAGGGCTAACTGAAATGCTTGTGTTCCAAATGTTCATTGATCTGTATGCAGACTCTTCACTGCTGACAGTCCTTTTTAACTATGTATTAACCATACTTTACACATAAATAAGAGTCAGTTAGATTACATGATTTTACCCTGCCATTTTATAAATCAATATCTTCTTTAGCAGTTTCTGGTAATACTAATAAAGCAACCTCTGGTGTTTTTTCAATCCATTTCTTCAGGAGGTTAATATTGTATATCTTGGCTGGAGTTTTCCTATCAGGGGGTCTCAGTCTCATAATTAATTGTAGTGGATAACAGTAACAAGACCTTTTCACTTGGCTCAAAAACTTTTTCTGTTACCCCTTGGTCATAATCCAACTTATGCTGTTTTTTTGCATTCTTCCTGATTACTGTGGCAATTTCAACATATTTTGCCACTTTCTTTCTTAGTGCACATGTATTAGATTCATTTTGAATGAGGTTAGCTTCCCATATTTCTTTTGTTACATCTTGTGGCCCTCTAGGTTGTCTACCATACAACATTTCAAAAGTGTGAAAAAACTGTTGATGCTTGTAGCACTTTGAAGTGAGCAAAAAGCAGGTAAGATAAGTATCAGTCTCAGTCATTCACACACCTTACATGCACTTTAGGGTTTGATTACAACACTCAACAAGACCGTCTGCCTGAGAGTGATAAGGGAGGTCCTTATGGCAGTGATACCCAGTAGTCAGTACAGCTCCTTCAGCAATGCAGCACCAAAATTACTATCCTAATCAGTAATAATCTCTTTAGGTATGGCCACCCTGCTGAACATTTGGCAAGCTCTGCTGCCACTTTAGAGAGCTGTGACAATGCAGCGTTGGAATTGCCTTTGGGTATCAAGTAGCATAGTCACATACTACCAAAATGATTTGATTATCCTTTTTATTTTTGTCTAAGGGGCCAACCACATCTATTGCAATTCTCTTAAAAGGCACATCTTTCAAGTGTAGGGGCAGCAGGGGCACCTTGTCTTTTTTTAGTTCATGAGGTTACTTTCTGACACTCAGCACAAGAACTGCAATAAGTAGCAACATCCCCATGAACCCCAGGCCAGTAAAATCTGTACACTGTGAATTGTGATTGGTTGGCATCCATGGCACTCCAGACATTACCTCATGGGTTTCAGCCCACCTGATAGGCTAGTGATGCACTGACCCAGATCAAATTTCCAACATATCCAGGTCCCAGAAACCCCTGCTCTCCAGTTTTGAATCGTGCATCTGAACAAGGCAGTAGCACACAGGAACCCCTGTCTGCTCTTCAAGGTAAGAACCTTTTAAAGAAAGGATATGTCTTCTGGCTTAGAACCTACAGCTGCCATATTGCCATAGTTATAATTATTTCCAAACAAGGGCAGCTATTTTCTGTTTTTTTTCTTGGTTTTTCTGGTGCTGCTCCACGTGGTGGGAAGGCTTGGGGTAAAGTGCCCTCTTGCTGGCTCCCCTATCCCAGCATTAAGGGAGACGTAGCTAACCCACCCGCAGTGGGACCTTTTTAAATTGTATATTCTTTCCCCCAATTCCTGTGTTGTTTCCCCGACTGGCCTTCCAGGGCGTTCCGCCTAGGCCGCAGGCAGAGCGAAAGGCCACCACGCCGTCCCCTGACCATCGCTATTCTCGCCACCTCCCCCTCCCTCCCTTCTCCTCCATTTTCCGCCACCTGCTGGCATCCGTTTCCTCACAGCACCATTGCATGCGTGTCTTCCCACTCGGTGCCCGTTGCGCCCACGGTCTCCCTTAGCCTAAGGCGGGGCAGGGAACCACTAGGCCTCGTTTGGGGCCTCACCTCTCTGCGACCCGGCGCATCCCGCTTGCCTCCGCTAGGCCTCCCGCGCGCGCCAGCCAGACGTTGCCTCTTACGCTGTCTCCCTCGCTCCAAGTGAGGGAGAACCCAAGCTCTCTCATCTCTCCACCGGCACGTTGCCTCCTACGCTGTCTCCCTCACTCCAGCGAGGGAGGACCCAGCTCTCTCATCTCTCCACCGCCCGGATTGCCGCTCGCACATCGCGGCGTGTTTTCCCTCGGAGAGAGAGAGAGAGAGAGAGAGAGAGAGAGAGGGGGATAGAAATCCGGGGGGGGAGCGAGAAAAGAAAAGAAAAGCCCTCAACTCCCTAGGCAGGGGCCCGGCCCTTGAGGGGTCGGTTGGTGAAGGGCAGGTCACCCTAAAGACCCAGTGGGGACCTGCACACTCAAAGCAGACTAAATAGCCAGAGAGGCAGTATAGCACAGCGGATTAAGACTGTGAGCTACAAATCTGGTGAATCTGCTGGCACTCTCATATGAGAGTAGCGTTTTAAAAAAAAAAAAAAAAGAAAGGGCTCACAGCTATGAAACTTTTGATACCTTGCCTTGCTGGAAAGATTGCTTTGTTTACAAGATACAATGGAATATTCAGCAAGAAGACCGTGCTCCCTTGTGGCACGATAGCTCTCAAAGACCCTGCAGATAAAAAGGTTGAGGACATGTTAAAGAAGGCGTTTGAGATTGGGGGCATCGCTGCTAAGGCAGCTACCACAGCCATTTACACTACTCGGGCACAGATCCGTTGGCTCGAAGAACTCCAGGAGCAGGCTACCCCTAAGTCCAGGGAGGCAGAGCTATTGGAGTGCACCCTGGATGCAGCCAGGTATCTGGCCGATATGGCAGTGGACACTCTGCATCTCCAAGCAAGATCCACCGCTATCACCAACCGGGCCCATAGGGCTCTGTGGCTGAAGCTTTGGGGACGCAGACCATGAATCTAAATTGTTGTTGCAGAACCTGCCCCTCTTGGTGAAGCATGTGTGTTAGGGAGGGGCTGCAAGACTATTTAAAGCAAAAGAGGAGGGTAGGGACCTCCTCAAGAATAGGTACAGCCTTCTTACCTAGCCTCTTCTAGATGGAGATTTCGAGGGGAGCAAACCTTACCAATCCCGTCGAGACACAACCCAGCGGTCTCAATCCTTTCGAGGAAGAAGCTCATCCACCGGCTTCCGTGGCCCTTACGCTCAGAACTTTCAGCCCTCAGCGTTCAGAGCACAGGGCCAAAGACCAGGAGGGAGAGGTAGAGGATTCAGGGGGAAACAGCAGTGACTGCTTCCCACCTCCGGCACAGGGCCAGGATCCCTACCCACCGGTGGGGCAAAGACTGGCCCTCTTCACCCACCGATGGATGACCACAACGTCGGACAGATGGGTTCGAGACGTAGTGTCAAAGGGGTACTCCATAGAGTTAACCCATGCCCATATCCCTGACAGGTTCGTCTCATCCCCCATAACCAGGAGGAAGGCGTCCCCCCACCAGGTCCAACAACTCTTATCAGAGCTGATCCAGAGTCGGGCCATCCAACCCATACCGATTCGGAGCAGGGAAGGAATCTACTCCATCTTTTCTCGTGCCCAAAAGGCGGGGAGCTCAGGCCAATCCTAGACCTAAAGTTTCTAAACCAGCACGTAGTCCCACACGGTTCAAGATGGAGACCATGCGTTCCACTCCGTTGTATCCGGGTAGGCGACTTCCTGGCGTCTATAGCGACTTAAGGGCGCCTATCTACACATTCCCATCATCCGGAGCACAGGCAATTCCTCCGTTTCCACATACTGGGCCATCATTTCCAGTACAAGGCGCTTCCCTTGGACTGTCGTCAGCCCAGAGTCTTCACCAAGGTCTCGAGAACCCTAGTGGCCAGACTCAGGAAAAGGGACTGGACATCATCCCGTACCTAGATGACTGGCTCATTCATGCCCGATCCGAGGTCCAGGCTCGGACGCTTACGGAGATCACCATCCAGGACTCGCGGACCACGGCTGGGTGGTAAATCTAGAAAAGAGCCATCTCAGCCCCACGCAACAGATCGAACATCTGGGGTGATCATCAACTCGGCCGAAGGATGGGCAAAACCGTCCCAGCGCAAGTCCACAACCTCAGGGAGCTGGCACGCAAGATGAGGCCAGCCACACTCCACAATGGGAAAGATTGCCCAATTGCTGGGCTGTATGGCCTCCTGCATAGACCTCGTGCCTTGGGCCAGGTGGCTTGTCGCCCACTCCAAAACCACGTCTGTCCAGGGGAGCACCGGCGAGCACAGCCTCCACTGCATGGTACCTCTACCCCAGGCAGTAAGATCCTCTAACTTGGTGGGCGCTGGAAAGGAATCTATCAGGGAGTTCCCCTCGAACCCCGCCCAGTCGCCATAGAGATGGACGTGAGCCTTTCGGGATGGGAGCCTGTCTAGGAGAGTCACAGGCACAGGGCCGATGGTCACCAGCGGAGGCGAGACTCTCCATCAACATCCTGGAGATGAGGGCCATGTTCCATGCGCTGAGGGCATTCAGGCACCTAATAACCGGTCGGGCGGTCCTGATCCGTTCCGACAATCGCGTGACGGTAGCCTACATAACAAAACAGGGTGGGACCAGGAGCAGAGCCATGATGAGGAGACAACAGCGGTCCTCAACTGGGCCCAGACTCACCTCTATACACCTGAGCGCAGTCCACCTCACAGGAAACTGAATGTCAGGGCAGTCTGGCTCAGCAGACAACAAGTGCACCGGGGAATGGCACTTACATCAGCGCTATTCCAGGAGATCCAGGCGGCATGGGGGCCCGTGTCCATGGATCTCATAGCATCTCGGGAGAATGCCCAGGTCAGCAAGTACTACTCGCTTCAGGATGGCCTCTCCCAGGGACAGGCGCCCTATCCTGAGCCTGGATGAGGAGGAATGCCTCGTCTTCCCACCTCTCCCCTGATCCCCAGGTCCTGACCAAGATCCGGAAACAGGCCTCCACGGGTCATCCTAGTGGCCCCATATTGGCCACACAGAGCCTGGTTCACTGCTGCACGAGAAATGACCGTGGACAACTTCAGGATACCTACCGGCGGACATGCTTTCACAGGGCCAGTACTACACCCAGCACCTCGGACCCTGAAACTCACGGCCTGGCTCCTGAAAGGAGGAGACTGAAAGCAACGGGGTACCATGAATTGGTAATCAGTACCCTACTCGGTCCAGGCGGGCATCCACCGTCTACATACAAGAGGCAATGGGCCATCTTCCGCGCGGTGGTGTGAAGGCGGGGACGGTGCCCGAACAGACCAACCTGGCCAACATTCTACTATTCCTCCAGCGAGTGGACAAGGGCCTGGCACACCTCCCTCAGGGTACAACTGTCGCCATAGGCCTCATGGAGGGTACCCCCGGCGCACACCCCGACTCCATACGCTTCTTGAGGGTGGTGGAGATCACGTGTCCAAGAACCAGGCCGTGATCGCCTGGGATCTCCTATGGTTCTGGAATCCCTCAAATTGGCACCCTCACGAGCCCCTCAAGAGACAGATCTCTTTTGAGTCGGCCTCAAGGCATGCTTCCTGGTGGCCATCTGCTCGGCCAGGAGGGTTGGGGAGCTTAGCGCACTGTCCTGTGTGGAACCTACACAGTGTTCACACCACTGGGGTCAGCCTGAGAGACAGTCCAGCATTTCAACCAAAAGTCCTACCAACTACAGGGGCAGCCTATTAGAGCTACCCACGTTCCTAGAGGATCCTACTCAGAGTCAAGGCGGGACCCCTCACCACCTCGATGTGGGATCTGTCTCATGGTATACCTGACCAGAACACACCCCATCCAGAGACAGAGGCTGTTCATCATCGCTAAGGGCCAGAGACAGTGGCACGCTTCCAAGTCTACCATCGCTGGATGGCTAAGATGGGTCATTCAGAATGCTTACACAGCCAACCAACTGATTCCACCACAGGGGATCAAGGCCCATTCCACCAGAGTGGTGGCCACTTCCTGGGCGGAGAGAGCCAGTGTGTCCATGGAGGACATTTGCAGAGCAGCCACTTGGTCCTCCATACACACCTTCGCCAGACACTACAGGCTGGAGCAGCTCTGGGCCGTTCATCCCTCCTTCGCGGCCCAGGTCCTAACTGCAGCTTCCTCAGCCGGTCACTCTTAGTCGCTCTTCCCCTCCCGGAGGACTAACTGCTTCTTATCTACCCAAAGGTAATGTCTGGAGTGCCATGGATGCCAACCAATCACAATGGGTGTTTACTCACCTGGTAAAGGTGATTGTGTTGGTTGGCATCCATGACTTCAAGGCCCCTCCCTCAGAGTGGCTAGAATGACCCGACTCCAAGCCAAAAGGGGTACCTAGTATCCAGTTTTCTTGGGGTCAGACAACATGAGCGATGACATAACAAATGACCTGTCGAACTTCCGGGTTCGAGTTAGATTGTTAAAATAGGGAATAAGTTCGGACCCCAGGGCCTTCTTTCTGTCATACGTAGTCCGACTCCTTTGTATCCTGTTTCAAGCTTCTGGTATCTATGCTAACGTTACATTGTATGTCTTTCTCTGTATACTAATTAACCTTATTTCAGCTATGGAAGATTTGAACTGGAGAGCAGGGGTTTCTGGGACCTGGATATGTTGGAAATTTGATCTGGGTCAGTGCATCACTAGCCTATCAGGTGGGCTGAAACCCATGAGGTAATGTCTGGAGTGCCATGGATGCCAACCAACACAATCACCTTTACCAGGTGAGTAAACACCCATTAGTGCAATCCCTCCCCAGGTGACCAACCATAGGACTATCACATTACTATCTGTAACAAGTCAGTTCTATACTTTTGTGGTATAACCAATTGTTCTATCTGTTCCTGTGTCTGAGCTTTTACCCAAACTCTGGACAGTAACCCATTAAATTGTTTAAACATTGGTTCACCCTGTTTTTGATTCACCTCCAACTGTTTAAAATAACCCTGGAGAAAAACAGTGTTAGTTTGCTGGGAAACAAAATCACAATCAGTTATCAGTTTAGTTTCGGCATTCTCATATATCAACCCCTTACGTCCATCAGTCTTTTGCTGGCACTGTTTTTTCAGACATCTTCTTTCTTTTCTGGACTTCCTGAATTGAACTTGGGCTCAAACATGTCTGAATAAACATCACCGAATGGTAAAGAGTCCCCAGCATTGGAGATTTTATTTGCCTGTGCACTTGTTATCAAAGCTGCTGAAATGGCAGGGCTTACTTCCTCTAGATTAACTTAGCAAATCCTGGAACATAATTTTTAATAATCATAGGTATAGGTAATTTAGGTACTACTCCCAGTTTTAGTTGTTGTGATACCCCATTAATGTTCAGAGTAACTTGGGTGGTGGTATAGTATCAAGTGTTCCCATGGATGTAGATGACTCAGTGCCTGGTAATTTTGCAGACCCTTTTCCCAGAACATCAATATGCACCAGTGTCTCTCTGTGTCCCAAATTTATAAGTAACTACACAGTCTTAACTCTCACCTTGACATCTGTTAAGTACTTGCCACAGTTTACTAAGGTCACATTTGCTCTAGTTTTACCATTTTATTTTATGGTAGTTTCTAAAAATATGGCCTGGCTCATTACAATAGTAAATAAGGTCTTTGGGTGCAGATCTGTTAACCCTCCCCAAGTTTTTATTTGATCTGAAGTTTAATCATGAAAGGAGGGTCTTATCATTCCTTGCTGTTACTTCACTGCTGCTGTATCTCTTTGGCCAGCTGATAGTCCTCGGGCAAAGAAACAGCTTTTTCCCCACTTTCTGGATGGTGTTCTTTTACCTAAAGCTGCACGTCTGTAGGAAGGATGTTGAGGAATTGCTCCATTGAAAATATGTCAATGATCTATGGGATTGTCTTGCCCTCTGGTCGTAGCCATTTAATAAGGCGTTCTTTTGAGTCAGGTGAAGGCTTCTTAAGGATTGTCAACTGAGTGGTACTTCAGGGACCATAATCTCTGTCTGAATATCTCTCTCTCCTGAGATGTTGTATCTTTTAAGGATATCTCTTTTCACAAGGTCATGGTTTTCTGACTATGCAGTGTCCATATTGCTGTAGATAAGTTTGGCTTTACCTGTCAGATAAGGTACCAGCCTAACTGTCCATTGCTATTTCGGCCATTGTTAGGCTCTGGCAACTCCTTCAAAGTTGTCAGGTATGCTTCCATATCATCCAAGGAAAAGAGTTTTGTAAGTTTAATGTCTTTCATGTAGTTTGTGTTTTGTTGATCTGCTGGACTTGTACCAGATCCTCCAGCTTTGATAGCTTGCAAAGCATCCAGCCAATGCTTATCCTGTTGCTTCATCTCTTCTTTCTCTGAGCTTCTAGACATTGAATCTCTTTTTTCTGTTTCTCAGACTCTCTTTGTTGTACAGCCCACCATTTGAAGAAGGCAGACATGCTTTCAGGTCTTATCTCTGCCTGTTCTTCTTTCATCACTGGTGCTGACTGTACAGTCTCAGTTTAGACTTTTGTTTCTGCTTCTAGTTTGGCTGCCATTCTTCTGGTAATCACTCATTGGCTTGTTGTTGCAGGATCCATCCATTTCTTCTGTGCTTCCCTGGTACAAGATTTAGTACCAATGCACAAAACTCCTGTCATAGAGTATGCATGGAGTAAATTCCACTGCTGTCACCAACTGTTGTAGTGGCATAGGTCAGAAATCTAGGCAGACCAGGACAAGTTATAAAATTCATATGTAGTGTTTTATTATTATCAATAACAATAAACAAATATTAAAATAAAATTGTACAGGGCAGCACTTTCTAAAATCAGTACAAACAAAAAGGTCCCTGTCTGAGTGTCTCCCTGGAAAAACATTGCTCTGATTATGTAAGATATTTTGTCTGACAGTTCAAACTCTGCTTCCTGTTGTAAGTTATATCTCCTGTTTTTCACAAAATGTATCAAAATTTTGTCACTTGCAAAAATCATACATTTTGTCCTGGAGCTGGTTTCCTATTGATAATTCTGTTATAGAGGTCAAAATGCATCTCAAGATCAACCCCATTGTTCCAGATTGTTATCCTTTCTAATAAACCCAAATAACTTTCCACAATCATTCTAACAGTATAATTATTTACATTTGCAAACCTAGGAATCTCAGTTTCACATACACATTCACATATGTTTTGACCACAGAGAAACAAGGGGAAAAAAAGAATAGAAACAACAAGTAGCGGGAGAGAGATAACAGGGAAAATTGTGGACCATTGGGTGGCCAATTCCTTGGTGCCACAAGAAAAATGTGATTGTGCAATCAGACAGACAAGAGACAGATAATTGTCAGAATAGGGAGGATAAAATAGATGCTTGCTTTTAGCTCTCTGCATAACAAATGGACATGGCTTACACAACCTGTCACAGTATCCTGTTAGCCCATTTTAAACACTAGTAAACAAAATAAATCAATACATAAATTGAGTGGAGATGAGAGTAGGGCTGATAATGTAGGTAGGTGGACCCCAGGAAAACTAGATGCACTCCTTTTCTGTATTTCTGTGTCACTACAGGTATGTTTTGCTTTTGTTTTTGTGGAGGGGCTTTCACTTCTGAGAAGCCAAATTGGGACATGGTTTGGGATACCAGATGAACCTTGACATTTCATTTTGGATTTGTATTTGATTTATCACTTATACTGCTTTGATTGGAAATTATTATAGCGTGTAAGTGTTTCATAAAAACAAGCCCATGTTTTGATTAGCTGAGTAACAATGCTTACCTAGCTAACAATGTTTACTAGCCAGCAATATCTACATAGCCAGTAATGTTACATAGCTGATGATGTTCACACAGCTGAAAGTGTTCACACAGCTGATAGTGTTCACCTAGCTGATGATGTTCACAGAGCTGAGAGTGTTCACATAGCTGAGTGTTCACACAGCTAATAATGTTCTAGAGAGCTGATGATGTTCACATGGCTGATGTTATTTACAACACCAGTGATGCTCATATAGCTGACAATGTTCACATAAACACTATATTATATTTGGTGTTAGACAGAAGGAGGCTATCGCCTGTCGTGTCTGTCTCCTGCCTTAATGGGGCCACCTTATGCCATTGTTTGAAAATAGGTAGCTATCTAACTTAGCCTTGAATATGGATAATACAGTATATCACTGTTCACTTGGGAACATAAGCAGGAGGCTGGTAAGGACAGAGGTCTGGGGTTATATTCTGTTTTAACTGAAATATTTGAATAGTTTTGTAAGTGAAATTAGTTCTATGTGTAAAAATTATTACCTTGAGTTAGAACTGTTACTTGGGCTGTGATATTGTAACTTTGGAGGCTTGGGAACAGTTGTTTGGCAGTGATAATTAGAGTGAAATTTTAATGTGTTGTTTGCCTGGTGTTAGGGGGAAGGGACATTAACAGGAATTACCTTGTCTTTAACAGAAATTACCTTGGCTTTCATTGTTCACTTGGGAACATAAGCAGGAGGCGGTAAGGACAGAGGTCTGGGGTTATATTCTGTTTTAACTGAAATATTTGAATAGTTTTGTAAGTAAAATTAGTTCTATGTGTTAAAAATTATTACCTTGCGTTAGAACTGTTACTTGGGCTGTGATATTGTAACTTTGGAGGCTTGGGAACAGTTGTTTGGCAGTGATAATTAGAGTGAAATTTAAATGTGTTGTTTGCCTGGTGTTAGGGGAAGGGACATTAACTGGAATTACCTTGTCTTTAACAGAAATTACCTTGGCTTTCATTGTTCACTTGGGAACATAAGCAGCAGGCTGGTAAGGACAGAGGTCTGGGGTTATATTCTGTTTTAACTGAAATATTTGAATAGTTTTATAAGTGAAATTAGTTCTATGTGTTAAAAATTATTACCTTGAGTTAGAACTGTTACTTGGGCTGTGATATTGTAACTTTGGAGCTTGAGCCCTCCCACCCACCCTGCTTTGTATGCTTTCTTAAATACTGAAAATCCACTGAGGGTTGGGATTGAAGGGCTGAGTATTTCTGTTTGGGACTGAAATTCAAAGCAACAGGAGCTAGTGGACCTGTGACATCATCACGGTACCTGATGTCTGCATACACACTCTGTTAGTGGGACTGAACGCACACTGGACTGTATGTGTTTGTGAGACTTGGGAACTTTATTGGTGGGGTTGAAATTGGGTTTGTAAATAACTGCAGTCAGTATAGAGAAACTGTATTCCAGGGTAGGGACTGAGAAAGGGGTGTGCCATTATAAACAGAGGGAATAAACAGGGTGGCCATATTCCACATGGCAGGCATCTTGGGAAGGGTTGTAGGCTGCACAGGCTGTGGGATGGCAATAATTCTCAATTGGGTCTGGAGAGAGGCTTCCCACTCTGTAGACAACTATCTTGTATCGGTGAGGTATATTGGTTAAGGAGTAAGCTGGGGGAGCTGGGGGTATCCAAGGATAAGGGTGTGGATATGGGCAGCAGAAGGGTGGGGCTGAGGGAGGCTGGGGCAACACTCTGAAATTACAGGACATTATGTTACAGCAAGCAGGAGGGGATATTATGGACAGAGGACCCTTAGACAGGGATGTTGACACTAATGGGAAAGCGTACGGGGTGAACATTCTGAACACAAAGAGAGTGGAGGGGGAAGAGTCAGGAGGGGCTGTTGTGCGAAAGCCTAAAACAGCAGACTGTGGGAAGGGAGCTCCTAAGGTGAACAGAGCAAGAAGGAAGAAGAGGGGCAGTTTAGAGGTGCAGTCAGGGGAAACTCGGGTTACTTGATGGAGGCTGATATAGAGTGTCACAATAAATTTGAGCTACTAAGCAACCTAAAGGGGAGGAAGGGGTTAGTGGAAATGAGGAAACTTATACAGAGGCTGGGGGGAAGGAGTTGGATACCCATAGGGCATCACAGACTGGCAATGGAAAGGATAGTAATAGTCCCAGAGGGAGAAGGGGAAACATAAATGTTAAGCAAATGGGGGAGATGCAGCATATTGCAGACATGAGGGAGGAGAGCATGATTGGAGAGAAACTGGGAGACAAGGAGGTGGGAGGGCCCCCTTCAGCAGGGGTCAGTATCAAGGATGGGGCCCTAGCTAAAGGGACCACAGAGACTCTGGAGGCAGGGGTACTATTACAAGGGGAGGTGGCAGTGTGGGAAGGGGAAACCATCAGAGCCAGGATAAATGGTTTGGATAAGAGGGTTAAAGTGGACACCTATTCAGAGGGGTTTGAGTTAAGTGGGCAAGATAACGAGGAGGCAGAAAGGGAGGGTGACAAGGGGTCTCTAATAAGGCAGGAAGACTCCCATGGAATTGAGATCATGAATAAAGGGGGCTGAGAGGACATAGTGAGGTAACCATAAGGATGATGGCGGTGTTAAGGTTCTGTTATTGGGAGACTCAATGATTAGGGTTATCAGTGGGAGGGACAGGGGGTGGATGCCATAGCCAGGTGAAGGTAGTGAGTATCTCTGGGCTGACAGTGCACAGAGCAAAGTTCATGGCGTATGAAATGGTTAGGGATTGTGGAGGGAAACCGGATTTCCTGGTGCATTTGGGAACTAACGATCTAGAGGGAAATAGTGTTTTGGAAATCCAAGGAAGGTTCCAGGAACTTGCCAGAGTCTGTCGTGATAATAGATGCAACATTTCCTTTTCAGAGATATTGCCAGTACCAAAGGCCTCAGTGGAGAAATAAATGAAGCTCACAGAGGTTAATGACTGGCTCAGGAAGTGGGGTGAAGAGAGTGGGTTGGGGGTGTTAGGGAACTGGAATGGAGTTTGGGAGGATAAGGGACTATATGCAAGGACAGGCTTCATCTTGCCCCATTAGGGAAGGAAGTCCTTAAACTGGGATGGCTGACTACATTCAAGAAAGGTGGGGTTTAAACTTGTGGGGGAAGGGATAGGGAGGGGCTGACCAGAAGCCCTCTCCTCCAGATGAGGAGTAATAAGCCCAAGGGGAGGGAAACAGACTGGGGTGGAGGTTTCAGGAGGAGCAGAGGGAGGATGGAAGTATAAGGAATCTGGGTGGGGTTGACAAAGAGGATCAAGGATAAGGGGTGGGGTTGGTGTTAGTAAATGCCAGGAGCTTGGAAACAAGCTGCCAGAGTTCAAACCATGCTGTTTGGGGGGTGGATGTGGCGGTGGTCACGGAGACATGGGCCAACAAAAATCATGACTGGGACCTAAACGTATGGGGGTACACTATGCTTAGGAAGGATAGAAAGGAGGGCAGAGGGGGTGGAGTGGCTATGTTCATTAGAGATGACATAGAAATTGCTAGAGTAGAAGAGGCAGAGGGAAACGGGGAGGCCTTATGGGTCACCTTACGATCCCCAGCAGGAGATAAGGTCAAGCTGGGTGTAGTATATAGGCCCCCCAGAATGACTGATGTTCTAGAGGATGGTTTTCTGGACAACATCATTGCCCAGTGTGGACCAAAACAGGAAGGAGTGGTGTTGATGGGGGACCTTAATATGCCAGGTACAAACTGGAGAACCATGTCCTCTAAGGTGGCCAAGGAGCAGAGGCTGCTGGCCAGCTTCCAGGATGTGTTTTTAACACAGCATGTGATGGAGCCCACAAGGGAGGGGCATGTCCTGGACGTGGTTCTGGCAGATGGGGATCTGGTAAGGGACATGGTTGTACAGGACCCCAGACTGGGAGTGACCACAATACTGTCTGGTTTCAAATAAGCATGGGGGAGGGTGAGATCTAGGACACTGGCAGTGACTTTGGGGAAGACTTTGTGGGCATGGGAAATATTCTCAAGGATCACTTGCAGGGGATTACATCAATGACAAGTGTGGAAAGGAGGCGGAGGTCATAAAGCAGGGGACTTCATGAGGCAGTCAGGATCTGCGCTAAGTTGAAACGTAAGGGAGCAAGGTCACATAAATCATGCTGGTGGTCCAGTGAGGTACAGGTAGCAGTCAGAGAAAAGAGGCAGCCTACAAAAATATAAAACAACAAGAGGGATAGGGATAAGGAAATGTACCATCTTGCATCTAGAAAAGTCACCCATATGGTGAGGGGAGCAAAGTCCAGTAAAGAGCAGTGGCTGGCACAGGGGGTACATGGAGGGGAAAAGGGGTTCTTCTGGTACATTGGGGAGTGGAGAAAAACTAAGGGCCATCTCAGAAGATTGAGATCAGAAGGAGGGTGGGTGGAAGAGGCGAGGGACCAGGCAGAGGTATTTAATGAGTACTTTGCCTCTGTGTTCACTAGGGAGGGGGATGGGATATCTACAAAGCAAGGCATGAAGGGGATAGAAGCAGCAGAAAGTGGGATCAGGGGAGCAACAGAAATGGAGCAAGAGGGAGGGTGAGGTACCCCAGGGGTGTCACATCTGGATAAGGATAATAAGGCCAGTAAGGTGGAGGGGACGGATGATGCTATCTCCACCAAAAGGGTGTGGTTAGCCCTCAAGGCCCTAAAGAAAGATAAATCTCCTGGGCCGGATGGCATTCATCTAAGAGTACTATGGGAATTGTCGGACATACTGGCTGCACCCCTGGTGGAGCTCTTTAACAGGTCACTTGAGACAGGGAGGGTACCTAGGGATTGGCGAGAGGTACATGTGGTGCCAATCCATAAAGGGGGGTCAAGGGAAGTCCCAGGTAACTATAGACCCATCAGTTTGACCTCGGTGGTGGGAAAATTAATGGAGAGTATACTAAAGGAACGATTGGGGGTGTACTTGGAGGAGGTGGGAGGTCTGGATAGTCGGCAACATGGGTTTGTGCCAGGTAGATCATGCCAAACCAATCTTGTGGAGTTCTACGAATGGGTAACATCAGAACTGGACAGGGGAAAGCCTGTGGATGTATTATTCTTGGACTTCAGCAAGGCGTTTGACTCTGTCCCCCACAATGGTCTGGTGGAGAAACTGATGGGGATAGAAGTAGGCCCTTTGATGGTCAAATGGATTGAAAACTGGCTAACTGGACGCACCCAAAAAATAGTGGTCTGTGGGGAGCTCTCGAACCCTAGAGAGGTTGGTAGTGGGGTACCGCAGGGCTCAGTCCTGTGTCCGATCCTGTTTAATGCATACATATTGGACATCAGGGAGGGTATAGGTGTGAAATGAGTCTCTGCAGATGACTTCAAGATGGGAGCAGTAGTTGAGGAGAAGAGGGAGGTTGGCCCTGCAAGGACCTGGACACCCTGGAAGCTGGACTCACACATGGAAATTAAATTTCAATATCACCAAGTGCAAGGTGTTGCATCTTGGTTGGGAAACCCTAAACACAGGTACACCCTGGGAGGGCGCTGGAGGCCTCAATGGGGAAAAAGACCTAGGGGTCATGGTGGATGCATGTATGTATGAATAACTCTGAGCAGTACAGGAGAGTGACTAGCAGGCAAACAGGATGTTGGGATGCATCGTAAGGGGATCACCTCTAGGAGCAAGGAGGTGATTCTGCCACTGTACAATGGACTGGTTAGACCACACCTTGAGTACTGTGTACAGTACTGGAATCACACTTCAAGATGGACATACAGCTCCTGGAGGGTACAGAGGGCAACTAAGATGATACGAGGGCTAGGGGTTTGACGTGTGAGGACAGACTTGAGGAGCTCTGCCTGTTTTCATTGGAGGAGAGGAGACAGGGGACATGATTGAGGGTCTTCAAGTACCTCAAGGAAATAAATAGGGTAAACATGGAGGGGTTCTTTAGACTAAAGCAGGGAGGTATCACCAGGGGCATGGATTGGCGTTGGAAGGTGGAAGGGTGAGGGGAAAAGAGGAGGAGGTTTTTCACTGAGAGGTGGTGGACCCTTGGAATGCACTGCCTGGCGAGCTGGTTCAGAGATCCACATTGGAGGGCTTCAAGAGAGGGTGGGACAGACACAGAAAGTAGATTTATCAGATGATGGCCTGTCTCAGGGGGGTGGGGATGGCTGGAGCACAAGGGATGGGAGGTCCTCGGCACACAACTAAGGATCTAAGGTTCGAGCAGACTCGATAGACAGTAAGGCCTAATCTGCTGGCAAATAGTATGTTAGTATATCCAACTGCACAATCTGCTTAGGTAGAATGTTTTATAGTTCACTGGCTCTGTGGGTGAAACTCCCTCTTCTGCCACTTTTTTTGTGTGTTGGGCCTGGACTATCTGAAAGAGCTTCTGGTCTCTTACTGCCCTTGGCGATTGCTCCGCTCAGCCGATGAGGGGTTGCTAGAGACTTCAAGGATGTGTTTAAAATCTTCTAGGGTGAGAGCATTTATGCACGCTGCCCCTATCCTTTGGAATTCTCTACCCTGTCGGTTATGTGAGTACATGACCATGGAAGGATTTAAGCAGGCATTAAAATCTTTTTTGTGGTACCAAGCATTTGGTGATTAATTAATAGATGATACCAGTTTGAACATACTGTTTGCTGCTGAGATGTTTATTTTGTTGATGTGATTTTAATATTGTTAAGGCGCTTTGGTTTTTGAATGGCGCCATACAAATAAAGTTTATTACTATTATTGTATTTTTATTTGTTTAGCGTGACATCTTCATTTTGGTTCTCTGCATATATATATTTATTCCTAAACTGTTTCTTAATTCATCATCCTGTATCATTTTAAAACATTTGTAACATATCTCCTCTGTCTCTCCTGTCCTTCAGAGTATATAGTCCCAGTTTGTTTACTCTTCATAGGAATAGTCCCTTAAACTAGTTACCAGTTTATTTGCTCTGTGTTGCACCCTTTCTACATTTGCTTTGTCTGTTTTGAGGCATGGACTCCACAGCAGTGTACTATAATCCAAGTGCGGTCTTATGTATGCTTTATATAGTGGCATTATGCATTGTGTGTGTCTACTTATAAATGTTTTTTTAGCACATCCTAGTAAACGGTTGGCTGTCTCAACTACTTTATTACAGTGATTACTGAATTTTAGGACTTTATTGATTAATATCCCTAGATCTTTTACACTATCTACTTCCTTTAGGGTTATCTCATTTAACTGATATTTTTCAAATTTATTACCCATTCCCAATTGTATTACTACTCATTTGTCCCTATTAAATGACATTCCATTTTAATGGCCCATTGCTCAATAACTTTAAAGCCATTTTATATTTTGTTGCTATTTTCAGTCATGTCAGTTGGGCCACCTAACTTCAGATGATCAGCAGATTTCCTAACTGTCTACTTCCTTATTTAGATTATTGATGTACAGCATAAACACTGCTGGTCCCAGTACTGAACCTAGGGGACCCCATTGGATATCTCTCCCAGTTCTGACATTATTCTACCCTCTGAGTTCTATTATTTAACCAGTTGGTCACCAGAGTTTTTTTGTCTATATCCATGGTTTTCAGTTTATCTATTAATATATCATGAGGTACTTTTTGAATCCTTTTGGAAATCTAAAGAAATTAAAACTACTGGAGTATTTGTGTTAAAAGCTTTGTTGACCCTTTCATAAAAAATTAATATATTTGTAATTTAAGAACTATTTTTTAAAACCATGCTGGCTTTTATCAGTCAATTTTTTATTATTAATTTCTGTGTCCAATTTATCTTTAAATATAGTTTTCACTAGACTTCCCAAGACTGACATAAGGCTGATTGACCTGGAATTTGAAGTTTGAGATCTGTCACCATTTTAAATATGGGATGACTATAGCTGGTTGCCAGTCTCCGGTACCTCTCCTGTTTTAAGCAATGTATTGAATAGTGCCATTATTAGTGCTACCAGCCACTGAACCACTTCTCTTTTTTATTTTAGCAGGAGAGACACTCAAGCTGAAAGCTTGTTTACAGGTGCAACCTGGGAGCACAAGGAAGTTAAGTGACTTGCTCAGGGTCACAGTATGCAAGTGGGGACTGTGGGATTCAAACCCAGGCCTCCAGGTTTGTAGCTCAGAGCCTTAAACCACTGTGCTATACTGCCTCCTAATCCTCTTGTCTCTCTATATCCTCTTAATGCCTCTTATCAGTCTAGGGTGTAACATATCCAGTTCTGCCACTTTATTGGTCTTGATTTTATCTAATACTTCATTGACTTCTGTTTTATTAATATATTGGTAATGTACTCCAGAATCTGTGGTTGCTCCATCCCTTATGGGGTTTGTAACACAATTTGCAAGTGTGTTGTGAAAACTGAACAAAAATATTTGTCAAGTATTTCTGCTATTATTTGTAGGTCTTTTATTTCATTATTGTTTACTATTACTGGTTCTATTGTTCTGTCTGATACTCTGTTATTGTTTACACAAGCAAAGAATGATTTCCCTTTATCTTTGGTATGTGCTATTTTGAATTCTAACTTTTTATACTGGATCTTATACTGGGTGATAGAATGGAAGAAGGCACCATAGCCCATAGTACCATTCCCTGCAAAGCGGGCTCAATTTAATTCCTAAAGCATATTAGCTTATCTATTTCTCTTCTAAATTGTTCCAAGTTTTTACTATTTATAGTATAATCTGGCAGTGCATTCCACACTCTAGCTGTTCTCTGTACAAAAGAATAATATCTAGAATTCCTTTTAACCATCTCTGTTTTATTTGATGCTTGTGATTTCTTAAACCTTTTGGTTTATCCACTATTTCTATCCCCAAACCTTCCATTAATTCTAGGTCCTTCATGATCTTAAATTATTGTAATAAGTCCCCCTTTTTCTTCTGTCTTCCAATGTAAACATCTTTAACCTATCTAGTCTTTCCTCATATCCTCTACCCTTTTCTGTTGATATCATCCTAGTATATGTTCTTTGGACTTTTCCAGTCTATTTTTCTCCTTTCATATATGGGCTCCATACTGGTGATCCATAATCTAAATAAGGCCTTACATATGCCCTGTACAACAGTACAAGACATTGTTTAGTTCTAGTTATAAAACTTTTTCTTATATTTTTAGCATATAATTCTTTCTCCTAATAACTTCTGACTTTTGTGCCTTGAAAGTCATTCCATCATCAACTATTATTCCACAGTCCTTTCTTTGTTTGTCACTTCCATTTTATTTCCATTTAAGCAATACACATGTTTTAGGTTATTTTCCCACATGCATAACTCTGCACTTTTCCATACTTAAAGTCATTCTATTGTCTCTTGCCCATTTCTCTTCTGTTTTAGATCCATCTCCATTTGTTTAATTTCTTCCATTGAGCCCACCTGTCCTCCCAGTTTTACATCATCTGCAAATTTCACCATAAGGTTCTGGATACCATACTGTATATCTCCTATGTATAATGAAAATAATATAGGACCTAACACTGACCCTGTGGAACTCCACTAGTAACTTCCTCTAGACCTGACATAACTCCTCTTATCCTTACTGCCTGTTTTCATCTCTCAGCCAGCTCTGTACCCATCTAATCAACTTACTATCCACACACATTTTTACCATTTTTGTAATAAGTTGATTATGAGGTACTTTATTGAAAGTTTTCTGAAAGTCAAGGAAGAAAATATTCTTGAGTTATTTTTAGATGTTGTTTTATTGATGTATTTGTAAAATATAAGTTGATTTGATAAACATGACCTATTCTTTTTGAACCCATGTTGCTTTTCATCATTCACTTTTAAAACCTTCAGATCTTCCTCTAGCTTGTCTCTCAGAATGCCTTCTGCCACTTTACACAGAACTGCTGTTAGGCTTACTGGTCTATAATTTGTCATAGACATATTTATTCCCTTTTTTTTTGTAAATTGGTATCACTGTTGCAGTTCTCCAATCAGCAGGTATCTCCCCGGTAATAAATGACCTATTTATTAAATTTTCTACACAGGGTGCTATCTGTGTAGTAATTTCTTTTAACAACATTAGATGCGATAGAACTGGACCTGCCGATTTGAATGGTTTTAACTCTCTCAAAATGTTTTGATTTTCATCTGTTGTTACCTCCATCTTTAATTATTTTTTATATTAGTATTGACTTTAATCTCTTCCTTTCTTTTGTCATCATACACTGAACAAAAATATTGGTTTAGATGTTCTACCATTTTCTTTACTTCAGTAACTTCACTACCATCTATATGCAAGGATCCTAATTGCCCTGACATTTTCTTATTATTTATATAAGAATATAATCCCTTTCCATTATTCTTCCTATATACTAAATTTATTTCTAATCTTTTCCTTTCTTCTTTTATTTTGGATTTCAACATTTTCAATATTACTTTATATTCCTTAATAGCATCTTCTGTCCCTAATTTTTTCATGTTGTCATAAGCCTTTCTTTGTCTTTACATAACTTTACTATTGTCTTTGTACAACACATAGGTTTTTTTCCATTTTTAGTGTATCATTTCTTTTTAGGGACATATTTACCTTCCAACTTTTGTATTTTACTTTTTAGTATCTCCCACATTTCTTCCACTGTTCTATCCTTAAATGAACTCTTCCAGTTCCATTTTTCCAACTTCATTTTTATCATATGAAATCTAGCCTTTTTATAATTTCTTATTATTGTACTACCTTTTAGGGTCAATTTTCTATCATTTTTATGTAAATTGAACACCCATAGGCATTATTACTTACATTTTCTATAATATTTATTTTAATTATTAATGCTTCACAATTGGTTATAATCAATCCAAAATACTACCTCTTCTTGTTGGCTTATAAACCAGTTGAGTTAGTCCTACTTCATCCATCATTTCTAAATATCTTCTATACACAGCATTTTTGCAGTTGTATTATCCCAGTTTATATCTGGTAAGTTGAAGTCCCCCAAAATGATTACATCTCCCTGCATTGCTATCTGTCTGATCTCTTTATCTATATAGTCATCATGTATTCTACTAGAATTTGGTGGTCTGTAAAATAAGCCTAACAATAATTTATTTTGTGTTTGTGCTTGTTTTACTGCTACCCATAATGATTCTGTTTCACCTTGTTGATCACATTTGTTGTACAAAGTACTCATAATTCCCTGCCTCACATAAATAGCAATACCTCCTCCTTTCTTATTTCCTCTTTCCTTTGAATACATTTCATATCCCTCTATTTCACAGTTCCACTTTGAATCCTTCTCCCACTATGTTTCTGTTATGCTACACATGTCTATTGATTCTGTCTTGAGTCTTATTTCCAATTTAGCTTTCCTTATTAGATTGAAACTTCTCGCATTCAGAGACCATACCTTCAGGCAATTGTATAGCATACTATTTATCTTTCTATTTTCTATATCTTTCTGTTGATCATTGCTTTTTTTAGATGTATCCACTGATACAATCCTTGATTGTCTTACCAGTCTCCTGGTAGTATTAGTTTAAATGAGTATCAAAACCTTCTTTAATTCTAATTCTAATTTTCTACTTCCTTTTTTTATAAATGCAACCCATCCTGACAGAAATAACTTGGTTCATTTATAAATTGTTCCTAATGAGTCACATAACATATCCCTCCTTCAGTTTCCACAATCTCATCCAATTATTTACTTATCTTACCTTACTCTGAACATCATGATTTTCTATTGGCACTGGAAGTTTCTCTAAAAATATACTTTACATCCCAATCTGTTTACTTCCTCTCTTATATTCATACATTATTGCTTAATACTACTAATGTTTTGGTGTTTAATGTTATTTACTCCCAAGTGTAAAATTAATACATTTTCTCCTGTTTCATTTTACAATATTAGGTAACATTTCTTGTACATCTCTAATTTTGCTCTTGAGAAGTAGCTAGTTGTTATATATTCTTTATTCCCCCATGATGTATACCTATCTGTGTATTTGACTATTGAGTCACCTAAAACATAAGCATTATTTTTTTTGTTTGGATCTATCATCATTTTTCCTTCCCTTGTAGTCCTGTCTCTATCATTTCTGCTGCTTGAGATTCCTCTGCCCTCTCTGCTCTGCACTTTCCTGTAAAACATTTTGTTTGTCTGTTTGCTGAATAATTCCTATATTTTGCCAATTGTCCTCTAAATCCTATTATTTCCAGTTTTCCTTTTCTACTATCATCATCATCAGTCCTATCATTCTCTACTCCTTACCTTAATCTTTCATCACTATTTTCCTGATCATCAATATTCATTTTCTTATATCTGTTAGTTTGCATCTTTTCCATTTCTCTGTGATTTTTCCATTACAACCTAATTCAGATTCTATATGTGTTTCATCAATTTCCTCTTGTGATTGACCATCATTCAAATTAATCAATTGCTCTATTTATTATTTTTCTCCAATGTAAATCTCATAGCTCTTCTTCCTTTCTTATATTTTCTGTTTCCATGCCACCCTTCACCATCAGTATTTCTCATTCTTTTCATATTGCCTTTTTGGGGGTTCATTATTTCTGCTCCATTATCCTGGTCATGACACTGTTCTTGTAAATGTTGTATTATGCTCTGCTGCTGTAATGAAACTAATTTCATTTCCAAGTCCAAATTACTGTAAGTCGCCTCAATTCTTTAATTAGTATACACTTTGACAAGTGTACACTAGCACTTCATTTACCACTTCTGTTGATATTTTCTTACTATCAAACATCTTAACTCTAATTCTCCCCTTTCAATCTAACCATATTGGTGTCCATTTTTGTGGTATTCCTATTCAGTGTCTATACTCAATTTAATGTTTGAAATCCCCAAACCTTGCTACTTATCTAGTTTACACCGGATTTCACTCACCTATTATATTGTAAATTCTACAGTCCAAATCTAATAATTCCTTCTGAGCAACCTTCCAGACAGATAACACTCTATAATAACTTATTTGTTAACCTCCTATGTAACTACACAATCTGTACTGCAACTAAATACTAATAATTAACTATTATCTGATTAATCAGCGTTTACTTATTTAAATTGCTACCACCAACACCTCCATTGTTTTGCTGCTTACTATTTTAAATACTGTCTTAGTTCAAAACATCTAGTTAATACTGCCTAATTCCTATTATAATATATCCTGAGGATCCTTCAACTCCTCTGTTCTATATGTACATACAAACACCACTCTTCTACATGCCTTGTTGTCTCCTTTGTTCAGTATTTTTCTTCCTTCGCTCCTTGCACGCTGGACACGCCAGACACGCACGAACACGCATGTCTCGCACACGCCTTTGTGTGCGGCACCACCTCACTTGCACCGCCGCTCTAGCCCTAGAATTTAACTCAGCTGTGATCCGAAGTACAGGTCACCGTGGTCTGCCTACAGTTCCCTTGCACTCATTATTTCTTTAAATTACTTGCTTCTAACTGCAGCACAATATTCTATCTTATAAACTGAGCCCTTAAAAGAGCTAAAACTAAAAACTCTTTCTAGCGCTCATACTTGTAGTTCAAACCACAAGCACCTAGGGACTACAGATCAATTAAGCACTTCCTAGGCACTGCTTCACCTCCCCTAGCAGCAATAACCCTTAGTGCTTGCTCTACGAATGTTTACAGCGTTAGTGGTCCACACTGAGTTTCAACCACCTGTCACACCACTTTTGGCAGTCACACAGGTATACCTCGACTCTTTTCCCTCTTATCATATGAACATATGAAATTTGCCAGCAGATAAAGGCCTAGAGGTCTATCAAGTCTGCTCGAATGTGCAGCTAGCACCCCTTATTCTGCCGCTGCCCCTCCCTTCCACCCTTTCCCTTCATTAACCCTCCCCCTTGTCCTGTCCCATCCTTGTTTGAAGCAGTCCACTGTTCTACTGCATACCACTTCAGCAGGTAATGCATTTCACCCAGCCACCACCCTCTCTGTAAAAAAGTGTCTCCTCATCTCCCTCCAGAACCTTCCTCGCTCCAGTCTCATATCATGGTCCTGGTGACCTCCCTCCCCTACTTTGAACAGCCCTCTGTACCTGTCTTGTTTATTCCTTTCATGTATTTAAAGGTTTCAATCATGTCACCCTGTCTCTCTCTCCTCCAGTGAGTACATGTTCAACTCCTTCAACCTCCTCTTGTATGATAAGTCCCCAGCCCCTTGACCATCTTTTGTCGCTCTGCCTGCACCCCTCCAGTAACTTAATGTCCCACTTCAGATATGGGACACCAGTACTGCATGCAGTACTCCAGGTGTGGTCTAACTAATGACCTATACAGTGGCAGAATCACCTCCTCCCTCCTCAAGGATATACCCTTGCAATACAACCCAACATTTTGTTGGCCTTGCAGCTGCCTTCCTACATTGTGCTGAGTTGTTCATTGACCCTGTAATGAGCACACCAAATCCTTCTCCTCCTCCTCTGTCTGGGCTAGCTGCACTCCCCTAGCTGGTAACTCCTTCTTGGGTTCTTCATCCCAAATGCAGCACCTTGCACTTTTTGGCATTAAAGCCAGTTGCCAGGTGTCTGACCAGGTTTCAAGCTTTGCCAGATCATTCTGCAACCCCTGACATCCCCCTAGGTCATCCACCACCACACCTACCTTGGTATCATCAGCAAACAGACTGATCTTGCTCTTGATGTCCCATGATATGTCTGCAATGAACATCCCAAACAACACTGGTTCCAACACAGCCCTGTGGAACACCACTCATCACTGCCCTTGGGTGTGAGAGCTCCCTACCCACCACCACCCTCTGTTGCCTTCCCTGCAGCCAGTTTCCTACCCATCTCACCAGCTTTGCACCCGCCCCATGCCTACTAACTTCCTTCCCAGCCTTCCATGTCGCACTGAGTTGAATGTCTTACTGAAGTCCAGGTACAGGCATCCACTGCATGGCCCCTGTCCAGTTGCCTAGTTACCCAGTCATAGAACTCAACCAGGTTGGTTTGGCAGGATCTGCCATGTATGAAGCCATGCTGTCTGCTGTCCTGTAGTCCTTTGGCCTCTAGGAGGGCCACCAGCCTCTCCTTCAGGATAGTCTCCATTAGCTTACCCATGATGGATGTGAGGCTTACTGGTCTGAAGTTTCCAGGTTCATCCTTGGGGCCACTCTTGTAGAGGGGCACCACACATGAGCCATCCTCCAGTCCTGAGGTACACACCCTGAATGTAGTGAGGCATTAAATAGGTCTGCCAAAAGTCCTGAAAGGACCTCTGCCAGCTTCTTCAGTACCCTGGGGTGGATGCCATCTGGGCCTGGTGCCTTGTCCACCCTCAGTGCCTTCAAACCCTCTCAAACTCTGCTCTCCATGATTTCCACATCTGTCACCACTTCCCACCCTGCTTCTGCCATTTCTCCCACCTTGGGTGTCACCCCCCTCTTCTCTTTAGTAAATACTGAGTAGAAGTACTCATTTAGTGCTTCCACCTTATCGCACCCTGCTTCCACCCAACCCCCCCCTCCTCCTCCCTAATCCTTACTGTGTGGTCCTTACAGCTCCTTTTCTCCCTGATGTACTTAAAGAAGTCCTTCTCCCCCTTCTTAATGCCTTGTGCCAGCCTGAGTTCTGTAGATGCTTTGGCTCCCCTTACTGGCCTTGTCACCTCCTTCGATTCTGTCAAGTACTCCTCCCTGTCCTCCCCCCCTCTGTTTTCTTGTACTTCCTAAAGGCAACTCTTTTCCTCCTTACCTTTTCCTTCTTCCTCTGGGCTTTGCAGCAGGTTTTGGTTGCCTCCACTATCCCCAGCTTTATGAGCTCCCACCTCTGGTTAGTGTCCACTCAGATTGAATTCTGGCCAGGTACCCTTTACCACTCCCCCATCCTCCAATATATCCTCATATATTTACTTTTTCAGTTTGTTTCTATATGTATCTATATTAAACTTTGTTGGTATTTTACATAGCATAATATGCTGGCCTTTTATCTTGCATGTACACCATTAGGAATTTTTCCTCTATTATTATTAGAGCAGATTGTATGATATGTTTACCTTCTATAATTCAAGTAATTTGCTTTTCAGTATAACCCAGAAATGCTTAACCCTGCATTTTTCATATTTGCATCCAATCCCATTTTGTAGTTCTTCCCTTATTTTGTTAAATTAGCTGTATCATAGTTCTTTATAAAATGGTCTGTTTCTGTGTTTCTGTACCCTTAGGTGTTGGTATTTTGTTGAAAAGAGAATTGGATCATGTCATGGTCACTATTCCCTAGGTTTTTGAATATCTTTAATTTTTTGTCATTATTTATTGAAAATATTCAAATACAGTAAACATCCAGAAACAAACAAAACACATTCATTAATTAACCAAAGGCATAGTAAATTGCTATTATACATAACAGACAAGAACAAGTTAACCCAGAGAAAGAAAAATAATTCACATTCATGATACAAATAGTCTAATGTCCTCAATACTAAGGCAATAAATTATAGGACTAATTAGTACCCAGATACCTCAAGAACATCATCCAAATAGCCTCAAAATTGTCAGCCTGGTCCTTATGGAAATAATTAATATTTTTGAGTTTATAGAGCTGCATCATAAAATTAAGCCACATGCCAGCCCGGTGGCACTGAGGGTGAGGTGCTGAATGCCATCACCTTACACCATACCAGAGACCCAAGTTTGGGAATGGACTTGGAGCATTGGGGTTGGTTATGGGTGGAGAATCAAGCATCCTGTGGACTGCTCTTCTCCTTAGGGAGGGTGGGGAGGATCACTGAGCCACTGGTTCCTGGCAGTGGCCAGGAGCTGCTGCAGGCTCAGTGATCAACATATGGGTTACCATGTGCAGGCATCAGATGCACTGAGAGTGAGAGTATGCACAGGAAAGTCTGTGACATCATTGCATGCTTACACCATGGTGGGGGGAACAAGGGACAAAATAATATTCAGGTGTGATGATGGCAGACTTCATCAGCACCGTAGTAGACCCGTTCAAGTTAGCTCCCCTTCAACCCCCAGCCTTCAGGTCTCCACAGTGCATGAGATAAATCCCCACTGTGAAGCAACCTGGGATGGCAGGGCAAAAAGGGTTCAAGCTCTGACTGGGTCCAAGGCAGCATCTGAGGAAGGTCACCTGAAATGGGGAACCAGAGGACCACCCCCCAGCCAAGGAGGTGAAAGAAATGTAAAATAATAATAATAATAAAATTAAGCCATGTATTGATTGGGGAAGGCAGTATCTTTCCAAATTAGAAGGATAGAGTTTTTGCCATAATAATTCCGAAAGAAAGTAGTTTTCATTGTTGTTTTAAACAATTAGATTTCTAGTCCAGTCTGATCTTCCACCCAGTAAGAATGGTAGAGAGTATACAGCCAGTCTGAATGCAGTAGCTTGTTCCAGGATCACCTGTATTTGTGCCCAAAATTGACACAGTTGTTTACAAATAGGAAACATGTAAAAGAGATCCTGGGTTATTGAGGCATCTGGGACATGTTTTATTCAGGTTTGAATTCAAGTTATGCAAACTAGAAGAATGCAGTGAAGTCAGTGTACAATGTTAAACTGGATCTGTTGGAGTTTTGAGGCATGGAATTCTTGTAGAGGATAAAGTAAAATACCCTTCCACTTCTCCTCAGTAAGCTGTAAATTCAGATGCTGCTCCTAGTGAGCCCTGTCTGAATTAAGATTTATAGAACTATACTCTAGTACAGTAGTAACTGGTAAATTAAAGATACAAGTTTAGAACTAGAGTCAGGTTCAGTTAAAATCTCAATGATTGGAGAGAACATGTAATCCTTGAAGCTTATATATAATATATAGAATAAAGTATGGGGTGGTGTGTTTAGAATTTACACACACCCGAGGGGTTAGATGCTACATAGACCCCAAGAGCAAAGCTTGAGGGTTTTGTGCAAAGCATTTAACCCCAAGGGTGTGTGTAAACTTCAAGTTTACACACACACTACCCCATATTTTATTTTATATAATTGATGAGTCTCCCCTTTTTGGCTACAGCAATTATATAAAATAGCAGCAGTTTCAGTGTGGTCATGCTCAGGTACAGTTTTTGTCCTGTCGACAGGTTTAATTTGTGGCGGTTTCATGTTTTTTTTATTTTAAATATTTTGCTATCCCTGTATCTGTAAAAGAAGTTCTTTTTTATATATATTTAACACTGCTTACCACTGTGTTTGCTTGGCGGCTGGGCTGTGGGCCAGAAGAGTGGCAAGCTAAGAAGAGAACACTGCAGCAGGCGCATGCACCGAGGAAGGAGAACTGTGCTCGTGTTTGCGTTATAAATGCTCCTTCATAACAGCAAATTATGCACGGCCTCTCTATGGCAAAGGGGCCCCATTAATTATTTCTCAATTGTAGAAATCTAAAGAATGATGATTTGAAATAAGATATCTAGTAGAAAGCTGTTGAAAAGACATCAAAATATTATTGATAAATAAATCAAGAATATTTTGGATTCTTAAAGTTTGCCAGCTCTGAAATCACTTATCCAAGACTGAAGGCTTAAATCCAGAATTGCCACATATAGGAATATATTCCCTCCACCCCCCAAAAAAAATGTCCTGCCAGTCATTTGTATCATGAATTGTTTTCCAACATTAGCAAGTATTAAAGTAGTTATCAATGGTGGTTGTTTATAAGTAATTAGAGGTATAGTACTTAGATTCCTAAATATACTTAGGGTCAGAATAATTATGAAAAATGGTTTCTATTTCTTTGCTATCCAAAGGGTCTCTCTTGAACCAGTCCTGCATTTGAGAAATTTGAGTGGCCAAATAGTGCATCATAAAATTTGGCAAAGTGAGACCTCCCATATGAAAGGAAGTCTTAATTTATCCAGACTAAGTCTGGCTTTTCCCTGTTCCACATGAAATTTGATATAGTCCTATCTAAGCCATTAAAATAGCTAATGGATTTGATATAAGAAGTGTCCAAAATAAAAAAAGAAATTGAGGAAGAATGTTTATTTTTACAATGTTGTAACACCCAAATAATGTAAGCAGAAGATTTTTGCCATTTTCTTAGGTCTCCACAAATAGATTTAAATAAATTTAAATAATTGGTATCATACAAGAATATTACTTTCTTTGTTATAATGACTCCTAAGTATTTTACCTGCTTAGACACTAAAGACTGTAGTTCCAGAGAGAGAGAGTAGAGTTTCATTTCATTTTCATTTAATTTCATTTAATTTATTTAGTACTGCAGATAAGTATTCTGGAATTTATATTCCTTTTTCAGGTACAATCTGAAGTCAAGTAAATACAAACATAAAATAACAGTAAGACACAAAAAATAGCAAATGCCATCAATACATTCATTTACATACACAGTCATTCAAGCTTTTAAAATGATTAAAAACTGCCATAAAGAATTAGTAGAGGTAGATTGCTTAAGAGTAATTTGCAAAGAGTTCCACACAGAAGCAGCACACTGAGCAAAGATTCTATTCCCTGCTTTTGTACATACAAGGAGCAAGACCAATTGAGATTTTAAAGATAGTCATGACTGATAGATGGAGGAATAGTTGACTGGTATGTTTCATATCGTAATGGGAGTGTCTGTGTTCATTATCTTAAATGTGAAAGATGACATTGCTAACTTATAGTTATTCTGAGCAGATTTCAAGAATCAAGTAGATTTAGTATTTGATGATGGTGAGTACAATGTTGAGCAAGGAGTGCAAATTTCCAAATTCTTTGTAACAAAGATTATATTTTAGATACAGTACAAACAGGCACACTATCAGTTACAAGTGATGCATAATTCAGTATTGGGAGAAGATTTTGTTGTGCTATAATAATACTGTGTGTGTATCATTTGTTAATGAGTTTAATAATCGATAAAGAGTTCCTATCTTTGTATGTAACTTTGACATAATTTTATCCATATGAATATTGAATTTTAAAGATGAATCCAGAATAATACCAAGATATTTAAATGAATATATGATTACAGTTGGACTTCCTAGGAATGCACTGAAAAATCTC
Source organism: Neoceratodus forsteri (assembly GCA_016271365.2). Lineage (NCBI taxonomy): Eukaryota > Metazoa > Chordata > Ceratodontiformes > Ceratodontidae > Neoceratodus > Neoceratodus forsteri. Next base: position 299,342,093 of record CM057458.1, on the reverse strand, counting down.
TTGAACATTTTTTTATTTTAACATTAGATCCAGATAACATGGCTTTTGGTTTGATTTTGTGTAAGACCAGGTTATTTTGATGGAGCCAGTCTTGAATTTTGATAAACTCAGAACTTAGTGTAGAGTTTATTTCTAAAACAGATGTATTATGCGTCAACAATGCTGCATCATCTGCATATAGTATCAGATCATAATAATGTGATATTTGTGAAAGGGAATGAGGTGTGAATGAGCTTGATGCATCCAGCAGACCAGATTTGAGTTTGATTCTCACAACCTCCACGTGCATACTGTGTGACTCTGAGCAAGTCACTTACCCGGTTACCAAAGAATAAAATGTGATCAATTAAGAGAGTAAAAAACTAAAGGCCCAGTATGGAGCTCTGGGGGACTCCACACTGAACTAATTGAAATATAGAATAGACCCATTAAATCTGACACATTAAACCTGTTATTTATATACTCCTAAACAATTTGATGGCATGAGTTCTCAGTCCCACATGCACAAGGTGATTCAATAAAATGGCAGGGTCCACTAAGTTGAATGAATACTACCCCTGTTAGGCAACTAAGCTTGGCAGCCCTGTGGACAGTGTCAGAGTCCAACCAAGGCAGTCAAAGTACTATATTCCTAAAAGCCATGCTGGTTTGAGGAGATCAAATCATAAGTCCTAATGTGTTGATTAAGCTGTGAATGTACTATTTTCTCCCTGTATTTTTGTGAGGGCTGACAAAATTGATACTGGGGTGAAAATTATTAAATTCAGAGTTAGCAGAGGATTTAAATGTAATGCCTCTGTTTTGCCAGAGTAATCTAATATCCAGAGCTTCCCAATTATTTTAATAATGTTCATACAGACATTGACAGATGCAGATGGATCCATTAAGTATATCAAAGTGTCATTAGCATATAGGCTAATCTTGTGTTCCTGTTTACTAAGTTTAAAACCCTTAATGGTATTTGAACTCCTGATGGCAACCACTAAGGGCTCAATAACAAAGGCAAACAGTCACGGTGATAAGCAACATCCTGTCTGGTGCCTTAAGTTAACTGAAAACTAGTGGAAAAATTATGATTGGTTTGTACAACAGCCTTAAGGTTTTTGTATAAAGTCTGAATGCATCTAATAAAATTTCATCCAAATCCAAAATTTTTAAAGACCTGTAATTTAAAGTTCCGATTTGACCTAATTGGATGCTTTTTCAACATTGAGAGTAAATTAAGGCTTCTTGTTGTTTAGAAGAGTCAATTATATTAACTAACCTTTTGGTATAGGCCTCAATTTCCTACCATTAATAAATCCATTCTGGTCAGGCAGAATGAGGCTGGAAACAACCTTTTCTAGCCATATAGCGAGTAGCTTTCCACGAATTTTCATATCATTTTTAAGAAGAGATATGGGGTGGTAGGAAGCAACTAATTATGGGTTCATATCCTTTTTTGCAAAAACTGCAATTTTTGTATTATTAAAAGAGGGGGTCAGTATCCCCATGTGAACAGATTAATTAAATACACCTAAAAGGGCTGAGCAATTAGAGCACACAATGTTTATAAAATGTACAGGAAAACCATCTATTCTTGGGGCTTTACCTGCTTCAGATTTTAATTGTATACAATACTTCATCTGAAGTCAGCGGGCATCAAGTAACAATTTATGATCAGTAGACATTGGGGAAGATTAAGGCTTGACAGAAAGGTATTAACCACGTCTGAAATTTATCTTGCTCCAGTATAACATTTTGTAATATGACAAAAATATTATTAATTTCTTTGGGTCTTTTACTATTACTCAATTATCAACCTGTGTGGAAAAAATACCTTTACTTTGTTTTCTTTTGTAGTTGTAAAGCCATTACTTTGTCTGGCTTATCACCCACAGCACAATATTTCACTCTAGTGAGCAGATTGCTTTCTCAATCTCCTTTGAGGAGAGTTTGTTTATTTGGTCTTTCATCAATAATAGTTGATTATAAATAATTTGGTCTTGATTGGAGATGTGGATTGATTGAAGTGGAGCTTTTTCCAATAATTCCATTTGTTGTTTACTTTGTTTTTCTCATAAGAAGTATACTTGATAAATGAACCCCTGATTGCCACTTTAAAAACTTCCCAGCTAATTGCTGAGGAGGTTTCAGCTGCTTGATTAAATTGAAAAAATGTATATTATTGAATTATATATAGTATGTAAAAAACACTTGTCCTTAAAGAACATGGGATCCATAGACCACACTCTGTCAGATGAAAATAAAGCAGTTTTGATGAGCAATTTGACAGATGCATGAACAGAAATAACAATGTTATGATATTTAATGCAATGAATGGAATTTAGAAGACTATGGAAAGCCACAAAATAATTTATACATGTGTAGTTTTGATAGAGGAAGTGAAAAAAGAAAAGGTTTGAAAATCTAAATTCGATTCTTGCCACATATCTATCAAAGCTAGAGTCTCCATATATTCTTTTAATGATCTAATGATGGAAGGGTATCCAGTGATGTGGGCGACAGTGACCGGGCGACCGCTGAAATGATGACTCAATCACATCGCATGGTACAGGGGCGACCGGGCACCTACAGCGACTGGATGGGGTGGGTGACTATAACGACAGGAAGCTGTTACAGATATGTGCATGGGGGTTGGGTGGGAGCAAGCATATCCAGTGAGAGGCGGGAGGGGGTTGTAAGGGGTGGTATTGTGGTAGCTGCCAAGTTAGCCCCATGGTGTAGTGGGTCAGCTCATGGATTTGGCCAGTAGGGTGCTGTATTTGGGTCTGGGAGCAAGTTCGCTTTTGTTGTACCTGGCCAGAATTTATTTCTTTATTTCCCCTTAACATGCATCCCCCTGGAGTTAAGAATCCTTAAGTAGGAGGGTGTGGGGGTGAGGCCCCATGCAGGGGGGTGCAATGACCACAGCCCCCCACATAAACAGAAAAATTATAAGTCCGTGGTGCCATTTTGTTGTGTGCTGGGGAGTTAAAGCATGAACACTGATTTTCACTGCTCTGACTTTGTCACAACATCGATCCCATTTTGGCAGTCATTGTTATGATATGGAACCTGATGTAAGTCATATTATCCAAAAAGAAGGACAACTTATTAAGCCTGCAATTCAAAGCAACATTAAAATCACCACCTTTAATGAAGGAGTCATCAAAGGTTGCTAATTCTAAAAGAAATTTATGAAAAATTGAGGGTCATTAATATTTGACAAGTAAATATTGGCTTGAGTAAAGTTGCTATTCAAAGTTTTGACTTATACTATAACAAATCTTCCTTGAGGGTGAAATACTGAAATGCCAAATTCCATTGAAGATTATTTTAAATAAATATTGTTACCCTGTGGCTGAAATAGAGTAGTTAGTAGCAACACCTGGACCCCATTTTTAGAGAAAATTCAGATCGTTATCAGAGAAATGTGTTTCTTGAAGTAATAAAATATTTACCATTTTATGATCAGCATATTGAAATACCTAGTTGCCTTATTCCTATTCCAGAGGCTCTTAACATTATACACTAAAATCTTAATAAGCATACAGTATAATCTGATACATGTGGTATAAGCTTGCCATACATTTTCAAAACCTTTCCTAGCCACTTTGATGCCATGCTACAGTAATATTCATACTGGAAAACTAAAGAATATCTCCCTCTATAACCTACACTCAATAATCCATTGAGCTAAAGACCTAGAACACAAAATGAGCACTGTAAGCCCCAATCCTACCCCTGACCACTCTCCTCCCACCCACAAATATTAGCTCTCCCACACTCTTGATACATAAACAAAAGACAGCCTTTGATATCCCACTTATCTTGGAGAGATGGGGAGCAGATAGGCCCTAATTTAATCGGAAAGTAGAGGAAGAGTATACCAGGACAGATGAAAGCCAGTAAATCACCACTTCATGTTTACCCATAAAGTGTATAACATGGTGAATATAATAGACACATCTGAAAACAAAGATATAACATAGTGTTTAATTCTTACAGTCCATCATAATTTTCACATTAAACTTCTTTTTCCTCATTTTCCTCCTCCCCACCTATGTGTCACATCCCCTTAATATATTGCAGAACATTTACGACCAGAGTAGTACACAAATTTAAGTTCCAGAATCTCCAGACTGGAGAGAGTCTTCTGTAAGGTTCTCAAGTACCAGTTGGGGTAGAGGCTGATGACCAAAGACTAGTGAGGTCTGAGTTAAACCTGCTGGGTGGGAACATTTTGATACAGAGTCCATCGAAGAAGCTTCTTTTAATGCCAATTCAGTATCTTTTGGATTCAGAAAATAGCACATTTAGCCAATAAGAAAAAATTATAATTTGGCAGTTGGAAGTAATGTATATTTTATCCCCTTGTCACTTAATATTTCACTAAAGTTCAGTAAATTAGAGGAAAGGAGAAAATGGCAAAGCCCATGGTAGCTTCTATTAAATTAGTTATAGTATGACTTGAACATCCTGAAAGTAGCCATTGGTCAAGTCTATATTTAAAACAGACTTAAGAGTCATTAACTACCACATGTAGTGGAAGTGAGTTCCAGGAATGCACTACTATCATTGAGAAGAAATCCTCCTCCTAACAGTATAGAACCTTGGTATGGAGAGCTGCAGTGGGTGTCCAAGTATCTCCACATTAATTTGTTTAAAATCAAGGCCAATATTTGACATAAGCTGTTGATCTTTAATAATACCCCAAACACACAGAAAATCACCTCAGAGTCTCCTGGTTTCTAAGCGTATTAATTTCTGAGCATTTAATCTTTCATTATAGTTCATTTCACCCAGTTCTTTCATGAACTTAGTTATGAGATGCTGTGCACTCTCAATCCATAACTTATCATTTTTAAAATATGGGTTTCACAACTGAGAGCCGAAATTAAGATGAGGTTGAATGTATGCTCTGTATAATGGTAATAACACAGAACGGTCTTTTGATTTAATATTTCATCTGATAGCCCAGCATGTCCTTTTTGATTTATTAATCAGTTCAGTAATCTGGGTACTAAAGGAGAGGTTATCGTCAATGGTGACACTGAGATACAGTCAGCCGATAAGGGCCTGTGGCCCACTCAGTCTGCCCATTTGAGCTTGTAAGATTACTTTAAGTTTTTCTAGAAATCTGTTGCCCATACCCCTAACCTCCAGGATTCCCTTAAGTCTATCACATGCATTCTTAAATCCCGTGATTGTTTCAGCCCCCTCCCACTTCCTCAGGCAAGGTGTTCCACGTGTCCAACACCATTTCTGTGAAGAAATTATTCCTCACATTTCCTCTGAATCACCTTCCTCCAACTTCATCTCACACCCTCTACTCCTGGAACATCTTTTTTGCTGGAAAATAGTGTTTCTCCTCATAAGGTACTTATATGTCTCTATCATATCCCCTCTCTCACTTCTCTTCTACAGGAGTACATATTCAGGTCCTTCAACCTGTCCTCATAGGACTTGTGATGCAATCCCTGTACCATCTTTGGTGCCCTCCTCTGAACCTTCTCCGCCCTGTCTATGTCCTTACGTAGGTAAGATCTCAAGAACTGGGCACTGTACTCCAGGTGTGACCTCACTAGTGTCTTGTATAGTGGATGTATGATGTTACTGAATTTGTATCCTACTGCTGTAATCTGACTGTTTTTATTATGTTTAAACTGTATCATGCCAGTTACTGTCTAAAGTCACATCCTACCATTACCTGTATTGTACTGTTTATGTCTGTAACTTCCCGGATCATGTCTGAAAATAGTAATCTTTATGGCTAGTACCCTTACCCAGAAAACAAAACTAAATAAATAAATAAATTATGACCTTGCTTTTTCCTGCTGGTGACCTGTTGCCTATGCATCCCAGCATCTTATTTGCTTTACCTGCCACCTTGCCACACTGTTCCCCTACCTTGAGGTCATCAGAGATGATAACTCTAAGGTTCCTTTCCTGTTTGGTGCATACTATATCCTCACTACCCCCCAAACTGATATATTGTTCCATGGTTTTTATGACCCATATGCATTACTTTGCACTTTTTTGCATTACATTTCAACTACTAAACCCTTGCCCATTCTTCAGGCTTCTGCAGGTCTCTCCTCATTCTGTATACACCCTCTGGCATGTCCACTCTGTTACAGAACTTTGTGTCATCAGTGAGCAGGGAAGTTCTGACTTCTAGATCCTGCACAATGTCACTGATGAAGATATTGAATAGGACTGGTCCCAGCACTGATCCCTGTGGCACCCCACTGGCCACTCTTTGCCTCCAAGAGTTTAGTTGGGTCGGGGATTGTGTGAGACAAAATGCATTACACTACATTTGTTGATATTAAAGCACATATCCTACTTTTTAACTCATAGGGAAAGTTTATTTAAATCCTTGTGTAATATTGAAAAGTCAGAAACAGTATTGTAAGGACCACCAATTTTGCAGTCGTCTGTATATTTGACCATCCAGCTTTTGAGATTGGAAGAAAGGACGTCAATAAAACCTTGAAAGACTACAGGGAGCCAAAACTGAACCCACAGGTCACAGGCTTCCATTCAGAGTTGTGTCCTTATACCACCACTCTCTGGCAATTGGCAAGAAGCCAATTACTAATCCAGTTTACTACTTTGGAGTTAATGTTCATATTTTTGAGTTTTTCACTAAGTGCCCAATGTTGAACGGAATCAAAGGACTTCCAGAAGCCTAAAAATATGACATCACATGAGGACCTAGGCATTTGCTTACTGATCCATAAAAACTTAACAAATTAGATGTCACAGACGTTCCTTAATTTAAACCGTGTTGATTCAAAACCAAATTACTGAAGTCAGCAAGAATCCGATCTTTAATAATCTTTAATAATACTCTCCATAACCTTACCCAGCACAGGAGTTAAACATATGGGACTGTAATTATCCACATCTTGCTTGGCACCCTTTTTAAAAATCAGGGTGATACTGGCCTTAATGCTAGCATTGAAAATAATTTTTTTAAAGGAATTATAAGATGGTCTTTAATAATACTTATCACAATGTTTGAGATCCCATCCAGACCTGACATTTCCATAGCGTGATTGAAAGCCTTGTGGTCATTCATAGTCTCTGCATTGAAATCCGAATAGGCTTGAAACTTCATACCTTTTGCACAAAGCCTTTTTTCTGTCCTTGCTTTTCTGAGCAAAAGCTCTGTATCCTGAAAACAGTGGTGCTTGATGCAAGCAAAGTAAGGGTACTCAGATCGTTTTGGGCTACCACTCCTGTGTGCCCTCTCAAGCTGTATTTTTTTTTGCTCAGGATAAATTTTGCCCATGGCCAATGTAACACGTTCTTCAAAAAGGGCACAGGATCTTCTGTTCTTTCTGAACCCCGGGAATGTGTCCTAATTTTAAGTTTCCTCTATGAGATCTTGTTCTTTAACTTTTTAGTTAATGATTTTCACTGTGCTGTGTGAAGGAAGATATATTTTTATCAAATCAATTGAATCTTTTACTAACACAAGTTTCACCTTGTTCCATTCTTAGTGTCAGAGCTTCCAGTAATTTAGTATTTATAGATGTGACAGCATCAGTAGGCAAGCCTAAAGATCTTTGTATTGCTGCTATGCTGCTTAGGACATAGAAACATACAAACATAGATTTTGATGGCAGATAAGGACCGCTTGCCCACCCAGTCTGCCCATTTCCTACCCTAATGGATAAGCTGCAGATCCTAGTTAACCAGCAGCCTACTTCTTCCTACCCCACCCCTAGAATTGCCTTTATGACTGTCCCATGCATGCTTAAATTCCACTACTGTTTTTGACTCCACAACCTCCTCCGAAGGCCGCTTCCATGCATCACACAACCCCTCTGTGAAAAATACTTCCTTAAATTACCTCTGAGCCCCCTCTCTATCTTGAAATTGTGCCCACTTGTTCTGCACACCTCTTTTTGAAAGATGCTACCCTCTTGGACTTTGTTGATTCCCTTGAAATACTTGAAAGTTTCTATCATGTCCCCCTCTTCCTCCTTTCCTCGAGGCTATACATATTCAGCTCCTTAAGTTTCTCTTCATATTTCTTCTGGTGCAGACCCTACTGGTACATTCCCTCCTCTGGACAGCCTCCATCCTGTCTATGTCCTTGCGGAGATTGGGTTCTCCAGAACTGCCGCATTACTCCAGATGGGGTCTCACCAACTGTCTGTACAGAGGATAATAACTTCCTGTTTTCTACTGGTGATGCCTCTCCTACTGCATCTCAGTATCCTCCCAGCATTCCTTGCTGCCTCTCACATTACTTGCCACCTTTAGGTCATCTGATATGACTACCCCAGGTCCCTTTCCATTTTTGTTATTGTTGGTATCTCACCCCCCATTGTGTACTCTACCCCCCATTGTGTACTCTTCCCCTGGGTTTTTGTTTCCCAGGTGCATTACCTTGCACTTCTTAGCATTGAATCTAAGCTGCCATACATTTGACCATTCCTCTAACCTTGCCAAGTCCCTTCTCATCCTTTCACCTCACCTTGTGCATCAACTCTGTTGCAGATCTTTGTGTCATCTGCAAAGAGACATACTTTTCCTTCAGTCCCTCTGCAGTATGGCCATAAAGAGACATTGAAGAGGACAGTCTAATACTGAACCTGCGGTATCCCACTAGTAACCCCTCTTTCTTCAGAGTGGACTCCATTTACTATTACTCTCTGTGTCCTATTCTCTAGCTGAATTCTTTACCCAGGCTGTCATCTTGGGACCCACTCCCAGGCTGGCTAACTTATATATTAATCTTTTGTGTGGGAATGTGTCAAAAGCCTTGCTAAAGTCTAGGTAGGCCATGTCCACAGCCCCTCCCTGATCTACTACTTTGGTCACCCAGTCAGAAATCTATCAGATTTGTCTGCGCGACCTTCCACTGTGAATCCATGCTGCCTGGGTCCTGAGCCCTCTAGCCTCTAGATACTCAACAATTCTTTCCTTCAAAGTGATTCCATCATTTTCCCTACCACTGAGGTTAAACTAACAGGTCTGTAGTTTTCTGCTTCTGCCTTGCTCCACATTTGTGAAGGAATCACATCTGCCCTTCTCCAGTCCTCAGGTACCACCCCATCCTCCATGATTTGTTAAAGAGGGTAGTCAGTGGTGTCACTAGTTCTACCCTAGTTCTTTTAGAATTCTGGATGAATCCATCCAGGCCCCATTGCTTTGTCCACTTTCAGTTTTAAGGTTCTTTCAGAACCCTTTCTTCTGTAAATGGGCTGGTATCAACTTCTGTATCCAGAGTGTTTCTACTGTTTGTTTTAGGTACCTCCCTCTTCATTTGTAAATACTGAGCAAAATATTTGTTTAGTATCTGCCTTTTCACAGTCACCCTCTGCCCACTACCTCCTCTTTATTAAGCCTCACTAGACCTCCCTTGGTCTTCCTTCGCTCCTGATGTACCTATAAAGGTTTTCTCCCCTTCTTAACTGAGTTGGCTATCTTTTCCTCGGTTTGGGCCTTTGCTGTTCTGACTGCCTTCCCAGCTTCCTTTTGCTTTAACTGATACAGTTCCTGTCCTGCTCCTTCTGTGATTCCTTGTACTTCCTGAATGCTTTCTTTTTCTCTTGAACCTTCACTGCCACTTTCTTTGAGAACCATAGTGGTTTCTTACATCGTTTCATTTTGTTAATTTGCTTCACATAAAGGCTTGTTACCTCTGTGATGGCAGTTTTTATTATTCCCCATTGTTCTTCCACCCCTCCTTCCTGCCCATTGCTAGTATATTCCTTAGGCACTCACCCATTTGTAAAGTCAGCCCTCCTAAAGTCCAGTACTTTTGCCTTTGTGTAGGCTTGACTCTATTGCTGTGTTTATTGTGAACCACACTGTTTGATGGTCGCTAGTTCCCAGATGGCTACCCACTTCTACATCTGTGATCTCTCTTCATCTCCATTTGAGAGAACCAGGTCTAAGATTGCTCCTCTCGAGTGGGCTCCAATACTAGTTGTCTAAGGCATGCCTTGTAGGGCATCTAGAATAACCCCACTCTTTGAAGTGGCTGCTGCAACTCGCAATCCAGTTAACATCTGGCATATTCAGATCACCCATCAGCAATATCTCCCTTTTTCTGCCATTCTAAGTATTCTTTCTATCATTTCCTTGTCCATTCCTCCCCTGAGAAGGTCTTGTATCTAACCCTGTGCAGATTGTGGTGCCATTGCCGGTCTTCAATTTCCCAGTGCTTCTTCTCCTCCCTGTTTCCATTTGTTCTGTTTCTTTGATTCCTTCCCTTATGTAAAGAGCTACTCCTCCTCCTCTTTTACCCTCCCTGTCCCTCCTGTAGATAGTGTATCCTGGTATGTTTATGTCCCAGTCATGGTTTTGTGTGTACCATGTTTCTGTGACTGCCACAATATCCAGATGTTCCTCCTCCATCAAGGCCACTAATTCAGGAAGCTTGTTACTCAGACTACAGGCATTGGTACTCATTGCTCTCCATTTTTTGATGGCTTTAGCTTCTTTTGCAGCATCCCCCACTGATCTGTCTACCTCAGTCCTTTTCTCATTTAGTACCCTGTTTTGTAGGAGAGGCATGGATTTTCCTGCTGCTTATCAGTGCCTCCACCCTTGACTAGTTTAAAACTTGCCAATGAAGCCTTTAAACCGATTGCTCAAAGACTTGTTCCTTCCTGGACAGATGCAGACCATCCTGCCAGTATAGGCTGGTGTTCCTCCAGGTGGAACCCCAGTCCCCAATGAAGCCAAACCCTGTGCTCCACACCATTTTTCAACCATTCATTAAACTGCATGGTGCAAAGTACCCTTGCCTCACTCATGCCATTGACAGGCAGCACCTCAGAGAAGGATATTGTGTGTGCTACTTGTCTTAGGCCCCTTCCCAATTCTACAAAGTCCTTCTGGACTGCTCTAATCTCATGATTAGCCAAGTCATTTGTCCCTAGGTGGACAATGATGTCTAGCTCAGACTCCCGTGCAGCTGTTCTCATGATCCTGAGGATTCACTTCCTGTCTCTCCAAGCCATGGCACCAGGCAGGCACCTTACTTCAGTTTTCCCTGCTCCCCCCAGTTCTATCCCCCTAATAATTGAGTCCCCCACCAGGAGCTGCTTCCTTTCCTTGTGGTGTCCTCTGCCTCCTTCCTGTGGGCCTCCCTTGTGACAGTTATCCTCAGCCTCCTTAGTCTCCTCTGCAGGTGCATCCATAGGGGAGCTATGCTCTCCCAGAATGGTGTATGGATTGTGGTGTGGAACAACTGACTGGTTGTGCCTCTGTTCCACCATCCTCACCCTCCCGGAGCCCACTGTGGTCCAACTGCTGTGCTTTCTTCGCAACCTCTGAGGTAGTGGTGGTGGCTCTGGTGCTGTCTGGATGGGGGAGGTTCCCTTCCTACCATCCAGTGTGGCCTGGGGGAAGGTCCCCATACTACTGTCCAGTGTGGCCTGAAGATGGGCAACTTTCTCCCTCAGGGCAGAGAGTTATCTGCAAATAGGGCAGCATCTCAGCCTCCAGAAAAACTCCTGGAAGACTGCTGCCCCACAGCCATTACATTGCACTACTCCCACATTTTTTGTGTGCGTGTGTGCGCAGGTGATTGGTTTGTAATATAGATATATATATATATATATATTATACAATGTGTATGCTTATATTGTCAGTGCAGTGTGCTAGAGAGGATATGACAGTGATATGCACCTTACACTCTTGAGGAAATGATGTCAGAACCCCAGGTATAAAGGAACTATTTCCAGGGGTGGTGGGGTGGAAGGGGTGAGGGTGGGAAGGGTTGGGCCTAAACTGTGCCCTCACAAAACAATCAGCTAAAAGATTTGACCCACTGCTGCGATGAGTGCCTTCCTGTCAGCAAGATGCCCTACACAACAATTTGACAGAGAAATATTCTGCTAATCAAACAGAGAAAATCCACACATCCAAGTCAGACACAGGTAAACCTCCCCAGCCCCAAAACAGGCCTGGTGGTTTATGCTCTGAAAGCTATCAGCTCCAAAATAAGTCAGCTGTGCTTTAAACTCTTCCTGCACTGAAAATGTTAAAATTGTAACAAACAAACGTAAACCTAGATCTACCTCCTCTGTTGCTTGAAAGACTGTCTTTTCCTGTTTCACACTGCAGGTTTTTCTATGACAACTCCTTAACCACAGTAACTTATTTAAAAATAGTTTAACTATCACAAACTCCTACACACCAATAAATTATTTAAAATAGTTTCTGTCCCAAAATCCTAGTAGTCAATCCAGCTACCCCCAAGGGACAACCAAAATGCAGTATTCAAACACTTATGAGTTATTTCCAAGATAAGCAGAGTTTGCAAGCTTCTTTTTCAACTCCTCAGCCACCTGTAATTTATTTAAAAATAGTTTAACTGTCAGAAAATCCTAGTAGACCATCTAGCTACCTCAAGGATCTACCCAAATGCAGAAGTAAAATCCTTCGAAGTTACTTACAAGATAAACAGAGTTTGCAAGCCCCTTCTTGTAGTAGTAGTAGTTAAAAACTTTATTTTATACAGGAAAAGTACATATCATTTGGACAATACTATACAGTTTTCAAGACAGTCCTGTACAAAATTTCCAAGTTTCACATACTCACACCAGTTATAGACAAACAGTCAAATACATACTTTAAATAAATTCTTGGTTAAACACTAAATAAATATGTGAATAAAAAGCAATTACCAAGGGTAGTTAGTTTCACCTCCCACAGAATTAAGCAAAAGTGCATGTTTGTTGCAGATATCAAGTGGAATATAGAATCTCTCACACAGCTCATGAGTTGAATAAAGAAGTAGTGTCCTTCAGGTCCAGAAAATGTGCTTTGTGTCTTTAAAATTGCAGCCTCAGTAATTTATAGTAATCTGATCTAGTCTGGATATCTCCACCCAGGGCAGTTTGTTGACAATGGTTATGATGCAGCCCTTCCTGTTCAATATGACATCCCTTTGAAAGTCATCCAGATTTGAAGCTGAAGATTTATTTTAGGAAGATGAAGAAACATTAGTTTCCTTTGTCAAAGGAATACTATCAGAGGATTTCAAGTCAAATAAGTAACAACTAGGGTTTCAGCAGCCTGTGACACTAGTAAATTTTGAAGGCATAGTAGTATTAGAGAAATATCCACAGGTTGCTTTAAGCCATTATTAAGGGACCTACTGGAATTCATTGAATTAGAGTAGGTGTGACTTGCTGATTCAATTGCCGTGCTGAAATAGATTGGTCTGAGTTTTCTGAAAAACTTGAGCCCCACTGGTTGTGTTTAGAAACTGTTAAAATTATCCCAGACACAGTAATTGTGGATGAACAGACCTCAGGGGCAGAACTAGAAACAGCTATTATAAAGTTAGAGATTATGTTAACTTTGCACAGAGTCCTGTTGCAGGATGCCTTTTACTTTGCAGTTCAAACTCAGACTTGCATAGTACAGATTTCCCTGAAAGCACAGAAGGAGACTTCATAGCAGCAGAGGGTGCTATGGTAACAAGTAAATTCTTGGCTTGGGACACAGCCACCAAAGTTGTTGGTTGGGGTTTCCCTGTCCTAGCCCCAACTAAAGCGCTTCCCTCTGCATACACACTGCTGCCACTTTGAGCTGGATCTTCCTGCTGGAGATCAAAAGACAGGGTGTAAGCAACCTGAGAAGCTGCTGGCTGCAGGAATGCTCCAATTTTAGTGAGGCAGTATCCATTTGCATTCCAGAGGGCAAGGATTGCTTTTCAATAACTGCATTTTAAACTTTTGAGTTCCGGGATTGAGGTTTGCCGCAGGGGTTGTGGTGTACAAGGAAGCAGGGAGAGTGCCCCGAGGAGTGCCTCCATAGTAAAGCCAGAAGCTGAATGAAACAGTGGGAAAGCCAGCTCAGTCAAATGATAGCCAGGTAGGGAAAGTTCAGGCTCTGGCTGCTCAGGGCGAAGAGTATGTGAAGAGTCTGGGTTTGCCGAAGAGTTTTGTGCTGTTTTTCTTGTTCACAGTAATTTAAGTGGCGTGGCAGTTTTTTTAAGCTATTTCACTCTCCTGAGCTATTTTAGCATAATTCAATCAGCTCCATGAGGAGAGAAGGGCAGTTCACTAGAAGAGCACAGGTGAGCCATTTCTCCTTTGTATTTTATAATGTTTTTCCCTGTGCTGCAAACTTACAACTGCAGAGTAATAGCAGTGGATAACATAGTACAGTGCTGTTCATATAGTTACCAGCTTAAACACATTGCAGTTCAACTCCTGGGTACAGAAAACAAACAAACAAAAAATCACAGTAGAGCCAGCTCACCTCCACTCTCACCCTCACCTACTTGGCCACCTTGGATCTCCAACTATCAAGCATATTTAAATTTTTAATGCTATCTGCTCTATCTGTAATAATCAGGTCTAAGACATTGTTTCTTCATGTAAGACTGTTAACCATCTGGTTTAGTCCAATATTTAATAACATGTATAAGAACTATTGTCTTTTATATTAAATACTGACATATCTATCCAGTTAATACCTAGAAGGTTGAAGTCCCACATTAATAATATACCCCTCGATCAGCAACCTCTGCTACACTGCTTATTAATCCTATATGGTCCTGTTCACTGATATCTGGGTGGTGGTAACAGAACACAACTATTAACGTTTTACCTCCACATTTTATTTCTTCTGCCCAAAGTAACTTGTTACTCAAGGAGGCTATAGCGGAGGTAACAATACAAAGCATTAGGTCAATAGGCAAGCATAATAGGGAAGAAAACCACTTTGGTTCTAGGGGATGGTCTAGAAAAGGTATAAAGGCAAAGAGGCTAGCCTTCAGGAAGTATAAATAGACACAAAGGGATGAGGAGAAGGAAATGTACAGAAGTGTTTGAGAGGAGGTGGGAAAGGCAGTGAGGAGCACTAAAGCGCAAACAGAGAGAGAATAGCTCAGTTGGTTAAAAAGTAGATAAATATTCTTCAGATACATTAGTGAGAGAAGGAAGGCAAAGGGAGAGTAATAAAGCTAGAGGGGCCAAGGGGAGATAGTGGAGGAGACAGGGGAAAGCAGCAGTCCTGAACAAACATTTCTGTTCAGTCTTAACTGTGGAAGAGGATGGGCAGAGCCCACAGCTGGACTTCAAAGGACCTAAGGATAAGAGGGTAAACACCAGTTCATTCACAGAGAGAGGGTCCTATAAGAACTGGTGAAGCTAAAAGTGGAAAACCATGGGTCCTGTTGTCATACATCCCTAGGTCCTAAAGGAACTATGGACTGAACTGGCAGCCCTCTGGCAGCCCTGTTCAGTAAGTCCTTAGACACTGGAGTGGTCCGAGAGGACTGGAGAAGGGCAAATGCCCCTCTTCCCAATAGAGGTAGTAAAGAAGAAACAGGGAACTACAGGCCAGTTAGTCTAACCTCTGTAGTTGGAAAGATAATGGAGGCACTCCTTAAGGAAAGCATAGTGGAACACCTGGATGCCAATGGACTGGTGGATCCCAGGCAACATGGGTTCTCTGCAAGACGATCCTGTCAAAGTAATCTGACAGATTTCTTTGACTGGTTGACAAGGCAGTAGACCAAGGGGTGGGGTGGGGAGGTAGATATTGCCTACCTTGATTTTGAGCAAAGCCATTGATACGGTCCCACATAGGAGACTGGTAAACAAGCTAGGCAGCCTGGGGTTAGGATGCAAGGTGGTGAACTGGACTGGAGACTGGTTAAGAGACAGAAAACAGAGGATAGTGGTGAATGGAACCCGATCAGACAAAAGGGAGGTGACCAGTGGGGTTCCTCAGGGGTCAGTTCTGGGACCAGTCCTCTTCAATGTCTTCATCAGTGACATTGCAGATGGGCTAGAGGGAAAGGCTTGCCTGTTTGCAGATGACACCAAGATCTGCAACAGGGTGGATACTCATGATGGTGTCGAAAGGATGAGAAAATACCTGAAACTGCTGGAGAGATAGTCAGGAGCATGGTAGCTAATGTTTAACGCAAAGATTAGGAAAATCATGCATGTGGAGCAGAAACCTGGGGTGAATTACAGGTTAGGAAGCTGCTGACAGTAATTAGGAGGAGTGGGACTTGGGTGTCATACTCACAGATGACTTAAAAGCTGCTAGGCAGATGGCAAAGGCAGTGGCAAAGGCCAGTGGGATGTTGGGATGTATTGTACGGGAATCACAAGATGAAGGAGGAGGTAACAGTTCCATTGTACAAGACCCTGGTGAGACCTATCCTTGAATATGATGTACAGTTCTGGAGACCACACCTTTGAAAGGACATTGACAAAATAGAAATGGTACAGAGCAGGGCACCCAAAATGGTGAAGGGATTACATCACAAGCCTTACAAGAGAGAGTGAGGGACCTCAAATTGTACAGTGGGACAAAGGAGGAGAGAGGTGATATGATAGAAACATTCAAGTACCTCAAGGGCATTAACAAAGTGGAAGGAACATTTCCAGATTAATAGTAATGCCAGGACACGAGGACACGACATGAGACTGAGGGTGACCACATAAGGGGAAATGTCAGGAAGTTCTTTTTTATGGAAAGGGTGGTGGATGCATTGTATAGCCTGCCCCAGGAGGTGGTGGCAGCCCATACACTGACCGACTTCAAACATGCAGGGGAAAGAAATAAAGGCATAATAGAGACAAGAAGTAAAAGATAAAGCCAGTGACCAGATAGGGTCACTGGCCACTTCATTAGGCAGCTTAAATAGGCAGACTAGATGGGCCTAGTGGTCCTTATCTGCCAACAGCATCTATGTGTCTAGGTATTGTTGACTAAAATGTTGAAGTCCCTAATTTTGTAGCTAATATCATCCCTTATGTACAGTGCCACCCCACCACCTCTTCTCCCAACTCTATCATTCTGAAATAGTCTATACCCCCTTAATTTGTTTACATCAGTTGGCATGCTTTGTCCACCATGTTTCCATGATGGCTCCTATGTCTGTGTTTGGATGGGCCATAATTAGCTCTAATAATTTTTTTTTCCCATAGAGCTTTTTGCTCCCCGTTGCCACCTCCCGCCTGCTTCGGCAATGGGAAGACATAGCATTTTCTGGTGTTTTTCCCCTATTCCCTGGTCCCCAGAACATGGTCGTGCATCCCTGTGGAGGCAAGCATGCACCCCATGGCTCTGGTGATGGCACCTTCCCCCCACCCAACCTAGCGCCGAGTCTCCTGCTGGGCTTGGCGTTACCACCCAGCCTCCATTTGGTGGCAATCAAGAGCCCAGGAGACTCTTGATCCCTCCCTGCCTGTCAGCAGCTCAATCCAGCTTGGCGCCCTCCCCTGTCAGCCGACTCATGGCAACCCAAGCTTGCTCCCTAACCTGGGTCACTGATGTGGAGCAAGGTGTGGCATCCAATACCTCAATCCTCAGCACCACCACTGGGCTGGCAATTAACTCTAATTCTGTTCATTTTTGTAACTATATTCAGACTTCTTGCATTCAGTGTTAATATATTTAGCCTATTCTTTTTTGGGGATTTAATGTGTTTTTTTTCATCCTTATCATTTTTTCTACCACCTCTTTATTCAGTTTAAATTATTTGCCACTGCATCATAAAAGTATTTCCTAGGAGTCTGCTTCCTTTTCTACTTAGATGTAGCCCATCAAAGCAGAACAGTTGTGGTTTCCATAAAACATCTCCCAGTGCTTAGTACAATTAATCCTATTCTTGAGGCACCATTTTCTCAACCAGTTATTTATCCTAGTAATCTTTTATTCTTTCTCATGCTTACTGTTTGTACTGGCAGTATTTCAGAAAAACTACCTCACAGTCCTTTTAAACATAGAAACATAGAATTTGATGGCAGATAATGACCCTGGCCCACCCAATCTGCCCATTTCCCTACCCAATGGATAAGCTGCAGATCCTAGTTAACCAATAGCCTTCTTCCTCATACCCCCACCCCCTAGAATTGCCTTATGTCTGTCCCATGAATTTTTGAATTCCCCCACTGTTTGTGACTCCATGACGTCTTCAGGAAGGCTGTTTCATGCATCCACAACCCTCTTATGAAAAACACTTCTTCAATTACCTCTGAGCCATCCTCCTTCTGTCTTCAAATTGTGCCCTTGTTCTTCACCTCTTTTCTGAAAGATGCTACCCTCTTGGACTTTGTTGATTCCACTGAGGTAGTTGAAGTTTCTATCATGTCCCCACTGTCCCTCCTTTCCTGGAGGGTATACATATTAAGCTCCATAAGTCTCTCTTCATATGTCTTCTGGTGCAGACCCTGCACCATTTTAGTTGCCCTCTCTGGACTGCCTCCATTCTGTCTATATCCTTGCAGAGATTGGGTCACCAGAACTACATGCAGTACTCAGATGGGGTCTCACCAGCTGTCTGTACAGAGGGATGACAACTTTCTGTTCTCTACTGGTGATGGTTCCAGGCATAAACATCACGGACATCATATCGTGGCACATTACAAAGCAGGCAACACACTGCCATCTACAATGTCGGCATGTAAAAACATTGCTGGCCCAAACCCCATGGGCAGTGCACTGGACGAATAGGCATGGTGACCACCGAGTCCCACATCCCACCTAACAATGGCCCCAGGAACAGTAACAGCAGCCAACAGCAATGTGATGGCCAGTCCCCCCCCCAACCCGCCACAGCCACTGATTGCCTACCTGTGTCCCATGACGCAGATGCAGTTTACTAAATCCCTGGTGTCTAGTGGCCCCACCCCCACTCCATGCCACCAGGTGAGTACTCACCCTGACCTCTCCCAACAAGCCCCAACAACCGGCGGCGGCCAGCACAGCCCTCCACTTACCGCCACAGCTGGCGCTCAACTGAACAAACTGAATGGCGTGTAGATGTATACATGCTCATTCAGTTTGTTCAGTAGAGCGGCCTGCCATGGCGGTGAGTGGAAGGATGTGCTGGCCGTCTGCCCATTGTCAGGGTATGTTGGGTGTGTGTGGGGGGTGGGCATCTACCTGCTGGCATGGAGTGGGGGTGGGGGTCCACTAGACACCAGGGATGTAGTAACCACATCGTGTCATGGGACAAAGGTAGGTGATTGGTGGCTGCGGCACGTTGGGGGCAGGGGACTTGCCATCACATTGTGGCTGGCTGCTGTTACTGTTCTTGGGACCATTGTTCAGTGGGATGGGGGAACTCAGTGGTCACCATGCCTATTCATTCAGTGAACTGCCCACGGGGTTTAGGTCTGTGATGTTTTTACATGCTGATATTGTAGACCACGGCAAGTTGCCTGCTTTGTAATGTGCCATGATATATTGTCCACGATGTTAACATCTGAAACCCTGGTGGTGCCTCTCCTGTACATCCCAGCACCCTCCCAATCCTTCTTACTACCCTCTCCATTGCTTGCCCACCTTTAGGTTATCTGATATGACTACACCCAGGTGCCTTTCTATTGTTGTTGTTTTTAGTATCTCACTCACCATTGTGTACTTTTCCCCTGGGTTTTTGTTTCCCAGGTGCATTACTTTGCACTTCTTAGTGCTGAATCTAAGCTACCATACATTTGACCATTCCTCCAACCTTGCCAAGTCCCTTCTCATCCTTTCCACCCCACCTTGTGTATCAACCCTGTTGCAGATCTTTGTGTCATCTGCAAAGAGACATACTTTTCCTTCCAGTCCCTCTGCAATGTCACTTATAAAGACATTGAAGAAGACCGGTCCTAGAACTGAACCCTGCGGTACCCCACTAGTAACCCCCCCTTCTTCAGAGAGGACTCCGTTTACTATTACCCTCTGTGTCCTGTTCAACAGCCAATTTTTTACCCAGGCTACCATCTTGGGACCCACTCCAAGGCTGGCTAGCTTACATATTAATATTTTGTGTGGGACTGTGTCAAATGCCTTGCTAAAGTCTAGATAGGCCATGTCCACAGCCCATCCCTGATCTACTACTTTGGTCACCCAGTCAAAGAACTCTATTAGATTCATCTGACATGACCTTTCTGCTGCGAATCCAGGCTGCCTTGGGTCCCATGCCCTCTGGCCTCTAGGTACTCAACAATTCTTTCCTTCAGAAGTGATTCCATCATTTCCCGTATCACTGAGGTCAAACTAACAGATCTGTAGTTTCCTGCCTCTGCCCTGCTCCCACTTTTGTGAAGTGGAATAACATCTGCCCCCTCCAGTCCACAGGTACCACACCCCCATCCTCCCATGATTTGTTAAAGAGGGTAGTCAGTGGTGTCACTAGTTCTACCCTTAGTTCTTTTAGAATTCTGAGATGAAACCCATCAGGCCCCATTGCTTTGCTCACCTAGAGTTTTAAGAGTTCTTTCAGAACTCTTTCTTCTCCTGAATGGGCTGGTAACAACCGCCCTATTCAAAGTGTTCCGTTGTTTGGTTTAGGTACTCTCCTTCTTCATTTGTGAATACTCAGCAAAAATATTTGTTTAGTATCCCTGCCTTTTCACAGTCACCCTCTGACCACCTCCCTCACCTTTATTTAGCCTCACTATCCCTTCCTTGGTCTTCCTTCGCTCCCTGATGTACCTATAAAATATTTTATCCCCCTTCTTAACTGAGTTGGCTATCTTTTGCTCAGTTTGGGCCTTTGATGTTCTGGCTGTCTTCCCTGATTCCTTCTGCTTTAACTGATACAGTTCTCTGTCCTGCTTCTTCTGTGATACCTTGTACTTCCTGAATGCTATCTGTTTCTCCCTAATCTTCCCTGCCACCTCCATTGACAACCATAGTGGTTTTTTACATCGTTTTGTTTTGTTTATTTGCTTTACACAAAGGCTTGTTGCCTTAGTGATGGCAGTTTTGATTATTCCCCATTGTTCTTCCACCTTTCCTTCCTGCCTATTTGCTAGTGCATTCCTTAGGCACTCACCCATTTTGGCAAAGTCAGCTCTCCTAAAGTCCAGGACCTTCGCCTTTGTATGGATTGTCCTTACTGTTGTGTTTACCATGAACCATACTGTTTGATGGTTGCTCTTTCCCAGATGGCTACCCACTTCTAAATCTGTGATCCTCTCTCCATCTCCATTTGAGAGTATCAAGTCTAAGATTGCTCCCTCCTGAGTGGGTTCTAGTTGTTTAAGGCATGCCCTCTGCAGGGCATCTATAATGACCCCACTCTTGGATGTGACTGCAGCAAATGCACTCCAGTTAACATCTAGCGTATTGAGATCCTCCATCAATAATATCTCCCCATTTTCTGCCATTCTAAGGATACCTTCTATCATTTCCTTGTCCAATTTCTCCCCCTGAGATGGGGGTTTGTATACAACCCCTGTGTGGATTGTGGTGCCATTGCTTGTCTCCAAGTTGACCCACAGTGCTTCCTCTCCTCTTGCTTACCCTTTTTCCTGTAACATTTCATGTATTTCCCTCTGCTTATTTTGAATTTCCTATTCAACCTAGTGTTGCATATTATTGGTACCTGCATAAATTAGAACTAGTTGTCTTTTGTCTTCTTTTTTAATTAAATCTGGAAGCATGTTTTTTATTTCTCTTAGCTTTGCTCCTGAGTAACAACAAGTGGTTGTATTTTCCTTTTTACCCCTAGCTGAGTATATGCCAGTATATTTATTATTGAGTCTCCTGTATACTGTGCATGTACGTATTTGTATATATATATATTTATATATATATATATATATACACACACACACTGTATCTGTCTAGGTGCATCTCTGGTTGTGCTAGTCTTCTCTGTTTCCTCATTTATTTCTTCATGTTGTTGGTTAGCCTGCTCCATTTCTGCTAGGTCTATTAATGGAGAAAATTGGTTCTCTTTTTCTATGTGGAATTTCATCACTCTCTTGCTTGTTTTGCTCCCTTTTCTCTTCCTACATAGCACTAATCATCCATTTCTTCAATATCAGAGTCCCTCTGCCTTTTCTTACATATTTTTTCACTTTGTAAGAAGTTGTCCACAACAACTGTACTTTCATCCCCTCCTAGCGGTACTTCGTTCAATAGTATTTTGTTTTTAAGAGTACAAATTTCCATCTCCAACTGCATTATTTCATTATTTGAACTTTTAACTCTTATATTTCAATACATTGTCCACATATGAGGGTCGAGAACTCAGTTGTAGACTTTGTGCTTAATAAGCTAAATATGCCACATTTTATTGCCAGCTCCCCACTGACCAGTGTAACAAAGTCTGAGTCAATCTTTATAACTTTGTTTTTCCCATGTTTAATTCCTTACGGGAGGGTCTAACACCTAAATAGATATTTTTTTATATATATTGTATCTTTAGAGGGATTAGAAATAGAGAGGCTTTCAAGTTTAACAAAAGCCTAAGATAAACTGAAAAGAAAAACAAGTTGTGGTTTAGACCACAACCACTACTCCTAAAAAAAGTTAGCCTACAGTCAGAAAGACTGGACTGCATGAAAAGAGGGAGCCTACACTCACAATCAATGCCCAATAAGTTCAAATATTGCCTGTAAATTAAATTGAGAACAATTATCCAAATTAATAAGACATATGTACCTACACAAGTTAACATAAAACTATGTTTCCTTTAAATAAATTGTTGTTACAGATGCTGTAAGCAGCAGTCTTATCCTTCCTGTGCTGCATGCTAAATGGTGTTTGGACATCAAAGTCATCTCACAGAGACTATACTGCTCTCCTATTGACCACAAGAGTAATGAGAACAACAAAATGGTGTGAAACTGTCAAAATGATTTTAAACTTGAAATTTAATAAAGAGACTACATTAATATATAAATATGTATGAATGGCTTATATATATAAAAAAAAATAATATATATATATATATATGCTAAAGATCAGAGGAACGTGGGTTTACTTGGTTGGAGTATTCAAACAATTTTCTTAATACACAATTAGAATGGATTGATCAAGGTCTATGTGCTAGTTTTTACTGTCCTTATGCTTTCCGCCATTATTGTCCTGTTACTGAAAAGCCATAGCTCACCAGGTTTCTGTCTCTTATTGCTGACTTTTATCCCTTTATAATTTTTAAAACTTCCACCATTCTGAGATCTAGCTCTGGTTCCCTCAATGATCCTGCATTTGGTTTGACTGATCTTCAGAACTCAACTGACTCCTCATTTCCTTCAATAGCATGCAGCAAGCTCCAAGGTATCTTTCAGCATGTTGGGAGATTGCCTATCTTCTCCTTCTGTACTCCTTGTTCACTCGCTCCTCCTTGTAGCTCTTGCAGCTCACAACACTTTCCTGATCACTACCTCAAGCACAACGGTACAGTCACCCTCCT
The DNA here is from genome assembly GCA_016271365.2 of Neoceratodus forsteri. Classification (NCBI taxonomy): domain Eukaryota; kingdom Metazoa; phylum Chordata; order Ceratodontiformes; family Ceratodontidae; genus Neoceratodus; species Neoceratodus forsteri. Next base: position 299,318,959 of record CM057458.1, on the reverse strand, counting down.
CTTATGGTTACTTCAGCTTCTTTCTTATTTCACTTGCACCATGCTCTGTCTGCTTGTTGAGAGACGTTCACAGTTTGCAACAGATTCACTCCTTTAAAATCACACTAGAGCATCTCATCTCTCTCTACCCTGAGTGTGTTGGGTTCTGCAGGCAAACATCTGCAAAGTGGTGCTTTTTTCAGTAGCTGGTGATGATTATGTAGCTGACAAAGTTCACATAGCTGATGATTTTCACATAGCTGACATTGTTTACATCACTAACAATGTTCACATAGCTGAAAATGTTCACCTAGCCAACAGTACTCTTATAGCTAGCAATGATCACATAGCTGACAAGGTTCACATAGCCACCAATGTTTACAGAGCTAACACTGTTCATATACACTGTACTAAATAACTAAATAAAAATAAATAAAAAATAAAAATATAATCAACAATGTTCACATAGCTGACTCCATATCCCACCCTCTACTTCTACATAAACATTCTTCCTTTGGCCTTGTGTCACCCACAATTAACTGGTTTCACTCTTATCACCTTAATAGACTACAGTCTGTTCAAATAGGTGATGCTCTCTTCTCCTCTTCCTATTCTGTTCGGGGTCCCCCAAGGCTCTATCCTTGGCCCCATCCTCTTCTCTCTCTTTTTAGAAATGATCTCCCATGAATCTGTCACTCCTCTAACATACATATGTATGCAGATGACACTGTCATTTTTTCCTCCTGTCCATCCCATGAGAGTGTCCTCCCCAATCTCCAACATGATTTCAACAGAGTACAATCTTGGTTCCACTCCATCCAACTAAAACTAAACACCAAAAAGACTGTCACCATGTTTTCGGTTCCAGGCAAAGCTGGCATCCATCCCACCATGATCACCACCTGGACGGTGCACCCCTTGACAGGGTCCCTCCTTCAAATATCTACTTCTCACATGTATTGATGCCATCTGCACCAAGCTCCAACCCAAACTTGCAGTCCCTACCGCCACAAAGCCAGCCTTCCTCTCCACACTAGATGAGAACTACAATAGTACTAAAAACAATCTTGCCTGTATTAGATTATGTAGATGTTGTCTATGGCACCACCACCACCTCTTCCCTCTCTAAATTAGATGCCATTATCAACTCCTTCTGCTGCTTGCTGCTGCCTCCCTCCCTTACTCACCACTTCTCCCTCTATGCACCCCTCTCCCTTACCCCCCTGTCTCACAGGAGAACCATCCACTGCATCTCTAATTGTAAAGTACTGGTTCAGCTCCTTCCTCCGACCTTTCCTTCCATCTCCCTCCTACTATTCCACATCCTACTCACTTCACCATAGAGACTTGCACACCTTCTCCATCCCTTGTCCACACTCCACTGCTGGCCAATCTGCCTTCTCATACCAGCTCCTTCAGCTCTGGAACAATACCCCTTCTGACCTTTGTCTGGCCTCCCCCCTCTCATCCTTCAAAAGACTCCTCCACCTCTTGTCCCCTTCTCAGTGCCTCCAATGCTTCTAACCCCTGCTTCCCCCTCTTGTTTTCTGAGCACTTGTCTCCCCTCATCCTAAATATGTTCCATCACCCCCCCCCACTGCTTTTTTCTTATCTTTGTTGGCCTGGCATGTTCCACCCTGCATCCCTTACTCAGTTCTGGTTTACTCCAGTTCCCTCGAGAAGGAACCTACATTTGTCTCCAGGCATCCCAGGTAAACCAAGTAGATCCTTGCTATATTTTTCACGCCTGAATGATTGTGGTTCCCCTATATAACACTGTGCCTAAATTATTTTAATCTCCTGTGGATAAATTGTAACTCACTGTAATGTAACTTGCACCAAAACTGCTCATAATTCCTGTTTCTGTCTGTAATCTCTCTGAATTTGTAACTACATTGTAATCTTGTAATTTTGGTCAACCTCTGTGTTAAATTCACCTGGGGTGCACCTGGAAATGAGCCTCAGCTCAGTGTGCCTTTCACAGTCACCAAATTTAAATAAAGAAATAAATAAACAAACAAATAAATAATAAACAAATAATGGTCACATTGCCAGCAATGATCACATAACTGAAATATTCACGTAGTTAGCAATGTTCACAGAGCTAACAATGCTTACATAACCAACATTGATCACAAACTCGAAGTGTTCACATAGCTAACAATATTCACATCGCTAGTAGTGTTCACAGGACAAACAGTGTTCACATCATCAATGATGTTCACATACAGTGGCAGTTACAAAAAGGTTGACCGCTACAGCAGTATTTTCCATCAACCATGTAAAAAAAAATCATGGACTTTCTGTGGTAATAAAACAAATTGAATATGGTAAATCCACAGTATTTTTTCTGTGATTGACAGAAAATACCACAGTACTGGTTAACTTTTTTTGTAACTACCACTGTAGCAGTCAATATTCACATAGCCACCAATGTTCACATACCCGATAATGTTCACATAAGCAGCAATATCCAAAGAGCTGACAATGTTTACATAATCAACAATGATAACATAGCCAACAGTATTCACATAGCCAGCAATAGCCACAGGGCAAATAGTGGTCACACAGCCAACAATGATCACATAATCAACAATGTTCACATTAGTCAACAGTGTTCACACAGCCAACAATGTGCACATAGCTGGCAATGTTCACAGAGCTAACAATGTTTACATAGCCAACAATGTAGGATAGACAGAGAGGATCCTAGAGGCTGGAAGGGGTGGGGAGACTGGAGACTGAGTAGTGTCTACAGTGTCGCTATAGGTAGGGAACATAGGGCAGACTAAGTGGAACTGGAGGTCCACATCTGCCAACAGCTTCTATGTTTCTATGTAATGTTAACATAGTCAACAATGTCCACGTAACTGGCAATGTTCACATAGATGACAATGCTCACACAACCAGCATGTCCAACAGTGTTCATATAGCTAGCAATGTTCACAGAGTTAATGGTGTTTACATAGCCAACAATGATTGCATAGCCAACAATGTTTGCAAGGCAAACTGTTCACATAGCCAGCAATGTCCACATACTAAGGTTCATATTAAGGTTATTAAAGAGCAAGAAGGCTGATGGCCCATGTAGCTCTTATGCTGTTATAAAGTATAATAAGAGAGAGCATACCCTGATTTAATCAGTTTATTGAGGTGGCATTTTAATATGCTTTTAGTTTCACTAATGACTACCTGAAGAGGTAATCTATTCCAAGAGTTGATAGTTCAAGTGCAAAAATAATTTTCTACTTATATAATGAAATGGTTTCTCAGCAAGCTGTAAGGAGTGCCCTTTGGTATTGTAAGTATCATTCTTAAATTCAAGACCAAGCTCTGTCATGAGATAAGGGTCCTGGATTAAGTCAAACAAGAATATTAGGTACCCCCTAATGTGACGGGTAGCCAGGGTCATAAGATTAAGAGCTCAAAGTCTGAGTTCATAAGGTTCGTGTTGAAGACCAGATATGTGTTTTGTAAACTTTCTTTGCACTTTTTCTAAGAAGTTACAATAATTTTTCCTGTAAGAGCACAAAAGCTGTGATGCATATAGAAACATAGAAACATAGAAACATAGACTTTGATGGCAGATAAGGACCACTTGGCCCACCCAGTCTGCCCATTTCCCTACCTACTGGTTAAGCTGCAGATTCTAGTTAACCAACAGCCTACTTCATGCAACCCCCAACTATAATTGCCTTGTGTCTGTCCCATGCATGTTTGAATTACCCCACTGTTTTAGACCCAACAACCTGCTCAGGAAGGCTGTTCCATGTATCCACCACTCTCACACCACAAAATCCTCACATTACCCTGAGCCGTCCCCCCTCTATCTTTAAGTTGTGCCCCCTTGTTCTTACACATCTCTTTTTCTGAAAGATGCTACCCTCCTGGACTTTGTTGATTCCCTTGAGGTACTTGAATGTTTCTATCATGCCCCCCGTCCCTCCTTTCATCAAGAGTATACATATTAAGCTCTCTCAGTCTCTCTTCATATGGCTTCTGCTGCAGACCCTGCACCATTTTAGTTGCTCTCCTCTGGACTGCTTCCATCCTGTCTATGTCCTTGCATAGATGAGGTCTTCAAAACTGCCGCGAGTACTCAGATGGGGTCTCACCAACTGTCTGTACAGAGGATAACAACTTCCTTTTTCTACTTGATGCCTCTTCCATGCATCCCAGTATCCCCTGCTCTCCTTACGACTTTTCACATTGCTTACCCACCTTTAGGTCATCTGATATGACTACCCCCAGGTCCCTTTCCATTTTTGTTGTTGTTAGTACCTCCCCTGCTATTGTGTACTCTTCTTCTGGGTTTTTGTTTCCCAGGTGCATTACTTAGCACTTCTTTGTATTGAATCTAAGTTGCCACATGTCTGACCATTCCTCCAACCTTGCCAAGTCCCTTCTCATCTTTTCTACCCCCCCTTGTGTATCAACTCTGTTACAGATCTTTGTATAATCTGCAAAGAGGCATACCTTTCCCTCCAGACCCTCTGCAATGTCCCCTATAAAGATGTTAAAGGGACTGGACCCAGTACTGAGCCCTGAGGTACTCCATTAGTAACCCCCCTTTCTTCGGAATGTGTTCCATTCACTATTACCTTCTGTGTCCTGTTGTGCAGCCAGTTTGCTACCCAGGCTACCACCCTGGGACCCACTCCCAGGCTGGCTAACTTGATTATTAATCTTTTGTGTGGGACTGTGTCAAATTATTAATCTTTTGAGCGGGACTGTGTCAAATAGAAAGTTAAGTGACTTACTCAGAATCACACAGCATGCACCTAGGTGGCTGTGGGATTCAAACCCAGGTCTCTAGATCTGCAGCTCAGAGTCTTAACCCACTGCACTATACTGCCTAATTCCAAAAGTGGCCTAGCATATGCTCTAAAATTTGGCATCATAACCTTAGGGTCCCTGGATTTAATATTACATAAAATAGACCATACTACCTTGTTTGTTTTATTAATCACCTTGTGTATATGTTTAGAATGTGAGAAAGCATGTGATATAACAATACCTAGATCTTTTTCATCAGTAGTCATGTTCTGTAAAGCTCCTGTGAGGGTGTATGTATAATTAGGATTCTTGGGTCCAAGATGTATAACTTTGCATTTAGAGGTATTAAACTTCATCTCCCATGTATTGACACAGGTAGATATTGTATGGAAGTCTTTTTGTATAGCTGAAGCTTGAAATTGGTCAGTACAAAGGCCCCAGTTTTGATATCATCTGATTATTTAATGGTGGATGAATGACAGTTAGTAGTTATATCTGCAATAAATGCCTGGAAAGACAGGGCCCAGGACAAAGCCCTGTGGGATGCCACTAAGTAACATTACCAATTAAAAAACACATTGATTTGTACTTCTTATGTTCTGTCATATAGCCAGTTGCTTATCCAATTTATTAGTTTTTTATTAATATTGAGATTATGAAGTTTTGTGGTAAGTCACACATGCCCAGATTATGGTTAGAGAATCACTATTAGAATATTATGCTGGTTCAACTTTTAAACAGAAGTGCATGGTACTATGCAATTTTGCTTCAAGTTGAACCAGCATAACACTCTGTGGTGATTTGCATATGCAGCCCATGATGCTTTTGTATTGGGCATGTGTGATGTTGTATTTTCTTGAAACTTGGCTTCCCAGACAAATGCCCTTTTGGGTAACCTTCTTGCCTCAGTGTTTGTGCACAGAGGCTCTTTGTCTTTAAATAGTTTTTTATTTTAATGGGTTCACCACAACATAACCCAGACAGACCGCTCTTAGGGTAGCTGGTTCATTCCACTGGGGTGTCAAACAGACGAGGCATACTGATGAGTCCTGGTAGGATGAAACATGTGTCTATGTCATCTGTTAGCACCCTTTGAAAACTGTGTGAGAGGCTTTTGGCACCATGCAATTCTGTTTAAAGTTGAACAAGCATAACATTCTGTGGTGATTTGCATATGCAGCCCATGATGCTTTGCATTATGTGGGCATGTGTGATTTTGTATTTTCTTGAAACTTGGCTTCCCAGCCAAATGCCCTTTGGGGTAACCATTGCCTCAGTGTTTGCGCACAGAGGCTCTTTGTCTTTTGTGGTAAGTGCTCAGTGTGGCATGACATCAAATGCCTTACTAAAATCTATAAATATGATGTAACACAATGTTCTAGTATCAATGAGAGAACTGATATGTTCATAAAAACACATGAGATTAGTAAGGCAACCTCTGCCACTCTAAACCTATGATCAATCAATCAATCGACTTTATTTATAGAAAAGTGGCTTTACAAAACCAAGGCACTTATACATAATTCATTTAAATAAGTCAAAACAATTTATTGAAAACAAAATAAACAAGTTAAAACTCATGGCTGCAACATTAAAAATCAGTATATGCCAGATTAAAAAGAAATGTCTTAATGCTGCTTTAAAACTTTGGATGATAGCAATCTCACCTGAAGGTAGAGAATTCCACAGGATTGGAGTCCACAAAACTGAAAGACTTGGCCCCAGATGTCTTCAAATGAACCCTGGAAATCTCTAGCAATCCCTCGTCAGTGGACCAGAGACAGCGGGTGGGACAGTAGGGATGAAGGAGATCTTCCAGGTAACCATGTCCCTGGTCATGTAGGGCCTTATAGGTCAGCAAACCAACCTTGAAGGTGATCTGCCACTGTACTGGCAGCCAGTGCAGTCTGCAAAGCACAGGCGTTACATGACTAGTCCTAGATGAACCAGTCAATAGCTTGGCTGCCGCATTCTGCACAAGCTGCAGGTGGTGGATATCAACCCCCCGGTAACCCAAGGTAAAGGGAGTTGCAATAGTCAAGGTGAGAGGTAATGAAGGCATGGACCAAAGTTGGAAGATCGTCAGAAGAAATCAGGTGCTTCACCCGGGTGATATTCCTCAGATGGTAGAAAGAGTTTTGACAACTGCCGATACCTGTGATTTAAGTGTCAAACAGTTATCAAACATAATACCCAGGTTCTGCACCGGGTCTGAGGTAGTTAGCTGCACACCCACAAATCATAAACCTGAAGGTGATCCCACCAACAGACCTGCCTCCTGATGACCTGGGTCCACAAAAAACACCTCAGTTTTTCTGGGTTTAACTGCAGCCAACTCCCATTCATCCAATCCTGGATTTTGGTGAGACAGTTGTTAAAAACTGAAACAGCAGCATCCTGGCCAGGCATAAAGGACATGTATAGCTGAGTGTTATCTGCATAGCAGTGAAAACTCAAGCCATACCACCTAATAATCGCTCCCAATGGCAGCATGTACACCGCAAACAACATGGGTGCCAAAATGGAACCCTGCAGCACCCCACAGGATAAGGGGAGTGATGCTGAGGAAAAAATCCTAGACTCCACCCTCTGAGTCCTACCCCTAGGAAGGATTGAAACCATCTGAGAACTGTATCAGACAGTCCACAGGTGAACCCCAGGTGCTCCAATAGCACACAATGGACTACGATGTCAAATGTCAGAGAGATCAAGAAGGACCAAGATGGAATGGGTCCTTCAGTCTCTCACTATTAAGAGGTCATTACTACCGGACAAGGGCTGTCTTGGTACTATGTCTCTTCCTAAATCTGGACTGGAGAGAATCATAGACATTGTGGCTGGTCAAATGATCATCCAGCTGTGACACTTGGGATCGTAACTATTAAGGGTAGGGGTGATGATGTCCTTAATGAGGCTTTCAAGAATCCTACATACAGATGTTGTGAAATGTATTGGTCTGTAATTTTCCCAATTGTTTTGGGGTCTTTCTTTATGAATAGGGCAATATTAGCCTCTTTCTATTCATATGAGATGAAGTTTATAGATATACAGCCTTCAGAAAGAAGTCTCGATGGGTGGGCTAAGCAATCAGTCAAAAGGTAATGAAAATGGCCAGCTATGTTGTCTGGCCATGGACAATATTTACCTTGTTGAGCCAGTAATTTTTTAAGTATATTGTCTTCGGAAAAATTAATCTGAGGGTCATTGTTATTACTTAAATTAGGGAAATTTTGTTGAGTGGGGTTAAAAATGTTACAGAAGTTCTTATTGAACTCATCTGCCATAATTATAGCATCCTGGATCAGTTGATTATTCTGTAGTAAAGATCCAACCTGACAAATGTTTTTTAGGGAGTTAATGTATGAGTAAAAGTATTTACTATTAGATTTTTTAGCAGTATTTGAAAGGTTATATTCCCATCTTTGCTTAGCCTTTTTAATTTTTGATTTACATTTTTTTCTGAATTTTGAGGTAGGAAGCCCAGTTATTGTTAGTTTTAGATTTAAAATAGGTATTATGTTTTTTATTATTTTGTTTGAGGAGCTTTTTTCACATAGCCAACAATGTTCACATAGTTAGCATTGCCAGCAATGTTAACATAGTCAACAATGTTCACATCGCTAACACTGTTCACATATCCAGCAATGATCACATAGTTAACAATTTTCCCATACTGTAGTCAACAACGTTCACATAGCTGACAATGTTCACATAGGAAAGGGAAATTGCTTAGCCAGGAAAGGCACTCTAAGCCAAAGTGTGCTTGTAGGTGTGACCTGGGAGAACAAGGTAGTTAAGTGGCTTGCTCAGGGTCACACAGTGCAAGTGGGAGCTGATGGGATTCAAACCCATGTCTCCAGGTTTGCAGCTCAGTGCCCTTAACCACTACACTACACTGCCTCCAAGACATTGTTCACATTCCTGTAGCTGACAATGCTCACATCACCAACAATGTTCACATAGCTAATGATGTTTACATAATTGGCAATGTTCACATAGTTACCCTTACTGAAAACAATGTAAGGTGTATGACTGATCCTGCATAATTTGTAAGAACAACATAATAAAATAGGGTAGGTAGAACTGGTGGGGTTGGCTTCATTATTAGGAAGGAAAAGAAATCAGGAGCATAGAAGAAACTGCTGAGTAAGGTAATGTTGAAATGATAAATATTGAACTCATGGGTATTAAAGGGAAGAAATGCAGGATTTCAATGTTTTATAGAGCACCCAATACAAGTTTAGAGGAGATAGAAGCCTTTCTGGACTATATTGCTAATCTGTCAGAGAACACTGATGTAGTGATAATGGGGGGGTTGAATATGCCTGGAATTCAGTGGGGAAATAAACAGTCAGGGAATAACATAGCATGTAGGTTTCAGGAAGAATTAATGGAGGTGGGTGTCCAACAATGTATTTAGAAAGCCACGAGGGGGGGAATACATTGGATGTCATTTTTACAAATATGCCCGAGATTATCAAACAGATTACCATTGAGCCACAATTTGGTACAAGTAATCACAACTATACAGTGTTTTTGATGGATTGGGCAACCAATTTGGTTAAAGGTAGTACAATTCAGTACCTATATAAAAAGGGGGTTATGGGGCTATGAGAGGAAGACTGAATAGGGTAGACTTGGGGGAATGATGAAGTATCAGGACATAAATAAATTATGGGAGTTTTCCTTACAAAAGATGAATGAGATTAAAGAAACATATATCCCACAAGGTGTATAACTACAAAGGAAAAAAAACTCCATGGTTAACTAGGATTATAGTTAGACTTTGTAGGAAAAAGAAAGTGATGTTTTAGAAGATGAAAAAGAACAATACACCAGTCTACAGGGATAGGTAGAAGATCTTTAGGAAACTTAAAAAAGAAATAAAAAAATCTAAAAAACAGCTGGAATTGAGATTAGCTGTGAGTAAAAATAATAAAAGTTTCTATGCGTGTGTAAATAGCCAAAGGGAAGGAAATAACATGGTTGGCCCATTGAATAGTAATGGGGTTGTGACATCTGATTCAATGGAAATGGCAAATGAATTTGGTAAATGTTTTGGTGCTGTATATAAAAATCATGATGATTGGTTAGCAATTAGTAGTTCAGTTAGGGGTCAATTAGATCCAAAGGTAATAACAGAAGAAAGTATTGAAGAGTCAGGAGACTTGAAGATGGACAGGGTGGCAGGACTGGATGGGATTCACCTGCACTGCTGAAGGAGTTACTGGATGAGTTAGTACCAGTTCACCATGCTGGGGCAAAAGTCATTGAGGGAGGGTGTGGTGTCTGAGGATTGGAGGTTGACACATGTGGTGCCAATATGTAAGAAGGGGAGAAAGGATCAGGTGGTGAACTATAGGCGGTGAGCCTGATTTCTGTGGTAGGGAAGATCATTGAAGGAATTCTTAGTGAAGCCATAACGGATATTATGATAAGAAAGGGCAAATAGATAGAAATCAGAAGGGTCTTGTTTCAGGCAGGTCATGTGAGACTAATTTGATTACCTTCTATGAACATATCAATAAATGGGTGGATGAGGGAAGGAGTGTGGATATGGTAATGCTTGATTTAGCTGGGCATTTGATACAGTCCTCATTGTAAAATTATTGAAAATTGATTGGAATGGGAATTGATTATGCTATTGTGAGATGGGTAGAACAATGGCTGAGGAAAGAAAATAACAAGTAAGGATCCAGGGTTACTTGTCAGAACCTCCGAGGTTTGGGGTGGTGTGTCCCAGGAGTCTGTATTGAGACTGTTGCTGTTTGGCATTTTATAAGTGTCTTGGGTATACATAGCAAGAATAAGATAGCGACGTTGCTGATGATGTGAAAATGGGGGAGTTGTGGATACGTTTGAAGACAGATTATCTTTTGGAAGGGCTTAATACAGATTTTAAAATGGGCAGAAATAAATGGGATGAACTTTAATAAAGACAAGTGCATTATAATGCATCTGGGGAGGCACAATATACAACAGAACTATTTTATGCAGGTTCTTAAGCTTAATATCTCTACATGTGAGAGGGATTGGGAGGTTGATATCCAAAATGATTTAAAAAGTGGTGTTCAGGTAGAAATACCTTGACTAAAGCCATGTATCTAGTAAATAGTATAAGAAGGGGTTTCATTCTAGAGGTAGGGAGGTGTTGATGCCACTGTATAAAACTCTGGTGAGGCCCATTCTGGACTATTGCTCCACTGTATGGAGTCCCTTCCTAGTGAAAGATGTTAAATTGTTGGAAAGGCCACAGTGGTCCTATACTAGAATGATATCAGGATGTGAGAGTTTGAATTATAAAGATAGACTGGAGAAACTGAGCTTGTGGTCCTTGAGAACTAGGAGGGCTAGGGGGATTTATTGTTTTTGTACAAAGGACTAGGAGACAAGGGCATGAAGACAGAGCTGGGATTGGAGATTAAAGAAAAATCATATCAGTTGAGAAGGCATGATAGGCAGCTGAGAGAAACAATCTGTAGGACAGAATTAAGAAGGAATGGATTTAAGTGTAGGGCAATTAGAATGCAGAATAAATTACCTCAGGAAGTAGTGGAAGCTGAGAATTTGTGTATCTTTAAGGATAGTTTGGATAAGTATTTTAGTGAAGTTGGTGACTTGTGTTACCGCTACTGTATTGTGGGGAAAGTATATATGGGCACTGCTTTTTTCGACTTTCCTGTTTTCCAGTATGAACCTCCAGTATGAACTCATTTTTCTTGCATGAATAAATGCAAGTTTATTGTAAGTACACACAAGGGCCAGATTCACAATTCGTCCAAAAAAAATGATGTGTAGCACTGCTGCCTTGAGTTCCATCATGCTGGGATTCAGAAAGACAGCCTGTGACATGCTGCAGGCTTCATGTGCCCAAGTGGACCAAAGCACCATAAACTCCCTGCGACATGGCGTAAGGGGATTATGGCAGCAGTTATACCCTATTCACTAAGGGTGGCTGCTACGTCCCACATCAGGATTCAGAAAAACCCCAGTGGACATCTGTCAAAGACCATTTGTCGCCATGAGCTGGTGTAAGTGTTCTTTGCCATCCACAGGGGTTGCCACTGTGCCCCAGCTCTACAGCCCCTATGGGCTACAGCCCCCAACAGCCACAGTCCCCAGGTATGGCACCCACTGTACCTAGATGTGTGTGTGGAACACCCCATATGTGTGTAGACCCCCACATGTCCGGAGCCCCACAAATGCCCACTGCCCCCATGCTCTAGCTCCAGATCCCCCATGACAATACATCTGGTATAGTCTTAGTAGTCTAGTAGCCCCCAATCCCCCATCCAAGCAGTGCCAGCACACCCTGTTCCCTTACCCACACCTGGCTGTCAACTGGTGCAGCCCATCTTCACCACCATGGCCAGCTCCGACTGAGCTATGCTGGGAGCATGTACAGAAGTATACGCACTTTGTGAATGGCATCCACTCATTCACAGAGTGCATATGATTATTGCACGCACTGCCGGCAAAGCTCAGTCAGTGGCTGGCCATGGTGGTGAGAGGTGGGCTCTGCAAGTAGTCAACTCGCCGGCTGGGTGTGGGTAAGGGGGTGCTTGCACCACTGGGAGGGGGTTGGGGCCACTGGGCCTCCAAGGCAGTTAAGAGTGTTGGGGGAGGATGTCCATATCACGGGTGATTGGGGCTAGAGACCACATCTTACAGAGACTGGGGTCAAGCATGGGGGGCATCACAACTGCCATCAGTGGGCACATCTGCCACCCACCCCATCCAGTGGCTTGTGGCATACATGGGGGCTGTGCCCTACCTTGCACAGCTGCTGCAAGCCGCAGGACACAGGCTCCTGGACCCTGCTCATTTCTGTATTGGGCGTAGGGTCCAGGATGCAGTGGGCATTGCCACAGTTTGCAGCAAACATTTGTGAATCCGGCCCAAAGCTTTTGCAAGATCAGAATATATTTCAATACTAGTCAAGAACTCCACAAGTTTAAAATGTAGTGTGCTATAAAATAATTATACTTTCATGTTTCTTGATTAGTTCAAGCACAGGATTTTTTTGGTGATAGTGTAGATTATTGGGTATGCATAGGAAGCCTGGCGTAAAAGCTTCCTAAATATAATGCTGTTTGGTCATGTGCCTTATTTTCATGCTTGTGGTTGTCAGTTCATTTGAGTTGGGGGGCTTCATCCCCATTCACCTTCTTTTATTTACAGGGGGGTGGGGGCAAAATGCCCCAACTCAAACAAATAAAAAGTAACTGAATAGGTGATTTGACCAAGTGTTTGTGCCTGCTGTTAATTTTGGTATTGTCAGTTTATTTGAGTTGGTGGGCTTTGCCCCCACACTACCTTGTATTGCCCCCAAACTCAAATAAACTAATAAAAAGTAAAGGAATGGGCGATTTGACCAAATAGCAGTAACTTGAGCTCTATGCTAATATCATAGTTCTTACGCATACCTGATAATCTACACTATTGCTGATTTTTTCTTGCACTATAATTCTTATAAACATGTATAAGTGTTTGTAAGAATAGTGCAAGAAAAAAATCCCTTGCTTACACCAGTCAAGAAACATGCTAGTATAAAATGTAGTGTGTAAGGATGAATGACATCTTGTAAGAATTGTGCAATGAGGATCAGTCTACTCTGTATACTTACAAGAATGCATGTCTTCTAAGTGCTGGTAGAAATCTTTAGGTACAACCTGAGTATTGAAAAAGCTGCATGCACCTCAGTAAAAACTTTAAAGAAATGCACTAGTTTTTCACTTTTCAGTTAATATTACATAGATTTTCAGTTAATATTACATAGAAGTAATAGAAGGGAAGGGAACAAATCAGTTCCAGTACAGTAGCTTCTTCTTGCTGTTTTTACTTTGTTTCTTGTGGATTTTACTTGGTAGAATGTTATTTATTTTCTTTCTTACTACTTCTAAGGGGGTAGCAGTGTATTGTTTTGGGGCTGTTTGAATTTTGAAAACCTAATTTTGATGTCTGTAAGTGGGCTCATGTATTTGATGTTTTACTGTATACCAGACTGCATTTGTGGAGACCTATTTCTTCTGATTTAAAAGCTATTGGTGTGATTTTATTGGGGCTGTTTCTTTGAATTGGAGACATATATCTTCTAATTTCAAGCCTATTTTGATGTGTTGTTGGTGAGGCTGTTTGAATTGGAGAACTGTTTCTTTTGGTAGCAACCCTATTTTTTGTGCTTTGAGTGGAATTGTGATTGCTTTTTGCTGGCTTCACTAGCTGCAAAGTTTAGTGCATAGTTGGGGAAGGGTGCTAATGGTCTGACCAGGGGCCTCAGCTACCTAATTGTTTCTGGAAAGCATGGGCTGGTCCCACTCCCTGTCCCTCACCCCACCCACCCCTAGCCTGTGATTATCTTTATACCAGGAGTTCTGACATCACTTCCTCAAATGGGCAAAGGTTGTGCACCTGTCATAGCAGAAGCAGACATCCAGAAAAGGAACAGCAGCGTAGTGATGAGGTGACTGTTATCTCAGCAGAAGGGAAGTAACTGCAAATCAAGGAGCTTTCATTGTTACTTCTTTGCATTGCTTTTTGCATTGTGGAAAGGAGGAGTAGGCATTTGAAGAAGGTCAGCAATAGTTACTTAAAGTCTCTTTTGGGTGTAGACAGAAAGGATAGGAATGTAAAAAGCAGTTGCTCAATATATCTAGACATGTATGACAAAGGGCAAGGGACATTAAGAAAAGGAGAAGAATGTTTTGCACTGATAGAGGGGAGAGGGAGATGGGAGTGTTTGGTATCCTTCATCTAGAAGGGTGTGGGGTCGCTAGGCAATCGAGAGCAATGGGTAGGGTGGTAGGCTGCAACAACTGTGGTGCACTAATCTTTCTAAAAATTGCCTGGAGGGTAGGGGACTGTTTAGTGTGCAACCACATAGAGAAACTTAGAAAGAAGATCAAGGGTCCACAGGAGGAACTAAGACAGGCAAGGCAGACAGGAGGTGGGTTTAGCCCAATACTGGAGGGAGGGAGGGAGGAGGGGAGATGAGGGAGGGCAATTTGAGCCAACGGTGGTGAGGAGAGGGTCAGAAGAAGGGAAGCGGAGACAAAGAGACCCGTTCCAGGAATAACTATTGCTGGGGAAACCAGGTCAAGAGACAAAAGGAAAATGGAAGGAGGAGACAGGGACTTGTGAAGGGAGGAGAAGAAGTGGCAACAGTCATGGAGTGGAAAGAAGGGAACAGGTTACTATGAAGAGAGAGAGAGGAAGTGGGCATTTGTGAAGGGTTTTCAGAAAATAGTTTTACACTGCTAGGGGGGAAGAAGGAGGAGGAGGGAACTAAGGCAATTGGAGGAGTAATTGATAAATGCCTGTACCAAACCGGAGCGGAGGGAAGTTCTGCTGGGAGAATTGCAACAGGGGCAAAAGGGGGAACAATGTGCAGGAGGAAGAAGAGGAGCTGGGAATGAGAGATGGAGATGAATGGAAGTAAGCAGGGAGTATGAGGGGTGGAATATTAGTGCTGGTCGACTTGATACTAAGAGGAGTCAGGTGGGGTAGCAAGTGGGACAGGCAAAGTTGCATTTGGGTGGAGGCCATGCCACGAATGACAGCAGAAAGGGTGGGGCAATCTGTTATGAAATATGCCAGAAGGGGTAGGGACAAGCCTTATTTAATTATACATCTTGGGACAAATGACCTGGCTGACAAGACAGTAGATATAGTCCAGAGGTGGTTTGAGGAACTAGGACAATTATGTTAGGGGGCAGGAAGATCAGCAACTTTTTCAGAGATACTTCCAGTGCCCAAGACAAGCACAACAAGAAAGCTGAGAATAGAGGAATTTAACAGATGGCTAAGAACCTGGTGTCATGCTAAAGGTATAGGCTGTTGGGGGTGGGGAGGACCTAGGAAGACAGTAGTCTCTATGCCAAGGACAGACTACACTTGAGTGAGGAGGGAAGAAAGTGTTGAAACAGAGGATAAAGGAGTACATAGAGGAAGTTGGGAATTTAAACTAAGAGTGGGGGTGGCAAGTGGACAAGAGACATGCAGAGACCGTAGGTTGGGAAACCATATGAGCTTACTCCATAACAGTGACAAATGGCAAATGGCAAGTACTATTGGTGATGCTAGTAAAGGAGGCAGGATGGGAGGTGGAAGGGTGGAAGGTGGTTATCCTTAATGCTAGGAGCCTTGGGAGGAAAACTGCAGAGTTACAGGTGCTCATGGCAGAGGGAGAGGTGAACATTGCAGCCCATCACAGAAACATAGACACCCAATACAATGACTGGGACCTGTCTGTACCAGGGTACAGGTTATTTCATAGTGACAGGATGATTGGGAAAGGAGGGAGGGTGGGTGGAACTATATATGAAGGAAGGACTGAAGTGTGTAAGGGAGGAAGGGGAGGAGGGTAGTACAAAGTCACTTTGGATGCAAAGCCAGGATTCCAAGAACAGGATTCTCAGAATGGGAGTGGTGTGCAGGCCACCCTCTCAGATGGAGGAGTTAGACAGGCAACTAGCAGGACAGATTAGGAGGACATGCAAGAAGAGTAGTGTGGTGATTATGGGGGACTTCAACATGCCAGGAGTGGACTGGAGTACCCAAACAACTAGGAATAGAAGGGAGCAGGTATTGCTGGATATCTTCCAGGACAGCTTCCTGCTACAAATGGTCAGTGAACCAACCGGGTTAGGGAATACCCTTGACCTTGTGCTGGCAAATGGGACTTTGTGAGAGAACTTATGCTGAAGAACTGCTGTCAGGAATGACCACCACAGTATGGCTCACATTGGATATGGGCAAGGAGGGTGGAATCCAGCACAAGAGTGCTGGACTTCAGGAGGGCTGACTTTGGGAGGTGCAGGAAGTGGTAAAGGATACCTGGTCAGAATTCAACCTAGTATGGGCACTAACCAGAGGTGGGAGCTCATAAAGCTGTGGATTGTGGAGGTAACAAGACCTGCTGAAAGGCCCAGAGCAAGAAGGCTAGGCTAAGAAACCGAGCTAGTTGAGCAAGGAGGTCATGGAAAGGTAAGGAGGAAAGAGCTGTCTTTAGGAGGTACAAGAAAACAGGGAGGGGGAGGACAAGGAGTAGTACCTGACAGAATCGAAGGAGGTGACACAGGCAGTAAAGGGAGCCAAGGCATCTACTGAGCTCAGGCTGGCACAAGGCATTAAGAAGGGGAGAAGGACTTCTTTAGGTACATCAGGGAGAAAAGGAGCTGTAAGACCACATAGGAAGGATTAGGAAGGAGGAGGGTTGGGTGGAAGCAGGGTGTGATAAGGCAGAAGCGCTAAATGATTACTTCTGCTCAGTATTTACTAAGGAGAAGAGGGGGGTGATACCCAAGGGGGTGATGAATGGCAGAAATGGGGGGAGGGGTGACAGATGGGGAAATCATGGAGGGCAGAGTTCAAGAGGGTTTGACGGTACTGAGGGTGGACAAGGTGCCAGGCCCCGATGGCATCCACCCCAGGGTACTGAAGTGAGCTGGCAGAGGTCCTTGCGGGACCTTTGGTAGACCTATTTAATGCCTCACTACACTCAGGCTGTGTACCCCAGGACTGAAGGATGTCTCATGTGGTGCCCCTCCACAAGAGTGGTCCCAAGGATAACCGGGTAACTATAGACCAGTGAGCCTCACATCCATCGTGGGTAAGCTGAGGGAGACTATCCTGAAGGAGAGGCTGGTGGCCCTCCTAGAGGCCAAAGGACTACAGGAGAGAAGACAGCATAGCTTCATATATGGCAGATCCTGCCAAACCAACCTGGTGAGTTCTATGACTGGGTAACTATGCAACTGGACAGGGGCCATGCAGTGGATGTCCTGTATCTGGACTTAAGTAAGGCATTCGACTTGGTGCCACATGGGAGGCTGGGAAGAAAGTTAGAAGGCACTGGGGCAGGTACAAAGCTAGTGAGATGGGTAGGTAACTGGCTTCAGAGAAGGCAACAGAGGGTGGTGGTGGTGGGTGGGGAGCTCCATACCCAAGGGTAGTGACAACATGTGTTTCACTAGGTTACCACCTGTCCCACTTTTCGCAGGACAGTCCTGATTTGGGCAGCTGTGTCCTGCAAAAAACCTGAAAATACTAAATGTCCTGATTTTATAGTAGAAAAAATATTTTCTGAATTTCCACTAAATGTCGCAGAAAACTACAATACCTTAACTAAAACACATTAAAATGATAAGAAACAATGGAAGTGACTAAGAAACTACTGTACTTAGCCTTAATTCTGATTATATAGAGAAAACAAGTATGTTGCATTGGTCAAGGTTACATACTGTACTGTGAAGAGTCATGTTTCAGTAAGAAATGTCCCACTTTGGGCTTCTTAAAAAGTGGTAACCCTATGTTTCACAGGGCTCGATGTTGGTACCAGTGTTGTTTGGGATATTCATTGCAGATATATCATTGGACATCAAGAGCAAGATCAGTCTGTTTATTGATGATATCAAGATGGGAGCAGTGGTGGATGACCTAGGGGGATGGCAGGGGTTGCAGAGTGATCTGGCAAAGCTTGAAACCTGGTCAGCCACCTGGCAACTGGGGTTTAATGCCAAAAAGTGCAAGGTGCTGCATTTTGGGGTGAAGAACCCAAGGAGGAGTTACTAGCTGGGATGAGTGCAGCTAGCCCAGACAGAAGAGGAGAAATGATCTGAGGTGCTCATTACAGGTTCAATGAACAACTCAGCACAATGTAGGAAGGCAGCTGCAAAGGCCAACAAAATGCATTTGGGTTGCATTGCAAGTGGTATATCCTCGAGGAGGGAGGAGGTGATTCTGCCACTATATAGCTCATTAGTTAGACCGCAACTGGAGTACTGCATGCAGTACTGGCACCCGTATCTGAAGAGGGACATTAAGTTACTGGAGGGGGTGCAGCACAGGGTGACAAAGATGATCAAGGGGCTGGGGGACTTATCATATGAGAGAAGGATGAGGGAGTTGAATATGTACTCGCTGGAGGAGAGGAGGGATGGGGGACAGTATTGAAACCTTTAGGTACATGAAAGGAATAAACAAGACAGGTACAGAGGGGCTGTTCAAAGTAAGGGAGGAGAGGGATACCAGGGGCCATGATATGAGACTGGAGGGAGGAAGGTTTAGGAGGGAGATGAGGAGGCAATTTTTTACAGAGAGTGTAGTAGCTGGGTGGAATGAGTTACCTGCAGAAGTAGTATCCAGTAGAACAATGGACTGCTTCAAAAGGGGATGGGACAGGACAAGGGGGAGAGTCAATGGAGGGGAAGGGTGGAAGGGAGGGGCAGCTGCAGAATAAGGGGTGCTAGCTGCACATTCGAAAGACTTGATAGACTCCCTAGGCTTATCTGCTGGCAAATTTTGTATGTTTGTATATTTCTTAGATTTCACAGCCTCTCATTACTGAGGAACCTTGTATGAAAACAGGGTCTTAATCTGTTACTGTTTATCTACGCTTGTGTCTTACTCCCCACTTCCATTCATGCCCCTCTACAGCTCCATTACAATTAGTCATGGTAATGACTACAATGCTACAAGTAGAGTAGTTTTATGACCTCAGCTACTGTATATACATTAATACTAATGTGGACACCACTCTAAGAGTTGTAAGAGTGGCTTTGTGCATTCAGATCAAAATTTAGGAGTAGTTCCTTTTAAAAATGCAAGAAATATATAGGAATTAATCAAAATTATTGCTTGAGTATCTGTTTATATACTTTTTTGCGTGACTCTTTAATAGCATGGTGTCAGTTGCTCAGTAGGTTGCATGCCTGCCTCTAGAGCTGGAATGTAATAGGTTTTAGTCCTACATCAGTATAGAAAACCAATATTATATAGAGGATAAAGTATGGGTTAGTGTGTGCTGTGAGTTTACATCGAGGTGGATGCTCATAAACCCCGAGAGCTGAACCGAGGCTCGTACATGCATCTAACCCCGAGGGTGTGTAAACTTAAGTTTAAACACACTAACTTATATTTTATTTTTATATAATTGCTGGGTTCCTTTTTGCCTCAACAATTATATAAAATAAAACCTTGTAGTGAAACCGTGGTTTGGCTTAGTGTTAGTGTGGTGCCGAAATGGAAATCCGTCCCTGTCTTTTAAAAATGGCTTACCTATGTCTGCAGGTGTCTTCCACATCTTTCAGAATAAGCCTTAAGCCGTTAGTGAGCCCAATAGTTCTTTTAGCGAGTTCTTTCTTATGATTGCTGTTTTTGGGAACCACGGAAGTGGCAAGCAGTCAGGAACAGTCGCGCTGCTGCAAGTACAAGCACAGCAAGAGAAATCAGGTGCATGTTTGCCATTATAAATGCTCCTTTATAACGGCAAATTATGCCATGGTTTCCTATGGGAAAAGGGGAAGCCAGTAATTAGTATAGTAACCCCACACACAATTTTTCTGGCATCTCAGGATGTGGCTTGGGATTTTCTTGCATGAAGTAAGGCGTTTTTCTTACATGATTTTTCACACAAGAAAATGGTCACAATCCTTACACATTCCCTCCATATATTCTTGCATACAAATATACATAAACTTACATAACAACTTGCATGTAGCTTGCATGTGGCAGCATATATCCTTGCATGTTGTACCATCAAAGCTCTTATAAAATGATTCCTTTTCTTTCCAGTAAGGTTAACAGTGATCACGTAGCAAACAATGATCACATTGCCTACAGTGAACACATAGCCTACCATGTTCAGAATACCACCAATGCTCATATAGTTAATAATGTTCACATAGTCATCAGTATTCATGAAGACAAAGACAAATGGGATGGCGCAGCATAGGGTGGCCAAAATGATTCAGGATCAGCAGGGCAGATCTTATGTTGATTGGTTTGGGGCATTGAATACGTATTTGCTCGAGCTGAGAATAGAGAGAGGCAATATGATGGAGATCTTCAAGTTCCCGAAAGGAATGAACAAGATTATGTACAAGGAACTATTTGACAAGAATAGAGGATCTAGAACATGGGGACATGAGCTGAAGCTGGGCAGGGGATTCAATAGTGATGTAAGGAAGCTATATTTTACAGAGAGTGTGGTTGAGCTACAGAACAGTCTGCTGACTGACGTAGTGGACGCTAAATCATTAATGGATTCAAGCATGACTGGGAGAGAGTTATGGGTTTAGTAGTTACTCAGGGGGTAGCAGTAAGAGAGGGACCATGGGGGCGGGTGAGGTGGACAAAAGGCTCGTGTAGAAACCAGGTCATGGGTATGAAAGGGTAATACGGCGACTGGGTAGACTGATGGTCTTTTTCTGCTGTCATTGTCTCTGTTTCTATGTTTTTATAGTTGACAGTGTTGACAGTGCTTACAATGTCCATGTAGTTAATAATGTTCACATAATCAACAATGTTCTCCTATAGCCAATAATATTTGCATAGTCAACAATGATTACATGGCCAGAAATATTCATACTGGACGCAAATATTCACATAACCGACAATGTTCACACAGTTTATAATACTTAGATAGCCAGCTGTGTTCATGTACTGTAGCTGAAAATGTTCACACAGCCAACAATAATCATACAGCCAACAATCACCACATAGCTAACAATGAACACATAGGTAACAATGTTCACATAGCTAACAATGTTCACTTAGTCAACAAAGTTCACATAGCTAAAATTGTTTCCATAGCCGATAATGTTCACATAGTCAAAAATGTTCACATAGCTAACAATATTTAAATATCCAACAATGGTCACTTACTGATGCATGGGAAATTAGCCCCCAGGGCTTTGGCTTACAGGAGACTTATCTCTGATGTGACATCAGCTCTGAATAAACTGCCTTTAAATTTGTATGTTTTGTACAATTTCAAATATCTTCACTGTAAAATACAAGTCAGCAGGTAGTTATTAAAAGAAAGAGTTTGTTTAGCTGATCTAAAATGCTGACTTACCTGAAAATGTGTCTTCAAGCTTCAGGGTCCCGCCTGACTTCAGGGGGGGTGGATTTCGAGGAAATGGGAAGGATCATTAAGAAGCATTTGAATGGGATTGGGCCAGACATGGACACTGACAGTAGGTGGGAAATCATCAAGAGGGGGGTGCAGGATGCTACCAGCACCTGTGCAAGAGTAAGACGAAAATGCGGTAGGGCCCGTAAACCCTGCTGGTGGACCAGGGAGGTTCAGGAGGTGGTAAGGGGAAAGAAGGCGGATTATAGGCATTTCAAGTACTCAAGGAGTGAAAGGGATCGAGGGGGAGTACGAGCTGATGACCAGAAGGGCCACTAGGGTGGTGAGGGTGGCTAAGGCAAGGAAGGAGCAGAACCTGGCCAAGGAAATTAGGAGAGGGAACAAGGGGTTCTTTAGACACACTGGGGAAAATCAAAGGGTGAAGGGGCAGAATTAAAACAGGGGAGGGATGGGCGCAAGACCCGGGGCAGCAGGCTGAGGTACTAAATGAGTACTTTGCCTCAGTTTTCACCAAGGAAAATGGGGGGGCTGCATCATACATGGGAGGAGATGGTGAAACTGAAGAGGGGGGGACCCTTGCCAATCGGCGGGTCTGGAGAGAGGGGGGCCATCACTGACAGGAGGGGGGAAGGCAAAGCAGGGGGACAAGGTAGCGGAGGTGGAAATCACAGCAGAGAGAGTGAGGGAAGCCCTTAGGTCCCTTAAGATGGAGAAAGCACCAAGACCAGATAAATTACATCCCAGAGTGTTGAAGAAACTGGCGGATGTCCTGGTGAAACCCCTGGTGGAGCTTTTCAGCATCTGTCAGAGAACAGGGTGGGTGCCCAGGACTGGAAGGTGGCACATAGTGCCTATCCACAAGGGGGGATTAAGGAGGTGGCAGAGAAATACAGGCCCGTCAGCCTGACATCGGTGGTGGGCAAGGTGATATAGGGCATTGTCAAGGAGAGGATGGGGGGACCTGGAAAAGTCGGGGTGCTTGGAGGATAGACAGCATGGATTCGTCCCAGGGCAATCATGTCAGACAAACCTTGTGGAGTTCTATGACTGGGTGATGAGTGCCTTGGACCTGGGTAGACCGGTGGACGTCCGCAATGTTGACATCAGCAAGGCGTTTGTCTCTGTTCCTCACGGGAGCCTGTTGAATAAGCTGGGAGAAATGGGGGTGGGGAACCAGATGATCAGATGGATAGTTAAATGGCTCCAGGACCGGACCCAGAGGGTCGTGGTTGGCAGGATAGTCTCATTCCCAAGAAGGGTCATTAGTGGAGTCCCTCAGGGATCGGTCCTTGGGCCCCTCCTGTTCAATGCCTATGTCTCTGACATAAGGAAGGGTATCAGGAGTGAGAAGAGTCTGCGGGTGACTCAAAACTGGGGGCAGTGGTGGATGGGGAGGAGGGGAGGGTGGCCCTACAGGGGGACCTGGAGGCTCTGGAAAGGTGGTCTAGAAAGTGGAAGCTGAGGTTCAATGCAGGCAAATGCAAGGTACTGCATCTGGAAGCCAGAAACCCAGGCCAAGTGTATACGCTGGGGGGGGGATGCTACAAGGCTCAATGACTGAGAGGGACCTGGGGGTGGTGATGGATGTCAAGATGAACAACTCTGAGACCTGTAGGAGGGCAGCAGCCAAGGCCAACAGGATGCTGGGATGCATCGCTAGGGCGATCACCTCCAGAAGGAGGGAAGTGATACTCCCTCTGTATAACTGCTTGGTGAGGCCGCACCTCGAGTACTGCATGCAGTTTTGGAGGCCACACTTAAAGAGGGACATTGAACTCCTGGAGAGGGTCCAGAGGAGGCAACCAAAATGATCTGGGGCTTGGGAGACAGGACCTATGGGGAGAGGCTCGAAGAGCTATATATGTACACATTGGAAGAGAGAAGTGACCGGGGGGACATGATAGAGGTCTTCAGGTACATGAAGGGGTTAAATAGGAGAGGGCAGTCAGGGTGCTCAAGGGGGCAACTAGAGGGCATGGGTGGAAGCTGGAGGGGGGGGAATCAGGGTAGAAAGGAGGAGGTGCTACTTCACTGAGAGGGTGGTGGAGCCATGGAATGCGCTGGTGGAGGCAGAGATGGTGAAGGGGTTCAAGAGGGGGTGGGACAGGTACAGGGGAAGGGTTCTGGGAGCAAAGTCCTGTGCAGCAGGAATATCCGAGACTGGGAAGGGAGAAGCCAGAGAGGGCGAGAGGGGCAGTAAGGTCAGCTCCCAGGGTAGGGCTGACCAAACGAGAAAGACACGAAAGACCGTTAGGGCCTATTCTGCTGGCATTTTAGTATGTTAGTAAGCTCTAGAATCTAAAATATATTGGTGGGAGATCCCATAGGCTCATTTTGCAAAATACTGTAACCTTTGCAGACTGTGACAAACTCTGCATTTCCCAGTAACAGACATGAAACAAACTGCTACAGGATCTCCACTACACATACTTGCATACAGTGTGCAATCTCCTCACGGTCAGACAGACTCTGTTATAGGCTCTTCATGCCCAGAACATTTCTCAGCATAGTCTGTGCCAGCAGACATGTCGAAGTGTATGAATTTGTGACTTTAGCGACTGAACGAATAGCATTGTTGATTTTAAAGTAGACAACCCCGTCGACACTGATGGTCACTGAATCTTTTGTCAAGACCAAGGAAGCAGAGCATATGAAAATAACCTGAACAAAGGTGTTCTTGTCTGATTCACACAGAATAAATATGAAGGCAATTGGGCTTATTCAAACCTACCTGCATACACATACTAAGAAAAATGAAAGATGCTAAATTGTCCAAACAAAATGTAGCCACTGTTGGCCCAGTCACGTGGCAGTGGTAGCAAACTTACATTCCTAACTGGTGGGGTAACACATATGTGTGTGTGGTATGTGGACCCTGGTTCTGAGACTGGTATGACCAGTGGAGAAAGGGATGCTGGGTCCAAAGAGTGAGGGGAAAAAAGATGCTGATTTTTCTTTTGCTGGAGGCTCTGCCGCCTGCAACCCCGGACTAAAGGATTCTAACTCAGGAGGAGCGGATCACGGAAAGAAAAATCATGGGGCCATGGAGTACTGTTTCCATGGCCCCATGTAAATGAGTTCAAGTCCAGAGTGCAAATTGTTGGAGACTGGGATTAGAACCCTGGTCTCCAATGGCAATGGCCGAGCTGCTCAATGCCCCATCCCTCCATGCCATGGAAGCAGTTGAGCCAGCCTCCTGGATCCTGGTGTGCTTTCTTCCCTCAGCATCATGGAGAGCAACCAGGGGAGTGCTTACAGCAAGTGCTGCAAATCCCCCCTCACTGTCTGTGGTAGTGCTTACCAGACTTGCGCTGTGAATTGTGGTGCTATTCTGGCAGATCTCTGCTGACCGGGTACCAAGAAGAAGAGAGAGTAGCTAGAAAGGTATGACTGCCAAAGCAAAAAGCCTTGTTCCAGCCTAAAGGCACCTGAGACCTGCACAACTGAGTTGATCATGCAGAACAGCTAACCTGTGATCAGCCATTTGAGAGAGACCTGCATCTGCAGAGACAGGAAGAAGAGCCCAAGTTGTGAGAGAATCTGGTAACACCAGAACCGCTTGCTATTCTGATCAACTACTCATCACTCTGCTTCTTGTTTTCTTTATTCAATATACTTTATTAGCTTTTATAAATCAAACCATTGCAGCAGTGATCCAAAACGTTAACAATGACAACAATCTAGATATATTTAAGACACTGCTTCTCCCCTTGACCACCCCACCCTCTCCTCCCACTCCTTGCACATTGTACACAAAGTGATACACATAGAGATGGTAGTTATGTAATAAAATAAATTACTTTTTGCAATATATAGTTTTTTTCAATTGATTAGAGTGGACAGCCAAATTTTGAAAGGACTCCATTTTTGACTGTATAGTGTAAACATATCTTGGGTAGATGCTAACATACGTATAGCACGCAAAATGTGAGCTATTTCTTTATTCCATTTGGTTAGAGAAGGAATGTTTTGGTCATACCAATGTCGTAGAATAATCTTTTTTGTTATCATTGCTATTAAACTGAAATAACAGTGATTATTATCCTTTAACTCTTTGATGTCCGTTTATAGAATACAGTTTTCAACTGTAAAAGAATTGACTGAGACAACAGTCAGGTCTAAATTGTTCATTATTGTGTTCCATAATGCCTGGGTTTTTGGGCAATCCCATAAAGTATGTAATAAGGATCCTGTCACTGAGTTACATCTTGTGCAAAGTTGTGAATTTGAAAGTCCCCTTTCGTATAACTTTTCCAGTGTATTATAAATTGCATGTATTATTTTATACTGTGTAAATCTATAGCCATCAAAAGGAATGAAGCTGTAAATATTTTTCCAAATTGTTTTCCATTGACTGTGTAAATGCCTGATTTTAAGTTTTATGCCAATAACTAGATATTAATCTTTGATTTTTAACTCCTTCCTGTTGAGTTATCCTGTATATTTTCAAAAATGCATGACGTTCCATACTTAATTCCAGTAATGTTTTTAGAAAACTGGGTTAAGATATTTCATTATTAGGATTCCCCAATCTTAAAGAAATTAAGTAACACATTTGATTATATGGCAAACAGTCCTTTTCACTTAAGTTACAATTTTGAAAAAGAGACCTATCTGTTATCCTGAACAAATTGTACTGGAATTTCAACTCCCTTATATGAACGTATGAGCATATATGAATATATGAAGAAACCGCAGAAGGAGGCCATTTGATCAATCAAGTCTGCTCGTATTACAGGGTCCACAGCTTGAGCTACTCCATTCCCACTGCTCCCATCCTCCCTGCCCATGATCCTTACTTTCCCCATGCCTATCCCAGCCTCTCTTAAAGCTGCCCACTGTCTTCAATGAGATGACTGCTTCCGGCAGGGCATTCCAAGTGTCCACCACCATCTCTGTAAAGGGCACAGAGGCAGTAAGCAGAGAAGGTAGAACTGGGGAAGGAAGGGGAGAGGGAGGTAAGATATCTGCCTGGTGCCATGGCTTGGAGGGACAGGGAGCGAATCCGCAGGATCGCCGTAGCAGCTGCACAGGGGAGGGAGCTGGATGTCACTGTCCACCTAGGGACAAATGACCTGGCTAAGAAAGGGATCAGAGTAGTGCAGGAAGAGTTTGTGGAGTTGGGGAGGACCTTAGACAAGTATACCTTACGTGTTACCTTCCGGAGATGCTGCCTGCCTATGGCATAGGTGAGGCTAGGGTGCCACCACATGGGATTCAATCAGTGGTTGAAAAACTGGTGCAGAGCTCAGGGATTTGGCTTCATTGGGGACTGGGGCTCCACCTGGAGTGATGCAGGCCTATACTGGCATGATGGGCTGCATCTGTCCAGGAGGGGAACCGGGATCCTAGGTGATAGGTTTAAATGCTTCATTGGCAGGCATTTAAACTAGCCAAGGGGGGAGGCACTGGAAAGGAGCAGGGAAATCCTAGCCCCTCCCAAAAAGTCAGGCAAGTAAGTGAGGTAAACACCAAGATAGAGATGTCGATAGGGAGAAGGGCAGGGGTAAATGGAAAAAGTGACAAAGGCAATAAGGACAGGGAGGGGCTGTGGACATGTTACCTAGACTTTAGCAAGGCATTTGATACAGTCCCACACAAAAGACTAATAGTCAAATTAACTAGCCTAGGAGTGGGTCCCGGGGTGGTAGCCTGGGTAAAACGTTGGCTGGACAACAGGACACAGAAGCTAATTGTAAATGGAGTCCACTCTGAAAAAAGAGGGATTACTAGTGGCATACCGCAGGGTTCAGTACTGGGTCCAGTCCTTTTTAATGTCTTTATAAGTGACATTGCAGAGGACCTGGAAGGAAAAGTATGCTTCTTTGCAGATGACACAAAGATCTGCAACAGGGTTGATACACAAGGAGGCGTGGAAAGGATGAGAAGGGACTTAGCAAGGTTGGAGGAATGGTCAGAAGTATGGCAGCTTGGATTCATGCAAAGAAGTGCAAAATAATGCACCTGGGAAACAAAAACCCAGAGAAGATTACACAATGGGGAGGGGGTAGTAACAACAACAACAATGGAAAGGGACCTGGAGGTAATCATATCAGATGACCTTAAGGTTACAAGCAATGTCAGAAGGCAATAGGAAGGGCTGGGGTATACTGGGATATATAGGGAAAGACATCACCAGCAGAAAACTGGAAGTTGTTATCCCTATGTACTGACAGTTGGTGAGACCCCATCTGGGGTACTGTGTCCAGTTCTGGAGACCCCATCTCTGCAAGGACATAGACAGGATAGAGGCAGTCCAGAGGAGGGCAACCAAAATGGTGCAGGGTCTACAAGAGAAGCCATACACGGAGAGACTAAAGGAGCTTAATATGTATACCCTTGGTGGAAAGAAGGGAGAGGGGGGACATGATAGAAACTTTTAAGTACCTCAGTGGAATCAACAAAGTCCAAGAGGGTAGCATCTTTCAGAAAAGAGATGTGCAAGAAGAAGGGACACAATTTAAAGATGGGGGCAGTTCAGGGGCAATCTGAGGAAGTATTTTTTCACAGAGGGGTGGTGGACACATGGAACAGCTTACCTGAGGAGGTTTTTGGGGTCTAAGACTGTGGGAGAATTCAAGAATACATGCGACAGACATAAGATCATTTTTGTGGGGGGTAAGAAGAAATTGGCTGTTGGTTAACTAGGATCTGCAGCTTATCCTGTAGGTAGGGAAATAGGCAGGCTAGGTGGGCCAAGCAGTCCTTATCTGCCGTCAAAGTCTACGTTTCTATGTAAAGAAGTGCTTTTTGACCTCCCTCCTAAACCTTCCACCCTCCAGGTTAAGACTGTGCCCACTCATGTTATGGTTGCCACTCAGCTTAAAGAGACTCTCCTTATCAACCGTCTTTATCCCTTTCAGGTACTTCAAGGTCCCAGTCATGTCCCTCTTTCTCTCTCTCTCCTGCCTTTCAGGAAGTACATGTTCTGTTCCCTCACCCTCTCCTCATATGCTTTACCTGCTGATGCACTATCATCCTTGTAGCACTCCTCTGGACCTTTGACAGCAGGTTAATGTCCTTTTGAGATGTGGGCACCAGTACTGAACTCCATACTCTAGATGCAGCCTTACCAGTGACCTGTACAAGGGAGTATAACTTCTCTCTCTTACTACTGATCCCAGATATGTATCTTGACATCTTGCTTGCCTTTGCTGCTGCTTTCTTGCACTGCATGGAGTGATTCAGGTCACTAGCAATCATCACTCCCAGGTCCTTCTCCTCCTCCAATTCAGATACTCAAACTCCATTCAGGTAGTTCTCTGTTCTAAGATTCTTGGCTCCAATATGCATAACTTTGCATTTCTTGGCATTTAAGTCAAGCTGCCAGATTATGGGCTACCACCCCAGCTTTCCAGATCTTTCTGTAGATCCTCTATCCTCTTCAGCTGCATCCACTCTGGAACTTGGTGTCATCTGTGAATAGGCACATTTGCCCTTAATGCTATCCCCATTGTCATTGATGAAGACACTGAGTAACACTGAGCCCTGCAGGATCCCACTGGTTGCTTCTCTGGTACCAGATAACTCTCCTCTAACAACCAGCCTCTGGGTTCTGTCCCTCAGCCAGTTTTCCACCCATCTGGACATCTTTTCCCCACTGCCAAGATCCACCAACTTCCAGATCAACTGTTTGTGGGACACAGAGTCAAAGGGCTTGCTGAAATCAAGATAGATGATTTCTACTGCTTGGCCCCTATCTACTGTCAAAGTGACACAGTCAAAGAAGTCAACCAGATTTGTTTGACACGCTGTCCCCCCCCATGAACCCATGCTGCCTCGCATCCTGGAGACCATGCTCCTCTAGATATTCCACTAACCTTTCCTTTAGTATGGTCTCCATGAGCTTGCCCACAATGAAGGTCAGACTTACTGCTTTGTAATTCTCTGAGTCATTCTTGGGACTGCTTTTGTGATGGGCACTACATGTGCTGTTCTCCAGTCCTGCGGTACCATGTCTGACTGTAGTGAACTATTAAATAGGTCTGCCAGTGGCCCTGCCAATTCCTCAGCCAGTTCCTTTAGTACCCTTGGAAGTACTCTGTCTGGGTCTGGTGATTTTTCTACCTTCAATGCCAGCAGCCTGCCCCTCACTATATCCTCCTCTATCACTACATCTGTGTTCCCCCTCCCCATGCTCCTCTTTTTCCCTCCTGAAGGCACTGATGTCCTTCTCCCTGGTAAACACAGAATAAAAGTATTCATTTAGTATCTCTGCTTTTCCCCCATTATCCTCCACCCACGCCACCCCTTTTTTAAGCCCAACAATCCCTTCCTTCTTGTCCCTTTTCTCACTTACATAGTGAAAGAAAGCCTTCTCCCCCTTCCTAATTCCTTTAGCTATATGCAACTCCTTCTGTGCCTTTGCTTGCCAGATTTCCTTACTTGCCTCACTAGCCAACCTTAGGTAATTTTGTCTATCCACCTCTCTCTCTTGGTCTTCCTGAATTTTATATAGGCCAATCTATTTTCCATTACTGCCTGGGCAACCCCAGAAGTGAACCAGTTAGGTGCTTTGGCCCTTGTGTTCTTCCCCCTGAGCCTAATGCACTTATTTGTGGCAACCAATATTTCTTGCTTAATGATGGCCCACCGTTGGCCCACCCATATCTGCTCTGGTGCCTGCCAGATGACGCCTTAGCACTTCACTCATTTTTCTGAAGTCCACCCTCCTGAAATCCAAGATTTTGGTCTTAGTCGGGATGCTTTTGCTGCCCATATCCAACTGGAACCACACTGTGCAATGGTCATTTCCAGCCAGTGGCTCCCTGACTATTATTTCCTGTATATGCTCCCCATTTGTGAGCACCAGATCAAGAATTGCCTCAGCTCTTGTTGGTTCAGTGATGTGCTGAGTCAGGAACCCACTCTGCAGTCCTTCCAAGATCACCTGACTCCTAGCACTTATTGTGGATGGTATTCTCTAGTCCACCTTGGGCAGGTTGAGGTCCCCCACAATTACCACCTCTCCTTTCCTAGCAACTTTCTGTATTTGTGAGAGTTCCCTGTCCCTCTCCTCATCCTGATTGGGTGGTCTGTATATCACCCCAACCTCATCTTTCTCCCTCTGTTGGACCTTAACTGAATCCATAATGTCTCCACCTCTCCTTCATCTGATTCCTCCCTCATGCAAGTTATTCCCTCCCTGATATAAATTGCCACCCCTCCTGTATGGTCAGGCCCCACCTGGAGTACTGTGTGCAATACTGGTGCCTGTTCCTGAAGAAGGACATCAGATTGTTGGAGGGTGTACAGCATTCTACTGCAAAGATGATCCAGGGATTAGAGCATAAGCCATATGAGGAAATGCTGGGGAAGTTGAATATGTACTCTCTGGAAGAGAGGAGGGACACAGGAGATATGATTGAGATCTTTAGGTACCTGAAGGGAATAAACAAGACTAATACAGAGAGGATTTTCCAGAGGAGAAATTGGAGGGACATGAGAGAACACCAACTGAGATTGGAAGGGTAGATTCAGGAGAGAGAAGAGGAGAAATGTTTTCATGGAAAGAGTGGTGGACAAGTGGAACTCCTTGCTGTGTGAGTTAGTGGCCTGCAAGCCGGTAGACAGCTTCAAGAGGTGTTGGGATAGAGTAAGGGTAAGGGGTAATAGAATGGGTGAAGGGAGGGGCAGCAGCATTATAAGGTGGTAGCTGTGCACTCTAGCAGACTCGATAGACCATGAGGCCTGTTTCTGCTGGCTTTTTCATATGTTCATATAGTTTATATCTGGGGATTGCAAGGTCCCAGTCATGGTGTGATGTTGCCCAAGTCTTGGTTACTTCAGATATGTCCACCCTCCTGTTTGCTAATAGTGTCTGCAGGTCATCCATCTTGTTTCCAAGACTCTGCACATTCAGAGACACCACCCCTACTTAGAATCTGACCTCCCTTCTCTTCTCTCTATTCTTCTATTCACATTTATCCCAGGCAGTATAGCACAGTGGTTTAAGGCTCTAAGCTGCAAACCTGAAGACCAGGGTTTGAATCCCATAGCCCCCACTTGCATACTGTGTGACCTTGAGCAAGTCACTTAACTTCCTTGTGCCCCAGGTTGCACCTGGAAACAAGCTTTGACTTAGTGTGCCTTTCCTGGTTAAACAATTTGCCCCCCATGTGCACCTCCATGTACCCTGTTATGTGCTTCTCACACCCTCCACCATTTGCTAACTATGTTCTCACCAATTCCACCTCCTCCCACCAGACCTCTTCCATCACTTGTGGGAGGGTCACTGACCTCCTCCTCACAGAGTATAAGTCATCTAGGGTTGTTCAGTGGTTTGCCTTGAATGTTAAAATTTGGGTTAAACCAAATTATTTTTTCCATAGATTGACTAATGTTTTCTTTAAGTATTTGTTAAATCAATTGAACATTAATAAAGATATACCAGTAGGAGTATGTTTTAAAAGATTTAGCAATGTTTTTTGTTTGCGATATAGTAGAGTCTTCAGTGAGATTTTTTTAAGTGGTGCACAATTCAAATTCTATAATAAGCCACAGAGAATATATGCAGTTGTTTCTGTGCTATTTCTAAATGATAGCCACGTAAGATATTTAGAGGCCTGTGTAGCAGAATAATATAACAAAAAGTCAGGCGCTCCAAGTCCCCCATTGGTTTGATGGGTCATTAAACAGGAATAGCTTAATTGGGTTTTTGATCATGCCAAATAAAATTTGATAAACGTCTCTGCAGGTTTTTAAAACAACTACTAGGAAGAGTAACTGAAAACATTATCATTGGATACATTAGTGTTGGTAATAGAGTCATCTTTATTATGTTAACTCTTCCCCAAGAGGATAATGGTAAATTATGTCATCTTTATAAGTCTATTTTATTGAACATGTCAAATCTAACAAAAAATACTTTGAATAATTTTTTTGATAGAGGTTTTTATTTTAATACAAATTAATTTAGATCTTTAGTAATTCATGTAAAACCTTGTTCTGAGAAATCAGACTTTTTTAGCAAATGACTTAATGGCATTATTTGAGCTTTTTCTATATTTAGTTTATAATGTGAAATGTGACCAAATTCCTTAAGTACTGCCAATGCTGTTTTTAAGGAAATTGTAGGTTTGTATAAATGAAGAACAATATCATCTGTGTATGGAGATATTTAAAATTGTTTTCGTCCTAATGATATTCCAAAAAATGAAAAGATGAGAATCAGTGTATCTAATTATTGGCTCCAGATAAATATTAAATAAGACTGAGGAAAGTGGACAGCCCTGACATGTTCCATTATAGAGAAAAAAAGGGGACAAAAGAACTTTATTACATTTTACTCTAGCCGTGGGATGCGTAATATAACAAATGCATCCATTGAATAAATTCTTTAGGAAAATCAAAATTTTCCAATGTTTTAAATAAATATTTTATTTATTTATTTATTTGTACAAGTTGGATTTACAACCTTTGAGTCAGAGACTCATTTAGAAAGGCACCTCATCCTAGGAAGGCAAGACAATAGAACATTGTGCAGATAAACATTGGACAACATTACAGGTGTAGACATTGAACACAGAATACACTTAGTTACATGTTGGTATAAAATACAGGTTTACAATAATATATGTACAATTTCTCTGAGTTGCAGTGGATTACATCCTTGTATAAACCTAAGGGGGTAAGTAAAAAAGGGGTAGGGGAAAGATGGAAAGATGAAACATGGTCAAATTATTTTTTTGCATCCAGGGAGACCAATACAGCTGGATTCATGAACTCCCTAGATGCAGAAATAATGTGCTGGAGTTTCTGTATGTGGTCAGCTGAATGCCTTCCTCTCATAAAGCCTACTTGTTCTGGACCATTCAATTCTGATCAAACTTGTTGCAACCTATTTGCCAATGTGCTGACCAATATCTTAAAGTCAATGTTTGATAAAGAGATAGGCCTGTAATTTGATACTTTTGCTGTGTCCTTACCCAGTTTGAGTAGAACTGAAATAAATGCTTCTTGTAGAGAAACATCCAGGTCTCCTTGTTTGTATGCCTTTGTATAAAACTTGTGATAAATGGGGTGATATTATTTGAGATAAAGTTTTGAAAAATTTAACAGTAAATTTAGCAGGACCTGGAGTTTTGTCAGTTGCCATTTGTTGTAATGCTTTATATAACTCTGTTACAGTTAGAGGTTTTGCTAAAGATTCTTTAACTGGCTTAATCTGGATGAAGAGCAATTATTTAAATACAGATCTACCTGTTTAAGATTTACATTCTGGTCACCTACCCTATATAAAGTCTTATAAAACCTGCCAAATTATTCTGCTATATTATTTGAGTGAGTGATGAGAGTTTGACCATCTATACTACATAGACATTTTAAAGTTCGGGATGCTTCTTGCTGCTTTATGCGTGAGCGTAATAATTGACCTGCCATTTCTCTAGCTAGTATATATTTGGACTTAGATTATACCATTAAAATTATGCTTGAGATCTGTTAATTAGATGGTATTGCTCTCGAGTTGCTGTTAACTGAAATGTAAGTTGATCTGAGTATTTAATGGCCAACTGAGATTCTAAGGATCTTATAAAAGTAAGTAGCTCCTGCGATTTGCCATATTTATTCTTTTTAGTTTTAGATGCTAAGTGAATAATTTCACCTCTAATGCCACACTTATAAGCAGACCATAAAGTTGTATATTTATCTGTTGAACCTAAATTTTCTAGAAAAAAACAAGAACTAAATTCTTTCAGGTGAGTTGTTATTTGAGTATTATTCAAAAGGTTGTCATTCATTCCCCAGAGCTCATCTGTCTGAATATTAGGTTCTAATTTTTATTTTAGTTGCACTGGAGAATGCTCAGAAATTACTTTAGTCAAGATTTTGGCATGTACCAATCCACATAAAAAAGTGTGGCTTATCAGAAAAGCCAAGCCTTGAGTAGTTTTATGGGGATTAGAACAAAAGTATATCCCTTGAGGATGGATGTAATGCCTCCAGCAGTCTTCCAGAGCATGGGAATCCATTATTTTAAACAGAGCTCATTGATTGGGGTTTATTATGATGTTGGTAGCTCCAGATTTATCTTTATTTGAATCTAAAATAGCATGCCAATCTCCTTCTAAGATACATGGAATGTTTGACCATTTAAATAGATGTAGAGAAAAGCTGTGAATATTTGTGGATCATCTTTATTAGGGCCATAAAATAAAGCTAGAAGAATTTCTTTGCATTGCAGTGTACCACACATTATTATAAATCTGGAGTTGAGGTTCTGTAATTATCTGATGTACTTTAAATCAATTTTTCTCAATTAAAATTGTTACTCTCGCTTTTTTGTCTGCCCCATCCCAAATACTTGCCCATCCCATGCATGCCTAAGAGAATGCAAGTCTGATGTAAGTAAATGGGTTTCTTGCAAAAACACGATTGCTGGGTTAAATCTGTACAAATGTGTCAGTAATTTTATTTTTGAATTGGGGAATTTGCACCTTTTACATTTCGTTTTATAAAGGGATATGACATTATTCCTTACAAAACTTGATTAACAGTTTCAACGGCTGTGGGAGTGCCCATTTCCATCTTGTAACAAGAGTTAAAATAATATACTACATTAGTGAACTTATTAAAAGACCAAGAGTCCTGTAATATTCAAATATAATGAATTCCTTCCACCTCTAGTATCAAATAGCTAAAGTTATAATTATATTTCCTTGTTTGTAGTTTGGTATCTAAAAATAGTTCCCATCTAGAAGAGGGATAAAACCTTTTATAGGTATATCAGGAAGTGTAGAAAGACAAAGGGAGGGATAGTGAGGCTGAATAGAATGGATGATGGGTAGGCAGAGAGTGACAGTGAAAAAGCAGGGATACTGAATGAATACTTCTGTTTAGTATTCACAAGAGGAAGTGGGGAGGTGCCTAATCCAATTAACAGAAGCACTCTGGACAGGGGGTCGATCCCAGTCCTTTCACAGAAGAAAGGGTTCTGAAAGAACTCCTAAAACTGAAAGTGGACTAAGCAATATGGCCAGATGGAATTCACCCCGAATTCTAAAAGAATTAAGCAGAGAACTAGAGACCACTGACTACCCTTTATAACAAATCACAGGAGGATGGTGTGGTACCTGAGGACTGGAAGAAGGCTGATGTGATTCCCTTCACAAAAGTGGGAGCAAGACAGAGGCAGGAAACTACAGACCTGTCAGTTTGACCTCTGTGATAGGGAAAGTGATGGAATCACTTCTGAAGGAAAGAATTGTTGAGTACCTAGAGGCCGGTGGGACACAGGACCCAAGGCAGCCTGGATTCAGCAGGAAGGTCATGTCAGATGAATCTAATTGATTTCTTTGACTGGGTGATCAAAGTAGTAGACCAGGGAGGGGTTGTGGCCATGGCCTACCTAGACTTTAGCAAGGCATTTGACACAGTCCCACACAAAAGATTAGTAGTCAAATTAACCAGCCTTGGAGTGGGTCCCAGGGTGGTAGCCTGGGTAAAACATTGGCTGAACAACAGACAGAGAAGGTAATTGTAAATGGAGTCCATTCTGAAGAAAGAGGGTTACTAGTGGGTACCATAGGGTTCAGCACTAGGTCCAGTCCTTTTAAAGTCTTTATAAGTGACATTGCAGAGGGACTGGAAGGAAAAATATGCCTCTTTGCAGATGACACAAAGATGTGCAACAAGGTTGATACACAAGAAGGTGTGGAAAGGATAAGAAGGGACTTGGCAAGGTTGGAGGAATGGTCAGAAGTATGGCAGCTTGGATTCAATGCAAAGAAGTGCAAAGTAATGCACCTGGGAAACAAAAACCCAGGGGAAGATTACACAATGGGGGAGGTAGTAACAACAACAAAAATGGAAAGGGACCTGGGGGTAATCATATCAGATGACCTTAAGGTTGGCAAGCAATGTGAGAAGGTGGTAGGGAGGGCTGGAGGAATACTGGGATGTATAGGGAGAGGCATCACCAGTAGAAAACAAGAAGTTGTTATCCCCTGTACAGACAGTTGGTGAGATCCCATCTGGAGTACTGCATCCAGTTCTGGAGACCCCATCTCTGCAAGGACATAGACAGGATGGAGGCAGTTCAGAGGAGGGCAACTAAAATGGTGCAGGGTCTGCAAGAGAAGCCACATGAGGAGAGGCTAAAGGAGCTTAATATGTATACCCTTGAGGAAAGGAGGGAGGGGGGACATGGTAGAAACGTTTAAGTACCTCAGTGGAATCAACAAAGTCCAAGATGGTAGCATCTTTTAGAAAAAGAGATGTGCAAGAACAAGGGGACACTGTTTGAAGATAGAGGCAGACGGCTCATGGGCAATGTGAGGAAGTATTTTTCACAGAGAGGGTGGTGGACGCATGGAACAGCTTTCCTGAGGAGGTTGTGGGGTCTAAAACTGTGGGACAATTCAAGAATGCATGGGACCGACATAAGGCAATTTTTGTGGGGGTTGGAAGAAATAGACTGTTGGTTAAATAGGATCTGCAGCTTATCCTCTAGGTAGGAACATGGGCAGACTAGGTGGGCCAAGCGGTCCTTATCTGCTGTTAAAGTCTATGTTTCTATGGAGGGGAATACTTGAAGTCTCCCATTAATACTATGGACAAATAATAAAATAGCAAACTAATGCTAACCCAGAACTCCCCAAGTCTACTTCATGGTCGTAACAGTAATATGGAGGTCTGGCAAGGAGTCCACAGCTTGCTCCATTTATATATTTAAATTATCTCCCTCTTATTTTCTAAAGTAAAATTACTGTATGTATGAAATCTACATCTTTTAATATTAACCATAACCTGACTATTCAATTTTTCCATAATATTATAACCAAAGAGAAACGTTTTATTTTGACTAATTTATCACAGCTATTTTATACTATCAAGTGACAAACCTACAATGTTTTAACATATACAAAGATAATATACTGTCAATAAATCGTCCATACATCCTTAGTCAGAATTCAATGTTCTCTTCTGATTTTACACCAACAAATAATTCTACGCCTTGATTATTGGTTTATTACACATATCACCAAATCAGGAACAGCAAAGAGAAGAAAAAAGTTAAAGAGCTCTCTTATATGTTTTGTAGCCGTTTATCATGTGTCCGGCTACTACTACTACTATGTTTGCCCCTTGGCTTCTCTGACTTAAAACGTAACTACTTTTATTATTCTTACTCAGAACAGGCTAAAGGTTAAACATTAATTTGGGTCCATATAATAGTTATTTTTTCCAGAGACCCATCAATCTGCCTTCAGTAAGCTCACGAAGGATGACAAAAAGTCCTCTGTCAATATATTTTAACTTACATGGGAACAGCAGCTATATAGGAACAGTTCTGTTTACTACTTGAATGAAGAAGAATCTTTGTATCTCTTGAAAGTCTAAAAAGTTTGCAAATAAACTTCACCTTCAAAGGGATCCTATATTATCTATGCAGTAACCAAAAAGGTAAACTTGTAAGATTGCGGTGATATTACAGCTGTTCAGTGCTATTTTTTAACTATACAAAAAATGAATGGGTTTCTAAATAAATGAATGAAGTCCATCAAGATCGTACAGCCATCAGTATCCAATTATAAAAACTATCTAGAAAAGAGAAGAAAAAAACATATATTTAGGGATATATTTTATCAAACTTTAATGTAACCTCTCAAAAACTGTATAGACCCCCCTCATTGGAAATTCTATTTACTGCAAGTTAAATTCAAATTAATATTGTAATAGATCCAATAGCTTACATACAAAAGAAAAGAGAGAGATGTTGTTTAGAAAGAAATCCAAAGATAACTATCCTTTGAAGAAGAGTTACTTTGCATCTTCTCACGAACATGGGGGGGGGGTTGATTGCGCAGTTTAAATTCCAGTTATCGCACTCTGTTTCCCCTTTTGATTTTTAACTATTAATGTAAGTATATCAGCATTACGTTATCTTTCAACTATAACAGATAAAAAAAAAATCTTAATGTATGCCTTGCAATATAATTATATAGTTATAGATTTCTAATATTTTCAATTATACCACATAGGTAATAAGAAAGATAATTATTAGCTGTTGTAAGATTCTTTGAAATGATGACTGCAACTGGCAGTCCTTTGAAAAAGTTTAAGGACAGTTGCTATATCAAAAGATCACGTTTTTAGAGACAATGTTCCCAGTCAATGATCCATTTGTTCTGAGTTAGAGAACTTCTGTGTTGACTTCTTCAATAAATCTGGTAGCAAGCTCAGCAAATGTTGGTTACAGGAGTCCACTGATTAAAATGTGAAAGTACCTTGTGGTAATGAAATAATTAACTTTGCCAGAAACTGTAGTCTGAATTTCTCTTCTCCTTGGTGCAAGTTTTTCTTAATGTCTCTGTATGCCTTTTGCCTTTCTCTTACTAACTGGCTTACATTATTTTTTTTTGTTTTTCAAACTATTTTTATACCACCTCATCACTGGCCCCTTAGACCTCTCTCAGGTGTGGATTCTAGACTGCAGCTTTCTCCTGCTCTGCCAAGGCTCTCCATCTAGACTTCTGTCCCGGGATTGCTCTCTCTTCCTCACTGCAACCTCACTAACCCCTCAGCTCTGAGGCCCCCCCAAGGCAGGGCTGCCACTCCTCTAGCACTCTATCTACAATCTAGTAGGTGGCTAGAGGGAATCTGAGAGCCAGAAGCTGGTCAGAGGGGCCTGGCATTGAGCATGGGTGCTGCACCGCTGAGCCCACCATTGCCTGTTCAATTGCCAGGGCTTTTCCGTTTCCTTCCCTGAGGTGTTCGTGTGCAATGGAGCTTAGCATGTGATGGGCATGCTCCTGCACCTGTATACAGAGCATCCTGCCTCACCTCACCCCATTACATGTTCCCTAGGCTACAATGCCCCCAGCTTCCAACAGGAGCTGCTCAACCCTTGGAGCCCACAACCCACCCTCCCCAGGTGAGGAAAGCAGTTCTCTGGATGCTCAATCATCTTCTGCCCTGATCAACCCCAATGATCCATGTCTGCTCCCGAACCCAGGTCGACAGCATGGCCCAAGGTAAGGCAGATGCCTCAGTCCTCAGTGCCTCAAGACTGGCAGCTTACATTGATAAAGATAAAGAAACTATGTTGCTGCCAGTATAGGACTGGTTGGGCTCTATCTGCACACTGGATTTTGATTTTATCTTGAAAATGTAAAAGTTTGCAAACCAGTGCTCTTGGTTTTTCTTCTGGTTTGGGTTTGGGTTGGAGTGTTTTGTTTGCTCTTTCAATTTAATATACTTATCCTGAGTCTGGCAGTCCAGCTATCTGGCAAAACAGTGCATTAATACATTTTATGGTATCTGGATACTCTGCTCCCTCTAGAGTTCCTCTAATGAATTAATTATTTCTACATGACTTATTTTCTAGGTTGTCAATTTTCTATTCCATTTTTTGCTTCTTTTTCTTAAGAAACTTATTTCTTTATCCTCTTTCTGCACTGTATGTTCAATTGAGCCAATGCAGGTTTCTGCATCTGGAACTAGTTATGTTAATGAATCCAGTGAAGATCTAATTGATTTACCGTCAGATACCAGGTCAGCAAAATTACCTTTATTGAGTTAAATTCTGCCAGGTAAGCATCGTGTCCCTTTTCTTTTGTTGTACCTTTTTAGTTGAGGAAGCACTTGATTTGCCTTCAGATTTAGAGTTCTTAGATGGTTTAGGAGTATCTGGACTTTGAAAAGTGCCATCGATACCCTTTCTTCCCTATATCTTGTTCTGCCATCTTTCCTTCTAATTTCATTTTCAAGCTGTTTAAAAGTTAACAGCTTTATTAGTGTTCAGGACTGTAAAAATAGTCAAAGAGGTGTACTAAGATACTGATATATATGAGTTTGGGGCAACCTGCTGCAGAGCTCTTCAACTTGCTGCCATCACCATAACTGTCCCATTGGAAGTCCCCTTTCTCATGCTGCTTCTGCAAGAGAGAAGTGGAAAAACCATGGTCTGACAGAGTGCTACTGAGAGAAGTATGAGAGGCTGAAGAAGAATAGGAGGACAGATGGGGCCTTCATACTGTGTCAACAGTTGCAATGCAAGTCACCGAGACTGGACCCACTTGAGAGAGTCAAGAACTCAGAGACCTGATCAAAGAATATGAGGAGCTGATGACTATCTCAGTTACCAAAGTATCTCCCCCACTGGTTGACAAGATGCCCAAAAAGCCAATGGGTCACACCAAATAGGAAGAATTAATCAGTGATGGGTGTGAGAGTACAAGTACAGAGTCAAATTGCAGATTATGACATCCAAACCCAAGTGAATAAACTGCAGGAACTGGTGTCAAAACTATGGACTTCAATACCCAGCCCATGGTATGGCAAGGGAAGAAGTCACTGAGCAGGGAACAGCTGTAGTCAGTGCCCCATCATAGCATCAAATAGAAACTCTCCAAAAGCAGATAGCAAGGACTGGAGACCACCAGATCATCCCATCCACGTTAGATCTGAGAAGGGATCTTCTGCTACAGATGTTGGAGAAGTGTGGCATTTCAGCAGGGCCAGTAAAGGAGTGCATTTGAATCCTGCCTGTAACATGCCACACACAATCAGTAACAAGTTATCAGTCAGACCACCAGAAGCTTTACCAAACGATCTTGACATACTTCTAGGTCCTTCTACAAACAATTCAGCTAGCAAGCAATTCTTTATTTCTGGAACACTATTCCAGCAGATCATATAATTGTACAACTATCATAAAAACAATTAGCAATCAACCCATAACAATAAAATGCTTATAAAACAGCAGAACGTTACATGTTAGAAAAAGTTGAATAAAATAAATAAGAGCAGCTTTAAAAGCCGCTGTGGATGGGCACTCTCTAATCCAATGAGGTAGAGAATTCCACTGGACCGGAGCTGCAAAAGTGAAAGATCTGGCTCCCGAAGTTGTCAAATGGACTCTGGGAATATCTTGCAATCCCTCATCGGTGGGGCGGAGAGGATGAAGAGGGCAGTAGGGACAAAGGAGATCTTGCAGATACTGTAGTCCCTGTCCATGTAGGGCTTTATAGGTCAGTAACCCGATCTCAAAAGTGATCCTCCACCACACCAGCATCCAGTGCAGGCCACAGAGCACAGGCAAGATATGGCAAGATCTTGATAAGCCAGTCAACAGCCTGCCCACTGCATTCTGCACCAGCTGTAGGCGGCAAAGGTGCTCTCCCCTTGGTAGCCCTAGATATAGGGCACTGCAGTAATCAAGGTGAGAAGTCACAAAGGCATGGACCAAAGTCAGAAGATCCTCTGGTGGGACCAGGTGTCTTTTCCAGATGATATTCCTTCAATAGTAAAATGAGGTCTTTACAGTGGCTGACACCTAAGATTTAAGTGTCAGCTCACTATCAAGTATAATGCCCAGATTCTGCACCCAACCAGATGCTGCTAGCTTGTTGCCTCCTAGCCATAGCCCAGATGGCTGCCCAGCCCATGACTTCTCTCCTCGATGACCTGGGTCCACAACCAGCACCGCAGTCTTATCTGGATTCAGCCTAAGCCAGTTGGCACTCATCCAGTCCTGAATCTCAGAACGGCAGTTGTTAAAGACAGAAACAGCGTTATTATGATTGGGCACAAAGGACATGTACAGTTGAGTATCATCTGCATAGCAGTGAAAACTCAACCTGTGCCACCTAATAATGTCTCCCAATGGCAGCATATACACTGCAAACAACATGGAGGAAGCACAGAGCCCTGCAGCACCCCACAAGACAGGGAGAGGAGCTGAGGAAAACATCCAGACTCCACTCTCTGTATTCTGTCCATGAGGAAAGAGTGGAACCATCTGAGGACTGTACCTGACAGCCCACAGAGTAGCCGCAGGAGCTCTAGCAACACTCCTTGGTCTACA
Organism: Neoceratodus forsteri; assembly: GCA_016271365.2. NCBI lineage: Eukaryota > Metazoa > Chordata > Ceratodontiformes > Ceratodontidae > Neoceratodus > Neoceratodus forsteri. The sequence goes on along the minus strand of CM057458.1, from coordinate 299,276,519 downwards.
GTGGCAAATGCTGCAGACAGATCAAGGACGACTAAGATGGAATGGCTCCTTCAGTCCCTCACTGTCAAGAGACCATTAAGTACCTAAATGAATGCAGTCTTGGTACAGAGATAACTATTACCATCTACATAATGCCAGCCACAGTTACACTAGACAGTGCTCCCAAGTTACAATTTATTTTCAAAGATTGGTGTGACCAACATCTGAATGATAGAAAACTGCAGCCTTTGGAAAGACTGAAAGTGTGGGAACTAAGTGACAAAATCTACCCCTACTTAAGCTATCTGAAAGTATGAATTGCTTGTCCTTGAAAAGTGGCTGGAATTTGAGACCTAGTGGAAATTCTGGTGTTGGTGTAGCCACAGTCCAGAATGTATGATAGTGTGCCAATTCTGATTGGAACAAATGCTCGCATGTTTGGATGCTTGGCCCAACTCTGCAAGGGGTAAAAGGGACAGCAGAATGGAATAGCACTCTGTGTGCATGGACTGGTGAAGGAGGCTTACCAGAAACAGACACAAAATTCCAGAAGACCAAGAAGATACAGTTGGAGTAGTGTGGCTCAAGGATACAGAATAACTTGTTCTGCTGCCCAACACAGAGAGCAGTGTCAGTGGAGTGTTGAGGCAGAAAAAGGAGGCAAAGAACTAGATCCTGATAATTTATGCCCCAGATGAACCTGGATTGTCAGAAGGACTACTGATGACACCAAGTGTGCTGCCTATGAGAGCAAATATGTATATGAAAAGGATCACAGCCCAAGTGAAGAACGTGCCTGATCAAGACATAGGAAAGGATGTACATTGGCCTACATGTACTGTACAAACACAGCAGTACTGCCCATGCTCAACAAGGATGAGATGAAGTCAGGAATTTATCCTGAGATCTTTGACTTCAGAGAAGCACCCATTCCTGAGAGATAGAAGAACTGGGTGAGCAAAAGCTGGCTGAGTGAACTCAAGTCTTTACAGAATGGAATGCTGGCTACACCACTGGAGAGAACATCACATCCAACTTCACGATGACTGCCCTTTCTAGAAGTGATCCTATCACTTGGCCCTAGCAGACATTGATGATGTGAGGAGCACAGCTAGTGGCAGAAATTATCAATGAATAAAGAAGACCTTACAACTCTTATTGTGGTCATATGCAAGAAAAACTGAACTGTGCACATGTGCGTGTACTATAGAATCCTCAATAAGCAGGCAACACTAGACCAATACACCATATCAAGGATTCAGGATGCCTTGAACTGTCTCAATAGAAGGAAATGGTTCTCAGTACTAGATCTGAGGAGAGTACTACCAGATCTCTACAGCTCCAGAGGACAGGGAGAAATCGCCTTTATTTCTCTGCTAGAATTCTATGAATTCCTTCATATGCCATAAGGCATATCTAGCTCTCCAGCAACATTTCAACATTGCATTGAACATGCTTTCAGAAACAGAAATCTTTGGAATGTTTGGTTTATCTCAATTAAAATATGGACAGGTGAATCCTTCACAGTTCCCTTTGAAAATATAGAGGATGAATCCTGAACCTGTCCCTTTGAAACTATGGTTGGGTGAACCTTGAACAGGCCCATTTTAAAATATGGACAGATAAATCTTGGACAGATTCCTTTGAAATTATGGATGGGTGAATCCTGAACAGATATGTTTGAAAATTCTGACCCACTGCAGTAGTGGGGAGTGGATGCAGGGGTTTTCAGTCCCTGGGTGAACACTGCCCATAACCTGTAAGGTAAAGTTTCAAGGCTGGAAGCCAGCAGAGAACTATTAATAAAACACAGGGGGAGGGGGACCAGGCTGCCTGATATGCTCCACAGCTTCTGCGTGTGGACACATTGAATACAGCTACAGCACTGCATTCCACCACACAGGAGCTGCAGCAGTGTCAAAACCCAATGTATGAGCATAAACGGAACGTAACATCCTGAAACTAATTCAGTCCTAAGATCTGTTGGCATTTTGAAATGTTACACTGTAACCAGTCACCTATTATTTGGACGGGAACCTTTTCCTATGATGATCAGCTATCGGACATGGTTTAATTCAATATCCTCTATAGACAGTTACTAAATTCACAGCATAACTGCACGTGATTATAATGCTTCTGTTTTTGATTTGTAATGGCTCTACCTTTGAAAGAAAAATAATGTAAAATTGATAGGGATGTGAAATTTGTCATACCCTGCATAAAGAAGTCGACAAGTACTTTGCAAGGGTGGCCCCTAAGTTTGTGTGTAATGCCATCTGATATTGCAGCCTGCATTTAGGCACCATTATTTTCTAGTAAGATTACAAAATGTCCACTTCCAAGTATGTCCAAACTACTTTATTCCACCTGACTGGGATAGTTTGAGCTTTTAGATTTCTATTTATTTAGGAACAACTTTGGAAGAATTTTGTTCAGTTTCTTTTACCCTACTTATTGAGCTTTTCATTTATAAGAACAAAGGAGTTATTCCAGAAAAGCATCAAAAGCAAGATCTGTATTTGCCAAAGCAAATGTATAAAACTATTTATTTGGGAGGTGATGTGACATCTTGACCTCAGGAAATTACCAGCCCTTCTCCATCCTCCTAGCCCTTGAAAAGATTCAGTAGTATTTTTTTTTTCAATTCTCAGCTCTCTACTATCTAACCTCACATTTTGCCACCCTTTCTAGTCTGGTTTTCAGCAATACCAGGCTACTCTCACTTCCCTTCTCATGCTGTCTGATTCCTGCCTGGTCAGAAAGTATCAAGCCTCTTCATCTCAGCCATGTTCATTGATGTCTTCAAGACTACAGACATAGTCTCCCACAGTCTTGTACTGAACAAGCTAGCTAGTGCAGGATTGTCAGAGTTGGCAACCACCTGGTTTAGCTGCTACCAATCAAACCATATGCAGTCTGCACAGTACATGTAAGTGGGTCTGTTCTCTCTTCCTGATTGATATAGGGTCCCCCAATATTCAGTTCTTGGATCTGTGCTATCCTCCATGTTCCCAATGACCCGCTCACTGCTTGACATATCCAAATGTATGCAGATGATACAGTACTCAGTGCCAGTGGACCACAGATCAGGATGCGACAATCACAAATACATCCTGATTTCGACATCATCAGATGAAGTTCAATACAAACCAACTGACCCTGAATGCTAAGAAAACAGTTTTTAATGACTATGACAAGTTTCTAGGCAAAGTACAGCAGTGCAGTGTACATGAGGTATACACAAAGCGGCTGTCTAACTCACAGGGGCAGGAACCAGATGATTGTCAAATCAATTTTATTTATAAAGCACTTTTCAAAATAACCAAAGTGCATATACAATACATAAAAAAAAACATTCAATGGAAAAGACACAAAACATAAAAAGGCAGCAGAGATAAAACTAAACATTGTCCACAAAGGCCAGGTCAAATAAATAAGTTTTTAATGAGGACTTAAAAGTCTTGATGAACAAGCACTGTCTAATCTGACAAGGTAGAGAGTTCCACAGGGTTGTGGCTGCAAAAGAAAATGCCCCTAGCACTCGATGTCTGAAGACGGACCCTGGGAACCTCTAGCAATCCCTCAATGGCAGAGCGGAGTGAGCGGACAGGGCAGTACGGCTAGAGGAAGTCTTGTAAGTAGCCATGTCCCTGTCCATGTAGGGTCTTACAGATCAGCAATGCAACCTTGAAGGTGATCCTCCATCACACCTGCAGCCAGTGCAGTTCGTGCAGCACAGGGATGACGTGGCTAGTTCTTAACAACCCCATCAACAACCTGGCTGCAGTGTTCTGCACCAGGTGCAGGTGATGGAGACCCACCCCCAGTAACTCCAGGCATAGAGCATTGCAGTAGTCAAGATGGGAGGACACAAAGGCGTGAACCAACGTAGGAAGGCCTTCAGGTGGAACAAGGTGCTTTATCCGGGTGATGTTCCTCAGATGATAAAATGAGGACTTGACAACTGCTGATACCTGAGCTTTTAGCGTCAGCTCATCATCAAGTGCAATGCCCAGGTTCCACACCCATTCAGAAGGTCTCAGCTGGTTGCCCTATAGCATAAGGCTAAATGGCTGCCCAGGAGTCAACTTCTCCACCCACTGACCTGGGTCCACCCACCAACTCTTCAGTCTTATCAGGATTTAGTCTCACCCAGTTAGCACTCATCCAGTCCTGAATCTCAGTAAGGCAGTTATTAAAGATTGAGACTGCATTATTCTGTTCAGGTACAAAGGACATGTACAGCTAAGTGTCATCTACAAAGCAGTGAAAATGCAGCCCGTACCACCTTATAATGTCTCTTAACGACAACATGTACACCATGAAAACATGGGGACAAGCACGGAACCCTGTGGCACCCCACAAGGCAGGGGAAGGGGACCAAGAAAAAAAACACCACCCTCTCAGTCCTGCCTCTGAGGAAAGAATGGAACCACCTGAGGACTGTCCCGACAGTCCACAGATAACTAGCAGGCATTCCAGCAATACCCCATGGTCCACAGTGTCAAACGCTACTGAGAGATCAAGGAGGACTAAGATTGAATGGCTCCTCTGATCCCTCGCTATCAGGAGATCATTAAGTACCCGAACCAATGCTGTCTCAGTACTATGCTTCTTCCTGAAACTGGACTGGAGAGGATCATAGACCTTGTGGGTGGTAAAAGCTCTCGAACTGCAACACAACTACTTCCTCAATAACCCTGACCAAAAAGGCAGGTTAGAGACAGGTCTATGTAGTTCGCAAGATGGTCTGGAGTGCATGGGAAGATTTTTTTAAAGGGGCATCACCACTGCCTCCTTTAGGGGTCTGGAAACACCCCTTGGTCCAGCGAGCTCCAGACTATCTTAGTAAGGATCAGTAAGGATCGGGCCGATGACAGCCATGACAGCCATACACCCCATAAGGAGGCAGGTAGACTAGGATCCAGACTACAGCAAGTCGGTGGCAAGCCCTAAACAATCTTTATGATATCCATGATTGCTGGCTGGTCGAAATCTGTCCAGACAGGCTAGGTGCCCATGACCTCCACATCAATACCGCCGTACTCATTTGGATGAGTCAGCGGATCTCCGACCTGATGGAGGACACCTTATCTGCAAAGAATTGAGCGAACTCATCACACTTAGACTGTGAAAAGACTCTCCAGCCCAGAAGGCATTGTAGTGGATCTCCCAGTTGGGGGGGGAGGGGTTACTGATAAGCAGCTAACTGGTAAGATACTTGCCCCCAAACTCCATCTCCATGTGGACTTTAAAAGGTTATAAAAGTGTTTTTTAGTGAGATCTACCATTTCAAAAGCCAGTATTATTGTACAATCTATTCTGATGAATGAATATCTGACCTCAGCAGCAGGCAAGTCAGCCAGGGGAGCAACAAAAACGAGCAAGAAAACTCCTGCTCAGTCTGCGAGGGAACGCCCTGGGATAGTCATGCTCTCTACCTGGGAGATGGAAGCACTGAGACAAACTAGAACAGAGCAAGTCCTCACGGAGCTTAGCCCTAAGCTGGACAGCATGGCAGGCAAGCCCATGGAGCTCTCAATACAGGTGGCAGGGCAGACCACGAAAACTGTAACAGTGGAGCAGCAGATATCGGAGGCAGAAGATCGTCTACAGAATCTGCTTGAAATGGTTTCCAAACTGCAGAAGTAAGTAGCAGAACTATACAACCAACTAGACTACCAAGAGAATTACCAGTGGAGGAGCAATTTATTAATTTGGGGCCTCCTGAAGAGCAAGGAAGGGAAAAGCGCCAAAGAATTTTGTGCCAAAGTCCTGCCAAGATTACTTGAACTGCAGCCCAAAGGGGGACATTTTAAAATAGAGCAGGCTCATCGAGCTTTAACCCCACGACCACCACCAGAGGAACCCCCAAGACACATTATCTTTTGGCTGCACCATTTTGGTGCATTTTAAATGCCTATCAGAAGCAGAAGGAATTAATATCTGAAGGATCCCAGCTGTTAATCCATCAGGACTTCTCACAGAGGCTGCAGAGGAAAAGATCCCAGTTTAACCCATTGCTGGATGCCGTGCAAGAGTGACAGGTCTAGTTCCAGTTTATCTACCCCGGTGGTATTTCATATTCGCCAGAAGGGAGCCACATACACACATTATGAGGTTGAGAAAGTACAGAAATATATGACTGACTTCAATCAAAAAAGAAAAGCAGCTTGAAGCAACACTTACATGAGGTCATCTTTCGTTTTTTCCATTTTTTTGAGACCGTCTAGCATGGCAAATTAGGGAGCTTCTGTGCCTCTGTTGCCCTACCACACCATCACCCATAACTGGATACACTTCACAATGCCAGACTATGTGTGCACCATGATAACTATAGCTCCAGAATGAAGCAGAGGTGAACCTTGATCTCAGGGACTGTACTAGTGGCTGAATGCATGTCTGGGACATTGTGCTGTTGGCACCTAAAGCCGTAGTGCATAGTCCCTTTCTTGTAGAGAAGAAATGTCTTCTTCCTGTAAACCCCACTATAACTAGGGGTTCCTATAAATGTCTTGCTGGGCTGTCTAATGCTCATTGTCAGGATGGTGTTCTGTGTCTGCAGTAGTTTTACGTGCCTGCATGAGAGTGCTCTACTAAGCCTCCATGCCTGTCTCTTTAAGAGAGCTGTTATTCTGTGTTAGAAAATTAGTCTGGTCTGGGTCTGAGTAATTAAGGCTCGTGACCAGCCAGGCAATCCGTATTTCTGCTCCATTCTGAAGTTGCTACTTGCGCAGAGGGAGCTCTGTTAGGGAAACTGATTTTTTGCTGTTTATCTGCTGTAGTAATATTGATATAGGAGTTTGTCTAACCTGCTTTCCACTGCAGCTTGAACTTTTGCATGAGAGCCACCATTTGGGTTCTGGATTGCCAGTGTTGGACCAATCAAACCTCAGAGGACCTAAAATGGAGATTGTTCTCAGAGGTTTTGTGGGATTGAAATTCTGTAGGAATTGTAGTTTTAAAGGTGATCTGCAAATTAACTATGAGCCCGCTCCCATCCCACATACCTCTCTACGCGGTGATGGGAGTCCGGGGCTGCCATCAGTACAATTTTTGCAACCGTCTGTTTATTTTACTAAACAGCCAAAACTTTTCGGCTAATATGGAAGTGCCGCCTGGGTTCCAATAGAGCTGGTGCAATTTTACATGGTTATTGTACCCATTTAGTGACGTTGCAGATACCACTGCTTTCAATGAAGCAGCAGTGGAGGGGGCTTAATTTACTTGTTTTATTGCTTCACGGGGGTCTTGATGCTAGAAATTATACCTACAGCAACACCAGAATGGGTCACTGCTGTAAGTATTAATTAGAGCATCAAGACTTGATAATAAAATAGGTAAGTGTAAGCCCCCCCACCACTGCTTCATTGGCACAGTGGTGTCTGCACACGCCACTAGGTAAGAACTACCATGTAAACCTGCGCCGCTCGCGAGACCAGGTGGCGCTTTCCATTCACCGAAAGTTTACATGGGTTGAAAAAATAAACAGAAGGTTGCAAAAATTATACTGATGGCAGTCCTGGACTCCTGTCGCCGCTTAGAAAGGTATGCGGGATGGGAGTGAACTCATATAGTTAATTTACAGGTCACTTTTAAGGATTTGGTGCCTATATGCACCTGGAGGGGGTTCCTTTCTGTGACAGACAGTTCCCTCAGCCAATCCAACATTTTAGATTACTGGGAAAGCCCAGAACTACCTGCAGCAGTGTCAGTCGAGAGCTGGAGTTTGGGGAGTGAATAGTCCGAGACATCGAGCATCTGCTCCTGCTGGGAGCAAGGGAGAATCGGCGGGAAGACTGTGCTGGCCTGCCTGTCACATCTTCCAGTGTACAGAATTGCCTTGAGAGTGATCGTTGGATTTATTTGATTATTTGGATCGAGACCTTAACCTGAGGAGAAAAGTGTGTTATTGCTGCCTGCGAGTGGACCGAAGACTTGCTCCTGAAGCGATTGGCCTACCAGGTACCAAAGTGAGCCCCAGATCAAGAGGTTTGCGCAGAGACACTGCAATTTGCAAATGGACTTTATACAAACTGTGGCAAGTTACTTTAAAGGAAATGTCCATCTAGGATTAAATTAATCAATATTGTTACCAATGAAAATCTGCTTTACATAAGCTGTTGACTGAACCTGTAACACTTTTAGGGCCAGAATTATACATTCAGTTTCCCCTCCCTTTATGGCAGCAGGCATCTATTTTCTAAGTCATCATAGGCACAGGAAATGACATCACGTCAGGGAAAATACATATAGTCAATAAATATTTTAATTAGGAGAGGCACACTAAGCTGAAACCTGAGTGCTGGTGTGACCTGAGAGCATAAGAAAGTTAAGTGACTAGCTCAGGGTCATACAGTAATGCAAGTGGGGACTTTGGGATTCAAATCCACATCTGTAGGTCTGCATCATAAGCTACAATCATTGTGTGTCATCTGGTTTGCTTGTTTGGGTTTATTACAATGAACTGAGCCATTCAGCTCCAGATTATAAATTCTGGATTGAGTGCATGCTAATTGTTTTCTTTCTTACGGACCCCACTAACAGCTGCAATGCCGGCCTACCCACTAAACGCTTCAGGCCAGCCTGTTTAACACCTGGGTACCCAGGGTTGTGTGACTGTGTCTGAGGACTTTCAGTGCATGCTTGTTTAGCCTGAATTTAATCAGATCTGCTAATCACCTACTAGAGTCAGGGAGGCAGTATAGCGCAGTGGTTCAAGGCTCTGAGCTGCAAATCTGGAGACCTGGGTTTGAATCCCACAGCCCCCACTTGCATACTGTGTGACCCTGAGCAAGTCATTTAACATCCCTGTGCTCCCAGGTTGCACCTGTAAACAAGCTTTCAGCATTGTGTATCTCACCTGGTTAAACAATTGGAAAAAAAAAAGATTCATGCCCCACCCTTGTTCACTTCCCCACTGAATAAATCAGATTGTGGTTGTTCATGTTTAACCTGACTAGTGTGTACTTTCTTGGTGGGGATATTGTACTGTGATTGTATTGTTATATCACTGGTCTTATTTTTCAGGGGGTCTCCAGGGTGATTGCAGCAGATCCAGCCCTGGTGGTAAGTGCTAGGAGCATGAGAATATCATTACTGTCATATGGTACATGTGATTGTCTTATTGCTGAACTGTTTAGGCCACTGTATGGGTTGCAGGGTGCTTATAGCATCCCAGAAGGCTACACGAACAGCAGCTACACTATCCCAAGACCATTCCTCCAGGTGGAGGCACCCATTTACCAAGCTCAGGTCCCTCAAACTGTGCCTAGTCATGCAGTCAGGGGTAGTAACCCATAGAATAGGAACATAGAATTTGATGGCAGATAAGGACCACTTGGCCCACCTAGTCTGCCCATTTCCCTACCTAAGGGATAAGCTGCAGATCCTAATTAACCAACAGCCTACTTCCTCCTACTCCCCCCACTAGAATTGCCTTATGTCTGTCCTATGGATTCTTGAATTCTCCCACTGTTTTTGACTCCACAACCTCCTCAGGAAACATAGAAACATAGAATTTGATGGCAGATAAGGACCGCTTGGCCCACCCAGTCTGCCCATTTCCCTACCTAATGGATAAGCTGCAGATCCTAGTTAACCAGCAGCCTACTTCTTCCTACCACCACCCCCTAGAATTGCCTTATGACTGTCCCATGGTCCTTGAATTCCACCACTGTTTTGACTCCACAACTGAAGGCGATTCCAGCCATCCACAACCCTCTCTGTGAAAAAATACTTCCTTAAATTACCTCTGAGCTGCCCCCTCTATCTTCAAATTGTGGCCCCTTGTTCTTGCACCGTCTTTTTTGAAAGATGCTACCCTCTTGGACTTTGTTGATTCCCTTGAGGTACGTGAAAGTTTCTATCATGTCCTCCCTCTCACTCCTTTCCTCGAGGCTATACATATTAAGCTCCTTAATTCTCTCTTCATATGTCTTCCAGTGCAGACCCTTCACCATTTTAGTTGCCCTCCTCTGGACAGCTTCCATCCTATCTATGTCTTTGCAGAGACTGGGTCTCCAGAACTGCACACAGTACTCCAGATGGGGTCTCACCAGCTGTCTGTACAGAGGGATAATAACTTCCTGTTTTCTACTGGTGATGCCTCTCCCTATGCATCCCAGTATCCCCCCAGCCCTCCTTGCTGCTCTCTCACATTGCTTGCCCACCTTTAGGTCATCTGATATAACTACCCCCAGGTCCCTTTCCAGTTTTCTTGTTGTTAGTATCTCACCCCCCATTGTGTACTCTACCCCTGGGTTTTTGTTTCCCAGGTGCATTACCTTGCACTTCTTAGCATTGAATCTAAGCTGCCATACATTTGACCATTCCTCTAACCTTGCCAAGTCCCTTCTCATCCTTGCCACCCCACCTTTAGCATCAACTCTGTTGCAGATCTTTGTGTCATCTGCAAAGAGACATACTTTTCCTTCCAGTCCCTCTGCAATGTCGCTTATAAAGACATTGAAGAGGACCGGTCCTAATACTGAACCCTGCAGTACCCCACTAGTAACCCCCCTTTCTTCAGAGTGGACTCCATTTACTATTACTCTCTGTGTCCTATTCTCCAGCCAATTCTTTACCCAGGCTGTCATCTTGGGACCCACTCCCAGGCTGGCTAACTTATATATTAATCTTTTGTGTGGGACTGTGTCAAATGCCTTGCTAAAGTCTAAGTAGGCCATGTCAACAGCCCCTCCCTGATCTACTACTTTGGTCACCCAGTCAAAGAAATCTATCAGATTTGTCTGGCATGACCTTCCCACTGTGAATCCATGCTGCCTTGGGTTCTGAGCCCCTCTGGCCTCTAGATACTCAACAATTCTTTCCTTCAGAAGTGATTCCATCATTTTCCCTCCCACTGAGGTTAAACTAACAGGTCTGTAGTTTTCTGCTTCTGCCTTGCTCCCACTTTTGTGAAGGATCACATCTGCCCTTCTCAAGTCCTCAGTACACCCCATCCTCCCATGATTTGTTAAAGAGGTAGTCAGTGGTGTCACTAGTTCTACCCTTAGTTCTTTTAGAATTCTGGGATGAATCCCATCAGGTCCCATTGCTTTGTCCACCTTCAGTTTTAAGAGTTCTTTCAGAACCCTTTCTTCTGTAAATGGGCTGGTATCAACTTCTGTATCCAGAGTGTTTCTACTGTTTGTTTAGGTACCTCCCCACTTCCTTTGTAAATACTGAGCAAAAATATTTGTTTAGTATCTCTGCCTTTTCACAGTCACCCTCTGCCCACCCTCCTCCCTCCTCTTTATTAAGCCTTACTAGACCACCCTTGGTCTTCTTTCGCTCCCTGATGTACCTATAAAAGGTTTTATCCACCTTCTTAACTGAGTTGGCTATCTTTTCCTCGGTTTGGACCTTTGCTGTTCTGACTGCCTTCCCAGATTCCTTTTGCTTTAACTGATACAGTTCCCTGTCCTGCTCCTTCTGTGATTCCTTGTACTTCCTGAATGCTTTCTTTTTCTCTTGAACCTTCACTGTCACGTCCTTTGAGAACCATAGTGGTTTCTTACATCGTTTCGTTTTGTTAATTTGCTTCACACAAAGGCTTGTTACCTCTGTGACGGCAGTTTTTATTGTTCCCCATTGTTCTTCCACCCCTCCTTCCTGCCCATTTGCTAGTGCATTCCTTAGGCAGTCACCCACTTTGGCAAAGTCAGCCCTCCTAAAGTCCAGTACTTTTGCCTTTGTATGGCATGACTCTATTGCTGTGTTTATTGTGAACCATACTGTTTGATGGTCGCTAGTTCCCAGATGGCTACCCACTTCTACATCTGTGATCCTCTCTCCATCTCCATTTGAGAGAACCAGGTCTAAGATTGCTCCCTCTCGAGTGGGCTCCAAAACTAGTTGTCTAAGGCATGCCCTCTGTAGGGCATGTAGAATAACCCCACTCTTCGAAGTGGCTGCTGCAACTGCACTCCAGTTAACATCTGGCATATTCAGATCACCCATCAGCAATAGCTCCCCTTTTTCTGCCATTCTAAGTATACTTTATATCATTTCCTTGTATATTTCCTCCCCCTGAGAAGGGGGTCTGTATACAACCCCTGTGTGTATTGTGGTGCCATTGCCTGTCTCCAAATTTACCCACAGTGCTTCTTCTCCACCCTGTTTACCCTTTTGTTCTGTTGCTTTGATTCCTTCCCTTATGTAAAGAGCTACTCCTCCTCCTCTTTTACCCTCCCTGTCCCTCCTGTAGATAGTGTATCCTGGTATGTTTATGTCCCAGTCATGGTTTTGTGTGTACCATGTTTCTGTGGCTGCCACGATATCCAGATGTTCCTCTTCCATCAAGGCCACTAATTCAGGAAGCTTGTTACTCAGACTATGGGTATTGGTACTCATTGCTCTCCATTTTTTGATGGTTTGCCTTCTGTTGCAGCATCCCCCACTGACCTTTCTACCTCAGTCTTTTTGTCATATAGTACCCCGTTTTGTAGGGAGAGGCTGGGATTTTCCTGCTGCTTATCAATGCCTCCCCCCTTGACTAGTTTAAAAGGAAGGCTGTTCCATGCATCCACAACCCTCTCCATGAAAAAATACTTCCTCACATTATCTCTGAGCCATCCCCCCTCTATCTTCAAATTGTGCCCCCTTGTTCTTGCACATCTCTTTTTCTGAAAGATGCTACCCTCATGGAGTTTGTTGATTCCCTTGAGGTACTTGAAAGTTTATATCATGTTCCCCCTCTTCCTCCTTTCCTCGAGGGTATACATATTAAGCTCCTTTAGCCTCTCTTCGTATGTCTTCTAATGCAGAACCTGCACCATTTTGGTTGCCTTGCTCTGGGCAGCCTTCACTCTGTCTATGTTTTTGTGGAGATAGGGTCTCCAGAACTGCACTCAGTACTCTAGATTGGGTCTCACCAACAGTCTGTTCAGAGGGTTAACAACTTCCTGTTTTCTTGAGGTGATGCCTCTCCCTATGCATCCCAGTATCCCCCCAGCCCTCCTTACTGCCTTCTCACATTGCTTATTCACCTTTAGGTCATCTGATATAATTACTCCCAGGTCCCTTTCCATTTTTGTTGTTGTCAGTATCTAACCTCCCATTGTGTACTCTTCCCCTGGGTTTTTGATTCCCAAGTGCATTACTTTGCATTTCTTTACATTAAATCTAAGTTGCCATACATTTGACCGTTCCTCCAGCCTTGCCAAGTGCCATCTCCTCCTTTCCACATCCCCTTGTGTATCAGCCCTGTGGCAGATCTTTGTGTTGCCTGCAAAGAGACATACTTTTCTTTCCAGTCCCTCTGCAATGTTACTTATAAAGGCATTAAAAGGACCAGACCCAGTACTGAACCCTGCGGTACCCCACTAGTAACTCCCCTTTCTTCACTGTGGACTCTGTTTACTATTACCCTCTGTGTCCTGTTGTCCAGCCAATGTTTTACACAGGCTACAACCCTGGGACCCACTCCCAGGCTGGCTAATTTGTTTATTAATCTTTTGTGTAGGACTGTGTTAAATGCCTTTCTAAAGTCTAGGTAGGCCATGTCCACAGCCCCTCCCTGGTCTACTACTTTGGTCACCCAGTCAAAGAAATAGATTAGATTTATCTGACATGACCTTCCCGCTGTGAATCCATGCTGCCTTGGGTCCTGTGGCCCACTGGCCTCCAGGTACTCAACAATTCTTTCTTTCAGAAGTGATTACATCATTTTCCCTACCACTGAGGTCAAACTGACAGGTCTATAATTTTCTGTCTCTGTCTTGCTCCCACATTTATGAAGGGGAATCACATCCACCCTCCTCCAGTCCTCAGATACCACACCATCCTCCCATGATTTGTTAAAAACTGTAGTCAATTGTGTTACTAGCTCTCCCCGTAGTTCTTTTAGAATTCTGGGGTGAATCCCACCAGGCCCCATTGCTTTGTACACCTTCAGTTTTAGGAGTTCTTTCAGAACGCTTTTTGTCTGTGAAAGGACTGATATCGACCCGCTATCCAGAGTGCTTCTATTGACTGGATTATGTACCTCCCCTCCTCTTCCTTTGTGAATACTGAGCAAAATATTCATTCAGTTTCCCTGTTTTCACTGTCCCTCTCTGCCACCCACCCTCCTCTTTATTCAGCCTTAGTATATCTCCCTCCATCCCTTTGTCTTTCTTTACTCCCTAATATACCTATAAAAGGTTTTAGCCCCCTTCTTAACTGAGTTGGCTAACTTTTCCTCAGTTTCGACCTTTGCTATTCTGACTGCCTTCCCCGCTTCCTTCTGCTTGAACTGGTACAGTTCTCTATCCTGTTTCTTCTGTGTTTCCTTATGCTTCCTGACTACTATCATTTTTTCCCTAACCTTCCCCGCCACCTCTTTTGAGAACCATAGTGTTTTTTTCTTTCATTTTGATTTGTTTATTTGCTTCACACAAAGGCTTGTTGCCCCTGTGATGGCAGTTTTGATGTTTCCTCATTGTTGCTCCACCCCTCTTTCTTACCTGCTTGCTACTGCTTTTCTGAGGCACTCTCCCATTTTGACAAAATCAGCCCTCCTGAAGTCCGGTACCTTCACTTTTGTATGGCTTGACTCTACAGCTGAGTTTATCATGCACTACACTGTTTGGTGGTCACTTGTTCCCAGATAGCAGCACCTAGGGGTTACAATCCCTTTAAGAGCACCAGGAAGACTGAACTGTATGGCTGATAACTCTTTCCTTACAGGGACATCTAGGATATGGAGCTCAGAACACTCATTATTTTTTCCTATGGCCCTAGACATAGGACTTGTTCAGCCTTCATTGTCAGCTGCTGGATAACTGCTAGAGAGTGAATGTTCCAGTCTTCAGAGCCAGATGATCTGAGGAATGGAACTACTGGATACACAAGGTAGGTGTGGGGGGTGGGGAAGCATGTATTTGAGGATGCCCACTGTTCTTGCTCCCCACACACTTACTCAGGTACTGGGGCCATGATTATGTTAAATATCTGGACAACCTGAAGAGTACACAGGGGAGTGAGATACTAACAACAACAAAAATGGAAAGGGACCTGGGGTAGTCATATCATAGGACCTAAAGGTAGGCAAGCAATGTGAGGGCAGCAAGAGGGCTGGGGGATACTGGGTTGATGGGAGAGGCATCACCAGTAGAAAACAAGAAGTTATTATCCCTCTGTACAGACAGCTGGTGAGACCCCATCTGGAGTACTGCGTGCAGTTCTGGAGACCCAATCTCCAGAAGACATAGACAGGATGGAAGCTGTTCAGAGGAGGGCAACTAAAATGGTGCAGGGCCTGCACCAGAAGACATATGAAGAGAGACAAAGGAGCTTAATATGTCTAGCCTTGAGGAAAGGAGGAGAGGGGGACATGATAGAAACATTCAAGTACCTCAAGGAATCAACAAAGTCCAAGAGGGTAGCATCTTTCAAAAAGAGGTGTGCAAGAACAAGGGGCACAATTTGAAGACGGGGGGTGGCTCAGAGAGTAATTTAAGGAAGTATTTTTCACAGAGGTTGTGGATGCATGGAACAGCCTTCCAGAGGAGCTTGTGGAGTCAAAATCAGTGGTGGAATTCAAGCATGCATGGGACAGTCATAAGGCCATTCTAGGGGGTGGAGGTAGGAAGAAGTAGGCTGCTGGTTAACTAGGATCTGCAGCTTATCCAGTAGGTAGGGAAATGGGCAGACTGGGTAGGCCAAGTGGTCCTTATCTGCCGTCAAATTCTATGTTTCTATGTTTCTAGCCTAAGTGGTGCTTGGAGGAGGGAGGGATATAATTATACTGTGGGGTGGGCGTCCATATGGTAAAAGGGAATGAACTACAAGGCAAATGCCTAGGTCTGCTGCTAGGGGTGTAGGAATGGTGATGGTGTGAGATGGGGGTAGAGGGGGACCCAAAAAGCTGGAGATGCTGGATGGCATGGACTGGACTTGGGGAGGATGGGTTGCTCTGACAAAAGACTGTGGGTGGCAGTTGGAGGTCACTGTATATACATACATATTTTTCTTTTGATTATTGGAATGATGGATGCATTCTCTGTTAGGGGTCTCCTGGAGGGGGTCACCCATCCCTGGCTAACTTACAGTCCATAGATAGTGCATGCCTATAGGAACGCACCAAAGGGACTTACACAAGATTATGTGTATGTATAGATCTAGGTAAATTTCTAGTTCTGGGGTTACCTGGGGAAATCACAGCCTTTACAGAGCAATGGTGGAGACAGGGAAGGGAAGAGTAGACACAATTGGTAGTGAGAAGAGTTTCTACTTTTCTATTTTTACTCTTAATCTTGGGAATAAGAATTTAGTAAGTGGTTGTTCTCCTGTTTAAAACAGGTAGAGTTTCATTTTTCCTCTGCTGGTTGCAAAGTTAAATCTCTTTTCATGAGAATTCCATATTTTGTTATAGTTATGGGCCTCTGCCAGTTGGAAGAGCCCTTAGAGTTCTATTTTGGGGGCTTTTTTCAGGTTTTACACTGGGAGGTATATGTATTGATTGTCATTATTTATGTGTATTTTCTGTTAGTGCTTAGGCGACCTTCCTTCTGGTACTGGGGAGGTGGACTGGCCTTGGGAAGGGGAGAAATGGTGGAAAGAAGCTGTTGTGTGAAAGTGGCTCCTTGTATTATGGAGTCTAATATGAATGTTATAAGTTGGAATGTCAGGGGATTCTCTGAACCTGTTCTGACCCTGTTAAATGGAAGAGGGTTCTCCTGGTCTTAAAAGAGGCTCAGCCAGGTGGCCCTTGTTCAGAAATGCACCTCTCATGGCGAACACCAGAAGTTAGTGGGGGGTTGGTTGAGATCTTGTTATGCAGCCTCTTATAGCTCACATAAGCATGGGGTGGCTGTCTTATTCCGTAAGAATTTCCCAATCCAGGTAGAGAGGGTAGGTACATTTTCATGCAGGGCAAGGTATGGGGTAAAAAGGTGATGTTTGTGAGTATATATTCTCTTTCTACATTTGATGCTAATTTTTTTAGAAAATCTCAGATGTGTTGTCTCTCAAATGTCGGAGCAAACTGACAGGCTACTGCTATATCTGTTAGCCAGGGATCATGAACTTGCTCACCACCTCGATGATCTTGAAGGCAGAAGCAGGAGGCAGAACATAAGGGTCTATGAGGTCCACGATGGATCAGAGGACAAGTACCCAAACACTATAACATTCCTGCAAAAATCCTCTAGGATCTGCTTGCACTCCCCAGGACTTTAACTTAAATATGGACCATGCGCACTGGGTCTCTCAGCCCTAAACCCGAACTGCTGAAGCAGACCCTGCTCCTTTATTGCTAGATTTACTTCCTATGGAGCCAAGGCCTGGCAGCATGGTGTCTTACAATTCTCGGGGCACCGAATTAACATTGACAATGACCACACAACCTCCGTGCAGGATGCCAGGAGAAATATATGGCCAACCCTGAAACAACTATGAGCCCAAAATGTTAGAGCTCAAATCCTCTACCCAGCCAGGCTTAAAGTCATTATGGAACAAGGCACCAAAGTTTTTCAAGACCTTCTAACTGCCTCTCCATATTTGGAAACTCTGAGAATTAGCATTCCCCCGATTACAAGGGAAAAACTGGAGAAAGATTTACTGCCTCAGCATGGTCCGTTGCCCAGAAGGAACCTCCAGACCTGGGTCCTTTCAGAAGCTGCCACAAAGGAATCTATGGGTTTATGTCTCCTCCTTACTTTGGCAATAAGCGACTCTGCTAAAATAAACAAGACATCTACAAGAGGGAATCGAAGGATCTTCTTTAAATGATGGCACTTCAGCTAGTCAGGAAACCTGAAGGCACCTGGAATAAGACTTTCCCCTGGGTTTTTCTTTGGCTATCCCTGCCTTTTGAGATGCTCCCCCCATGTACACCTAGCCTCATTTTAACCCAGGTCCTATTTCTCCCAGTATTTGCTCTTTTGGGGTACTCGGGACTGCCATGTCTGTCCCAGTATGACTGAGGAAACCAGCAGAATCATGCAGCAATACCCTGTAAGTACCTCCACTTTCATGGACATAACTTTCCTCTCACTTGAAATCTCTGAATTCGTACCAGTGGAGGTGGGGGAGCAAGCTCACCAGGGAAGCCGACATGGAGAGCATTTGTGGCTTTACCAATTAGCTATGACTGGAAGCACTGGTCTCTCTTACTTGCCCACGGACTGCTGCATGCTCCAAAATGTGAGAACTTAAGTCGGTCCTGCTCCCTGACTGCATGATTATCCTAAACTTCCTGTTATATGGGCACAGAGCCCCGATCTCTGACTATTTGAAGCTCTCTGGCTGTGTCCACAAATTTTCTGTGGGACTTGCTTGACTCGATGTTTCCTCTTAGGGGGCTCATTTTTCCTCTGGACTCGGGGATTCAGTTGGGATGGTGGGAGTTCACCTGGGATCGTCTGCAAATTCACGTAGTCCCTTGAGGCTGCCTGAATTAGCAATTACTCAGACTGTATTGGGTCCTGTATGAGGCTGCACAAGAAGGGTTGAAAATGTAGCTACTGAGAAGGTTTATAGTAATACTGGCTTTCTTGCCCGCTACAGATAGATCGGGCCCGACAAATGCCTCACATGATACTTTGCAGTTAGGCTCAATAATTAATTTACATATGACATTTGATATCACTTGTGCTTTTATGTTACTGATCACCGTCTTCTTAACTAGACAGATGGAATTTGAGTTTATGACTTCACCACTTTTCATATTACTGAACAGTGCAGGCCCCCTATGGGCCAGACAGGGCATTTGACCCTTTCCTTTTTACTTTTTTGACATCTTACAGTTCAATTAACCATCAATTTAGTGTTTTGGTGATACCCACACAGTTTGAAAGTTGTTGAGTTGGTCGGGGGAGGGGCATAATTCTAGTTCACGCCCACTGTTGACAAAAGGTCTAGCCCATTACGGGTTTACTCCCATGGGGCGGAGGGATGGCTCTTACTACTTTTGAGCACCCTCTTTCTCTTCGCAAATGCATTTGCCTTACAGCTGGGTTACATCCACCAGCTCCCACTTGGAAGTCAAGTTACACGCATACAGATGGAGTGGCGTCAGGGCCTAAAAACCTTGCTGTCTGCTTCATCTTTCATACTCTTGGCCCCAGTTTGGAGTCAACCAGAGCACAAAGTTCCTGCCTATTACTGAGCTTTTTTAGTTCTGTTACAACTATACATAAGTTTCCAGTTGATGTTTCTATTTTTTAAGATAAATGGGTACATGACTATTAAAAGAACATGGGGGTTTCTGACTGGGTCTTATTGTCTTTCCTCACACTGGTCACCAGAAGGATTAATCCCACAGCCTCCTAATGGCTAACCAATATGCAAAAGTGCTTTCTTATAATATCAGTGGTTGTTCTAGCCCCATCAGAGAAACAAATCTTGAAATACATTGTAGCACAAAAGTGCGATGTGAATTTTTTGCAAGAGACCCATTTGTCTCCTACTGAGGTTTTAAAGCAGAGGTCCAGGACCCACCACCCCTTGTTTTACTCCTCATTAGATTCCGTCCAGAAAAGGGAGTGGCTATTTTGCTTTCTGCTTCCTTCCTCTTTGAGCAGGAGGACGTGGTTGTGGACCCTGGGGCAAGATACAATTTGGTGGTGGGCAGAGTCCAGAACATGCAGGTAACATTAGTAAATGTTTACGCCCCTCCAGGGTCCCTGGTCTCATTTTACTCAGCTCTCTCCAAACTTGTAGCAGAAAAGACCAAGGGTGTTCTCATAATGGAAGGTGACTGGAACTTGACTCTAGACAGAAATCTAGATACTACCTCCAGTATCCCTAACCCAGAATTCCAGAAGGCTTGTGCATTCAAAAAGATCTTTCAACAAATAGTTCTGGTGGACATCTGGTGGGAGAAATACCCTAGGGCCAGAGAATATACTTCCTACTCCCCCAGATTTAAAATGTTTTCCCGCCTAGATACCTACATCACATTTTCCAGGGATCTCTCCTGTTTTCCCCTCCATGTGGGTAGGAACTTCCACCCTATCTGATCACAACCCTATTTTTTCAGAGGCCATACTTTCCCTCCCCAGAAAAAATACTCATTGGAGGCTGAACACCTCACTGCTCTGGGATAAGGAGGTGCTGGATAGGCTTACACAACACATTAAAGACACTATCACTGAAAACACCACAGCAGGGTAACACCCCAGATTTTATGGGACACCCTCAAAGTCAGTACCAGAGGAAAACTGATCTTTATAGCTTCTCAAAGAAAAAAGCACAAATGCAAAAACAGCAGGAACTCCTGACTCAAATTAGAGAGCTTGCGGACTCTCAGAAAGTTAAATGGAGTTAAAGAGAGGCAGTATAACACAGTGGTTTAACACAGATGTGAGACAATCTCAATTTCAACAATAGGCCCTAGGTTCGGTGAGGACCCAAATAGGCTCCCAACCTGCACTGGGCGTCGTGATCAGAGTCTGAGCAGGGAGGATGAAAAAGGGGGCCCCAGAACATTCTCTCGAACCATCCGCCATTGTAAGTCTCTTACCAGCGCGAAATCAGGACAGATGATCTAGGTCATCTCGTTGATCCCACTGAGATCGGAGGTCCACTGAGATTCTCATGTGGACGTGCCGCAGAACCGTCGGGATGGCCACATAAGCCCCAGTAGATAGACACCCCTTGCGGCCCTCTGTGTTCCATGGGAGAAAAATCTGGACTGGAGGGAGAACCCCTTGACCAGAGGTAAGACCTTGCATGTGACTGTCATGCAGATTGCCCAATGAACCAGAGCCTCGTGAAGGATCACGTGAGACATGGAAAGGTTGATGGTAATACCCAGCAGTGACATGCTGGGTGAGGAAAATACCGGTCACTCCTGGATGGGGCTGCCAGGGCAGTCATCCAGGTAAGGAACCAAGATCCCAGAGAGCATGGTGGGCCTACCGCCAGGCATTTGGTAAAGACTCGGAGTTGAGGAAAGACCAAGGCGGTGCGGTGGTAGTGGTCCCTTGGGCACAAACTAAGGTACTTTCGATGCGAGGGCAAGTGGGGATGTGCAGTGCATCCGCATCCAGTGCCTAAACCATTAGCCTGGCCAGCAAGGCAGGAGGGTTTGAAGGCATCCTGAACTTCTTGCATTCACGTGTGAGTTCAGGAGCTGAGATCAGCGGTCTGAATCTCCGTCTTCTTTGTCACCAAGAATAGTAACCCATCATGGAGGTGAGGGGGCAGGCTCTGTAGCCTATTTAAGGAGAGCAAGATTTCTTCCCTGACCAAAGAAGATGGTCCCTTGAGTAAGAGGGTTCAGAGGGGAGTAGCGTGGGTTTCTGGAGAAACTCTATGGGTGTCCTCTGCTATGATCTGAAGCACCATGAAATCGTCGTTATCACTCTCCCAACCCGGAAGGTGGAGAGAACCTCCCTCCTACGGTTCCTCGCGGTGTCCGGAGGCGGTGGAGAGGGAAGGAGTCAGGTGGTGTGAGAACAGCAGCCACAGCTGGGGCACCCATTGCTTTTGACGGGGCACAACGCTGTAGGGCCTGCGTTTAGTGGCACGCCTTCCTGAGGTTCGCTTGAGGGCCAGCTGCGTCTGTGAGGACGGCCCCTGTGCTGAGGATGAGGGGCCCAGTACATTGAATCCAACAATTTAAGGGCCATTCCTTCTCCTGCAAATCGATGATAATGCACATAATCCTGCAACACAGAACCCTGAAAGGTGCTTCTTGGATCGCGACTGCACCTCCGGGACCAGACCTGACACTGCAGACCATGCATGGCAGCCGAAGATTCACGGCGAACACAGAGCTCCATCCTGCGGTGTCCACTGCGACGTAGGTTGTCCTCAAAATATGACGACTGGCCAAGCGAGCAGAATGGACCAGGTCAGCTAACTCCTACTTGCCTTGGAGTCAGGCAAGAGTCAATCTTAGATTCCACCTGGGTAAGGACACCTTCTAATCCCACATATGTACTACATAATTCAGAACCGCCCTAATCCCAGTGTGGAAGAAGCATAGATCTTCCTTCCATACTGATTCCAGAGGTGGGATTCCTTATCGAGCAGGCTCAAGAAGTGTTTTGGTGCTGACAACCATGGCGGTGCTGCTAATCCTGACGAGTCTACCGCGGGGAGTGACAGTCTAAGTCTACACCTTCAGAGCCTGGTATAGCCTGTTCAACTTCCTGGGAAGTGGGGCTAAAGCAAAGGTGCTTCCAAATAATGGAAAAATGAGGTGGGCGTGAGGCTCGATTCAGGGTGGCACTAGAGTAGGAGCCGTGGGGCAGAGTCCAGATGTTGAGGTTTAACCAGTTGAGAGCTGGCTCTAAGGAATACCACCTGATGGACTTCCTGGATCTTCCAGAAAAACTCCATGAAGGAAGGATCCTCCGGAGAACTTCCGGAAGTCTCGGCAGGGGCTTGGATGGAGGCGGCGGCTCATCGTCTTTCTTGGAGCAGCCATTGGAAGCCTCCAAGGAGTCCGAGAGAGAAGGAAGAAGAATTTGAAGCAGAGTGAAGACTCCTAGCTAAGTCTAGGGAGAGCAAGGATCATTGGGGTAATCCCAGAGGCGTCCTGCCCCTCTCTGGATCGAGGCAAAGCCCAGGAGTCTGGGAGGGTGTGCTCTGGGGTGCATGGGGAGCCGGTGGCACCATCGCTACAGATGGCTCTAGACTTCCTTGGTTAGCTGGGCTGCTTAACCTCAGCACAGAGAACAGGAAGTCTCCTGAAGATCCACCGGCCTAGGGGGAGGCGGTGGAGGAGGAGGGAGGGGATAGTTGAGAGGAAATCCATAGGAGGTATCCATAACTTGACTGCTGGGTATACAGGCTGGGTACTGCAGCGTCGGGTACTGTGGCATCGAAGTCAGGCACAGGTTCTGCGGCACAGGATACTGCGGACCTGGAAAACCAGCGTCGGATACGGATGGTGGATACCCAGTCACTGGAGAAGCTGCCGAGACAGATGGCCCAACCGGGAACTCCATGGGCGGATCAGCCAGGATAGGCCCGTGGGGTGGAGGCCCGATGGAAGAGAATATCCCCACCGGCGTTAGAGGGCTGGTGTCAGGAAACCGGTTCGGTGGGGCCACGTCCGGAGCCAGCGCGGGGGCGGTGCTGGAGCGGTGTCAGAAACCCGATGTCAGATCAGCTCTGCAAGAAGAGGATCGGATGGTAGCCAGGATCCCCAGCCTCATCCAGGGATGGAGGAAAAATCCTGGGGTCGGGCAGGGGGACTTGGGCTCCCCTGATGGCAGCAAAGGCTGCAGAGGTCTGGTACGACAGGCGAAGCAGGGTCTGCCATAGGCTCCGAGGCCCGGCGCACGTCGGAGGTCGGGTGTGGCATGGGGCTGTATCCGGCGGATGCCAGAGGAGCCAGTGTCGAGCTGGGGGTCCCTGGGAGGCCAGGCGAGGATGGGAAGAGGCCCAGTCCGAGGGGACACTGCCGTTACACCGCGAAGTAGTCGAGTGTCTTAGCGGCCTTCTCTGGCAGGCGTCGGAGCCGGCGTCCGGCAAGGAGGTGTCCGCACCAGTGAGCCGCAAGCCTACCTGGCGGTACTGGGGCTGAAGCCTCCTTTTGCCGGAGGCACCTGGCGGCACATGAACCCGACAGGCGGGCAGGCGCCTCCTCCAAAACCTTGGAGGCTGCCATCGGCGATCCCGGAGGGATGTACCTTGCCAGCGACTCCGGCGAAGTCGCGGAAAACTCCTCCAGTGCCTTTCCTTGTCCCTTCTTGCTGCCCTTCAGGGGAGGTCGGCACCTACAAGTTTCTTCAACTCCTTCTTCATCATGGGACATCTTCTTTTTGAGGAGATGGGCTTCAAGAGACTGCTGGCGTCATCTGTGGGGCCATGTTGAGCGTGAGCAGTGCGGACACTTGTCGACCGCGTGGTCGGGGCCTAAGCAGAAAAGGCAGAGGGGTGACCGTCTTTGTATGAGGCAGTTGGGCGCCTCACGAGTCACTTATTTTTGAAGGGACGACATATACCGAGGTTCACCTGATGATAGAAATGTAAATACAATACTGAAAACTTTTGGAAAACCGATGAAATAACAGGACTGAGCGATAGGAACTTAACCGAGGTTTGGCGATGAGGAAAGAACTGGAGCGGGCGTCGGGACCGCCTTATACCAACATCATATGATGCGGTCACCTGACGTGGGGCGGTCCCCGCAGGGACTGCTAGCTAGAAATTTTTCATGGGGTCCTGCACCGGCTGGCATCAGTCCTATATGTAATTACCTACTGCAAGAGCCCTCTCAAGTAAGATCTAAAATTTTCAAGTTGAGGCCAGCAGATTAAAAATAAGAAAAAAATTTGAAAACATAGGGCTGTTTATCATGCATGTCAGGAAGTTTCAGAGAATGTAAAAATGTGTAATTCCTAAAATTACTAATAGAGTGGAGCTGTGTCATCAGTTTAGAGTTCTGCCCAAAAAATGGCCCTTGTGCCCTTAAATCAGCAAAGCCTGCTAGACAGTGTTGTGTACAGGCAGCACTTGTACTGTTGCAAAATCAGGCCGTTGACCAATATGTTGTGTCATGGGTCACGCTTGAGTGCCTATCCCTGCCACACTGCCCAGCAACAGGTATTTACTGTGTACCTGGTCAGACTCACGAGTGGTGACTCGTGATCACTCCCAAAACATAGTATTGTGTATGGCACAAAAATACAGGTTACTCACCTGTAACAGGAGTTCTAGGAATGGTATATGTTGTTCATCCACACTTATTGGCAGGTTCCTTGCCACTTTAAATCTTGCGGAAGGTCTTCAAGCTGGCTCCTCCCACCCACCGGGTGGTAAAACTCGGCTCCGCCCATGATGCCAGATCTAGCCGCTGGAAGCCAGGTTGTGCGTCAAAGCCGGGAGGCCGGGTGGGTCGTGTGGATGAACAACATATACCATTCCTAGAACTCCTGTTACAGGTGATACCTGTACTAAGGACATGGATATGTTGTTCATCCACACTTATTGGCAGACTCTAGCAGTTCTCCGGGAGGAGGGAGGCAAGGCGCACACCCCTACTTAGGTAGAAAGACTGGAGAACCGAGGCCCCGACCAACATCCCGGTGTGACCCGGTCGATGTGGAAGGGAAAAACAGTAAAGCCTGCTTCCAGGTAGAAGCCCTGTGGATATCCTGGACGGAGTATCCTCGGAAGCAGCCACCGTGCAGCGGAGAGTGCGGTAAAATGAGCACTTATCCTCTGGGAGGCTCCATGCCCGCCCACTATAGTGGAGACCTATGCGGGAGGTGACCCACCCACTCGTTAGTCCGCTTGGCTGCAGGTCTGCCAGGTGCGGCTTCAGCGTAGATGACAAACAGCTGGCGAACCTCTCCGAACTTCAGCCCTACGCTCCTGGGTAGGAGAGCGTTTAAATAGGGTCCCAATGGAACCTATATACAGCCTCCGAGGCGTGAATGGGGATGAACCCCAGCAGAGGCAATACCCGGATAGGAAAAAACTCCACCGCCGCCAACAGAAGGAACTTGGGTGGGCAGGACAACCTTGTCCCTGTGGAAGACCAGATAGGGAGATTCAAAGGGCACCTGGAACTCTCCCTCCTTCTGGATGGCAGAGTAGCCCCAAGAGGTGTTCTTCCACAACAGGTGGAGAAACTCGCACCTGTGCAAAGGTTTGAATAGCTTGCCCGTGAGCTAAGCCCATACCAGCGAAGATCCCACAGAATGGGAGACTCTCCCGAAGGGAGGTGTGATCGAGGCCTAGAAAAGCACCAGACCACCTTTCTGCACCACCTACTGCCTTCCAGCCTGTGCCCGGAAGACAGGGGTGACCAACAGAAGCACCCAGAGGGTCGTTGGATGAAGCCCTGGTTCAAAAAGAATGGACTGCAGAGGGGCCCCGGCCCTGTCCCAACATCAAATGGAGAACTCTACCATTTGAAGGCGAGCATGTTTGGTCGACTCCAGCAGGATGCCTCGAAAACGTTGAGGACCTTGCTGAAAGACCCCAGGCCTGGCCCCTAGCTACACAGAGACCAGGCCTTTAGGTGCAGGAATTGAAGGTCCAGATGGAAAACCTTCCCTGAAAGCAGAGATCAGGACCAGGTGGGCTGGAAGCCACCTCGGGAGCCTGGGGCTGAGACTGAGGAGAGCTGGATACCAGAGCTGGCCAATCAGTCTGGGGCTACCAGCATCACCTGTGCCTAGTCCTCCTCACCTTGCCCGTGGGTCAAGGGAAATGGGGAGAGCGTAGAAGAGGCCCAGGGTCCACGACACTGGCATCCCTACAGCAACCTTGCTGAGGGGACGGGCATGAGACAGTCTCAGCCTCGTATTCTCCCCAGAGGAAGGAGGAGAAGATCCTGTGCTACCTCGGCAGGGAAGACCACTCGAGGCGCAGCCTATGTCGACAGGGCATCAGCCAGGGTGCTGGGCTCCTGCCATCAAATAGCTAGAAACCACCTCCCGGCTGCTGAAAGACCAATCAGGAGAACCTCCTTACGAGATGCAAGGGGCTCATCCGTACCTGACGGGGTAGGTAGCACATGGTCGTGGTGTTGTCCGCCTGGACTTAAACCACTAGACCCGCACAAACAGAGCGAGCAGTGCAAGCAAAGTGGACAGCCAGGAGCTTCAGCGGGTAGGAAAGACCAGGGACTCCTGGAGAGGACCAGAGGCGGAGCACTCTGTATTCCCTAGATGGGCACCCCAACCCATCCGAAGCATCGGTCGGAGCAGACCGTCGACTCAGGCAGGACGAGCAGGATGTTCTCCTGCAAGAGCTGGAATGGTCCGAAGGAGAGCGTTCCCTAACTCCTGGGCTGTAGTCACGAAGTGGTCCAAAGAGCACAGCACTGTGACCGCTGGCTGGCCAGTCCCACAAGGGGAGCGCATGAACCAGTGGGTCCAACAGACCACGCTGGAGCCTGCCTGCGAGGCCAGGAGGAGCAGGAGGTCCCGGCAGGGCACATTGCCCAGTCAGACCTGACCAGGTAAGGGAGGAAGAACCTCAGCCTGTCCGCCGGGAGCGAGCTCGGACTCAAGAGTCGAACCTGGTCCGAAGAAGGATCACCCGCTAAGGCACAAGTTCCAACGTGGCTCCGATAACAGGAGACCAGCCTGAGATCCAGAACTCTGGATCGACCCCTTCCACCTGGAAGGGTTGTAGTCAGGCCGCCATCTGGGTGGGGTTATGCCCTGCCTCTCGATGCTGCAGAAGCTGCTGAGCAGAGACCGAAGGGCCTGGCCTGGAACTCATAAGGAGATCTCCCACTAGGAAAGGGAGGAGCCTCCCAGGAAATGGGCGAACGAGGAGTAAGTATGTCCTGGAGGCCCAGGAGCAAAGCCACATGCCCGTTCTGAGGATGGGATATCTAAGTCACA
Source organism: Neoceratodus forsteri (assembly GCA_016271365.2). NCBI lineage: Eukaryota > Metazoa > Chordata > Ceratodontiformes > Ceratodontidae > Neoceratodus > Neoceratodus forsteri. The sequence goes on along the minus strand of CM057458.1, from coordinate 299,249,289 downwards.
TAGACCATCCAGGCATGCGGAAGAATGGGGCAAGCCCCCATTCGTTTGAGACCAGGAATACCTGGACACAAACCCAGGGTCAGAAGCAGGATCCGCAACTTTCCTGATCTCACCTCTATTTAGAGGCCAGGCAAGTCGGCTCAGCGGACTGACGAAGAGGCTGTGGAACCCAAGATCCCCATGGGGCAATGGCTCAAAAGGGTGGAACCTGCTCAAAACTCGAGACAGGGCCTTCCCTTAGCACCTCCAACCCCTAGAGAGACCGCGAAGCGGACCAAGTGGAGGAGGTGCGGGCCTCCTCCATGGGGAAACCGGGTAGGGTGACGGGTTGGGGACAGCGCCTTAGCCCATCACTGAGCAGGCTTGGGAGGAAGAGGCCAAGGGAGCTCGGGCCTTTACCTACCTGCTTCCTTTTGGAAGACACTGGTTTGGAATCAGGCCGCCCAGTGCATGCCTGCTGGCCTGGCTGAGCTAGCTGGTCAACCACAGGGACTGGGGGCAAAGGGGCTTGACAAAGGCTTCATGCTCTTGTCCCTCCGGGCAGAAGTGACCGAGTCGGAGTGGCATCAGACTTCTCGGACCCTGGAGGTGTCCCTCCACTCCAGGGCCAAAGGTCAGTCCCAAGAAGGGATGCCCGCCAACTCATGCTGGGTTTCCAAAGAAGGAGGATAACCTCAGCCACGCCCTGCAGCGCATGGCCCACGGCTGCCACCAATCTGGTACAGGAGTCACCTAAGTCCAGAGCCGTCTGGAGCTGCTGCTTCGCCGCCCTACCCTGGTCCCACACCCGCCAGACCGTGGTCCGTGGGTCAGCTGGAGATGAGGCGCCTCGTCAGGAGCCCATAAGGGCATGGGAGAAATGTGCCATCAGTGCAGCCGAGCTGGCCTGTCAGAGGACTAGGGAGGGCATAGCATAAACCTTGCACCCGATAGTCCATCCTTTTGGACTCCTTGTCTGGGGCCTATCCACATCCCTAGCATTCCCAGAACACTGGAAAACATTGTTGGTAACTCACCCTCAGCCGAGGGGTGCTCTGAGAAACCGGGCAAAAAACCGACAGGGACAGAGTACTTCCTGGCCATCCTGGCCGAGGGCATAGGGCAGGAAGTAGGCCGCTGCCAGAGCTCAAAGCCGGGCCCCAATTTCTTCAGCCACCAGGAAGGCCTCCGGTGAACCCCTTGGTCTAGAATCTCCGTGAGGGGTAAGGGGCCCATTTGGAAACAGGCTCAGCTGCATCCGGTGAATTCGAGATGAGCTGAAGCAGACCCATAAAGGATGATGGGCTGTCATCCACAGAATGTTCGAGAGGACCCTGGGTCCTCCCGACTAGGAACATAGAGGTCGACTCGGGCTCGAGGGGTCTGCAAAGCTGCCTCAGGCCTGAGTCACTCTTCGTCCGCCGAGGCGGGTGGGAGTGAGGGGACAGATAACCTCGGGACAGGTCATGACCAGCCGGGGTTCCACCGAGGACGGTGGGGCAGCAGGGATCAGGACGAGCAACCGGCCCCAGAGAGGGCACCTCGACTGCAGCGGCGGTTGAGTCGCCAATCGGGCGGCAGCTGCTTGCTAGCTGGGGAATGAATTGGGTCGATTGATTCCCAGACAACAACAGCTGCTGCCACATGAACTCCTCATAACGTCGGCGCCATCGGCATGAACCCACTCCTCATCCGAGGAGGGACGAGGAAGAACGGCAATGCCACTTAACTCGGTGCCCCGACTGCAACGCCGAGTCGGCGTGAGCGGCTAGACCGAGAGGAGGACTGAGACTGAGACCCAAATCCTCGGGGAACTGAGGCGGGCCTGGGAAGGGCGGTGCGCCCGCTCCTCCTGAGCTCGGAAGAAAGGGCCGAGGTCTGTGGATCCAAAGGTGCAGGCAGAACCTCAGCCTCCGCCGGGGAACCAGCGGAAGGGATGGCGGCTCTAGCAGAAGACAGCCCAAATGACGGGTCGAGAGACTCGACAATGTCGATGGGAGTCCTGGCTGGCTGACCTGATGGGGACACGTGAAGCCAGCGGCAAAAGCCGCACCCTCAACGAAGTCGAGCGTCGGTCGGCAGGGGAGGAACTCTCCGCTCCCTCCAGGGCCGATGAAGGGACTTAGCCTGCAACTCCTTGGACTTGGGCCAGGAGGCGGGTCCTGAAGGTCCCTCTCCTTTTGAGGAAGGGACTGGTGAAGCTCTTTGAACGAGGCTGCATGAGGAGAACTCAAGGAGGCGGGATGAGCCGCGACCGAGGAAGAGGGAGGGGCAGTCACCCTCCCCAGAGGAAGGAAGATCGAGCTGCTCAACTGAGACAGCCAATGCAGACACTGCCCGACGAGTCTCTGAGGAATTTTCTGGAGCAGGAAAAATTTCCGATCGCCCGAGCCCCAAGCGGCCACGATCCTCAGAGAGCTGGCGAAGGGCACAGCAAAAATCGCAAAGTTGGGGATCATGATCCAAGTCAAGGTAGTAAGCATGTGGAGTGCGGTTCTTTCCTGGAGGAATTAGCCTGGCACCTCTGAGATCCGAAAGCGAATGAGCCATTCGCAGTGAAGAAGAAGAAGATTGAAGTTTCAGAAAAACTTCCAATTGATTTGAAGACCGAAAATTCAGGAACCAGTCGCATGGAGCGCTAAGGAGGAAACTGAGCTCAAGCGGTAAGGAAGATCTGGCGTCATGGGCAGAGCAAAGAATTTTACCACCCGGGTGGGTGGGAGGAGCCAGCTTTAAGACCTCCTGGCAAGATTTAAAGGCAAGGAACCTGCCAATAAGTGTGGATGAACAACATATCCATGTCCCTAGAAATTCAATTCTTCAGGTTGAAGCGATGCACAACCAACCACTGAGCCATTAAAGTCGCTCCTCTACAGGCACTGTTAACAGCATAGCACTGAATGCAGTCTTTGAAATTATCATAAATGAATTCATCTTACTGGAACAGAGTTTATGAGGTAGGTGATCGCAGATTTTGTGCTGCACTTCATTGGATCTTTAGCTCTTCCGCTGTTTGTGGGTGGCAGAACATGAGTAAGAATTTTGAGCATCGTTTGCGTCAAGCAGTCTGTAAAACACAAGGAGTCATGATGTTGCATGAGCCAGTACTTGATGTGACCAACCTTCTTAACTGTCAAAATCAATGACAAGGCATGTTACCATGTTTGCCAGTAACTTTAAAAATATGGCAAACAAATCAATTTTTAAGCAGTCATTGACCACCAAACTACCGATTTGTCCCACAATGCAAATGCAGTGAAGTAATCTCCATGAAGAACACTTTCTCACATTTCCTTAGACTGCCCCTTCCAATTCCATATCATGCCCTCAGTCCTGTACTCCTATTTGAAGATAGGGGATTATATACATGACATCACTATTTTCAACCTTTTTAGTGATCTCTCTGGCTATACCCCCAGTATGCAACTGGTCCTCCTGCATCATTGTGCTCTGCTTAGCGCATCATTAGGTCATCCTAAATGATGACACCCAGGTATATCATTGTTCCCTTGTGATTGCTGGCAGCTTTTCCTATCCTATAGCTCTCCCAGGTTCCCCGTTTCCAATGTATTATTTTTTAGTACTTTACTTGCCACACCTCAGACAACTTTCAAGATTCCTTGTGTCCCTCATCACTCTATCCTCCACATCTGGAGTATCCACCTTTGTGTCATCTGCAGACAGGCAGATCTTTCCCTCCAGCCCTAAAGCAAAGTCACTGTTATCAAGACATTTAATAGGACTGGACAAAGGACTTGTCCATTACAAATCCTGCTTGTCACACCCCCTAGACTGTACCACATTTAACACCCTTTGCTTCCTGTCTGTTAGCCGTTCCTACCCAATTTACCACCTTGTGCCCCATGCCCATGATAGATAATGGCATGCAGTACAGTGACACGTTTATCTCCATGAGTAGGGATTGAGAGAAAATTGCTACAAAAACCTTTGTAAACTGTAAATGTAGTCCGGGGGAAGAGATGAGGATGGGGATATGACTGAAACCATTTCATACTTAAATGGGATAAACAAAGTAATACAAAATAGATTTTCCAGGCTAAAAGACAGATGGACAGGGGCATCGACTGATACTGTAAGGTAGGGATATTCAAGAGGGAATCGGACATTTTATCACTGAAAGGGTAGTGGACAAGTGTAATACTGTGATCAAGGAGGCAATATCCTGTAGAACGGTGTGTGGTTTAGAAGGTGAAGGACACATTGAGGGGAACTATGAGGAGGGAGAGACTTGATAGATCATGTGGCCTGTTTCTGCTGGTGTTTGTATCTGATCATATGTAAAAATTATTTCTGCCCAAACATTTGAGTATATAATTATAAATATGGGGTATTTGAAACATCACGTTAACTATGTTTACTGAGTAAATCAGTATGCAAATAACTTTTTACATGACTGTGAAACATTATAAGAATAGTGCCTTTTACAATAAATCACAATTAAGTTTCACCTTGAATAGGAATATGGCAGGTTTCTATGGCAGCTATATCAAGCACCATCACTTGTTGCTGTGACAGATATGGTACCGAGAAATTCAATGGTTATAAAAGCAGTTTACCTTCACTTTCTTCAGAAGCTTGTTCTAGCAACTTTTCAATTTCTTTATTGTGTTCTTTCTTAGCAATTTTGAAAGTTTTGGTATTGTTGAGGTTTCCATTTTCATATGAAGTTCTCACCTTTTCCAGGAAAATATTTCTCAAATTCAGAATCAGTCTATCAAAATGGAGAGATAATACAGTTATGTTAAAAGCTAATGCAACAGATCTTAGAAAGAAGATCTTACTACAGGATACACGGTAGCACCAAAAATGCAGGTGCCAGGATCACATGTAAAATTTCTAGCTAGTAGTATGCTACTAGGGATTGCCCAAATCCGATGAACAGATATGGGCAGGTAGTGTAGTGCCGCCAAATTCCACATCCAAACTATGGACCAAGGACTCACCCAATTGTAATAGTTGATCTTACTGTGTATCTTCACCATTCATCGCTGGTGGGTTGCCAGCCAGAAGTGCAGCACCATGTTGTAGCTTTTTTTAAAAACTATGCCCTTATGGGGATAGAGCCAGCTCTGTGCCACCGCCCACGAGGTGGACATATGACCTTAAGCTCATGGGTTGGCTATATCATGAGATGGTTACTTCCTGCCTTACTTCTGCACACCAGTGAGAGGAAAGACATAGAAAGGGTAATGCTGGAGTAAGAGAGTCCAAGGGACATAAAGGAATGCACTAAAAAGAATTATGTCGGCCAGAGGCAGAGAAGTACCTGAGGGTGTGAAGATTGCTGCAGCCCCTGGACAGCAAGTCAGATCAGTGGAGGATAGACCAGAGAGTGGAGAAGAAGAAAGAAAGGAAGATGGAGTAATCATGGGGAGACCCCTGCAACACCCTGCTATCCTCTGCTAAGAGGGATATAATGAGGTCAGTGGATCTGGACATACCCAGCCCCATCACCTCAGTGGCCTGGGTCTCAGACCTTCAGCTGCCACAGCTGGGGTTCAATCAGTGGCTCAAGATCTCTATGGTGTTGCTTCCTCCCAACCCAACACGTTTCTGGCTCCTGACTTCTAGTACCACTGGTGTGTAATAGTAAAGCCTTGCTAAGCAAGGTTACTGGGTTCCTTTATGGTTGCAGACAGTGATACAGAAAAAACTGACACAAAATTATGGCCTACAGATCTTATAGCAACTTTGTATACGTACTGTTGATGGTACATCCACAAACCTGGATACTCAGCTATATTTCTTCAACTGTTGGGCTCTGATTCATTATCCAGTTTCTACATGTGGCAAATGTTCTTCCCATTGCATTATGAATTGTTATGATATTTTCTGTGCTAAGGCGTATTCTTTTTAATAATGTTATCCACTCTTTGGTTTCTTCACTAGATAGTTCATCACTTGTGCTACATTCAAAATGTCCTCTTTCTCTTCAATATATATTTTCTTTGTCTGTTTCAAGACTTCTTCTTAAATTTCTTAACCTCATTTCAATATATCCTGTTGTGTATCGGGCCAAATAAGTGTTTCTGAAAAATACAGAAACATATTAAATGAGCTATGGCATCTTCTCTCCCGATTGGTCATGACTTGCTTTAAGCGGATATCATATGAAAGCACTACTGAAGTATATAGCACATCTGACAGGTGTTCTACAACCAGATGGGTGGGCAAAAAACAAAAAGCACAATATTTCACTGCTGACAGTGGTTCAACACCTCTGATACCGCCTGTAGCTTAATGAACAGACTGCTCTTGCGGTCCACTGTCCCCCAACATGACTACTGTCCTGGTTTAGACAGCAAATGCCTGTCATGATCCTTTAAATATCAGAAAGAAATCCACTCCCTGGTGTGTAGCGATCCCCCACCATCAAAGATCCATGTGATCCAGATTAAAATGAAAATGGAAACACTTCCTATTGGCTAGCAATACACCTTCAACATCACAAACCACCTGGTACAATAACACAAACTAGTTTTTGATGTCTAGGGACCCTTGGCAAGTAGTGTCACACCACCTCACTCTCCTATCCTATACCATGGCAGGATACTTGCACAGCCCTCAGCTGCTCTTCTGGACATGGCACTTTGGGATGGGAGGTGGGGCTGCTGGATACCAGGAAGTGCTTTCCTTGTAACAGTTTAATGGTGATAATTGTTTGGGGGAGGATAAACTGTGTCTTGGTGTCATGACACCAAAACTGCCCGAAGTCCACCTGGGGCTGAAGAGAGGAGAGGAGGAGGCAGTGGCAGAGTCTGCTAAATGGTTTTATGGACTGGTGAAGTGCAACCAGTCATCAGAAATGGGGCATTGCATATCCTGGGATATGTCATACAATGAGAGTCCCAGAAGGAAAGTTAGCAGGGTGGGGCAACATAAGATCTAGTGCCATGCCCGCTGGCAGAAATTCCATGAGCGGAAAGGGACTGCTGGAGTCTGGAGCTCATCATATGGCGCAGATGGAGGTGGGTTGTAGAGTCTCCTGTGGGGTCTCTGGCATCAGGCAGCACCTGGAATGTGTCGGTCAGACTAATCTCTAACTCCAAAGGTACTGGACAGTTGGGAGTCTATCCCATGAATTGAGGAGAGGAATATCCTGGAGAGGAGCTGACAATAGGTCAGGACCATGCATAAAAAGAGCACTGCCTGTTGTTAAATTTTTCTGAGCTTGTAGGAGCTGGTCCCAGAATGGCCCTGCCCACAATACCAGTGTTCTATGTGGTTCTCATTGGTTTGTCAAAACGATACCAAACCCTCCAGTACTGTCCTGACAAGTGAGGAACAAAGAAAAGCTGGGTACAGCAGAGGCCATGGTGCCCAAATAATTGGGAGGTGGGAAGATAAAAATATACCCTTCAGTAAAGTGACAAGTGCAGTGTGCAAACTGGATGTGTGGGGAGTGATCAGGATACAATTAAACAATTGATGTAAGAACCAAAACATAAACCCAATAAGGAGAGTAAGGGTTATGCCAGAGTATAACTAAAGAGACAAGTATGGTGTGACCAGATCACGGGCAGCCCTAGGCACAACACAACAAAACAGCACAGAAATTAGTAAAACAGGTACAAGGAAAAGTAAAACTGCTCAACTCTCCCCAACACTCCCGCCTCACATTCCACTATACCCTCTCCAGTTCAAGACTGCATGGACTAGATTCCACTGGAACTGGGTAATGGATCCCATCCTGGACCCAAAGTGTAGAAGTTGATTGAGGAGGGAAGGTGAGGGACAGAGGAGATGCAGGGAAGAAAGAGTCAGAGGCCTGTGGACATGTCCTTTTTGAAAGAAGCGTTTTTTCACAAAACTGCAGATACCTTATATTCCAGGAAGTTCACCTCTTACCTGCTGGTCTTCACCCATTCATCTTCTTTCTTCCTGTATTCTGTACCCTACTGCCCACCAAAGGCCTGCCAGATATGGTGAAAACCAATCCAACAGAGAGAGGTATTGCTCTAGGGCAAGTAAAGAATAAGGCCCCGGGACTTGTCTGGTGCTGAACTGAGGCAATTAAGAAGGAGTCTACATCAGTTACTGGCCAGCCCACATGCACCACATATAATGCTGTCCTTGTGTGGAGCACCATCCAGGACAGTGGTCCACATGTTTTGGACTGGGATGTATTTACTGCTAACTTCATCCATGTGGTAGTATTTTCACCTAACTGGTAACACTGTAATATCATCCATTAACCTGCCTCAGACTGTCTCCCATCCCTCTGATAAATGATGTTTTAAACATACTGGGTGCCTGCAGTCACTCACTGGCTGATACTGCTGTGGGTTCTTCACATACTTTCCTACATATCACAGTGAAGTACTGTATATTTTAAAACTTTTATGTGCTGCAACTGCCCTTCTGCCCAACACTGGAGACACTTCCAAAATGGTTCCCTGCATACAGAACTGATAGTGATGCTTCATCAGTTTCTGTACCACCTCTACTACTTATACTCTGTGAGTGTGTGAATACATAGGTAGCATTGTATGGTGATGACAAAATCTGCTCTGTACATATACCAGCAGACTGTAAATGGGCAGGTGGGAAGCACATTCCTAAAATCAAAAAGTGACAGTAAATCATGCAAAAATGCAGTAAAATACTCCTTTATTACCCTTATCTGTTCCACTTCATCCATATGCCAACTCTACCCAGCTCATAATTTTGTTAAATAGCCAGTGCTCTTTTCCATGCAGGGTCATGACCACGGTAGGAACCATCAGTAATTAATGAAGATTAATTTGGGGAAGATCAAGGCATACTCCATGGAGGAAGCAACAGCCATATTCACCACCACCACCTCACATAATGCCTCTTTATGGTTGGCAAGACATTTTGTGAAGCACTTAGGAAATGATACACAATTCAATATTTCAGTTGTAACTTTCATACTTACAAAGCCTTTTAAATCATCTGTTGGAAGTTCCAGCCTTAATTTTGGGAATAACTCAATGATCTGCAGTGCCAACTTTGTTTCTCAGCTGACGTGAGGATAACTGCAGACAGAACCATAGAAAAAAGATGCATTTTAACAGTCCTTGTAATATCAGTCAACTTTTGAAAAGTACACTTACTTCAGAAATTACCATAACAGTGGCTCTCGAGAGAAGATCTTGCAGCAGGCTATAACCATTAGGATTAGCGCTGCAGGCGCTTGGACCCCGAAAAAAATAGCTAGCAGTACACAGCGGGGCCTGCACCCTGACGTCGGCTCCACCCCATGTCGGTGACACTGCGAAAGGGTGGACCCCAGATCCACCTCAGTTCAACCGCCGAAGACCCATGATCAGGTACCAGCAAATGAACCAGGTGAAGCTCAATCCTAAATGCTGAACTCACCAGGGAATGAGGGTGGGAAAGCAGCACCTGCTGCAAGAGCTCCTCTTGAAGATCTACTGTTAAGTTCTTACATAACTGTACTATCTTAGTTCGAATGGGAGCTCTTGCAGCAGGCTATAACTATTAGGACTGCATCCCAAGTAGACCCCCAGAAAGGGGCAACCAGCCCCTGGGAAGGAAAAATAACAGCTAATCAAGATGGCCTTGCCTAAAAAACAAGGCAGGCAGACAGCAGGTATGGATAATAGCCCTTGAATGGCTGCCAGGCCAAAAATCACCGCATCTGGAAGCAAAGTCCAGGGTGTAATGCCTGACGCAGGTGGGCTTTAGGGCTCTCAAGTGTCTGATTCCAGTCCTGCTGGTGAAACCTTTGCAAACCTCGCAGGTCTGGATGTCCAGGACTGGGCCCAGGCAGAAGACACACTTGGCATGGCGTCCTTAGATGGGATCTGCCAGCCACAAGCACACTTTCACTTATTTGGGCCACAGGATGAGAGCAAAGATGGAAGACATGTGAGAGGGAAAAGGCACAGAAGAGTAAAAACTCAGTGAAAATGATGAAAACTGGAAAAATTAGCTGAAACTACCAAAATACCAATACCACACGTTAAGCTCTTTCCAATGATAGCAAGTCTGCGGTGTGAAAGAACTGAGGTGGAGCTGGTGTCCACCCTTTTGTAGTGTCATAGACATCGGATGTGGAGCGGCGTCAGGGAATGTGCCACGCTGGGTACTGCTAAGTTTTTCCTGTGGGCCTAAGGCCTGCATCAGTAGTCTTAATGGTTATAGCCTGCTGCAAGAGCTCCCAGTCAAAGTAAGATCTGTGACTGTGGGATGGCTGAATCTGACTTAAGAAATGCAGGGTGGGGCATTTGAGTATGATACACTTATATAGAACAGTTAAATAAAAAAATAACATGTAAATGTTCTGAGGTCATTTCAGTAATCAAGTTACACTGCACAATGAGTCTCTAGCATGCATCATGGCTGTGCACAATCATAACTTTAACTGTGATTTCGAAAGAGGAAACACAAGCAGACTATCACAAGGAAGGTGTAACCATTCCGTGAAACGCCATGAAATATGTCAGGGTGGGATGTTAAGGCCAGTGCAAAACTTGCCAAAAGAAAGGTGTATGCAAATAGATGTAATAAAGGCACAACAAAAAACTGTGTTCATATCTAGCATCTCAGAATTCAAACACAATATTCACTATCAACAGTAGTGCCACATAACATTTGAACTTACAATCCGTGTTTTCAACCAGTTCTGATACTGCAATTTTTATAAGTTTTCTTCTGGATGATTCGCACAAACAGTTTTCCTTCTCATATTCAGACATCACATCAGATGCCTTTTTGATAATGGCATTCCTGAGTATTTCAGATTCTGGCACATGTTCCACATTAACCTTACAAAAGAAAGGATAAAGTCATGTAACACAACTATAGATACATGGAAACTGTCTGCAAATTAGGTCCACTTATGTGCACACTCAGTGTTTATTTCTAACTGTTAATGCATTCCACACCTGATCGTCACCTATTCAACTACACCTGCAAGATTTTATCTGCTTATCTCATATGTGCATGATGGCCAAATGCAGTCTTTGCCAACTATCACATATAGAATGTTCCAGGCATTAACTACTCTTAAGTGAAGAACTTCACTCATATACCAAGTTTCTCCACTCAACCTTTCTTGCATGCACTCTTGTCTAGTTCCACCTTCTCATCTTAAAATAATGCACCTCTACTGTACTTGTTTTATGATCCAGTACCCTGGATCACACCCGGTGGAGGGCCGCCCACCTACCTGGTGACCTGTCTGTAATTACAGTCAGTCCCAGGTTGGTTAGAGGAGTTCAGGAGAGCCCAGTGGAAGGATGTTCCAGCCCTGGCATGTGGGCTTTGCCCTTTAACCTCCATTGCCTCCCATGTTACTCGGTGTTTTTCTATGCATGGGTTGCCCCAGAGCGCAGATGTGCAATGACATCAGTGCACTTACGTGCATGACATCCACCACTGCTTCACCAACGTTGTGGCATCACTGCTGCTGTATCCACAGTCTCCATCGTGGGACAATAGAGAGTGATATCAGATCCCAACCCAACTCAGGGAGAGAGGCAGTCCTCCGGATGCCTCCTCTCCCTACCATGCTGACCCTGTTGGCACAAATCAGTATCTGAACCTGGATCACCAGTGTTGAGCAAGATGTGGCATCCAGCACCTCATCCCTCAGCGCCACCTAACAAAATGCCTCCTTCTGCTGAATCCACATGGTCCCAATAACTGTCCTTTACCAGGAAACTGGAACAATATCTGAGGACTTGAAAATGCATTTAATGTAGTTCCCAAAATTACTCACAAAAGTAGACTGGGGTGGGTCTGTTCCTTGTATTGGTACAAGTTGCAGTGTCACTTCCTGCTGGCTCATGTAATCATTCTGTTCAATGAAGTAGAAATGAAACCTCTCTTTATGTACTATGATGTCATTGTTGTCTGCATCAACATCAACATATTCTGAGAAGTCCATGTCATACTTCTGGATTCTTTCAAGAATTGGGTTGCCTCGTAACCCGTGAGTAACATTTTCAATCAGTTCTCTTACTGTGTCCACTCTATGTTTTCTTACAAACTTCTTTACTGTTCAGAAAAAACAGTACCCGAGCAACGCTCTCTGTAAAATCCATTTCTGAAAAGAAGCACAAGTGTTAAATTAATGTATCACTATGCATTTATACAAAATATTCTTGTATGAATAGGTGCAGTACACTGGATTTCATAGAGACCAATCTGCACACATAAAACAGTGATCCATGCATAAATTTAGCCATGAAGCATTTTGCTACTATACAAGATGCCCATGAAAAGTACAGTTACATACCAGCTTAACATAACAATAGTTCAAAGGAGGATCCAGCAGTAGGTCTTCATATATAAGACTGTGCCCCTGGCATCAGGACCACAGTGAACACTTTAGCTAGCAATGTCTGGCAGAGGCACCCCCACCAAGGTTACATAACAGATGGCAGCTTTGTAGAAAGGGGACTCCTTGCTGAGGTTGCTGAGGTACTGCCACCAGAGAATATCCTCTTGAGGGTGCTAGAGACTAAGACTTTGTGATCGAGATGGTCCAGTCGCAGAGTCCATTGGGTCACCCTCCTGTGCAGCCTGGCTGGAGAGACAGTTGGGATAGCCCTGCCATCAGTTCCAAGAGGCTTGGCATCACCCGGGCTGAAATGCAGCAGGATGAGATCAGGTGACCCTGTCCATTGGAAGGAAGGCCTTGCCCTGGACTGTATCAGTACTGCTCCAATAAATTGGAGGCACTAGGAAGGAACAAGGTGCAACTTGTGGTAGTTTACTGTAATGCCCAGTTGCACAAAAGGACCATGGTGGAGGATAGTGATTACTCCAGGCTGTGACTCCACAGGGCCAAGAGGAGCCAGTCATTGAGGTATGGGAACACATACATTCTCTTGTGGCACAGGGCTGCTGCCATCACCACTAGGCATTTGTTGAAAACCAGAGGTTCGAGGATGTGCAGATAGGCCTTGAGCTGTTCAAGCTGCAGCCCATACAGCCATGGAGAGCATCAATGGATGTCCTTACACTTAACCAGTGTGTAGTGCTTCTCTGGTCACCCCAACTGGAGGCGAGCAACGGTCATCCAACACACTAGGGTGGAAGGACTGACAAATATCTGAGGCCTGTGGATCCTGATCGTGGCCTAAGCAGTACACACACAATGGCATAAAGACAGTCAATGACATGTTCTGCCTGGCGGGGCAGCATCAAAAGCTGGGAGAAGTCTTTTCCTCTATCATGGTAGTGATTGAAGAAACAGCTGAAGGAAAAATTCAGACATGCTTTACACTCGTTTTGAAGCAAATTTGAAGCTTTGAGCACCAGAGCCTAGTACACATGGGAGCAAACCTGAACCTTCCAATCAGAAAGGAAGATCTGGCATCCGGGGCAGAACCAAGGGTTTTACCACCCGTGTGGGTAGGAGGAACCAGCTTAAAGATTTTCATGGAGGATTTAAAGGAGAAAGCCATCTGTCAGTGTGAATTGATCATCATATCCATGTCCCTAGAAGCAGAGGTGTGGGAAGGCAAGGTGCAGTTCTCACATCTGACCCTGGGACCACTGTGGTTAATGAGGCCATGTATCTCAAGAGTTTGAGAAAATGTCTGTCTGATCTGGGTTGTCCATGGACGAAGGAATGTGCTACTGAAAGTGATGTTTGAACTCTTTCTTGTGGGAAGAAGGAGTATCCTTTCTGGCTGTCAAGCTGCACCCCAATGAAAGTGAGTAGCTGAGTGGGAACCAGATAAGATTTCTTTAGATTTACCAGGAAGCACAAAGATTGAAGGTCTGGATGTAGCAGAAAGCCATTCTCCTGTGATAGGACGACTGGACAAAGACAGAATGGAGTTTCCATTCATGGGCCCGAACAGTGGTCATGCTAAGGCGTGCAGCTTAGGTATTCAATAGTCCTGGACTGTGGACTGCCAGAAGGTAAATAGTGTCCACCATTATGGCCATGGATTCTCGTTGAGAGGGTATGAATGGGTACCGCCTTATTTGTTCAGGTAGTGAACTACCGCTGAACTGTGACTGCATTTGATGGCAACCCTCGAGGTAATCTCAAATGCCTATAAGGCATATTAGACAGCCCTCATTTCCATGATGCTGATGAAAGCTGCTACTCTTGAGACTTGATGCTTACTCAATTTTGGTGGAAAAGAAATGAGGATTAGTTGGGACCTCACCTTCATATATGTGCAACAGTACATAAGGTGACTGAAATGGGAGGTCTCTGGGTCAACTGCAGGGAATGTATCTGGAAGATGGGTTGCCTATGGCTGGATAGCCCATGTGTTATGGCCTGCAAGAGAGTCGCTCAAAGAATATCACACGCACCCCACAACAGAAAGACACACCACCACCCCTACACACACACACACAGACATACACAGACACACACACACACTACCTAAGAGGCAGTCACACTCTCAGTCATAGATACTCTCACTCACAGACACTGCACTCTCAGTCGGAGACACTCACTCTCTCACTCAGACACTGCAATCTCACTCCAGAGACCTTCGCACTCCAATCCACCACCACACATAAGACACACAGGCTGATGGTACTGTTTCATAGTTGTGATGTATTTATTAAACAAGCAAGAAGAACATCAGAATTTATCTGATTTCCAGCACTAAGAAACCCCCACCCCTTCTCAGGTCACATCCCATGAAATGAAGCAAGGCATTCCAGTGGGTGTGTTATGGTCTGATAATGGTCAACCTAGGTGGATTAAACTGTGCATACCCAAATGCTTTTAACATGAGAACAGGGCTGTCAGCCCACTGTAAGACTTCCCCATCCAGAATTCCTTACTGTGATTATTAAATGGGTAAGTTTTGGTTCATATATGATTCTTTTAAATGTATTGCTTTCAGCTGGGACATTATGCAGGGAGAACTGCCCAGCTGAAAGCAGCTCTCAGCAAATAAAAATTCAACATTATTTCTATTCTCATAACAATTTACCTGCAGCAATCATATGCTTTTCTAGTCTACTTGAGTCCATAGCCCCATCACATCCAGTTTGACCAATACCACCAGCATCAAAAACAGCGTCTTAGGCAGTACTCCTCAAAACAACATAGCTGGTTACCAACTGGGCCATCATGGAGTTTGTTCTGTATGCAGTTATGCTCCTTGAACAATCACAGTCAAGGAGATGTACTGTACATTACACACACAATGGCTCAGTAGGCAGTCAACCACAGTGGTGTGAGGACTGTGATGGTAGTCAATTGGTGTTATGGTGTATGGTCTCACTGGACAGGAGGGTGGGGTGGGCCCTGACAGGCATGGGATTTTCACAATTGGGGTGGGAGATGGTGACCACACCACTGGAGAGAGAGGTGTCTTCGGATGCACCGACATTTACAACTAAGGCTTTGTGGCACAAACACATGTTGCCTGCATTGTTAGTTGTAGATATATAAACATTTATGAAATGGAGTCAAATCACACTGCCTAACCTCCACCCCACCACATCACCTATAACAGTTACAGGCGTTGAAATATAGCCTTTCTGGATTTCCTGGAAAGGCATTTATAGCCCTGAAATGTATTTGTATACCATCATTTCCATATTGAAATGCATGCTGCAATACGCTGGCTTGGCCACTTGGCTACAGTGGCAGTACAGTGCCTCAGTAGTGCACGAGTGCGCCATGCCTGAGATAAAGGGAGAGTTTAAAAAATGAATGCATCATGCGCTAAGTGGAGGGCGCTATGCTAAACACATTGACAGTTGGCACACAAGTGCACGATGTGCTGGAGGGGGCGCTGAGGGAGGCGGGAGAGTGTGTGAGCACGTCGTGTGCTCAGGTGGGTGGGAAGAAGGAGGAGTAAAAGTACAGTTATGTAAGAACTTACTGCAATAGTAGATCTTTGAGAGAGGCTCTTGCAGTAGGTAATTACATATTGGACTGAAGACGGCAGGCATCAGGACCCCAGAACAATTTCTAGCTAGCAGTCTGTGGCGGAGACCGCTCACATCAGATGACCCGATGTCATGAGGCGTCAGTATAAAGTGGTGGTCCCCACGCCCGCCTTCCAGTTCTTTCCGCCAAAGGCAAAAAGGCAAGAGGAGAAGGCGGATGTTTCCCTTCCAGGAAAAGGAGCTGAAAAGCTAACGGGGATGGAGGGTGGGAAGGTATAGCTACTGTAACAGCTTCTCTGAAGATCTACTGTTACGGTAAGTTCTTACATAACTGTACTATCTTACTTCAAGAGTGCTCTTGCAGTAGGTAATTACATGTTGGACTGAGTCCCAAGCAGTCTGGAACAAAAAGAAGCACGGGGGATACTCAGATGTAGACCCTCTGGCTGTGAAAGTCTTAGGAAGAAGACCTTGCAAAACAGCCAACCTGAAGCCAGCTCTGCGGCGAGAGGCAATGTCTAACTGTAGTGTTTTGTAAAGGTACAGACATAAGTCCAAGTTGTGGCTGAGCAGATGTCTGCTGCTGAGACATTCTTGAAACAAGCAGCAGAGGCAGCGACACCCCTGGTGGAGTGGCCATTACTTGACCCGGCAGGGTCTTGCGATACTGTCATAACAGAAAGTGATAAATAAGCCAAACATTTAGATAGGCATTGCTTGGAGACATCATTGCCTTCTCTTTTGCTAGCAAAAGAGACAAATAGTTGATCAGTCTTCCTCAGATCTTTCGTCCTGGTGATATAGCATCTCAAATTGGTGAACATCCAAAGTATGCAAGAGGTACTCCCTTGATTGGACTGTTGCATAAAGAAAGCAGGCAGTTCCATGGATTGATGCAGCATAGATTCTGATACCACCTTAGGGAGAAACTTAGGGTTGATAGCCCAGAGCACACGTTCCTTGTAAAAATCAAATACAGTATTTTGTACATTAAGGCCTGAAGTTCAGAAATCCTTTGAGTGGAAGTAATGGCCACAAGGAAGAGATCTTCTAGGAAAGGAACTTTAGGTATGCTGAGGCTGCCGGCTCGAAATGGAGGCAGAGTAAGCATCTCGAGAATGAAATTCAGACCCCAAGGAGGGCAGGAACATGAATAGGAGATCTCAAGTGAGAATCCTCTAAAAAAGTCTTAGAGACTTCCAACTGCGTGAATGTTCTGTCCTCAAAAGGAATATGGTAAGCGGAAAGGGCTGCCATGTGAACCTTCATAGAGGAATGACTGAGACCCAGATTGAAGAGATGGCGCATATAATTCAGAAGCCTCCCGACAGGGCAAGAGAATGGCTCGAAATCTTTGGAAGAGGCCCAAATAGAGAACTGTTTCCATTTCATGGCATAGTTAGATCTAGTGGAAGGCTTTCTGGCCTCCAGCAGCAGGAAACCCTGAAACGGGCTTGAGCTATGTCTGCAACACCCACACGACAACTGAAGGGATCTGATGCCTGGATGGAGCAGGGTCCCTGATCCTGGGTCAGCAAAAGTTGTGATAGATGAAGAGAGGTTCCTCTGAGTACTGTTGCAGAAGAGAGACCAAAGTTGCCTGGGTCAGAAAGGAGTGATGAGGATCATTCGAGCTCCCTCTGAGCTGAGTTTGTGTAAGACCCTTGGAATCAATGTAATCAGGGGAAGGCATAGACGAATCTGCCCTTCTAGTCGACAGAAGAGTCTCTCAAAAAATTCCACGCCCGGGAGTGCAGCAGAAGGCAGGAAGTTTTGCATTGAGAGAAGACACAAACAGGTCGAGGTGTTTCCCAGTGTAGAAAGATATCATCTGCTACCCCATGATCCAGTTAACACCATGAGTCTGGGTGGACAACGAGTTCGGTGGTCTGCAACGTGTTTTGACCCCAGATATGAATTGCCTTAAGGTGAAGGTTGTGTTTCACTGCCCAATCCCAAACTCGCATCACCTCCCTGCAGAGAGGGTAGGAACGAGTTCCTCCCTGCTTGTTGATGTATCAGACTACGCAGATGTTGTCTGTCTGGACAGTCAGATGACCTTGAAGCAGATACAGATGCAGAGCTTGTAGAGCATACAGCATGGCCCTGAGCTCGAGTATGTTTATGTGAATAGTCTGTTTGAGCCTAGACCAGGAGCCATGGGTCCTGTGAGATCCTGGAGGGCTCCCCAACCTGCGCCCCAGACATCCGTTGTAAATGTTTGGGAGGGGAGAGAGGCAGAAGGAACTCCCAGCAAAGTTTCTCCTGAACCATCCACCACTGCAAGTCCCAGAAGCACAGAATTGGGAGATCAGGACCTTCAGATCTAGGTCATCCACCAATTGATCCCACTGACACTGAAGCGTCCACTGAGAGATTCTCATGTGGAGCCGAGTGAGAGGACTGTGGGAATAGTAGTCACCATGAGTCCAAGGAGGTGAAGGACTGACTTTGCGCTGACCCACCTGTGACTGGACAATGGGCACCACGTGAGCGTGGAGGTGGCCACCCTGTCCAGTGGCAGGAATGCCATGCCAGAGGTCGTGTCTAGGGTCACCCCAATGAACTGGAGCCTCTGGGACAGGATCAAATGTACTTGACCTGGTTGATGGTAATACCCAGGCTGGCAAAACCTGCTGGGTTAAGGGAAAGGAAGCACAGAAGCTCTTCCCTGGATGGGGCAGCAAGAGTCAGTCATCCAGGTATGGGAAAACCTGCACCCCTGGGTACACAGGTAGGCTACACTACATAAAGGCATTTGGTGAACACTTGGGGTGCCGAGGATAGACCAAATGGGAGGGCCTTGAACTGGTAGTGGTCCCCTGGAATGAAAATGGAGATATTTACAGTGGGAAGGGTGAATAGGGATATGCAGTTAGGCTTCCTGCATGTCCAGAGTGCACAGCCACTGTCCCAGCCAAGAAGGGCAGAAGACTCTTCAATGAGAGCATTCTGAACCTCATGTACTCCATGAACAGGTTCAGGAGGTGAGGTCTAGAATAAGCCTCACATCTCCTGATTCCTTCAGAACCAGGAAGAAATGGGAGCAGTAACCCATCCCCTGAAGGTGGGGTGGGATGGGTTCATCGCCACCTTAAGAATAAGGGATGTTATTTCTTCCCGAACCACAAGATGATGTTACAGGAGTAAGATGACCTTGGAGAGTGCTTTCTTGGTGGTTTCTGAAGAAACTCTATTGAGTGTCCTTCTGCTATCTGCTGGAGCACCCAAGTGTCTGAAGTTATCCTCTCCCAACCCAGTAGATGCAGGGATAATCTCCCTCCTACCAGTTCCTCTGAGAGGCCCAGAGGCTGTGTGAGAGGGAGGAGTCTGGAGGTGTGAGGCAGTGCTGCAGCTGAAGCTCCTGCTGCTTTTTGGGGGGTTTAGCAGACAGAGGGGCCGGACGTTTGTTGGCCCACTTGCCATGAGTTTTGCTTTTGGCAGGAGCGTCTGCGAAAGGAGGATGCCGACTCTGAGGGGCCTGTACATAGAGTCAACAGACTTTAGTGCAGTACTCTTCTCCTGCAGATCAGTGATGATCATCGCCGAACAGCACAGAATCCCTGAAGGCGCGTCCTGGATAGCATACAGCACCTCTGGGACCAAACCTGACACCTGGAGACAGGCATGACTGCTGTCTGCCTGATCGCGAAATTTGTAATACAAAAATAAATAATACCAATATCCTAGTGGTCTAAGCGGTGCCCCCATACCAACCACCCCTGAGCCCTACCACCACCTCCCCTCCGGTCAGCCGACTAGCGGCAGCACCCCACCCGCCTCCCACTGTCGGTAGAGCTGTATGCCCATTGGTCCACTGTGTGAGCCAATGGGCATGCAGCTATAATGTACTACACATTCCAGATATGTGAATGATCCATTCACATGTGGAATGTGTAGAGTGGTACGGGCTGCACACCCATTGGCTCACGCCAGGGACCAATGGGCGATAGCCTTGGACGTGTCAGCTGGTGGGGTCCGCGGTGGGGGCTGCCACCTGCAGGCTGACCGGAGGAGCGGGCAGTGGGGCTCAGTGGGTGAGTGGGCGGGTGGGCAGGGGTTACTGCTAGACCAGAGATATTGGTATTATTTATTTTACAAATGCCCATGATCGGGCAGACAGCGTCCACTGACCACCAGGATATTGGACATATTTCTTCTTTGTTATTACAAATGCCCACGATCAGGCATGGGGGCACCGCCAGGTGCAGCGAGCTCGGTGACCACTCACAGGTGGCAGCTGCGTTTTGTACCCTGCAATGCGGCAGCTCACCTGTGGGTGGCCATCCGTTGTTCTTTTTTTGGATCAACTTTGTCCTGGAGCAGGTAGGGGTTACGTACGCATGGCTTTGCACATCCGGGCTGAATACTGGGCTGTGCAGGGTATGCATGGGCATGCCCCACCCTGCGCCTGCATACATTACTTATGCGCTCCGGTGCATCGGATTTGTGCTGCACACTTTTCCTTTTGAATATCACGACGGGCGTCATCAGTGGGTTGCGCACAGATCAAAGGGCAGAGTGTGAAGGGGAAAAGTCCTGTGGCACAATAAGCTGGTGTGGAAAAACAAAGCTGTGCAGAAAACAAAGGCTAGTGCTGCATGACAAATAAAAAGGGGCAAAACATGTGAACAATCAGGTTAAGCTATTAAGTGCAGTGTGTGTGTGTGTGTGTGTGCGGCGTGTGTGTGTGGTGGTAGTCATCGGCACAATTTGGCAAAAACACACACACACAGCTCACTAGAAGGAGAAACATCCTGCCTGAACAGAAAATTTAGAGATGGCATGACTTCTGCAGATCAGTCAGGTCTTGAAACAAAGGTCATCGAGTGTTTGGGTCAAAGTCCTAGGGCATAATTGGGAAGGGGAGACAAAAGTCTCTGAAAAAGGGGAAAAAGTAGCCAGCCCGGTGGTGCTGAGGGTGAGGCGCTGGACGCCACACCACGCTACGCCTGGCAGCTCCAGGTTCGGGAACGGACTTGGGCGGCCGGGTCGCAGGGGAGAGGGAGGATTGAGCATCCCAATGGATGCTCTCCTCCCTCAGGGTGGGAGACCAAGAGCATCTGCGTTCTGCATCCCTCCACAGTCGGTGGAAACACCGGCATCAGAAAGAGGGATGGGCGGCTCCGATTGCGGAGCCGGGGAGAAGGCGTCGCAGCATGTGAGAGGTTGGCATCGTCCAGCACGCCACCACTCGGGATGTATGTCCCAAGCACTGATGTCTCAGGGGTGAGGGACCCGAAGGGAAAAAGCGAGAAAACCCTCCGGCAGCCCTGGATGAAGGCCGCTCCAGTACCACCGGGCCACCGACAAGGGACAGACCCCACTGTGCGAGGAGAAGAGGAGGAGGCACTCTAGGAGCAGATCCCAAGGTAGGTGACCTGGGGGACATGAGTGGACGGAAGGGTGGGGCTCCAGAGGTAGACAGGAGGATAAAAAAGGAAAAAAAAAAAAAAAAATAAAGAGGTGAAAAAGTATGACGTGAACAAAGGGCAAAACATCCCACCTGAACAGTTGGCCTTTCTATAGGAAAAACAGAAACTGTGCTGACAATTTGTGAGACTGCAGCGAGGGAAACATCCGTCACTGGTCAAGTCTGCACTTCAGAAACAGTACTGCAATCCACTAATTCACAGGATTATGAAGGAGAATTAAACTGTCGTGCTGTGATTTGACTAAATAATAAACACTCTCACAACTCAAAAATCTTTATTGATAAATTCCATTTTCTCACATCAGTAAGCATCATCATGTCTCTTCTTAGATTTAGGTTTACAAGTCAACCTATCCAGCAGTGCCTCTGATGGAAAAATTAAATGGTATTCTATTATTTCATGTTTTCCTTCCAAATAACATACTGAGTCATTTTTGTTTTCGTTAACAGGTACACACACTAGCCAAATGACACAGGTTTTAAGCCATGGCCTGGTATTTATATTCAGTTTGGATTTATCACTTATCTACTTATCTGCAGGTTGTTAGGCTAGTACCTATCATACTTTCACTGACCCAACAGATGAGATTGCTGCTGACTCTCACGCTTACGGATATTCTCAGATGAGTCAGGTGTCAGCTCAACTGAGTAGACTTGGAAAAAGTGAAGCAGGACTAAATATCAGAAAGGAATTAACCATCAAGCAATCTTGGACATTACAACACCAACCAGTGTCCACAAGTACAGCAAACTGAAAGGGCTGTTGTAGAAGAGAGAACCAAACTTGCCTCAGCCACAAGAGAGTGATAAGAATCATTGGCACCTTCGGCCAAAGCTTGTTCAGCACCCTCAGGATCAAAGGAATGGGAGGAAGGCATAAATGAATCTCCTCTTCCAACAGAGAACAGTGCATCCCGCCAGAAAACATCTCACCCTGGAGCAAGCAAGCAAAAGGTGGGAAGCTTGCGTTGTCGGAAAGGCAAAGACACCCACCTGAGGAGCCCCCACTGCTGGAAAATGTCATTGTCAATCTCTTGATAGAGTACCCACTCATGCGACCTCACCGATGAGCGAATGAGAACATCGCCAGTGTGTTTTCAACTCCCAGAACGTAAACTGATGTCAGGTGCAGATTGTGCTGAGATGCCCAGTAACAGACTGTAATTGCTTCCGCACAGGGGATAAGGAATGAGTTCCTCCCTGTTTGTTGATGTACCAGGCTATGCACGTTATCTGATTGAACAAGAAGGTGAACGGGGAGAATGAAGGGGAGGAGAGCCTGTGGGCATAAGAACTCCTCAGCTCAAGAACATTGATGTTTTATTTCTGTTCAAATGAGACCAGTTACCCTGAGTCTTTTTATATCCTAGGTGGGCACCCCAGTCTGCACCTGACATGTGACGTCATCAGAGTCCGAGTGGGAGGTGCATAATGGGACCCCAGGCTGAGGTTCTCCTGAACCATCCACCACTGCAAGTCCCTGATCATTGGGTCTGATACTAGGACCTCATGGTCCAAGTCATCCTGAAATTGGTCACACTGAGACTGAAGAGTCCACTGAGAGACTGTCATCTGGAGCCTTGCTAGATGGATAGTCAGAATGGCAGCACCATTCACCTGAGAAGACAGAAGGATCTTCCAGCTCGGACCCATCTGAGGCCAGACAAGAGACAAGCCTGGTTCAGAAGCATTTCGACTCTGTCTGGGGGCAGGAAAGCCTTGCCTAGAGTCATGTCCAACACTGCCCCTATAAACTGCAGCCATTGGCAAGGGACCAGATGAGACATGGCTTGTTGATTGTGATATCCAGGCTGGAGAAGACCTGCAGGGTAAGAGAAAAGTAGTAATACTCATCCAAAATGGTGAGACGAAAAGGCAGTGCTCTTCCGCAAGTGGAAAGAACTGGAAGGTGGGCATGGGGACCGCCTCTTTATACTTACGCCGAGTGACGCCAATCAATTGACATGAGGGCAGTCCACCGGCTGAGACTGCTGGCTACAAATTTTGCCATACTGTCCTGACACCTGGTGGCTTACTCCTATATGTGACTACCTACTGCAAGAGTCCTCTCAAAGTAAGACCACAACATTCACTTTCATTTACCAATCATCACTGCATAGAGCAGGTATATTCATTCCAAATAAATAGGTAACCATTTTGGTTTATACCTGGATATGAGTAAAAGTGAAGGATACTTTCTTTGTGCATATGACACACATGGTTTGTCTGTAGAATGCACCATCAGTCACTTAGCTACATGTGCTTTTCTTACTCTGCCAATACATGTGCTTCTCATGTGAAGCCTCTCTACTAGAGCTCACACTGGAAAAGGCAGGACTGGTCAGCTTGCTGCAAGAGGCAAGGGCTCGATTCACACACACACACACACACCAAAAAATACAAAGCTCAGTGCAAAAGTTTGTGTTACATTATGCAATTGCACAGGTGTGTACGCTTGTTATTCATAGTCGGATAGTGAACCATGCTATTCAACTACAAATAAGGCCAGGATGATGCAGTGGTAACTCCTGCATCGCTACTTCAACCTTACTACTGCTACCCCACAGGCATCCCGGCCGATTGCCATCCCAATATAAAATAAAGATTATAGTTGGTGGTGTGGTGTTCCCCACCCGATCACTGTCCCAACAGCCAGGTAATGAAAAGATCCCTGGTGATGTATCGGAGCACTCTCCTATCCCGATCTCCCTTATACTACAAGAAAACATTTTTCCAGGTGGTCTAGTGGACTCAACTCTCCCACCCTGGAAGGTAGTGACCAATCACTCTGCCTCTCATACATGATGGGGAGGTGCAGGAGGTCCACTAGATCAAAGATATTCATCTTCGAGATGGTGATCATCAGGAGGGAGGAGATACTAGACCACCAGGAATAACACTAGATCTTCAAGAGGATGTCTTGTAGCAGGCCAACAGTGGTAGGACTTAGCCACCAGGCACCATGGCCACACAGAAACTTTCTATTTAGCAGTCCACCATGGAGACCACCTACCACCAACATCAATCTCTGATGAGGCCCTAGCCTATAAAGTCAACCAGTCTCCCACAACCTCATCAGTTTGCCGGCTGGGGATCATAACTGGGCAGTGAATGGAGAAGTGAGGAGCTGGTAAGAGCCAAAAAGGTAAAACAGAAGAAGTGTGACTGGATAGAAGAACAGCAAAGACAAACTGGGAAAGGAAGGAGGAAAGCAGGGCATGCTGCAAGAGCTTGTCTCAAGATATATTGTTATGGTAAGTTTATTTTGCAACTGTACTGTCTTACTGAGTAAGGCTCTTGCAACAGGCCAGCACTGGTAGGACCGTGTCCCAAGCAGTACCTGAAAAACCAGGGAGGAAAATGTCAGCAAAAATAGCTTCAAAAGACTCAAAGAACTACAAAGACAAAACCTGTCTGTGCTGAGATGCGATGTCCAAACAGTTATGCTTGGTGAAGGTGTGGACAGAACTGTAGGTGTCATCTGCACAGATGTCTGCAGTGAACACGTTCTGAAACCAGCCATAGAAGCAGCCATATCACTGGTAGAATTTCCTTTAACCCTTCCTGGAAGGCCTTGTGTAATTCTGGTATGATTAAACAGTGCAATTGGATAACCACTTAGACAAGCACTGTCTGGAAACAGGATCACCGTCCTATTAGGTTGCGAACAAAACAAATTGGTCAGTCTTCCTTGAAGCCTTTGTGTAGTGCACATAGTACCACAGTATTCTATGCACAGATAAAGTATGGAGCAAAAAGTATGGAGCAAAACCTCCTCTTGATTACAGTACAGTACTCAGGATAATAAAACATAAGGTGGATTGACTGGGACAACGTAAACATCAACACCACCAAGGAAAGAAACTTAGAATTAGTATGCAAAGACACTCCACGTCTTTGTGGAAAAACAAATAAGGTTCTTTATATTTGAGAACCAGAAGCTCAGAAATCTTTTGAGCAGAAATAATAGCACCAAAAGAGTGCTTAACCACCCCGAAAAAACCAAAAAAAACAGCTCGCAACTCATGGCTGGTTCAAAGGAGGTAAATACAGGTTAGTCACCTGTAACAGGAGTTCTAGGAATGGTATGTTGTTCATCCACACTATCTGGCAGGTTCCTTGCCACTTTAAATCTTGCCGAAAGGTCTTCAAGCTGGCTCCTCCCACCCACTCGGTGGTAAAACTCGGCTCTACCCCATGATGCCAGATCTTGTCCGCTGGAAGCCAGGTCATGTGTCGAAGGCCGAGGTGGTGGATTATGGGGATGAACAACATATACCATTCCTAGAACTCCTGTTGCTGGTGAGTAACCTGTATTTCTAGGACATGGATATGTTGTTCATCCACACTATCTGGAAGACTCCTAGCAGTTCTCCGGGAGGAGGGAGGCAAGGCGTAAACCCCTACTTAGGGAATAAAGACTAGAGAATCGAGGCCCCAACCAGCATCCCAGCTGACCTAAGGTCGATGTGGTAGGGGGTAAAACGGTATGTGCCAACTTCCAGGTAGGAGCCCTGCAGATATCCTGGATAGGGACATCCCAGAAGCAGCCACCGATGCAGCAGAAGGGCGGGTAAATGAGCACTTATCCCTCTGGGAGGCTCCATGCCCGCCCACCTATAGGAGGAGATCTATGCAGGAGGTGACCCACCCACTCATCGTCCATTTGGCTGCAGGTCTGCCAGGTGCGGCTTCAGCATAGATGACAAACAGCTGGTGAACCTCTCCGAACTTCAGCCATACGCCCATGAGAAGGCAAGTGCTCAACTAGGTCCAAATGGAGCCTATATGCGGCCTCCGAGGTGTGAATAGGATAGAATACTGGCAGAGTCAACACCTGGTTAGGTGGAAGCTCACACCACCTTCGAAGGAACTCGGTGGGCGGAGGACAACCTTGTCCCTGTGGACCAGATAGGGAGAGTCGAAGGAAGCGCCTGGAGCTCTCCCATCCTTCTGGTTGACGTGGTAGTCACTGAGAAGGTGTTCTTCCACAACCAGTCGGAGAATCAGACCTGTCCATTGGTTCAAATGGCTTGCCTTTGAGCTAAGCCCTATACCAGCGATCGCACAGAGGTGGAGATCTCTCCCGAGGGAAAGCGTGATCAAGGCCTTGAAAGTGCCAGACATTTTCTGTGCCACCGACTGCCTTCCTGCCCGCCGTGAGGACAGAGGTGGCTGCCAGGAGCACTTAAGGGTCGCCGACCAAAGCCCTTGCTGAAGAAGAAGAAAGAAGAAGAACGGACCACAGGTAGTCCGAATGCTCACCGAGGAACAGGAGAAAGGACCAGGCCCTATCCTAGCACCAAATGGACAACTCTTCCATTTGAAGGCGTAGCATTATCCGTCGACTCTGGCAGGATGCCTTGACAATGTCGAGGTCCTGCCAGGAGACCAAAGCCTGGCAACCAGCCGCACGGGAACCAGGCCGCCAGGTGCAGGGATTGAAGGTCCGATGGAATACCTTCCCTGATAATAGAAATCAGGTCCGGGTGGGCTGGAAGCCCTCTCCGGGAGTCTGGGGCTGAGACTGAGGAGAGCTGGATACCAGAGCTGGTGGAACCAGTCTGGGGCTACTAGCATCACCTGCGCTTAGTCCCTCCCTTGCATGTGGATCAAGGAAATGGGGAAAAGTAGAAGAAGCCTGGGGTCCGGGCCTCAAGGCATCCCCTACAGTGAGCCCTGCTGAAGGGCAGGCATGAAACAGTCTCAACCTCGCATTCTCCCTGGAGGGAAAAGGTCCGCCTGAGGTGTGCCCAGTGGGAGAAAGATATTGTGCTACCTCCGCAGGGGAGACCACTCGTGAGGCACTGCCTTATTCGGCTTAGGGTATCGCCAGGTGTTGGAGGCTCCTGCCATTGAAATGGCTAGAAAACCACCTCAAGGCTGCGCACAAGACCAAATGCAGAGAACCTCCACGTAATGGCAAGGCGTCCGCCCTGGGCGTGGTTAGAAAGCACATGGTCGGAAGGTCCACCTGGACCTGGAACCACTGACCCCGCATAAATGGAGCGAAAACGTGCAAGGTAATCAGACCTCATGAAGCCCAGCAGTTGAAATGGCATCGACTCCCAAGGGACTAGCCAGGGCAGTGCACTTGTGCTCCCCTTGATGGGCACCCAACCCATCAGAGATGCATCAGTCAAGAAGACCGTCGACTCGAGGCAGGCCTAATGGAATGCCCTCCTGCAGATGTGCTGGAACGGTCCACTGTAGGACAGCCGCTCCACATCCCCTGGTTACTGTCACTGGCTGGTCCAAAAGATCACAGCATTGTGACCGCTACCTGACCAGCCCCCATTGAAGGGAACACATGTACCAACGGGCCCAATCAGACCACGCTGGTGCAGGCTGCCATGAGGCCCAGGAGGTGCAAGAAGCCCAGGCAGGCGCTATTTTCCAATCAAACATGATTAGGTAAAGGAGGAAGAACCTTGGCCCTGTCCGCAGGGAGCCAAGCTCTGGCTTTAACAGTCGAGCTGTGTCCCGATGAAGGATCACCCACTTTGGCACGGAGTTCCTACTTGGCTCTGTTGGAGAGGAGACCGGTCTGAGAGCAACCTGAGGGCCCGAACTCTGGACCGCTCCACCTCCACTCTGAGGGGTTGCAGCCAGCCCGCTGTCTGGGTAGGGGTGCCCCGGACCCTTCTGCGCTTGCAGGAATGCTGCTGGAGAGGCCAAGGTATGGCCTGAACAGTAACAGAGATCCCCGCTCTGAAGCGGAGGAGTCTCTAAAGAAACAGACAGAATGAATGTGAAGAAAACATCCTGGAGGTTCAGGGACAGAGCCACTACCCTGGTTCCAAGGATGGGTTATCTAAGTCAGTGACCATCCGAAAGACCGAGACCCTAAGAAATTGTTCAGGTTGAGCGGTCGAGAATGGAGCCCAGCCCCCATCTGTTTGGGGACCAGGAAAAACCTGGACACAAACCCTGGGTCTGGAGAAGGATCTGCACCTTTCTGATCACCCTAAGTAGAGGAGCTGGGAAATGTCAGCTCAGTGGGCCATCAGCTAAGCTGCAGACCCCGTAGCCCCGAGGGGAGCTGGCTCAAAGGGTGGGACCAGCTTGAACTCCAGAGGCAGGACCTTCCCTAGCACCTCCAACACCCAGCTGCCCGTGGTGATAGCAGACCATGCAGAGGAGGTGGCGGTGCCATTCCCCCTGGGGACCTGGTAGGTGACGAGTCTGGGGCGACGCCCGCAGCCCATCACTGAGAAGGCTTGAAGAGGGACTGGCTGAGGGAGCCTCTGAGCTTTACCTCCTTGCTTCCCTTTAGAGGAAGCCACTGGTTGGGGGTCAGGATGCCCAGAGCAGCCTTCTGGCCTCATGTTGGTGTTGAGGGGCCGATCGGGCCGCGAGGGCTGAAGGACAAAGGGGCTTACGCAAAGGTTGCCACGTGCCCTCGTCCCTCTGGGCGGGGTGACCGAGTCCAGAGTGGCATCGGACTTCTCGGGTCCCCTGAGGTGTCCCTCCACCCCGGGTCATAGAGGTTAGTCCCCAAGAAGAGGATGTCCTCCAACTAGTGCTGGGTATCTGACAAGAAAGTGGATATACTCAAGCCACGCCCCTGCAGCACATGGCCACCGCGCCACTACTGATCTGGCACAGAAGTCACCTATGTCCAGAGCAGTCTGAAACTGCTGCCTTGCCACCGCCCTACCCTGGTCCCGTATCCGCTGGACCGTGGTCCGCACGTCGGCCGGGAGATGAAGGAGCACCTCATCCAGGGAACCCAAGAGGGTGTGGGTGAAATGTGCCATCAGTAAAGGCGAGCTGACCTGTCGGAGGCCTAGGAGGAAGTGGCGAACCTTGCGCCCGACATAGTCCATCATTTTGGACTCCTTGTCGGGGCCTATCCACATCCGAGCATTCACCGAACGCTGGAAGACATTATCGGTAAACCCTCAGCGGAGGGTGCTCAAAACCGGCAAAGAGCTGATGGGACAGCATACTTCTGCGCCATCCTGGCCAAGGGCGAGGACAGGAAGTAGGCTGCTGCTAAAGCTCCAGGCTGGGCCGACAATGGCCTCAGCAGCTGGGAAGGCCTCTAGGGTGACCCCCTTGGTCTAGGATCTCCATCAGGGGATAATGGGCCCGCTTGGACATGGGTTCGAGCGTACATCCCGTGAACTTTGAGATGAGCTGAAGCAGACCCAGGAAGGACGATGGGCTGTCGTCCAAAGACCGCCGCGGGAGGACTCCGGGCCCTCCCTCCTGGGGACCAGGGAGGATTCATCGTCGGACTCAAAAGGTCTGCAAAGAGCTGCCTCAGGCCTGAGCTCTTCTCACCCGCTGAGTGCGGGCAGGAGTGAGGTGACCGACAACCTGCAGGACAGGCCGTGACCCGACGAGGTTCCACCGCAATCGGTGGGCAAGCAGATTTGCTTGAACAACCGCCCAGAAATGGGCCTCGACTGCTGCAGAAGGCTGCGCTCAGCTGCTCGGGCGGCAGCTGCTTTGATAGACAGGGAATGAATTGTAGTTGATTGATTCACAGCAACAGCAACTGCTGCCACATAAACTCCTTGTAATGTCGACGCCATCTGCATCAAGCTTCTCCTCATCTGAGGAGGAAGATGAGGAGGATCGGTGTTGCACATAACTCGGTGCCCTGACCGAGACCGCAGAAGGTGGGAGCAGCTTGACCGAGAAGAGGACCAAGACCGATACCCAGATCCTCAAGCGAAACCGAGGGTGGTCTGGGAAGGAGCGGGGAACACCCGCTCTTCCTTCAGCTTGGACATATTGGCCGAGGACTGCCCGCTCCGGAGGTGCAGGCAGAACTCTCGGCTCACCAGGGAAACCGTGAAGGTTGATGACCTGGCAGTAGACTGCCTGGGTGAAGGGTCGAGGAGCCTCGACAATGTCGACAGGAGTCTTGGCTGGCTGGCCTGACGGGGGACACCGTGAACCAACGGCCTGAGCCGCAACCTCGATCGAAGTCGAAGATCGGCGGACCGGGAAGGGAACCTCCGCCCCACAGATGCCGATGATGGGACTTACCTGTGACCCCTGGACCTGGACCGAGAGGCAGTACCGATGGCCCCTCCCCCTTGAGGAAGGGACACGAGAAGCTCCTTGAACAAAGCCGAATGAGAGAGGACCTCAAAGAGAACAGGATAAATGCAGCAACCAAGGAGGAGGAGATGCAGCTTAGCCACCATCTCCTCCAGGAGGAAGAGAGATCGAGCTGCCCAGCCAAGACAGCTGACCGGACACCGCCCGGATGAGCCTCTAAAGATTTTACCAGCACAGAAAAACCTTGGGAACCAAGCCTAAATCGGGCCCCACGATTCTCCAGGGCATTGGACGAAGGGCACAGCACAGTTCGCAAACTTGCAGGTCATGGTCCAAGTCGAGGCAGTATACACACGTGGAGGCGGATCAGTCCTGGAGATATTCCAGACGCCAAGCGCCTCTGAGGCCGGGGAACTAATTGTCCGTCGAGCCGTGAGAAGTAGACCAAAGTTTTGGAAAACTTCACAACTAAATTCGGACGAACCGAAGAATCAGGAACTCGTTTAAAACGCAGAGCGCTAAGGAGGAAACCTGAGCTCCAAGCTGCAAGGAAGATCTGGCATCCTGGGGCAGAGCCGAGAGTTTTACCACCCGGTGGGTGGGAGGAGCCAGCTTGAAGACCTCCGCAAGATTTAAAGCGGCAAGGAACCTGCCAGATAGTGTGGATGAACAACATATCCATGTCCCTAGAACATAAGCTTCTCCAACTTAAACTGGAGGTCCCACAGAGGATGGGATCATGTGAGCAGGTTTCAGATGCAGAATGCCCTGCAGATAGGTATGGTACACACTCAAGCTGAGCCACAGCCTGTCCTTGATAGCTGCATGGTATGAGAGATGACAGAAAGATGCACTTTGAGTAAGGAGTACTTAAGAGTCAAGAGAGAGAGAGAGAGAGAGGTACTCCAACACCTGATTCACAAGACAGGTGAAGAGGTCTAGTTGGGAAGCAGCCGAAAAGGGTGAAATATTTCCATGTTATGGTACAAGTGGCCCTGGGCAGGGTTTCCTAGTGCCCACCATAACATCTGTGGCTGCAGACAGCACCCCAGAGCAGGCAACAGCTAAGTCCATAGGGAGCCACACATGGAGCTGCAGAGACAGTGGATGGACAGGGTACCCCAGTGCTGGGAGAGCAAATCAGTGCACAGGACAACAGCACTGGAGGTTCCACTGCCTGCTGCTGCAGCAAGGGAAACAATCTGACACAGACAGAAGGCAAGGAATATTATCACCACCCTCTACAACTGTAGCTTGAGTAGAACCATATGCAGGAGTGGGAAGGCATATAGAAACCCCAGGAGAGGACTATGCCTCCAACTAGAAAACACCAGGCCTGGGATAGAGCAAGCAGAAAAACAGTTTTGCGTTGAATGGGGATGCAAAAGTCCAACTCTGGATGACCCCACTGCCTAAGAGATCTTGACTAACAAGGTCAAGTTTAACGCACAGCCCATGACCTGGTCCTAGAGCAGCTGAGACCATCCGTCAGAAACATGTACAGCCAAGAGCACCAGGCTGTGCTCCATATGGCCCAGGGATATGAGCAAGTGCCTCCTTCTTGATGATGTAGTATACCACACGTCCGTCTGCACCAGCAGTGTACCAGAGAATAGATAAGACTGAAAGGCCTGCAGAGTATAAAGGACTGCCTGCATCTCCAAGATGTTCATATGGAGAATCTGCTCCAATACCATCCAAGTGCCCAGAGTCCATGGCCAGCCAGACAGGTGCTCCATCCAGACTACAAATATCCATTGTGAGAATCTGATCCGGGGGATTGGTGACACCAACGACAAATGATCCTCACAGAAACCTACACTCCACAAATAAATGAAACTATACCTAACTATGGCACCTTTATAGACCAATTAAACACCCTAACAAGGCAGAAAAAGGCTCCCAACCACACAGGTAAATGTTAAGGTAGGTTCATTCAATTGTAAGACCGCAGCTTAACAGGCATGATTGTAATGTAGGGGTGTTTCACAGAAAGCAGGTAGCCACAACTGCCATGAAGAATTGAAGCCCCAAAGTAATCTTCAAATCCTGTAAAGATAAAAGTAGCTCTATCCCTTTGAATAGCACAGCCAGACTGGGGAGTTACACTATTGAATCATGTGCCTACAATCCAAAGCTTGGGCAATGTATTCACCAGAAGTACTACAATACCCAGTTGTTATGAGATTACCTATTGACAACAGAGTGCTACAGCAAACCCTGACCAGGACCTGGTGACTTAGATCAGGTGGGTCTGTTGCATGAGGTCATCCACCTGGTCCATTGGTAGAAAGACCATGCCCTAGTTGGTATCCAGAACCACCACATGTGCTGGAGGTGTTGGCATGGAGAAATGCAGGATTTCAGTTGGCTGATTGATGGTGTCCTAAAGGCCTGAAACAGCCAAAATGTGCAGTCCAAGATCTGAAGCAGATAATTTTGGGAGGGGCTGCTAGGAGCCCATTGTTCAGGTAGGAACATGTAGACACCCCTGCCTCCTCAGAGCAGCCGCCACCACTGCCAGGTACTTGGTATGGTAAATACATTGGAGGTTGAAGAAAGGCCAAAAGGGAGGGCCTGGAACTGAAAAAATGGAAGCACAGGAAGCTTATGGGCAAGAGAGAAACTTGGATATATAAATAGCATCCTGCTTGTCCAGAGAGCACAGCAAATCCCTTGGCAAAAGGGGCAACAAACCTTGAAGGGTGACCATCCAGAAACATTTGTAACTTTTGTACAAGTTCAGAGGCTCAGATCCAGAAGGATTACAGGTCCCCAATCTTTTGGGACCAGGAAGAAGTGGACTAAAGCCCCTATCATTACTAAAGTGGAGAGGCGGCCTCATGGCTTTTTTTGCAGAATAGCCTGAATTTCCTCACAGGCAAAGGCAAGTGGCTGGAAAATTTCGAGGAAAAATACCATATGATTTCTAGAGGCCACTATATTGCTTTTAGAGTAGTCATGTTCGATGATCTGAAGCAAAACACACTTCATGGTTATGTGTCTTCACCCACCAAGGTGGAGTGAGAAATGTCCCCAGACAGCCTCCTTCATAATCTTTGGCTGAGGTGTCAGATAAGGAGTCAGGAGGTGGGGAGGATGCCTCGAAGACTGCCGCAGGTGCTCGAGGCTCTGGAGGCACAGCAGAGCTGAGGGGGCCAGCACCTACCCGGATCATTTTACTTCTCAGTTTGCACCCCAGCCGTAAACTAAACTAGCAAAATAGGTGCTTCCTGGGAATAGCTTACACCCGTGACAGCATAGGCACTGGAACCGGGGGGGAGGGAGGGCGCTTCTACCAAGGACCGGGCATAGCCACATACACGTGCTGCCCGGCCGTGGTGGGGGGTAACAGGAGCCGGCTGGCATGTTGGCAATTTCTTTTTGTGTTTTTTTT
Source organism: Neoceratodus forsteri (assembly GCA_016271365.2). Classification (NCBI taxonomy): domain Eukaryota; kingdom Metazoa; phylum Chordata; order Ceratodontiformes; family Ceratodontidae; genus Neoceratodus; species Neoceratodus forsteri. Next base: position 299,215,627 of record CM057458.1, on the reverse strand, counting down.
TTTGGGCTTTCTCAGCCGCTAAATCTCCTACAAGATTTTTCTGGGGGGTGGAGATGGGAGCTCAGTGATGACATGCAAACTGGACATGCCCACAGTCCAGCTGGACCTGATGATGATTGAAAATGAATGGTAAGGAAAGGAGGCATGGCTAGTGAGGGCAGCCTTTTTAAATGCCCCTTAAACAGCAACTCTGTCTGATGCTTGCAGTTCTTTTAAGTTGGAGAGACAGAATGAGAGAAACCAGGATTCGGGATCTAGAAAAGGGTGCTGCATGTCAAGACTGAGTGCCACCTGCCTCTTGCTCGCTTTCAGGAGATAGCTGAGAGCACGCTGCCCGAGTTCTGTCGTTGGTTGGTGTGGAACTTAACCACTCAGCCGGGAATCTATAGCCGGGTAGCCACCAGCAGTTAAGGACAGTGAGGAGCCGCTGGAGCCGAAGGAGCTTTGTCACCAGCCCAGATGCCACAGGATCAGGAGGAGGAACATCTGCTAGTCACAGAGTGAAGGAGCCCAGAAGAAGAGGAAACTGCTTTCATTGCCAGGCGCTGGTTGCCAGCCTGGGAGGAGACAGCTGCTGAGAGTGAGACTAGAACTAGCCAGCCATAGCCCTTGAGCAGTGTGTGACGGTCTTCAGCAGAGACACCAGTGATCTGTCCTATGCAGAACCCACCTGAATCCAGAAGTACACACAGTGTATGCTGCTGCTGCTCTTCTGTGCTTCTGGTTTTGTGCTGACTTGGTCTGTTTGAGCGCTGAGCTGAGCAGTCTTTTCCCACACTCCTGGTGTCCATTCCTGATTTTTGTGTGATCTCCCTCATTTTTCACCGCCCATTTCCTTTTTTTTTTTTTTTGCTGCCACTCTTTATCTGGACTTTCTTGGGTAGTAAACAGCCAGCCCAGGAGGAATTATTACCATTCCACCAGTTTCATACAGAAGAGGATTATCAAGGTACTGTGTGTGTGTGTGTGTGTGTGTGTGTGTGTGTGTGTGTTGTGTGGAGTGTGTGTGTGGGTTGGTGGCAGGCGCAATGTCTGTATGGGCCTCTGCCAACCCTAAATGCTCAAACAAAATTAATCTATTTCTATTATGATGAGTTAATGAGGAGAAATTTAGATAGCTCAACATGCAGAGCAGGACGTCAGGAAACTGAAGAGTCTGGGAGAGGCCATATTTGTCTCTGAACACATATAACACATTGCCATCTTAGTTATATTTGGTGCTAAATATGCTTTACTATTGTATCTCTAAACATAGAGCACAGAGGTAGTTTGATTACAACAAAATGTGCCCATGACTTTTACTAGTATTTCAGTCTGTAGACATTTGGAGTTGTCTCACTATTATGGTGCCATGAGGTCTCTCCAAAACTGTACCACAACATACAATGCCACTTACCATGGTGTTAAAATGGCAGTTTGATTTGGAATGTTCCGTGGTGGTGGTGGAATATGCCAATGACTGTATGGGCCCCTATCAAACATTTTGTAGGGGCCTGTCTCCTCGACAAATAAGCATGAAATAAGCATTCCGTTAGCATGTGTAAATATTTATTCCAAGCCATGGGATGGTTAATCTTGCCGAACATCTGCAGTTTGGCCATACCACCTGTTTCTCCTCCCTTGCTGACACAATGATCATGCTAGGAACTGAACAATATCTTTTGTACCTGCTACTCCAAGAGACACTGGCAATCAGATCGCGTGTTTTGAGTAATGGGCCCTATTGCTTTTGTTGTGTACTTCCTTCCTCTTGGAAAACTCTAGTTGGGATCTGCAGCACAGAGCCATAGACCCTACTACTGCCCAGTAGCACTGACATAACATCCATAACGTCAAATGGATAAGCAGTAACCAACTGGTGATGGTGTTAGTGGTGTGTGAATGGACCTCTGTGGGACTGGTTACCTTGATGTGGTACAGAAGCTTGTCACAATGAAATATAACAACCAAAAGTCACGAAAGCCTGACAACTGTTGGTGGTATTGGTATAGCTAGTGGTCTGTTCTGCTGGTATACAACAGAGAAAATGACGCTTGCATCCAGTGAGAGGGCACTGATCCGGGCATAGAGAATGCGGGAAGGGGTAACTGTCCCGAACAGGGGGGGTTAGAAATGAGAGTCCACTTGGTGTGCAAATCTGAAATTCCTGGCTACACCTTGGTTCTTACTGTTACTGTCCCAATCAGCAAGGCGCGAAACCCTAAATGGTGAGTGTGGATATAAACTGCACAACTGTCCCTGTGTCACGGACCCATAACTTTGTTGTAACTACAGTCAAGGAGAGTACACACTCGTAGTATTTCAAACTTCAGACAGTAACTAACTCACATTGTCTCCCAGACACAGATACTTCCTCGAATCTGCTGCAGTCACTTCCGCCTCCTACAACTCAGCTTCCCTTTGCCTCTGGCTAGCAAACAGGCTGTATGACAGTAGTGGACTGATGATCACTTTCACTTGCTACCATCCTGGTGCCCCCAAATGACTAACTTGCCCCTTACGGCTCCAAAAACCTGGCTCCGACACTGCCCGGAGGCAGAGGGACCGATGTCACTTTGTGATTGCCCTGACCTCTTGCAGGCTGGCCAGAGTCTTTGCCAGCAGGACGGTGAAAGGAGGGAGCTGACTGGCCTGAAAATAAGGGTGGTACACTGAGTGAACCATGTGGGAGTATGTTCGGACATCTCCAACAAAGAGAACAGTGCCCCAATAAAGGGCATCTTATATTCGGACTGCACATCCAGTACAAAACCAGAACCTCAGAGACAGGAATGGCACGCATGGCAGACAACAGCTGCTGTCCTGACTAAAGAGCCCACACAGCATCACAGACAGCCTTGAGAAAGTACAGTTACATAAGAACTTACCTAACAGTAGATCTTCAAGAGAGGCTCTTGCAGGTAAGTGAGAATATAGGACTGATGCTTGGGTCATGTAGGACCCACAGTAGAAAAATTTAGCTAGCAGTCCCTGGTGAGGGACTGCCCCTACTCAGGTGACTGGCGTCATACAGAGTCGGTATAAAGGAGGTTCCAGATGCCCGCCTTCCAGTTCTTTCCTGCCACAGGCCCAGAAGGCCCGGACAGAGAGAAGCAGATATTTCCCTCAATGGAAAAGGAGCTGAAAAGCCCTGGGGGATGGAGCGCGGGAAGGCAATAGCAAGAGCCTCTCTTGAAGATCTACTATTGCAGGTAAGTTCTTCGTCACTCTACTATCTTACTTCGAGAGGGCTCTTGCAGTGAGTAATCATATAGACAGAATCCCAAGCAGTCTGGAACAAATGAAAGGCACGGGAGGAGGAACTACTCAAAAAGTAACAAATAATCTAGCAGGTCTCAAGAAGGAGGCCTTGCAAGACAACTAACCGAAGCCTGCTCTATGGAGAGAGGCAATGTCCAAACTGTAATGTTTAGTAAAGGTATAGACTGAAGTCAAGTGGCAGCAGCACAGATGTCTTCCATGAACCGTTTCTTGAAACAAGCCACAGAGGCTGCAACTCCACGAGTGGAGTGACTCTGACTTGACCGGGAGGGTTTTGTTGTACTTGTCATAACAGAAAGTGATGCAATGGGCCAACCATTTTGATAGGCATTGCTTAGAGACAGCATTGCCTTCTCTTTTATGGCGAAGAGGCGAACAACTGATCAGTCTTTCTGAGATCCTTCAGTCCTGTGATTGTAGTATCTCAGTATCCTGTGAACATCCATGGTATGGAGCAGGTATTCTCATGATTGGAGTACTGCATGAAGAAAGCAGGTAATTCAATAGACTGATTTAAGGTAGATTCTGCTACCACCTTCAGGAGAAACTTAGGATTCATGCTGAAGAGCTACTGGTTCTTTGTGAAAAAATCAGATAAGAGTTTTGCACATCACAGGGCCTGGGCTCAGAAATTCTGCGAGCAAGTAATGGCCACCAAGAAGAGCATCTTCCACGATAAAAACTTCAAGTCTGAGGAAGCCACAGGCTCAAAAGGAGGAAGGATAAGTTTCTCAAGTACAAAGTTTAAGTCCTAAGGGGAGCTGGGTCCGGATAGGGGCCTGAGATGAAGGACCCCTCTGAGGAAAAGTTTGGATACCTCCAGCTGGGCAAATGCTTATCAGTGAAAGGGACATGGTAGGCTGAAATAGCCGCCATATGGACTCTCAAGAGGAGTGACTGAGGACCCAGGTCAAAAAAATGATGCGTACTCAAGTAGAATGGTCACAGGACAGGAAAAGGGCTCACGTTTCCTGGACACAGCCCAGATGAAATCTTTCCATTTCATAGCGTGGAGTGGACCCTAGTGGAGGGTTTCTAGCCTCCACGAGAATCTTGGCCACCTTAGGAGAAACGCCAAAAGCAGATTGATCTAGGTCTGCAGGAGCCATGCATGAAGTTGAAGGGACTTGAGTGCCGGATGGACCAGGGTCCCCTGATCCTGGGTCAGTAATCCTGGAGATAAAGGAAGAGGAAGAGGTGGAACCTCTGAGTATTGTATAGAAGAGAGAACCAGATTTGCCTGGGCCAGAAAGACAATCAAGTCGTTCTCGCTCCTTCCAAAGCAAGCTTCTGGAGCACACGAGGACCAGAGGGAATTGGGGAAAAGCATAGAGAAGATCTGTCCTTCCAGCTTAGAGATAGGCGTCGCTCCAGAAATGCCTCTCTGGGCAGAGCAAGCAAAGATTGGAGCTTTTGCGTTTTGGGAGGAGGCGAACAGGTCTATCTGAGGGTCTCCCAAATCTGGAAGATGCTTTTAGAACTTTTAGTCCAGTTCCCACTAGGTATTGGAAGGCTGACGAACAACGATCTGTCTACCAGGACACTGTAGACTCCCAGAAGCATGGATCGCCATGAGGTGAAGGTTGTGGCGTTTCCCATTCCCAAACTCTCATCGCTTCCCTGCACAGCGAGTGGGACCAAGTCCCTCCCTGCTTTTTGATGTACCACACACGCATATGTTGCCTGTTTGGACAGCTAGGTGACCGGAAAGGATGTATTGGCGAAGGGCCTGGAGGACACAGCACTGCTCGAAGCTCGAGCATGTTGATGTGTAGAACTATCTCCAAGTTTGACCATAGGCCCTGAGTTTGGTGAGGACCCAGATGGGCTCCCCAACTGCGCCTGAAATGTCCGTGGTGAAGTCTAATCGGGGGAGGATGAAAAAGGGACCCCTCGAGGAAGGTTCTCTCGACCATCACCATTGCAGTCTCTTACCATCGGCGAGGAGATCAGAACAAGATGATCTAGGTCATCTACCCATTGAGCCCATTGAGATCGGAGGTTCACTGGAGATTCTCATGTGGGCGTCTTGGCGTGTGCCAGTGTTGGAGCCGCGACGAGGGGCCGTGTCAGATCGACTCTGTAGGAGAAGTTGGGCGGTAGCCCAGGATCCCGAACCTCATCTGGGGATGGAGGGAAAATGCCTGGGGTCTGGCAGGGGGACTTGGGCTCCCCTGATGGCAATGAAGGCTGCGGGGACCTGGTGGACAGGCGGAGCAGTGCCTGCCGTAGGCTCGAGGCCCTAGCGCATAGTCGGGAGGAGCTGACATGGCCGGGGCCATATCGGTGGACACCAGAAGGCAGCGTCCGACTGGGACACTGCTGTCCGCCGCCCGAAGGTCATGTCTTAGCTGAAGCCTTCTTCCGGTGGACATCCAGACCAGCATACAACATGGGAGGTGCCCGCAACCAGCGAACGCCAAGCCTGTGGCGGTACCGGGGCTGGAGCCTCCTTTTGCCTGGAGGCACCCAGCCGGGTTGACGTGAACCTTGGCGAGATCGACACCTCCTCCAAAGCCTTGAGGCTGCCATGAGTGATCCCCGGAGAATGTTACCTGCCATGACTCCAGCCGGAGTCAGGAGGAGGAAGCCTTCTCCGTGCCTTTCCTGTCCGCTTCTTGTGCCCTTCAGGGGAGGTCGGCGCCTACAGAAGTTTCTTCAACTCCTTCTCTATCACGGACATCTTCTTCTTGAGATATGGGCTTGAGACTGCTGGCATTGTTTGCGGGTGGCAGCGTTGAAGCGTAGGCAGTGCGGACCTTGTCAACTCGTGGTCGGGGCCTAAACAGAAAGGCAGAGGGTGACTGTCTTTATGAGGCAGTTGGGCGCCGCCACGAGTCACACTTATTTTTTGAAGGGCGCACATATACCGACGTTCACCTGATAGAAAATATAAATACAATACTGAAAACTTTTCGGAAAAACTGGCAAGTAACAGGACTGGCGATAAGAACTTAACATGCGAACTGCGAGCTAATGACGGAAGAACTAGAACTGGAAGGTAGCGTCTGGGACGCCCCTTTATACCTCAGTCGTATGGCGCCAGTCACCTGACATGGGGGTCCCTGCCAGGGACTGCTAGCTAGAAATCTTTCAGTGGGGTCCTGCAGCTGGCCAGCGTCAGTCCTATTGTAATTACCTACTGCAGAGCCCTCTCAAAGAAATCGATCATTGACTTCCAACATCAAGACTGACTCAAGAAGCTGGGAGAGCTTTGTCTTAGAGGTCCACATAAAATGTCTGCAAAACATCCATGGCATGGTCTCAGAGGACATTCTGTTTTGGACCATGTGGCCGAGTTGATTAATGACCTGGATAGCCATGGTGGTGGGTGCCTAGCGCATTTACAATTGGTCCAGCTGCCTGGTCTCCATATCGGGAAGGGCACTAGGTGCTTTGGTCTTTTAGCATGATCATGTGCCAGTTGATGACTATGGTTGGGGCTTAGGGTGGCCCTCCAGAAAGGGCTTGTCTGCAGTGGCATGGTAGAGCCTGTCAGCCATCTTAGGCAACAACGAAAGAATGGAGGATGGGTGAATCCAAACTGCCCTAGTGATATCGTTGTTAGACTCAACCAGGCTGCATCATCACAGAAGTGCATCCTGCTGCCTCAAGCAAGTAGCCCCGGCTCCTCCTGTGATCCTGGTCCTCCATCTCCCAGCCTATGATGGATATCATGTCCCTGAATGATAGGATCGGAGGCAACAACAGAAACTACTTTGGATGATTCCTCAGCCTGTGTAGATTCCCTGGTGAAGGAAGACTACACAATCAAAGCCATCTTTATACATTTTCGATTGCGCTCAGGCATCAGCACTGACAAGAGATGGTACCCATCGGGTCAACAGCCTGGGACACTGATGTCCGGGGCTGCTAGCTGAGATCGGCCCTAGGGTGGAGGTCTCCTTGAGATACCGGTGGATGTCAGAGGCTGGCTGAGAAGAGAGGTCTGCATCTGAACAAGGCCAGCAATGTAGAAAACAACATTGTAAGTCACTCCGAAAGGAGATTATAAACCAGTGGTAGGCATAAGCTGGCATCAGGTATGGTGGTAGGTACCCAGGTGAGACTAGCTAGTGCCAGCTAAGAGATTCACACTGGCCATGGGGATGTCACAGGTATGAGCCATGGGGCATCAGGCCTAAGGCTGAGGCAGCGGAAGGGACAGCTGACAATCCAGTGAGCATCAGCCAAGAGCGCTTAGGAGAAGGAAGACTGGTGAAGCAGGCACCTGGGTGGATGGAGACTGCCCAGGCGAAGGCAGAAGCAATGCCAGAGTAGAAGTGGTGGCAGTTGCCTACTGTGGGCACTGACTGGGTTAACATATGGTCCCATACAGAAAACAAACACGGCAGCGCCCTGGCAGGAGAGGGTCAAGGAACTGATGCCAGAGGCACAACACTAGCCAAGTCTCATGGCTGACACTCCATGGAAAAAGGGCTTGAGCTTCAGGGGCTGGAGATGGAAGTCCCTGCCCTGAAGATATGCACCAATAGTAGTTAGGAGCGGGAAGCTCTGCCACTGGTAGCTCGGAGAAGGAAAGGGCTGACAGGGCAAGCGAAGCAGTCTCCCAACAGGAGGTGACCTCAGGCGGTGAAGGTTTGTGTGGTGACTGCAAGCAGACTGGTCTTGGTGTTTGTTTCTATGTTTGCACTACCAGATTTTCCCAGAACTGTGAAGAGAGAAGCCCTGGAAGATAGTGCTGGCAGGCCAAAGAGCTCCTGGCCTGCACCTCCTTTTCCATCGTAACCAGCTTCTGCGATAAGATGACTCTCAAGAATCATAAGACATACACTGACTGTTCTGGTTAAACTACTGGCAAACCTGGTAGGCTTCAGTGCCATGGCTGGGTCTAAACAAAGAATCACACAGAAGTCGCCCATCTTTTCCAGGAATTTGTTTGCTGCAGGCACATTTTAGTGGAGTGGTTGGAAGATGAGGCTGGTGGAAAGACAAATCTGAAGGATGAAACACTGAAAATGTGATGTTTACTAGTGGAATACAAGGAAAATAAAAAGTGCATCAAGTGTAGAGTAATGGAGGTCGATTAATGCTACAGAGTCCACTAAAGCCCAGTGTGCGCTGGTTGACAGTGGCAAAGGAGCTGTGGGGGTGAAACACCCACCTTTACAGGATAGGCAGACATCAGAGACAGACCCGGGGTGGGCAGTCCATGGCAGACTGCTGGATAGAAAGTTTTCCAAGTGGTCCTGGTGCTGAGCAGCTAAGTCCTACCAGTGCTGGCATGATGCAAGAGCATCTCTCACAGACAACATCCTCTTTTATACTCCAATTGGTGATGGGGGACTCTTGGTACCAGGGAAATATTTATATTACATATTATTATGGAAAAACATGCATTGTGATGGGAGGGACCACTGACACCAGGGTATCAAATTTATTTATACTCGGGTGGCGATCGTGGGCAGGGTTTGGTGGGGTGGGGGTGAAACCATTGGACACCAGTGTAAACTTTTTTCTTTTTTATACTTCAGCCAGCGATGCGAGGAGGGTGTGCTAAACCTCCCACCCCGGCAAATGTAAATGGGCCCTATATTAGGTGAGCAAATAGTGGCTTGCCATCACAATGGGATAATTTCATGGCGGTTTTATAATTCTGAATAAGCTCTCCTACACTATTCATTGAGGCCCATCCTCTGGGATGTCTGTCGGGATGGCACCAGTAGGGTTAAAAGATAGTGGTATAGGTGTGAGTGATTGGGGCCTATCTTGTGCTATCGGGGAGGCGGGATGGGGAAGCCACCAGGCAGCTCTCCTCCTGGGATGGTTACCCACCCTATGTTTCACTTCCATCAGGCAGAAGTACAGTGGGATGCATAGGCAGGAGGGAAGCAGCCGATAGCCAGTGGTGGGGCAGACTGGCACATGACATCCAACGCCTGAAGTACACGCTGGAAGAAAAGGACAAATAGTGGGAAAAACTACTAGTAAAAGACATAGCAGTAATGGATTAGTGCTGCATAATCTGACCTCATACATGTAACATATTTGTTTGTCCACGCCAGTTATTTGTTGTACTACTGCAGACATTGCATGGGGTGGGGACCAGTGAGCAGCAGAAAGTTCACTTCATGGTTAATTCCTTTATGATTTTTATCAAGTCCGTTTGATTTTCTCCCAAGTCCTATTCAGTTGAACCGACACCAGACCCACAAATATGGGGACCTAAGCAAGAATGGGCAGGTGCTTATCGCCCGTGGATCCATGCGCATAGCCCTCCCTCCCCACAGGATGCATGAAACAGGGCAGCAGCCCCTACACACCAGGTACAGCCATAGAGCAGCAGTGCACCAGGGCAGGAGGGGATGCCAGCACTATGCTGCATGCACAAAGGCATGTGCTGCTGTGCAGAAGAGGCATGACTTCCTTTATGCAGGGAGACCCTGCCACAAGTGCTGTATGTGCCCAGACCTACACAGCAGAGAAAAACACACATGCCCCTCGCAGTGAATTGAGACACCTTGCCACGACTGGCCCACTACCCCAGCCTCACCCCCATGGCAGGAGACACAGCCTGCCCCACAACCCCAGCCTGACCACAATGCATGGTCCCAACACAGCTCACAGCGTGGCTGCAGGCCTCCCCGTTAGCATGACACACCACCCAATTCAAGGATGTCATCCTATTCCTGGCAGTAGCACCACTGGTGCCACCATCCCTAAAGTGTCAGGATGGTTCTCTGCAGTCCATGCCCCCAAAACAAACAGGCTGCCCTGCCACAGTGATGTGCACAACCCCCAAAACACACACACAGGTGTCCCCAGCAGACACAGCTACGAGGCACACCCCTGGTACCCACGCCCACATGTTGGTGGTCAGTGGGCTCCCCACAACACTGACAGTCCCTCTGTCCCTGTACCTTCCATAGGTGCCACTGCCAGGATCAGCCATGCCACAGCCCTCCTTATGCCACTTCCGCCACTGGATGTCCGACTGCTGCTGGGAACGTGCTGCCTATCTATAGGGAAGAGCTCACCAGCATTTGGACGAACCAGTGGCCGAGAAGAAAGAGTGTGTGGAGGGATGTGCTGCTGGCCATCCAGCATAGACAGCACCAATGAACACGAGCATAAGGGTTGTCTGACCACTAATGATGAGGTGGAGCCTTCAGGACTAAGCAGGGTGAGGGGATTGTCCAGTACTGGACACTGCCCAGGAACAGCAACACTGATGTAGGGTGGGGAAGCTTGCCACAGACCATGACGGGGAGGGATACTGCACTGCATCATGGCTTGACATATGGGAGTAGCGTTTCCCTAACAATCTAGAACCAGTTGGGGCTGAACAACACTGTGGTGAGGCTGGGAGAAGTAGCAGGATCAGTATGAGGCAGCACTGTGTTCGGGCAGAGTGTACTGGCCCTTGGCCATATGGAACAAGTCAGCCATGTGTTAGAGGGTGGACCGTAGTGCCCATGCCACGCTCAGCTCAGGGGCTGTATGCAGTCGATGCAGGTCCAGGTGCCTGCAGGGGCCATTCCCACCTCGGATATCACCAGTACAACTGCTCCAGTCAGGACAGGCATCCAATTGGATGCCTAGATGGGTCACAACTCCACCCTATGCACAGGATAGTGGTCCATGGACAGGTGACAGTCTTTGGTGAATACTAGGTGGTGCACACCAGTTCACAGGTGCGGAGCTATGCAGGGGATGGTACATCCCTCCAACGTGCAATTCCACCTGGTCATGCACATAGCAATGGTGAAACTATAGGTGTCTCATTTCCACTAACCTATATACAGACAAGCAAAACTGCAAAATCCTAACTGAATATAATCCCAGGCCATGCCAAGAAAACTACCTGTATACATTACACACTACATACACACACATATAGTACGAATACACTCCATCTCATTCATGTCTTACTTGATCCAAATCCTTGGTGTCATATGGAAGCAGTATAGCACAGTGGTTTAAAGCTCTCAGCTGCAAACCTGGGGACCTGCATTTCAATCTCACAGCCACCTTGCATGTTGTGTAACCTAAGCAATTCACTTAACCTTCTTGTGCTCACAGGTCGCACCCATAAACAAGCTTCATCTTAGTGTCTCTCTCCTGCTAATAAAAACAAAACAAAATAGCCCTCCCAAACAATGACACCCCACAAAAAACAAGTGGCTATCCTTTTGGTAGAGCACAACTCAGGCAGCAAAGTCCAAGCAAATGCAAATGGGAGTGGATTGGAGTGTACAGGGCATTACATAGGATACAAAAACAGAAAACCAGCAGTGGAGTCGGGCTACGCAGTTCTTGATAAATAAAACAACTCAAAGATTAAGTGCTACTAAAAAAAAGTTAACATTTATTATTTAAAATAAGATAAAAGAACGCACAGACAAAACACAATCTTTCACATTTCAAAAGTTAGCATGTTATGTGGAAGAATGAGTTGTCTTTATCCATTTTTGTTGTATTTATATAACCTGCAAATGGGGTTCAAAAAAACTTCAGGAGCTTGTAGATCTCCAAGCCTGAATAGTGTTTGGCGTTTAAGCCATTTATCAACAAGTGTTTCAGAACCTCTGGTACTGTCTTTAAGAGCTGTCTGCTTGCAGACATAATGGTTATATAGGGGGACTGTGTGTTTTGATTGAGTACCACTCAGCTGCTGCCAATTCCTCCATTTTGCAGTACTAGGGTACAAAGGAACCTATCTGAAAGATGTAACTGTTTGCAGAAATCATTTACAGTATAACCAAAGTACAGTTTATCTAACACCTTTCTTTGCAATCAGAACTGTGTTTGCCTAGTTCCCCATTCTAGTTTTGAACTGCTAAACTGGACCAATCGAGCCAGAATAACTAGCTCTAAATGGTGCCTTAGACAGATCAGAACTTGGATATAATCTGAGCCAGCCACAAGAGGATTGTATGGGCAGTGTCTGGGAGATGTAGTTTAGACTTCAGTGCCTTTTGGACAACAGCAGCAGTCTATTGAGTGACAGCAATCAGTCAGGAACTGGGAGGAACTCAAAGTGCAGTTTGCCGGTTGGGTTTCAGTGAGCTTTGGCAGTGAAGGAAGGAGCCTGTGCTTTTTCAGTGTACAGTTTTAGTCAAAAAGCGTATTAAGCCCAGGTTCCGTCTGCAGCTTGTGGAAGCATTAGGACTGAATCCATCCTCTGAAAGAGAATCAAAGGATATCCCAAGTAGAAACCAGGCTCACCCTGTAGAGACGTTGCTGAAAATTGCACTGATCTGTCCAGGAACTGAATCTGCTGTGTGTTCTCGGGTACCTTTCTTTGTGAAGGGACTAGTGCACACCTCCCTCCACCCTGTGTCCATGGTGCTGAGCTGTGGGACCTGCCCTACCTTCTCTTCAATAAATACTGAACAGAAGTATCTATTTAGGATATACAAAATCACACATGCCCCCACAATATATTTTCTTGAAACTTGGCTTCCCAGCCAAATGCCCTTTGGGGTAACCCTTGCCTCAGTGTTTATGCACAGAGGTTTTTTGTCTTTTAAATAGTTTATTTAGGATATATGCTTTTACATGGTCCTCCTCCTCACACGCCCCTTTTCCCCTTTGATCTTAGCAATACCCCCTCTGGACTTTCTCCTTTCACTAATGTATCTATAGAAAGTCTTGTCACCTTCTTTTACTGTTTGTGCTAGTGTTTCCTCAGTTTGGGCCTATGCCTGCCTTACTGCCTTCCCTGCTTCCTTAGGGAAGTTTGGTATGCCTCCCTATCTTCATCCTGCTGCATTGCCTTATATTTCCTGAAGGCCAGCCTTTGGCTCTGACCTTTTCTGCTACTGTGTTTGAGAACCAAAGTGGTTTCTTCTTCTTTGCACTTCCTTTTCTCACTAACACAATGGGATGTTGCTTCAAGTATTGCATCTTTAATGCTTGCCCAGTTTGCCTGTACCCCCTCACCTGTATTTCTTTTTGTCAGGGCTAGCTTAACTCTGCTGGCCATCTTATCAAAGTCAGCTCCTCAGAAGTCCCATATTTATGCCTTGGAATGGGATGATTTTGTTCTAGTGGCCAAATTGAACCATACCATGTGATGGTCACTGGCATCCAGGTGATCTTTTACCTGGAGATCCGTGATCCTTTCCCTGTTAGTCAGTACTAGATCTATGATAACCCTGTCTCTTGTGGGTTGTTGTACCAGTTGTTTGAGGCTCTCCCCCTGCAGGGAATCCACCATGTGTCTAGTTCTGGCAGATGTCCCTGCTGGTATTGACCAATCTGTATCTGGCATGTTGAAGTCTCCCATTATCAGAACCTCACCTTTAGCTGTCATGTTTTGTATATCTTCCAACAGTAACATGTCTATGTCCTCTTCCAGGTCTGGAAGCCTGAACACAACCCCAGTTCATATGGCTGTCCCTTTTCCTGTTTCCAGGGTGACCCACAGTTCTTCTGGCTCCTTATGTGTATTCTGAATTTCTGTAGCTTTGATATTTTCATTGATGAGCTGATAAGCACTGATTTGGTGCTCCCTTGTGGTTTCTGAATATATCTATAATTTATTGTTGTTTAGTTTGAGTGTTGCAGTGGGAGTTGTCCCTTTAGCGGAGATCTAAGATGGTGGATTTGTTTTGTATTTTAGGGTACTGATTTTCTTAGGGTTCTTGAGAACTGGCTGACTGGCACCTTTCCTGTGGGTTATGCCAGGATTTACCACGAGCAAAGGTGCCAGTCAGCCAATCAGAATACATGATTCTTCGACCCCATTGTATAATTACAATATGGCATAACAGGTGTGTGTTATTGTGTAACAACGTCACTCTTGGGGTGGGTTGAAGCACGATGAACCACCTCAGGAGTGACATTATTACACAATAATAACACACATCCTGGACTGCCTTATTGCTATTATACAACAATTTTAAAATAACAATAAAAAGTAAAAAAAAAAATTATGACATTTTTTGTGTGTGTGTGTGTGTGTGTGTGTGTGTGTGTGTGTGTGTAAGGCATATGTTAGAAGTGTGAAGAAAAGTAGCCCAGTAGGTGGTGCTGGTGCTTCATGCATCCTCTCCCTCTCCCCTCTTCAGTTTTCCAGTGGCTGTATCAATTTCTGCCATCGTCCCCCCCCCCAACCCCCGGCTGAGACAGAGACAGACATAGAGGATTCTTGGTGGCCACTTAGTGTAATTCTAATAGTTGTGCCTACAGTTTTTCTTGTCCATTTTAGTGAAATTTCAATCAGGATCTGTGGGGGAATGAGTGAGCGGGAAGGAGTGAGTGAGCACACATTTACACTGCACAACAGTGAACGGCTGTACAAAATATCTAAGCTGTGTTGTCACATGTGTTGTTCCTGTAAGTTGTACAATAGAAACTGAATTTTATTCTGCCACTCATACTGAAGTTGATGACAGGATACAGGCATTTGAACTGAGTGACTTTAGTGAACCGCCCAACTGGTAGTTACAGTGAGCACGGTTCAGTGAAACTGCTTGCTTTGGGGCAGGGTAGGGGATGGGCATTCAAGTTACATTCCTTTTGTTTGTGGTGCTATGTTTGCTGTCAGCTTCTTAGTTTCTTTTTGTTTTAATGTACATGACATCAGGACACTCGAAGGCTGGGAGATCTGTAAAGGAGTTCAGCACTGTCATGATGTGTATGTCTGTTCTGCAGTGCCGGCAGAGCAGAAGCAATGGAATGTAAACAGCTGTGAGATGGATTGAATGGGGAGTAATTTCTTTTAATGTTAAGCAGTTATGCTGGTGCCTGCCCTAGATACAGTGATCTTATTGTCTAATAATGTCACTGTGTCTCGGGGTCACCAGCTAATCAGATTGCTAGAATTTTGTTTGCCATTGTATAATTAAAATTGTACCTTACTGATCTGAGTTGAAGTCATGTTGTTTCATTCTCTGTGTGCAAAGACCTCCTTCCAGCTTTCTTTTCTCACACTTATAGAGCCCAAGTCTAGAAGCACCCCTTTGCATGTCACAAGTTGTGACATCGTAGGGGTGCAGTTGCACCAGGGACCCTATGCCTGATTCTCTATCAGGCATGGTCCTATGTCTAAGTCCTATGGTGTACACCAACAGGAGACTTGCGCCAAATGGATGGTGCAACAGCAGACATTGCCAAAGCTCACAGCATTGTCCTGTAAAGGTGAAGGTGCCCCCAGCCCTGATCCCCATAAACTTCCCCTTTAGCCATGATCTCCCATAATATTCATATAAAATCCTCCCAGCTCCAATTCTCCTATAACATCCATTTATAATCTGCCTTAGACCCAATTCCCCATAATATTAATACAACCCCCCTCAGCCCCGATCCTGATCCATCGCCCGCAACCCAAGTGATACTGCCCCATAAACATAAAACAATAAAGAAAAAATATCCAGTTGTCTGTGATATCCCTGGTAGTCTAGTGGCCCCCATCCCCCTCCCATCCTGCAGTGCCAGACCACTCTGCTCCCCTCCAACCCATACCCGGCCAGGACTGGCACAGCCCACCTCTCACCACCATGGCCATCTGCCAACTGGGCTCTGTTTGAGTGCATACTACTGTAAATAGTATGCGCTCAATGAATGACAGCTCATTCATTGAGCGCGTACTATTTACAGTAGTACGTGCTCAAACAGAGCTCAGTCGGTGGCCGTTCACAGTGGTGAGACATGGGCTGTGCCAATCCCGGCTGGGTATGGGTTGGAGGGGAGCAGAGTGGTCTGGCACTGCTGGATGGGAGACACAAGACTACCAATGATAACGGGTACATTGTTTTCAGGTTTGGGTGGACATTCCACATTAGCGCCTGGATGTAAGTACGGAAATCGGGGCTTGGGGGCATTATCCCTGCAGTGCTTCTACTTTAATGATCGAGCATGGGTGGATAGACAGCCCTGTGGGGCTTTTTTAATGACTTTGTTTGTTTGGGGATCGGGCATGGTAACTACATAGGCCCTGTGGGGCATTTGTAATGTATGTTGGGGGTCGGGACATGGGGATACATAGCCCTGTGGGGCTTTTTAAATGTATTTTGGGGATTGGGGCATGGGTGAGGAGCTATACTGGGGTTGGGGAGGTGGATACATTGGCACAGCCACTGAGGGTGTGGACACTTACACCAGCTGAAAGCTGATGTAACTGTACTTTGGCAGATGTCCTCCGGGTTGTTTGAGAATAACGCCCTGGGGGACTTGGTTGCTGCCCTTCCAGAATTGGGCACAACTGCTGCCGTAAGCCCCCTAGTGCCACGTCGTAGGGGGTTTAGGGTGTAACTGGTGGCATATGTCCACTTTGGTGTAAGCAGCCTGTGACATGTCGCAGGCTGCTTTGCAGAATACCGTGTGTCACAAACTGCTGCCATAACTTGCTATTTGTACCATTTAATTTTGCGCAAGTCAAGTTATGCCTGTGTAACCTTTCGAGAATCAGGCCCATAGAGTACAACCTTATGAGGCAACCTGGGTGTGGCTGGGAGCAAATCACTTGGAAAGAGCCACTTCACTCCCATAATCATAAACAAATTCAGTGTGTGCAGTGGTGGATCCAACATTTCTAAAGATCCTGTAGCATCAAGACTCTTTTTTGATATTTAAATGACATATAAGCAATCCAACATATCATAATTTATTTCTTATACAACAAAGACTAAATTCATCATGGTCTACTATTTCATCAGTTTAATGATTTTCAAGGATGCTCCTGGTGGGGGCTAGTATTAGGAAGGGGGGTACACTGCTCTGACCCATAGATTTATCACTCGCTCCAGACCTCTGAATTAATTGATGTAAAAGGAAGTGCAAACAGATTGATCAACCCTGCCCTGTGTTTTCTTTACAAACACACTGAATCAATCATCTTTTTCACTCATGTGCAAACACCATCTGTCCTTCCTGATAGTAATGTTTAAAATCCAGAAAGGCAAGACCTCCCTGCAGTCTGGGGATTGATAATGTCTCATGGCTTACTCTAGCTCTTCCTCACCTCACATGAATGGTGTGTCTTGTTTGTTCGTTTGTTTGTTCAATTTTGTTGACCCGTAAGCCCACTGGGCCTAGAAGTCCCTTTTCAGGGTGACCGGGGGTACAGATGGTAAGCAATTGAATTTGAACCATGAAGCTTGTTGGTGGTATTTTAGTGAATGAGGGAAATTTGGCTAGGACACCAGGAAATTCCTACTCTTTTCGGACAAGTGCCATGGGATCTTTAACATCCACCTGAACTACCACCAATCCAGGCAGATGGGACCTCGGTTTAACGTCTCATCTAAAGACGGCACCTCAGAAGTGCAGCACCCTCTCATGCTGCACTACAGTGTCAGTATTGGGATATTAACCCAAGTGCCAGATGTGGGAACTGAACCCACAGCGCCAGGATCTCCCAGCCTCAGAGGCAAGCGTGTTACCTACTGAGCCAATGACACTGACACTGACACTGTCTTCTTTTGAAGTTTGTCCCAGAACTCTTTGGGATGGGTATTTGTTGGGTTTGAAATAGAGAGACACCGAAGGAGAACATCCACCTTAAGGATGTCTACCATCCCTGACAATAATAGGGGCAACACCAAACATACAGCTGCATCTGCCTGTAAGTTTCCAAGTAGCCTTCTGTTATTCAGTTGGACTAGTCCGAGAAGTGCCACCAAGATTCTGTTTCCAAGATATTGAATCTTGTATTTTGGGGGCTCAAATAAAAGGAAATATGTGCTTGAGAGCAAGAACTACTTAGTCAGTTTCAGATTTGCTTTCATTAATTCTGAAGTCCAGAAACTCCCTTAAATCATTTAGGACCTGTTGTAGTTTGGGGACTGAGTTTTCTGGATTAATTGAGGAAAAAAAGAGAAATGTTTGCAGCTGTATTCTTGTACAAAAAGATGAACAAAGTGAGCAATTTGATACCTTTTATTGGAACAAACTAGAGATGTACAAAACACAAGCTTTCAGGCTACATTGAGCTGTTCATCAGGCATAGCACTCATGCTCTACAGAAAACAAGCTTCTTTACTAGGGATGGAGAAATCTACCGGTAAATAAACTTTTACACATAGCTATAACGGTTCTTTTGATAAGGCAGTATGCAGAAACGTCTTTTAAACACTAGGTGATTGAAAATCAGTGATGCAGACTCCTCTCCAAGAATGGAATGTGACAGCAGGAAGCCCATAAATTATAAAATGCTTATTTTCAAAGAGTACCCTAAACAGACTGTGTGTGTGTGTGTGTGTGTGTGTGTGTGCGTGCGTGCGTGTGTGACAGTACCATATAAATAAAACCTTGTTAACTTATAAGGCACACATAACGTATATAAGTATATACAGTAGATATATGTACAGGAAATTCATATGCACCTGAACCAATAAGAAGACAGTTGTCACTTAAAATCAGTAATGGGTCATGAAACCAAGATCTATATTCAGTCCATTATTCTTAGTATCCAGAAAAAGGTTGACATAGGCATAACATAAAGGAGAAAAAGATGAAAAAACAGTGGAACAACATTTCTCTCAGTCTAATCATTCCATCTCTGACCTCTACCTCCTGATACTCAAAGGGCACTTCAAAAATACTCAAGAAAGAAAAGCTTGGGGCTGGATTCTAAAAGCATGGCACAAGTCCCTGTCAAAGGAGACTTGCGCCAAACTCAGTTGCGACATGGACCATGCGCCCTATTCTAGAAGGGGCAGGGTCCTCGCAGCTAGGTCCTGCGATGTGTGACATGTGGAGGGCTACGCTGAACCAAGGGCATACCTGAGGGCACTGTTGCAAGTCGCAACTCCACCACAGGTGCAAGTGCCCCCCCAATGCCCCGCAGGGCACTTGTGTCCCCCCAGCCTCCGAACACCCAAACAGTAAAAGCCTCACAGGGCAGCACACACCCACAGCCCCCCAAACCTCCAAACAGTAAAAGCCCCACAGGGCTGCCCACACACCTCATGCCCTCGAACCCGCACCACTAAAGGCCCCACAGGGCAGTGCTGTAAACCCCTCAACCCATGCCCAGACCCCGACACAGTGCCGCAAACAGTAATTAATTACTGCACAACACGGGTGTCGATCCCAGCCCTTTCACAGAAGAAATGGAGGGTAATGAGTACCAATGCCCATAGTCTAGGCAAAAAGCTCCCTGAGCTGGTGGCCTTGATGGAAGAGGGATGCCTGGATATCGTAGCAGTCACAGAAACAAGGTACACAGAGAACCATGACTGGGATGTTAACATACCAGGGTACATAACCTACAGAGAGACAACAGGAGAGAAGAGGGGGAGGGGGAGGTAGCTCTCTATGTAAAGGAAGGGATAAAAGCAACTGAACAAAAGAGTAAACAGGGAGGAGAGGAGGCACTGTGGGTCACCTTGGAGACTGGAAAGGGCACCACAGTCTGCACAGGGGTTGTATACAGGCCCCCATGTCAGGGGGAGGGAATGGACAAGGATATGATAGAAGGCATACTTAGGATGGCAGAGAAAGGGGAGATACTGTTGATGGGGGACCTTAATATGCCAGATGTTAACTGGAGCACCTTTGCTGCAGCCATATCCAAAAGCAGGGCAATTCTCGATGCCCTTCAGGTGGCATGCCTCAGACAGCTAGTTTTGGAACCTACTTGTGAGGAAGCAATCTTAGACCTTGTACTCTCAAATGGGGAAAGTGAGAGGATCTCAGATCTAGAAGTGGGTAGCCATTTGTGGACAAGTGACCACCAAACAGTGTGGTTCATGATAAACTCAGCTACAGAGTCAAGCCATACAAAAGTGAGGGTTCGGACTTCAGGAGGGCTGACTTTGGCAAGATGGAAGAGTGCCTTAGAAAAGCACTAGCAAACTGGCTAGAAGGATGGGTGGAGCAACAATAGAAAATATCAAAACTGCCATCACAGAGGCAACAAGCCTTGTGTGAAGCAAATAAATCAAAATGAAAGAAAAAGCCACTATGGTTTTCAAAAGAGGTAGTGGTGAAGGTAAGGGAGAAAAAGATAGCATTTAGGAAGTATAAGGAAACACAGAAGGAGCAGGACAGAGAACTGTACCAGTTAAGGCAGAAGGAAGCAGGGAGGGTAGTCAGAATAGCAAAGGCCCAAACTGTGGAAAAGATAGCCAACTCGGTCAAGAAGGGGGATAAGACCTTTTATAGGTATATCAGGGAGCGTAGAAAGACAAAGGGAGGGACAGTGAGGCTGAATAGAATGGATGGTGGGTGGGCAGAGAGGGACAGTGAAAAGCAGGGATACTGAATGCATGGGATAGACATAAAGGAATTCTGGAGGTCGGGGTAAGGGGCAACAGACTTCTAGGAAAACATAAACTGAACTTACAAGCTCAGATGGGCAGACTGGGTGGGCCATAGGCCCTTATCTGACGACACTGTCTATGTACCTAATACTTCTGTTCAGTATTCACAAAAGAGGAGGTGGGGGAGGTGCTTAATCCAATTAACAGAAGCACTCTGGATAGGGGGGTCTATCCCAGTACTTTCACAGAAGAAAGGGTTCTGAAAGAACTCCTAAAACTGAAAATGGACAAAGCAATGGGGCCAGATGGAATTCACCCCAGAATTCTAAAAGAATTAAGCAGAAAACTAGTGACACCACTGACTACCCTTTTAAACAAATCATGGGAGGGTGGTGTGGTACCTGGGGACAGGAGGAAGGCAGATGTGATTCCCCTTCACAAAAGTGGGACCAAGACAGAGGCAGGAAACTACAGACCTGTCAGTTTGATCTCCGTGGTAGGGAAAGTGATGGAATCACTTCTATAGGAAAGAATAGTTGAGTACCTAGAGGTCAGTGGGGCATAGGACCCAAGGCAGCATGGGTTCACAGTGGGAAGGTCATGTCAGATAAATTCAATTGATTTCTTTGACTGGGTGACCAAAGTAGTAGACCAGGGAGGGGCTATGGACATGGCCTACCTAGACTTCAGCAAGGCATTTGACACAGTCCCACACAAAAAGATTAATAGTCAAATTAACCAGCCTGGGAGTGGGTCCCAGGGTGGTAGCCTGGGTAAAACATTGGCTGGACAACAGGACACTGAAGGTAATTGTAAATGGAGTCCACTTCTGAAGAAAGAGGGGTTACTAGTGGGGTACCGCAGGGTTCAGTACTGGGTCCAGTCCTTTTTAATGTCTTTGTAAGTGACATTGCAGAGGGACTGGAAGGAAACGTATGCCTCTTTGCAGATGACACAAAGATCTGCAACAGGGTTGATACACAAGGAGGCATGGAAAGGATTAGAAGGGAATTGGCAAGGTTGGAGGAATGGTCAGAAGTATGGCAGCATGGATTCAATGCAAAGAAGTGCAAAATAATGCACCTGAGAAACAAAAACCCAGGGGAAGATTACACAATGGGGGGGAGAGGTAGTAACAACAACAAAAATGGGAAGGGACCTGGGGTAATCATATCGGATGACCTTAAGGTTGGCAAGCAATGTGGAGAAGGCGGTAGGGAGGGCTGGGGGATACTGGGATGCATAGGGAGAGGCATCACCAGCAGAAAATAGGAAGTTGTTATCCCCCTATAGAGATAGTTGGTGAGACCCCATCTGGACTACTGTGTCCAGTTCTGGAGACCCCATCTCTGCAAGGACATGGACAGGATGGAGGCAGTTCAGAGGAGGACAACTAAAATGGTGCAGGGTCTGCAAGAGAAGCCATATGAGGAGAGACTAAAGGAGCCTAAAATGTATACCCTTGAAGAAAGGAGGGAGAGGGGGGACATGATAGAAATATTTAAGTACCTCAGTGGAATCAACAAAGTCCAAGAGGGTAGCATCTTTCAGAAAAGGAGATGTGCAAGAATAAGGGGACACAGTTTGAAGATAGAGGAGGGATGGCTCAGGGGCAATATGAGGAAGTATTTCTTCACAAGGAGGGTGGTGGATGCATGGAACAGCCTTCCTGAGGAGGTTGTGGCATCTAAAACTGTGGGAGAATTCAAGAATGCATGGGACAGACATAAGGCAATTTTTGTGGGGGTTAGGAGCAAATAGGCTGTTGGTTAAATAGGATCTGCAGCTTATCCTCTAGGTAGGGAAATGGGCAGACTAGGTGGGCCAAGCAGTCCTTATCTGCCGTCAGAGTCTATGTTTCTATGTTTTACCTGTCTGTACCCTGATGTGGGACCTCTGTAAATGAGCTTTTAGCTCAAGGATTGTATAATCCTAGAATCAATAAATAAAAAAAAAACAAATAACATAAATAAAAATAATATAAACTTTCCTGGTGTCTAGTGGCACCCCCCACCCACTGATCACTGTCCCCTGTTACTATATTTCCCTGGTGTCTAGTGGCACCTGCCACCGATCATCATTCCCAGTTTCCCTGGTGTCTAGTGGCACCCCCACCCACCATCACGATCCCTATTATAAAATTATACATTCCCTGGTGTCTCGTGGCAACCCCACCCACTGATCACTGTTCTCAATTTTCCTGGTGTCTAGTGGCACCACACCCACCCACTAATCACTGTCATTGTTATTATATTATATATTCTCTGGTGTCTAGTGGCACCTCCCACCCTCCCATTTTAGACACAACCCTGAAATTAAGAAAATGGTCCCTCAATGTTTTTTTTAAACCTGTAAAAAAAGTCCCTCACCAATCAGCCCCCACCCACACCTTCCATTCAGCACCCACCACCCCACACCATCCAGTACACCCCCATAGACT
The DNA here is from genome assembly GCA_016271365.2 of Neoceratodus forsteri. Lineage (NCBI taxonomy): Eukaryota > Metazoa > Chordata > Ceratodontiformes > Ceratodontidae > Neoceratodus > Neoceratodus forsteri. Next base: position 299,192,752 of record CM057458.1, on the reverse strand, counting down.
GTCACTCACCTGAACAGGTCCCAGGTTCGAGATCCACTCTCCGATCAAAGACAGGTCTTGCTGCTGGAACCAGCAACTCCGATATGAGAAACTAAGTTAAATGTTTCTCAATGTACAGTATTTCAATGGAGGTTTCAACTTTTATGCATAACCTAGGCATTTGTTTTAATTTTAACCCCAAATTTTCAACATGGCTTTTGGGGACCACACCTCATGAACAATATGACTGCCATTATGCAACTCCCACTTGAAAGAAGATTTTGCATTTGCTTGGTGAACTTACCTTTCAGGTGGGATTTGAAATTTTCCTGCTTCTGTTCATGAGGTGGGGTCACAAGAAGGCTGTGTTGAAAATGTGGGGTCAAAATATGTAATTGTCTGCCTCTTAGCTGAAAGTACTGTTGTAGTGCTCCGAATCAGGGAGCTTTAATAGTCGTCTTTTAAGAAGTGTTTAAAAGATTTATCAACCACCAGCTGCTGCAGAGCATCTTAAAGTCGCGGTTCTTATAACAAACAAACAGTAATTTTCCAGCTGCTGTAGGGCACTTTAGAGTCACGATTTGCTAATTCTAAGTAGTGTTAAAGATTCTGTACAGCCTTTTGTTAGCAAGCCCCTCCCTTCCTCTTACCTATATAACTGTATTCTCCCCACAACAGCTTCGGGGCACAACTTGGAAGGTTGCGAGGGCAGTGAGAAAGCCTTGCCCTGAACCGGAGTGCGGACCCCCCCCAAACGAAACAAGCTGCAAAAAGGTACGGCTCGTCTGCTTAACAGTTTCAACAAGCAGAGCCCCGCTGATGCTTCGTGTCAGTTCCCCACCGCCCCCACCACCACCCTTGGCAGACACTCCATTATTTAGGAGAAATCACATGCTATTTTTAACCAATCAGCCCACTTTCCCATTTGCAGGCTCTACCAGGTATCCACTAGAGGCCACTGCACCAAGGTCTTAGCAATAAGACACCATCCATACCCTTGCTCTGTAGCTTCTCCATTATGCCTCAACTATACTTTTAAATTTTCTTTGCCCTCACCCCCTGGGTGTCCCTCCCTCCATCAAATCACCCTACACTGCCAGATCACATCACATCATGTGACAAACTGCTTACAAACCTTCCTAACTCTACTATCACAGCTGTGTCGCACCACGACCACTTCTACCATACATTATCTACCAGCTCTGGACTAATCCCAGCTACCTTCCGTATCAGTCTCCTAGTCCTTCTGCACACACTTGGAGACCAAAAGCTGCCATAGCCATACCCTCATACCACCTCTAGAAAGCTTCAGTGGATGGCACATCACACCAAACTCCTGGTCACCCTGCTACTTCTCCTTGCAGGTGATATCGAGCTTAACCCCGGACCTACCTACCTCCACACCCAAAATCATTTCATTCCACTCCAACTCCCCATGGGCCTTAAACTGATTCACATAAATATTTGTACCTCTTGCACAAAATCACCTTGCTTCAATCCTCACTGTGTCCCTTAGCCCAGACATACTGATTATCTCTGAAACCTAGCTAAAACCACATAAGACTGGTACAGAATTTGCAACACCTCACTACACACTTCTTCGCCATGACCGTGTGGGCAAAAGGGGCAACATAGCTATGTCGTTGCCTCCACCATCCAATTCTCCGTGATTGCCCTATCCGTGCCGTCTGAGTCCATTAGCATGTAAAGGTAAAACTCACAATTCCTACTCAGTCCCAATCTACATATAGGTACATACTGCAGTCCAGACGCCAACTCACCTGACATACTGGACTACCTGGATTCCTTAAACTCCCTGGCAGCAGGTGGTGAGATCCACATACTGGGGGATTTTAACCTGAACTGGATCACTGAGTCTCATTCCAAATTTCGTGACAAGGTGACAGCCCTAATCCTAACACAGCTAATCTCTGAACCCACTCAGCTGAACTACAAAACACAGAACCACACACTGCTAGATTGGTCCCTCACATCACACCCACGCAGGGTCATAGCCTCAAGTCTCCTTCCAGATGCCCTTAGTGACCACCACAGAACCTATTCCGAACACAAAATTCACAGACCTAAATCTCCCCCACCCAGAATCATAATGTCTAGATCCTACAAATCTCTGGATGTCCCCTCATTATTAAATGATTTGGGCAACTCTGACTGGTCGTGCATTAGTCAACTCACCTCTACAGATGAGGCACTATCGTTCTTTAAGTCCAAGTCCATCACCATCTGGGACCGATACGCCCCCCTCAGATGTACCAGAGTCTGAGGTGCTCATATCCCATGGATCTCTCCCCCGAAATCCTAGCCAACCTCCCAATCTGAGATAAGGCCTGGAAAACCTTTAAGATTTCCAAATCTCAGGCCGACCTCCAGACTTACCGTGCGCTGCGCAATACCAGTACCAAAAGAATCCGCCAAGCAAAAGCCAACTATTTCATAGGCGCATTCAATTCCTCCTACCATCTCCCGTCAAGATTCTGGAATGTGGTCAAATCGCTTCTCTGCCCACCATCGCAGCCCCCCCCCACCCCTTCCCTGCAGGCTGGGGGACTCTCCATCACTGACCCCTCTGCAGTAGCCACTTTGTTTAACACTGTCTCCACAACCAGCCATGCTACTCCCTTGTCCACCTCCCACCCTGCTCAGCATGTCTCCCCCATCACCCCATCTTGTAGCACTGCAGCTCACTCCTTCTCCTTCCTGCAGGTCACCCCTGACGAGGTATACAATGCACTGGTTGCCCTTAACCCAGACAAGGGTAAATGTCCCACTGGGTTGGACTCCAAAATGCTCCACCTGTTGGCCCCTGCCATAGCTCAACCCCTTGCCTCCCTTTTTAACTTATCCCTCTTCCTAGCTGAAGTCCCCACTGAGTGGAAACATGCCATCGTAATCCCACTTCTCAAGTGTGGTGATGCCTCAAACACAAGCAACTATCGGCCCATCTCCCTCCTATTGACCCTTGCCAAACTACAGGGCGCCTGGTTCTCTCGCCTATCCACCTTTCTGGATTCCTCCTCCTTTTCTCCCCTACCAGTCTGGGTTTGGAAATCCTTCACCATTACCTCCTTCTCAGGATTACTGATTCCATCCTCACAGGGATGGATGCTGGCCACATCACTGCTGCCATCTTTATCGACCTGCTAAGGCTTTCGATACTGTAACACACTATCTCCACCTGACCAAACTTGTCAATGCTGGTCTATCCAACTGGGTCAGATCTTGGTTCCACTCTTACCTCACTGGCAGAAATCACGCTGTCCGCATCAGTTAGTCCACGTTGGCTCCGCTCCCAATCACTTCAGGAGTACCGCAAGGCTCTGTCCTAGGCCCCCTCCTGTTCTTGGTCTTCCTGAATGACCTGCCGTCCACCTACCCACACACCGCCATCCACATGTACGCAGATGAAAACACATCTGGCCCCTCATCCTCAGAGGTAGCAACCAGACTGCAGAAAGACTTTATCTCAGTCCAGCACTGGCTCCACTCAAATAACCTCCTCCTAAATGGCAACAAAACAGTCTCATTAACTTTTGGCACGAGGCAGAAAATTTCTAGGCTCTCTTCACCATTATTATTCCACACCCTGGAAGGGTCCTCTCTGGAGTCCTGCGCCTCCTTCAGATACCTCGGTATCTGGCTTGACCAGCACCTCAACTTTTTCATGCATGTTGACTCTTTACTCAAGAAGCCGCACCCTAGGCTTGGTGCACTTTACCGGAATCATGACAGCATCCCCCTTCCAGCCAGGAAGGACATTGTAAAAAAAATGATACTCCCTGTCCTCGACTACAGAGACGTAGTCTACAGTGCCAGCCCCAAGACCACATTAGCCAGGTTGGACCCTCTCTTCCACTCTTTCTGTTGTTTCGCCCTGAACAGCCCCTACTCCACACACCACTGTGCCCTATATCAAGCAATGAACCTCACCTCTCTTGACAATCGCAGACTAACCCACTGCGCCAAGATCCCGGCCAAGTATTGGTCACAGTGTCTCCTCTCCTACCTCTCTGACATCTTAACAAACCCCAGTGCCCAAGCATCCACTCAGAAACTCAGACTCTAGGTCCCTAGCTGTCCCCTACCAGTCTACCCACTGGTCAGTCAGCTTTCAGCTACCGCATTCCCCAGTTGTGGAACTCCCTCCCAGCTAACGTTCATCACTTCACCTCTCTCTTGCACCTTAACTCCATGCTCCAAGCTCATTTCGTCCCTACCTGTGCTTGTGTTTAGGTGTTTCCCAATCACTAGTAGAATCTCAGTGTATGTCTCCACTTAGCAATTGCAATTAATCGGTGCCTAACTATTGTTCTCTCGCCTTATACTGTTTATCGCATGGTTCAAATTTTGCTAGTGGCCTGCACTTTGCACTTTGAATTTATTGTACTCATGCTGTATTAACTGTGGTTACCAACTGACTCTCTCAGTCCACTACTGACTAGTAATCAGAACCAAATGTTATTGTTCTCCCACTATGTATTCAATTGTCTATACTGTCTTCAACTGTCTACTTATGTTCCCCCCTTCCCCAGGATGCATCTGAAATCAAACAATAATCTTCACAGCATGTCTTTCCTGGTAAAAAACTTAAATAAATAAATAATAAATAAAAATGGCAAAGTTATGACCATTTGTTGCAATGTCACTACTCAAGCTCATAACTTTGGAAATTTTAAATATTTTGACCCCAGATTTTCAGCATAGCCTTCTGATTACACCACCTTATGAATGTGACAGCTGTCATTTTTCAAATCCTGGCTAAAATGTGTTTTTGAGCCTGTGGCATGGAACGGCATTGCACTTGTGCAGAATTACATTTTGGCAGGGATTCAAAAATTTTCTGCATGACGTAAATGAGGTGGGGTAATAAGATGGCTATGCTGACAATTTGGTCACTGTTGACCTATAGTAAAATGCAGGGCCCAGGGGCCCTGTGCTTCCTCAGCAACACACATATATGCATCTATGGAGGGATGGGAGTGTAGGGCCCAGAGGGCCATGTGCTCCCACAGGCAAATACGGATATGGTTATACTGTCTCAAAAGTAAGGAAATAATTTGCAAAAAAATTTATTTAATGCTCTAGTTAGGGTTAAAGCAACAAAAGTAAATAAATTTGGCATTAGGGTTTCCAACCCTAACACCCCAACTCCACCCTGCACACAATAATAGGTGTTGGGGGTGTGCCTTGGGGTCATAAGCCCTAATGCCTACCCCCATTGTCCTATACTTTACCCATTTCAGCTTATTTACTTTTGGAATGGGGTGAGCGTTAGGGCTGATGACAGCAAGGCACACCCCCAATGCCTGTTGGTGTGTGCAGGATGGGGGTGGGGTGTTATGGTTGGAGACCCTAATGCCACATTTCCCTACTTTTGTCACTTTAACCCTATCTTGAGCATTAACAAAGTTTTTTGCAATTTATATTTATATGCATTACCTCTTACATTTGATATATCTTTACTGTGCCTTATAAATTAGCAACATTTTATTTATATGGTACTGTCTCTCTCTCTCTGTCTCACACATACACACTGTGTATTTAGGGAGACTCTTTGAATATAAACATTTTACAATTTATATGCCTCCTGCTGTCACATTCTGGAGCAGTACATGAGTCTCCATCACTGATTTACAGCCACCTAGTATATCAAAAACTGTTTTTTTTTGTCTCTGCATACTGCCTTACCAGAACAACTGTTATACCAATGTGTAAAAGTTTATTTACCAGTAGATTTATGTGTCCTTAGTAAAGAAGCTTGTTTTCTGTAGAACCTGGCTTCTATGCCCGATGAAGGGCTCTGTGCAGCCTGAAAGCTTGTGTTTTTGTAAAACTCATGTTTGTTCAATGAAAGGTATCAAATTGTCCATTTTGTTCATCTTTAAGAAAAAAATGAGAATCATCAGGGCACAAAGATATGTTTTATTCAATCCTTCCAACTGTAATTCCTCTGTCTCCATCCTACATGATTCTTGCTGCTATAGCTTCCAGACTTCTGCCAACAGTAACAGAGACAGGTAGAAGCCCTGCACTGGATAGTGCAAACCTACCAGTGATCCTGTTCATCCTGACCACTGCTTGCTTGAGGTATAAGGTCATATTACCTATAAATTTGGGGCAGGATTGCATGTGTTCCAATGTGTGTTTCAGAAACAGTCAATTAACCCTGTCAAAGGCCTTTTCCATGATATGGCCAAAATCAGCACTGTGTTTCCTGTTTGCAAGGGATGATATTAAGCAAAGTTTGTGTAGGTAGACCGACACCAACTAGAACCTTACTGAGCCACAAAGGCTTTGAAAACTGTCAATTGTGTGAAACATGTCAGGTGACTGGGAAACTGCAGATGGACTTGCTTGTGTGGTATGGTGGCCACATGAGAATGTTTTCAGTTGATGTTATCCACCATGTAGTGCAGAAACCCGTGGCTGTGGTATTTTTGCACTATTTGCACATTGTGGATCAATAAAGGTAGTAGTCTACAAAATACAAAGTATAAGAGAACTCTTTCTTATCCCATGCTTGCTTTATCTTTCTGTTTAAGGCTATAAGGTATTAATTGGTGCTGGTCCACCTACCCAAACTTTGCCATAGCCTTCATTTGTACCCCAACATGACTGCTGTTGCAGGTGCAGCGAGACATATCCTTCTAATCATGATATTAAGCAATCTGCGAATGTTTTCCTGCAAATATCTCCTTATCATAAAATCAGTTTGACCATGAGAAAGTATTGCCTCCACCCCCCCATGATCTCCTTGAAAACTCTCTCCTGCAAAGGTGTCACCTCTTCCCAAAAATTAATTTAAGAATTCATTTATTAGACCATCTAACCATGTGCTTTACCATTATTAAGTTTAATAATTCTCTCTATAGGATCCCTTGTTGGTCTCTCTCTTTTTTCTAAGTCTGTCCTCCCCATCCACATGTTTTGAAAGTGGAATAGACCTAAAATATTCTCTATTCTCTCAGGAAAATCTGTGATCTGTTCCTGTTTATATAACTGAGTATAATACTGTGCAAATACTTGAGTGATCACTCTCTCCAGGTTACTCATCATTTCACCATTCCTTGCTGGACCCATAGGTTTCAGCTTTGCCTTATTTGCCATCTGATTACTAGTGAAAGGCAAGAAGATGATTGCTGTGACATAATTTTGAGATGCATTTGATGTGCAACTAAGGTTTACATTGGTAGTGCACCTCAGCACATCATGAGGTGCACACCTCAACTGCACCACTGTCTAAGAAGCGTACAAGAGGTTCAACAGCAGTGCAGTTAGAGTGCAATTTAGGTGCAACTGATGTGTGTTTAAAAACTATTAATTTTGTGCTCTTCCCTTGAGGTATAGTTGATATGCATCTACAAATATTAATGAAGTACACCTCAGTGAGGTGTACACCTTGACAAATGGTGTAATCAGTAAGAGTTGTTAATGTACGTCTAAAAACTGCTAATTAGGTACACCATGGTTAGATGTACACCTCAATCAGATGTTTACTCAAGAGAAATTGTTGTGTTCATTTAAAAAAATGCTAATTTGGTACACTGCAGTGAGGTGTACAGCTTCATCAGCAATGTTGTCACAAGGTGTCATTAGATGCACACATCAATATGGTTGGTGTAGCTGTAAAAAATAACAGACTTCTAAATATGGGACAGATACCTTGTCCCAAATGAAAAGTAAATGCTATTTGCTTAGTCTTCTAATTTTAAGATTAACTTTAAAAAGTATTAACAAGGGGAACACTTTGTTTACCCTTACCCCTTCACCATCCCCAGCCTGAATACAGGACTCCAGCAGAGGCAAAACACCTTCGCATTTCTGCATTACATAGATAAATGTAGCTGTGTTTGCAGGGATAGAACTGCTCACCCCTGTAAGATCTTGACACTTTCTGCATAAACAAACTATTACTATAAACAAGGAATTTCCTTACTCTTAAAAATAATGTTTATTCTGTAATCACCACACAGCTAAACATACAAAGCTCTAACTGCTGCCTGAAATCAAACTTCCAATAATCAGTAAATACTGTTACTAAGTTAAAAATTCAGACCCATCAATGGTGTCCCTACAAGACCAAAATAAACAGCATTCTACTTAATAACACATGCCAAGCTTGAGGTGTGGCTGAGGTGTATACTGCTGAAAGTTAAGTTTGTGAGGTGCAGATAAGGTATATGTAATATTATTGCTATGTTTTAAGGTGCAGTTGAGGTGCACAAGAATAAGTTTTTAAGGGTTCATTGAGGTGCACACTGATAAATGTAAAGTTTGTAAGGTACAGATGAGGTGTGTGTATATATTTATGTATATATATTCATGGCAAAAAATCCATTAATGCATTAGTTAGGGTTGTTCCACAGTGGCAAAAGCAGGGAAATTCGGTGTTAGGGTTCAAAACCCTAACTGCACATTCCCCCACCACCACACAAACACGCATATACATGCAAGTGGGGGAAGGACCAAGGCAACACAACCCATCACACACCACCAGCAGAAGGTGTATACCTGTGTTACCTTAGCAAGTAGGGGAAAAATCCAACTTCAGGTATCATACAGTATTTCCAAATTTGTTCCACAAAATTAGTTCACCTAAAGGTGAACCAAGCTGCCAGTAACGAAAACTGAGTACATCACTACGTTTTCAACATATGGGTGGCGAAAGGCGTCATGGGCACCACAATGTTAGTCTATGGAAATTGCTCAATTTTGGAACAGTGTAACTTTGTCATCCTTTAGTATTTTAGCACCAAAGCAGGAAAAGATGCATCTGTGGGACAAGGGTTTGCCACCCTGCAAATTTCAGCCCAAAGAACCAACCCTTTTCTTGCAGGATGATGGCAAGATGTGCAGTCATCAGGGCATACCTTCACAAAATCGTTTGCAAGCGTGAAAGTGTCATAAACAGAAGACACAACAGTGTTGCATTTGCGAAAGCATGTTAAATAGTGTGGCAAAATACTGTGCATAAACATGAAAGTCTCTCACAAATGCATAGCATGACACTGTCGCATTGCAAAAGTGATTTGGAAGTATTTCAGGAAATGTTCAAAATCGTGTTCTGGGTCTTGTAAACTCAAAATACCCTATGTGTAGTCTGTGTTATGTGTTGGTGGCAGCGTGTGGCCGAGATGCCCAGTTGTCCATAAGTAATATGTGTTTGTGGCAGCCTGACATCTGTTGATGTGTGGAAGATGGGAGCATAGGTGTGTGGTTTCGTGGTTTACATAGTTGTATATTATTTCTGTTATCTGCTGCTGGTTGTGTGTGATTGGTTGTATAGCCTTGATCCTTCCATACTTGCATGAATATGCGTGTGTGTGTGTGTGTGTGGTGGGAGTGTGGGGTAATGAGTAGTTAGGGTTTGAACCCTAACACTGAATTCGCTGCTTTTTTGTTGCTGTGGAACAACACTAACTGATGCATTAACTGAGTTTTTTGCCATGAATTTCCCTTCTTTTTGAGAATGTGCTATATAAATAATGAATGGAATGTGGTGGTGGGAGCGCAGGGCCCACCATGCTGGCCATTTGTGCATAATAACCCTAACAGTAATGATAATGCTAACAGAAATGGTGATGCAAATGGAAACTATAATGGTAACGGTAATGCCAACATAGACATGAACACAGATGTAAACGCTAATGGTCATGGTAATGCAAACATAAATGGTAACAGAAACACAAGCGCAAACAGAAATAGAAACGGTAACAGTTACAGTGAAGCAAATACATAGAAACATAGAAACATAGACTTTGATGGCAGATAAGGACTGCTTGGCCCATCTAGTCTGCCCATTTCCCTACCTACAGGATAGGCCGCAGATCCTAGTTAACCAACAGCCTATTTCTTCCTACCCCCCACAAGAATTCCCTTATGTCTGTCCCACGCATTCTTGAATTCTCCCACCGTTTTAGACCCCACAACCTCCTCAGGAAGGCTGTTCCATGCATCCACTACCCTCTCTGTGAAATAATACTTCCTCACATTGCCCCTGAACCGCCCTCCTTCTATCTTTATATTTTGTCCCCTTGTTCTTGTAAGTCTCTTTTTCTGAAAGATGCTACCCTCTTGGACTTTGTTGATTCCACTGAGGTACTTAAAAGTTTCTATCATGTCCCCCACTCCTTTCTTTCCTCAAGGGTATACATATTAAGCTCCTTTAGTCTCTCCTTATACGGCTTCTCTTGCAGACTCTGCACCATTTTAGTTGTCCTCCTTTGGACTACCTCTAACCTGTCTATGTCCTTGTGGAGATGGGGTCTCAGAACTGGACAAAGTACTCTAGATGGGTCTCACCAACTGTCTGTACAGAGGATAACAACTTCCTGTTTCTGCGCTGATGCCTCCTATACATCCCAGTATCCCCAGCCCTCCCTACTGCCTTCTCACATTGCTTGCTAACCTTAAGGTCATCTGATATGATTACCCCCAGGTCCCTTTCCTTTTTTGTTGTTGTTACTACCTCCCCACCCATTGTGTATTCTTCCCCTGGGTTCTTGTTTCCCAGGTGCATTATTTTGCACTGCTTTGCATTGAATCCATGCTGCCACACTTCTGACCATTCCTCCAACCTTGCCAAGTCCCTTTTCATCCTTTCCATGCCTCCTTGTGTATCAACCCTGTTGCAGATCTTTGTGTCATCTGCAAAAAAGCATACTTTTCCTTCCAGTCCCTCTGCAATGTCACTGATGAAGACATTAAAAAGGACTGGACCCAATACTGAACCCTGCGGTACCCACTAGTAACCCCTCTTTCTTCAGAGTGGACTCCATTTACAATTACCTTCTGTGTCCTGTTGTGCAGCCAATGTTTTACCCAGGCTACCACCCTGGGACCCACTCCCAGGCTGGTTAATTTGACTATTAATCTTTTGTGTGGGACTGTGTCAAATGCCTTGCTAAAGTCTAGGTAGGCCATGTCCACAGGCCCCTCCCTGGTCTACTACTTTGGTCACCCAGTCAAAGAAATCTATTAGATTTGTCTGACATGACCTTCCCGCTGTGAACCCATGCTGCCTTGGGTCCTGTGCTCCACTGGCCTCTAGGTACTCAACTATTCTTTCCTTCAGAAGTGACTCCATCACTTTCCCTACCACAGAGGTCAGACTGACAGGTCTGTAGTTTCCTGCCTCTGTCTTGGTCCCACCTTGTGAAGGGAATCACATCTGCCTTCCTCCAGTCCTCGGGTACCACACCATCCTCCCATGATTTATTAAAAGAGCAGCCAGTGGTTTCACTAGTTCTTCCTTAATTCTTTTAGAATTCTGGGGTGAATTCTTCAGGACCCATTGCTTTGTCCACCTTCAGTTTTAGGAGTTCTTGCAGAACCCTTTCTTCTGTGAAAGGACTGGGATCGACCCCCCTATCAAGAGTGCTTCTGTTAATTGGATTAGGCACTTCCCCCTCCTCTTTTGTGAATACTGAGCAGAGATATTCATTCAGTATCCCTGCTTTTTCACTGTCCCCCTCTGCCCACCCACCGTTCATTCTATTCAGCCTCACTATCCCTCCCTTTGTCTTTCTACGCTCGCTGATGTACCTATAAAAGGTTTTATCCCCCTTCTTAACTGAGTTGGCTATCTTTTCCTCAGTTTGGGCCTTTGCTATTCTGACTTCCCTCCTGCTTCCTTCTGCCTTAACTGGTACAGCTCTCTGTCCTGCTCCTTCTGTGTTTCCTTATACTTTTGAATGCTATCTTTTCTTCCTGACTTTCACAGCCACTCTTTTGAGAACCATAGTGGCTTTTTCTTTCATTTTGATTTGTTTATTTGCTTCACACAAAGGCTTGTTGCCTCTGTGATAGCAATTTGATGATTCCATTGTTGCTCCACACCTCCTTCTAGCCTGTTTGCTAGTGCTTTTCTGAGGCACTCTCCCATCTTGCCAAAGTCAGCCCTCCTAAAGTCCAGTACCCTCACTTTTGTATGGCTTGACTCTGTAGCTGAGTTTAACGTGAACCACAGTTTGATGGTCACTTGTCCCAGATGGCAACCCACTTCTAGATCTCAGATCATCTCCCTGCCCCGTTTGAGTCACGAGGTCTAAGATTGCTCCCGCATGAGTGGGTTCCGAAACTAGCTGTCTAAGGCCTGACACCTGTAGGGCATCAAGAATGGCCCTGCTGTTGGATGTGGCTGCAGCAAATGTGCTCCATTTAACATCTGGCATATTAAGGTCTCCCATCAACAGTATATTCCCTTTCTCTGCCATTCTAAGAATGCCTTCTATCATATCATTGTCCATTCCCTCCCCCTGACATGGGGGTCTGTACACAACCCCTGTGCAGATTGTGGTGTCCTTTCCAGTCTCCAAGGTGACCCACAGTGCCTCCTCTCCTCCCTGTTTACTCTTTTGTTCAGTTGCTTTTATCCCTTCCTTTACATAGAGAGCTACTCCTCCCCCTCTTCTCCCCTGCCTGTCTCTCCTGTAGGTTATGTACCCTGGTATGTTAACATCCCAGTCATGGTTCTCTGTGTACCATGTTTCTGTGACTGCTACAATATCCAGGCATCCCTCTTCCATCAAGGCCACCAGCTCAGGGAGCTTGTTGCCCAGACTATGGGCATTGGTACTCATTACCCTCCATTTCCTGATGGCCTTACTCCCTTTTGTCCCATCCCTGTCCTTCTTGCCTTTGTCACTTTCTCCATTTACCCCTGCCCTTCTCCCTATCGACACCTCTATGTTGGTGTTTGCCACACTTACTACTGTGATTATTTGGGGGGGCTTAGGATTTCCCTGCTCCTTTCCAGTGCCTCCCCCCTTGGCTAGTTTAAAAGCTTGCCAATGAAGCATTTAAACCTATCACCTAGGATCCTGGTTCCCCTCCCTGACAGATGCAGCCCATCATGCCAGTATAGGCTTGCATCACTCCAGGTGGACCCCAGTCCCCAATGAAGCCAAATCCCTGAGCTCCACACAGTTTTTCAACCACCAGTTTTTCAACCACTGATTGAATCCCATGGTGCAGAACACCTAGCCTCTCCTATGCCATAGATGGCAGCACCTCGAGAAATATAAACCCAAATGCAAACAGTAATGGCAACGTAAAGAAATGCTAGCAGTAGCGGTGATGGAAACATAAATGCAAATGCAAACATTAACTTGTAACCGCTAATGATAGCGGCGATGAAATACAAACTTTGATGGTAATATGACACCAGCACCGCATGGACAGAGCACGGAAATGGTTTGCGGTGGCGCAGGTGAGTGCAGGTGGTGGTAGTGCTGGCTGCAGTGGAGCGGTGACAGTGGCGTGGCGCGGCGGTGATGCTGGGTTGATGCAGGCATAGATGCAAGCGAAGCGTGGTGCAGCCCAGGCGTGGATGGTGGCAGTTGCAGTGGTATGAGGCATGGTAGCCTGGAGTGGTGAGGCAGGTGCAGGTGGTGCTGGAGTTCAGATGGTGGCACAGTGATGGCGAAAATGTGGTGACGCTGGCGTTGAACACAGGCGGTTGGCGATGAAGCGCAGGCACAGATGGTGATGTGAGCACGAATACCGGTGCTGAGCGGTGATGTGGTGCTGGCGGTGCGAGGTCTGGCGTAGCGCAGGCTGCAGATGGTGATGCAGGCACAAGATGGTGACATGAGTGGTAACAGTAATATGGCGCGGTTGCAAACACAAACTAAGCGGTAACATAAATGTAGATACTGAATTGTAGCGTGCTAACAGTGACACAAATGTAAAATGCAAATGGTAATGCCAACACAATCATAAATGCAGATGCAAACAGTAATGCTAATGGAAAGGGTAACACAAACGCAAATTGTAGCGGAAGTGCAAGCGGTAGCGGTAACGGAAACACAAATGTACAGGTAACAGTGGCGGTGATCCAAACATAAATGGAAATGAAAATAGTAATGCAAATGCAAATGGTAATGCTAACAGTGATGCAAACAGAAACGCTAATGCAAACGGTAACATAAACGTAAGTACAAACATAAATGATAACGGAAACGCAAGCGCAAATGTGAATGCAAGCGGCAACTGCATGCTAATGCACACACTTTGTGTCTGAAAGAAGTGCATCCAGAAGCACAGTGAATACAAAGAATGTGGGCATAATAGTGGGCCTCGGACAGGAAAATGAGCACTTGGAATATTAAATTGCTTATATCTCAGGAATCATACGATGTAGAAAAAAAATTAAAATTTAATATTATTTATAACTTTCCAGACTAGTTTTGTACTTAGACCCCCAGTAGGGGACTAAGCATTTTTGTGATAAAAAGTCTGTATCTTGAACTGTTATCAAGATACAGAACCCGAAACGCGCGGCAGATGCTGTAATGTTATCCTATAGGAAAAATAGTCAACTTTGGAGTGCCATAACTTTGCAGCCCAGTAATATTTTGGCATCAAACCACCAAAAGGCATATCTGTGAGATGTTGGCATTCGTCCTTGCGAATTTTAGACCAAAAGACCAAACTGTTGTTTTGCAGCAAGGTGGAAAGATTTCCTGTTCTTTTGGCCATACTTTCGAAAATTGCTTTCATAAATCACGACACCTTCACAAAAAAAATGCCGAAAGTGTTGCATTTGTGAAAGTACTTTGTGACTACTTTTTACAAGAATTTTAAAAACATATTTCTGGGGGCTTTAACCCCCTAAAAAGACATGGGTAGAATCCTCTGGACTCGACTAGGTGAACACAATAAATTGTGTCCCAGAGGATCCCAAATTTAAATGCCAAGCATTTTCTGAGCTGTAACTGAAAAAAAAATGGCTGACTCACGATAGTAAAAAGATCATTTGCGACACTAAAAAAGGCATTTGCAACACTGTCGCAATTGTTAACTTGTCCCGTAGACTGTAATGGGTTTCGTGTTTTTTTTGAAGAACTTTTGAACCGTTTAATATTTTTTCACAAAATCTTTGACAGCCACGTTGGGGAGCCTGGCTGCATGTTCACTGAGGTTTTTTGACCAATCACACAAACTGTACTGTCTGCAGGTGCGAGCAAAGAAACATGCAAAAATCCATAATGTATTCATTTTTTGGTGCTCTGTAGCTCCACAACTGTACATCCGATCATAACGCAACTTGCCAGATCAAGAGATCTATGGTACCAGACCGTGCATTCTAAATTTCAGGCAAATCCATTGTACAGTTGCAAAGTTATTAAGGTGCAAAATTTGAGATTTAACCTTAAATGGGGTACTCAACCCTAACTATAGTGGCACTACTGTGCCACTATAATATATATATATATATATATATATATATAATTTTTTCTTCATAGAGCTTTTTAGCCACTAGGGGCCTCCTCTACCTTCTTCAAGTCATTCATCTAGCACCTCCAGTCCCAAACACCACTCCCCCCACCATCCCTTTACTTCTTGTAACTTCTTGCTGCCTGTTACTGCTTGTTAATTGTTCTCTACTTGGTAACATACCCTATGCATAATTGGCACGATATACTGTTTTGTTGTTTGCCTATGACTTATTTGTATGTCTTCCAATTCCTATATATTGGCAATGTATACTGTTGTGTTGATTACGTTTTATTGTGTGCCTTTCAACTCCCTCATCCCCCAGGATGCACCATGAGATGAGCAGTTGTTGTTCAATGTTCCCTTCCTTGTGAAACTTTTAAATAAATAAATCCCTTTGGTGGGGATCCAGATGGGGAGGAACCCGAAGATACTGGTACCATCATTAATGGCCACCAGTGTACATTGTATTTTTCTGTTTTCTCACCCCCTCCCCAGTGCCATGGTGCAGGACATGTTACCCCAAGAACATAACCTCAGACACATGTAATGACCTCCTGAAGGGGAAACAGGCTCCCTCTGCTACTTCAGGGTTGCTACAGCACTAGAAGCAGGGCTGGAGTGCTGCCATGCTGACAAGCTGAGATACAATATCTCATTTTCAGAAGAGCTCAGTTTCTTCCAGTTTCCATAACTATATGGACAGAAGTACTAAAAGTTTGAGTGACTTGCTCCAGCTCACACAGTGAATATTTGGTTTTGGTGGGATTCAAGCCTGTTATCTACCAGTTCCCAAGCTAGTGCTCTAAACCACTGCCATCTACTGTAAGTTGACATTGATGGCATTTACTTATCTCACCATGCACTTGCACCTGTAATGTCATGCCCTTCTTCTATACATAAGCTTTATACTCAGTGGCACCATAATCAGAGTTTACTTAAGGCCTTTCAGTGTCTTGAGTTACTACAGAAAATAAAGAGTCAGTATTTCTCTCAGTAGCAATAACTCATAGGAGGTCAACTATTAGCTGGTCAACTACTACTACAAGGAGGAAAGTCACAATTAAGGAACTATAGAACAGGGCATAGAAACAGCTGGAAGCTAAGGTTGTGAGTGACCCATGAAGCAAACAAATATGACAGGAGCACCTGAAGACCAGACAGAACAAGCTTAAGGACATATTGCACAGTCAAACTGAGTTAGTCTAAGTAAAATAAATCAAGGGACAAAGTCAAGAAATTTCTCTCCAATAATTTCAAATGATATGAAGCTTCTAGATCCATCTCAGTTATTAAAAGTTAAGAGACATACAGTGAGATTAGTACAGGGCATAAACAGCCTTGTTTTCAATTTGCCTACCCATGATGGTTCAGCTGAGGTGTAAGCATTCTAAGAGAGTTATGATGATGATTAAAAACCCTCATACACAAGGGGAGAGAATGTCATTATCATTATAGATGCAAAGAGAGGTTTAAATTTTACAAAGATGGATTAGAAGGGGAGATCACAGTCAAGTTAAAGAAAGGATTAACACAGTGAGTAAATGGCAGTAGTGAGATTCAGTTCTGTTCTCCAGGTTTACAGCTGTACACTCTACCATAAGATCAAAATGTCTTGATTTATCAGGCCTGCAGTAGGAGTTCCTTCCAGGTGCCAGTTTATACATACTGTACCCCATCCTCCCAAAAAAGATTAATCTAACTCTAGAAACTCATCTCCAGTGCCAGTTTACAATGACTACCTCATCGCCAAAATTAATCTGGCACCATTAGTCTATATCCAGGACTAATATACACTGCAATGCCCTAATTTTGAATATGGGATTAGCACAGGAGCCCATCCCCAGTGCTAATTAACATCATCACAAAAGGCAGGTATCCCCAAACATCCCACTTACTTTGCAGTTCCATCCCAAGCCAGCATCAAACCCCAGAATAACCCCATACAGAAGGTTGCTGAAGAAACTAGAGGATCTTGGTGCATTGAAGTACACAGTTAGATGGGTGAGAAACAGGTTAGAAGGAGACAGCAGAGGGTTGTGTTTAATGGAGTCAAATCAGAAGAGGCAGGTCACCAGTGGGGTGCCACAAGGATTGGTCCTGGGTCCAGTCCTTTTCAGTATGTTCATAAGTGACATTAGAGAAGTAATCCAGGGCAAGATGTGTCTCTTCGCAGATGATACGAAGCTCTGTGGCAGGGTAGATAGCAAGGAGGGGGTTAGGGAGATGCAGAGAGACTTGCAAAGGCTAGAAAGGTGGTCAGAGGTTTGGTAGTCGAAATTCAATGCCAAAATGTTCAGGGGCTGTGGTATTTCTGAATTACTGTTTACTCATCTTCAAGTCGTCTGAGATAATGATTCCCAAATCACATTCTTGGGTGGAGGCAGCTAGTCTTTCCCCTACAAGGTAATATGCCTTATTTGGATTTCTTTTTCCTATGTGCATGACTTTGCACATTTTGGTGTTGAATCTGAACTGCCATGCTCCAGACCATTCTTCCAGTTTCTTGAGGTCAGCTTCCATCTTGTCCATTCCCTGCTGGGTGTCGACCCTGTTGCATATTTTGGTGTCATCTGTGAACAGACACACCTTTTCCTGTAGTCCGTTAGCTATGTCCAATATGAAAATATTGAAGAGCAGGGGCCCCAGTTACAGAACCCTGGGGCACACGCTGGTTACCCTACCTTCTGATGACAGTGCTTCATTTACTTGCACTTTCTGGGTTCTGCCCTGTAAGTAATTTTAACCCATCTGACTACTTCAGATACATCTTCTGGTGTGGTCTAGCTTCTTTACCAGCCTTCTGTGTGGAACCAAGTCAAAGGCCTTGCTAAAGTCTAAGTAGACCACATCTACCGCACCAACATCATCTATAACCTTTGTAACACAGTAAAAAACTCAGTCAAGTTTATCTGGCATGACCTACCGCTGTGAAACCATGCTGCTTGGGGTCCTGATGGCGCTAGCCTCCAGAAATGCCATGATCCTCTGTTTGAAAGTGTCACAATTAACTTCCTACTATGGATGTGAGGCTTACTGGCTTATAATTTCCAGAGTCCTCTTTGCTTCCGATTTGTGGAGGCGGGACTATGATTAGCCTTTTCAATCTTCAGGTACCTCCCACTCTTTATGGATTTGGTAAATAGTTTAGCCAGTGGGACAGCCTACTCTAATCTCAGTTCTTTTAAGATCCTGGGGTGCATTTCGTCTGGTCCCATGGCCTTGTCAACTTGCAGTTTATTTAGTGCCTCCAGTACTTCAGTCTCTGTAAAGGGGCTAGTATCAACCCCTGTCCAGGGTGCTGCATTTGCCATTTCTGGGCCATCACCTGGGTCCTCCTCAGTACATCTGAACAGAAGTATTTGTTCAGGATTTCTGCTTTTTCTGGGTCATCTTCTGTTGTTTTCCCTTCCTGAGTTGTAGTCTTGACTATACCACCTTTTGCCTTCCTTCTTTCCCAGATGTATCTAAAGAAGGATTTGTCTCCACTCTTTGCCATCTCTGCTATACTTGCTTCTGTCTGCGCTTTTGCCTACCTTTTTTTATTTGCTGGCTTCTTTTACTTTTTCCTTGTACGACACCCACACTTCTTCCTTGTTTGTTCCTGGTATAGCTTGAATGCCTTCTGTTTTCTTTCACTATTTTAGCCACTTCCTTTGAAAACCATAAGGGGTTTCATTTTCTTTTCACTTTGGTAACCCTTCTGATGCATTGGTCAGTGACTGTCTGGATTGCTTTCTTAAGTTCCCCCATATGACATTGACCTCATCCACTTGTAGATCAATTAAGTAATTTCTTATGCTGGTCCTCATTTGGTTGAAGTCTGCCTTTTTAAAATCTAGTACTTTTATTTTTGAGTGGCACATGTCCTCAGTTATGTTCATCTTGAAGCTAAGTGGTCACTGTTACCATATGACATCCACATCAAGTTCCTTGACCCTCTCAGTGTTTGTGAGGACCAGGTCACGTTGGCATCTCCTCTTGTTGTTGTTTGATCAGTTGACTTAGTCCTGCTCCCTGTGGTGCTATTAAGAAATCCCTGCTTCTTGTTGTTGCCACTGTTAGTGTATGCCAGTTTGTACCTGGAAGGTTGAAGTCCCCACCAGTATCACCTCTCCTCTCCTTTCTGAGTCATTTTGTGTATTTCTTCTATTAGGTCTTTGTCCCCATTGTGTCCTTGATTTGGAGGTCTGTAAATGACGATGATCCTGAAGGTTTTTCTGTTTCTTGTCTCTATAGTAAGCCACAGTGGCTCAGTGTCCCCAGGGTGACTCTGCACCTCTGTGGCTTTTATGTCTTCTCGAATGTAAATGGCTACTCCTCCCCCTCTTTGCCACTACTTGTCCTTTCTGAACAGATTGTATCCGGGTATAGCTGTGTCCAATTCATGGTTTTCCATGAACCACATTTCTGTCATGAGTGACCCAGTCCAATCTTTCTACTACCATGATGGCTGTTAGTTTGGGTAGTTTGGTTGCAAGACTTCTAGCATTGCAACCATCACCTTCAGGTATGTGCACCCCTTTGATATGGGGCTGCACCCTCTTCCTGGACAGTGCCAACTTGCTGTTTGCGCCCAAGTGATTTCTGACATTGTTGCGGAATGCTAATTGAGACCTCTGTGGTAGAAATACCTGGGTTCTGCATTTCTCTTTCTGGGTGTGTATGTGCTCCCTTGGATTTATGGGGAGTGGTGACAAGCCCACCGACGGTGGTGGTGTGAGCTGTCACCATAGCCTTCCAATCATGGCACTCGCCTCTCTGCTATAATCTCAATACCATCCCCATTTTCTGTCTGCTCCTCCTGTACTTTACATGAGGTCCTTTCTTTTTACCTATGGCCACTCCTTGCTCATGGCCATGCTCTTTTCAATAGTTTAATTATGGGGCTCCTTCCCTTCGTTGATCCTTTACCTTCATATCTTTCTGCTACGTTGTCATTTAGGTCTTCTTCTCTGTGCTGGAGAACTCCCAGTTTAAACCCTCCAAGAAGACCTCCAACTTCTGCCTTAGTGCTCTCGCTCCTTCTCCAGTGAGATGCAGACCATCATGCTTGATGAGCTTCCTGTCCCAGAAGGTCCCACGAGTCTCCAATGAAGTGCATCCCATTGTCTGTGCACCAACCCTAGAGCCACTGGTTGAATTCCCTGATCTCTTCATTTCTGATCTTGTCCTCTCATCTGCCCTTCCTCCAAACTGGGAACACCTCCGAGAAGGCAAGATGTATTGTGTACTTCTTTAGGCTCTCTCCTAGGGTCTTCATGTCTGCCTTGGCTTCTTCCACAGTTCTATTTGCTATGTCATTTTTCCCCGAGGTGGACAATGATTCCTGCAAAATCCTGATTTCGTCTCACCAGCCATCCTATTCTGTCCTTAGCTCTCCTTGCAG
Source organism: Neoceratodus forsteri (assembly GCA_016271365.2). Lineage (NCBI taxonomy): Eukaryota > Metazoa > Chordata > Ceratodontiformes > Ceratodontidae > Neoceratodus > Neoceratodus forsteri. The sequence goes on along the minus strand of CM057458.1, from coordinate 299,172,147 downwards.
ATGCTTCTGGCATGCATTTCACTGTGGTTTCAGCTCACTTCGTATTGATGGACTGTACCTCCATTTCTCACAAATATAGTCTCCCACAACCAGAATCCTCCTGTTGCTCTGTGTATTCTTCTTCTCCTTCCTTGTACCTCCTTCCTGCTTTTTGTAGCAGGTTTGTCCTGCTTGATTCTTCCTTTTTCCTCACCCGGTTTCTATCCCCTGGCTGGGAGGGGGGCAAAACAATTTTGCATGTGGATAGTGTATGGCTGGCAGTGCCCCATCTTAGCTCTAGGTGTCCTGCTGCCACCTCTCACCACCCTCAATCCGCCAAGACCCATGGGCCTTTGGGGGAGTGGGTGGGTAAGGGGGGTGGTAGGCATCCCCAATCCAGTCTCCTCTGCAGCCTCATGATCTCTTCTCTTGCCTGCCACAGCTCTCTCCATAGTTCTGCAACTCTTAAAAGCAAATACTAGCTCCCTTTTAGCTGCTAGCTCCCCTCTCCAACATTGAAATGCACTTCTTGCCATCATTGGAATGTTTTAAGGGTTTGTTAAAAACCCACTTGTTTAATTTGCTTTTGGGACTGTGTAAATAAAGCCTTGGGGCAGTGTTCCTTTGAGTTGCCAAATGTAACATGGCTGTTTTATTCTTATTGTATTTTAAGATGTTAAATCTTACTGTGTCTTAAGGTATTAGATTTTTTTTGTATGGTACTGGGAGGTTTAGATGGTCACCTAACAAATAAATTGCCTTGCCATACCTCTTCATGGTGATCCCCGTCGGTTAGATCCTAAAAAATTTGCCTTGCTGATCTGAGCTGAAGTTCTGCTGTATACTCCCTTTGTTTTTAAAGAACTTCCTCCAGCTTCCTTATCTCACTTTTATAAAGTGCAGCCTTATGAAGCACCCTGGGTGTGGCTGACAGAAAATCATTAGGAAACAGCCACTTCTCTCCAGAATCATAAACAAATTCACAGTGTGATCTCCTAAACCTTGGCTTGCTTCATCAGTTTAAATATTTTGAAGGGTGCTCCTGGTTATGGCTAATATTAACAAGCATGTGTCAGTACTGAATGTTTGCACTTTGTTGTGTTGAATTACAGCTGCCATGCTCCAGACCATTCTTCAAGTTTCTTCAGATCAGCTTCCATCTTGCCCACCCCCTCTTGGGTGTCAACACTGTTGCATATTTTGGTGTCATCTGTGAACAGACACACCTTTCCCTCTAGTCTGTTAGCAATGTATGATATAAAAATATTGATGAGCCTAGGCCCCAGTACCAAACCCTGAGGCACACCGCTGGTCACCCTACCTTCTGATGAAAGTGCTTCATTTACCTGCACCATTTGGGTTCTGCCCTGCATCCAATTTTGTATCCATCTAACTACTACCAGTCGAACCCCTGTGTGGTCTAGCTTCTTTACCAGCCTTCTGTGTGGAACTGAGTCAAAGGCCTTGCTAAAGCCCAGGTAGACCACATCCACTGCCCCTCCATCATCCACAACCTTGGTAACATAATCAAAATACTCGAGCAGGTTTGTCTAGCATGACCTGCCTACTGTGAAAACTTGATGCTTGGTGTCCTGTTGGCCACTAGCTTCGAGGAATGCTATGATCCTCTGTTTGAGTAGTGTCTCCATCAACTTCTCCACTATGAATGTGAGGCTTACCAGTCTGCAATTTCTAGACTTCTCCCTGCTGCCTGGTTTGTGGAGTAGGACCACTATTGCCCTTTTCAGTCTTGGCACCTCTCCACTCCTCAGGAATTTGGTGAATAGTTTTGCCAGTGGGGCAGCCAATTCTAGCCCAATTTCTTTTAAGATCCTGGGGTGCATTTCATCTGGCCCCATGGCCTTGTCAACTTTTAGTTTATTTAGTGCTTCTAGCACTTCAGTTTCTGTGAAGGGCTAGTGTCAACCCCAGGTTCTGGTGTGTTGCGTTTTATTATTTCTGGACCATCACATGAGTCTTCCTCTCTAAATACTGAGCAGAAATACTTGTTAAGGATTTCTGCTTTCTCCGGGTAGTTTTCTGTTGTTTTCCTTCTCTCAGTAGCAATCTTGACTATACAACCTTTTGCCTTCCTTCTTTCCCGGATGTATCTAAAGAAGGATTAGTCTCCTTTCTTTGGCCATTCTGCTATACTTGCTTTTGTCTGGGGTTTTTCCTGCCTTATCCTTTTGCTGGCTTTTCTCATTTTATCCATCTATGACTCCCAGTCTTCTTCCGAGTTGGTTTCCTGGTATAGCTCGTATGCCTTCTTTTTTTCTTTAACAGTTTTACCCGCTTCCTTGGTAAACCATATAGGATTTCATTTTTCTTTCATCTTACTGACCATCCTGGAGCATTGGTTTGTGGTTGTCTAGATTGCTCTCTTAAGTCTTCCCCCACATGTCATCAACATCCTCCTCCTCTTCTGTTTCGATTAGGTCCTTCCTTATGTTGGTCCTCATTTTTTTTTGAAGTCTGCTTTTTTAAAATCTAGCACTTTTATTTGTTAGTGGCAGGTGTACTCTGTTATGTTTACCTTGAAGCTAACCATGCGATGGTCGCTTTTTCCCAGATGGCACCCCACATCGATTTCCTTAATTCTCTCAGTATTTGAGAGGACCAGGTCAAGAATGGCATCCCCCCTCATTGAGGTTTTAACCAGTTGTCCCATTCCTGCACCCTGCAGTGACAATAAGAAGTCCCTGCTTCTCGTTGTTGCCACTGCTTGTGTACTCCAGTTTATGTCTGGAAGGTTGAAGTCCCCCACCAATATCACCTCACCTCTCTCAGTCATGTTGTGTATTTCTTCCAACAGGTCTTTGTTCCCTTTCTCTCCTTGATTTGGAGCCTGTAAATGATGCCAATTCTGAAGGTTTTTTCCCTTGCCTATAGCTACCGTAAGCCACAGTAACTTGGTATCTCCAGGGTGATCCTGCACCTTTGTAACTTTTATTTCTTCCTGTATGTAAATGTCTACTCCTCCCCCTTTTTACCCTGCCTATCCTTCCTGAACAGGTTGTATCCAGGTATAGGATAAGAAAAGTGTTCTCTACAGGGTGATGCGAGCAGAAGAAACTGCTGACAGAAGATAGTGAACAAGCCTGAGCACCACTGTCATGACCATAGAGAATGACAGCTCTGGACAGAGAGTGAAGCCCAAGTTCTGGAACTGACATACCTGTAGGTGATAACTAGGCTTCATGGTGCTGTGAGTCAAGAAAAATGTGGCACTGACTTCTTCCGTCAGTAAATTATAGATTAGCACTGGAAACAAAGAGCACAGTAAATAATAAAGATAAGACACAAACAATTGGTTGAAAATAGTTTTTTATTTTATTTGAAATTGTATTGATTTTCACATACATGAACAACCATGACATGAAACTGCTACAAAAACAGTGTGGCATGGATCTTGATACAGGAAAATGTAAAGCAGTTGCATGTCCCCCAACCCAATAATCCCCTCTTCCTCCCTCCCTCCTCCCCTTTCCTGCCTCCCACCCCCCACCTCGCTTGACTATAACCCTAGGATAGACATTGACCTAGGAGCAGGTTCCCCTCTACAAAGACATTGGATCAAAGCAGAGGAAGAGAGGTATCCCCTTCTTCCATGAAGTGAGGGAATAACATATGGCCCAATCAATTAATCTTTACTCCTACTTGGTTCAAATAAAGAGTGTGCATCCCTGCCCAGATCTTTTATATCTAGAGGAGGAGTGCCCTAAGCTTGCTTTGAGATGTTCCGCGCATGAGTTAACAATCATTCTTGGAGCCATTCTGTGTAGGATATTTTCTGAGTGTTTTCCAGTGCCTTAAGACTAGTTTCTTAAGTGATAATGCTATCAATGCCATGTGATATCTATGCAGTTTACCCTGATGCTAGAGTAATCCCCAATTAGACAAACCTCCGGGCTATACAGATCTGAAAGGCCTAACAAGGGGTCCACTTTGCTTTGGATTTTAGCCCACAGAGATTGAATAGAAGGGCATTCCCAAACAATATGCATGAGGGAACTAACTTCCCATTGACATCTATTGCAAAGTGGAGCAGTGATCTTTCTAATTTTAAATAGCTTGGAGGGGGTCCAATACATGTCCTGTAGGATATGGAACTGGGTAAGTCTCAACCTGTCTTGAGAAACATAGACATAGATACCGTCCCATATTTTATCCCATTTGATACTTGGATCTGAGAATTGTGTCTCCCAATATTTGGGGATACTATCCTGCTTAGTGGTAATCAGGTCCAGGAAGGAGATGTACACCTGAGAAATGGCATGGAGAAGGCTAACTATATTCACTAAAGAGTTAAAGAATTATCTTGCCCCTTCCTCTTTAACAAATCGGGCCTTCATCCAGTTTAGAAGATGCTCTACCTGATATACATTAAACACATGAACCCTATTTAGGAAAAATTGTTAAGAATAGTGGCCACTGTGTGACATTCCTTCCAGTGAAGAAATCATTAACTAGCAGCTTGAAACTGGGGATCAAATGTGTAGCAATTGGTTTTCCACCTATTTTAAAATTTGGATTCTCTACTAAAGGTTGGTTCCAGTACCACGTGTGGTTATATTTTAATAAGGCACAGAGTTGGGTATAGCACCTCACAGAGACTGCTATAGGAGAGTTGGTAAGGCTAGATGGGAGTTTTTTGGTGAAATATGTAAAAGCGTAAATGGGGACAGTCTTGTTGTGGCTATCAGTTCCCTTTCTAAAGTTAACCAGGGTGGGACATAGGGCAATAATTCCAGGGTTGCCTCACTGGCCAGCCATCATAAATATTTGCTGATTTGGCTTGCCCAGTAGTACCCCCCAAAATGTGGAAGCCTCATACCACCTCTGACCTTGGAGGCTGATAGCTTAGAATAGGCTCTTCTAAGTTGCCTGCCTGACCTTATAAAGGAGAAGATCATAGAATGGACTTTCCTGAACCATTTGAGGGTACCCAAATATTAAGCATGTTCAGTGGATAAAAAATCCGGGTAGGATATTCATTTTGATTACATTGATATGCTCCCAAAGGGAAATAGAGAGGGATGTCCATTTGGCCAGGTCCTGCTGTATAATCTGTAGGGTATCCTCAAGATTCAGTCTCCTCATCGCCTACTTGGAGTTGGCGAGGAAAATACCTAGATATTTCAAACTTTTGGGGAACTTCTGGAGACCCAAGTGCAACAGATCATGTCTAAACAGTCTGTGGTTAAGGGGGAAAACCATACATTTATCTAGACTGACTTTGTAGTTGGATAGGTTACCAAATTCTGAGATGGTCTGCAGAGCAGCCCCAAATGATTCTACTGGATAGAATGAATGAAGTAAAATGTCATCCACATAGGCTGAGAGTTTAAAATTGTGGCCATGCAGAGGAGTACTGGATATTTTATGATTGCCCTGAGGTTAGAAGGGCAGTATGAATGATCGACTATTACAAGGTCGACACTCAATTGACCGATGCCAAGATTGGCGCTGACAAGATTGGCGACATAAATATAGAAAACAGATTACCAACATGATTTACTTTGTGGTTTACTTAGGAGCGCTTCCAAAGCACAGCAGGTGCAGATAGCACACAAGCACTTCCAAAGCACAAGGAGGAACAGATACATGGTGATTTTTAGATGTGTCCTGAGGGGCCATAGAAAATTACAAAGCTTCAAAGCAGATACATGGTGCAAAAAAAAATGATAGCACAATAGAAATTAAGCATATAGCATATGAGTTAGCATACGAGTGTTTCCAAAGCACAGCAGGAGCAGATACATAGCACAGTAAGTATTAAAATAAATAGTACTCACTACTCACTGCCACTGGGTATGATCTGGAGATCTGGAGCTGAGTATCAGCATGTCCTGTTGTACACTGCTGAAAAAACGTTGCTTTTTAGACATATGCAGCTTTCCAACAGCAGCATATTTCGGACAGCCATGATGGAGACCTGAAATTTAAAAGCAATTTTCTTTATTTAAATTTATTTTAAAAATGCCGCAGTCCATGTTGAATCATCTGTGCATCACAGTAGCAAATTGTGCTCAATTCCTCTGAGAAACTCCTTTGACGAACGAATATATTTCTCCTGGATTATGTTGCTTAGTTTCTCTTCCCTTGCTGCATACTTTTTCCTTATAGGTGATCTAGGAAGTCCATGATTGATCTTTTTAATAGAGTGTTGTGTCGTTCTTTGCTTATTCATAATCTCTTTAACAAAGCGATGTATGCCCACATGTGCTGAACCAATCTATGCGCTGAGACATCTGTGCCAGGCTTCAACATTGTTCTGTGTTCTTGGGAAACCGAATACGTGCTGATCATGTACTGACCACAGCTCTGGTGAGAACAGTGGTGGGCTTCGGACAAGTGTATTGTTTCGCATCCTACGGCACACCCTCTCAAGCATATAGTTCTCCTTGAACCACTCCAATATTGGTGCACAGCACTCAGGGAACTCTGCTTTCAACACATTGAATGTTGGTGGTATCTCTGGCAGTTCAAGGAATGCTAATGCCTGCAAATGCCTCAGCAATAGGCTAAAGTCAGGATCTGATCCGTGTGTTACTGATAATCCTGCACCTTGTATTTTCCTCCAAATAATCTGCCCCAAATGGAACAGACAACCTTTATTTCTGGCATCTGGAAATTCTGACTGGCAGGCATTTATTGCAGCCTGCTCAAAATCAGTCACAATGAACTTAGGCTCAAGATTTACTCCATACTCATCAGCAATATCGTGTAAATCTTGAAAGAGCCTTACATAGCAGTCTTGTGATTTTGTAGACATTAGCAAATACACTAGTGGCACCACTATGCTGTTGTCTGCACTCCCAACTGGTGCATGGATTGAGTACAGCTGGTGAAATAAAGTAGGAACAGTTTTAAATGTTCCATCCATTAACCAAACTGCAGCAGCAGACAATTTTAAGATGTTATCTTTGGTTGTAAAGATCAATATGGTGTCATCACCACAAATGGAGTGCTTGACAAGAAACAGCTCGCCATCCAAGTATTTAATGGAGTCTGGAATAGCAAGCTGTTAAAGGGTACGTGGTTCAGGTGGCATATTTTCTCATTGTGCGCGTTTCACCACATGCCTCAAGGCATGACACGATGGCATGTTATGGCACAACTCACTATGGATACCAGCACATTCTGCCTGTATTATTTGGGCTGGGGTATCGTATGTGCCAAGTGCTCACTGCTTTATGGCAGCAACAGCTTCTGCAACAGGTCGCTCAGTTGCATCTGGAGAGTAATTATGCTCTGAGTTTGACTGCAAAATGTGCTGCTCGGACTTTCACAGTGCTCGAACAGCCTCTGCAACCACATATTTTTTTGGGGACAAGCCCAGTAAAATAGAACACCCCTTTGCCTTTCCTATACATAAAGATAACTGTCCACACATAGTTTATCATGACCCTTTTGAGAAGGACTGGTTTGCAGGCCTCCACCATCACGCAACCATCCTATTTGCTAATCCGTTCTACCAGCCAGTCAAGCAAAGCTAACTATGTACAGTATCTAACAGGTTTATCAAATGATGTGACAGATGTGTCAGATGACAAGCACCAATGGAAAGTAATGCAGCGTGGTGTTAAGAGTGGATAGAGGCAACCAGATTATGCATGTAAAAGTATTAGAAGTTTGCCTTCCCCCCGTCTTGACAATTGTACTATTTATTTTAGTTTGTATTGTAGAAGTGAGTGCTATTTATTGCAATTTCTATTGTGCTATCTGCTCTTGTAATTGTAATTTTGCATCATGTATCTTCTTATTGTGCCAATTCTCAGTCCCCCCCCCAAAAAAAAATCCTTAGTACACATCTATAAATCACCATGCTTCTGCTTCTGCTTTGCTTTGGAAGTGCTCGTGTGTTATCTGAACCTGCTGTGCTTTGGAAGGGCTCGTAAGCACACCGGAAAGTAAAGCCTGTCGGTCATTCATTTTTCATTATTAATTTGCCAATCTTGTGAGCACATTGGTATTTAGATGATGATCTTTTCAGCGTTGAGATAATGGGAGTCGATATTTTGTACTAGATTCGTTTAGAAAGTAAGGGTTCAAGTATATATTAAATAGGAGTGGGGATAATGGACATCCCTGCCTAGTTCCAGAGTGGAGAGAAAACCACTCTGAGAAAACCCCATTGCAATAAATATGGGCCTTTGTTTCTTACAGAAGGAGGAAATCCAATCAATGAACTTTGGCGGGAACCCAAGCTTTCTCATCAAACAAAATAGAAATTCCCAATCCACTCTTATTATTTTGAGAATACCATCTATGATGGGGATTAGTCTGGAAAAATAAGGATAATGGAATGGTAGATTGTAAATTGTATTAAATGTTTACTGTGGATTATTTTGTTGCTATGTAGTATGTCTCTGGTTTACTTAATTGTGGATTTTTTGGGAAATGTGTCATATTTATTGATGTATAAATGTGTTGTATTTATTGTTTTGTGATATATTGTAATATAAGAGTAACTGGAACTGATACCCTGGACCTCACTGTAAAGGAGCTTTGGCTCAGTGGAGATATCCATATTCATTTTTGTATGAATAAAAATCTTTTACTACTTACTTACTACTCTATCAAATGCTTTCTCCATGTCCAAGGACAGCAGCCCTGCTGAGTATCTGAGTCCCTGGACGTGGCAAAAACATGTGCCAGCTAATGCATATGATCAGATGAGTTTCTGCCCCCTCATAAAATCCACTTGTTTAGGCAGAATTATGGAAGGCATAACCTCTGCCATCCTGTTTGCCAATAGTTTTGCTATGATTCTAATGTCATAGTTCAGTAATGAGATGGGCCTATAACTTGTTACTCTTTCGGGGTCCTTCCCTGTCTTATGTGGAACTACGATCAAGGCCTCCAGTAGGCTGTCATCAATTTCCTTCACTTCTACAATCCACTTGAATAACCTAGCTAACCATGGGGTTAATTATTTCTGGAAAGTTTTTTAGAAGTTCTGGGAGAACCCATCAGGACCAGGGGCCTTGTCCAATGGGAGGGAGCATATTGTGTTGTCTATCTCCGTCTCACTTATGGGGACTAGTAATCCCAGTTGCTGTGACTCTGTTAGTGATGGCAATGGGATGACAGTAAGATAGTCTACTATCACTTGTGTTCCAGGGTGATTGGCACTGAACTATATAACTTCTGGTAGTAACTGGCAAATTCTTTAGTGATTCCTCTGGGGTTCAGCTGAATGGAATCATCATGCTCTGACTTGATGCTTTTACTATTCTGGAAGCTTCTTGGGTTTCTCAGCCTCAGGGTAAATGTACTCCCTGCCTTCTCCGCTGATCCACATAAGTGACTATTAATTTTCAGTATTGCGTACTCAGCCCACTCTAATAGAAGGAGCTATATTGAACCCTCAGTCCCATGAGTCTGGTCCTGTCCCTGATGTTTGGGTGATAACGTGCTTTCTATCTTACGTATGTCCCTGAGCAGAGTGACAGCTTCTGTGTTCCTTAACTCGTTTCTTATAATAGGCTATCCATATTAGTTCCCCTCAGTACACATTTCAGGGCACATCATTTCAGGTCTATTCTACCTGTGGAACTGAGGTTAGATTTGGTGTGTTGTTTTATGACCTTTGAGCTGTCTTATATAACTTTTTCATCTTTCAGTAAATGATTATTCAGTTTCCAATTAGTTTCTTTGGAAACAGTGGGGGCAGTGTTTAGTAAACACCACACCACGACATGGTCAGAAATAACCCCTGGCTCTGTACTGTCCATAACCCCTGGGAGTAGGCCATGACTGATCAAAAAAAATTCTATTCTGGAGGATGTGCCGTGGGCAGTTGAGTGGAATGTATATTCTTTGGAGGAAGGATGCAAAGCCCTCCAGGGATCAACCAGTCCAAGTTGGTCAACCAAATCCCTAATGGCCATTTGCGCAGGTATCAGACCTGATCTGTTAGTGCCAGGCTCATCTAAATCTGGAGAAAAGGACAGGTTCCAGTCTCCCCCCAAAATCATAGGGAGTGAGGCAAAAGGCACCAGTAAGGACAGGAGGTTGGAAAAGAAGGCAAGTGAGTCTATGTTGGGTCCATACACACAGCATAGTACCATCTCCGCACAGTCCAATACCCTTTCAAAATTATATACCTCCCATTAGGATCAGTTATACATTGCTCACAGGTGAAGGAAATATGTCTGGCAAGTAATATAGCAACACGCTTCACCCCACTTTGTGTGCTGTCTCCTGCATAAAAATTTGACCTACAAATGCCTCCTGAAAAGGTTGCCCTCTGTCTCCAAAAGATGGGTTTCTTGCAGAAATGTGATAACTCCTTTAAGTTGTTGGATGTGTTTCAAGACTGATAACATTTAACCTTCCTCCTAGCACCTCTGATGTTCCAGGAAAGCAACCTCATACTACTTGCCATCAAAATCATCTTGATCTGGATGCCCTGAGCACATGCTGGAAGTAGTACCCCACCTCACTTTGACAGCCAAGCCAAGGCCCTCCCTCCCTACCCCCAAAGCTCTAACCCAAATATCCCACTAAATAATAAAAAACAACAATCCCAAGCATTCCCTTTGTTCTGATATCCTTCCTCACTAATTTCTGTTTGAATAATGCAAAATCCCCCCTTCCCCAACATAATCTTGTTCTGATACGTGATGTACAGATTCAGCAAATCAGTTTCCCCCTATCCACCCACTCCTTGTCCACACCTTTCCCCCTAGTGAGCAAATACAACATCAAAACAGCATTGCCCTGGCATAACACCTATCATTGCATGACACAGATAGTATGACATTATATAGTGCAATAGGCACAGTGAAAAATTATGCCAACCACAGTAATAATTGAAGACAGTCAGCACATTGCTACTTTGCTGACAAGCCCATGCTTACAGACCCACATACCGATCTCTTAACATGGATTGAAATAATAATTAACCCCAATGAGGTAAGGTGGGCAATTGAGTTTGTGCCCAATAAATGAAAATACAAGCCACATGTATACGTATGGTGTACAGCCAGACTCGATCCTCTGCATAGAAATATCTGGCTCCTAAGTGCAATCTGTGTACTCCATTTTGCAGCACTATAATTTCTTAAAGTAAAGGAAGGAAAAGTAAAAGTCTTCTTTGAAAGCAAAATCAGGAGTCAGTCCCATGGGAGAGTATGTCCAAAATCAGGTAGGATATAACAACAAGACAGCAGTGTCCATCTTACTCGCCTTTTTCATCCAAGACAGGCTGTCTTGCTAATCGAACTGTTGGGGAAGGTAGATAAAGTACTTAGTTCCTTCCATAACCACTCTTCTACAGAAAAACATAAGGCAACTCATATTTGTTCATTGCAAACACAAAGAGAGAGGTTAATTTTCAGGGTCTTCTTAAGGCACCAGTCACTATATAAAGCTAGAGCTTTACAGTAAAAGTGTACGTTCCTTAATCTCGCCTTACTCTTTCAGTGATCTTTAAACAGGTTGGGCAGGTTAGCCCTCAAAATAGACTCCACTGCCTTTGGAACCTCAAAGCTGGTATGAGATACCATCCAGTAGGACCTGAAATTTTGACAGGTACAGCATTCTGAATTTAATCCCAGCCAGGATTAATTTATTGACCAGGGGGTGAAATTGAGCTCTCGCTGGTGAACAGCTGCTGGCAGATCTTGTGTAACTCTTAAGGTGACCTCTCCCACTTAACTTCTTGCAGGTCTTGAATTTTTGTTAGAAAGTGTTGTCTTTCAAAATAGTTCAGAAAATGAAAGATTAGCGGTCTGGGGGTGCACCCATAGTGGGCATGGGATGCAGCGCCCGGTGAGCTCTTTCAATTAAATACACAGAGCCAAACTGAGATGGGCTTGCCAATTTTGCCACCAGCCTTTGGACAAATAGGATCATCTCTGACCCTTCTTCTCTCCCTCTGGCAAACCTATAATTACCACATTATTTCACCTGCAGCGCCCTTTCAAGTCTTCAATTTTTGCTTTCAGGTGAGCCATCCTATGTCTGGTAGTCATAATCTCCTGGTCGAGTCTCTCAAAATGTTTCTCCAGGGATTTTATGGGCACCTCACTGTCCCTGGTTCATTTAGTTATTTCTTCCAAGGCTGTGGCCATAGATTTGAATTCAGAGGTCAGGGAGCATAACCTTCCCTGAAAGGCTTGAATTCCTGCAGAAAATTATCCACTGTAAGTACACTGGGATCCAAGGTGTGGAAGGTTGCTCGGTCGGCTGAGGCTGGTTGTGGCCTTGTTTTCTTGCTTGCCTTTTCTAGAGTAGAAGGCGACATGTGTTTGGGCAAGGCTTGCCACATCTCTGCTTCCATACTGTAGAGGAAAACTGCAGACACAGATGCTATGTGAGTTTCTGTCACAATTGCCACCAGAATACCCTGTTTAGACCTGAAAAATTAATTAAATTGACACGCAGCGAGTGGGAACAATACAGAGAGCTGTTACTTGCAATCCTGCATAATGTGATCTCCCTGGTTGAAAAATGTTGCTACAATGGACTTGGCAGTGACAATCCTCTGAAATGCCATTCATTGTAACAAAATGCTTCTTGCACAAGCACAAGCAAACATAAAAATAAACAATCAAAATGTGCAACATGCTCACTGGCCCTTGTAATGTGGTACTCATCATATGTGGAGACACAAGCTCAGAACACTGTGGAAACCAATGCATTTTTTATTTGTATAAAGTTTCATTTTACTTTAGCACTTTCAAATATTATGGCTGAAGTTTACATTTCTGTATGATAGCAACACCTGTTCTCTACAACAGAAAGCCATTTTGAGGGGTTAAATCTTCAAGGACTTCTCTCCTAATAAGTATGTTCAGTATACCCATTTTTTGCCTCTTACTGCATACTGTGTCCAGTCCCACATTTCGGTGACAAGTGGTGATACACCCATATGTTACGTCTTCTCTGCATACACAACTGGTGCAGGGGCTCTCATATGTGGACATATAACAGGCGGCTGAGGAGCAAAGGGTATGTGTGTGACATCATCGACCTTTGGCTTGTTGATTGAGATTTCCGTGAGGTACCCAGCAGAGGGCTGTTGCTATGTTACCGCATTATGACTGACATACTGAGCCTGCAAATGGACATGGCTGTTTTGAAGGGCTGAGGTTCTGGTTGAAGGAGATATACTGACAAGCACTGATGGCCCAGTGGAATGGACAGGATCTTTATGTGCATATGGAATGCTGCTGGGTAGCCCCAGAGGGACCAAGTTGGAAATGCTGAAGTGCCAGGTAGTGTGGAAAAGAGTGATGCCTGTGGCATGAGCAACAAGCTCCCACTGGCAGGTAATGGCAACACAGTTTTGCAGTAATAGTGGGATAACTGGGAAGCAGGAGGCCATGCAATAGCTGAACGAACATGGAAAGCAATGTGCTGCAGAGGTTTCCACTGATAGCTGTCTGTCACAGGGTCACAGTTCAAGTCCCACTGTTGACTCTGTGACCTCTGTTATCCTGTTTGGAACATCATATGACCACCAAGTTGTAACTTTAGATATAAGCAGAGTACAGGACACCACTGAAAACAAAAGTGCCCAAAAACTTTCAACCCAGTTATCCCAACTGAGATGCAGCATCATGTTTTCAGTGGAGGTCTTGTTTCTACCAAGTTTTACACCTGGAAGGGACTGAAGAGGAGAGGGTCAAGTAACTTGCTCAACATCACTCTAAGCTATTGGCTGGGGTTGGATTTGAGTCTGAGATCTTACATTTCTTTGTTAAGTGATCAAACCACTAGACTGCACTGCCTTCCTATTTTGCATTAGCCTGAGTAATATAAAAACATGAAGCCTGCAGGCTTCACAACATTCCGCTATGTAGCTTACTGCAGTTGTTACACATGAGTCACATTCATCACCATCAATAAGAAAAAAAAATTTGCAGATCCTGACTCAGTTTGGGGTGGTATCCAATCATGAGGGCAACTGAGGTAAGGCATAATTTTCAGAGCAACTGAAGCAGAGAGAGACCTGTTTTGTGCTGAATTGGGTATGTGAGCGACGGCTACTGCAGTGACTTGTTCTCTGTGTTGGACAGGTGTTATGACTGCAGAGGTTGTTGGTTTTCTGTTTGTCACAGTGATGTAGGTAAACCATTGGGATCGCCTTGAACTTTACATTGCAAGTGTGATGGAGTGGGTGGTGGGGATGTTCCATGTCTTGTACTATTGGGTTGAGTATGGTAGCACACTGGGTATGTTCTTGGAGAAGGGGGTTTCGTGCCTTAACTGTACACTGTGTCTCTGCTATATGGTAGTGTAATAACAAGCCAGAATTGACACACTGTGCCTCTTCACTTGCCCAGCACACAGTGACAACATATGCCACACAACCTGATTCTTACCATTCTTCCACATATTGTGTGACATAGATTTTGTTATATTAATTTATGTGAGATGTGGGGGGGCAGAATCCCCCAGCAACACTTACTACTGGTGTTGTATAGTTGACTCAATGCTTCCCTTGCTCTGGGTTACGCTGCTGCTGTGTTTCTGGCTATTGCCACTCTTTGCTCTTTTGGTTGCCAGGCACATCACAGTGTTGCACTGATGTTCCAGTGTTTGTCACCCTAATGGTTGCACTGCAGAGGTCCTTGGTTTTCTGTTTGTCACAGCAACATGCATAAACCATTTAGGGCCAAGTTCACTAGATGTATACTTCATATTGTTTGTTGCTCTCCTGCCCTTATCTGTTGCATGTCCTTATGTAGTGCTGTTGGGGAGCCCCATGATGAAGAAATATTAATCTGCATTGTTGTGTTCTGGGGACTGGCCTGTGTTTGAACTGAGGAAAGTGAGTTTCTATTTCTAGTGCCTGAATTTTTATCTTCAGCAAGGCTGGAAGCATAGAGAACAAACCTTTAAGAAATCCATGCAGCCTAAAAACCATGCTGTCTTTTACCTGTGGCCTAACACTACAACTACAATGATATAAACTCCTTTTCAAGGTAAAACATATAGCTACAGTATTCACTCTTCTGTAGGCATCTCTAACATCTCTAGATTCAACAACAATAACATATACATTGTTTGCAGGAAAGAAACACAGTACTGCAGGATTTTCTTTTCTTAAGGTTGCCATGATTATCTTCCTGATCCAGAAAAGTGATTTAATTATATATAGTAAAACAAATGCCCTGCTGAGAATTCACCTCCCTTTGGGGAATATCTCCATTACAAACAAAATGACAAAAACTGCAGACTGCAAACTGCAAATGGTACCACAAGCTCACAAGCAATAACAGAGACACTAAAAAATTACAATGTAGAGCATGGTAATGTTCTTGCAATTGTTAGTGACTCAGCTGCTTACATGATAAAATGTTTTAGTGCACTTGAAATCTTGTTGGTACCCCAGGTTTTACATATAACATGTTGGGCACACAAATTACACCTAGTAGGAAATGTGTTTGTTGACAATTTGCCAGAGCTGAACTCTGCAGTTGCTAAAATTAAAAATCTTAAAATTACTAATGCATCAACAATAACCCTCTGTGTTTGTCATGCAGCACCAGCACACCTCCGTGTAGAGGACCAGGTGGAGGAAGCCACAGCCGCCGGACACGGATGCCCAACCATCAACATCCATGGGCGTCCAGAGCTGACAGGCCATGTCTTGGTGGTGTTGGGCACGTGGATGTGTTAGACATGGGTCGGATGACACCCTGGCTGGGTTCCTGCATGATGACAGCCTGGATGTGCTGTATGCAGAGACTCAGCTTGGGATGTTGTCCGACACCGATGATGACCTTACTCTGATACTGGACAGCAAAGGGGTGGTAGTGCCTGACACACCCTTTCCCGTTACACAGGCACCAGCAAGGCCTAGTGCTACGCCTGCAGCTCCACAGTCACCCCCCCATCCCCACCGGCATGGCGGTATGTGGTGCCACCACTGTGTCTGGCATGGGTGGTAGTGGTGCTGTTGCTGCAGCAGCAGCGTGGGGCACTAAGCAGCAGACAGTCAGGTAGTGGCAGCAGGATGCAGGTGACAATGGGCAGCGTGACATGGTGCCCACCACCGGTGTGCCGGAGAGCACCGTACCCACTATACGGCCCACTGTGCAGTGTCCACCTGATTGGGAGGCTGTGCAGCATGCCGTGACACCCCCAGCAGCTCAATGGGCAGGCCAAGAGGCCCAGGATGCCGAGAGGCTGACAGAACACATCCAGTTACTATGGGCATCCATAGACAACCGGGCATTGCTTGCCACTGAGGTACGCTCACTGCCAGCAGAGGTGCACCAGCTGGCCAGACAGCAGGACAGGGGTAATGTGAGGCTTATGGACAGGCTCAGCCAGATGCAGGAAGCCACGACTGCAGCATTGGACTGCATGATTGGTGCCATTGTGGCATCAGTGGACCGCATGACCAGTACCATTGTTGAGCTTGCTTCGGTGCTGGCCACTGGGCTCGGCCATGTACAGAGGACCCTCTGCAGTGCACTGTCCACCCCACAGTCCCGGCATCTGGTGACCTCCACACAGCGGATGCCAGGCTCAGATGTCGGCATCCCAGACACCCCCAGGGCTGGCCTGTTTGGCTGCCTCTACACCCCTGCATGAACACGGTCCCAGTCCCACACATCAACCCCTGGGGGTCTGACACCCCCCCATGGCTGATGCACAGCATGCATCTGACGGTCGCCCCCGGCATAGCCGCCCACATGGCCATGGCAGTTGTGGGACTGCGTGGTCAGAGTGACGTGTCTGCTGCCCTGACCTGCCATCTGCTGCTGTTGCCAAATGCACACATGGGTGGTGGTGGTGTAGCGTGCTTGTGGTGGCGAGCATGTGTGTTGTGCTGCATGCCTTCTGTGTGTGTGGACCATGCAGCAGGGATGTGTGGCATGGATGTGATGAGGGCAGCTCTGCACTGGTCATGCCTGTGCACGGTGTCATGCTTCTGATACATGTCATGTTCCTCAATATATATGTGTGTGTGTGTTTGTGTGTGTGTGTGTGTGTGTCCTGTGTGCATGACATTACTGTGTGTGTGTGTGTGTGTGTGTGTGTGTGTGTGTGCAGTGTCTCTGCCATGTGTGTTGGGCACCCCTGTCCCTGCATGCATACATATGTTCATATCCCTACCACTCTGTTGTGTGTTGGTCTTGTGGCCCATGGCGTGTGTCCGTGCTCTCACCTGCATTGTCCATAATGCTCCCTTGCGATGATGTCTCTATGCCGTATCACCTCTTGCGCAACTCATGGATCCCTCCTTCCAATGGGTGGCTGCCCACCGCTGCCTGGCCCTTCACCACCATCATCCCTGCTACTGTCACCCTCATCAGCCTCGACCACTCTTCCACGGTCAATGACCATGTTGTGCAGGATGCAGCAGGCCAGGAATATGCCACAGGCTTTCGATGGGCTGTATTGTAGGGCACCGCCTGACCTGTCTAGGCAATGGAATTTCTTTTTTAGCATGCCAAAGACACGCTCAATGATATTGTACATGCTGCGTGTGCCTCATTGTATCTTTCCTCTTTGGGGGATGCCGTTCGATGGTAGGAGGTAAGCAGCTATGGCCTCCAGGGTATACGCTGTCACCTGTGTGGAAGAAGACATGGTTATCCCTGTGCTGTGCTGCCCCCGGCTCCTTCTCAGTCACCGCACACACCTCAATGCCTGCTCCACCTACCCTTCCCCACCCCAGGGCTGTCTCCAAGCCACCCTGGTGCATGTCCTATTCACAGACAAGGTGGCCCGTGGGGATGTCACCCTGCTCGAACCTTTGGCACAGCACTGAGCTGTGCCATATAAAAGCATCATGTTCACTCCCGAGGTGTGTGGCACAGACATTGATGATGCACCCCATGGCATCGCACACCAGCTGGCAGTTTATGGGTGGGTTCCCCTTCCGTTTGATGTAGACTGGGCCCTCTGGGCCAGATGGTGTGTGGATGCTGATGTGGGTGCAGTCTATAGCCCTGATCATGCCTGGCATGAGTGCAACCCGGAGGAACTCCTACATGTTTGCTGTATGCTCTGCCTGTGTGTTGGGGAAATGTATGAACTCCAAAGCATGTGTCAGCAGAGCACTGAGGAACTGGGTGAGGAGGCAGGACGTGGGCACTGGGTGATGCTCGTGGTATCCCCGCTGGTCTTTGGAAGGTGCCTGTGGTGAGCAAGAAAATCATGACAGTCACTTGGTCTCCACTGCCATAGCATGACTAAGTCTGGTGGGTGCCTGCATCTCATCACTGCACAGCTCACAGAGCAGTCTCAGAATTTCCCTGTTCAGGCGGCACCAGACCACTATCTCTGTGTCACTATAGTTCTTGTATGTGATCCTGGCACGGTGCCACCTGTGTCAGGCATACTGCCGCCAGGTCCTTCATTGGCCACACTGATGTTCCTCCTACCTCCTCACACCCTTCATTACTGCATCCATTATAAATGGGCCACTGTCCATCACTCAGTCACTGGGTGTCTCCCTGGCTGCCTATGACACTCTTGTCAGTCTGTCCTTCTGTCTGTGTCTCTCTCTCCCTCTCTGTCTGTCTCTCTCCTTCTCTCTTTCACTTTCTCTCTCTCTCTCACACTCTCTCACTCTCTCTCTTTCTCTCTCTGTATTTGAGCCTGTTTTCATAGGCTCAAGTCTGCCTGATGTAACTTGGGGTTTGCTCCAGACTTGCATCATGCTTTCTGGTTAAATATGCCATTGCACCACTTGTTTATGGGAACGGCCCCTGCACTTGTGCAGCATACATTATAGTTGTGCCTTGGAGTAATGGGATTTGTGTTGCACCACTGCTCCCTTTGAATATCACTCAATGGTGCACCTACGTACTTGAGCAAGTGCAACTCAGTTGCGCCATGCGCAAGTGCTCTGAATATCTCAGCCATGATGTTCGGATGGTATTCTATGAAAATATTCTCACTCCTGCGAGTGAGCTCTGGATAATCTCACCATGCCTTCAGCACTCATGAGTATCCAGAGCTCCTCTGCAGGAGTGAGAATATTTCCATATACACTCCTGCCCATCATGTATCATATATTTATACAATGGGGGTGAGACATATTTCAGTGAAATAAACAGTTACTTTCACTGCAGTGAAATAAATCCTGATGACGTCAGCAGAGTTAAAAAAAGTTCCATTTATTACACCCCTGAAACCCACGCTAAACCTGCGCAAGCCGTGCTAAACCCTCGCAAGCCACATTAAACCCGTGCTAACCACGCACTAATCCCATGCAAATTGTACATTTTGCAACACTGCCCCATTGTATAAATAGGACACATGATGGGCACATCATGGAATATGAAAAATATTTTCACTCCTGCCTCTTGAGCACTGTATTTTCTACTTGTGCCTTCAGCACTCGTGAAATATCCAGGCTCACTCTGCAGGAGTGAAAATATTTTCCCTATTCCATTCATACCCATCATGTATTCCATATATATACAGTATATATGTATCTATATATCTATATCCATATCTATATATCTTATTCTATTTTTGCCCTGGTGTGCACTGTAGGAAGCTTACTCTGAAGACGTACAAGTAGAATGAATGTGGTCACTACTTTCACTGCACATGCTTACTGCTTTGCAGACATTATTAATAAACAATGTGGAGTACTAGCAGCTGAAACAGGTCTTTGTGATGTGGCTATCGCACCACCTAGATTATCATACAGAAGAGCACAAAGTCTTAAAAATGTTAGTGCACAGTCACTTTCAGATATTAAGGAAAAAACACTTGGCTTAGCAGACCAAAAGGATTTTTAGATGTAATAATTGTATTTACTGCAGCTATGTAAATATTGTTAAAACATTTAGTACTGTTAACAATGACAAAATGTTTGACATCAGACAGATGATCACTAGCACAAGTGGTGTTATTTATCTGGCCACTTGTGCTTGCAATGCTTTCTATGTGGGAAAGACTACAAGGAGCTTTAAAGTCAGAGTGGAGAGCATCAAAGAGCTATCACTTGGGAGGATAAAACTTATGCCACTGCAGACCATATTTGTGATACTAAAAATGATAATCTAACACATTCCTTCACATATATGGCTATTGATAAGGTGAATCCCAACCCACGAGGAGGAAACTATAATAACTTGGATTCTGGGTATAGCAGTTGAAAGCTAATAAAAGTCCTGGTCTTAACTGTCATTTTGAAATTAAACTACATCTGGAAGAAAGTAAACGTTAATTGTATCTCTTCTTTATTTTTTTATCCCTCTGTTGTTTTGCTCCCCATTTCCATTTTTACATTATAGTTGCTATATTAGTAGGTGTTTTCCTGGTTTATGGTCTCCCTCTGTAAATGTTTTCCCCCCCTGTGTGTGTGTATATATATATATATATATATATATATATAGAGAGAGAGAGAGAGAGAGAGAGAGAGAAAGAGAGAGAGAGAGAGATAATATATATATACTGTATATATATATATATATATATACTGTATATATATATATATATATTACATCTTTATTGATATGCTACTTTTCTACATATTCACTCTGTTTTTATCTCATGTATTTAATGTTTATATTATTATATATCAATGTGGATGTGTTTCTGTTTGATGGATTCAAATCGATATAATGATGATGTCATTGATGTGTGCCTTTATAAGTGATGGTCTTTTTATTTAGCCCTAGTCTTTGAGAAAGGATCTAATGGGGACCAGAAATGCATCAGGCAGGCATGATACTTTAATTTTCTAATAAAGCTTTTTAATCTTTATGCGGTGTCAGCATAAAATGTGGTGGTGTGTGCCCGGTTTCTCTTTGTTCATGAGTTTACTCTGCCCCACCCTGCCACCCTGATCCATCTGTCACCTCTCTGGTATCGCTGTGCCCCACTTCCCCTATGGATTTTCCCCCTGTGGTGTGGCCAGGAAGGGAAGGGCTGTCCTCATCCACCTGAGATTCACAATCCAGATTGGGGCTTATGGCAACCAGTGATGGAACAGGAGCAGTGATGGCAGTCAAGGCTTCATGGAGTCTATGGTCGCCATTTTCCTCCAGTGTTTTCTCCCTCATTGCAGCTTCATGAGTGCATGCATGCGGAGGCATGAACAGGCCACATAGCCATGTTCCTTGCTTCCCAAACTCTGATGCTGGCACCCAGCCTCCATCAGGTGGCAGCCAAAGAGTGGCACAGCCGATCCCTCTTCCCTGAGAAAGCAGAGCGGTCAGGTGGATGTTCAATCCTCTCCCTTCCCTGCCAACCCCCAGCAACCCAAGCGCTCTCCCAAACTTGGATCATCGCATGGCATGAGGTGTTGTATCCATCACCTCAACCCTCGGCACCACTGGGCCGGCTTGGTACCATATTTTTTAAAAAGATGATAGAAGCCATCTGACCCTCCACAAACTAAAGATTCAAGTACTTGAGCTGGAAAAGGAGCTCATTCACTCTGCATGGACAGTGACAAGAGGAAGCAGAGGGAGCCAAATTGACCGCAAAGGATGTCTTTACTCCTTTATAAAAGGATTGACTCTAATATCAGCTCACAGCAGAAGACAGAACAGATAAATGGCAGAAAAGGACCACAACCCGGTAAGAGATCCACCCGAAGACAAAGACTGTTGATACTCTTGATGCAGGAGTGGCAAAAGAGAGGTGTTGAAGGTAGGAAGCAGAAGAACTTTTTTGACAGACTTAAGTACTTGATGGATTGGTTAATTATAGTAGTTGGTTGTGCATCATTTTGTTCACCCAGTAAGGTAACATGTTCATATTTTTCTTTTCTTGTCCACACTTACTTGTGATTAAATTCCACACTATAGTAAAGGGGTCCATGAAGATAAGTGTGCCAGTCTCTTCCAGTCTGTTGAGGTGGTTACATAGACAGAAAGTAAGTGGTGTGGAAGCTGTGACAAGTATTGCAAATGTTTGGGGACAGCATGGAAGGGGCAGCGTCTAGATCCAGGCAGTGTTGTTGACTGTCTTTTTGTTTGAGAAGTGAGTGGTTGATCCCAGTACTTTGGCAGTATTTGCTGAGGAGGGGGAGGAGCACTCTACCCATTCTGTGTTTCTCTGCCTTTGTAATTTATTTTCTAGACTCTGATGATTAGCTTTTCTCTCTCCCCGCCCTGACTCCATTTCTCACCTGATGACATGATATTCCATGGAGGGCTGTGCACTGCCAAGGCAGGATGGATAGACCAAAGTGGCACCTCAAACAACTCTGCCAGAATAAAGCTAGGCACTAGGAACTGTGGCTGAAAAACAATCTGATGGAGAGTGGTGTAGATCATGGCAAGGTCACCTGGTCCTAATACTATTTTACAACAGGTCTGCAGGCTGGTGTAAAATAGTTTATACATTGCATTTGATCAGCTAATCTGGGGTAGGGCAGGGGTAGTTGCAGTGAGTGCCCACTCACTCCACTGCTGACCTCCTCAGTCTCTTCTCTTTGGCTAAAATCCTGTAGATCAGGAGAACAATGGGTTTAGCAAAGATGAAAAGAGCACAAAGCAGGATATGCACTCGGATGTCAACTGTCTGGATTGTTGTGTTGTTCATTCCATCTACCAATTCTGTGTTTCTCTGCTTTTGTAATTTATTTGCTAGACTCTGATGATTTGCTTTTGTCTCTCTCCACCCACCCTGACTCCGTTTCTCACCTGATGACATGATAGTCCATGGAGGGCTGTGCACTGACAAGGCAGGATGGATAGACCAAAGAGGCACCTCTAAACAACTCTGCCAGAATAAAGGTCAGCACTGGGAATTGTGGCTGGAAAAGAATCTGACGGAGAGCTGCGAGATCAAGGTCATCTGGCCCTGAGAGTGGAACAGTTGGATTCTTAGGAAATGGGTGACTTCTAGTTGGGCAGAAGCAGAGGCATAGTAAGGAGAGACAATGCACAGGTGGTGAAGTGTATGATCAGCCAAGCTCCTACAAACATAGTACTGATGCGGTTCCTCCTCCCCCAATCAGTTAGGGTGTGCACTTAAGTGTCAAAAAGACATGGGAATCAGAGTTGACCCCAAGTCGAAGGTATGTAAAAAGCAATGCTAGACCATGAGTATCCATCTAGGTCAGAGGTTATTAATATAATGGTAATAATAAAGGAGGACTTAACATAAATTATTTATTTACCCAGTAGGTGCACTAATCCAGTGGACCGTTTTTAGGCATGACCCAGGCCATAAAGTTGGCAAAAGGATCACAAAGCAGTACAGAGTACATGGATCACAAAACAGTATAGGGTACAATGCAGTACAGAGAAATCCAGGTTACAGTACAGAAATACATCACAGAAGATGAATACAGATGATGGTTTCAAGTGCAGCTTAGTATAAAAAGCACCTTAATATTTTATACAGTAACAATCAATAGAAATGCATAGGCATACTGGGCACCGTATAGGTGCTTGGCAAAGCAACTCATGATAAAGGCAAAGACCAAATTGCAGAAAAGGGAGAATAGAGGGATATAATTGGGGGCTTATGCTCATGGACACATATGTTTTAAGGGAGGCTAGATGAAGAGAGACAGGGGGTCTGGATGAATAAAGGAATATTGATTGTTTTGTTTTTGTAGAAAAAGGCATTTTGAAAACCAACATAATGGATAAAGTGGTGTAGTTCATAGTAGGAAGGGTGTCACGGGCCAGTGGAAGGGCCTGGCATATATAAAGTGGGACCGGGGAAGGGAGGGTCTTAGACAGACATTCCAGTGTACTGAGTAATATGCAAACATAAGTATGACATATTGTTAGTGATGACAGATAAAGGCAGAAGATAAGAGCTCCCTTGGAGTGGGATCACGTGGTTGTATTGTATGTGAATGTCCTGGAAGTTGTTAGGGGCTAAATTTCAATGTTTTTACAAGGAAAGTGTGGTCTTAATGAAAGTAAAGTCATATTTTTCATAACCAAATGTACATGGCAAACCAAAGCATGGAAGGACAGAGCACAGTTCAGGCACCCATTGTAAGGTAATACATTGGAGGGATACTACAAACAGTTTGAGAAATGGGATAAAGGGAGAGAGGCCCACTGCTTTTGCCAGAAATGCTGTAAGAAAACAGAACTGGAGATTGCTAGATCAAAACATAGAACAAAATAGCATCAAGGGACCAGAATGGTTAAGATTAAAATTCATATCAAGGGGACTGAAACCCCCAATTAAGTGTTCCAAACTTCTAGCAGAATTAAATAAACTAAGTTGGGATTTTGTTGGCTACTGAAAATACACTTATCTGCCTCAGATGAAAAGCTTAAACATACTTGGGTGGGGAAGATCTGGGATGCATCAAACCCCATCACAAGAAAGGCGGGTGTAGCAATTATAATAAGAAAAATGGGTTAACTCTGAGTGTAATAAAGTCTACTGAGATCCAAAGTGAGGTTGTTTATTCTTGAAGGAGAGCTGCAAAATAAAAATATTTATTCAATAAATGTATATGCTCCAAACAATGACTCAGATACCTTTATGAGACAACCATTTCAACAAGCATTTGTCAATGCTGAATGTTGATTGCTTTGGTCCGTTGAGGTTGCTTACTGGCACTCTGTCACTAGCTCGTTCTGTTTCTTCTGGTGCTGCAGGCTGCCCATTTGTACTGGGCTCCTGCCTGTGTTGGCACCTTTTTCTGCCCACAAAGAAATCCGCAGCTGTCCCGACAGAGCACTGTTGAGGTGGCTCTCCCCCCTCACTCGCTCATTCTGTTTCTCCTGGCACTGAAGGCTGCCCTTCTGTACTGGTCTCCTGCCTCTGTTGGCACCTTTTTCTGCCCACAAAGAACTCTGCAGCAGTCACGCTAGAGCTCCACTGAGTTTGCTCACTCCTCCTCTCTCACTTGCTCATTGTGTTTCTCCCGGTGCAGCAGGCTGCCCTTTGGACTGGGCTCCTGCCTGTGTTGGCACCTTTTTCTGGCTACAAAGAAATCTGCAGCTGTCCTGACAGAGCTCCGTTGAGGTCACTCACTCCCCCTGTCTCACTCGCTCATTCTGTTTCTCCTGGTGCTGCAGGCTGCCCTTTTATACTGGGCTCCTGACTCTGTTGGCGCTTTTTGCCCACAAAAAATCTGCAGCAGTCCCAACAGAGCTACATTTTTCCATTCTAACTCTCCCTAATTGTTTATACATGGCAATGACAGGTCTCACTCCCCACCTTTGGTACTGGTGTCTTGGAATGTAAAGGTTTAAACCACCCTATCAAACAAACTAAAGTACTTCAACATCTCCAGTCCCTTCATATGGATATTGTTCTCTTACAAGAAACTCACCTCCTGAAGAGGAAGTTCCTGGTTAAAGAAATACTGGGTGGCAATGTCTGTGTTAGTTCGGCACCCACCAAGACTAGAGGGGTTGCTATCCTGATCCGGAGGTCCTCCCGTGGTTGTAGAGGACTCTCAATATGATTTGCAAGGCAGATGGGTGGCTGTCAGGCTATCCTCCCCAGAGGGGCAACTGATTCTCTGTAATGTGTACGCCCCAAACACTGACCACGTGGATTTCTTCCCCTCAGTCAGCCAGGCCCTCTCCTTCCTTTCTCCAGCAGGTGCCACTATCCCTACATTGGTAGGCGGTGATTATAACATGGTCCTAGATGTATTCCTGGATAAGTCAGTGCCCACTCCCCAGGCCAGACCCAAAGCCAGCCTATCCCTTCACAAGTTGCAAACAGAATGGGGGTTAACTGATGTGTGGCACAGGGATAATCCCACTGGACGTGATTACATGTACTATTCTCCGGTACACTCTACATATAGCCACATAGACTTTTTACTAGCCAATAGAGCAGCATTCCAGTCCATTTCTAATACTAAGATTGGGCATATTATTATCTCTGACCACACCCCGATAATAACTTCCTACACATTGAGAGGGCAACCCCCAACTGGCACTCATTGGAGATGCAACCCACTGCTCCTAAGGGATGCAGATTTTCATCAGGTGATCTTCCAAGCAGCAAAAGATTATTTTGCCACTAACTCCCAATGCGGCATATCTCAGGTATGGTCTGGGAAGCCTTCAAGGCAGTCCTTAGAGGCCATGTTATTGCTTTCGACCTCCAAAAACAAAGCTCGTGAAGCCACCCTGGTCAAGTTGCAAGCTGACCTGTCGACACTAGAGAGTCACTTTAAAGCTAACAGCTCTTCTAGGTGAGACAAATCTCTTGTACAACACATAGTAGGCCTCAAATACCAAGTCAATGCCATCTTGCACCAGAAAGCTAAGTGGTTGCTTTTGCACTCTAAGCATGCCTACTGGGATGGAGATGAAAAAAGTGGTCATTTCCTAGCCTTCAGGCTTCGGAAGCAACAAGCTTCCACCCACATACATGCCCTTCACAACTCCTCGGGTAAGATTATACTTGGCCCACAGGAAATAAACGACACCATGAAGGCTTCTATCAAGACCTCTATCAGTCCCAGTCTTCCCTCTCTCCATCACAGCTAGAACTAGAACTTGATAAATATTTTCCCTGGTTTGCTAGACCGGGCTCACCCCAGCCAAAGCATCCAGTTTAGACTCCCCGATCACCTCTGCTGAGCTATGACAGGCTCTGACTCAAATGGCTAAAGGAAAGCCCCAGCCCTGACAGGATGACCCGTTGAGTTATACCAAGCTTTGGCAGACAAAATTACCCAGCCCTTACTCCTGGCCCTTCAAAGCCCACACAGCTGGCTCCTTCCCCACGACTATGAGGGAAGCCCTCATTATGCTCCTTCCAAAAAAAATTCAGCGACTCACTGGACTGTGCAAACTTTCGTCCCATCTCCTTGCTTCCTGTGAATACTAAACTTTTGGCTAAGATTCTGGCAATTAGGATGCTTGAAGTGTTGCCATCCGTCATACATCCTAGATACATAGATACATAGATACATAGACAGTGTTGGCAGATAAGGGCCTATGGCCCACCCAGTCTGCCCATTTGAGCTTGTAAATTCAGTTTATGTTTTCCTAGAAGTCTGCTGCCCCTTATCCCTGACCTCCAGAATTCCTTTATGTCTATCCCATGCAGTCTTAAATCCAGTGATTGTTTCAGCCCCCACCACTTCCTCTGGCAGGGTGTTCCACTTGTCCACCACCTATTCTGTGAAGAAATTCTTCTTCATGTTTCCTCTGAATCGTCCTCCCTCCAACTTCATCCTATGCCATCTAGTCCTGGAACATCTTTTTCGCTTAAAAATAGTGTATTCCTGCACCCTGTTCCTCCCTGTAAGATACTTGTATGTCTCTATCATATCCCCTCTCTCCCTCCTCTCCTCCAGGGTACATGTTCAGTTCCTTCAACCTGTCTTCATAGGACTTGTGATGCAATCCATGCACCATCTTTGTTGCCCTCCTCTGAACCTTCTCTACTCTGTCTATGTCCTTACATAGGTATGGTCTCCAGAACTGTACACTGTGCTCCAGGTGGGGCCTTACAAGTGTCTTGTATAGCGGAATTATGACCTCCCTTTTCCTGCTGGTGATGCCCCTGCCTATACATCCCAGCATCCTATTTGCTTTACCAGCTGCCTTGTCACACTGTTTATTTTATTTATTTATTTATTTTCTAAGAATCAGTTTACAACCTTTGAGCCAGAGGCTCGTTTCCAAAGGTACTTGTCACATAAAAACATACATTGTTTTTGGTTACATAACATAGATTTGCAAAACAATAGGCGTTCAACAGAGAACCACGTCACACAATGGTCGACAAATACAATTAGGTTACAGGGTACATGTAATTGATAACAGGTGTTACACAAGTTGGTACCAAGTGAGCAATCTAGTTGGTAAACACTGAAACAGCTGGCACTGGCCAGGTTAAACATAGGCACGGTGTACAGGGAAGTGGTGGTGGGGATGGCTAGGTGGGAGAGCTACCCAGGCGTGGTCAAGAGAAGCAGAGGTGGAGGCTATGTTCAGAGACAGGAGCAGTTACGAGTGCTGATGATGTGGTTCCGAAGGGTGGTTTTGAACTTGGAGATGGTGGTGGCATTGGTGATGGGGGCAGGGAGAGAGTTAAACCAGGTTGGGGCTCTATAGCAGAAGGACCTCTGGCAACGGCTGGTTCTTGATCTGGGGATCTTTAGAGTGGTCTTGTAGGAAGACCATGTTGCAATAGTGGGAGGGCTCTGGTGGATGGATGCTGTTACCCCAGGGGGGGAGAGCTCGAGTAGGGTTTTTTTTGTGAGGAGACAGGTTTGGTAATGGAGCCGTTCATCCAGGGTAAGCAGGTTAGCCTCAACATACAGCTGACAGGTGTGTGTGAGCCTGGGGGCAACAGTAATCAATCTGCAGGCTTTATTCAGGGTTAAGTGAATTTTGTTGAGTGCAGTGGTGTCGGCAGCACCATATACTGGTAGACCATAGTCTACAAGGGACAACGGATGATGTAACAGCGAGCGGAGAGCATTTGGGGAAGGCAGGTTCTATGGCGGAAGAGGATGCCAAGCCGTGTGTTAGTGGCGGATGTTAGGGTGTCGATGTGGTTGTGAAATGTGGGCTGAGTCAAGGTAACCCCAAGGTATTTGTAGGAGCAGACTTGTTCCAGTGGCTGATTGGTACTTGGAAGGATATAGAGTGGGTGGTTGCTAGCTTTGTTTTGGGGTGGGAAAGAGCATAGCTTTGGTTTTATTAAGATTGATAACTGAGTCTCGCTCCTTATACCAAGCCTCGCACTGTTGAAAGACTGCTGTAGGGAGTCCTGTAGGAGATGGGATTGCAGTGGGTGGCAAAAGGACAGTGTCATCTGCATACAGTAGAATTTTGCCAGGGCATGCACTGGGCAGGGTGTTCAGATAGAGCGAGAAGAGAAGGGGCCCAGGATGGAGCCTTGGGGGACCCCAGAGAGAATGGGACGGGTATCGGAGAGTGTGCTATTAATTTTACACACTGAGATCGGAGGTCAAGTAGCCAGTGCACCATGCTAGGGGCCAGCTGAGAGACCAGTGTGGCGGAGTGCATTCAGCAGAAGTGGATGGGAGACGGTGTCAAAAGCCTTTGAGAGGTCGATGAACACTGCACCAGCTAGGGAGCTGGTATCCAAGGAGGAGTGTAGAAAGTTGGAGAATTCATTAGGGCAGTGCTGGACTGTGACCAGCACGGAAGCCATGTTGCTCTGGGCATAAAATGTTATGCTTAGCCAGATAATCAGTGATTTGAATGGTCACCACTTTCTCCAGGGCTTTAGAGGGGAGGATGAGATTGGCGGTAGTTGTTGGCCAATGACCTGTCACCCCTTATGAATAGTGTGATAATGGCTGTTTTCCAAGTTGGAAAATTGTCCAGGCAGAGTGACTGGTTAATTAGGTTGTGAGTGGGGCAAGGACTTCATCTAGCACCAGCCTGAGGATGCTGGGTCCAGTGAGTCACTGCCAGAATTGTTGCCATTGAGAGCTTTGATTAGGATGGGTCTGGCTTCCCGGTGGAAATCTTATGCAGGTGGAAGCTGGGGTGCTGGAGGACAGGGGAGGTTGGTTGGGGAGGGTCAAAGAAATTACTAGGGAGGACTGAGCTAAGGTCAGTGAAAGTGGTGTTGAACCAGTTAGCTATGGTGGCAGGCTCGGTGGAGGTAGTGCCATTTCTAGTGAGCTGGGATGGGGCAGGGGAGCAAGCTTTACCGTTAAGTTGCTTAATATTATCCCAGAAAGTCCGGGCTGAGCCCCAGGAGGAGGTAAGGGAGGCCTGGTAATGGTCTGCCTTGGCTTTCCTGATGGCCCATGAGCACTTATTCCGGGCTGCATTGTAGGCTTGCCTATCAGACAGACGACCTGTTTCAGTGGCAAGGTGCCAGAGGTTATCCCGGTTTCTAAGTAATTGTAGGAGGGCTGGGCTAACCCAGGGTGCGTTCTGTTTTTTGGACCGGAATTTGGTTAAGGGTGCAAAGAGATCACAGGCCATGTTGAAGGTGTGAGTGAAGAAGGCGAGGGCAGTGTCAATGTTGGTTGCATGCTGAATGGGGGACCAGTTTATCTGGGTGAGGAGTACTTTAAGTTTTTTCAGCCCACCAGGGTGGAGGCGCCTGCGGATGGTGGTCTGGGCTTTGGGTTTGGGATTGGGGA
This sequence comes from Neoceratodus forsteri, assembly GCA_016271365.2. NCBI lineage: Eukaryota > Metazoa > Chordata > Ceratodontiformes > Ceratodontidae > Neoceratodus > Neoceratodus forsteri. The sequence continues at coordinate 299,142,191 of CM057458.1, read as the reverse complement.
CTACCTAATGAAATAGGATAGGGGAGTGGTCACTTAGGGAGTCTGGGAGGACCTGGATGTTTTGGATTTTATGGGGTCGGTTAGTTATAATAACATCCAGAAGGGTGCTGGTACCTCTCTTAGGGTTAAGTCTCGTGGGCTGGGTGACGAGTTGCATCAGATCTTGGGCGGCAAATGAGTCTCTGATCGCGGATGAGGAGGTGCTGAGCCAATTTACATTAAGGTCCCCCACTAGGATTTGTTCTGCCTTATGGTGGAGGGTGGCCAGGTAGTCCGTTAAAGATACCAGGGCCGGGTGCTGGTTGTTTGGGGGAACGTAGGCTGTGGTGAGATAGAGAGGGCTCCTAGAGGGGTCTGGGGTGAGTTTGAGGGTAAGAGCCTGGGCCCCATTTATAAGGGCAGGGGTGGGGAGTGCGTGTCCAGGTATTGTGTCCCTGGTGTAGATTGCACAGCCTCCCCCTTGTTTGCCTACTCGGTCCTCCCGGTATAAGGTATAGCCTGGGAGGGAGACAAATGAGTCAGGGGTGGATTTGGACAGCCAGGTTTCAACCAGGGCTATGATGTCTGGTTGATGAGCCAAGGCCCAGCACTGTAGGGCGTCAAATTTCTTCAGCAGGCTGCATATGTTCATGGGCCTGGGTTGGGATGTATGTTCCCTGTTAGGAGTAGAAGGAGGAGAAGTGCTCTGGTCAGAGGGAGGCAGATGGAGAGTTTACGCCGGGAGCGATAGAATGAGGAAGGGGGTTTAGTTTCCCTACCTTGAGGTCATCAGAGATGATAACCCCAAGATCCCTTTCCTGCTTGGTGCATTCTATATCCTCACCCCCCAACTGATATATTGTGCCGGGTTTTGTGCCCCATATGCGTTATCTTGCACTTCCTTGCATTGAATTTCAACTGCCAAACCCCTGACCATTCTTCAAGTTTCTGCAGGTCCCTTCTCATTCTGTCTACACCCTCTGGTGTGTCTACTCTGTTACAGAGCTTTGTGTCATCAGCGAACAGTGAAATTCTGCCTTCTAGGTCCTGCATCAATGTCACTGATGAAGATGTTGAATAGGACCGGTCCCAGCACTGATCCCTGTGGTACCCCACTGGTCACTCTTCCCTCTGTGGAGTGACAGCCATTTACCACCACCCTCTGTGTCCTGCCACCCAGCCGGTTACCTACCCACCACACTACTGTCCTGCCCACACCCACATTCCCCAGTCTGTGTAATAGTCTTTTATGTGGCACAGTGTCAAAGGCCTTGCTGAAGTCCAGATAGGCCATGTCCACTGCCCTCCCCTGATCCACCTCCCTAGTCACCCAGTCAAAAAATTCAACAAGGTTGGTCTGACATGACCTCCCCCTGGTGAAACCATGCTGCCTTGGGTCCTGTAGTCCATTGACAACCAGATGTTCCACCAATCTCTCCTTCAGTAGTGCTTCCATGATCTTCCCCACTACCGAGGTGAGGCTGACTGGTCTGTAGTTCCCTGCTTCCTCTTTGTTCCCACTTTTGTATAAGGGGACTACATCTGCTGTCCTCCAGTCTTTGGGTACCTCCCCTGTTTCAGTGATCGGCTAAACAGGATTGCCAGAGGTTCAGCCACCACCTCTCTTAGTTCTTTAAGGACCCTGGGGTGCACCCCATCTGGCCCTGCCTAAGTTGGCTTTATGAAGGGTAAATCCAGGTCAGACAATGCAACACTATTACTCAATTTAAAATGGATAGCCTCTCGCACTCCCCTCTCTATGGTGGCATTGACCATAGATTTCACCAAAGCCTTTGATTCCGTTGACTGGCACTATATACATCGAAGGTTGGGGCTATATGGTTTTGGCCCTGTTTTCTGTCAGTGGGTCTCTATGCTCTATAGTTCTCCAGTGGCTAGAATCTTAACCAACACCTCCATATCAGCACCCTTTCCTTTATACAAAAGGAACCTGGCAGGGCTACCCCCATCCCCTCTCCTTTTCTTAGTAGCCCTAGACCCTCTTATATGAGCCTTCACTGGAATGAAAGAGATCTCTTGCATCAGTGTTGCGGCAAATCTTATTTGATGGCAGCTTATGCAGACAATCTCTTGCTGACCCTTTCCAAGCCACAACAGGCATTGCCACGTGTACTTTCCCTCCTACAGACCTCGATTCTTTCCGGTCTACGGGTTAAACAAAATAAAACAACCTTGGCTCTTTTGAATATAGCCTGCTCCAAGAATTTCCTGCAAGGAACAGAGCTTTCATGGGCAACACAGGGCTTTTCTTACATTGGAATCACCATTCCCTTTAAATGGTCAGATTTAGAGTCAACCAATTTTTCCCCTCTCCTGACTCAGCTGTCTGCCGAGATAGAAGAATGGAGGAAACTCCAGCTATCCCTACCTGGAAAGGTTGCCGCAGTCCGCATGCTCCTGCTGCCCTGAGTCATGTACCTTTTCAAGAACTTACCAATATGTCTCTACCCCAAACTTTTCGCCTCTTTAGAAAGTCAGGTCTCTCATTTCCTTTAGGAGGGGAAGAATCCCAGATGGAGCAAACATAAATTGAGAGCACACTGGTGTAAGGGCGGCTTGGGTTCACCTTGGTTTTAGGGCTATCACCTGGCCTGCATGGCTGCTTCAGCCACCAAATGGTTCGTTCCCTTCCCTTTACCTCACCCACCCTGGGTACAACTGGAAGCTGATCTAGTACTGGACACCAGCTTGTGCATGCTTTTACACCCTGAGAGCCGACACCCCCATACTCTTGCCCCTCTTCTGTCTGAGACTAAACAGGCTTAGCATTCACTCTTGTCTGCATCCCACACACCTTGAGCGGCCAAGGCCCCCCCCAGCCATATACACCTATCTGGCGTAACAAGGCTTTATCAACTGGTGGTTCCCCCATACATTGGCCTATGTGGGAATCAAGAGGAATCTGCCATGTGCAGGATCTTTGTATACCAGGCTTAGACATTCTGATGTCCTTTGAACAAATACAGAACAAGTTCCACCTCCCGAGCAGTGATATCTGGAAATTTCTCCAGATACTTAGTGTGCTACAAGCTACCATACCTCGTACCAGCCCCAATCCCAAATGGACCTGGCTGACTCAGTGACATAAAGCGTCTTCTTCTGCAGGCCTTATTGGTTGCTTTCACAGGACATGGCAAGATGACCCCTAGTCGGCTCAAATGGATGTCTGTACTTAACGTCCACATCTCTGAAGAGGCCTGGACCCGCTACATCCGAGAGAGCCACCACACCTACAAGCACACTAAGAGCTGCTTTTTTAGCTCAAAATACTACTGTTTTGGTACCGTACTACAACTGCCTTGCAGTTTCATGGCCTTTTGGTGCACTCTAATTGCTGGTACTGTCACCAACCTGGGGCCCATCTGCTGCACATTTTATGGACCTGTCCCCATATCTCATCCTTCTGGGCAATGGTAGCCCAGGTTTGTTCTAAGGTTCTCGGCTCCCAGATACCTCTATCTGACCCCAAGCTCTTGCTAGGAGATGTTACCTCTCTAACTTTCCTAACCCGACCGCAGCAGCAATGGGTAGCACTGGCCTTCCTTGAAGCCAAGAGACTTCTACTCATGTACTGGCGCCAACTCACCTTACCAACTCACAATACCTGGCATGCTGCTCTTGCTAAATTGTCTCTATTAGAGTGCCCTTCTTTTGCACATTAAGGTCGTATGGACCAATATTATGCCAGATGGGAGGTCTATCTTCACTCACCCTTCTGTAACACTTCTCGCCCCCACTGCAACTCTCCCCACTAACCTCCATAATGCCTTCCTGCTACTACTATAATCCTTGCTCCTCTATGGGAACTTCCCCTATCTCTACTTACTTGCTCTCTAAATGACTGGCTGTATTCTGGATGCCATGAGTAAATATTCTATGTCTTTGGATATCATTTTATGTATACGCACCATTATATAAATGTGAATATTTCAAACCATGTATTAGTTTTGTAATCTGTGAGCTGTACCACTGTTCTTAAACTAAAACTGCTAAAGTATTCTATGATAAAAAAAAATCCTAGATAGGTGTCAAACAGGCAGAGCAGGTCAAAGCTAAATTCTGGACTTTTGAACAAGATTTTCACAAATGAAATGAAAGCAGCTATTAAATGGGACAGTGCAGCAGATTGGGTCAGAGGTTTGAACTGGTCAGGTATTATCTGATTAGAACGTTTGGGCCAGAATTGTGTTATAGCCAGTTCAACCTGATTTGTGACAATTTTTTGGGGGGAGGGCTAAAAGTCCGAGGTTCAATGTGGGGTAATAGTTCTTCCCACATCCACAATAAAAGGCAGCCTCTTCCTCTAGCTCTACTTGAAGCATTTCAAAATCACCCACCATCCTCCTCTGCCTCCTCCTCCTCCTCCTCCGGCACTCTGCTCACCCTTAGTGCAGGGCCTTCTATTCTCTACACTCTACCCAGCTTACCTACCAAGGGTGAGAATAGAGAAAGGTCAAACCTCAAGTTCACAAGTATACACAAGCACCTCACTATGCACCAAACATTAAATTATTTATTGTAATGTAGAACTAGAAATATGCATGTAAAGTTTATATCGTGCTGTTCGGTCATGTCACCTGATCGCGCCCATAAAGTTTCATGGGCTTATCTCTTTTAAAACAGCTGATTGCATCACCATGTCTCTAACTCAGACTTTACTTTCCTCACTGTTTACTTTAATAAAGTATGAACTCACTTTACAGTAGTAACAAGCTGGAGATTTAATTTTTGAAGGTAAAACAGGATTGCCGGTAACCAGGAAGTATTAGGCTCCGACCACGTGGTCACGATTAGTGAATCCAATCTATGAGCTCAGTTGTGTATGTAGCATAGGTAACTGCAGGTAAGAAACAGGACAAGGAGGTCCAACCTACAGAAATCCTTCACTCTCTTCACCGTCTCTTGCCATGATTCAGACTTTGGAACCCTGTAAAGCTCTTTAAAGTACCACTGTGTGGCCAGATAAAAGGGTACTCTGATTGCGGATTTCCGGGGTGGTGGCTGATTTATCGTGTCACGTTGTGCCTTTTGCTATCTCACTGAGGAGCAATTTTTATTTATCCCATCTCTCAACACCTCTGCATCAGCAATCTAAATACTGAGTATACTGTTAAAAGGGTTTTACCATTTATTTTAATTGGCAGAAAAGGGAAATGGAATACCCATTAAAAACAATGATGCTTATGCTCACGTTGGCAAGTAAACTTCACTGTAAAAATAATTTCACTGAACAAGACTCTCCTGCGAAGATAGTGAAATTATTTTTGCAGTAAAAGTTTCTAGTTCTACAGTAATTTTCACAATTTTTTTTTATATTCTCCTCTGGCACCTTACAAAAAAGCCCAAAATTTAGGGGCACAGCCTCCAAACTCCGACTTTATGGAATTTGCTGCTTACCTTATCCCTAATTTTATGGCGGAAACAGTAGTATCAGTGGGTGACCAGCAGGAAGAACAGATGGAGCAAGAACATGTTGATGGTTTCATTCGGTGACATGAATTTGGGGAGGGAATTGTGTAAAAGGTCCAACTGCAATAGACACTCTTACATGAGTCCCACCCTCTAGGCACATCACAGCATGCCGTGCACTCCTCACTTGTTTGGTGGTCTTCCCACCCTGTGGGCATGAAGGGATGGAATTCTGAGGATGGGGGACACACAAGTTTGAAATATTTTGTCTTTTATGAGGAGAGTGGTTACAGAGGCTGTATATTGACCTGGGCTGCCACAGTCTGCTGCTCCTCCCACATAAAGGAGCATGGTGTGGAGCAGCCACTGTGAACCTGAGGCTCAGTGGGGTGATAGAGTTAGGAAGGGGCAAACACACAGCTGTGTATCAAATAAAATCAAATTAATTTTATTTATAAAAAGGTGCCCTTCTAAAACCAAGGCGCCTGTACAATAAATATATAAAATAAGATAAATTATTCTAACAAACATATAGCTCAACAGACAGCAATATAATAGCAGCATAGGATAGCAAACTAAACCTCAGTCAATAAATGCCGGCAAAATAGATAGGTTTTCAAAGCTATTTTAAAACTCTGGACAGTTAGGCAGTCTCAAACCCGATGAGGTAGAGAGTTCCACAGGGATGGGGCAGCAAAACTAAACGCCCTTGCTCCAGATGTTTGCAGATGTACCCTGGAAACCTCTAGCAATCCCTCATGGGAGGATCGGAGAGGACAGAGGGGATGGTAGGGACAAAGGAGATCTTTCAAGTAACTCGGTCCCTGTTCGTGTAGGGCCTTATTGGTTAGCAAATCAGCCTTAAAGGTGATCCGCCACTGTCTAGGCAGCCAGTGCAGACCACGGAGCACTAGTGTCATATGACTGGCTCTTGATGCACCAATAAATAGCCTGGCTGCCGCATTCTGCACCAGCTGCAAGTGGCAGATCTCAATCCACAGCAGCCCTAGATAAAGGGCATTGCAGTAGTCAAGACAGGAGGAAACAAAGGTGTGAACCAATGTTGGAAGATCATCGGGAGGAACCAAATGTTTCACCCGGGTGATATTTCTCAGATGGTAAAAAGAAGTTTTAACAACTGCTGACACCTGTGATTTCAGGGTCAAGCAGTCATCAAACATAACGCCCAGGTTCTGCACCCAGTCTGAGGTAGCTAGCTGAACACCTCTGAGCCATAGACCTGAAGGTGAACCTGCCAACATACCTGCCTCACGACGATCTGGGTTCACGACCAACACCTCGTTTTTTTCAGGGTTCAACCTTAGCCAGCTCACATTCATCCAGGCCTGAATTTCAGTCAGACAGCTGTTGAGCACCGAGACAACATCATCTTGTTCAGGGACGAAAGACATGTATAGCTGAGTGTCATCTGCATAGCAGTGAAAACTCAAGCCATACTGTCTGATAATCGCTCCCAACGGCAGCATATACACTGCAAACAACATGGGCGCTAAGATGGATCCCTGTGGAATCCCACAGGGCAGGGAGAATGGAGCCGAGGTACAGACCCCTGACAACACTCTCTGTGTCCTACCCGTAAGGTAAAATTGAAACCATCTGAGGACAGCCCCCGACAGTCCATGAACAAACATGAGCAATCCAACAGCACACCATGGTCCACAATATCAAATGCTACAGAGAGATCAAGAAGGACCAAGATGGAACAGGCCCTTCAATCTCTCAATATCAGGAGGTCATTTAGTACCCGAACAAGAGCCGTCTCAGTACTATGTCTCTTCCTGAAACCAGACTGGAGAGAATCATAGATATTGTGGCTGGTCAAATGGTCTTCCAGCTGTAATGCCACCACCTTCTCAATAACATTACCCAAAAAGGGAAGGTTACAGACCGGCCTGTAGTTTGCTAGACAGTCGGGATCCAAGAAAGGCTTTTTAAGGAGAGGCCGAACTACGGCCTCCTTAAGGGAAGCTGGAAAAACTCCCCACTCCAAAGATAACCAGACTATCTCAGCAAGAACCGGGCTGATAACATTAACGCAGCCAACAAGCACGCGCATGGGGCCCGGATCCAAACTACAGTAAGTAGGACGTAAAGTCTGGATAGCCATCACAATATCATTGATTGTAGACTGGCCAAAGTCGCACCACTCAAACTGGGAATCCAACTTCCCCTGCCAACCACTGCTATTCCCTAGAGAAAGGGTTAGGCGGATAGTGGACCTGATCGTGGCAACCTTATCCACGAAGAATTGAGCAAACTCCTCACATTGCTCCTGTGAAAAATCATTTCTGGGCTGAAGACAGAGTGGATTGCACAGTCTATCCACAGTCCGGAAAAGCTGAGCTGGCCGATTCCTCAAGATGGCAGCAATTTCCCTAGACAGGAATTCTGCCTTCTACGGAAATTGTTGACAGATAGACCAAATAATGATCCATCAAACTAAGACTGTCACATACCAGGCCAGACTTCCGTCATCGCCTCTCTAGCCTTTGTCCAACTTTCCTCTGCTCCCTCAGGTCCCCATCAAACCATGGGGACCTAGGGTGAAGGGAGAGTGGATGAACACGGACAGGAGCAATGGAATCCAGGGCCTCTGTCACTGCCTTATTATAGGCAAATACCAGATCCCCTGGATCCATGCATTCCCTTGGCATGCTCAATAGGTCCAGTGCCGCCATCAGACCATTTGGGGACTGGGGATACAGCCCTCAAAGAGTGGTACTGGACCATCTCCATAGGCAGACCTCTATGGGCCTCAACTGAAGCTGATGGTATGATGGTCTGACCATCCGACTGGTTCCATCACCATGTCAGATACCTCCATCCCCAGGAGAAACACCGAGTCCAATGAATGACCACCAATGTGGGTCGAGGAGGAAACAACCTGTGTGAGGCCCAGTGAGCTCATTAGCTGAAGGAAGTCCTGTCCAAGCTGCAAGAGTTCATCGTGGACCCACACATTGAAATCCCCAAGGATCAGCCATCTATGGGATCCCAATGTTAGGTCGGCGATGAAGTCCACAACTTCCCGCAGGAAAACATTCCCATCTCCTGGTGGACGGTAGATGAGAAGAATCCTGCACCCCACACCCTCGCCTATGATACATTCAAAGGAGTTGGTGGCTCCCACTGGAATTTCTCTTAGGTTTAGTTCTGATTTAAAACATAGAGCCACACCCCCACCCCTATGATTGATCCTGGGGCGGTGTATCACCAAGTACCCGGGTGGAATCGCTGAAGCCAAAATTGGGCCTGCATTTCCATCCAACCAGGTCTCGGTGATGCAAGCCAGGTCAATCAAATTAACAAGATCCCCAATTATGGTGATCTTGTTTTCAATAGACCTGGCATTGCATAACACAGCCTGAGTTCGATGAGCAGCCAAGGGAGACCGATTTTCTTGTCTGCAATAAGCAGAACCCTTGGGTATGGGAACCAGACAGGGTGGATCCCTTTCCTGGACCCATTTTCCCAGGGCGTCTCCTTGTCCCCACAATCCCAATCCACCCTCCTCCCATTCCCCCAACCAGCCGAGTTCCTGCCCCTAATCCTCCTAACTATCCCCAATCCCTACACAGTCTGTACACCTCCAGGGTTAGAAGGGGCAACAAAAGGCGAAGATCCCTCACCCTGGAGGGGGAATACTGCCTAACCATCAGCCCAGACCAACATATTTTCTTAAAAAATAAATAATCCAAACCAGAAAGTAATATATAACCATATAACAAATACCAGCCCCAACCCCTAAAATAAGACAAACTATTTAAAGCAGGACACAACAGCTTCAAAGCATCAGCAGCAGAAGAATAGTCCAAGACCTATATTTATCTCTAGTTGGGGAGCTCTCACCTCCCCAGAGAATAAAACAATTATATTTCCCAAACAATACTTCTCACATATGTTAGGGAAACAGCGTTTAAATGATGTAAGTCTTAGTCATTTTCACTGTCCAGATCTAAACTTTAGGCAGTCTCACTGGCCATAATAATACTAGTAGTACTCTGGCCAAAACAGTAAGAAATGAGGAAAAGTCAAACCAGGTTGTAGTCCAATTGTCGGTTCAAACCGCTAGGCTTTCTGGATCTATAACAATTCATACAAGGAACCTTCAGCCTTAAATAAATCCAAGAAAATGAGTCATTCCAAAACTGGGGCCAAAGTATTCCATCACAATCAGTGACTCTGGACCTCAGCTATTGATCATTCTTTTGGCTTTTGACTTATCCACCAGGTACCTATCTGCAAGCGACTGGGTGCAACTGAAAAGCTACAACAAGGATAAATGGGCATATCATCCTCTATTACTAACAACCTCCTTGCTCTGGGTCCCTAGATGCCTGCACTGTTCTAAGCCGCATAAGCCTCAGAAGTGTAATTCTATTGACTACGAAGTACAGCAACTGTCTCTTAAACTCCTACTCCTCCTCCTCTTGATATCAGGAAGTGTCCACTCAAATCCTGGCCCTGTCTCCTACAGTACAACAAAGCCTGCCAAAATGGAGGGGGGGCTCAAAATTTCTACCTTAAACATCTGTAGTCTCCTCCCAAAACTGGCCTCCCTTCAAATCTTTGCCAGCCAGCACAACCCGGATATCCTTGCCATCATCGAAACTTAGCTGACACCTAATACTCCAGATCATGCCATCTCTATACAAGGCTGCAAGATATTCAGGCTGGATAGGACCTCGAAAAGGGGTGGTGGGTGTGCAATCTACATCAAGGACTACCTCACCTGTCTTCCTGGTTCTTACCACACCACAGAAACCTCAGTGCAACTCGTCCCTATCAAGATACTACTTGGTGCCCAAACAAAGTCCTCACAATTGCTGCTGCCTATATCCCACCAAAAGATCCTGATTCTGGCCTCACAGGCTGTCCTCGAGTTCATAAGTACACAACTTTCTGACATCGAACTCCTTCTCCTTGGGACTTTAATATAAATTGGCTTGCTCCTGATGCAGGGTCAAACAAAGATGCTATCCTAGCAGCAAATTTAACACAAGTGGTAAACTCCCTACCAGGAAAACTACAAATCAGGGACCAGCACCTCATTGACTGGATCCTTACCAGCCACCCTACCCAGATAACCAATGTAAGTGTTCTCCTGACTCGCTCAGTGATCACTCCAATAATATGTACCTGGACAAATAAGTTTCTAAGCTGCCTCCACAAACCATCTATAGCAGAGTCCTACCTTATGGCAACCTCATTCATCTCAAGACCTGGTTCTTGATTTACAAAACTCAAGATGTTGACCTAGCCCTTGATTACTTTATTTCTACTTTCAACACTGCCTGTGACACCTATGCACCAGTAAAAAGTGCAAAATCAAAGCACTCACAAATCCCTGGCTCACGGCAAAGCTATTGGCACAACTCAAAAGTAGGGATCACCTCTGGGCCACTGCAAGAGCTACTGGCACTCTGTCAGACATTCAAAAGTATAAACAGGCTCGTAACCACTGTACTAAATAGATCCACTTGATGAAGAGCTCCTACTTCAAGAATGCCCTCTCCAACTCCTGGGGCGAAGGGAAATCCTTCTGGGACAACATAAAGAATATCATGGGTCAGCAGTCCAAATCCTCTCCTACAATAATGAATGTGGATGGAACCACTACATTAGACCCAGAGATCATTGCAAACACCCTAAATGATACCTTCACGGACCTTAGTGGTGTCCTGTCATCTGATTTCTTCACTGATGCTGACCCTCCAATTTCTACTTCTACTACTGCTGCTCCAACCAAACCACCATTCCATTTCAAACTAGTAAAGGCACATGAAGTCTATAAATATGTAAAGAAGGCCATTTCTAAGTCCCGAGCAAGCAGCGACACTATTGACCTTAAACTTCTGTCCCTCACTCTGGAGGAAGTACTGCTCCCTCACAAAAATTTTCAATCTTCTCTGCTACAGCCAATTCCCTAGGAAATGGAAAGCTGCAGTTGTCACCCGGTGCACAAAAGTGGTGATAAGTCACTGCCTGGTAACTATCGCCCGATATCAATACTACCACCTCTCTCTAAGGCCCTTGAACGCTTGGTGGTGGACCAACTTGCAGACTACCTGGAAAAGCACAACATCCTATGCACTCAGCAGCATGGATTTAGGAAAGGGCACAGCACATTGACTGCCCTACTTGAATTCTCAGGAGCAATCCACAATGCCATGGACAAAGGAAACCTAACTGGAGCAGTCTACATTGACTTAACCAAGGCATTTGATACAGTTCACCATGGCCTACTTATCAAACAACTACTATCCCTAGGGCTCTCGCAGGGTCCTGGTGACTGGGTAAAAAATTACCTTGCTCAATGCTCTCAATCTGTAAAAGTAGCTGGAGTTCTCTCAGACTCAAAACCGGTTCGCTCAGGAGTTCCCCAGGGATCCATCCTTGGCCCTCCTTTTCAACCTTTTCCTAAACTCCTCCCCAAATCCTGCCCTGAACAAATAATCCTCTATGCCGATGATGCCTGATTCTAGCCACTCATAAAGATCCGAACCTCTTATGCCTCAACCTTCAGCATGCTTTTTCCAAAGTTGAGATGTGGTTCCTTGAACATAAGCTGGTTCTAAACCACAAAAACTAAATCCATGCTCTTCTCTAACCCGCAAAACAAGAAACGGCAAGTCCCACTCACCATTAATACATACCTAGGAAATACCCTTGAACAAGTGCCAATTTTCAAATATCTTAGAATCAACTTTGATCAAGGCCTAACCTTTGCAACTCACACTGATAGTACATCAAAACTATTAATCAGCTAATTGGGATTCTGTATCGGAACCTACAGCTTACCCATTCTGCACTGAGGATTCCAACTCTCATCATCTCAGTCATTGATTATGGCTTAGTTATATACGGATCTGCCACTACTACAGCACTTAGTCGCATTACAACATCCCTAAATAAGGCCTGTCGGTTGCTCACTGGTGCACACCGACGTACTCCACATGTGAACTCTATGCTGACTCAGGTTGGTTGCAACCTCAAACCGGATAAAGTACCTTACCTGCCTGATGGCTAAAAATCCACTCTGGGCCTCACTCCACCCTGTATCCAAGACCTGTTATGCCCTGAGTAGCACCCATTTTACCAGAAGATCAGAACACCAGCTCTCCAAATCCCCTGATGCCGGACTCTCAGGGACAAAGATCATTTGCCTATCGTGCCCCCAGCTGGCTAAATGCCCTCAGCACTCATATTACTGCCTCCACCTCTCTAGGTATTTTCAAATCAAGGCTTTTCTCTCACCTTGCCACCTCCAACTCCTGTGACTGCCCTGATTAAACCTCCTACTTTCTCACTACCCACCCTGTCCGGTTATTTGACAAAGACATGTTTGGGAAACCTTTTCTCCTGCTATTGTCTGCTCCCCACACCTTTCACTTACCCTCTCTGTTCTGGACTTTTTCCCTATTTGTTTCTCCTAATCTGGCATGACCTCTTTCTTGTAATAATAATGTGATTATTGATATCTCATGTCCTTTTGCACAAATGATTTGATATGTATTTGTATATGTTTTCTTGCTCTTGACACAACACAAATTGTTGTGTTATCTATGTAACCTTTTGTACTGTACCTAATTGACGTGGAACCTTTGTAAAAGAGCCTCTGGCTCAAAGGTAGTAATTCCTAGAACAATAAACTAAACTAAACAATCCCCCTCCCTCTCCAATCACCAGCAACTCCACTCTTCAACTCTCATTAGACACAGCCCACCGGCTGAATCCACAAAAAACTTAGGGATAATAGGCTCAGGGTCAGCCTTCAGGCAACACCATGAAAGATATTGTTAGTTGAGGGGTCAGCTTCCTTTGTCATTATTGGCATGGACAAGTATAAAAAGAAAGCTTTTAAAAACTGTCCCCATTTAAATCTATGGAATGTGTCCCTGCACTATTCATTTAGCAATATCACGAAAAGTGCTTGCATAGGGGCATGTCTCCATATGACGAACAAGGTCCGTTTTGGCACCCAACTTCCATAAAGAAAATTAAGAGCGTTTTATCTAAATATAGCACCAGAAATAAATGAATCTTCTTCTGACACTCCATTTCAGGGCACTAAAGCTGCCGATATGTCAGGAGGAGAAGGTCATAAATGAGAACCTGCTCTTTAAAGCCCGGATATTCAAACTGCACCAGGCTGTGCGCAAGCCTGGGCACAGCTCAACTTTGTTGTGCAGGGGTGTGGCCTGGGCGATATTCAACAGAGCTGCGCTATGGTGCAGCAGCTTTGAATATCACACCCTGGCCACCCCCACTGTGCATAGCGCAGTGGCACTGCACCAGCGCAAGTGGCCAGAGTGGAGCATGGAGATGCGCTAGTGCAAGTGCCATTGCGCCATGCACAGCACCTGCGATATTCAAAAGGGGACATGCAAATGGGGCCATAATTTATGCAAGGTGCACATGGGGCCATTTGCATGTCATTATGGCCCCATTTGCATCCCATTAGCATGCAGGTGTGCTGATCCCTGACGACTTGTGCCTGGCGCCTGCCAGGCAGCAGCCGCCGGGAACTGACGCTTCTGCAGCCCGATCACGGGCATTTGTAAAAAAAAAAACATCCTCGTCTAATATCCCTGGTGATCCAGTGGACTGCTGTGTGCCCGATCGATCGCGGGCATCGGTATAATAAACCCCCCCCGTCCAATATCCCTGGTGGTCCAGAGGACCGATCGCTGCCCGATCACAGGCATCTGTTTAAATCACACACCCCCCATCCAATATCCCTGGTGGTCCAGTGGACCGCACTCTGCCCGATCGCGGGCATCTGTAAAACATAAAATTGTCCTATTACCCTGGTGGTCTAGTGTACCCCCCTCCCCACCCACCTACTGAGCCCCACCATCCTGCCCCCCCCGGTCAGCCGGTGGGCGGCAGCACCCCATCCACCTGCTGCCCCACCGCCCATCGACTGACAGCTCGGTAGGCCTGCACGCCAATTGGTTCAGAGCGTGAGCCATGGCATGCAGCCCATACCGCATTGCCACATTCCAGATATGTGACTCAATCATGATATGAATGAATCCAGATATGTGAATGAATCATTCACATATCTGGACTGTGTAGAGAGTGAGTGCATGCCCATTGGCTCACGCCAGAACCAATGGCATGCAGCCCTATTGAGCTGTCAGTGCGGGCGGCAGGTGGTGGATGCTGCCGCCCGCTGACCGGGGCGGGCGATGGGGCCCAGTGGGTGGGTGGGAGGGGGTACACTAGACCACCGGGTATAGGACTATTTTATGTTTTGCACATGTCCACAATCGGGCAGAGTTTGGGCCACTGGACCACCAGGGATATTGGACAAGGGGTGTGATTTACAGATGCCCACGATCGATTGCAATCGGTCCATTGGACCACCAGGGATATTGGACGGGGGTTTATTATACCGATGCATGCGATTAAGCACATAGCAGTCCACTGGACCACCAGGGACATTGGAGGTGGGGTTTAGTTACATGGATGCCCATGATGGAGGGCAAGGCCAGGCGGGTGATTGGTGGCTACCACAGTTGGCAGCTGCCATGTTGCACCCTGTAATGTGGCAGCTCACCTGTGGGTGACCATCATTTGTTCCTTTTATTTTGGCTTAACTTTGTGCAGGTGCAAAGTAGGCATTACTGATGATGACTCTGCACATCCCGGCTGAATATCGGGCTGTGCAGGTTATGCATGGGCATGCCCCACCTGTGCCTGCATGACATTACTGATGCACTCCAGCGCATCGGGATTTGTGCAGCGACTTTTACTTTTGAATATCGTGACTGGGGCGATCAGTGAGTTGTGCATGGTGTAACACTGTTGCGCCTTGTGCAACAGTTTTGAATATCTGGGCCTAAGTCTTTAGCTTTTCAGCCACTTCCTTTAAGAACTCTATGATGGATTATAGGAGAGCAGGAGGCAAAAGAGTGAGACATGGTAAAAAGTTAAATGTCTCAGGGAAAATGTAGTATGCAAGGTGAGATTTGAAGTGTCCTCAAAAGGATACACCTGGTGTAACTTGGCTTGCACCAAAATAAATGGTGCAAGTAGCAAATTACAGCAGATGTTGCAGCATACAGTATTCTGCAAAGCAGCCTATGACATGCCACAGACTGCTTGTGCCAAAGTGGACATACACCACCTGTTATGCCCTAAACCCCCCTGCGACATGGCACTAGGGGGTTTACGGCATCGGTGTGCCCTATTCTGAAAAGGCAGCAACCAAGTCCCTGAGACTGCTATTCTCAAATAAGCCCTGGAGGACATCCACCAAAGTACAGTTACACCAGCTTTTAGCTGATCTAAGTCTACATACATCCCCCAGGGGTTGTGCTCAAGCCCTGAGGACTGCCTTGTGTAATATAATGCCCCACAGGATTCTCATAATGCCCCTCAAGCCCCGATCTGTGTAAAAATATGCCCCACAGGGCCCATAACGCCCTTCAAGCCCCGATTCTTGATCTGTCTAAATTATGCCCCTCGGAATTATTCATGCATCCCCCAGCCCGATTCCCAATCACCAGCTCACCTGCCAGCAAATGGCAATACTTGACAGTAACCCAAGCCACACCCATATTATCTGGTAGTCTAGTGGTTTCCACCCAGAGTGACAGACACTCGCTCCCCCTCGACTCAGCCTCAGTCGCAACTGGCACAGCCTACTCAGTCACCACCATGTCCAGTCACTGACTGAGCTCCTTACCATGTACTACTCAAACAGTACCCACTCAATGAATGAACTGCCATTACTCATTGAGTGCATACTATTTACAGTAGTATGCGCTTATATGGAGCTCAGTCAGCAGCTGGGCATGGTGGTGAGCGATGGGCTGTGCCAGTCACCAACTGAGTATGGGTCGGGGGGTGTGGGGTGGTCTGGCACTGCTGGGTAGGGGGCCACTAGACTACCAGGGGTGATACAGGTGCGGCTTAGGTGCCTTGCAAGTGTTGCCATTTGCAGGTGGGTGGGCTGGTGATTGGAAATCGGGCTTGAGGGGGCATGAGTATCCCTGTGGGGTATAATTTACACAGATCAGAGATTAGGGCTTGAGGGGCATGATGAGCCCTGTGGGACATATATATATATATATATATACACAGATCAGGGATCGGGGCATGAGGGGCATTATTAGCCATGAGGGTTAGGGGCACTTGTGTCCTGTGTTGTACTGTCCTGCAGTTTGTGCCAACCTGTTCAGGTATGCCCCTCCTTTGGTGTGCCTGTTAGATCATCATAAGTCACAGGAATTAGCTGCAGGGACCCGCACCTTACAGAATCGGGTGCAGGGTCCTTAGGTAACTGCACTTTGCATGTCGCAACTTATGATGTGCGAGGGGGTGTTATAGAATCGCACAAGTGGCTTTGTATCTGAAATATCTGCTACCAGTTATCATCAAGGACACTGTTTTTTTATTTTTTACCAGAAAACTCAGTAAAGTTTTGAATTTGGACTGCATGAAAACTGGTAAAACAAAGAATTTCATGCAGTTTGTCATTTTATTTTAGATCTGTGTATCTACAAAACCTATATTATATTATATAGTGCTGGACTTCAGGAGGGATGACTTTGGGAGGATGGGGAAGTGGTAAAGGGTACCTGGCCAGAATTCAGTCTAGTATGGACACTAACCAGAGGTGGGAGCTCATAAAGCTGGGGATAGTGGAGGCAACCAAAACTCTGCTGCAAAGCCCAGAGCAAGAAGGCTAGGCTAAGAAACCGATCTGGTTGAGCAAGGAGGTCATGGAAAAGGTAAGGAGGAAAGAGCTGCCTTTAGGAAGTACAAGAAAACAGGGAGGGGGAGGACAGGGAGGAGTACTTGACAGAATCAAAGGAGGTGACAAGGGCAGTAAGGGGAGCCAAAGCATCTACGGAACTCAGGCTGGCACAAGGCATTAAGAAGGGGGAGAAAGACTTCTTTAAGTACATCAGGGAGAAAAGGAGCTGTAAGGACCACATAGTAAGGATTAGGAAGGAGGGGGGTTGGGTGGAAGCAGGGTGCATAGGCGGAAGCACTAAATGAGTACTTCTGCTCAGTATTTACTAAAGAGAAGAGGGGTGACACCTAGTTGGGAGAAATGGCAGAAGCAGGGTGGGAAGTGGTGACAGATGGGAAATCATAGAGAGCAGATTTCGAGAGGGTTTGAAGGCACTGAGGGTGGACAAGGCGCCAGGCCCAGATGGCATCCACCCCAGGGTACTGAAGGAGCTGGCAGAGGTCCTTGCAGGACCTTTGGCAGACCTATTTAATGTCTCACTACATTCAGGGTGTGTACCTCAGGACTGGAGGATGGCTCATGTGGTGCCCCTCCACAAGAGTGGCCCCAAGGATGAACTGGGAAACTACAGACCAGTGAGCCTCACATCCATCGTGGGTAAGCTAATGGAGACCATTATGAAGGAGAGGCTGGTGGCCCTCCTAGAGGCCAAAGGACTACAGGACAGCAGACAGCATTGCTTCATATGTGGCAGATCCTGCCAAACCAACCTGGTCGAGTTCTATGACTGGGTAACTAGGCAACTGGACAGGGGCCATGCAGTGGATGTCCTGTATCTGGACTTCAGTAAGGCACTCGACTCAGTGACACATGGAAGGCTGGGAAGGAAGTTAGTAGGCACAGGGGCGGGTGCAAAACTGGTGAGATGGGTAGGAAACTGGCTGCAGGGAAGGCAACAGAGGGTGGTGGTGGGTGGGGAGCTCTCACACCCAAGGGCAGTGACGAGTGGTGTTCCACAGGGCTCGGTGTTGGGACCAGTGTTGTTTGAGATATTCATTGCAGACATATCATGGGACATCAAGAGCAAGATCAGTCTGTTTGCTGATGACACCAAGGTAGGCGCAGTGGTGGATGACCTAGGGGGATGGCAGGGGTTGCAGGATGATCTGGCAAAGCTTGAAACCTGGTCAGACACTTGGCAACTGGGCTTTAATGCCAAAAAGTGCAAGGTGCTGCATTTTGGGATGAAGAACCCAAGGAGGAGTTACCAGCTAGGGGGAGTGCAGCTAGCCCAGACGGAGGAGGAGAAGGATCTGGGTGTGCTCATTACAGGGTCAATGAACAACTCGGCACAATGTAGGAAGGCAGCTGCAAAGGCCAACAAAATGCTGGGTTGTATTGCAATGGGTATATCCTCGAGGAGGGAGGAGGTGATTTTGCCACTGTATAGGTCATTAGTTAGACCACACCTGGAATACTGTGTGCAGTACTGGTGTCCGTATCTGAAGAGGGACATTAAGTTACTGGAGGGGTGCAGCAGAAGCGACAAAGATGATCAAGGGGCTGGGGACTTAATCATACGAGAGGAGGTTGAAGGAGTTGAACTATACTCACTGGAGGAGAGGAGAGACAGGGGTGACATGATTGAAACCTTTAAATACATGAAAGGAATAAACAAGATAAGTACAGAGGGGCTGTTCAAAGTAAGGGAAGGGAGGGACACCAGGGGCCATGATATGAGACTGGAGCGAGGAAGGTTCAGGAGGGAGATGAGGAGACACTTTTTTACAGAGAGGGTGGTGGCTGGGTGGAATGCCTTACCTCCTGAAGTGGTATGCAGTAGAACAGTGGACTGCTTCAAACGAGAATGGGACAGGACAAGGGGGAGGTTAATGAAGGGGAAGGGTGGAAGGGAGGGGCAGCTGCAGAACAAGGGGTGCTAGCTGCACATTTGAGCAGACTTGATAGACCTCTAGGCCTTTATCTGCTGGCAAATTTCGTATGTTCGTATATATTTCTTAATAATTGCTTCCTGTACCAATTTCAATTTGCTTCATTTAGTGCTCTGCATATTAAGCCTTCTTTTATTCTGTTTATTTATGCAGATACTAAAAGAATGACAGTAGAGTACTGTTAAAATATGGAAATTAGCTGGCCCGCCAGTGCATCAGTTGGATTTCCACCTGCGACACCGGCAAACCGGGTTCGGGAACTAGCCCAGGTCATCAGAGGGCTGGCCAGGAGGAGAAGGATTGAGCATCCTAAGGACTGCTCTCCTTCTCCGGGGGGTGGTGGGCTCCTGCGGTCGGTGCGCAAGTGGCACCTAGCGGCAGGTAGGTATATTGCCCGAGGCACCAATGCACAGTCAAGGGGACTCTGGGGTGGGACAGACGTGGCATCATTGCATGTCTCCGCCCCAGCCTATAGGGATTAAAATCCCTCTCTGCAATGCATCTCTATGACGCCCTGCCCCCAGACTCAATGAGCCACCTGTTCGAGTGCTCCCCCAACCAGATACGGATTCATGGCACCTGTGCCCTCTACGGTGCTGTGCCCTGCTTTCATGGGGGGGTTATTCCAGGAATGACCAGGGGAGCGAGGGGCTTATAAGGGGGTGGAGTCTCAGGAGTGCCATGACCAGGGTGGAAATTTGACGTATGGCAGAGAAGGGAAAAAAAAAATTAGACTAACAACCACTGGTGTAATTCCCAGAATTTCATGTCTTGAAAATGGAATTTTATTATTTTAATCACCGTAGATCAGTGGCCTTGGTTATTGGTATGTGAGACAGGTGAAGAATTGTGGAAGACCGTGAATATCTCTGAAAAGAACATTACAGTACAACCTTAATGTGATTCTTTGGTGATATGGAGAAACCAATGGAATTTGTTTTAGGAAAACACACCAAAAATACCTTACACAATATATGTAGTTGGTAATAACATAAAAGGGATGGCAATTCACAGAACAAAAGGGTTATAGCAAATGTCACAGAGTAAAAAAGATTAGACTCCCTGGGGTTCCACCCCCAGCATTGAGGAAGGCCTTCCCATTCAAGTGGCACAAAAAAAGCCATTCATTATCTGGGCATTAAACTTACCAAGAACCTGGACCATCTCAAACTCTTAAACTATGAGCCCATCACACAACAAATCTTGGCCAATCTATCCAAATGGACCTGTTGGGTTTAGGCCTCTTTCAGAGAATAGAGGTGATCTGGTTAACTATATTACCTCATATATTATACTATCTCCAGACTTCCACAACATGCCAGAAAAACATATTTTAAAGCCTAGGATAGGGCCTTCTAGATTTGTCTGGCAGAGCAAACCCCTGAGAATTAGATACTCAAACTCCAACTGCCAAGGGATAAAGGGGGGCTAACCTTCCGAATCTCATGTGGTATGGGTTGGCAATGCATTTAATTATACCATGCCTGTGGTCTAACCCTACATATAGGTCTTATTGGAAACTAATTGAATTCATGCTCGATGATATAGTAGACCGAGTGCAGTATGCATTTGGCAACCTACTGGCCTGCATCCCTGTTAGCAAATCCCAAAGATTCACAGCAGAATCTTACTGCTGCTGGCTATTTATTCAAAAACATTTCCTCTCCCCAGCAGAACAATTATACTTCAGGCCAATAGCCAATGACCAGGTCTTTCCCTCAATAGAATCGGCAAAGTCATCCAGGGCTGGCGTAGATTTGGTCTCATCCACATTTTTAAGCTGATCTCCCTGACAGGGATCATACCCTTCATTTCTCTCTAGGTTTCTTATCATCTTCCTCAGACAGACTTCCACAAATATCTGCAAATCTACTCATACCTTTGAGCCAGGAAAGAGGACCTAGCCCAAACAGCTGAAAAACCCACACTGCTGGTCCAGCTTCTCAAGTCACATATTACAGGAGACACCATGCCACTCCTCGTCAGCGGCTTAAACAAAGACTTTCAGAATAACACAAAGGTTTCCACTCAATCTGTCCTTACTAGATGGAATAGAGTTGAATACCACATTCAGTCTAGAACAATGGCACAAATATACCCTCCCAGCGCTTAGAGTAATTGCAGCCCCATACTGGAGGGAGAATGCTTGAAGTGTCATTCACAATACTTTCGCACCCCCGCAGTAATAACTAAATTCATGGGCACCCACATAGCTGATTGCTGGTGGCAACGTGTAGCCACTGTAGCAGACCATTCACATATAATGGTGATATGCCCTCTTCTATAACAGTTCTGGTGGGAGGTAAAACAGAAGCTTTAAGACACATTTGACTGTCAGGGAGTGGTCTCATCCACATTCATACTAATGGCTATTCCACCACCCACTCTGAAATTATTCCCCCGCCATAAAAATCATTAACCTTCTAATACTAGCAGCCAGAAAGTCTATAACCCACCTATGGAGGTCAGAAACAGCTCCAACACATGGAATGTGGAGGGCCCTTACACTACAGATATATACCATGGAGAGGCTATTAGCTCAGACCACTGACTGGGTCTGAGCCTTTGATACTAGGTGAGGAGATGGGTTGTATGTCAACTAGACCAGTACCTCAACTTTGTGCCTTAGGGTTGACTCCCTCCCTCTGCCTCCCCATATGTTAAACCTAGGTATTTTCTCCACAAGTAACCTAAGTGGAATACCTACCAGTTGCCTTCTCTACCTGGGAGGACATACTCCAGCAAGGGGTCCTAATCTAATAATATGACCCTCTTATTGTTTCTCTCCTTTCCTTCTTTTCCTCCTCCCATCTCATACTATTGGACCTCACTGAGTGCCGAAAAGTTTCTACTACCATAATATAGTCAGTAGAACTCATTGATGGGTCTGTACCACCTAGCATGACTCACCACTGTGCCGACCAACAAGGCTATCCAGCCCTGGGAAATAGTACAACAGGCCCCACCGTATATACTGTCGGAGCTGGCCTAGTATGTATCACCTAGTCCTGGGGATACCTAATAAGGTGAGCCTAAGCTACATATGCATTAAGTGCAAAACTTTTTATCTGATGCCTCTCAACAAGAAAAATGCTATGTCTCTGAGCTCATTAACGCTTCTGAATAATTAAGTATGTTAACCTTGTCTAATGATGTGTAAAGATGCTATGGATTTTCTTCTTTCTGTACTGTACAAAAATTAAAATCATAAAAGTTTTGTTATAAAACAAAGGATCCATGGGGTCAATTCACAAAGTTCTAGGAATGCCACAAGCCCTGGGTGAGCAGAACATATGGCTCATGGGGCTTGTGGCATTCCCTGGCTGGTGATCGGGATTTGAGATCCCATGCACTGATTGTCTCAAGTTAGACTAGTTTTTTTCTGGTCTAATTTGTGGCAATCATGGGTGCCCATTTTATGGGGCTTGCACTAAATATTTGGCACAAGCTGCTGTAAATTGGAAAAGTGTTGCAAATGAGCTTGATCTTCTTGAATCTGACGCATTTTGTGGCAAACTATTTAAGCGCAGCTGTAAAAAAAATTGATTTGCTGCAGGAGCTTGGCTGTGTGCCGCAGTCATTGTGATTTGAGCCCCATATCTCAAAAATGAGATAATTTAGGACTAACTGAGAATAAAGCAAGCATAGTACTAGTGATGTGTGGAAACTGAAAATTCTGAATTAATGAAACGCCCAGCTATGGTGAAATCTGAATTATCTGAATGTGCCCAGTGAATTGTCACCCCATTCTGCAAAATATTCTTGCTAAATTGTGGAATGATACACATGAACTGTGGAGTGACAGTTCTGCAGAATTCCATTTTGCAGTCTAATACATCAGTCCTCAAAACATGCAATTACTTCACAGTTCAGTGATCAATTCTGTGAAACTTCATTCTGCACTTTGATACATCAGCCTGCAATTCATACATTTATTCCACTTTTCAAAGTCAGAATTTGGTCAAAGTTGGCAAAGTGTATTCTGAAATCTTGCAGAAGTGACATTCTCAGTTTCGCAGTAATTCCACCAATGGAATTTTATTTTCACACAGCACTACTTAGAAAATGGGCTAAGAAATTCCTGGGCTCTGATTGGCTGATACCCCAGGCTAGGTGGGCATCTATCAGACAACAGAGCCCGGGTAAAAAAAAGTGCCAGTCCCAACCCACCTGATCACCAATGTCATTGTGCTTATAGAATGTTCATTTTCAAATGCCACCATTTATTTCCTCTCGCTTAACGAAAGATACAGACCCTCCAACCCACTGAGTGCCAAGTGGCTGTCAAAATGGCAAAAGATCAAGCCACGTTGTTTTAATCTCGCTTTACAGTAAGAGCTTTTATCCCCCCCCCCGACTCACGGGCACAGGTGCAGTAATGGCAGTCTGCAAACGGCAAAGAAAATATTAAGTACAGTAACAATTTAACATCTTTTAACATCACTGTTTTCGTACATGCCGCTGTCATTCCTCACACACCATTCCCTGCCCCTCACGATCAATAAGCTTTGATTTGGGTGGCAGTTTTTAAAAAAAAAGTTGTTTCCTCGTACCAAATTCACTGCTCAAATCTAAACTGAAGTATAAATGGAACAACAGCCGTCTTCCTGACCTCGCTCCCTCTCCTGACCATGCACAAATTGCAGACGGCATTAACATTTTCTGTCCACTTCTCCCAATGGGAACCGTATCAGTTGTGGCTATAGTTTTATTAGAAAAGACAAAAAAAGAAAGAAAAGAAACAGGAACTGCTCTTATCAACAATGCCGACCTTTCGCACTCTCTCATTCTGCCATTCCCAATCTCCATGGTAACACTGCGTTCCTGTAAAAACATACACACAAAAATAAACAAATGTGTATTGCCACTGTAGGTGGGGGAATCAACAAATCAAAGATGTTCCTCCAAAATTAAATACAGAAGCAAGAAGGACACGGTAGTCTGTTAATGAGGGTGACTATCAATCTGACACTACCCAGCCTTCTAAGTACTTTCGGTGATATTTAAAACGCACACACACAAGTACAGTTTTATCTTTGCATTGTCACAGCTCTCATCTCCACATTTTGGCTTTACAGTTATATGGGGTTGCTGGAGCACCGTGGAAGTGTGGCAGCATCCATGGTCTGTAGGGGAAAACCAGAGCAGAGAGGGAGGAAACCGGAGAACCGGACAAATAAGTAAAAAATGGGCTATCCAGTCAAAACCGGACAGGTGGCAACTCTACAACTCGCGCTCTTCCCACCACCATACAACTCTAGCAGGGGCAGCCCAAAAAGATACCACAACAAATAGAAAATACTTACAGTAGCTCTACCACTGTGTGTGGGTGTGTGTGTGGGGGGGGTAACTATGACAGCCACGACCAAAAGCATCAACTAAAAAGGCTCTGCAAGGACATAACTCCCTAGCTCAGAAAAATCCACACAATTGTGTAGGATAGGTGTAGGAACTATTTTATTTCAAAACATAGTTTAAACTAATTTTTATCAACTTTTTTTGCTAAACTCATTTAGTTTTACAGTGCCCATTTTCTAAGTGCAATAATACCCTCCAGGGTGGGCGGTATTGTGCTATACCGGACCTTCCAGGGGCTATAAGGCCCTCCGCCTGTGGCGTCGGGCCTCATTACGCCCCTGGGTGGTCTGGTATAGCACAATACCTCCCACCCTGTTGGGTATTATTGCTTACATAGTACACTAACTAACAAACATTTAGTACAAGTATGAGTTTTATCATCTGTCCTGCGTTGATGGGTGCTCGTTTTTTTTACTTGATGCGCTTAGTTGTATGTAACACCATCTACTTATGCTCAGTGCTTACTGTTGTGTTGCATCCTGAAGTATGAGTTTTATAATAAAGGATTATGAAATGGTGGAAAGAATGCTGGCTCCTGATTGGCCAAGAGCAGCTTCGGCTGGGCTGTTATCCCAGTACAACAGCCCAGCTAAAAGTAAACTGTTTAAAAAGGCAAAACATTTACTAAAATGACCCATTTCATAATGTGATAAAGCACTCCAGGAGGTGTGTTATGATGGGCTAACGGCCTTCTCAGGTGGTGGAAGCACTTGGCTACACCTCGGCTTCAACCCACCTGAGGTGGGCTGTTATCCCACCATAACACATCCCCTGTCATGCCTTATTGCTTAATTATAGGTTGCTAAAAGAGCTTTTTTGGATGCGTGTCACCATATATGTTCTTAGGGCAAGAGAAGTGCAAGCGGAAGGTGAGCAGTTGTGTAAGGATGCAACAGGCAACAATCTTATATCCATAAGAGGCCCTCCTAGCATCCCTATAAACATATTATAGATCCTGTGTTAATTTTCTTTTAGAATTACCTTTTGCTGTACAATAGTCCCTGACTGTGCAGCATGAGCAATGCTATGAGAAGCCTATTAGTTCATCACAGCACATGAGATACTCTTATAAAAATAAGAATTTCTCACATGTAACTGAAAGAAGCACAGTGACTGGACAGGGGCATCACATGATGTTCCCATGATCTATAAGTAGGTGATAAGTCACTACAGGTATGCATTATAGGGTTTTAATGGATGCCTCGATGGTGTAGTAGTGCGCAAGGCTGAAGGCGAGTGTCCTTACACCCCTGATAAGTGCATTAAAATCCTATGATGCACACCCTGGCGTATTACATTTATAAAATGGCTCTGTGTACTTTTTTTTTAAGGGAGGAAATTAGATTTGGCAGCACACCATGTTTTAATAGAGATTTAATTCACAGTCAGGTGATGTTCCTCAGTCAGTGAAATTTCTAGATTTGTTCTTGCCATTTTATAATAGATTTTGAGAGTTGGTATGATTCTGAAAGACATATACAGGACATCTTTGTGAAACATGTGAAAAGTATACATGCTGGAGAGTGCTACATACAAATTCATATACTAGAGTTCTGAAGATATCTCTTGCTTGATGAAGTATTTTATAAAGCTGTCATTCCTCTCTAGTTGAAATATAGCATTTTCCATTTCCATGGCACCAATTCGTTTTCTAGGATCTAAGTGAATATGTGATTTATTGCTCTTTTATTTAGCAATTACTAATGACAGTCAGCTGGTTGATCAATTTGCATCATGACATCCAGGCCTTATATTCCATTAAGATTAGTCATAAGTTTATTATAAAGAGCAAAGGACACCTTTCATATGGGTAGATAATGGGAGTAACCAAACTTTGAAGTTTGATCCTGGGTTATCCCCCCAAATTCCCAAGTTCATCGCGGATATTTTTGTTTCACTTCACAGAGCTGTGGCTTATAATTTAAAATCTCATAAGCTCATTCAGAAACAATATTCACTTCTGCTTCAGTCTCCATTCTAAATCATGACTATTATTCACAACTATTCTCAGCACCTATTCTCCTTTACTTATAGGGAACATGTGATATATAAAATAATGTGTAGGGAACAATGCTCAACAAGGCTGAGTTTTCACTGGGGGATATTAAATGCATTACTGACTTCAAGAACAAAGCCCGAGAAATTTTCAGTGTCATCAGAACCCCAAGGTGGAAACACTTGCCTTATTGTGTAGGGTTTCTCACTATTTTTGTTATCGTATACAGTTCTTAAATTTAACTTGAATACAATTCCCACAAGATCCCCAAAACACAAATGTTTATGTATTTCTGAAAATCATCAAACAAAACCACCCACACTAAGCTGATAAATACCACCCAGTATTCCAAATCATACTTGGGAAGTTCTATTTAATTTTTCTTGTTGAAATGTCCACTGCCATGGCACATCTCCTCACTGTAACTACTTCCAATTAACTCAGCTGAATTCACTTTGTGAAACAAAAATGGTTACAGTGAGAACTTGTTGCCATCAGAAGACATTTCAACAAGTAAATACCAATAAAATTAAGTAAACTAAATATGATTTTAAATACCAGTTGGATGGTTAGAGCTGCTGGCTATAGGGTGTTTTTTGCTTGAGTCATACGAAAACCAGCAGATTCCTGCTAGGAGGTTGGGGGTGTTAGTGCTTGAGGGCTTATCTGGAACATGAGATTCTGAGGTAAAAAAGGCTTTTCTACTATAGACATCATTCCAGTGCTATGTAAGGATGATCTGATGCCAAATTTACATTTGGTGAATAAGCCAAAATACAGCATTTGGGAAAATGGTGAAGAAGGTGCAGTGGTACTCAATTTTCCTTCAGCAATTTGGCACTTCAGTGTTATGACACAGCAGTTTTTATAGTGGGGTGCCTTGTTCAATTCGAGAGGCAGGTCACTTTCCACCTTCGGCTGCTGCCACCCGAATCATCTGCAACTTTTGGCGGCCCCCTCATGGTCTTCCGCTCTGGATCCCAACCCCAGGGACCTGCGCCACAAAGTGGCGCCTTCAATTTGAGAGGCAGGTCACTTGCTACCTCTGGCCACCACCATCTGACTCCTCAGCAACTTTTGCCTGCCCTCGTGGTCATCTGCCCTGGATCCCAACCCCAGGGACCTGCACGAGAAGCGGTGCCTTCAATTCGAGAGGTGGCATACTTGCCGTCTCCGACCACTACCACTCAACTCCTCTGCAACTTTTGGCTGCCTGCACGGTCCTTTGCCCCGGATCCCAACCCCAGGTACTGCTGCAAACTGAATTTCAGCACCGAGGCCTCCTATTGGTGCAGCTTTTTGCTGGTGGATCCTGATTGGTCTACTTCTGCCTACTAGACTCTTTTGATTGGTGCGCCTTTTCATATTGACTTTATGTTGATTTTGTGGACTGTCTTGGCTACTGCCAATTTCTGCATAAACCCTGCTAAATTTTTCCTGTACCACTGCCTATATCTGTTAACTATTTCTGTAGTGTTTTAATTTTATAGCTACATAGACGTATACTTATGTGCCCTGCCTGATTGTATTTAGAGCATAACATTTAAAGCCTGTGTAGCCTGCTTCATTACCTTTCAACTCGCTCCATCTTTTATCTGTACCTCTGCCTAAGATTTCTACCCTGCTGCTCTCTACCTAATCTTAAACTACTGAACTTTGTTAACCTTAAACTACTGTGCATTTGTCCTGTTTCTCTGCCAACACTCCCCCCCATCTCTTTATTTTGACTCCCTTTACTCTCTGAGGTAATTTAACCCTCCACCCTCTCTGCTATCTCATCTCCTCATGGCTTCTCCACCCTCCCGCTGACTATTGTCTCTCCTCCTACCCCCACCCCTGCTCTTGCTAATTGCTCTGCCATTATTAGTTTCAGCTAACACCCCACCCCCTGCTGACGGTCTGCCACCAGCCATCTGCCCCCTCATCTCACTGATCCTTACTTATTTCTGTTTTTCCCTCTTCCTCCCTAGGGACCTGTGACAGAAGCGACACCTTCAATTCGAGAGGTGGGTCACTTGCCACCTCCAGCCACAGCTGCCTGACTCCTCTGCAACTTTTGGCCACCCATGCGGTCCTCCACCCCAGATCCCAACCCCAGGTACTGCCGCTAACTGAATTTTGGTGCCCAGGCCTCTGATTGGTGTGGCTTTTTGCAGGTGGGTCCTGATTGGTCTGCTTCTGCCTTCTAGCCTCTGCCAGTTGGTGCGCCTTCCTATATTGACTTTACATTGATTTTCTGGACTGACTTGGCTACTGCTGATTTTGATTTCTGCATATACCCTGCTAAATTTTCTCCTGCCCTCCACCCCCGCCCAGACCTCCTTTAAATACTCAATTGCTCCACCCCCCTGTTATCTCTGTTTCCCATTGCTCCCTGAGTCCGTTGCTTCCCCTTCCTACCCCTGAAAGGCTAACCTAGATCTCTCAGTATCCATTTCACCCTAGACTCACAACCCAAACTATCTATATTTCAATACCTCTGTCATTTCTGATCTCACACTTCTATTTCCTCCTGGCTGGTCCTGACTTTCACCTTCTTCATGAGTCAGTACCTAGATCTGTTTAAACAATAAAACTCTTCATGTTACTGCTCTTCTTGTGCACTCACTTGCTTTGCTCCACCTATCCTTGCCTATTGTTCCTCTAGCCCCTCGGCTATTCCACATTTCCTGCCCCATGACTACTATACTCTAACCTTCTCCTGCTGCCCTCTCTCCATTATGACCCTACTCAACTTTTTATTAAATAGGCCCTGGATCCTGATGGTTGCCCATGTACTAAAACACTGCCCTCTGAATATGTGCACCTTATGTCCCTTCCTGTGACATAAACTCTGGTATCTCCTTTACTGGCCCTGTTGCTCTCTGGAGATGTTCATTTCTAACCTAGGACTGGTCAACAATATACATAGTCCCCTTTCTAATGTTAAGTGTCTTACTGTAATTTACTGAATGCACCAAAACATCAGGAGCCTGCTGCACAATTTTGCTGAATTGGAATCCTGGGTCACCTCTACAAACCAGATATCATCTGCCTTACTGAAACCTGGCTTAAATCTTTCATCCAGGACTTTCTGTGCTCGCTTTCCTCATACAATCCCTTGAGATTTGACAGACCTGTACCCAAAAGATGGGGTGGCACAGCTGTCTATTTTAAAGATCGTCTCCATCTCTCCACAATCTGCTCACCTCCTCCAATCCACTGCGAAGTGCTTCATGTCCTCCTTACTCTTGGCTCCAAAACTACATATTGTCTGTGCCTACAACACCCTTCTAGTGGTTTAAAAGGACTTTATGAGCTGCTTGATCAGATCTCTTCTTTCTAGGAGAAATGAGGTTCTTATACTTGGTGATGTCAATCTTAATTGGCTCAGCAACTCTCTATACGCACTACAGTCTAAGATTCAAAGTTTCAGCTTTCACCAGGTGATCAGTGACCCTACTAGAACTGCTCTGCACTCTAACTCTAGTACTCTGTTGGACTGGATAATGATCAACCATCCGGAAAATATTATCTCCTCTGGCATACTAGCAGATGCCATCACAGACCACTCCCCCACCTTTTGTATACGGGGTAAAACTAGGCCCTCCCCATCTAAGCCTCATTTTATTACTTTCCATAACTATGCACACTTTGACCCTCAGTCCTTCCTACTGAACATTGTCACTATCGACTGGACCCCCCTTCATCACTCTGATGACCCACAAACTACTCTAAAACTCTTCCTGACTCATTTCCTGGTGATTCAGGACAAACATTGACCTCTTGTTACCTGTCGGGTTAAAATGAACATACTCAGTTGCTTAAGTCTGACCTTTTTCCAAACTGCGGCAGCATGACAAATGTTGGCTCCACTACAAAACACAGGGCTACCAGCTGACCTAAATTCCTACAGAGCACGCCAAAATTCCTGCAAGAAGGAAATCAAAGGCCAGAAGTGCCTATTGTAGGATCTATTAACTTAGTTAAAGTTAGTTAAAGCCTTTATTTTTAGACAGGAGTTTAGATGGTATAACACATCATTAGAACATAGTCCTATTTACAAGATGGTTCTGTTAAATTTTAAACTAACTAAATCATATGGTGACTCCAAAATATTCTGGTCCCATATTAAGTGCTTCCTGGGATAAAATCAGGCCCCCACTCCAACTGATATGTCTCTCAATGGGGTCCACTGCAATAATCCCTCTACTATCGCAAACTTTTTCAATGCACAGTTTTCAGACCCTACCAACTATATCTCATCCTTCCTGGCTAAACCAAACTCAAATGACTAACCTGATGTCACTGGGCCCAAATGCCTTTTCAAGTCTGTCACTTGCCTGGAAGTTCTAAGATTGCTAACATGTTCGATTTCACTGCCCTGGGTCTGAAAATCTTGAAACTAATCTCCTAAAGCTCACTGCCCTTTAAATAGCTGCACCTCTTGCAAAGATTTTTACCCTCCCTTTGTCACAGCTATGATCCTGATATTTTGAAGACTGCCAGGATTACCCGTCTTCAAAAAGGCGACATAAAAATCCCTCAATTATAGGCCCCTTGCCATATTGTCTGTTCTCAGCAAAATCCTTGAGAAGGTCGTAGCCACTCAAACCATTGACTTTCTTCAGAAACGTGACCTTCTCACATCTGCACAACATGGTTTCCATAAGGGTCATAGCACCACCATTGCTTTATTCAAATTTATGTCTGATACCCTAGCTGCCATGGACTCAGGTCTCCTAATGTGGGCAATTTTATACACATGACTAAAGCATTTGACCGTTGCTGATTATCCCATCCTCCTAACTGCTTATAGATTACTAGGCATCTCACCAAGTGTCACTGCATGGTTTGACAGCTACATGTTGGATCGCACTCAACTACTTAAATTTAACTCCACCCTGTCGGATTTTTTTTTTTTTTTTAGTCTTTGGTGACCTGCTAAGGCCCACTAGGCACAAGTGCCTGTTTTCAAGGGTGACCTGGGAGCACTAGGCGGTTAAGTGACTTATGTTACCATAAACATTGGTGTGCCAAGGTTCTATTCTCAGTCCTCTGCTCTTCACCATTTTTAAATATTACCTCAAACACTCCCCAGACTGCCTCCCTGTTATATGCTGATGACATTGTCCTGTACACCAGTGAAAAAAACATTACTGAAATCAACCAACGACTTTCCCAAGACTTTCAACAAATTGAGCCATGGTTGTTTAGCAATAAACTTTTCTTAAACATATCTAAGACTCAAGCCATGCTATTTAGTTCTAATGCCAAACTCAAACTCTCTCAACCCACTTTTAATGTCTCTGCCATAAATGGCTCTTCTGTTGTGGTGGTATCCTCCTTTAAATATCTGGGTATCACAATCAATCCAACTGTTACTTTTGATCTCCATATCTAGCAGACCTGCAAGCTGGCCAACATGAAACTTGGTATGGCCTACCATTCCAGCTACTTACTCACCTCCTCAGCTAGGCTTGCCATAGCTCGTGGCATACTCCTTCCATCACCCACTCATGGGGTTGCAGCATAAGCCTTGGTGGGTAAAACTAGCTTTCAGAAGTGGGATGTTGTGTACAACAATATCTGTAGATATGCTTCCTTCTCACATCGGTTGAAACACCACTGCCTCCTCTACGCTGAACTAGGATGGCTTTCTCCGGCAGCCTTCCGATACTATGCATACTGCTCAAACATAGATAACATCGTCTGAAATCAAGCACCTAAGCCCTCGGCGGAACTATTTTTAAACCAGCCATCCAGCTATGATCTACGCCAGCTGCAAATGCCCATGTTCTCATCCTAGTCATCAGTCCTCCAAAGGTGCTAGCGCCTTCTTCTCTCATGCCCCACAACACTGGTACTCACCCTCTAACTATACGTCCAGCATCATCCCATGCCTCTTTCAAAATATTGCTGCATGATCATCTCACTGATTCCTGCTCTTGCTCCTGCTCCTGCTTCATACCCCCTAGCCCAGTATCTCTCCTTGATTCTCTGACCCCACAACATCCTTTCAGAGCTTATCCTCAATAACAAAGCTCTGCACTGTCCCATCTCCTATTTTGCCATATTTTTATTTACATCTAGTATCATCCATTACCTTACCTCAATTTCCCATCCTATCCTATTCCCTCCTTATACTTCCTCCCTACCCCCTCTCAATTCCTGCTTCTCCTATATCCATCTTACACAACTATTAAAATGGCACTTTTTCTTTGTATAATCTCACCCTACTTGCTACCTTAATGTTGCCTAACAGATTTATTTACTGTTGCTGTCCTATATTTTATGTTATACAATTATAAAAAAAAGGTAATACAGGAAATATGGACTTTGTAGTACTTTATTTGTGGGACTTATAAGTTGCTATAGGGATTTTGTATTCTCCCCTAATGCAAAGATAGTGGATTTGGAATCAACCATTGGTATAATTCAGGAAGAAGTAAACGATAAATTGTTGATTTTAACGGGAGCTCTAAACTCAGACTGGCATAATCAGAGAGCAAATAGATTAAAAGAAATCTTGGCTCCCCTTGATTTAATCCAGCTGATAGATGAACCTACTAGATACACTAACTCTATGACTAAGGGTACACTATTAGATTTGTTGCTAATCTCACCTCAGTTAAAAGTCCATTCAAAGGGTGTTGAACCCCAATTATTGGGAGATCATCATTAAATTTGGCCAATTATAGGTAGTATGGTACAACCACGGATACAACTGAGGGAAGGATGGGTTAGGAATATGACACATTTTTCAACTGACAGCTTCAATTTGGACATGCAGACAGAAAACTGGGAGAGATGCAAATTAATTCTGGTTTAGATCAAAACTGTACAGTATTTTGAGGCTAGATATTTGGAGATATGTGATAAGCATGAACCAAAAACAAAAGTAAGTAAGAGAAAAGCTAGGGAGCCCTGGATAAATGATAATTTATTAAGAAGTATTAAGATTAAGAATAGTTTGTGGAAATTGGCTAAAAAGACAAAAACAAGTAGTGATTGGGATATTTATAAAAATAAAAGGAATAACTGTAAACAACAGATAAAGAGGGCTAGACTGAACTATTTAAGAATAAAAATAAATAGGAATAATGATCCAAAAGAATTCTGGTAAACAGTTAACAACATTATTATCCCAGGCAATAAAAATAAACAAAACATTAATCAATTAATTCACGAGGGGAAGGCAGTAAAAGAACCCAAGGCAATAGCAAACTTGTTAAATGATTTTTTTGTTAATCTCCCAGGTGTAGAGGTAAGAGTCCCATTAAAATAAGACCCAGGATATGCCAGAATTTAAAGGGTTATATCCACCATTTTGATTTAGAGTATTGAATATAAAGGAGGTAAAAATATGTTTAAAACAAATAAAAATTCATAAATCTCCTGGCATAGATGGGTTGGAAGGAAGGTTTCTACAAATGGCTGATGATTATATAGCACAAATAATAGTATATATGTTTAATTGGACAGGGTTTTTTCCTATTAAAACTATTCCAATATATAAAGGGGGCAACCAAAGTGATCCAGGCAACTATCGACCAATAGTTTTGCTTTCAATACTATCTAAATGCCTGGAGAAGTTAGTACATATATAAATAATGGACTATTTAGAAACAAATAACATATTTACACCATATCAGGCAGGTTTTTGAAAAGGACTTTCCACAAATTCAGCTTTGATCGAAATTAATGATCTTGTGGCAACTTCTTTGGATGAAGGAAGGGAGACTGCAGTTTTACTTGCAGACTTGTTAAAAGCTTTTGACCTGGTGGACCACTCCCTGCTGTTGAGAAAACTCTGGGTTATGGGCATTACTGAGGGACCATGGGCATGGATTAAATCATATTTAACAGGAAGACTTCAAAGAGTATGTGTGTCCCAGACTTTGTAAACAGTTAAATTAGTAGAAAGAGGAGTCCCTCAAGGATCTATACTATGGCCCTTGTTATTCTTAGTATTCTGCAATGATCTTCCCAGACAGTTCAAACATCAAACATCCAGCTGTATGCCGATGATACGGCTCTTGTTGCAACTGGGTCAGACTTTGCAGACCTGAGAGTTAACCTGCAGACAGTCTTCAGCAGCATAGGGGAGTGGTTCATCAAGTCAGGGCTGGCAATGAATATAAAGAAGACTAAAGTCCTCTACTTTGGGAATAGAAACTAACCAAACTTGGGTATAACATCTTTGTCAAATGTTTTAATAGATCAGGTAACTGAATATCGATATCTGGGTGTAATATTTGATATAGAGTTAAATTTTCAAGAACATAACAAGGAGTTACTGAATAAAGTTAGTAGGAAACTAAGGGCCCTTCGACGAACATCAAGACATTTTGGATTTAAAAACTAGAAAAACCATAGTGGAACAGATGGTGATGCCAACCATTGATTTTGGAAGTGTTATATATAGGGTTGCACCTAAGCTAACGTGGGTTAAGTTAGATAAAATGTATTATAAACTTAAGAGGTTTGTTTTGGGATGTCATTATAGAACACACCACGGTACATTATTAATTACTCTGTGATGGACTACCCTAAAACAGAGAAATGGTGAGATATGGTTGAAATTATTGCATCGCTTTTTTATAAAGCAACCAGCTCATTACGTATCAGTTAATGCACTGACAAAAAAGATTGAGCCTACTCGGACTTTGACTAGATCTGTATATGTTAATAAAATAAAAGGTAATTATAATAAAACAAAATTTGGGGTAAAAACATTACACCATCAAGCGGCAATATGGTGGAATTTACTTCCATACTCAATGAGAGTGGCATCCACAGATGTATTTAAAATAGGATTGAAATCAATCTTCCAGGCTGTGTGTAATTGTTAATTGTTTGGTTTATTATTGTGTTTATTAATTCTGATATGTGATGTAATTGTGTTTTAGCTTTGTTTGTTACTCAATAGAAATTTTTATAATGTAATGGCTGTAGATTGGGTTTGAACTCAATCTAGATTGCATGTAGTTGTTAATTGGTTTAAGATTGGGATTTGTAAATCTAGACCATAGACCATGGTGCACTTTGTCCTAGTTTTTTGTCCTCATTGAAAACTTTGTAGTTTAATGTAATTAGGCCTGTTGGTACTTTAGCTCATTTTGTACTTGTTATTTGTTGTATTTGATAGACTGTTATTATGCATTTTGCATAGTGGAATGTCATTGTATTTAACAAACCTTGTAAACATTTTAGTATTTGTAATACATGATTCACAACTTTATTAACCAAACAGGACTTGTCTTGTAAACAGGGATTTCATCCCTAATGACATGTCATATCCTGTATAAAAATAAAAATTTTACCTGCCTACTTACTGTTGAATCAGTTGTACTTATTGTTTTCTCCTGCCTGTACTGTATTGTTATTGTCTAAGCATTTACTGTTATATGATTGTACTGTTTTTGTTCAACAATGTTTTGTTTCTGTAAACTCCTGGATGGTGCCTGAAAATAGTCATTGCTATGACTAGTGCACCTTACCCGGTCAACAAAAACTAACTAAATAAATAAATAGGAATCACACACTGAGTAAGTCCAAATAGTTGGCAAGCCACATGGCATACAGCAACAAATTTGTGAAACTGGAAACTGAAAACTCCTTGCTCTGTACACAACTCAATGCCATTTTGAGCTCTTTCACAGGGGACCCGGCTATGGAAAGTAATTCCTTTTATGTAAGAAAGAGTGACATTTTATCAGAAAATATGTAGAAATCATCAGCAAATCATACATTATCATTAGAGATGTGAAAAATTTAACTCGCAGGGGAATTTCAGATGAAGTTATTAACTTCTCTTTCATGAATCAATTCACATATTTTTGACATTTACTAGGAAATTCACCTATAGTAACTTTATCTGCTAACTTTGCCTGCAGCTCTGCCATTAAGGTGCATTTGAATAAACATTATTCAGACTGAGGCTACTGATAAAGAAGTGTCTCAAGGTCACATGGAAGAGCTTCTGTAGGTCACATGGTACAGCTATATGGAGTCAGTGGGTTTCCATTTTGTTTTTGCAGTGTTTGAGATGTGGTGGCTACATTACTGTTGGTTTACAGCAAGGGAGAGAGATAAATTTATATTTTAGACAACCTTTACAGTTTATTTTTGGTAATGTAGGCAGTCTTATTTTATTCTTTGACTTAGATGTGTTGATTTTATTCTTGACTTGAAGAAGACAATATTATCTCTTGAAAGCAAGTCTCAGAAATATTTTTTTTAATTTATTTTATTGAGGAAATTGACATGAAATTACAGTACATATTTTCTCATTTTGCCATATACAGTATTGTGTTTCCAGTATTCAATATTTACTTTTTTGTACTACGCTACATTTAAACTTCTCCCCTTACATGTTAGTATTACTGTAACATTACTCTCTCTGTCCAATATTACAGATACTATATCTCTTTCTGGGTTCCTCCTGTTATAAAACCTCTTAACAATTTATAATAAAAACTCCAATTAAAAATAAGTAAAGGAATAAATAACTAACTAACTATTGCTATGGTAAAATCACTGTTGCTATGTCTGCTACAGTTCAGTGTTTATTCACAGATAATCCAGATTAATTATTCTTTTGTTGTGCTTTATCCCATTGTCAGCCTATGTCATATGCCTTTGATACAGTGTTTTGAATCTATCTTCTCTTCATCCACTTATAACCTTCTGCCTCCAACTTTGATCTGCACTCCATATCCCCTAACATGGTCTATCTGTTTGATGTTAGAGGCAGATCCCTCCTCTCTTCTTCTGATGATTTCAGCTCACCTCTCCCATACCCGGATCATATAGGTCCTACCTGGTCCAGCGATTAGTGTACTGGGCCTGCCTATGCTGGACACTGTATGTGATCCTTTCCATCTCTTGCATTGAGGTAACTATGCTGACCCAGTCCCCCACCATCGGTACCTCTTCCCACAGCCATCTTCTTGTAAGAGCCTTTAATGCTGCTGTTATTAGTATCCTCCAAAGGAACTTAGCTTCCCTTCCCCTAAGGGATTTTAGTTCAATACCCAGTACCAGCTGCTCAGGTCCCAGCTCTCTCCCTTGCCCCAGGATCTTCTTTTTATATGTTTGCACACCAGTTCCTAAATGACTTGACCAGGGGCATGACCAGAATATATGAGTGGTTTGCCAACCTTTCCACACATTTTCTCTGCACATGCTCTGCCCTTTCTGCTTAAACTTTGCCTGGGTCCTGGGAACCAGAAGTTAGTGTATTCTGATTCACCAGAGAAATTCTTGCCAATTTGGGAAGTAGGTGGACCCCCACACCAACTTCCACATTCTGTCCCAGGATTCTGGTCCTATTCTGGCTCCCAGCTCTTCTTCCCATCTGGCCTTAACAAGGCCAGAATGATACCCTTGGTCAGAAATAAAATTGTTGCATAAGAGCATTATGGCTCCCCTACCTGAGGTTGCTGACCAT
Source organism: Neoceratodus forsteri (assembly GCA_016271365.2). NCBI lineage: Eukaryota > Metazoa > Chordata > Ceratodontiformes > Ceratodontidae > Neoceratodus > Neoceratodus forsteri. Next base: position 299,104,311 of record CM057458.1, on the reverse strand, counting down.
ATTCTTTTGAATGGGAGGGAAGGTGATTCTCCAACCTCAATCGCTGAAAGGCTATTGAGCTTTTTATTCACAAAATCTCTAATTTGATAATACCTAATTCTGTCCCAGGGGTCAGATTAAAAAGGGGGGCAGCAGCTTCAAAGGCCATAGGGGAGCCCTGTCACATAATCTGCCATGGGGAGTGAAATCCCTTCCTCGTCTATATCTTGAACAAGGGATCCATTGCCATTGGGCCAAAATGTTCATCCCATGCCCATCAGCCATATTTCCATAGGGATCTTGAGGTGATTCCCTTACTAACTCTACCCCTGCATCCCTCTAAGGCTACCTTCACTCCCTGAGGTAATTGGATGGGGATCTGTGCCTGCAACCCTTGGTTAAAGGGTAATGCCTGTTGTGGGGGACCTAATCAGGGATTTTTCTTATGCCTTCCAGTGTGCTAAATATTTAGGGTGTTGCAACATCAACACTGTCTTCATCTGTGCAGCCACCCAGTATCCAGGAAGATATGGGACAGCCATTCCCCCTTTCCTTTTTGGTAGGTACAGAACCTGTCTAGCAACTCGTGGCCTGCCTGCTCCCCATATGAAGGATATAATAGTTCTTTGCCAACCCATCAGAATCTAATGTGGTATTTCACAGGGGACACTTAGGAAAAGATATAACATATGTCACAGTACATTCATCTTAGTGACCTGTATCCTCGAGTGTAAGGGTAATGGCAAGAGAGCCCAGCGTTTGTAATCTACAACTATTTCCCTCCCTGTCTGAATGTAATTATCCTTAAACAATGTGGATGGGCTGGTACTTAGATATATTCCTAAATATTTTAGTTTTTCCATACCCCACCTCATTGGATATCCTCTCTGAATCTCGGGGGTGGCTTGATAAGAACAGGTCAAAACTTCTGTCTTGTTCCTATTTAATATATATCTGGGTATCTCTGTGAACTGCTGGATCTGGTTTAACACTTCTGGCAGTGACGAGTTGGGATACCCCCAAAAAAGTATAATATCATCTGTGTACAAGCCTGTTTTATGCTCATATCCTTCCACGTGAATTCCTTGGATGGCCGTGTTTAAACGGATGGCTTGCACTGAGGGCTCCACAAAAAGTGCAAATAGCATGGGGGCAGGGAGCAACCCTGTTGTGTTCCTCTTCCCAGATGGAAAAGTTCTCCTATATGGCTATTTACCCTAACACAACCACTAGGGGCTGCATACATCTTAGCCACCAAGCTACAAAATGCAGTCAGGAAGCCAAAGCCCACCAGGGATGCCAATAGAAAGGGCCATTCCACCTTATCAAATGCCTTTTCGGTATCCAAACTCATCACTAGTGCAGTCTGGCCACTCCTCTCTAGATGTTTTATTATATGTACTGCCCGGCGGATTCCATCCTTGGCCTGTTGTCCTGGGACAAATCCCATCTGGTCTATATTAATAAGTTGAGGGACTATACTCCAGGTGCCTGGTGATGATGCCACCAGTATCTTATAGTCTGCATTCAATATAGAGATGGCCTGTAGGAGGCACATTGTAATGGGTCCCTGGTGGGCTTAGGCAGCACAACTATCACTGCATGCATCCAAGATGGCACCGCTTCCCCCCTTCTTCCAATAATGAGTTATATGCTCTACAGAGCACAGGGGTAATCTGCTCCCAAAAGAGTTTGTAAAACTCCACCGAGTAACCATCCATACCTGGGCACTTTCCTGCCTTAGATCTAGATATCTCCGCTAGAATCTCTGACTCCTAGATACAGGAGACCAACATGGTAGCATCTCTTTCTGTTACCTTGGGGAGATGTAAAGCAGATAGAAATTGTGCTACCCTATCTGTGTCCGGAGGCAGTCCTGCACTACATAAGGCTCCTTAGAATTCTGAAAAAGCTTTAGTAATGTCCTCTGTAGTGCTTATCATCCAACCTCCACAACTAAGTTTAGTTATGGTAGCTTTGGCTTTCCTTTGCCTCAGTCTACTGGCCAGAAGCCTTGTTGCCCTTGGACCACCTTCAAAATACCTTTGTCTTAAATATATCATGTTCTGTTGTACTCGGTAATCCAAGATCATGTTAAGCTCCTTCCTAAGGGAAGGCATCTGCTTTTCTTTTGTTACTTCATACTAATTTTTTAATGAGACCTCTAATCCCCTAATTTGTTCCTGTAGGACTGTCCTTTTTGCTTCCCTTTCCTTTCCCTTTTGTGAGCGGCTATCGCTATTAGTTTACCCCATACCACTGCCTTTATTGTATCCCATAGTATCGAGGGTGCCACATCCTCTGTGTCGCTCATTTCCAGTGCCTTCTTCAACACCTCCTGCACTGACTTCTGTGCCTCTTCTCTTTGCAATAGGACACTGTCCCTTTTCTAGTTTGACCCAGTTTAAACTTCAAGAGCAAGGGTCGTGATCTGATAGAAGTAGTTCCCCAATTTCTACTCTCACTACTTGATCCAGATTTTTACCTTCTGAACTAGGAAATAATCTAGTCTAGACAAGTCCTTGTGCACTGCAGAGAAAAAGGTATATTCTCTTTTTCGCTCATTCACACTTCTCCAGGCATCTGCATATCCCAGTTCCACTAAGAGCTTGCTCACCTTCAATGCCACCCTTCGGTCTGACCTTGGGGTGGGCAAAGAGGAGTCAAGATGTTCATTCAGGGCCAGGTTTAAATCTCCTCCCATAATTAGCAAACCTTCTGACCATTCCGCCAGTCTCATGAAAAGCGTTCTATAAAAGCCATAATCAGAGAGGGGGGGGCATATATTGAGGCCACAGTAACCAACTGCCCATTGTATATTCCTTTTAGAGCAGCTAGGCAACCCTCTTTATCAGTAAACCTATCAAGGATCTTAAAGGCCGCCAGTTTGGTATCAGCACAGCCCCTTCAGCGGCCCCTTTATAAGAAGAGGCATAACATTTGAGAAGCCAAACTTGCTCAGTTTCTCATGCTCAGCACTGGAGAGGTACATTTCTTGTAATGAGAAATAATTTTGTTAGTCCAATAAAAGGTATCACCTGCAACATATCTGTTGTTGTTTTTTTCCTCTCTGCATTGTTGACTGGACTAATATGGCTACCACATTTTCTTCTTTGACTTAGGAATTATTTAGTTATTTTTATTAATTATTATTTAGTTTAGTTGTTTCTTTGTATTTCTGTATTTTTCCTATATTTCTTTATTTATATCTTCATCTTGATATCTCTGTTTTCACTTTTACATTCAGACCTTGTATCTGAATTCTGCTGTTTTAAATGTACTTCCTTTCTCTTATTCTTTAGATTATTTTTAATTTTCTAATTTTTTTACAAAACATCTGTGAGACACAGACCTAAGAAGGTGGAGGGATGGGCAAGCTGAAGATGTGGCCCATCTATCTAATTAGTACAGCATCTGGTGCTGGAGGGAGAGGCAGGAGCAGCCCCCAATGATGCAGCATATGCAGCAGTAGCAGCTGCAAGGAACAGTGCCCCAGTTGTCCCAGCTTCACCAATATAGTCTAAACTCCCTGTGCTCCCTTCCAGTACTGCTGCAGTGGGCTGAACATCTTAAGGAGGAGCCATGTCCAACACCACCCTCCTCTGATTCTTCATGGAGACTGCAGCAGAAGGGAATGGAAGAGCTTTGTCATGCCAGTGCTGATGGTCCTCCATCTGTTCCATGCCACCCATAACTATATCAAGATATTCTTCCTCTGTCCTCCTCACCTGTGCTTGTTTATGGAAAATCCCACCAAAAGTTTAAAAATGTAAACAATAATGAAAAACTCTTCATCAGCATTATTTATACTATAGGCCACTCCCTCACTTCCATTTGTATCTGTAAAAAGAAAATTAAAAGAAAAACAATATTTAACATTACATTAGTGGTGTACTTGCATGTCCTTGTAGGAGGCAGTGTCTTGCTTGCTGGATAAAGAAGCATGATCTGGCTGGCAATGAATTTATAATGAATTAAGAGTCCAAGTTTGTCTCTGGATGCATGCGGTGGAGGTAGTGGCCCATATTGTTTGCAGATGTGTGCCAAAGTGGGCCAGAAGAAGAGGAGGAGGAGGTGTTATCTTGCTTGCTGGATTAGGACCATGATCTGCCTGGAAATGGCATTTACACTGTATTAAGAGCCCACATTTTTGGAGGCATCAGATTGAGGTGGTGGCCCTTGTTATTGATCACATTTAATTATGCAGTCTTCAGTAATCCTGGTTTGTCTGCAGGTATCATATGGAAAGTGGAGGCAGGAAATCATAACCAGATGCAGGGAACAGCAGCACAACTTGACACAGCTTAGAAAAAGTTAAAAAGTTAAATGACACAGAAATAAATTATATGTAAATCATAAATGGGTTCAACTGATGAGGAGGACAGAAGGAATTGAATACAGAGCTTTACGCTTTCTCCTCATCTGAAAGCAATCCTCATAATCTTCTAGACTTGAGCTGTCCCTGAGTGGGAATTCTTTATCCATATGTGTTTCATAGAAGGTCATGGACTTTCGTCCCACACCGGGATTGAACTTGCACCTAAAACGCTGGCATCTGAGTGCAGTATTGGGGGGTACTCTACTCCTAGGGCATGCCATCCTTCAGATGAGATGTTAAACAGAGGTCCCTTCTACCCATCCTGGTGTTGTCCTGGTGGGTGTCCAGGTGGAAGTAAAAGAACCCAGGGCACTCTTCGCAAAGAGTAGTGGACATTCCCAGTGTCCTGGCCAACAGTCCCCTTCCCATAAACTGGTTCATGTAATTATCCAGGCTGTGGTGGGTGCTGATGTGTGATATGGCTGCCACTATACATTCAGTCACTTCACTACCTGTCTAGCATTGCTTGTAAAGCACTTTGGGATACACTGTGTATGAAAAGTGCAATATAAATGCTGATTATTCTTCTTTTTCTTCTTCTTCTTCTTCTTCTTCTTCTTCTTCTTCTTCTTCTTCTTCTTCTTCATCCACCTCAGTAGATGTCAATTTTCCAATGGTTCCAATATCATGGTCATCCAGTCCATCTTCCCACCAGTGCCAACATAATGTGGTATGAATGCCAAGATGATTGTATAGCATACAATGTACCCTCGTTCATTTTAATAAATGTTAGCATGCAGACATTTTAGGTGACAGATTTGTGCATCTGTTTCACACAATGGCCCTTGCTGAACTGAAGACATGCTCAACACTGACACTCAAAGGTGGATAGCTCAGGTGCTTTATGGCTACTGAGGCCAGTGCTGGTGAGTGAGAGAGCTTGCTACTCCAGTATAGCAAGGGCTCATAAGTGATAGTAAGGTGCCTAATGTTCATCAAATATTCATCCACCATGCATTGTGATGCCTTCCATCCAACTGCCTCATCTGCCTCCTCCTCTTTTTCCTCAATGTCTTAAAGTCCACCTTGATACTGCATAAAACATCCCAAAGTGAATTTGTTGGGATTCCTTTTTATCTTGCATGTTGCTCACCTTGTCACAACTACAAAGTGTACTTTCTTGTTTCTTCCACATGCAAATCATAAACTTTGGATGCCAAGGCCCAATTCACTAAGGAGTTGCATCTGCTGCAAGTCCCCAGTGTGCTGAACATACAGTGCAGGGGCTTGCAGCAGACAAGTAACACTGATCACAATTCAGGATCAGGTATGCCAGATATTGCATGTTAGACCAGCTCCTCCTGGTCTAACATTGCATCCAAGGGGATGCATTTAATGGGGCTTGCAAAAATCTTTGCTTAGCTGCCATAAATGTGGAAAAGATCACAACCATATCAGCCTGTCTTCAATTGGGCTGTGTTGTAGCCTCAGTGCTTTGGAATGGCTGTGCCAAAGTTGCAGATGACGCAAGGCTTGACACAAAACCCTGCATCATCCTTCCTGAATCAGGCTCCAAGTCTCTAGGGATATTTTTGACATGCTCTCCCTGTCTTCAATGGGTCCTAGATTTGTAGTTTTGTCTTGATATAATATCCTGATTGCTTCATTGTTGTAAGAGCTGATCACTAGAGGAAGTATGGAGTAAATGGCAGGGTGTGGCTTTTAGTAATTATCAATTAACAGTCATGCTTCAGTGATAGCTGAGGGAGCCAAAGTAAATATTTGACACAACTGAACATTTGTTATACTGTGGTCTGGTACAGTGAGGTATTACTGTATATTCATCTGTACTGATGTATGAAAAACTGTATCAAAAGGGCTTATCCACGTCAGCCTACCCAAAGCTTTTAATTCAATTAAAGTTCCTAGCCTTAACACTTCTAAAGTCAGTCCATTCTTAAGATATTCTCAATGAAAAGGGTGAACTTTGTAAACCGATAGGGCAAAGATTTTAATTTACATTTAAAGCTCGGAGTTAAATTAACATAGCTACATCCAGTCAAAATGCTATTTATTGCAAATGAGTCAGCACACTTAAACTATATTTCAATGGACTTACACAACTTAGTGAGGAGTTATGCTTGTGCAACTTTGTTGATAGTCTGAAGGTATTTGAATGAATGTGTTGCTGATTGTCATAGGTGAATACTTTGTCCATTCACACTCTTTGTTCCACAGGGAACTACCACCCTGTTGGGGTACCATTAAGGCAAAAGGAACCCTCTTGAGGAGGGTTCCACCCCTAGAGATGCCATGGGAACATAAGAGGTGCCACTGAGTCAATCTGCATATCTAAAGCTGCCCCGGAGCATAGCACATTCCCACCTGAAGGCATAAAGAGAAGGACCCCACCTGAGTTGAGGGACCCACCCTCAAGAAGCAGACTTCAAGGAGGCAGAGAAAGACTGTCAGCTTAAAAAGGCAGAAATTATGGAAGCTATGCTATGGTTGTGGCTGGCATGCATCTGAATGAAGAAGTAGTGGGAGGCCAATGGCGAAACCTGATAGCCATAATCACATGGAAGAAACAAAACATAGGTAGGCTGAACAGCTGATTGAGACATAAAATGACAACTAGGACACTGAATGAGACTGAATGATACAGGCTTGGACTGAATAATGAATGCATGCCAACCATGCATGTATTCACTGGAGGAGAGGAGAGGAGAAAGGGGATATGATTGAAACTTTCATGTAAATGAAAAGGAATAAACAAGTCTTGCATGGAGGGCTGTTCAAACTAAGGGAGGAGGGACACCCAAGGACATGATATGAGATTGGAGGAGAAGGTTCAGGAGGGAGATAAAAAGACACTTTTTTACAGAAAGAGTAGTGGCTAGGTAGAATGCATTACCAGTAGATGTGATATCTAGTAGTACAGTGGCTAGCTTCAAATGGGGATGGGACAGGGCAAGAGGGAGGGTCAAGGGAGGGGAACAAGGGAGGGAGGGGCAGCTTCAGAATAAGGGCTGCTAGCTTCACAATCAAGCAGACTTTGTAGACCAAAAAGACTTTTTCTGCTGGCAATTTTCGTATGTTCATATGTTCATATTCAATTCCAAAACGGACGTTCATGTTATTTGCTGATGCATTGCAGGTCAGATAGGCTGAGGCAGTAGAAACAACAAATGAAAATGCTTGGGAAAGCATGAACATATGGGAACTGAAAACTAGGAAGCAGTATCTGCCAAAGTTAACAACAGCCGAACCCAGAAGGGAGTGGCTGCCTGGCTATGCAACAGGTGTAAACATTTAAGGATAGTAGCTGAACTGAGAGATTGCTAAGGGTCTGGAAAAAGCAGCAAAATGGGAGCCTGAATAGCATAAATCAAAAGCAAATGATGAAGGTAGGATGTTGGGAAACCTAGAAGGCTCAAACGAAACTGAAAGAAACACAAAGTACAAGAAAAATTGTACCAAGGCTCCATAATAGACAACTTGAAGTACAAAAAGCTAAAAATAATAAAAGGTTAAATTTCTTTACCATTAGATCACCTAGACTATGGAACAAACTGCCTCAGGAAATCATTGATTCTAAAAATATTACAGCAATTAAATACAAACTTGATAAATGGATGAACGATTGGGATACAAGTAAATGATCCACAAATGTGGAGGACAATCCCGATGGGCCGCTTGGCCTCCTTTTGTTCTAAAAACCAAGTAAACCAAGTAAACCAAGTACATGAGAACAGGAATGCAGCAGAAACAGGTGACTGAGAGAAGCACAAACTGCAGTCAATAAGGTAGAAGGCAAAATATTGACCTAGAAAGCTGGAGAAGCACAAAACAAGCTGAAAGTCTCAAATTACAAAGGGAAAGTGGGAGACAAACATAGAGAGAAAAAGATGGGGAGGCAGAGCCCTTGGCTGGCAGGCATAGCCTTTTTTTTTAAAAGTGTGAGACTGCAAATCCCTATGTGGGTAGGTGGGTAGTAGCTTCATAATTGTGCTCTGGATGGTAACAAGTCTGGAAGGAGAGGCAGGAAGTTTACAGTACTCAGGGATTAAGAATGAAGCTCCATTGAAGGAGAACTGGGTTCCATTCAGGAAGATGAGCAGGTTAATACACTAACAATAAGCAATCAACTCTAGGTAATTAAAGAATTAACTTCTACTCACTATGACTTTATAGAGGCACACAGTACTCTATCTTCAGGCTTTATAAGGAACTTAGCACTATATTCTCATGACACTACAAATAACTTAAACTAGCCCTCAACTACAAAAAAGAAAAAAACAAAAAACATGCTTTTTACCAGCATCACATGAAGAAAAAGTTCTCTCCTCTTGTCATCCTCAATAACAAAGGTCTAATACTGGATCAAGTGGAGACATTCAAATATTTGAGGCAGTGTTGGATGACACTCTATCCTTCACCCATCACATGGACAATCTGGTGTCGACTGTAGGTGAAAGGCTGGGTGCCCTATTCAGAAATTGAAGCGGCCTTACTGCTGAAGCCAGGAGACTGATTGTGTCCATCTCCATCCTGTCTCTAGTGGAATACAGACTACCTATCTATGCAGCAGCCAGTGACTCTATATTAAACAGTCAAAGTGATATGCAATAAAGCTTGCACTTTATGCTAGAGGCTGACAAGCACATCCACAGATGTAACCTTATTCACTAACCAACTGGCTACCCTTCCTAGTAGAATAAAGCTTCAAACTTGCCTACTAGCCAAAAAAACACTGATGGGCCTAACAACCTTGCACAAAAAGACTGTTTCCACCCAGTGTCTAACCAGTATAGAATGTTGGATGTGGACTAGAGCCTCCCAGCTGTAGCAACAGCCAAGAGTTTGACATTCTGGACTTACTGCAGGGGACATTCCTCAGGCAACCTGTAATGGAACACACTTATGAAGCGGTGTTACTGGACCTGGTACTGATAAACGGGGACAGTATTACTGATGTCACAGTGGGGACCACCTGGGGACCAGCAACCATCATACAGTGTGGTTTAATACTGAAACTAGGTAAAGTCAAACCCACAGGGATGAGGGTCATGGACTTCAGGAGGGAAGATTTTAAGAAAATAGGAGAATGCCTCAGAGATGCCCTAGGAGGGCTAAGGAAACTAGATGGAGTCAAATATCAGTAGGTAATGATAAAGAGGTCACTAAAAAGGTACAATTCTCTGTGTCAGGCAGGTAAGGAAGGGCAGAAAAGAAATAAACCACTATGGTACTCTAGTGAGGCAGCAGAAAAGTAACACCAAAAAAAAACTGGCTTTTAAAACTATAAAAACACAGAAAGAATAGGATAGGGAGACTCGTCGGGAGAAACAAAGGAGGCAGGAAGGCAGTTACAGTAGGAGCACAAAAACACAAACAGAAAAGAATATTGCCACATCAGTAAAAACAGGGACAAGACATTTTTTTAGATACTGGTACATATATGTGAAAAGAGAAAGACTAAGGGAGGGATAGTAAGGCTAAAAAGGGGAGGAAAGGTATGTGTGGAAGAGGACCACAAAAAGCAGATATATTGAGCAAATAAGTCTACTCAGTATTTATGGAAGAGGGGTAGATAACAGGCCAATGATAAAAGATGAGGGCATTATGGGAAGGGAAGTGAACACTAGCCCTTTTACAGTGGAAAGAGTCCTCAGGGAATTGTCATGGCTAAAAGTAGACAAGGCAATGGGACCAGATGGAGTAAAACCCAGTTTACTGAGGGAGCTCAAGGAACAGTTGGTTGCACCTCTATCAGCTCTGTTTGACCTGTCACTAGAATCAGGAAAGGTCCCAGGAGACTGGAGGAGGGCTAATGTTGTCCCACTCCACAAAAATGGAAACAGAGTCGCAGCTGGAAATTACAGACCTGTCATTCTGACTTCAGTAGTGGGCAAAGTATAGGAATCACTAGTGAAGGAAAGAATTAGAGACTATTGTACCTTGTTTCCAATGGTCTTGGGATCCAAGTTAACACGAGCTCACGGGAGGGTCTTGCCAGGCAAACCTGATCAAGTTCTTTGACTGGGTAACCAAGGAAGTGGATCAGGGAGGAGTGGTTGACATAGCTTACCTGGACTTCAGTAAGGCCTTCAATACCATCCCACATAGAAGACTGGTGAGCAAGCTGAGAAGCCTGGGAGTGGGTTCTAAAATTTATTTATTTATTTATTTAGCTTGTGTTGACTGGGTAAGTGCACTAGACAAATCCTGCCTATTTTCAGGCACGACCCGGGGGAAGGGGATACAGATGAATGCCAACTGACCTTGAACCAGATTAAGCTGTCGGTGGTATTTTTTGTTGAATGAGGAAATTTGGCCAGGACACCGGGAAATTCCCTACTCTTTCGATAAGTGCCATGAGATCTTTAACATCCACCTGAACTACCACCAATCCAGGCAGATGGGACCTCGGTTTAATGTCTCATCCGAAGATGGCACCTCAGAAGTGCAGCACCCTCTCATGCTGCACTACAGTGTCAGTACTAGGATATTAACCAAGTGCCAGATGTGGGAACTGAACCCACAGCCCTCTGATCTCCCGGCCTCAGAGGTGAGTGTGCTACTACTGAGCCACTGACACTGCTAAAAATAATAAGATGGGTAGGGGCTGAATGAAAATAGGAGTAAGAGGTGGTGGTAAATGGTGTCAACTCTGGAGAGGCAAAGTGACCACTGGGGTGCCACAAGGGTCAGTACTAGGCCCAGTCTTCTTCAATGTCTATATAAGCAATATTGCAGAAGGACTTGAAGGGAAGGTATGCCTGTTCATGGATGACACAAAAATCTGCAACAGAGTAGACACATTTGGGGTGTTGGAAAGAATGAGAGAAGATATAAAAAGCTGGAAGAATGGTCACAGGTTTGGCAGCTGGGTTTCAACACAAAAAAGTGCAAAGTCATGCACTTGGGAGCATAGAAATCTGGGAGAAATATATCAACTAGGAGAGAGGTACAAGCAGTAACAAAACAGGAAAGGGACCTGGAGGTAATCATTTCTGATAACAAAAGGTAGCTAAACAGTGTGACAGGGCAATGCGAAAGGCTAGCAGGATGCTCAGATGCATAGGCAGTGGTACTACCAGCAGAAAGAAAGAGGTAATAATACCCTGTATAGATCACTAGTGAGACCATACCTCAAGTACAATGTCCAGCTCTGGAGCCTCACCAGAAGGACATAGAGAGGGTACAGGCGGTACAGAGGAGGGCAACCAAAATGGTGCAGTGCCTGCAACAGAAACCCTACAAAGAAAGGCATAAGGAATTAAATATGTGTTTCCTAGAAGAAAGGAGGGAAAGGGGGACATGATAAAAATATTCAAATACCTCACCGGTATAAACAAGGTACAGTAAGGGAAAATTTTCCCGAGAAAAAGATGTTCAAGGACAAGGGGTCACATTATGAAGCTGGAGGGGGAGACTGTGAGGAAATGTGAGGAAGTACTTCTTGACGGAATGAGTGGTGGCTGCTTGGGACATCCTTCCAATGGAGGTGGTGGGGGCTAAAATGGTTACAGGACTCAAGAACTCTTGGGATAGACACAACGGGATCTTAGAAGTAAGGCAAGGGGGGGGTGCAAACTGGAGACAAAGTAGGGTCTGCGGTGGCACTGTAGGTAGGGAAAATAGAGCAGACTATGTGGGTCAAAAGGTCCTTATCTGCTGCCAGCTTCTGTGTTTCTATGTAAACAGAAGGGACATGGCCAGGAATGCCCCTGAGCTACCTTTCTACAGAACTCAGCTGAGTAAGTGTTCCTGTGCTGTTATGGCTGCAGTTGGCTAAATGAACTGCAGGCATCCATGTTGAACCTCTCCAGGTTTGTCTATTTCACAAAATCCCTACAGGCTGCCCTAGCAGTTGTGCACATTCAGTTTGTTATTGAACTAGTCTTAATCATCATTGTTATACTCTGCTGTCTGTCTAGCAGCCTGCTGCTGGAACCTGCTCTTGTTCAGTCAGCTTTGCACTTACACAACTTGATGTTTCTTGTTTTGCCATACAAGCTTTCCTTCTGGAATGTGCTAGTTCACCTTATCTCTTAAGTATAACATCTGCAGTCATTCTATTGCATCATTTGTTACAAAACTTGTAACTCTGATGTGGAACCTTTGTAAAAAATAACTTGTGCTCAAAGATATTATCTGAAGAAAGAAAGAAAGAAAGAAAGAAAGAAAGAAAGAAAGAAACAAATTACTAACGTTTGGAGTGGTATTTATGACAACCAAGCGGGAAAGAGACATAAGGGTTATCATACCGGATGACCTAAAGGTAGCTAGGCAGTGCAACAAGGCAGTCAGGAGGGCTAGTGAGATGCTGGGGTGCATAGGAAAGGGTATCAATAGCAGAAACAGGGATGTGTTGTTGCCCCTGTATAGATCACTAGTGAGATCCCACCTTGAGTACTGTGTCCAGTTTAGGAGACCACATCTCTGGAAGAACATAGTCAGAGTGGAGGTGGTCCAGAGGATGACAACTAAAATGGTGTACGGTCTGCATCAAAAGCTCTATGAAGAGAGACTAAAGGACATTAGCATGTTTACCCTGAAAGAGAGTATGGAAAGTCTGGACATGGTAAAGACCTTTAAATACAGTACCTCACAGCGGTAAACAAGCTACAGGAGGGTAGCATTTTTCTAAAAAGAAGGTACTTAAGAACACGGGGACACGCTATACTATGAAGCTGGGGGGAGTAGATTCAGGAGAGATGTGAGGAAGTACTTCTTCACAGAAAGTGTGGCAGATTACTGGAATAACCTTCAAACAGAGGTGGAGGGAGTGCGAAAACAAGCGTGGGTTCAAGAATGCATGGGATAAGCACAAGGGAATCATAGTAGAAAGGAAGGGGGAGGGAGAGAGCTGTAGTCCAAGTAAGATCTGAGGTGAGAATGTAGGTAAAGAAAAATGTGCAGATGGGGTGGGCCAAACACCCCTTATCTGCCATCAGAGTCTTTGTTTTTGTGTTTTTATGAGTGATACTGACTAAGGAGCTAACTTAGGTTACTAGGATGAGGGTTGCCGCTTCTGGACATTGAACTGAAGAACAATGATGACCCCCTCTGGGCATCAAAATAAGAAGGATTGTTTGCAAAAGACCTAGGTAAAACCACTGCATCAAATACTGCCAAGTCTGGGAGTTGAACTGAAGAATACGGATAGCTACCCCTGGGCATCCAACAAAAAAAATAATCATTTGCAAAGGACATCTCGTAGGTGACCAAGACAAGAATCTTCACCTCTGATGTAGAACTGAAAACAGAGCAATGGCAATGTAGCTGTCGGGAAGTACTTCTTCACACAGAGAGTGATAGACCCATGGAACAGTCTTCCCTAGGAGGTGGTAGCATCAAAGACAATCAGGGAGTTCAAACTCACATGGGACAGACATAAAGGACAAGTTAAGGTGAAGGCTGCATAGGGAGGGGAGTAGTTTCTAGGGCAGACTAGATGGATCACACAGTCCCTATCTGCTGATACTTTTCTTATGTTCCTGTGTTCTTCTAATATACCAGAACCTCTGGATTTCTATCTCTGGGCACCAAAGCGAAAAAAAGAATCATAATTATATGTCTAATTAATTATTGATGAGCTAAACTAGCTTACTGATTAGCTACCGTGCTGGTCTGAAATCTTCTAGAAATGCCCAGCATGGCAGCCACACAGCTGATCGCTTGCTCTATGCTGACAGCATTCTAGCAGGAGCACAGGAAGTGCTGGAGAACTGAGGAAGGGAACTTACATTACACCCATCGCTCTCTATTTAAATCTAGGCATAACGAGTGTCAGCGAGCCCAGCAAAGGTGACACAGCTGAGGCAAACTGCCTAGCTGTGTTTGTCGTGTCAGCTAGGGAAGTGGGGAAAAGGGCTGGTTATCATCCAAGTGAAGTAAACAAAAAGGAGCCTCAGGGTAATAGGGGCTTAAAGGCAGGAAGTAATGTAAATGAAACATGTAAAATATGTGATGTCTGTGGAATGTATAGGCATTCAGAAAAGTTGTTCGGGCACATGTAAAAACTGCCAATGCATAAAGGAATTAAGGATACAAATTGAATGCTTGCAAAAGAAACTCAATATCCAAACAGGTTCAGTATTAAAGAAATCTAAAGATTTGTACACAGTGCAAGGGATCTCTTGCAGAACAAAGATAAAATGATAAGGAATGTATTAACAAGGGACTGATGGATAAAAGGAAGGGTAGAATGACTGAGGAAGCGATGTAGACATAACAGATGAGGAAGAGTGGTGCAGGGTAGATAAAGGACCAAAAGCGAAGGAGAAATTGTAATGTACAATTGAAGATGTCAGAGGTTTGAAATTTTAAGCTCAGATCTCTCGAATGATACACCCTATAGCAAAAATAATGAAATCGGAATCAAACAGCCAGACAGTCAGCAGAACAAAATATACAAGCACAAAATACATCAGTTCAGGGACATGCAAATCATGATGGCAGTTCACCAACAGCTCAGCAGTCTAGTCCCTTGATACGATTTATTAGTGGAGGAGGAATATAAGGGCACACAAGAAGAAATAAAGCCCTACTACATGAAAATTTGTGGACCGAACAGGCAAACATCAGTGGAGACCAGTACATCAACTACCACCACCCCAGTCAAGCATAACAACCAATAGGTATAATGTTAGGAGCAAAGGTAGTTGGTAGTCAAGATATAAGGGATGTGCTACTAACAGGGGACTCCTACTTGAATTCACTGACAGGATAATATGTAGGGATAGAAAAGAAGGTTGCGGTATGTTGCCTACCAGGAGCTGGGATATTTGGTGTAAAAAGGCTATTACCAGACTTCCTAGGAAATTCAACAAATCCCTGGTTATTTTACACTTGGGGATAAATGATGTGGTAGGAAATCCATAACAGATTTACAAAGAACTTTTGAGAAGGTTGGGAACGAGCTGAAAAAAGGAACTACATTAGCTATATCTGGAATATTCCTATGCCAAGAGCAGGTAGATCAAAATCATTGAAGTAAATAGATTGAATGGGTGGCTAAAAAGATGGTGTGACAGAGAAAGCTACCTTCATAGACCACTGGCAATGCTTTGAGGGCTCACATGTTATAGTCTGTGGCTGGCCTTCACCTAAATAGAACAGGTTCTAGCATGCTGGCAGATAGAATGAATGGAGTAATAACATTTTTTAACTAAAGACTGGGGGCAGAGAGGAGGAGTCCAGATCCAAACTACTCAAAGGACACAATATATAAAAATAGTACATGGAAAGTGCTTCTTCTAAATGCCAGGAGCATAAAAACAAGAAAGAGAGTTGGAGTATATACTAAAGGGTGAGAACATTCAATCTGCACAATAACAGAAACCTGGAGGCAGAAAGAGCACCTTCAATCTGCATAACAACAGAAACCTGGAGGCAGAAAGAGGCATGATGTAAGTGGATATCAACTGTTCCACAAGGATATAGATGAGAGAAAGGGGGGAGGCATAGCACTCTACATTAAAAATCAAATTCGAGTCACAGAACTCAATATTGATTTGAAACATGATACTGAACAACTGGGGGTTCAGATGCTACCACAAGGGGAAGCAAAGATCATCGTAGGTGTGTGCTACAAATCACCATCACTTTCAGCCAGCAAAACAAAGTTTTCTAAAACTATTAAAGAACTCAATTCAGGGAATAAAATATTGATAATGGGGGATTTTAATTACCCCAGAATAAATTGGTATATATGGGACTCATCAACCCCCTCTGAAGCTGACTTTTTGGAATCATTGGACACCGTTGGGGTAGAAAACTATGTACTGTAGATGGAAATACCAGAGGAGGACACTGTTTGGATCTTGTTATTAGCAATATGGGCAAGACAATACAAAATTGTACTACTAGAGAGCCATTAATGGGGAGTGACCATAATATGATACAATATGAGATAAATATAATTAAGGAAGAACAAATAGCCAAAAGAACTGTAAAACATTATGATTTGGCTGACAATAATAAACTAAGGTGCATAGCATCAAGATGGGATTGGTTGAGGGAATTTTTAGGTTTAAATGTTAATGAAATGTGGGACACATTTAAAATGTTCTTATGGAATCTGGCGGATAATCATATACCAACTGGAAAAAAATATTGTAACATGGGGAAAATTCCCCTTTGGTTCAATAAAAAGATAAAGAAATTAATCAAAAGGAAAAATAGTGCATATAAAAAAGCAAGAGAGGATGGAAGGATGAGAGCCCCACATGGAAGAGTATAGATCTATTTTGTGGAAATTGAAAAAAGTTATAAAAAAAGGCAAAACAAAATCTAGAGTCATCCTGGTAACAAGAGTTAGAGATAATAAAAAGGCCTTTTTATAACTATATAAGTAGTACTAAAAAAGGCCAATAATATTATTGGACCATTTCAAAAGGTTAATGACTAAATAAGCGACTACTAGGAAATGGCTGAGACTTTTAATCTTTATTTTGAGAGCATGTACCATAAAGGTAACAAGATTCAAATAGATACTAGTTGTACCACTAGAAATAAAATCAGCATTTCAGCCAATATGATTAAGGAGAAACTGAGTAAACTTGACCACAACAAGTCAGAGGCCCCAATGAGATTCATCCTAGGTTGGTAAAGGAGTTGGTTGAGGTTTTGAGCAGACCATTACAGATCATTATTCAAAAATGCTTTGATCAAGGAGAGGTCCCAGTAGATTGGACCACTGCTAACATGATGCCAGTACTTAAAAAGGTCCCAAATCTGTTTGTCGTAATTACAGGCCCATTAGCCTGACCTCCATTGTGGGTAAATTAGGGGAGGCAGTGCTGAAGGAGAAAACTGAGGAGCACCTCAACATAATGGGTTCTATTGATATAAATCAACATGGATTTTGAAAAGGCAGATCATGTTTTACCAACTTAATACTTTTTTTGATCCAGTAAGCTCAGCCCTTGGAAAAAATTTACCAATGGAGGGTGTGTAGGGGGAGGAGCAGTAAGATGGCTATGCTGCTGCTCTGCTCCGCACCACTTCATTTTGACCCTGCAATTGCAGAGAGTTATTCCCGTTATCTTTCATTTTGCCTTTCTTCCCGTTTTAAACCTTGGTAGCCTGATTAAAATACAGAAGTGTTTCTAAGTTTTCAGTGTCTTAAGTGGTGATTATATACACTGCATGTGGAAGTTCATGCTGTTTGCATATGGTCGTGAGCGTGTGAAGCGCTTAATGCTTTTTGCTCCTTGGAGCTATACAGAGCAGCTGGCTTTTCTATTTTTGTTGAGCATTTTGGAGTGATTCAGCATAGCTGATTCTGGTGTTCTCCTCCTTCCTGATATGAGCTGAGGTGGCTTGGTGCAAGACAGACCTGGAAGAAAAAACTGACATGACATCATATGTGCTGAAATGCTTTTTTTATTTAAACAAAGGTATGCCACCGTTGCCTGGGATTGTGGTGCTTCATATTTCCACTGGTACCAAACTTACTATGCTCAATGGAGCATTTATTTTCTTTCTATCTGCACAGCTATCCTTACAAACATTTGGAGGACCAAGATACCTGCTGCAGGGATGCTTAAACAAAAGAGTTTGAGAAATTGAGAGAGGCACTTTGGAGACGGGACCTCTGGGCCCTCTGTCAAAGATGGGCATTAAGTTTGTGTTAGGTTTGGTACTTCTTTTAGGCAAAACTGTGAAGACACTTGTGCACAAACAGGTGGAGGCTGGCCATGGTGAAATCTCTCTTCTGAGGTAATCTATACTTAGTGTCAGTTGTCAATTTAATACCCAAATAGACAAATGAACAGAGGTTACTGGGATTTGATTGTTATGGTCCTGTATTTTTGTTTATTACAATGGAGCCTGACCTCCCGCGACACCTATTCCTTTTTTTAAAATAAAAGATGGCTTTTCCTATGTAGTAGACCCCTGCTGCCACTTTCACATAAATGCTGCTCCAGTGAAACGCTGAAAATTGGCCATAGGGTGAATTCCCTCTATGGAGCTTACTCTTTGATTAAGTCTGTATTCTTATTACATGCATCTTTATGTGGTGCCAAGAATCTACTTTACGAATAGCTCAAAATGTTGTACTTAAAATGGAAGCTCTGAGTCTGTTTGCATTATTTGATTCAGAATTCCTAATTATTGGCATCAGGGTTTGCAGAATTGTATTGAACCATGTGGAATTGAAAGAAAAAAGCAAACTTATTAACTCTGAGGCTTTTTCTTTGTTTCAGTGTTAATTAGATTATTAGCCCTACTCCAAATACAATGGCCAGCTGATATGTGTTGACTTCAAAAACTGATCTTTGTTTAAACCTGCCTGGAATGCAGCTAACTTTCAAAAAGTGTTTCAATCACCTCCTTATTCCCCTGCACCAGCCTTAATCAATTCTACTACGTCCCCCTATTCATGAAGGCTCTGCACACAGGGTACCCTGTAACCTACTCCTCTATTGTTACCCCCAACCAGTTTATAGTAACAAATTCTTCTGGTGGTCTGCCCTAACTTTAACCCATATGGGTTGACCCCCTTTGGTCTCATAACGGAAAAAAGTCTCTGGAAAACCAGAATGCTCCATGGGCAATGCACTCTTCATATTGGAGTCCTGCTGCCTCCCAAATGTGAGTAAGAAATCCAGATAAGTTCTCCCAAAATGAGAATGAACTGGGGGAGCAAGAAATAACGGTGGACAGCACAAATATTCTTCTGTTAATATGCTTTATTAATTTTTCATGAGGCCCATATTCAACGTTTCACCTACAAACAAGTAGGCTTCACCAGGAAGTGCCCTTTGAATACTGCTCAGGGGAAGACCTCCCTCGTACTATTCAATTCTTTGAAGTGTTTTCTCCATTAAAGGAGTAAGCTGCTAAGCATCAAAAAATTCCTGTGGTCTTTTTTTAAAAGTATACTTCCTTTCAGGCTAATAGTGTCCTTTTCCTATAATGAGTTTCTGAATGCCAAGCTGTCAGCCTGCTTCCTGATCTCATGTCAACACCAATGTATGATATATTGTGTCTCTGCTGTATTTTTTTTATCCATGTTCTTTGTACACTGCTGTATTTGTCTCCTTTTGTAACCAATTCCGGTCGCCCTGAAAAAGGGACCTCCAGTCGCAGCGGGCTTTCCTGGTCAACAATATTGAATAAATACATAAAGCTAGAATTTGAATCACATGAAGGACCTTAATAAGGCATCACTGAGTAACTTCATTTTATACTTTTGGCTCTGTTGACCCGGTTTTGATGTTAAAGTGTGGCTGAACTTCTCTGAGTGCCATGGAGCAGACTGGGACAATTTATTGAGCCGAGGACATGTTGATATCCAGGATTTAATGGTGTCCTGCCATTAATAGCATATTTTTCTTAATGGTGGGTAGTATTTTATATTATTATTATTATTTTGTATGTATATATGTTTTAACGAGTGAATTCTGAATTTTTTGTACTTTTAGCTAAGGTCCTAAGCTTTTGTTTTTTGGGTTTTATTTAACTTTTAAAGCATTGCACTACATTTCTCACATTTACATTTACATTTCTTACATTTACTCAGGGTGTCACTGAACCAACAAGTGCTGAGGCAATTCTTGATCTGGTGCTTACAAATGGGAACATGTGACAGGAAGTAATGGTCAGAGCCACTGGGAGGAAGTGATCATTGCACAGTGTTATTTCAGTTGGATATGGACAAGGAAAGTATTCTAACACCAGAATCTTGGATTCCAGGAAAGTGGACCTCAGAAAAATTGGCCAAGTGCTAAGGAGCCATCTGGTGGGCATCAGAGCAGATATGGGGGTGGACCAAAGGTGGTCCATCATTAAGGAAGGAATACTGGTTGCCACAGCTGAGTGTGTTAGGCTCAGGGGGAAGAACACAAGGGTCAAAGCACTCAGCTGGTTCAGTTCTTGGGTTGCCCAGGCAGTAAGGGAAAAGAGGTTGGACTATAGAAAATTCAGGAAGCCCGAGAGAGGTGGATAGGAGAAATTACCTAAGGTTGGCTAGTGAGGCAAGTAAGAAAGTCAGGTGAGCAAAGGCACAGAAGGAGCTGCAGATAGCTAAAGGAATTAAGAAGGGGAAGAAGGCTTTCTTTCACTATATAAGTGAGAAAAGGGACAAGAAGGAAGGGATTGTTAGGCTTCAGAAAGGGGTGGAGTGGGTGGGGGATAATGGGTGAAAAGCAGAGAGACTAAATGAATACTTCTTTTCCATCTTCACCAGGAGAAGGATGAACCAATGTCTTCAGGAGGGAAAAAAGGAGCAGGGAGGGAACACAGATGTAGTGATAGAGGAGGATAGAGTGAGGGATGGACTGCTGGCATTGAAGGTGGACAAATCACCAGGCCTGGACAGAGTATATCCAAGGGAACTAAAGGAACTGGCTGAGGAGCTGGCAGAGCCACTGGCAGACCTATTTAATACTTCACTAGAGACAGGCATAGTACTGCAGGACTGGAGAACAGCACATGTAGTGCCCCTCCACAAAAAGCTGTCCCAAAGATAACCCAGGGGATTACAGACCAATCAGTCTGACCGCCACTGTAGGCAAGCTCATGGAAACCATACTAAAGGAAAGGTTGGTGGAATATCTAGAGGAACATGGTCTCCAAGATGTGAAGCAGCATGGGTTCATGGGGGGGAGAGCATGTCAAACAAATCTGATTGACTTCCTTGACTGTGTCACTAAGAAGTAGACAGGGACCAAGATGTAGACATCCTCTGTCTTGATTTCAGCAAGGCCTTTGACTCTGTGCCCCACAAGGTTGATCAGGAAGCAGGTGGATCTCAGGGTTGGAGAAAAGATGGCCAGATGGGTGGAAAACTGGCTGAAGGACAGAACCCAGAGGGTGGTTTTGGGGGGAGAGTTATCTGGCACAAGACAGGTAACCAGTGGGGTCCTGCAGGGCTCAATACTGGGGCCAGTGTTGTTCAATATCTTCATCAATGACATTGGAGATGGCATTAAGTGCAAAATGTGCCTATTTGTGGATGACACCAAGCTCTGTGGGAGAGTTGACACAGCTGAAGGAATATAGGGCCTACAGGAAGATCTGGAAAAGTTGTGGAGGTGATCCAGGATGTGGCAGCTTGGCTTCAATGCCAAGAAATGCAGTTATGCATACTGGAGCCAAGAATCCTAGGACAAAGTACTACCTGGATGGAGTCTGAGTATCTGCATCAGAGGAGGAGAAGAACCTGGGAGTGATGATCACTAGTGACCTGAAGCACTCCACACAGTGCAAGAAAGCAGCAGCAAAGGCAAACACGATGATGGGATGCATATCTAGGAGGACCAGTAATAGGAGAGAGGAGGTTATACTGCCCTTGTACAGGTCACTGGTAAGGCCGCATCTAGAGTATGGAGTTCTGTACTGGCACCCCACACCTCAAAAAGGATATTAACCTGCTATAGAAGGTCCAGAGGAGGGCTAAAAAGTTGTTATCTGGTCAGCAGGGTAAGGCATACGAGAAGAGGTTGAGGGCACTGAACATGTACTCCCCTGAAAGACAGGAGAGAGAAAGGGGACATGATTGGGACATTCAAGTACTTGAAAGGGATAAATAAGGTTGATAAGGAGAATCTCTTTAAGCTGAGAGGTAACCATAACATGAGAGGGCACAGTCTTAAGCTGGAGGGTGGGAGGTTTAGGAGGGAGGTCAGGAAGCACTTCTTCACAGAGAGGGTGATGGACACTTGGAATGCACTGCCAGAAGAGGTACTCTCATTGAAGACAGTGGGCAGCTTTAAGAGAGGCTGGGACAGGTATAGGGGGAGGGTAAGGGTCATAGGTAGGGAGGATGGAAGGAGTGGGGAGAGGGGGCAGCTACAGTAGCTCAAGCTGTGGACCCTGCAATATGAGCAACTTGATAGACCAAATGGCCTTCTTCTGCTGGCTCTTGTATGTTCGTATTTCAGCTTTGTGGTAATTTGAATAGGTCAATTCTTAGGTAGCAGCAAATGGTGAATTGGTAATTTCTCTTAAGGGATTTGGAAAGCAAGTATATATCTACATATTTTCAAGCATTTAAAATGCTCTGGAGATGCAGATGAATATTTAAAAGTTTAAATGGTTTGCTTACAAATAGGCACAAACTTGATAGGTTTGGGCTGAAGAAATGAAAAGGTAACTGGCAAAAGAACTGCTCGACTAGTAGCTTGGAACCATTTATTTGTCTGCGATGGCCTAATTGGGGTCTGATTTGTTTCTGTGTTCTAAAGGACCACTATTGAGATGGTAGTAGGGCTGTATCCCTAGTAGTTTAAGGGCAGTTCCTTTTATTCATGTAAACTTAATTCAAGAGAAAATGATTGTAATGCTTGGCCTTGAACATGGGCTTGTTTAAATTAATATCCCTAATTAAAAGAATCAATTGTATACAGCGGTGACTCCTCTGGTAAATGGCCAGTTACATAAGGTGATCCCAGTCTTAGTATTAACTATACTGGGTAAGCAACACTTAGTAAAATAGAATTTGGGAAGAACCATATAACTCATATGCACTAGCACAAACCAGGACAGGACCATGAGACAGTTAGCACCTGACTGGCAGCTGAATGTCAAATAAAGTCTCTAACTAACCTGCAGGTGCAATGGGACTTAAATGGCTTTTGCAGCCTTAAAGGAAAGCTTACCCTTTTTAGAGAGCCAGTACATGGGTCCAATTTTTGTCACTAATAAGGATAAGGAGACATATTTTCTAAGGCTCTGCCTAAACCAAA
Organism: Neoceratodus forsteri; assembly: GCA_016271365.2. NCBI lineage: Eukaryota > Metazoa > Chordata > Ceratodontiformes > Ceratodontidae > Neoceratodus > Neoceratodus forsteri. Next base: position 299,081,307 of record CM057458.1, on the reverse strand, counting down.
AGTTAACAGTCTGGATTGGTGGATTCCTCAAGTAGTTTGAGGGATATTGAGTTTGAGACTCTCTCAAACAAAATCAGAAAAGTTACTGCTGCTTGATGGTGATATTTTAATGGGAATGCCTTTTGGACACTGGTACTTTCCTATGTTGGTACTGTTGTTTTGGATATTGTTCCTGGAGAGACACAATAAAAATAAGGGAAATTTTAGTCATCTTAAAATAAGTTTTGTAAGGAGTGTATGTGTGTGTGGCTCAATAGACCTCAAAAATAACAACATTCTGTAAAACTCATAGATTATTTACTTTTTATAACTGTATGTAGATTATAATTTATAGGAGGATGTACTTATTACATTTGATATCCTGCTATAGTGACTGTGTTTAGGGCTGCAGTGGGTGTAGTTCTGCAGACCTTTTAGGATGAACAAAGGTCTGCATATATTTCCTAAGTTTCCACACACTGTTCCACCCATTGTGCCTGACTGCCTTGCTTGAAATGTGACTATTTTCCCATTCATTTCAATTGGCACTGAATAAGTAGAAAGGGTAAAAAACACAGAATTAAGTCCTATTTCTTTGAAGTAACTCCTCCAGCATATAAACTGATCATAAAACAACTGTTGTGAATACCTTTGTGATGTGTGTGTGTGTGTGTGTGGGGGGTGCATTATTAGCAGCAGCTTGGTTTGGGACTTGACCATTGAAATTGTAGATGGAAGAACTAAAGGAAATAACATCAGTAGTGTTGTGCAAAATTGAAAAATTCCATTATGTGAAATATTTCGCAAAATGTGCACATTTCACAAAATATTTTGCGGGTGCAAAATGCAAAATTGTGCCCGCAAATTGTGAAATTATGCCCAAAAATGGCAAAATTTCACCTGAAAGCGCCAAACTTTTACCGCAAACTGTGAAACTTTGCCCAAAAATGGCGGAATGTCACCTGAAAATGGCAAAACTTCACATTTTGCTGTGAAATTTTGCAAGTTTGCACCCTGCAAAATATTTCTTGAAATGGTGGAATTTCGTGAAATATTTCTCATGGTGAAATTGCTGATTTCATGGCATTTTTGCCGCCAGAATTTTATTTCCCAACATCTTTAAACATCAGCCTGATCTGACCTCTGTCCTGAAATGATTTATAGTCCTCAATTAGTTTTCTTCAAAATACCCTTGTAAAATAAGATGCACTGTATGCTAATAATGCATCCCAGATCCCTGCACTTAATCAAGACACAGTAGCTTGGGTTCATTTCTCTTCTGCTGTTATTTTTATTTATTTTTTTTTTTGCTTTACTGGCTTTTGTTTGTCTCACTTTTGTGGTCTGATCAAACAGCATCTGGTGTCAGTTGTAGAAATCCTAGTAAGAGACAATGGCAGAAAAATAGGCTGGCTAGCATGACCCTGCCTTAATAATCTTACAACAAATACAGGGTTGAAAATAATCTGACTTGTAGTTAGAAAGCAGTGGATCTTATTTCTACTCCTTAGTCTTAAAACCCCTAAATCCTCCCACCCACTTATTATCTTCAACCCCTCCTTCCCCAATCCAATGTTGGGCAGCCAGACAACAATTACAACCCTGACTCTTTCCTACCTACAAATGATTTGATACCTTTTATTGGACCAACACAGATGTAACAAAAAGAACAAAGTGCTTTAGCTTTCAGACCAACCCAGTCCTTCCTTGGAAGTTTAATGCCACTTATTTAGAAAATCCCAAACTTTTAACACCCAGATCATGCAGAAAAATAACCAGAAAAAAATTCCCTTTGGTTTAAAATACTCATTTAAAAAATAACAGAAGAGACATCAGAGAAGCTGAATAATACCAGTTCAGCTTCAGCTGAAAGGGCCTAAAGGTCAGATGTACTTAGAGCATAACAACAAACAGGGAGTACACTGCACATAAATTAAAATGATTTGGGGGTACCTTCAGAGTAAGATAAGAACATCTCAGACAGGGGGCTGTATAACCCAATTCTGAGTGTCCCAGTGTTGGGTTATACAGCTCTCTGCTCCAGATGTTCTTATCTAGTAAGAGTCAGTGGTAGAAAAACAACTGGTCAAAGCTGAACCAGACAAACTGGGCATCTGCAACCCCACACTGAACATCGCACTGCCCATTTGAATGAGCTATTCAGATCCCTGACCTCATGGTGGCAATCTTTTCTGTGAAAAAGTGCACAAATTCATCACACCTTATCTTGAGAAAAGGCTCCCTGATGCTGGAGACAGACTGTATTGCACAGACTCTCCATAGCACACAAGAGCTGAGCCAGTCAATTTCATGCAGTGGAGATCTCCCCAGACAGCCGATTGATAGCTCCTAAAATGAACCATCAAACTAAGCTTGTCCTCCGTCAGGCCAGATTTCCTCCAGCAGCATTCCAACCTTTGACCCACTTGTCTCAACTCCCTCAATTGCCCCTCAAACTAGGGTGACTAAGGGCAGAGAGTGAGGGAGCTATGGAATCCAAGGCAGCAGTCACCACCTTATTATAGGTTAGTAGCAGCTCTTCTGGATCTGAGCTTACACTCAATCTGCTAGATAGGTCCAGCACCACCAAAAGACCATCAGGGGTCAAACCCCGTAAAGGGTGGTACCGGACCATCTCCATTGGGGCAGGTCTATTTGGGGGGGCCTTGAAATTAAACTGTATAGTGTGATGATCGGACAATCCAATGGGTTCCACCACCATGTTGAAGATCTCCATCCCCAGGCGGAATACCAGATCCAATGAGTGGCGTATGTGGGTCGCAGCAGTAATCACTTATGTAAGCCCAGCAAAATCATCAGCTGGAGGAAGTACTGACCAAAATAGAGAGTTCATCATCAACCCAGGCACTGAAGTCCCCAGAACCAACCATCTAGGAGACTCCAACACCATGTCGATGATGAAGTCCGTGACTTCCAGCAAGAAATCCATCTTGGCCCCTGGTGGACGGTAGATGAGTAGTATCCTGTAACCCACACCTGCACCCATGATACACTTAAAGGATCTAGTAGGCCCAACTTGCACATCTATAAGCCCAGTTCAGTTGTAAAACAAATGGCTACTCCCCCAACCCTACAATCCAATCTAGAGTGGTGTATCACTGAGTACTCGACTGGAACCACTGACTCCAATATGTGGCCTGAATTTTCATCCAGCCAGGTCTTGGTGATACATGCCAGGTCAGATGTTCCAACAGGATGGACAATCAATTCCATTTGTTTTAAGTGACCTGACATTGCATAACACTGCCCAAGCTGGATGGGCAGTCGAGGTCGAACATGCTATTTGCCCACCAACAGTGGAGCCCTTGAGTATGGATACCAGGCAGAGTGAACCCCTCTCCTGGCTCCATTTTGCCCCAGGGCATATCCTTGACACCATCACCATAATCTGACCACTCCATTCCTCCCCCCACCATGCCTGCACCCCCCCGACACCCACCTTGCTATACCTAAAGCATAGCAGCACCTATATACTTTCACCAGTAGCAGGGGGCAATCAAAAGAGCAGAGGGCCCAAATTTCAGTGAGGAGTAGTACCCACCACCAAAGCCTTCTGCCAGCACATACTGCTGTGCAGACCCAGCAGCCACCAAGTTTATATATAATCTTACACACCACTCTCTCACTCACACATCCTCTCTCTCTCACTCAGACACTACCTTTCTCACAATTTAAATGAACTACACAAACCCACCCCAAAACAAAAATAAAAAGAAAATCACCTCAAAAGCAAACCTCACAATAGCAGCCAGTAATACTGAGCAGCAATAACACCAAATTACACCTAATAGACACAGCTTTGAAAAACTGTCAAATAATGTTCACGTGGTGGAGAGTGGGTTCTCACCACCCCTGCTCCCTCAAATATCAAATTTGTCCAGCTGCAGTGACCCTCTCACTGCCACTGCCACAGTTTATTACACTTAATGCAGGTGCACTTTTAAAATTACAAAAAGGCCCTCTCACTGCCTCTCCCAATCAATTTTATACAGTAAGAGCATCTCCTCTCTAAAAACTGCTGTGACTGTTCTTAATGCCGCCTTTCACCTTTACCCGTTGCGGGTTCTCCAGATACTCTTCTTGCTATTTATCTCCCCTCTCTACCTTTGATCTGGCTTTTCTCCTCCCCCTTCATACCTTCCTCCCCCCAGTCACTCTACTTCCAAACCCCCTACCCCTCCCTTCCTTCCTTCCTTCTCCTACTATTTTCCCCTTAGGGCTTTTTCCTCCTCGCCCTCTTGCATTTCCCTCTCACTCAGGCTCTCTGACAATGTCTTATTGGATTGCCTACTCTACTCATATACTGCTGCAACAGAGCCCTTCCCTGGTCCTGTGTCTCAACCCCCCATACCCTATCTTTATTCTCCCTCTCCTCCAGCTATGCCTTCTGCCCCATCTTGCCTATTTATCTTGCACCCTTCCAAAATCTCTCTTGTTTTATGTCATTACTTCTGTATTTTCTTATTTATTTTCCTTCATTAGTTGTGTTTCATCATATTGTTTGTTTGTATCTTAATTTGTACTGATGCACTGTTGTATTTTTACCACAATGATTGTAACTTATCCTATCTCCTTATTGTATTTTATTATTGCACTGTTTGTTCTAACCTGCACTGTTTTTGACAAGGAGCCTTTGTAAAATAGTCCCTGACTCAAAGGTTTGTAATTCCAAGATTTTCAATAAATAAATAAAAAAATAAGTATACAGTTACCGGAGTTCAAGGTTATGATGTTCCAATTTACCAGTCCTCGCTGAAATATTGTGCAAGATTTTACCAGTCCTCCTTAGTCTTCTGTTTTGGGATCCACAGATAGCACTCCCAGGGAAAATGAACTTCTTGCAGCAGCACTCTTACTGCCACTGCCACAGATTACAGAGACAGTCTAACTTCCCCCAATGCAGGGTACTTCACTTTGGTGCTCCCTGTTATTCAGAGTCACCGGCATCCTGACCTCAGTCCAGTAACTCCAGTGGCTCAAGGGAAGCTCAAAAAGTGTCATCCATCCAACCAGCGCAATTTGAACTCCAGGGGAAAACCCTCACCAAGCGTCCCACACCATGCAACCTTTCTGACCCCTGCAGACCGATGTGCACACAGCTAGTCTTCTTGGCAACAGATCCCTCAGAAGATGTTGGACCTCCCAGACTGAGGCAGATTCAAGTTTCAAACCAGCAGCTCTAGTCCACCACTGAACATGACCTGCAAGCATGCCCAGCTCAACTCTGTTTGGCCAAAATGCAGTCCTGGGGTCAGGTCCACAATTTATCACTAACCTGTGATCTCCAACCTCCTCCTCCAACTAGGGTTACCACCTGACCTGATTATTGCAGGACAGTCCTGATTTGAGCAGCTGTGTCCTGCAAAAAACATGAAAAATACAAAATGTCCTGACTTTATAGTAGAAAAAAATATTTTCTAACTTTCCACTAAATGTTGTAGAAAACTATTATACCTTAACTGAAATACATTAAAATGATCAGAAACAGTAGAAGGAACTATGAAACTACAATACTTAGCTTTAATTCTGATTACGTAAAGAAAACAAGTCTGCTACACTGGTCGAGGTTACGTACTGTCCTGCGAAAAATCATGTTTCAGTAAAAAATGTCCCACTTTGAGCTTCTTAAAAGGTGGTAAACCTACCTCCATCTGTCAGCACAGTCTTAGGATCGGGACCAGCAGTTCACCACCAGCTGGTGCTCATCCAACTCCTCCTCCTCCTCAGTTCATCAACCAGCAAGGACTGCAGTAACAGTTTATACAGCAGGGTTTCCATACGAAGGCACCACAGGTAACATGAAAACTCAGTCTCACCTTAATACTAGCTAGAGCTGTGTAGAATATAAAATTCTGCCCATGGAATGCCCAAAGAAAGACTGTTTTGATTCGGTGGAATTCTGTGGAATTTTCACAAACATTCCACAGAATTTCACAAAATGTTAAATTTCAGTTATTTCACTATAATTTTAGATGTTCATGTCTGAAGAACACCAAATCTAGATCATAAACAGTGCCAGATGCCTTACAGGTGAGTGTCAAAGTTCACTGATGTAGATTAAAAGAGGGCAGAGTTATGGGTGGCCAAACATTTAATCAAAATTTAATATTCAGTTATTTTAAGATAATTTTCAAATTTCTTATCCAAATTTCTTCACAATATTGTGATTTAGAGAAGTGCCTAGAATGTGTATCTGCACCATATTTTAATTCTCAAGCTTCAATTGGAGCTGAGTTATAGCTAGCCAAATATTTTGCCAAAATTTGGATTTCTGTTATTTTAGTGTAATTGTGATACTATTCATTGAAATGCTACAAAAAATTGACAGGTACACATGTTATCATTACATTTGTATATGCACATAGTTTCAGATTTCTAGCTTTAAACAGGGCTGAGTTATAGACTACCAAACATGCTGCCAAAATTTAAATTTCAGTTAGTTCCCTCTAATTTGAAAACTACGTATTCAAATTTAACCTGAGTTGAAACATTTAAACTACTATACCTCATGGTCATTTCTGAAAAAGTTCATATTTGCAGCTTTAAACTTATTGAATTAAAAGTAGTCAAACTTTCACAGCATTTAAAAATTTTATTTTGCAAGAATGTAAACTACAAATTTATAAACCCCTGAAACTTTAAAACTAGGCAACGCAATACCATTAAATTTGGCAGGTTCTTAGAGCTTACAAGGAGGCTGTGTGTGCCAATTTTATTAATTGCTTGCTGCAAGAAATTGCAAAATAACATTTGTACTTGAAGTCAAATTCCATGAGTCTTTGTGAAAATTGTAGAATTTCATGAAACATTCCATAAAACTGGAATTTTCTAATTTCACTTAGCCTTATCTGGAGGATTCTAATTAAAGGATATGGGTATAAGAGACATGTAGTGCAGGGGGTCACCAGGTTCTGGAGTTAGATGCACAGTTTTACCAAGAAATGGACAGCTGATCTGGATAGCACAATAGTAGTAGATCCATAGATTGAAGCAAGAAAGCACAGAGTGGCAAGAATTCTAACCTGAATGCAGGGTATTTATTTATTAATTGAAAGAATCAGAATTACAACCTTTATGTCAAGAATTCCTTTGCAAAGACTCCATGTCAAAAATGAAATTACATAACAGGGTACAAAAGAAAAGACAAGAACAGAGCAATATTACAATATTAAAAGGAGAACAAGTTACAAATTCAAGGGTGAAGAGGTCCAGCCCGAGTCAAACAGCAAGCAGTAATCAACAATAGTTACATTATTAAAAAAAACAGTGTTCAATAAACAACAGTCTGGTTACAATTTCTGCAAGGTCAAACAATAAGGGTCAGACCCCAGGTCAAAGGGAAGTGGTGAAAGTGGTGGTGCCTAACATCCGCATTGGCAGATAGGGACTAATTACAATTGCAGCAGGAGTGGGAGATAATTTCCTAGTGGAATTAGGATTTAAATGGGCCTGGATTCTGCTCCAGAGGGACCACAGGAGGTAGTTCATTCAACCAGAGGGGGGCCCTGTAGAAAAAGGAACATTGGCCAAGGGAAGTCCTGCAACAGGGTGCTTAGAGGGAGGCAGATGGAGAGTTCTGAGTTATCCAGGGTTGGGCGGAGGATTGCACTAGATGGTGAAGTCCCGGGGCAGACGAGTAGAGTGAGAGCATTCTGGCAAGGAGATAAGTCTGGTATCTGAGCCATCCTTCAAAGTTAAGCCAATTGATGCAACAGTAGACCTCACATGTATGGGTCCAATGGTCACAACCTGTGACAAGTCTATAGGCTTTATTTAGGGAGACTTTAATATGGCGTAGGGCAGTAGGGTCAGCGGAAACATAGATGACAATCCCAAAGTCAATGAGTGAGAGCACCAATAATGTCAAGCAAGGTTTAAGGCATGAGGGACAGACAACCCCTAGGTCTATACAAGAGCCCTAGTCAAGTGTTGACAGTGGAGCAGAGAGATTGATGTGCTCGTGGAAGGTGTGAGAGGAGTCAAGGGTAAAGGTAGGTATAAGTCAAGTGGGCAGCCCTTGGAGCTGAAGATGGTGAGGGAAATGTTTTTGTTTATTTTGCCTGTCAGTGGACAGCATGGCTTTGGTCTTTGTAGTTCAAGCATAGGTGGTGTTCTGAGAACCAGGCTTCAGCCTCAGAGAAGGAGCACTGCAGGGAGGATTGAAGGGAAAGAGGGTCAGGGTCACTGGCAAATAAGATGGCATCATTGGCATAGAGAAGCAGCCAACCCGAGCAGGCCTTGGAGAGGGTGTTCTAGAACACACTAAACAGGAAGGGGCCCAATATAGAGCCTTGGTTTACCCCGAAGTGAACCAGTTTACTGAGTGAGAATGTGGAGTTTAACTTGACCCTCTGGGTTCTATCACCCAGATAGCTTTTAAACCAGACAGTGGCTTCCAGAGATAGCCCCAAGAGGGGCAAGGATTGTAATAGAAGCATGTGGCTGACAGAGTTGAAAGCCTTGGTTAAATCAATATAGGTAGAGCCTACAAAGTATCCTTGGTTGAGGGCTTTATTGATGAAGATGGCATATTCAAGAAGGGCAGTAGTGGAACTGTGCCCCTCATGAAGTCATGTTGTTCAGGACAGAGCAGGTCAAATTTGGTGAGATAGCTGGTGAGTTGGTCTGACACCATTTTTTCTAAGGCCTTGGAGATGTAGGGGAGAATTAAGATGGGGCAGTAGTTGCCAGGGTAGGTGCGGTCCCCACCTTTAAGTATAGGGGTGATGACGGTGGATTTCCAGTGTGTTGGGAATTGTCTGAGGCAGAGACACAGGATGAGGATGTCTGTGAGGGGGTGTTTATGGCATCAAGGGTGAGCAGGACAAGTTTAAGGTCCAGTGAATCACTACTACAGCATGGTTTTCTGAAGGCTTTGGTAAGGTAAGGTAAGGTCTTGCCTCCTGTGGGGAAAATTTGGAGCCTGAAGGTGGGGGTAGCAGTGGGATTGGTGGGTTTGGGGGCAGCTCAGGAGCTGGGTCAAAAAAATGGGGGGAAGGACACTGATGAGGTGAGAAGAGACAGAGTTAAGGGTATCTGCTATTAAAAAGGGGTCCTGGGATAGGGAGCTGTTTACCAGCAGTTGGGCCAGGGTGGAGATAGTTTTTCCACTAAGTTCTTTAATGTTATTCCAAAACTTGCTCCTGAGCCCCAGGTGGAGTAGAGTGACTCCTGGTAATGGGCAGTATTGGCTTCCTGAAGTTCCCAGGTGCATTTGTTCCTAAGTTGCCTGTATAGTTGCCGGTCATATGGTTTGTCCAACTCATTGGCTAAGTGCCACTGGTTTTCCTGGTGCTTCATGATGTCAAGTAGGGCTTGAAAGAGCCAGAGGGTGTCATGATTTTTAACCAGTTGCTTGGTGACTGGGGCATAACGGTCGCAGGCGGAGTAAACGTGGAGATAAAGTGGTCAAGGGTGAGGTCAGTGATAGGTGCAGAATTGATAGGGGACTAATCACAGCACAGCATTTACTGCTTTAGTAGGGGGAGGGATCCCTTTTTTAAGTGACGGTGAGAGGTAAATTTAGGTGCCCATTTCAGAGATGTTTTTGAGGTCCATTTGCAGAAAACTGGCGAGTGGTCACTCAGGGAATCCGGGAGAACTGAGACCTCAGATAGGCAAGCAGGCCTGTTCATGAGGGTGAGCTCAATGAGTGTGGAGGTGCATCTTTTATGATTGAGTCTCGTTGAGGACTGGACAACTTGTGAAGTCAAGGGCTGCAATGGAATCCTTGTAGGGCAGAGGAGCAGCGGTCAATTGACATTAAAGTCGCCCAGGGCAATGATTTCACTGGAGGAGGGCAGCCGGCAAAGCAATTCAGTATGGAGTTGAATGCAAGCTTTTGGTTCTGCAGGGTGATATACACTGTAACTATGTGGAGGGTTTTCCTGAGGCATCAGGTTGCAGCCTGACGGTGAGGCTTGGGCTCCAGGGGACAGGGTGGAGGCATTGAGGACTAGAGAGGCTTGCAGGGGTCATGATAGTATAAGGCACAACCCCTCCATTTTGACCAGTCTGTCAGTTCTGAGGATAGAGTATCCAGATATATGGATGGCTGAGTCTGGTAAGACAGGTTCAAACCAGGTCTCAGTTGCTGCTAGAATATCAGGGGAGATAAGTGCCATCCATCCTTGTAGTACATCAAGCTTTTTCTGGATGCTACAAATATTGATGGTGGCTATGAGTAGACCACCGGATGGCCCATTGTGGGTACTGAGGAATGGGGAGGACCAGGCTTAGGGTGCACATTGCCAGGTAGTTAAAGGAGGAGGACAGCATGGTGAAGGAGGGCAAGTCTGAACAACTTATTTACAAACTTGGGATTCCAGGGCCGAGAGTTGGGGGAGCTGGTGTATACAGGTATAGGGAGGGTGGATATATGACCAGCCACCCAGGAGGCTGGGGATGTAAGTGGGACCGGATTTTGGTGCACCGGGCACTGGGGAATTATATGCATAGTAGGTTGGGCATAATTGGCTTTACCACACTGGGGGGTGTAATGTTGTGTTACTGCAGGACTATCAGGCAAGTCACATGTGGAGGGAGAGGGGGTAGGGAGCACAAGAACAAGCAGCACTGCTGTGAATAGGGAGGAGGACATAGTGAAACACAGAAATGAGTGAAGGTGTAGTAACCACAAGAGGGCAGCGTGACCTTCAGGCCACAGGAACTCAAGAATATCTGAGTGCCTTCCTAGTGATCCCTCATCAGAAGGTGTAATGGCAGGGTTGCTGCTTTGGGTACAGGGTTCAAGGCTGGAAAGGGGAAGTGAGGGGAAAAAAGAAAGGAAGGGCCAGAGAGGCAAATAAATTGTACAGGAGAAGGAGGGCAGATGATAAAAGTACAGGGGATGGTGAGCTGGGGGTGATAAAAGTAAGGGGTGGGAGCTGTGCGGTGAGGAACAAGTTAGAAAGCAGCTAGAAGATGGAGGCACAGTACTGACCCCTAGTGTCCATCTGCAATAACCTGCTAATGAGAAAAAGGACACTTAGAGGAGTCATGTGACCTAATGACGAGATATACTGAGGGCTGGCCTTAGTTGGGAAGTCAACGCAAAGTGTTGACAGGTAAACACCCTTCCAGGTAGGAAAGCAGTGATTACCTTTACAGCCTGCCCAGCCTTCCACTCCCAATGCTGGCCATTTGTGTAATGGGGTGGTCCTGGCTGAGGCCTTTAAGGATCACATTCAGTAAATGTATGATCCGGGCAACCTGGCGTACATGCAAGTCTAGGACCTCAAGGTACTCAAAAAGATGTACTGGGGGAAGACAATGTCTTGGGCAGCAGAAAGAAAGGATTCTGGCTATTCCAAAAGGGTAGGTAAATAGGAAATAGAGTAGGTGACTCCAATTTTAAGGGAGTTTGTCATTGTAAAGAACAAAGAGGATATCAGTGGGATCCGTAGTTCTACTGAGTCAATCTTGCTATGCCAAAAGAGAAGAGGAGGAATAGTCACCCAGAGAGAAACAGCAGGAATGCAAAAAGCTCAGCTCAGCTTATCAAATGAAGTAATGATATGTGCATTGTTAATGTTAAATTCCACAGGAAAAAAATCTGGATGCTTCATCTACAGTATATGCTATCATAAACATGTGAGAAAATGCTACTGATCATTTTTTTTTCTTCTGCAAAATTAAAACTGCTTAATCAATTTATCCAGCTGTATTAGACACCAGGATACACTGACTATGAATATGCATGTCAAATGTTAACTCTATGCATGCAAAAGCAGAGAAGTTACAAACATCCACATTGTTGACAGTTTTCACAAAGTTTTATAAATATTTACATAATAAAGTTTTGAATTCCTGTAACTTAAAACTCTCATCTAATTCTCTCCATATTTAGATTATTCTATAAGCATTACAGAAAAGTTATCTGTACTAATTTACACATGTCTAGCTCCAAAGGTGCCTGAGTTATATGCAGATGAAATGTTTTCATGAAATTTCCTGAACAAAATAAAATGACAGATTTTGAGCACATATCATTTTGAGACAGTGCATCATATTGTCATGAAATCTGGCATATTGTTAGAACACCTAAGATTCTTCAGGTGAAGCTACAGTACCTCTGGCTGGAAGCTGCAACAGTGGACTTAGGATTTGCAAGAAAGTGAGTTGTGCTCACAACATAGGGAGGTGAACCTTACAATTTACAGTTGTCTTTGGTTTGAAGCAGATTCCTTAGGAAAGTTAATATTCTTCAGGTGGAGGATACTTCTAACTGAAGGGTGAAATAAGGAACTTAGAATTATCAGAAAAGGCAGTCTTTCAATCAACAGAGGGAGGTGGAGATTGCCTTTACTTTTGTTACAATTGTTAAGATTTTCAGTACAGGAAGAGTTTAAACCCACTGTGACTCAATACTGTTTACAGTGTCCTTGTGCACAGCTGACTTGCTTGGAGTTAGTGATTGACTGTTTGCATTGCAATATTTGTAATACTGTGAGTTAGTCACTGGGCTAAGAATTTGTCATAAGTCCTGAACTGAGAACAGGTTACAGGCTGTGTATTTGACCCAGACAGTGCCTAGAGGGTGGAAACTGTTTTTTCTTTTGTTTATCTCTGTGTGCCTTAAAAGGCCAGGCCAGACTGTGTCAGGAAGTGCTTACATCACAGCAACTTATCAGCCAATAGCTTTGGAAGAATCTTACAGACCTGATAGTACTAATTTTAGCAGGCTCATCAGATAACCTAAGATTCTTCAGGTAATGCTACCTCTGGCTGGAAGCTACAACAGTGGACTTAGGATTTGCAAGAAAGCGAGTTGTGCTCACAACAGAGGGAGGTGAACCTTACAATTTACAGTTGTCTTTGATTTGAAGCAGATTCCTTAGGAAAGTTAATATTCTTCAGGTGGAGGATACTTCTAACTGAAGGTGAAATAAGGAACTTAGAATTATCAGAAAAGGCAGTCTTTCAATCAACAGAGGGAGGTGGAGCTTGCTTTACTTTTGTTACAATTGTTAAGATTTTCCGTTACAGGAAGAGTTTAAACCCACAGCGACTCAATACTGTTTACTGTGTCTGTCCTTGTGCACAGCTGGCATGTTTTGGGGCTGACTGCTTTCAGATCACAAGTCACCAGGCTGTTTTGGGGCTAGGGAGGTTTTCCTGTGTCTGACTTGGATGTTTGGATCTTTCTCTGTTTGATTAGCAGGGTATTTTCTCTGTCAAATTGTCGTGTAGGGCAGCTTGCTGACAGAAAGGCACTCATCGCAGCGATGGGTCAGAGCTTTTAGCTGATTGTTTTGTGAGGGCACAGTTTAGGCCCAAACCCTTCCCACCCTCACCCCACCCACTCCTGAAACAGTTCCTTTATCATGGGGTTCTGACATCATTCTCAAGAGGGCAATGCATATCACTGTCACATCCTCTCTAGCACACTGCACTGACAACATAATCATACACATTATATAATATATATGTTTCTATATAACAAACCAGTCTCTCTCACACACACACACACACACACACAAAAAAAAAACCTAAGGTAGACAGACATGTGGGGAGTAGTGCAATGTAATGGCTGTGAGGCAGCAGTCTTCTGGGAGCCTTTCTGGAGGCTGAGATGCTGCCCTGTTTTCAGACAACTCTCTGCGCTGAGGGAGGAAGCTGCCCATCTTCAGGCCGCACTGGACAGAAGTAAGGGAACCTCCCATCCAGGGGCACCAGAGCCACCACCACTACCTCAGAGGTTGTGATGAAAGTACAGCAGTTGGACCACAGTGGGCCCAGTGAGGTAAGGGTGGTGGGAAAAGGCACACCCAGTCAGTTGTTCCACTCCACAATCCATACACCATTCTGGGGAGCATAGTTCCCCTATGGATGCACCCACAGAGGAGACTAAAGAGGTTGCAGACAACTGTCACAATGGAGGCCCTCAGGAAAGAGGCAGAGGGCACCACAGGGAAAGGAAGCAACTCCTGGTGGTGGACTCAATTATTAGGGGGATAGAACTGGGGGGAGCAGGGAAAACTGAAGTAAGGCACCTGCCTGGTGCCAGGGCTTGGAGGGACAGGAAGTGCATTCTTAGGATCACAAGAACAGTTGCACGGGAGTCTGAGCTGGACATCATTGTCCACCTAGGGACAAATGACTTGGCTCATCATGAGATTAGAGCAGTGCAGAAGGACTTTGTAGAGTTGGGGAGGGGCCTAAGACAAGTAGCACACACAGTATCCTTCTCAGAGGTGCTGCCTGTTAGTGGCATGGGTGAGGCGAGGGTAATTTACACCATGCAGTTTAATGAATGGTTGAAAAATAGTGGAGCACAGGGGTTTGGCTTCATTGGGGACTGGGGTTCCACCTGGAAGGACACCAGCCTATACTGGCAGGATGGTCTGCATCTGTCCAGGAAGGAGCAAGTCTTTGGGCAATCGGTTTAAATGCTTCATTGGCAAGCTTTTAAACTAGTCAAGGGAAGGCACTGATAAGCAGCAGGAAATCCCAGCCTCCCCTACAAAACAGGGCACTAAATGAAAAAATACCAAGGTAGAAAGGTCAGTGGGGATGCTGCTACAGAAGGTAAAGCCATCAAAAATGGAGAGCAATGAGTAACAACACCCGTAGTCTGGGTAACAAGCTTCCTGAATTAGTGGCCTTGATGGAGGAGGAACATCTGGATATCTGGCAGTCACAGAAACATGGTAACACAGAACCATGACTGGGACGTAAACATACCAGGATGCACTATTACAGGAGGGACAGGAGGGTAAAGAGGAGGAGGAGTAGCTCTCTACATAAGGAAAGGAATCAAACAACAGAACAAAGGGTAAACAGGGAGGAGAAGAAGCACTGTGGGTCAATTTGGAGGCAGGCAATGACACCACAATCCGCACAGGGGTTGTATATAGACCCCCCCTCTCAGGGGGAGGAAAGGACAAGGAAATGATAGAAAGTATACTTAGAATGGCAGATAAAGGGGGGATACTGCTGATGGGTGATCTGAATATGCCAAATGTTAACTGGAGTGCAGTTGCAGCAGCCACTTCTAAGAGTGGAGTTATTCTAGATGCCCTACAGGGGGCATGCCTTAGACAACTAGTATTGGAACGCACTCGAGAGGGAGCAATCTTACATCTGGTTCTCTCAAATGGAGATGGAGAGAGGATCATAGATGTAGAAGTGGGTAGCCATCTGGGAACTAGCAACCATCGAACAGTATGGTTCACAATAAACACAGCGATAGAGTCAAGCCAGTACAAGGCAAAAGTACTGGACTTCAGGAGCTGACTTTGCCAAAATGGGTGAGTGCCTAAGGAATGCACTAGCAAATGGGCAGGAAGGAGGTGGAAGAACAATGGGAATAATAAAACTGCCATCACAGAGGTAACAAGCCTTTGTGTGAAGCAAAAACAAAACAAAATGATGTAAGAAACCACTGTGGTCCTCAAAGGAGGTAGCAGCGAAGGTTCAAGAGAAAAGAAAGCATTCAGAAAGTACAATGAATCACAGAAGGAGCAAGACAGAGAATTGTATCAGTTAAAACAAAGGAAGCTGGGAAGGCAGTCAGAACAGCAAAGGCCTGAACCTAGGAAAAGATAGCCAACTCAGTTAAGAAGAGGATAAAACCTTTTTAGGTACATCAGGAGTGAAGGAAAACTAAGGAGGGATAGTGAGGCTTAAGAAAGGAGGTGGTGGGCAGAGGGTGACAGTGAAAAGGCAGAGATACTAAACAAATATTTTGCTCAGTATTTACAAATGAAGAGGGGAGGTACCTAAAACAAACAATAGAAACACTCTGGATACAGAAGTTGATAACAGCCCATTTACAGAAGAAAGGGTTCTGAAAGAACTCTTAAAACTGAAGGTGGACAAAGCAATGGGGCCTGATGTGATTCATCCCAGAATTATAAAAGAACTAAGGGTAGAACTAGTGACACCACTTACTACCCTCTTTAACAAATCATGGGAGGATGGGGTGGTACCTGAGGACTGGAGGAGGGCAGATGTGATTCCCCTTCACAAAAGTGGGAGCAGGGCAGATGCAAGAAACTACAGACCTGTTAGTTTAACCTCAGTGATAGGGAAAATGATGGAATCACTTCTGACGGAAAGAATTGTCAAGTACCTAGAGGCCAGAGGGGCACAGGACCCAAGACAGCATGGATTCACAGCAGGAAGGTCATGCCAGATGAATCTAATAGATTTCTTTGACTGGGTGACCAAAGTAGTAGATCAGGAGGGCTGTGCATATTACCTACCTAGACTTTAGCAGGCCTTGACACAGTCCCACACAAAGATTAATATACAAGTTAGCCAGCCTGGGAGTGGGTCCCACGATGATAGCCTGGGTAAAGAATTGCTGGAGAATAGGACACAGAGGGTAATAGTAAATGGAGTCCACGCTGAAGAAACGGAGGTTACTGAGGGGGTACCGCAGGGTTCAGTATTAGAACCAGTCCTCTTCAATGTCTTTATAGCGACATTGCAGAGGGACTGGAAGAAAAATATGTCTCTTTTGCAGGTGACACAAAGATCTGCAACAGAGTTGATGCACAAGGTGGGGTGGAAAGGATGAGAAGGGACTGGCAAGGTTAGAGAAATGGTCAAATTTATGGCAGCTTAGATTCAATGCTAAAAAGTGCAAGGTAATGCACCTGGGAAACAAAAACCCAGGGGAAGAGTACACAATGGGGGGTGATATACTGAAAACAACAAAAATGGAAAGAGACCTTGGGGTAGTCATATCAGATGACTTAAAGGTGGGCAAGCAATGTGAGAGGGCAGTAAGGAGGGCTGGGGGCATACTGGGATGCATAGGGACAGGCATCACCAGTAGAAAACAGGAAGTTGTTATCCATCTAGACAGACAGCTGGTGAGACCCCATATGGAGTACTGTTTGCAGTTCTGGAGACCCAATCTCCGCAAGGACATAGACAGGATGGAAGCTGTCCAGGAGGGCACTAAAATGGTGCAGGGTCTGCACGGAAGACATGTGGAGAGAGAGACTAAAGGAGCTTAATATGTATAGCCTTGAGGAAAGGAGGGAGGGGGACATGAAAGAAACTTTCAAGTACCTCAAGGGAATCAACAAAGTCAAGAGGTTAGCATCTTTCAAAAAGAGGTGTGCAAGAACAAGGGGCACAATTTGAAGATGGGGGCGGCTCAGAGGTAATGTAAGAGGTATTTTTCACAGAGAGGTTGTGGATGCATGGAATGGCCTTCTGGAGGAGGTTGTGGAGTCAAAAACAGTGGTTGAATTCAAGCATGCATGGGACAGTCATAAGGCAATCCTAGGGGTGGGGTAGGAAGAAGTAGGCTGCTGGTTAACTAGGATCTGAGCTTATCCATTAGGTAGGAAATGGGCAGACTGGGTAGGCCAAGCGGTCCTTATCTGCCATCAAATTCTATGTTTCTATGTTTCTGTGTTTCACCTATGATCAAGTAATCATGCCAAAGTTAAGATATTTGACCCAATAGACATTTAAGGTATATGCAGATAAAAATGTTCATGACATTTCGCACAAACAATAAAATGACAATATAATCAAGCACCTATAATTTTGAAACTATCCATCTGAATTTCATGATATTTGGAAAGTTTTTGGCCATCAATGGAGTGAGTATATATGCTAAATGTCAGAGCTGTAGCTTGAAAAGTGGCTGAGGTATAACCAAATTACTACATTTTAAAAATTCTATGAAATTCTGACAAAATTCCACACAACTTCACAGAAGTTTGTGAAATTTTGTAGAAATTCCATGGATTCAGAATTTTCACATTCCACAGAGCTCTAATACTAGCTAAAAACGAAGCTGGTTTGAAGTCCATTTTAAAATCCAAGAAGCCGGATAGAAACGGAACACTTCAGCTGCAGAAAAATAAGAAGTAATTATTGCTACTGCACCACCACACTATAAACAAATACAAGAAAAGAATGCAAAGTGCAAACACAAAAACTAATTTAAAAAAAGCACATAAAAGAACTTAACATGTTAAAAACAAACTCAGTGAGCTGCTATTTCAACTGCTGACCCAACACGGCAGCATCTTTAATCTACTCTATCTTCAGTCTAGTTTGCCATATACAGTATGTGCTGCGAACACACATTTTGGGGTGATTTGAAAGCTGAATCCCATACACAGTTTGTGAAGGTGGGGAACATCAACAGAAAAAATGAAATAAACATTAAAACAAAAATATTATGAATGATAAAAAAAATCACCTTTTGGACTTTTACTTCACTTTCCCACTGAGTTAACAGGAAAGACAGATTTTAAGCCAGGCAGGAAAGAAGCCATGTTAGAATTCAAGATCTGTGACTGATATCTGATTTTTAAATTTGTTTAAAAATGCAGACTGCCAATCAAATTAATGAATCAGTGTTTATGCCCAAAGTTAGCTAGCTCTACTGTACAAAGTAAAATTTCATAGAAACATTGAAAATGTTGGTAGATAAGGACCGCTAGGCTCATCCAGTCTGCCTGTAAGTCCTGTACTTGATTATAGCTTTTGACCCACCCCCCACTTAACCTCTATTGTTCCCCTATGCCTACCCCATGCATGTTTAAATCCAACCACAGTGTTCACTCCCACCACCTCCTGTGGCAGACCATCCCATGTGCCCACCACCCTCTCCATGGAGAAAAGCTTAATCACATTCCCTCTTAACCTGCCGCCTTCCAATTTCATATTATGCCCCCTAGTTCTTGTACTGCTCCTGTATTGGAATATGCCCCCCCACACACCTTGTTTATCCCTCTGAAGTACTTGAATGTTTCTATCATGTCCCCCTCTCTCCCTCCTTTCCTCCAGTGAGTACATATTCAGGTCCCTTAATCTCACCTTGTAAGCTGTGTGGTGCAAGCCCTGTACCATCTTAGTCACCTTTCTCTGGACCACCTCCAGCCTGTTAATGTCCTTTCAATGGTGTGGCCTCCTGAACTGCACACAGTACTCCATGTGAGGTCTGATCAGGGTTTTGCATTACGGCATCACTACCTCATGCCTTCTGCTGGTGATACCCTTGCTGTGCACCCCAGCATGCCACTGACCCTCCCTGCTGCCTTTGTGCTCTGCTTTGACATTTTTAGGTAATCTGAAATAGTAACCCCCAGGTCTATTTCCTCTTTGGTGACTGTCAGCAACTCCCTCCCCCCCAATACTATAGCTCTCCCCTGGGTTACTGTGCCTCAGGAGCATAATTTTGCACTTTATTGAATTAAACCTCAGTTGCCACTGTGCAAACCACTTCTCAAGCTTCCCCAGGTCCCTCCAAATTTTCTCCACCCCTACAGGAGTATCCACCCTGTTACAGATCCTTGTGTCATCCACAAACAGGCAGACTTTTCCTTCCAGCCCTTCTGCAATGTCACTGATGAAGACATTGAACAGAACTGGTCAAGGACTGGTCCCTGAGGTACTCCGCTGGTCACCCTCTTCTCCTTAGATTTTACCTCATTTACCACCACCCACTGTCTCCTGTCCGTTAGCCAGTTTCTAACCCAGTTTGCCACCTTGTCTCCCATGTCTAGACTACACATCTTGTCAACCAGCCTCCTATGTGGGACGGTGTCAAAGGCTTTGCTGAAATCGAGGTAGGCCACATCCACCATGCCCCCCAATTTACTTCCTTCATCACCCAGTCAAAGAAGTCTATGAAATTTTTCTGACACGACCTACCTGCGGTGAACCCATGTTGCCTAGTGTCCTGGGCACCAATGGCTTCTAGATGTCCCACTATCCTTTCCTTAAGTAGTGCCTCCATGATTTTCCCCACTACTGAGGTGAGGCTGACCGGCCTGTAGTTGCCTGCCTCCTCCCTACTGCCGATTTGTGTAGAGGGATGACATGCCTCCTCCAATCCTCTGGCACCAATCCTGTGTTAATGACTTAGTGAATAATGCTGTCAGAGGTTCTGCTAGCTCTCTTTACAGCTCCTGTAATATCCTTGGGTGTATACCATCTGATCCCATTGCTTGTCCACCTTCAATTTAATGAGTTCATGCAGTACTCTTTCCCACATAAATAGACTGTTATCCACCTCTTTCCTCTCTTGGCATCTGATGCTTGGCTGTGGTCCCTGTCCCTTCCCCTCTTCTGTGAATACTGAACAGAAGTATTTATTCAGTATTTTTGCCTTATCCATGTCTCCCTCCTTATACTCCCCTTCCTCCCCTTTAAGTCTTATGATCCCCCCAACCCCGGTTTTCCTCCTTTTGCTGATGTAGCTGTAGAATGTCTTGTCCTCTTTCTTTATTGTCTGTGCTAAACTTTCCTCAGACTGTGTCTTTGCTCTCCTCACCACCCTTCATGCTTCCTTTAAACACTCTTGGTGCACCTCTCTGTCCTCCTCCCTTTGGGTCTACTTATATTTCCAGAACCCTGCCCTTTTAGCCCTTACCTCTTCTCCTACTTCTTTTGACAACCATAGTGGCTTTTTCCATCTCTTGCCTTTTGATACCAATCTGATGCATTTGTTTGTTACTTCCACTATGTCTCCTTTTAGGTTCTCCCACTTCTCTTCCACCCCCCTCCTGTCCCTTTATTCTCCAGGGCACTTTTGATAATTCTCCCCATTTCAGCGAAGCCTACCTTTTTGAAATTGAAAACCTTCACCCTAGTGTGACTTGACTGAATCCCTGTCTGTATGCTGAACCACACTATGTGGTGAACACTGCATCCTAGTTGCCCCTCCATCAGTGATTCTTTCCCTATTGGTCATTACTAAATCAAGAATTGCCCTGTCTCTGGTGGGATCAAGCACCAGCTGCCCAAAACCTGCCCCTTGTAGGGAATACAGGATGCCTCTGCTTCTGGCTGAAGCAGCTACACTGGTGTTCCAATCCACGTCCAACATATTGAAATCCCTATCAACAGAACCTCACCTTTCATTGCCATTTCGTATTTCATCCTCAAGATCCCTGCCCTTCTCCCCTGACCTGGAGGCCTGTATATCACCCCTGTGCATATTGATGTACCATTTCCTGGTTCAAGGGTGACCCATTGTTCCTCAGCCTCCCCCTGCCTACCCTGTATCTATGTTGCCTTTATACCTAACTTGACATACGGGGCAACTCCTCCCCCTTTTTTGCCTCCCCTTTCCCACCTAAACAGAGTATAACCTAGTATACTTACTTCCCACCCATGACTGGCAGTGTACCAGATTTCAGTTAGTGCTACTACGTCCAGGTCTGCCTCAACTATCACAGCTTTCATGTCTATGATTTTATTTTCCAGGTTGTGGGCATTTGTCACCATGGCCTTCCAAGTATTACTGCCTGTCTTCCCTCCACTCCTGGTTTTGGTCCCCTGCAGTTTCCTCCCCCTCACTGTTAACTTTAACATGTGTCCCCAATTTATTTGTTTCTCCCCTTCTGCCTGGCCCAGGTGACATTGGCAACATCATTCTGGTGTCTCTGCCATGTGGGGGTGGGCTGTTAGTGTTTGCCTGTTCTTGTCCCCCCCCCCCGGCTAGTTTAAATGCTTGTCAGTGAAGCATTTGAACCATTCATTGAGGGCTGCTTTCTGGACCAGTTCAGCCTGTCCCCACTCAACAGGGCCACATTGTTCCATGTAGGACCCCAGTTCTTAATGAAGCTATACCACTTCTCACTGCACCAGGCCTTCAACCATGAGTTGAAGTTACTAATGTGGAGATTTATATCCCCCTCCCTGCCATGGACTGGCAGCACCTCTGAAAATGTCAAGGAGCTTGCTACTTCCCCCCAGACCTCCCCAAACCTGTGGTCCTGTTTCACCTGTTCTAAGCTGGCCCTGTCCTTGGATAGGTCATCTGTTCCCAGATGGACAATGACATCCAACCCCTCCTCCTTGCCACTACTTTACCGATCATCTGGATCTTGTCCCCCTCCCTCCAAGCAGTGCCTCCTAGAAGGCACTCGACCACACTCCTCCCTCCTATTTGTGTCCAGATCCATTTCCTGAATGATTGAGTCCTCCACTAGGAGTAACTTCTTCCTCCTTTGAGGTTCTCTTCCTCCCATCACTGGGTCTTCCTGCTGGAGGACCTCACATCCTCCCTGGTTTCAGCCTCGGGTTCCTTTGCAGGACTCTCCTGCTTCTCCAAAACAGTGAAGTGGTTTTTGAGCTGAACCAGATGATGGATGTGTCTCTGCCTCTCTCCTCTGAATCTCCTTGAGCCCACCATAGTCCACCATGCCATTTGCCCGGGCGGCTGTTGTGGCATAGGCTGGGGACATGGTGGCCTCTGGGTGAGGGCAAGGGTCTTCAGTACTCCTACCAGCTCAGCCTGGAGACTAGTGACCTCCACCTTCAGCCAGAGAGGTGTTTGCATATGGGGCAGAACTGCAGTACCCAGAATGTTCATCTGAAGACTGCTGTACCAGACTCAGAGCACTGCACCACTCCCTGCATCATCCTGAACCTGCTTACTACTACCACCCCTCCTTCTCAGTTAATTTTTTTCTCTTCCCTTTCTCCCCTTTCCAACTAAATTACTCCTCTGTTTCCTGCTTCAAGCACTTTTCCAAACCTAGTTGACTACTCTTCCCTTGTATTGCTGCCTGTATTCTCAGATAGGCCCTATCTTGTAGGGTACTGCCAAATGTTCCCTTTGCCTTTAAGTAGGTGTTTCTCTGTCAATGTCTATAAAGGCAGAGCACCTGGGGGAGGATGGTAATGGGGGTGGATGAGGTGGTGTCTCCTTTCCTGCCCATCCACTGTACAAAAACCAATTAGGTATCTGTAATGTGATCCTAGCTGAGAGTAGCTCAATAACCTTCAGAAAGGTAGACAACAGAAAGACAAATCTACCTGAACCAAGCTACTTCTGCTTAGCACTGCTGCTATGTGAAAGAGCACACAGGTATTTAAACACAGTTAGCTGTAAACTGATCCTAGCTGAGGGGGAAACAGAGAAGCTTCCACAAGGTTGCTGACTATGCCTGTTGATATATAAATCCCAAACTCACAATAAAAATCACAAAATCAACTGTATTAAACAAATTCAGGCTCTACTGCCAGAAGAAAGAACACAAAAGAATGTAATACAAGTACCTTGAATGTGATCCTAACTGAGGGTTGCTCAATACTCTCCAGAAAGTTACCAACAGAAATACAAATCTACCTGAGCTAAGCTGCTTCTGCTTAGCACTGCTGCTATGTGAAAGAACACACAGGTATTTAAACACAATTAGCTGTAAACTGATCCTAGCTGAAGGGGAAACAGAGAAGTTTCCAAAAGGCTGCTTACAATGCTTGTTGAAATATAAATCCCAAATTCACAAAAAAATCTACCTGAGCCAAGCTACTTGTGCTCACCACTTCCACTGTTAACGAATAGGCAGGGAAAAATCCTGTGGTCTGTTGTACAGTTTTCCAATGTAGAGATTTACTGGTCTAGAGGGGTGAGGCATCAATTTACATAAAAGATGTAGACAAAAAAAACTCGTATTTTAGACTCACTTTGCAAGATGTCAGGATACTATATCTTGAATTATGGGGAATGCCACAGCTGATATTTAGGAAAGCTGGTTACATCATAATGGAATATAATTTACTACAGTTTGCAAATTACAGAGCCACATTAAAACATAGCTAATTCAGTTAAAGGGACCATACACACCAACTATCACTAGTAAAATAAGAATAAAGCCATTTGATTTAACATTAATATAGTCAAAAGACGTATCACATTATGAATAAACACTGCAGAAGAGTAACAGTAATGGACTGAGTCCCATAATAATGCTTTTAAAAGCATTCTAAACCCCACAGTGCCTCATCAACCCAGCTGTGGAAATGGATAAATGCAGGACCCCCCCACCTCCTGGAAATGAGATGTTGATTCTTAGATGGGCTACGCTGGGTAAAAAGAATTTAAGAAAATACATATGTTTTATCTGTTCTTAATGATACACTGTTTAATGGTGCCTCCTTTTAAAATAAAAAAATTACAACATGTTTGAGTTCAAGATCTGTGCCTGATATCTAATATATAAAGATGTTTAACAATGCAGGCATCCAATCAAATTAATGAATCAGTGTGTATGCCCAAAGTTAGCTATCTCTACAAAGTATAATTCCACAGTTATAATAGACAGGGAAAAATCCAATGGCATGTTGCACATTTTCTCCAAATGTAGTGGTTGTGGTCAAAGTGGTTGAGAGGGGGTGGGATATCAATTTATATAAAAGATGTAGAGAAAAAAAACTAGCCATTTTAGACCCACTTTGCAAGATGTCATGACACTGTATCTTGCATTGTGGGGAATGCCACCGCTGATATTTAGAAAAGCTGGTTCCCCCACAATGTATCAAACTAATTTTCTTTAGTTCTAGGTTGGCACCTTCTGTTACTACAAGTTCCAGAATCCCCTGCAGCTGACATCAGAACAGTAGGCAGCAGTGGGAGATTCAATAGCTGATAGTGCATGATAAAGCTTTTGTTTTATCTCCAGTTAGACCAGCCCTGTGTGACTGTACATGGCCCAGGGAGGATGACAGGACCAGCAATCAAAATATTAGAACTTACATAGATTCTAACATACAATTCGGCTACTGAACCTCTCACTGATGCATACCGTTCTAAGGCTAGCTACAGGAGATTTGAGAATTTGCAGTATCAGAAGATGTAAAAGTGTATATAATCCATTTTGTTCTGATGGTGATTGCTATGATTTACTACATCTTGCAAATTACAGTGCCACATTAAAACAGCTAATTCAGTTTAAGGGCAAATACACACCAATTATCACTAGTATAACTAGAATAAAACCATTTGATTTGACATTAATATAGTCAAGAGACGTATCACATTAAGGAACTGCAGAGGAGCATTGTGGAGAGAGACCAGCAGCTATAGCCACGATTGGATTGGGAGCAGGGGAGCATCAGGGAGAGAGAGAGAGAGACCACCCAGAGCAGCAGCCATGGAAGAGGCCACCAGAGTTGGTGGAGAGCAGGTTGTTTGAAGCAAAACAGCCTGAGCTGGGTCCTGGAGGAGCCAATTGGGTAGGGGGACCCGGCACCAGTTCATTAAAGGAGCTGTGATTACATGGCTTCTGGAGGAGCCAATCCAAAGGAGATGCACCAGATTTGAGAGTGCAGCCTACTTTATAAGGAATGCTGGCCACCACTCTTAGTAAAGAACTGCAGGGGAGCATTAGGGAGAGAAACCGGCAGCTGTAGCTGCAATTGGATTGGGAGCAGGGGAGCATTGGGGAGAGATACCGCCCAGAGCGGTGGCTGTGGAAGAGGCCACCAGAGTTACTGGGGAGCAGATTGTTTGAAGCAAAACAGCCTGAGCCGGGTGCCTGAGGAAATAATCAGGCAGAGGAACCCAGCACCAATCCACTGAAGAAGCTGTGATTACATGGCTCCGGGAGAAGCCTATCCAAAGGAGAAGTGCCAGATTTGAGAGTGTGGCCAGCTTTATATGGGCCACCAACTGCCACTCTTAGTAAAGAACTGCAGGGGAGCACTGGGGAGAGAGACCAGTGGCTATAGCCATGATCTGATCAGGAGCAGGGCAGCATCGGAGACAGAGACCGCCTAGAGCAGCAGCAGTGGAACAGGCTGCCAGGTTGGTGGAGAGTAGGTTTTTGTCCTACCCTCCCACCCTGGCCCTGATCTCCCACCCTGGCCCTCCTATTAAATGCACAAGGGTGGAGAAGGGCTAGCACAGAGGAAAACACCAAGCAGGCAATAACAGAAGATATAAGCATTTGTAAACCCATTTTTTTCTGATAGTGAGTACTATGATTTACTTCAGCTTGCAAATTACAGAACCACATTAAAACAGCTAATTTAGTTAAAGGAACATACACACCAAATATCACTAGTTTGTCTTGTTATTGACAACAAAGGAACACAACCGTGATAACAGGTGTATATCACATGATTTGCATATTTTGCAATTACCTGCTGTCTGCCATTTTGCCATTTGTGCTGGTTCCTGAGTGGCTAGAGATCCAGCCTTTGGGTCTCTCTGACAAGGTCCTCCATGTTGTAGAGGCATCTCAAAGGAGTCAATTTGTCAGTGCTATGCCTTCAAATGGGAACACTTTTCCATTTGGTGCCAGGGCAGGTAGCGTGACCCCTCTCTTGCCCTGTGGCTAGCATTCTGGATTACTAGTGGTCCATCTCTTAATTGAGCCTGATGTTGACAGTCCTCAAGGTGTACATAGCATGCTAGCCAGTAGCAAGGAGGGCTGAGGCACTGGACACCTTTCTCCTGCCACACCGGTGACCCAGGGTTGGGAATGGACTCAGGTTGCTCGGGGGCTGGCAGGGTGAGTGAGGATCAAAGATCCATATACAAGAAACTTGCAACAAGTAGCCACCACCCACCAACCTGTAGCCACCACCAGCTGACATCCAGTCAGTTGCCTCCAGCAGCCCAGAGTCTGGTGCCAGCATTTAATCTTTTGTGGGAGATACCATCTCTAATGGTTGAGAGGGTCATTCATACTCAATGATCATTCAATGCTTTGGTGCCATCAATCTGATCACTTTCACAGACATTACATTCATAATAAAAATCAAGAAAATTCACATTTTAGACACTTACTAATTTGAGGCAGATTCAAATCATATCTTTGAAACCCAATGCCAAACATCAGTGCCTCCACTCATTCATTTTCTTTCATGACTGTGATCAAGACCCTTAATTGAGGAACAATGAAACTGCTCTTTACAACTTGAATTTGTTTCTTGCTCTGGAGTGAATGGTTAATAGTCATTACTCTCACCTATGCAGAGATAATGAACACTGACTTTGGATTAGTGAAAGGTTGGGCCTTGAGGGCCATCCAATCCTCAGCAATATCAATTCTTTGTTTCTGTGAACATGTTAAATATTTAGTGTTATTAACTCAATAGCTTGCATGCTTGCTTCTGGGGCTAGAAGGCCAGAAAGACATAAGCTGGTGTGGAATGGATATTATTAACTGCAGGCACTGCAGGACACTTTTCAAAAGGGCTGTTATACAGAATTTAGGATGCTGTCCTACATGTTGGACCATTGGAGATCTAAGGGCTCAGCTTCAGGCAGCATGGGCAGAGATTGCTCAACTCAAATTGCTTATTCAGGAGGAAATATATTATAAGAACAGCCTTCCATTTCCCCAACTTCCAAATGAAGCACCTCGACTGCAGAGGGTAATTGGTCTGAGAGGCTGACAGGTGGTTAGGAGGGGCAAATTGGGTGCCCCATCACTCAATGATCTCCACCATATCACCTCCACAAACCATATAAAAACTACAAACAGGTATCTGCCTCTATCTCCAAAATCAAACAAAGTGGCAGAGGACACTGCAGAGTAGGACACTGCAGCACAGGAGTTAGCACAACAAAACTCACCCAAAACAGGGACCATAACAAAAAAAAAAAAGCAACACAAAAAACACTTCTGATCATAGGAGACTCCATGATTTGGGGAGTTGATACCTACCACCAGCCAGGGGTAATGGTCAGATGTCTTCCAGGTACATCAGCATGAAGAGACACTGACCATATTGCTAAAATTATGCAGGAAGCAGGAGAAAATGTCAATCTCCTGGTACACATAGGGACTAACGATCTCTCCAGCTGGTCAGTTGTGGAGACCAAGGAACACCTGACCAGGCTGGGAGACAGACTGTCATCCATTTCATCTGGCATCTCCTTCTCTGAGATCCTGCCAGTCTGGAAGAGGGGGGGCAGATGGACAGAAGGTAAGAAAAGGGAAGATAGGGGAGCTAAACATGTGGCTCAAGGGCTGGTGCCAGGAAAAGGACACAAATGTGTAGGTAACTGGCAACAGTTTGGGGAGCAAAAGTTCTTTAAATTTGATGGACTGCATCTAACTAAGGAGGAGTGATTGCATTGGGGCAGAAGTTTGATATCTTTGCAGAATATTTAAACTAGCAAATGGGAGAGGTGCAACACCTGATACATTGCACAGGAAGAACACCCCTCCCCATCAGCTAGTGATCAAACAGGAGTTCAGCGTGTTTGTAACTCATTTCATCACCAGGTAAGGAGAAAGGTCTGGCTCCCCATACGACATGCCGAGGAAGCGCCGGACCTCACCCAACAACTAATGCACAGAAATCTGGCCAATGGAAAATCAGTAGCACAATGCCCACAGTCTGGGAAACAAGATCCTAGACTCATGGGCAACAATGACAGAGGCTAAACTGGACATAGTAGCCATTAGCAAGACATGATTCACCAGTAACCACACTTGGGAGACTTCAGTACCTGGCTATGTACTATTCAGAAGAGACCGAGGTGCAAAAGGGGGGGTGGGTAGCTCTTTATGTCAATGAAAATATCAAAGTTACAGAAATTCAGAATACACATAAGGAGCCAGAAGAACCGTGGGTCACCCTGGAAACTGGAAATGGGACAGCCATACGAACTGGGGTTGTCTACAGACCTGCAGACCAGGAAAGGACATAGATACATTACTGTTAGAAGATTTATTTATTTAAAATTGGTGACCGGAAAATCACACTGAGCCAAAGCTTGTTTCCAGGTGCGCGATGGGTACAAGGTGTACACCAAAATATACATCAATTTTTTTGGTTACAGACAGTAATAGCAAAAACTATAGACAGTATGTACAACCTATAGAAATACAGTGTAGACATTTGAATTTACAGAAAGGTAATATACAGGCACTGTACAGACAATCATATTTACAATTCGGTATAAATAAGCTCAGGCATAGTACAGCAGAGAAGCAGGAAGTTCAATACCGTAAGTGGGAACATGTACACAATGACTGTAAGAGGCCTTCTAGAGAAGGTTAGGCCCTAGTAGGGGAGGGTACCATGGGGCAACTTTGACAGGGAGGGGAAGGGAGGAGCCTGAGGTGTTGTTTAATGGCAGAAAGGGAGGAGGCTTGGTGAAGGTTGGTGGAAGGTTGTTTCATAGGAGGGGAAGACAGTAGGAAAAGACGGCTTGCCCTGTGGGAGAGTGTGGGCATGGGATGAAGATAGTGTGAGCACCCCTGTGGCACAGGGAGTATCCTAAGGGATTGGCTGGTGCAAGGCAAGAGGTGAGGTAGGGAGGCAAGGAGCCTAGCCAGTATTTAGCTATGATGGAGGTGCTGTGAATGGTTCTCCTGTGTGACAGCAGGGCCAGGGTGAGGGTAGCATAGAGGCGGTAATGATGGGTGAGTGGGGGAGGCAGTAGTGAAACAACAGAACGAGTTGAATAGGATGTCAAGTTTTGAGAGGGATGAGGATGAGGCCATATGGTAAATGATGTCCATGCAGTCTAGTACTGGCAAGATTGTTTAAGTGAACAAGTTCACTCTGAGTGGAAGTGGAAGACTAGCTTTGTGGTGATAGAGGATGGCAAGTTTGGGCGGAGTTTAGTACAGATGGCTTTGACATGGGTGGAGAAGTTGAGGTGGCTGTCCAGCCAGATGCCCAAGTATTTGAAAGCGGGGACCATCTCTAGGGGGGAGCTTTCAAGGTTGGAGATTGCTGATGGGGCTGGTAGAGAGGCCAGCTTTTGTCTAGCTCTGAAGACCATGGTGACAGTTTTTTTGGTATTGAGTTTCAGCTGGTTTGTAAGGAACCAGGATTGGACTCTGTTGAAGTCATTTTGAAGGTATGGGAGGACACTACTGTGGGAGGGGCCCGAAGCATAAATGATCATGTCGTCAGCATACAGATGCACATTAGAGAGACAGGTGGAGGGAGGTCATTTATGATAAAGGAGAAGAGGATGGGACCAAGGCTGGATCCTGTGGGACCCCTAAGAGTATGGGAAGAGGAGGAGAAGAGGTGTCTCCTATTTGTAAAGACTGCTGCCTATTCTGGAGGTAGAGTGGAACCATTTGATGGCTGGTTGGGCGAGGCCAAAGCAACTGAGTTTGTGGAACAGCAGGGAGGAGACTGAGTCAAGGCTTTTGCAAAATCAATGAAAATTGCAGTGGTGGTTTGGCTGCTGTCCATAGCAGAAAGGACACAGTCAGTTACTCGAAGCAAGGTGGTGATGGTAGAGTGTTGTTTCCTAAAACCTGACTGAAAGGGAGAGAGGAGCAGTTGGAAGAGAAAATCTGTCAGTTTGGACAGCATGAGGTTCTTGGATTTTGGTGAGGGAAGGGAGGAGTGAGATGGTCCTATAATTTCCTGGCAGGGAAGAATCACCGCCTTTGTGTAGAGGGAGGATTTTGGCTAGTTTCCAAGCAGACGGAACTGTGGCTGTAGTGATGGAGAGGTTAAGTATGTATGTCAATGGTGCAGCAATGGCTGAGGCAGAGATGTGGAGCGGTCTGGGGTGCAGGCCGTCAGGGCTTGTTTTGGACTGGTTAAGGGAGGTGAGTGCATTGTAGACTTCCAGGGATGTGAAAGGAGGAAAGAGGAAACCGGCAGAAGTGGGAGCGGATTCGGGGGGTCAGTTGGGGGAGGGGGGAGTCAGGCAGGATGCAGGAAATGAAAAACGAGTTGAAAAGTTTGATGACAGAAGCAGGATCCGAGACTGGGTTGCCATCAATGTTAAGGATGGGACAAGTCTGCTTAGAAAGGGGGGCAATAAGGGAGTTTATCACCTTCCAGAAGGATGCAGGGGAATTATGGTTCTGTGTGAGTTGTGTTTTGAATAGGAGGATTTGGATTGCCTAATAGTTTTAGTGCAGATGTTTCTGAGGTGTTTGTAAGATTGGAGGTCGCAAATGGCATGGGAGATTTTGTATTGCCACCACACAATGTCCCTTGAGTGACATAAGGTGATGAGGTTTGATGTGATCCAGGGGTGAAGGAACCATTTAACTCTAGCTTTCCTGAGGGGGGGGCATGGAGGTCCCAGGTGGTTTGGAAAATGTTGCAGAAAAGGGATAGGGCATGGTCAACATCTGACGCAGAATAGACAGGTAGCCAGTCAGCGTTTGTAAGGTCCTGTTGCAGGGCAAATTCACTGAGGAGGTGTATAGGGTGAGATCATATGTATTTTAGGTAAGAGTGCTGGGAATGGATTTTGCAGATGCAGAATGTGGTCACTAAGGGCATTGGAGAGGATGCCTGATGCTGAGATCCTGTGGGGATGGGTGGATAGAACCCAGTCCAGCAGAGTATGCTTTTAGGTCCAGTGGATTAGTCTGGTCAGTTCCTGGATAAGTTGGGAGAGATTTGAGCTTCTATCCTCAGGGCTGTGGGTTTTGTTGAGGAGGAGAGCCAGACAAGATTGAAGTCACCTAGCATTCTGAGTTCAATGTTTGAGGTGCACAAGGAAATTGCCGAGATGGTCTCAACAAGGGAGTCAGGTGAGGTCTTTGGTGTGGCTTATAGAACCCCGACATAGAGGGGGTTGGATGAAGAAAAGGATAGTTGCACAACTTTCAATTCATGGGATGAAGGTCAGGCTTCCTTGAATATAATGGAACAGGTAATGGAGTCCTTGATGTACAATGCAATGCCCCCGCCTTACTTACCATGATCCTGGCAGAACAGGGTGTAGCTTGGAATGGCAAGATATTGAGAATTTGGGGGAAAGCCAGGATTCTGAGATGAAAGAACATCTGGTTGGTACTGGGTGGCCCAAACAGAGAGGGCATCTAGTTTGGTGAGGAGGCTTCTGGCGTTGAGGTGAAAAATGCAGAAGCCCTTGGGGAGAGAGAGTCTGAAGGCAAGGTGGCCTAGGATTGTGGTGTGGATGTGGTTTGTTTGGGCACTAAAGGGCCAAATAGATAAACAAGGATATACAAAACATTACAGCTAAAGGGGAGGTTCTGATAATGGGAGACTTCAACATGCCAGATACAGATTGGTCAATACCAGCAGGAACATCCACCAGAACTAGACACATAGTAGATTTCCTGCTGGGGGAGGGCTTCAAACAACTGGTACAACAACCCACAAGAGACAGGGCTATCCTAGATTTAGTAATGAATAACGAAGAAAGGATCACAGAACTCCAGGTAGAAGGTCACCTGGGGGCTAGTGACCATCACATGGAATGGTTCAATTTGGCCACTAGAACTAAATCATTCCATTCCAGTGCAAAAATATGGGACTTCAGAGGAGCTGACTTTGATAAGATGGCCAACAGAGTTAAGATAGCCCTGGCAAGAAGAAATACAGGTGAGGGGGTACAGGCAAAGTGGACAAGCATTAAGGATACAATACTTGAAGCAACATCCCATTGTGTTAAGGAGAAAAGCAAGAGCAAAAGAAAGAGGAAACCACTTTGATTCTCAAAAACAGTAGCAGAAAAGGTCACAACCAAAAGACTGGCCTTCAGGAAATATAAGGGAACGCAGCAGGATGAAGATAGGAAGGCATACCAAACTTCTATAAGGGAAGCAGGGAAGGGAGTAAGGCAGGCAGAGACCCAAACTGAGGAAACACTAGCATGAACAGTAAAAAAAGGAGACAAGACTTTCTATAGATACATTAGTGAAAGGAGAAATTCCTTGGGGGGGGATATTGGTAAGATCAAAGGGGATAAGGGGGACTGTGTGGAGGAGGACCAATGAAAAGCATCTATCCTAAATAGATACTTCTGCTCAGTATTTACTGAGGAGAAGGTACTGTAGGGCAGGGCCCACAGCTCAGCACCATGGACACAGGAGGGAGTGAGGTGTACACAAATCCCTTCACAAAAGAAAGGGCCCTACAAGAGCTTGCTAAGCTCAGGGTGGACAAGGCAATGGGACCTGATGGCATACATCCCAGGGTACTAAAGGAGCTAAGGGTGGAACTAGCAGAGCCATTATCAGAACTGTTTAGTGAGCCTCTGAGCACAGGAGAGGTCCAGAAGACTGGAGAAGGGCTCATATGATCACACTCCACAAGAGTGGTAGCAGGGAAAAGGCAGGGAACTATAGACCTGCCAGTCTTACCTCAGTAGTGGGCAAGATTATGGAGGCACTCCTTAAGGAAAGGATAATGCAACACCTGGAATTCATAGGAGCACAGGATCAAAGACAGCATGGGTTTACAACAGGAAGGCCCTGTCAGACTAATCTCATAGATTTCTTTGACTGAGTAACCAGAGTGGTGGACCAAGGGGGTGCAGTTGATGTTGCCTACCTTGACTTCAGCAAAGCTTTTGATACTGTTCCACATAGGAGATTGATTAATAAGATGGGTAGGCTTGTGGTGGGTCCGAAGGTGGTTAATTGCATGGCAAACTGGTTGGTGGGCAGAAAACAGAGCATGGTAGTAAATGGTATACAGTCAGAAGAGATGCAAGTCACAGGTGGGGTACCTTAGGGATCAGTCCTGGGGCCAGTCCTCTTCAGTATCTTCATCAGTGACATTGCAGATGGACTGGAGGGTAAGGTTTGTCTGTTTGCAGATGACACCAAGATCTGCAACAGAGTAGATGATCTAGATGGAGTGGGCAGAACGAGAAGAGATCTGGATAAACTGGCAAAATGGTTGGCAGAGTGGCAACTGGGGTTTTTTGCAAAGAAGTGCAAGATCATACATACAGGGAAGAGAAACCCTGAAGCCACCTATAGGTTTGGAGGGGAGTTGCTGGCAATCACAAGGGAAGAAAGAGACTTGGGCATC
Source organism: Neoceratodus forsteri (assembly GCA_016271365.2). NCBI lineage: Eukaryota > Metazoa > Chordata > Ceratodontiformes > Ceratodontidae > Neoceratodus > Neoceratodus forsteri. The sequence continues at coordinate 299,047,860 of CM057458.1, read as the reverse complement.
ATCATCATCACAGATGACCTGAAATCATCCAAGCAGACCACTAAAGTAATAGGTAAGGCTAGAGGGATTTTGGGGTGTATTAGTAGGGGTATCACAAGTCATAAGAGGGAGGAAATAATCCCTCTTTAGAAGACACTGATTAGGCCCCATCTGAAGTACTGCGTGTAGTACTGAAGGCCACACTTTCACAAGGACATTAACAGAATGGAGGCAGTCCCGAAAAGAGCAAGTAAAATGGTGCAGGGACTGCATCAAAAAACACATGAGGACAGAATAACGGAGCTCAGTATGTATGTCCTAGAGCAAAGAGGGAGAGAGGTGATATGATTGAAACATTAAAACACCTTAAGGGCATTAACAAGGTGACAGTTTCTAACATGTTTCAACATAAGAAAAATAGCAGGACAAGAGGACACAGCATGAGATTAGAGGGAGGCCGAATAAGGGGTAAGGTGAGGAAGTTCTTTTTCACAGAAAGGGTGGTGGATGCATGGAACAGCCTACCTCAGGAAGTGGTGGATATAAATACAGTGCAAAGCTTTAAACAGGCATGGGATAGGCAAAAGGGAGCAATACAGATTAGTATGAATAGATAGGCCACTAACACAGTAAAGGCCTATGGCACATTTATAACGTAGAAAAAATGGGCAGACTAAATGGGCCTTGGGGTCCTTATCTGCTGTCAGCTTCTATGTTTCTATGGTGCCCCACACCAGGAAGTTGGGCTAATTCCCAGTATTGATACTGTAGTGTAGCACCTGAGTATGAGATGTACTACACTGATGTTGAGGTGCTAGCCTTTGTATGAGATGTTAAACCAAGGTCCCTTCTGTCCATCTTTTCTGGTTGTCCAGGTGGAAGTTAAACATCCCATGGAACTTAATGCAAAAGTCAAAGAACTTTTTTATTTTAAAATCAGTTAGCAAATTATAATACAATATTCATAAATATATCATGTCATTATTCCCTAACCCTAGGACCCACCCCTTATTATATGCACTTCTTTTACACAATTTCTGCTATACAGTATTTCTAGTGACATCATTACGCGGGTATCGAAAGGTTTTCCCACTAGTTATGGAAAGCTTTAGTCACTGTTGTTAGCAATTCCTCCTAATATAGCAACCTAATTAAGACTTAAAATTGTCCAACCATGATTTCAGGTGCCACCTCTTGGTTTTTACAAGAGATACTTGGCACTGTGCTTGCCATAGAAAATATTTGAAGATGATGCACACCAAGTGCTGCATTCCCATCTCACACTTCCCTTGTGGAAGGGAGTTTAGGCTGTAAACAATTCATTCATCCTAAGGATTGGTCAAAAGAAACTCCCTTAAGACCCTTAAAAACATACTCCCAATGTTGTGAGTAAAGGAGTGTTCTGAGAATACACCCTTTATTATTTTGTTTTGTTTTACAAAGGCGGCTCTTAGATAGTACTGTTTAATTAGGTTTTTATGCATTAAGTTTGCTTTCAATGATAGTCACACAAGCAGACTTAATGATATGATTGCATCTCACTTTTTTATCAGGATCCTTGCATTTTGCATATTACAAGAGTCACACTATAAACATAGAAATTTACAGCAGATAAAGACTGCTAGGCCCATCCAGTCTGCCCATTTTCACTACCTGCCACAGAAACCACAGACCCTGCTTGATCTCTGGTTTTTTTTCTTTCCTATCGCTCGGGTTTGGCAACTTGCTTGTTGTGGTGCTTCACAAGGGATCACCATTCTATACTGGAACCAATCTGGCCCAAATTCCTCACCTGCAGCCCTATCAGCTGTGGCCAAACCTTGTTTATGCAAGTGGCAACTACTGTAAATTTGGAATTAAGACTTCTTGTAATATTTTACAAGTTTAGAGCATTGAAATGTTGTGGCAAATCTACATTGTAATGACTAAAGTCTATTTTATTAGTGATGAGATTTTTTTTGTGTGTGAAAATTGTAATGGCATCTGCCAAACAATAAAGTTTTTGATTGATTGACTGTTGATTGATATAGCACTGGATATATTATATGTCGATTTCCAAAAAGCATTGAACAGTGTTTCCAATGTGAAACTTATTTCCTGCCTAAAAAACATTTGTTTGGATGAAGGCATTATTGGTTGGAGAGCAGCATAGTTAACAGGAAGAAAATAGTGGGTAGTTATCAAAGGACATTACACTTCCTGGAGTGGGGGTGGACAGTGGTGTTCCCCTGGGCTCTGCCTTGGGGCTGGTTCTGTTTAACATTCAGATTGCATCTCTCTCATGCTCAAGTAAGGCTTGGATGACTAGGTTAGCAGACAACATTAAAATGGCATAATTAATCACGAATGACAGGAATGCAAAGGCTTTTCAGAATGATGTAAACAAATTAGCAGAAGAAGCAAGTAGGAAAAAACTTAGGTTTAACTTGGAAAAGTGCAAAATAATGCACTTAGGATGAAATAATAAAGGCTTTAAATATTACTTAAATGGGAAAGAATTTAAAGGGTACCTAAACAAGTGGTTTGTTAAAACTGCAGACTCCAAAATCTGGCTTCATAGCAAGGTAAAATAAAGGCTGCTGTTTACATTTATGCTAAAACTGTATTTATGTGAATAACATAAATGCAGTTTTAAAGCTTTTGGAAAATGTAAACATCAGCCTTTCACTTTCAAAAAACAGCCTTGCTTGCTCCCTAATATGTCTGGCAAGTGTGTTAAGTGATAAGTCATGATGACATCATTGGAGCCAGAGACAGAGACCAACATGGCTCTCTATAGTGCTGACTAGTTCTTCTTTACCTCTTTTGTTTTGTAATGTTTTACCAGAATGATCAACACTATGTGTTAACACATGGATTATTGTGATCAGTACACGTGTTAGGCTATGGTTTTGTTCATTTTGTGCATTTTAACTTGCTGAAAATGTTTTGTAATCCAGCTGAATTTCTCTTTGGCAAACTGCAATAAAGTACAACACTTCAACATTACAACACTTCAAATACCTGATGATCTAGTGGTTATGTGATGCCTTGAATTTTTTAGCGAAGTACTGGTCTAGTCCAATTCCAAAGATCATGCTTTCTTGGTAATCCACAATTAAGCTTCTCTTGTAGTCTTTTTCTATGTGAACCCCCTGCACCTATCCTGCCTTCTGTTGAACATCCCACTATCCATACTCTGTCCTTAGTACTGCCTGGGGCTGCATATGAGCTTGTGGTCTCATGAAGAGAATTATCACACCTCCAATTGTATTCTTGTACCTCAGAGAGTTTTGCACACCTATACCAATAAGCTTGATCAGTTGGCACTGTTAAAAAATGCCTCCCAAATCACTCTCCAGTCCACTTTCTCAATGTTTGACTTCTGCTCCCACAGTAAACATTGAGTGTATCACCACCCTTCTGTACAGTGAAGGCAGTATGTACAGTCCCCCTGTTGTGTTTTTTCCCACCTCGTTAACCAACAACTAGGTCTTCCTGGAGGGCCAAGCAAAAAGCATTAGGACCCACCAGAAAAACTGCTGTTCATGCCCTCATAAGGGCTGCACTTACTATGGATAACAATATTATTAGCAGGAGAGGCATACTAATGCCTTGAGCGAATCCGCCTGACTTTCAGTGTCGGGCTACTCCTTTAACTGTGATCTGCAGAACCCCGCAGGGCAGTTCCTGGCAATTCTTCTCCAATACTTTTCTCTGCCCTACTCCACAATGCCAAGTTGGCTGGCTACCATCCTTCTGAATCTTGAATGAGTCATAACAAACATCAACACCCCCCCCACCCAAAGGTAATCTCCCTACACTGAATTCAAGTAACAGTTTAGGTGCAGCCCTGCCACACTTGAGTATTCGTCATTGATGGCTGCTCTCATCCACAGTCGGGTAGTGATCACGGTGCTGGCAGACGCACATCTCAGATCTCACAATGATCTGCTCAACATCCCCCTTCCAGTCTTCCCCTAACCTGAATATAGCTGTACCCTGCTGGAATGGTCTCTTCAGTCCCTCTCTAGCATTCATGCTTCTCACCTGCTCCTCACACCAAAAACTGGTGAGCTCACTACCCTTCTGCAGCATGAATTCAGTTAACACAGTGTCCCATGTTATTTTTACTTAATAATAAATGTGATCTTCTGGTAAGTCAGGCTGATAGCAGCAGGGCACAAGAGGAAAAATAGGCTTTCCTACCCATATAAGATCTAAGCCACTTATGATTAGGCACTATTAAATGATATGCATAATGATGCGCACACCTGTCATTTAATAGTGCCTAATCAAAGGTAGCCTAGATATTTTAAGGATAGAAAAGCTCATCTTTCCCCTTGTTCCCAGTTGATATCAGCCTGACTTACTGGAAATATTTGTTTATTTCTGATATGTCAAAAAACCCGAGGACTGTACTACCTGCATTCATGCTGCAGAAGGGTGATGAGCTCACTGGTTTGTAGTGTGGGGAGTGAAGAATGAATATCAGAGGGGGACTGAGAAGGCCACTCCTGAAATGTACTGCTATATTCAGGGAAGGGGGATGACAGAAGGGGAGAAATATGAGCAGATCACTGTGAGGTATGAGATATGGGGCTGCCAGCACCATGTTCACTACCTGGCCCCATTGTCCTGGTCAACATTCCCCTTCCCATAAAACCAGTTCACGCAATTGTCCAAGGCTGTTTGTGGATATTAATGTGTGAAATGGCTGCCACTACATGTTTAGTCACTTCACTACCATTATAGCATTGCTTGTAAAACACTTTGGGATACAATGTGCATGAAAAGCACTATATAAATGTTGATTCTTATTATTATTTCCCATGGAAAAAGAAGACAAGGCAAGCATATTTTTGATTTCCGAGAAAGTATGAACTCGGGCATTGGACTACACCAGAACTTTGCTACAAACAAGTGATGGCTCTAGGGGGTGGTGAAGGTGCAGCTGCACTCTCCCCATTATAACTACTTGCTTGCTGCTGCATTTCACTAATTGAATAACTATGATTTATTGATTGTACAAATATTTACATTCAAACCTAAGGATTACATTTGCAGGTTCTGTCAAAAACGTACTAGAAAAGAATAATAGCAGAAAATATAAAGATTAAATAAAAATGTTAAAAAGTGCATATCAAGTATGCACACCACCCCAGCACCCCCATTGTAACATCCTGGATCTGCCATAACCACTAGACCACCAGGTTATTTAAGATTTGTACTGCAGTTTGGTTTGCCAAAGAGAAAGCCGGATGGATCAAAACACAATTTCAACATGTTAAAGTAAACAAAATTAACAGAACCATATCCTAACATATGTATTGAACAAAATAATGCACATGGTTTTGACCATTTTGGAGAAACAATTCTATACTACTGGAAAAAAAGACCTAGTTAGCACTATAAAGAGCCATATAGCTCTCTGATTCTGGCCCCAATGATGTCATCACTTAACACATTTGACGGCCATTTTAGGAAACAGGTAAGAACTTTTTTTAAAACTGGAAGGCTGATTTTATATTTTTCAAATGCTTTGGAACCACATTAAGGTAAATTATATAAATGTAGTTTTAGCATTAATGAATACAGCAGCTTTTCCTTTAGACCCCTATGAAGTAAGATTTTTGAATAGTTTATCGTCAAAATATTGTTTGGGTATCTTTTAATACAGCTGTAAGAGAAAAGGACATGGAAGTTCTGGTTAAAAATGACCTAAGTATCTTAGATCACTGTTGTAACATAGTAAGGAGAGCAAATTGCATTTTAACACGTATTAACCCTTAGGCTGCCAACAGAATTAGAACATATAGGAATTTTGGACTGATATATCAGGCCACTGCTATGCAAGGATTAAAAGAAATGTCAAAAGTAGAGAGTGAGCAAGAAGTGGTGGTTCCACTGTATTTGTCTCTGGTGTGACCCCTCTTGAAGTATTGTTCCCAGTTCTGGATGCCCTACAAAAAGGACGATATTAAAAAGATAGAATAAATACAGCAGAGGGCAGCTTAGTTGGTAGCTGACATAAGCATGTTGACATACAAGGAGAGATTGCAAGAACTGGATTTGTTCTCCCTACAGTATAGGAGACTGACAGGAGATATGTATCTAGTTTACAAAGCTACCCAAAACTTGGATTTATGAGACTGTACCAGATTGACTATGAGACCTAACAATGTGGGTTCTATGCGATAATAGTGACAGCACAAAGGCGATTGCTATTATCGTGACCTGCATTAGTGCCGAAAATATTTTCAGTGATATGCAGAAAAAGGCTAGTGGGAATTGTGCATGCTTTGCCCCCCACACACCCCTAAATAAAGATTCTCAACTCTGAGGAGGTGCATGTTGGGGAGGGGGGCACATCCGGTTAAAAAAAAAAAATCTAAGTCTGCAGCTGCACGATGCCCAGAAGGAACACCTGCCCCCAGTCCCGAACCCAGGACCTGCTCCATCTGAGCCAACCACACTGCCCACCACACCACATGGTTGGCTCAACGGAAGCAGGCTCACCACAGTGTCACATCCCTGTCCCCCATCCCTCCATGTCCTGTCACCCACCCTCCCTTCCTGTCACCCACCCTAACATTGCGGTCGCAATGTTCACCGTCCTCCTACAGTCACCCATGATGATAGCACCATCATATGGGTTGCCGTTATGACAGTCGCCCATATGCAGTTGCTATCATCTCGGTATACCACAATGTGCAAATCAGAGGTCATGACATACTGTTAAAAGGTGACATCTATAGGAATAAACAAAGGGATGGGTGGTTTTCCCATAGGGGGGTTGCCCAATGGAACTCACTATCAGCATCAGTAGTCTCTAGCATGACCATAAACCAATTTACAGTAGCCTTGGATAATAATTTTTCTTCCATGAGTCATTCTGTAGACTTTTAGATGATGCAGGTCTCAAATGGCTAACACTAATGACCTGTATGAAATATTTTGAATCTTATGAATCAAAGTAAAACAAGTGTTTTCAGAGCTGCTGTCAGTGTAGAGGATCAGTCAGAAATGCAGAGTACCAGCAATCATGACCACAGAGCAAAAATGTCCTCCAAGAAACCACATTTTGACATGATCTGGAGGGCAAATGTACAGTAGAACAGTAGTCATGTTGAAGTAAATTCAGATACTACGAGTTGAATAATTCACAGCAATCCTGAGAATGTCACTTGTCATAGCTTCGTTTATTAACTGTTTTCATAGCATATTCATTATGTGGCAATTCTGTTCTTGCTGAACAACATTTACTGTGAAAAGTGTAATAAATAGGTAACCCTCCATGAATCTAGACAAACCCAGAAGGGCATCAGCTACCTACCTTGAGCTAGCCATAAGAACAGTAGCACCTGATGGACAAAACAATGTCTCTGGGATGCTGACATACTGGTAAAAAGGATTGCCAAATTGTAGGTCACAGGCAGAAGCAGGGAAAATGAAGATAGAACCCTCACAGAGCACATTACATGTCAGTCACAACTTGACTCTGGGTTCTGTTGACATCATACCCATAGGGGAACACAGAGACCAGTCTGGCCACTCAACCCTCCCCTATCTTGAATAGGTAGAAGCATGAGCAGCAGGCAAAAGAGAGATCTTTATAGTCCCCCTGGGACAATACCACCCCAACCCTTCTGCCCCTCCAAAGAAAGACATCAGGGCAGTAAGGCCAGAAGGGGCAGAACATCCCCCTGCACAATGTCACCCCCTCAAACACTACAGCTCCCCAAAATCACAGTCTTCCATAAGGCCAGTGTCAACAGGTGAACCTGACTGAACACCCAGTCAATATGTAACAGAGGTCTAAAGCAGAATGAATATTCTCAACAGTTAGTTTCTATCCTACCTGATTGGCACCAGAGTGGCATGGCTGAGGTGGGCTGGAACTGCAACCACCTGTTTTCTATTATGCAACACTCTTGGTCCCATTAGTGAATTCACAAATCTTTATACACTAAATACATAGCTTACTGTGTGGATCTCTTGAAGAAAGATAGCTGATAACAGAAAATAACCAAAACAGACCATATCTGAGAACTTACAGTGAATATTTATTACTAGCACTAGCTGCTGGAGCCGTTGCCTAGAGTAGCAACTGCATATTCCTCGTTGCTGCTCGTTAATTTAAGCTATCCTTTTTACTGCATTTTAAACAGGATAGCTAGCAGCCACCCTGGAGACTGAAAAGCAGCACACATGCCTCTCCTTTCTCCACACACACCAAAATTTGGAGTGCATCTGGCCAGAAGTCAGAGTTGGGCGTAAGTGAACACAAGAAGTAAGTGTAAATGGGGTGTCATAATTGGGAAGAATGGCCAATGATATACACCAGTGGTGGAGGTGTGTCTCCTGGAATGTTGAGGGCCTCAACCACCCAGTCAAAAGAGCTAAGGTGATACAGCATCTAAAGTTTCTGAGGACAGATGTGGCTCTACTCCAGGATGGTACAATTGCTCTGCAATGGATGGATAAGGAATGTGGTATATAGCTTGGCCTCCTCCAAAGTGAGAAGCGTAGCTATATTACTACACAAAGCTTGACCCTATGTAGAAGAACAGACCAAAAAGGACAAGTTGGGGCAGACAGTGGTGGCCTGCTTTGCCTTCCTGGGTGGGAAAGTAGTACTTGTAAACACCTATGCCCCAAATAGGGATAAACACGATTTCTTCCCAGAGATCAGTCAGGCCTCAGCTGAAGCAAAGGAAGAGGATGAGAGTATCCTTGCCATAACAGGAGGGGACATTAACTTGGTGGATGGTATCTTGCTGGGCAAATCCAGACCAACCCTGGAATCACACCTCAGAGTGAAAGAGGCCCTCTCAGCCCTAAAGAAAGAGTGGGACATGATAGACGTCTAATGCAGAGACAATCCCACAGGAAGGGATTACACCTTCTTCTCCCCAGTACATAGTTCTTTAAGTTGCATTGACTTCTGGTTAGCCAATGGGGTTGAAGCACAAGGGACCTATGATACCAGAATTGAACCAATGGTCATATCTGACCATACCCGGTGAGCATGTCCTACCTCCAAAGTGGGAATCAGCCTTGATCCCCAAGGTGTTGTTGTAACCCCTTGCTCCTTAGAGATAAGGAATTTTGTGCATGGATCCATAAAGAAACCCAGGCTTTTTCTAAATTAACATTACAGGGGTGACAAAGATAGGGACATTATGGGAGGTCTTCACAGCCTGTCTTAGAGGCTGTATAATCTCCTATACTTTGACTCAAAACAAGAAATGTAGACAGAAAATGGGCAGGCTGCAACAAGAACTTACCACCCTCGAGTCACAGTTTAAACTTAACTCTGTTCCGGAGAATGTGGCGCTCTGCCACATAATGGGCCTGAAATATAAGATCGACACCACTATGCAACGGTAAGCTGAGTGTCAGCTCCTCAGATCAAAGCATATATTCAGGGAACTGGCCAACAAAGGGGGTAGACTACTAGCCTACCAGTTAAGGAAGCAAAAGGTTTGCTCCCAGATCCAGGCACTCTGGGCATAAGTGGGAAGAAGGTGACTAAACCCCTATTGATCAATGACACAATGAGGCAGTACTATCAAGCCCTCTATGCCTCTAAGACCCCACATATAGGAACCCCCCCCCCAGTTTGGAAGCCATGAGCTTCCTTAAAGCCATCTCCCTTCCATACATAACCCCCGAGGAGGCCCAAAAGCTGGATGAACCCATATCCCTCCAGAAGCTGAAGGAGGCACTTCACCAGCTGATAAAAGGGAAAGTCCCAGGGATGGACACGACAATGACCAAACTTTACCAGTTACTCTTGGATGAAATTGCATTCCCATTGTTGGAAGCACTATGAGAGGCCCAAGAACAGGGAGTGGTACCCCTGACGTTCAAAGAAGCCATAATTACCCTGATACCAAAAAAGTCTACAGATCCACTAGGCTGTGCTAACTTTCGACCTACATCCCTCATTTCTGTAGACACAAAAATCATGGTGAAGGTACTGGCCAACAGACTGGAGAAAGTCCTCCCATTGCTGATACACCTCTCCCAGTTGGGTTTCAGGAAAGGAAGGATGGGAGTAGACAACATCTGAAAAGGTCCTTAATCTAAGTGGTATGCTCTACACTCCACCATGCTGATGGTGGCAATGACTGTAAAGTTTTGTAAAGCCTTTGATTCAGTGGAATGGGGCTACCTACATACCACCCTCAATGTCTATGAGTTTTGCACTTACTTCTGGACATGGATAGCCACCTTATATAATACACTGAGTGCCAAATTCTAACAAACTGGAACATCTCAACCCCTTTTGAGTTACAGAGAGGTACACATCAGGGTTGTCCACTCTTGCCATTACTGTTTCTGTTGGCACTAGACCCCCCCATCCAGAAAACTGATATAAACAGAAGCCATCTGGGGCATAAAAGTGCAGGGGAAACAATATACAGTCAGCATGTATGCAGATGATCTGCTTATTATGCTAGCTAACCCCTCCCTATCACTACCCCCTGTCCTGGACATTCTTCAGGAGTTTGCCCAGATATCGGGGCTCACAGTTAACCAGAAGAAAACCACCCTTTTCCCTTTGAATCTGTCCTGCACTAGAGAGTGCCTTAATGGGACCTCAGTTGCATGGGCACCACAGGGCTTCTCCTATCTAGAGATCTCTATCACTGCCCACTGGAAAGATCTGGCAGATGCCAGCTACATGCCTCTGATGCAAAATCTCACAACTGAGATCCAGAGATGGCTTAGACTTTGACTATCCCTAAATGGAAAGGTGGAGCCCTTTAGGATGATCATGCTCCCCAAGATAGCCTACCTCTTCATTAACACCAATTAAATTTTCCCCAGTCTGTCTGGTTTTCAGCAGCAACATTACTTGTCAAAAGCAGCTCAGCAAATAACACAAACCTTGCTTTAAACACAATAAAATTGTCCTTATACTTCTTTCTTGCCTCTGGATATCTTCAGCAGCACTGAGCTCTAGCTCTATAGGCTGACCCCTGCATTTCAAACAGGCATGGTCCAAAGTTCTTTGGCCTAGCATCAATATAAAGCCATTAAAACTCTTAGTTAACTGAACAAAGGTCTTACTACATCGATGGTTAGCTCAGACCTAAGGAGTGGCCAGCAGTATTTACTATTATAAAACTGCTCTGGTGATGACATCACGGGATTTGGATTGGTTTGAGTCACCAAAAAGGTAGAGAATCTTAGAAGATAAATGACGACATATAGACATGCCTCTTTAAGACAGCCCCTTCTCCTCAAATCTATTTTTGGGTTAAAATTATTTCTTTAAAAGTCTTATGTAATGTAATTTGAACATTAAACTTGCATATTCAAGTGTTTTACATTAAGCCAAGCATTTTGGAAAAAGTCTGATATCTGTAGTATGGATACTTTTTAAACTTCTCTATTAAGGTTATAACTTCATAATTCTAATAAAACTTCTTAAAATAAAATAATACTTTTACTCTTAATTGTCTAAGCTTCAGAATAATATAAGATTTATGGAAAAGTCCATTCCTAACGTCCTTAAAACATTATTTTTTTGTAGAGACACACAAGCTCATTTGTTCTTGTCAAAGACATCAATCACTGTCAGAAAAGTTAATTCACTATAAACTTTTAGACTGTATTTCTCTCTATAGCAACAAACTACAGACTTACTATTCATCTTCTTAGACTTTCTAAGATGTGAGCTATCACATGATACTAGATTTGTCTAGTTTTCTAATAAGAAAATGATATTAAATAAATGATATTCATAACTTTTGAATGCTTCATTCTGCAACTATAAAACTTGGTAAGCTTATTTATCATACTGTTGTCCAATAACTGTCCAATTTTCATATCGGCAGTACATTGCATCTTTAAACTATGAATAAAATGTCTTATTTCTATACAGGGTAATATGACTTTTAAAATTTAAGACATTTTTTTTCTTGGTGCAACCAGACACATGATCTCTTATCTTGATCGTAGCCATGGATACCTATCTCCATCTATGACTTTCCCTGTGCAAACACATAAATCCTAATAAAAGTGTCTTCCCGGGAATGTGGAACATGTATGTTAAGCCCCATCTTACCTCTGTTCTACAGCTAGAGCACAGAGCCCTGAAATTTAAAACAGTCTCTTTAAAACCATTTTTTTTCTGAACTCTGAAGCTGACTCCATTTTAAATGGCATTATTTCTCCATGTTACTGTTTTTAAGACTTAATCAATGTTAATCTTGACCAGAAATAAAAGTAAACATTCCCATCTTAATACCATATGAAATCAGATAAAATGATAATTAAAAAAATCAATTATTGAAGATAAAAAATAATTTTTTCATCAAGGATTTTGTCCCTGCAGTGCCGTTACACAAAATTGGGAGCAGAGAAGAGGCAGGAAACTACTGGATGGTCACCTCAGTGGTGGGAATGTTGATGGAATGCCTACTGAAGGAGTGGATTTTGTCTTTTCTAGAAGCAAGCGGGCAGGTGGACCCAAAGCAGCATGGCTTTACTACAGGAAAGTCCTGCCAAACCAATATGGTTGAATTTATTGACTGGGTCACTAAAAACATGGACCTGGGGGGCATGGTTGATGTGGCCTATCTGGACTTCAGCAAGGCCTTCGACTCGCTCCCCCACGGAAGATTGATAAACAAGTTGGAACACATGGGCGTTGGGCACAGAATAACGAACTGGGTAAGAAATTGGTTAATCGGGAAAATGCAGAGGGATTTGGTCAATGGAGCATTATCGGAGGAAGGAATGGTGACAAGTGGCATGCCACAGGGATCGGTGCTGAGACTGATCTTGTTCAGTGTGTATATCAATGATATTGCTGATGTTCTAGAGGGGAATGTGTGTCTGCAGATGACACAAAGCTCTGTGGTAGAGTCGATATACCAGAAGGGACACAAATAATGAAGAAGGACTTGTTACGATTGGAAAATGGTCATGTGACTGGCAGCTGAATTTTAACATGAAGAAATGCAAGGTGATGCACCTGAGGAAGTGGAACCCCGGGGCAGAATACCATCTGGGAGGGGAGAAGCTAATAGTTTCAAAACAGGAAGGCAAGTGGCATCCTGAGCTGGATAGGGAGAGGCATCACTAGCAGGGGACATGAGGCAATCTTGCCACTGTATAGTTCCCCGGTGAGGCCCCACCTGGAGTATTGTGTCCAGTACTGGAGGCCCCACCTCAAAAAGGACATTGATAGGTTGGAAACAGTGCAGAGGAAGGCAACAAAAATGGTTCATGGCCTCCACCATGAAACATACGAGGTAAGACTGAGGGAACTCAACCTTTTCTCCCTGGAGCAGAGACAGGAAAGGGGGGGGGACATGAAAGAAACATTCAGGTACCTTAAAGGTATCAACAGTGTGCAATTGTGGGACCTTTTTCAGATCATCAGTTTAAGCAGAGCAAGAGGGCATGACATAAACTGCGAGAGGTAAGTTCAGGAGTAATGTTAGAAGTTCTTTTCACCAAAGGGTGGTAGACCCGTGGAATGGCCTGCCCGGGGTGGTGGGAGCAAAAGCGGTAAAGGAATTTAAACTAACATGGGACAGACACGTAGATAAGTTAAAGAGTGATACAGGTGGGGGATCGAAGTTCCATGGGCAGACTAGATGGATCTTGCGATCCCCATCTTCTGGCACATTCTATGTAGCCCAGAAAGGGCAGGTTAGAGACAGGTCGGTAATTTACAAGGACGTCTGGGTCCATAGATGACTTTTTCAGAAGTGCCTTCACCAGTGCACTTTTTCAGTAACACTGGTACCACCCCCTTTTGATAAAGAGCACTGGAAAACCTCCTTGAACACCGGGCCCAGCTGCCCAACAGCACACAAGTAAATGTGTCAGGCCTGGATCCAGGTCACAAAACATTGGCCACAGTTTAGAGATTACCTCACTCATCTTTTCCGCTGTCACTCTCCAAAATTCTCCCCAGGATCGCTGAATGCATCCTTGACTCACTGTCTCAGTACTGCTGGGCTATGATGGCCCACTTGCTAAAATTCCAGCCCTAATAGAGGACACCCTGTCCAAGAAGTACCAAGCAAACTCCTCCCATTTCGTGGTGGGAGAAGCCCGTCTACAGTCTGAAAGAGCTGAGCCGGTTGGTTGCTCCCATCGGCAATCTTCCTATACTGGAACACTACCTTTTTATGGGTGATTGCCCTTTGATACTTAGAATAGTGAGCCATCAAAGTTAGTCAGTCCTCCTGTGTCCTGGATTTTCTCAAACTACATGTCAACCTCCATCCCTTTGTTTTCAATTCCACCAGTTCGCTGTCAAAGCACGACGAGCATACATAGATCAGTGCCACTAGGTCAAAAGCCACAGTGACCACCCTGTTATAGGCCACCACTGCTTCTTCTGTGCCCTTGACGCATGCTGCCAACACATCAGAGCTACCCAGAACAGCCAAAAGTCCTCTGGTTGAAGCCCACGTAAAGGGCAGAACTGGACTACCCCCACAGGGAATGGACTACAAAGGGGGGGACCTGAAATTGAACTTGATGACACAGTGATCCAACCAACTGACCAGATCAAGAACCCCAGAAAGAATATCAGGTCGCATACTCTGGAGGAGATCTTGACCAAACTCCGAAAGTTCATCGTCAACTCAGGCATTGAAATCCCCCAGAATAAGCCATCTTGGCAACTCCAACAGCATTTTGGCAACAAAGTCCACAATTTCCTGCAGAAATTCCCCCTCCTGCCCTGGAAGCCGGTACACTAGGAGGATTCTGCAGGCTACACTTTGATCCCCACCCCCCCAAACACATTTAAATGGTGAGGTATCCCCCCACCGAGTGTGCCACCAGGTTCAGCTCAGATCTAAGCAATGGCTACATACACACACACACCTCTGCAGTCCTTAATCAGATAGTGCACTGCAGAACACCTGTCTGGGATAGACGAATCCAGGATTGGACCAGCGTCATCACCCAGCTAGGTCTTTGTAATGCTAGTAAGATTGTCAGAGGAAATAAAATCTATCATAATAGCAGACTCATTCCTCATTGATGTAATGTTGCACAGCACCACTCAAGGATGGATGGAGGCAGCCGACCCCCACATCTTCCTGCCTACCCAGTCCGGTAGGATGCCTGGGTATGGGGACAGAACACGTCTGGCCTCTCTCAAGCCCCAATTTTGCCCCAGGGCATCTTCTGGTCCAAGCAGTCCTAATAGCATCCCCCCGTCAGCCCTCCCCAAGTCACCTGCTCCACCTCCACTTCTCCTCCTCCTCCTCCTCCTGATTCCCACCTCCCTGCACTGTTGGTACACTGCAGTAGGTGGGGGGGGGGGCATAGAAGTATCACAGATCCCTGAGTAAGGATAGGGAGTAAGTGAGCTTTGGAGTCAGGTGCAGGTGACACATCCCATCTCAAAATGATAATAGTCCCCTGGCCCCAAACCTCGGGCAGCCCAGCAGGACCTCCTGTTTGCAGAGAGGATACCCCTTTTTAAGAACTCGTGAGCAGGAGTAAGGGTTTCAGGAAGACTTACCAGCCTTCATTTTCCCAGTGGGAGGGTGGATTCTGTAGTTTCGAGCTCCCTTGACTCTGCACTACTTTCAGTATTTTAATCCCACCACTGCCACTGGCTATGTCTTGCCTAAGTAGTTTTTTCGATAACCGAGCGATTCTGTCTTACAAGGCACACAGTCTTTTCAAAACCCTTCTGATAAAATGTTAAATCACACACCCAGACCCAAGGCAGAGTTGATAAGAAAATCATAAAAGTTTTCTTAAAATAAAAGCAATACAGAAAAGTCTACAGTTTGGAAGAACTTTGAAATGCAGACAGTAACAAAAGTAAAACTGGATGGTTTACAGAAAACACTACATACTGTATTCTAAAATATACCTTGTTTTGAGGTTAGAGTTCAGACAAGATTTTAAATGTCCTTGTAGAGATGAATCCTTAAGCAACAATCTTGTTGCAAGGTTGTATTCCAAGTCGGTTCCTCTGAATGTCTTTTTTAAAAGAAACCTTCAGGTGTTGTCCTTGGTGAAAAGTCTTGGTTTCCAAAATTCTAACTTACAGTCAGAATTTTCTGTTCAGTATGGGACAAGTCACAATTTCCACACATTCGGGTCTACTTTTAGAGATTTTTCCAGGCCTACACATATACTTCCGGTTAGGGTTACCAGATGTCCTGTTTTATCCGGACATGTCCTCTTTTACAATTGATAATTTTCGTCTGGACGGATTTTCTTTGCAGAACTCTTTTGTCCGGGTTTTCCTCACTGACAGAGATTTGTTGTTTGTTGCCATGTCAACCAAGTCCGCCACAGCCCGCGGGTGAAAAAAAAAAACTTGAATCTGTCATGCGCTGTCCAGCCTGAATTATTCTGTGCATAACAGTCTGGTTTTCTCCCGCATGTGGGATTTGACAGGATCTACAGAATCTGAGGGAACTTGCTTGCCGTGGTATTAGTTTGGCTGTATTGTTGCATTTCGGGTTCAACTTAGTTCGGCAGCATATGTTTCATTCATTTTAATTCACCTCGCCATCCGATCTACCGATCCGATATTGCTGTGAGCTGCCTGTCACACCATAACTTAAGTGACTGTCAGCAGAGAGAGTGAGAGACGAGTGAGAGACAGAGATGAGTGAGAGGAGACAGGAGAGAGACCCCCGCCTGCCACCAGGAGGACCCTGCCCCAACGAGTCTGACAACCCATCCCTGCTCAGGCAAGCATGCTTTGCGCTGTCGTCTGTGTCACTGTGGTGCCCTGCCCGATAATAGTGGTCCTGTCGTCCAGAGGAGATTAGCGGGCACAGCTTGCTTGTTTGTGGTGTGGAGCCGAGCGGAGGAGGTGTGAGGTGGGAACAAACTAAAGCCGCTGTCCTGGTCTGGAGACTGTACTGCTGGAGTGATCCACCATCCGCAGCCACACACACTGTGAGTAATATAATCCAGCTCCAGCATTGATTGATTGAACAGTTAGTTTGCTTAGTTATTGTTTCCTTGGCTTAACTAGAGTTGATCGACTGATCGGAGATCCAGATGCTCACATGCTGCCAACCAAGCCCAATTATTAAATTCAGTGCTGGCTGGGGAATAAATGTAACATTGCAGGGAGGGGGGGAATGTGATGTCAAGGTTGTTATCCACCCATAGCATAGCCCATAAGTGAAGTCAGATGCTCACATGCTGCCAAGCCTATACCCAGTTCAGTGCTGGCCTGCTGGGGAAATAAATGTAACATCGCTGGGGGTGTCAAGGATGTTGTCAGCTCACATGCTGCCAAACCCAATTCAGTGCTGGGAAAATAAATGTAACAATGCTGGGGGCAATGTTAAAGACAAGGTTGTAAGCTCATAAATGAAGTCACACAGAGTTGATCGGTTGGGAGATCAAACCATGGACAGCTGAATGTAACATAAATCGCAGGGGGGATGGACGGACGGATAAGGTTGTTGATCTCTCTTCCATTTTTTTTATTGTTCTGCTGATGTCCATGTGATAAGTGTCCTCTTTTTTGTGACCTACAATCTGGTAACCCTACTTCTGGTCTACAGGTATATGCCAGGTGGACAGACTATCTGCCTTCCAACTTAATCACTATTCAGCTGCCCTGAATGCAAAGTGTGTGTGTCTGAAAATATACTTGAGGGTCATTTTAGGACACACCCACCTTATTTTTTTCTCTGGGGTGGGATTAATGGTTCCAAGACCATACAGATACTAGGGTGCAACAGTTTGCCTTTTTCTTCAGGTATTACTATGGTTCCTTGTCAGGTTTCATGTCAACGCCAGTGACATCTGGTCCATGCATTTGGCTTAACCCCTGACCCCTAGGTCTTCCACTGACCTCTTACTGTCATGGAAAGCTACAGTGGGATATTTTATGCCTTCTTGGACCATATACCTGTCTCCCTTATCTTGAGACATAACAGGTCCACACTAGCCTTTATAGAAATAACAGTTATTTTGTAGTCACCTGTTAAAGGGACAGTCTTTTAATTCTAAAGTACATTACAGCATATACAATATGAACCCACACAAATGGATCTAGGCCTATCATGTGACATACAGTACTACTTAAAAACACCCTCCCAACTACAGCAAACACTACACCACTGAATAACAATAAATAAACCCCTCACACTCTCTCCTAGTCCCTAATCATACAAACCCAGCACATTCGCCCACTATTACATAAAACCCTACACGCTCAACAACCAGCCACTCCTGACCTAACAACATACAAACCCCCCTCCCAAAATTACCCTCCCACCAATTTCCCAACAATAATCAAGTAAAATAATGATTTAAAAAAACAAGGAGACTCCATGAGTCACTCAGTTCATGGTGCACCTAACAAGAGTTCCAGAAGGAACTAGTGAAGAGTCTAGCAACAGTACTTGCTACAAAATGTAAAACTGTCTTCTCTCACAAGAGGAGATGTTTTCTTTGAAAAATAAATAGCAGCTGTATAACTCCCAGATGGTTCTCTCACAATCAGTCAGAACAGTGTTGTTAACATGAGCCAGTCAAATAGTATAACGCCTGAGGGCTCCCTCACTATTCTTGGCCAGGCTTTGGCAGCTGCCCAGAAGGAATAGTCCTTATAATCCTAGGGTCACAAGTCTCTGATGAAATGTAGACCTTTTTTTTTTAGCTTGTGTATTTCTTCCTCTCCCGACCAGCCCCCTTCCACCAGCCCCCCAGCCCCATCACCACGGTGTCCACTGGATGCACCTCTCGATCTTCACAGGGTGCCAGCTAGCCAGGTGCGGTGCCTGTGAGGGGCCATCATCATCTTGCCGGTCGAGGTATTTTTCTCACTTTTCTTCCCGTCCCCAAGTGTGATGCGGTGGCGTGCAGTGATGCCAGTGGCTGAGCCTCACTCGCTTCCACTCGCAGCATGCCGGGCATCTGTCCTGCATCCGCCCTCTTCATTTGTGGATCCATTGCACCATCGCCCAGCCACCGCTAGGGGACAGGTAGGCAGCAGATTCCACCCCCACCCCTCCCCGGGAGAGGAGAGCTGTCCTTCAGACGCATGATCCTCTCCCTCCCCGGCAGCCCACTTGCACCACGAACACGGGTCGCTGGCATGGCAGGAGATAAGATACGGATGCCTCAGCCCTCCACGCCACTGGGCCGGCATGAAATTCAGACTTATTTCCAAGGGGCATATCACACACACCTATCGCATCCAGACAACTCGGAGAAAACAGACACCTGTTCCTCATTCAGCTGCAGCTGCTGTTTCTTCTTTTCACTGCAGCTCCCAGAGTGATTCAGTTGTAGCCTTTCTTCAAGTGTGCGGGTCTGGGCACAGCTCCATTCCACATCTCCGCTCTGGGTTAGCTCCCCTGACTGTAACCTGTCCACTCCTTGCGGCTCTCCCTGACACACACAGCCTTGGATGGCTAATCCCAGGACTCCTCACTCGAAACAACTGAAGCTGGTGACTCATGTTGCTCTTAACAGGCACGGCAGAGCACAGCTGTGCACCGACTGGCTTGAAAGCTTTGTTCTGCTCTTTTTTTAACAATATGGAACATTACAGGATTTCCAGCACCATGAACTGAAGCCAAATAGGGATCTATCTAAAAACAATAAAAAATAACTCCTACTGTACCTCATTTCACACCCTAACTACACTTTCACCCTACTACTACCTCTAACAGCTTTCAAATAACTGTTTAGGAATAAAATTAAAATCAGAACACTGACAGTTGTAAGATAAATCAGAATACTGCTCCTTATAGATACTAGTGGATTCTCCGCTATATAACCACTGTAGCAGATTATTTTTTAAAAACTTTAGAGCTCACAGCAGAACCCCAAATGGATGGAAAACACAGATTTCCATGCCTCAAATGGATGGTCAGCTGAGCCTGGCAGACATCTTCCATGTTGTTTTCCTCCTGCTAAAAAGAGGCAAATTGAATCACTTGGTATAAGGAAAACACTTTTTTTTTTTCATATAGCATTTCATCCTCCAGTACTGGTCAGCCTGGGCTTCAGATCTGTGCGCCCCAGTAACCTTCCATTCCTGTCATCTCCCCCGGTCCTGCTGACAGAGGTCAAGGCAGAGCAGGGCTGAAGAGTGGCAGTGATCATAATATAGAATGACCAGTGTTTCATTCCCCGTTTTCTTCTGTGTTTCATTATCCTGCTCTCCACCTCTGCTGAGTCACAACAATGAGTGCGTGCAGTGTTCCCTTGCAACAGGGGAACAAGCTACCCGGACACACACATATAAACCTCCCCCAAAGGGTGGGGCTTACCTTGCTGTTCCTCCTGGCCGCCAGCTCCTGCCACCAGTCCTGGTCCTTTGTGTGTGTCCTTTTGGCTTCCACTGGGCCCCGGGTGTAATTCTGAGTGAGGGTACCGGAAGAGCGCTGTTAAAAATGAAGTTGCTTGTTTGGCGAGAGAGAGGGGTGTACCACCGCGCAGCACGCATCAGGAATGTGTGAACTGGCAGGGCACGCATGTGCAGTATCAGCGCTACAGCACTAAGAGTGAAAGCCACTGTAGCAGCTCTGTTCAGCGCTTCCCTCCATGTGATCCGACCCTTGGGATTCCAGAACATATATTGGGCCATGGAAGGGCAAGGAGGGAATAAATCAAAATGTATTAAAAGCACTCTTAGGCGCCATTGTGAAAAAGGAGCACTACCACTTTAAGACCAGCCGAGGCTGCTCTAAATAAATGCAGCAGTGCCTGGCACCTAGGAGGACAGTAAAATGGAGGGTGTGATAGGTGGAGGATGCCAACTGCCAGCCCCACTCTGCCACCGGACACAGGGTGGAGGGGCAGCTATCAATTGTTGGAGACAGTAAATGTTAAAAGTATACTGTTTGGCTACAAAAAGACTATAACATCGGGGCACTATATGGACTGTTTGGACTGCAGCCATCTTTGTCACCCCTGACCCCTGAAGCAGCCAATTGGAATTCAAGGAGCCATAAGGGACTGCAGCAGTGGCCCCCGGGAGTAGGAAAAGACAGTGTTCTTGGCACCCAAATTGTCAACCAGTCAGGCATCAAAGGAACTTAATGTTTATTAATTTTAGAGATGGATAGCTGTATGGGCTAATGAGGAGCTGTTGTTTCTTCTTTAACCCCCAGGGACAGTTACAGCTTGGGGCAGTCCTGGCTGAGACTTTTGTAGGAGAGCTAGAACGGAGAGAGAGAGAGAGAGAGAGAGAGAGAGAGAGAGAGGTGGGGAGAGACAGGGTCTGTATGACCTTCAACGTCTGGTCCTGCCAGAGAATCAGAGTCATCCTCGTAGCCTGGGAACACCAGCCAAGTGTGCAGGACTGTTTGTAAGTCACACCCTGTTGGTTTGAGAGAAAACCCCTCCAGAGTTACAAGGGATTTTAAGACGGAATTGTGCCAGAGAATGAAATAGTGGCCTGTGACCTGCATCAGAGGGGCAAAAGCTTGTTGCGCCCCTGTTGCCTTTGAGAATCTGAGAAGCCATGAAGGCCTGCAGGCTGAAAGCTGAGTTCACCCATTGCCAGAGACTGGGTCTAGAGCACCCTGTAGAAAGTGTGACTCAAAGGGCCACTGCTGCATCTAAGAGTTACTGACTGATCCAGGTGGAGACAGAGACTACATCCTGTCCAGGCCGCCTCGGAACCAGGTAAGGGGTCAGCAAGCCCTCATCAAGTGAGGTGGATCTGGGAACCATGGGGACGTACCCGAGTGCTGAGATGCTCTTGACCCATTTGGGGAAGTTGGACCATGGGGTCTCTGCTGGAATCTGGGCTCCTTGGGAACCAGTAAGCTGCTGTTCAGTGCTCCTGTATCCTGGGTGGGATTCAGAAGAGCCGTGACCAGAGAAAGGGTGCCAGAAGAGCTGCATTCACAGGTGTGAGAGAGGCAAGACAGGCTGAACCGTTGTTGTATGCTCAAAAGACTCCAAGGCTTCTGGACTGCTTTGCTGCTCCTGTATGCTGCTCCCTGCTCCTTCTGAATCAGCAGTCTGTTTCTGGTCTGCTGCATCCAAGAATCACATGAGTAAGTGCAGGGCCTGCCCTGCCCTGGGGAATTTAAAGTTTTCCAAAATTTCTGGTTTAAAATTTAAAGTGTACCAATATCGACCAAGCTACGGCAATGATCAAGCCTGAACCGGGACTGTGTTGTAATACCTGGGTACCCAGATAGACTCTAAAGGTCATTGCTACCACTGCTGGATGACATCAGAAGAGGAGACTGAGGATCCACCATCAAATGGCAATCAGAGTGGTGTTGAGAACACCTGATTCTAGGAGAAGTGTATTGGAACAAAAAATCTACCTCCAGAGGGGATGGTGGAAGGGAAAGTACCTGCTGCAAGAGCTGTTCTCGAAGATCTACTGTTACGGTAAGTTCTTATGTAACTGTACTTTATTGTTTAATGCTTTTGTTGCCAGTTGCATGTTATTTAATGTTGTATCCTATTCTTTTTTTTCCCTTCTAATGAATAGTTCATTGTTATTGGTTCAAACTGTCCATGAGCATATAATTAGCGGTAGTCAAGAATTGTTTTAACCTGTCTGTGAGCATATTACTAGCGATAGTCAATTGTCTTAATCTGGCTGTGAGCATATGATTAGCAATGGTCAATAATTGCATGAATAGTAAAATATTACAGTTTAAATTGGTAATCCATGTGTGGGGT
The DNA here is from genome assembly GCA_016271365.2 of Neoceratodus forsteri. Taxonomy (NCBI): domain Eukaryota; kingdom Metazoa; phylum Chordata; order Ceratodontiformes; family Ceratodontidae; genus Neoceratodus; species Neoceratodus forsteri. The sequence continues at coordinate 299,025,261 of CM057458.1, read as the reverse complement.
GACTGGAAGGAGGAGGTGGGTAGGTACAGCAGCACCGGGGGTTGCACCCTACAAACATCTGGCCCATTACATTTACTCTGGGTGGAGGTACCATGCTATTACTTATTTCTAGTTGGGAAAGAACCCCCAGTCACCATCAGAACGGAGCTTAGGCCCCTCAAACTGTGTTGTGGTCATCAGGTAGCAATAGTAACCTGCTGGTATATTTTTTTTTAATTGTTTAACCAGGTATAGCACACTAAGCTGAAAGCTTTTTTACTGGAGCGACCTGGGAGCACAAGGAAGTTAAGTGACTTGCTCAGGGTCACACAGTATGCAAGTGGAAGCTGTGGGATTCAAACCCAGGTCTGGTCTGCTGGATGTCACCAAATTTGCAGCTCAGAGCCTTAGACCACTGCGCTATACTGCCTCCTATATGGCGCCCGGGTTACACACAAAAGGCAGCGCATGAGCAAAGCATGAACTGCAGTTAAAATTAAATGTATTGGGTTGGTCCAGTAGCCCAGCAGTAGAGTTACTGCCTGCTAGACCGGCAGCTTAGGTTTGGGAATGGACTCCAGTCACTCGGGGGCAGCGGGGGCTGGTCGAGGTAGGGAGGATTGAGCATCCTTTGGACAGCTCTCCTCCTTAGGGATGGAACATGTGTACTGCTGGTTGGCTGCCACCTTAAGGAGTCTGGGTGGCAGTGCTGTGGGACCACCAAAACACAGGGAAGGGACCCCACGCTAAACACCGAGGGTGTTTCTGCAGAGGCAGAGCATGCACGTTGAATCATTGAACGCATGTGGGCCCAGGGGAAAAATGGAGAGGGAAAAACTCAGGCTTGACACCGATGACTGGGCCACTCTGAAAAAGGTCCTGTGGTGAGGAGGCACCGGAGTAAGGTAAGTCCCAGTAAAGTCCGGTGACGGTGCTGGGGGGAACTGGTACAGACTGGGGCTGGTCAGAGAGCAAGAGCCAAAATTCAGGATTAAAAATGACATTTATTGAGTGAGAATGACACAGGTAAATCGGCTGCCAGTACTAGGAGCTGATTTACCAGTGTTAGTCTAGCTCAGTAAATTTAATTTTGATTGCAGCTCATACTTTCCTTGTGTGCTCAGTAAAACTGGCCCTGTTTGCAGCAGTGCGTTACAGCTTGTATGATCTGAGCAAGCTCCCTGGCCCTCCACCTGGGGTCGCTGGGGCAGACCGCCAGCACTAACACATTCCTCCTCTCTTGAGGAGTGCTGCCAACTGGCTTCTGACTCCAAACCCGGGTTGCCAGCATGGCAGCACGATGCACAGCCTTTGGCCCATCGGGCATCCTTGGTATTTAGCTGCTTGTTTATAGCTTACATTTCAAATAGCCTTTTTTTATAAGGGGCTGGCAATAACATTGGTTAAAGGTAGACTAACGTGGCAGTCGGAACGTGGTTGGTTTGAGATATGGGGATAGGTAAATCAGAAAAAGGTACAAGAGCTGCATTGTTGCTTGCCATCTAGATGATCTAGGTTTGTACTGCAAACTCTGGATGTCAGGAGGAGACAACCATAGAAAGCAGGGTCAGACGTTCCAACTCCTGCATCTCTTACCTGGGGTAGGGAGGGCTGTTCCCTTCACTGCACGACTGCCTTCTAGTAGCCTATGGGGGAGGGAGCCATGGGGAAGGGTTGAGTCCCTTGGAGGGTGGAGTATGTTGGTCCACTCCTGCTTGATGGCATCAGACACAGAGGCATCCTATGCCCAGGGTAGTCGCTAAATGGGATCCTCAGAAGGAGGTGAGCACTGCTGGCACACCAATGATCAGATAGATGGACTGCTGCCTTGCCTTCTCAGGGCACACCCAATATAGCGGTCAGGATAAGTGAGGGAATACAGGGAAAATAAGTGCAAGCAGTCTTGGGTGGATGAAGTTTCATTGTCCTCATTCCCACATCAACAGAGTGCCATCAGGCTTCTCCCACCCAGCTCTGCTGGACAAGTGAAAGTTATTTGTGGGGATATGCACTGGTTCCTGGGGTAGCACACACAGAGGATCAGCCATGGGTTACTGTGGAGCTTGGGCTTGGCACTGTTGCAAAGACTAAACAGGGTTTGGATCCCTGAGGGCTTCTCGTATGGGATACAGGTTTCAGGTAGATGGAAGGAGAAGCCAGCGCAAGGATGAAAAAAAATCCAGGGATAAATAGAAAGTATAAGAAAAAATGAAAACAAGCCCAGCTGTATGGCGAATCTGAACAGAACTTTTTAGCAATTAAAATTATTTTCTTCGTCTGTTTGGCCTTCAAGTTGCCACATATTCCTATCTTCGGGTCTTATGCTGCCCCTAGTACCCCCTGCCCTGTCTGCCGCTCCCCCCCCCTCAACTGTCACGACCTGTGTGGATCTGAGCAAGGCCAAGTATGGCAGCAACCTTCATTTAGATGGCTCGAGGCACATGTCTCGTACCATGTTTTGTCTCCACATTCGAAGTCCCTCCCTCTGCCCCATGGGATGAGTGGTGTCTTTGTTGGATTAATATGCACACAGTATTTCTGTGGTGAAAGCAAACTCCCCATTGTCAACCCTCCCCATCTGAGGCACACTGCTAATGGCAGCTACCTCAGCCGGGCCTCTGCATCCTGATGCGGCTACTCAAGTCTTTTCCGAACCAGGATCACCTGCATCGGAGCATTCCCATGGGAAAATAATTTACTTATACACACTACAAGTAAAGTGAAAGTAAAATATATTTTATGTTGCTTTGAATCTTGAAATCCTGGATTTTAATGGTCCAAAGGTATGTGCTTTAAGCAGTAAAACCTGATAAGGTGTGCACTGTGGTGGGATAATTATATGCCTTGGGTTGAAGCACCCTATATTGCTAAGTAGTTCTACCACCCAAGGCAAGAAGTGCAGTTACCACACCACAGTGCACACTCTGTTTTGTGATATTGCAGTTATGAAATTGATCCAGTGAGTTATTTGTCAATAATTATCATTTCTTTTTTTTTTTTTCACGGGTAGGTTTACTAAAAAATTTGTACAGTGTAGTGTATGCAGTCTCGTGGTTTGGCCACTAGATGGCCCCTATGCTGCATGTAAACTGCTTGTTTTTTTTTTTCCCCTGAGTTAAGGCAAAGTACTATAAAGGTAGTACATTTACAGTGCTAGGGTTCCACAGTTCATTGAAAGGTGAGAGAGTCAGGAGAGGGCAACGGGTTAGGTCTCATTTTAGTTGGATTTAACAAGTATTTGACAATGCCAGATGTTCGCCACTGGTATAAAAGCCCTGGGGTACTAGATGATTTGTGTGACTGTGCAGTGAGAATGGTGGAAAAGGACGTGATGGCAGAGGATTAAAATGCAGCATCTTCTGTTTAAAAAAAAAAAAAATTATATATATATATGTAAACTGCCTTTTTTAATTTAAGATTATTTAGATGTCTGTAAAGGAAGCCGCGGACTGTAGAGAGAGGAGAGCGAGTGAGTTCTGTTATTGTAGTGTAGTGCAACCAAGTGGTGTTAATGGTAGTAAAGGATGTGCTGCCAGAGGTTTAAAATCCGTCATCTTCTTTTAAAAAAGTATATAACACTTTTTTAAGGTAAGATTAGTTAGATGCCGGCCCAGTGGCGCTGAGGGTTGAGGCGCTGGAATGCCACACCTCGTGCCATGCCAGTGACCCGGGTTCAGGAACAAGCCAGGGCTGCCAGGGGTCAGTAGGGCCGAGAGAGGATGGAGCGTCCGGAGGACTGCTCCCCTCTCCCGGGGCAGGGCACGTCGTCCCACCTGTCGCTCGCCCTCTAGTGGGGATTGACGAGACGATGCAGACCCCGCTCCCCTGGCATGCTGCTACGGCCTCTCCAGATTTGTATTGTGCTCCGGGAAGGGGGTTCCTCCTTCCTGGCCCTGCCATGGGGGTAATCCTTGGGGGGGTCTCAGGGATGGCCGGGGCAGTCGGGCTGCCAAAAGCGGGTTGAGCGGGGATGGAATCCCTGCCCCCACTGCGCCCAGGTGGAAAAACTACTAATAGAAAAAAAAAAAAAAGGATTGGTACGATATCTGTAACAGAAGCAGCTGACTGTAGACCAGCGCTTCTATAGCCATCGATACAAATGCACACTAGCACACCACCTGGGAACTGTGGTAAAAAAATTGCCATAAGATCACATTGTTAATTGTAAGTAAGGAATAACACATGACAAGGTCTGGGGCAGTGCTGAATTATTGCACGCCTCCAGTGGGTTATGAGGCATGAGGCACAACTGAGTGCCTTCCGGCCATATAGGAAGTGCAGTATATGATTCCCATAGGATCACATTATAAATTGTAAGTAAACTATAACGCATGGCATAGTGTGTGGCAATGCTAAGTTGCTGCATGCCCCAGGTTGTGGGTTGTGAGACATGAGACACGAGGCGCAGCCGAGTGCCTTCAACCACCTGGGAAGTGCGATATAAAATTCCCATAGGATTAGATTGTAAATTGTAAGTAAGCACCTGGAGAACCCATAATGAATTAGTTGGCCGGGGTAAAAATGATGAACACATCACCCCTCTCTGTAGAGGGCAGGCCCATCAGTGAGCCTCTCGAGGTTGCCAACCTTTTCAGTGCCTTCTTTGATGACCTCGACAGGTACAAACCCTCTGTTCCACAGTCAAATGATCCCTGCTCTGATGGCTCTTGAAATCCCCATCTAATCAATGGGACTCCCCCACTTCCCACCCTAAATTCTATTTTTGTCTCCTTGTACCTTCCAAGGTTTTCAGATGTGTCAAAAATAACAGCCCCAGGCCCAATCTCTTTTTTTTTTCCTCCAATTGTTTTATCAGGAGTAGCACACTAAGCTGAAAGCTTGTTTACAGGTGCGACCTGGGAGCACAGGAAAGTTAAGTGACTTGCTCAGGGTCACACAGTAAGCAAGTGGGGGTTGTGGGATTCAAAACCAGATCTCCAGATTTGCAGCTCAGAGCCTTAAACCACTGCAGTATACTGGCCCCGACTGCATTGATTTCCGCTCTTAAACTGGCCTGTGAACCTCTTGCACATTCCCCTACCAACATTCTCAACTGCTCCCTGTACTGGGGTCTTCCCAGTAAGTGAAAGAGGCCACCATCAGACCACTCTGCAAGTCTGGTCCCAAAACGAGGTCTGCAACTTCAGGCCAGTCTCCCTGCTCGCTCCCCCTCTCCAGAATCCTTGAAAAGAGTGTCCTTCATCAGGCCTTGGATTTTGTGGACAAATGCAGCCTACTGATGGAATCCCAACATGGTTTCAGGGTGCACCACAATACTGAGACTGCCCCCGTGAGGCTGACAAACTTCATTGGAAAGGCCAAGTATGCTGGTCTCTACACTGGGTCAGTGTTTGTGGACCTCACTAAGGCTTTCGACCTTGTTGAGTACGAGGAACTCAACTCACTGCGCCACCTACAGTTCTCTGATGATGTCCTGAAATGGTTTAGCAACTACCTGTGTGGCAGATCTCATAAAACAATGATCAGAGAGTCTCTCTCTGAGGTCTATCCCATCAAATACAGAGTTCCGCAGGGCTCAAGTCTTGGGCCCCTTCTATTTTTACTGATGATTAATTCCCTCCCAGAGATATGCCGTCACACAGAACTAATTCTCTATGTTGATGAGGCTGCTCTTTTCTGTAAGGACAAGTGTCCCTCCACCCTCTGGGACAAATTGCAGCTGGACTTCAGCAAGCTTCACTCCACGGTCTTGTCCTCAGTGCCAAAAATACAAGTCCGTAGTCTTCTCAGCTGCCAGGAAAGCCACTGACTTTGATCTTACTATTACTGACAATGACGGTAACCTTATAGGGAGAGAGTCTCAGAGTTCAAATACCTTGGCATCCTTCTCGACTGCCACCTCACGTACGACTTTCACATCTCCCAGCTTATCAAAAAGGTTCATCAGAGGCTAGGCTTGCTCTTCCGAAGTGAACAGTTCCTTATCCCCGAAACCAGGACCCTCTTAGCCAACAGTTTTCTTCTACCGCTAACAGAATATGTCTCTCTGGCCTCCTCCTCCCTCTCCCTGAAAACTCTCAGTAAGTTAAGGGCCACATACCATAAAATTTTCAGATTCATCACTGACTTTCCCAGGCATACCCATCCTTGTTTTCTTTACAAATCATTAAATTGGCTCTTGCTCAAAGATAGGTTTTACTTTAAAATCTTCTCCTTCTTTCACAAAATTCATTGGGGCTATCTGTCTGTAAACATCACCTCCCTGTTCCAGTGGCCGTAAATACTTCTCTATCCTACAAGGTGGGAGCTATTTGAAAACAAATTGCAGTTTGGTTAATTGGAGGAGAGGGATCCTCATATTGTTTCTCACACCCATGCATGACAAACTAGGAACAGGGAGTGAAGAGTATACGTACACTTACACGAGCAAGTGCCGTAGCTGCATTACACTTATGAAATAAGAATCACCGTGACGAGGCAGGATTATTATGCATCTCAGCAGGGAGCCACATGGAAATATCAGTCCGACTGAGACAGCCTGTAAACAGGGTTGGGACACAGTCATGGAACTCTGGGGAAATGGCTAATGGTGTGATAGGGGCACAGTCCCATAAGTATACAGGCTTTGGCAGATTAGATGGGGCTGGGGGGGGTGGTGCATCAGAAACTGCTTGTCAGTTCTGTCCGGTGGCAGGTGTGACCTGTATAGGGACACGGGTGTCAGAAACCATCTGAGAATCCCTCTCCTCCAATTAACCAAACTGCAATTTGCTTTTCAAATAACTCCCACCTCCTGCCTTCTGAACGGGGGAAGAAGGGGTGCAAAACTGTTGTATACCTATTTCCATTTCTGTTTTCCTTTGCTCTGTCAATGCTGCCTCATCATGAGAGTATGAGCCACAGATTCTCATATTCCCACTTTACGTTATCAGGCAAATTGATCTAGGGCACGCTGCATTTCTCACGCAGCCACCCACCGATGCTTCCTTTTCTTCCTTGCAGTTAGTCAGTGCACATGAAAACTGCCTTCTCCATACTACCCAGAACTACATCTCGCTCTGCTGCAGTTTCCCCTTTTTTTGGTTTCATTTTGTGTCATTCAGCTGTGTCCCATTGAAGTTGGAATGTTACTTCTGTTTCCAAGTGAAGACACCAGGGGCCTGGTGCTCTTCAGAGCAGCCACCTACTGACTCTCCCATGTCCTTAGCAGGCGCTTCAATGGCAGCATAGGTGCCTCTGGCACTTGAGTGAAGACATCTGCACTTCCCAGGTGGTTTATAGCACCCAGCTGTGCCGTGTGCCTCACATCCCAACTCAGAACCCACCTGGGGCATGTGGTAATACAGCATTTCCACACAACCTGTTGTGTGTTATTACTTACTTACAATTTACAGTGTGATTGTGTGGGAATTTTATATCACACTTCCCAGGTGGTTGAAGGCACCCAGCTGCACCTCACGCCTCACGGCCCACCTGGGGCATGCAGCAATCTAGCCTTGCCACACACCCTGCCATGTGCTATTGCTCACTTAAAATTTACAATGTAATCTTATGCGAATGATATAGTGCACATCCCAGGCGATTGAAGGCACTCGGCTGCTCCTCATGTCTCACAATCCACCTGGGGCATGCAGTAATTTGGCATTGCCACACACCCTGTCGTGTTATTCCTTACTTACAATTTACAATGTGATACTATGGGAATTTTGTATCACACTTCCCAGGTGGTGTGCAAGTGTGCATGTGTACCTATGGCTACAGACATGCTGGACCATTATGAAGGATGCCTCTTGTGTCATGTGGAAAGAGTTGTATGTTGTTTGTCTTGGCTGATGATGAATGTCTGTGGTTGCGTGTTACCTTGCCCCCTTTGGCTGCTGCGAGGCGGGGGGGATGCGGAATTAGTGTTGAAAACCCTAACATCGCATTTCCATGCTTTTGTCACTTTAATAGCAACACAAACTGATGCATTAACAGAGTTTTCTCAAAGAATATATAAGGGATATGCTACCCCCCCCCACTGGAAATATTGTCGATAATACTTTTTGTTAGAGTGCCGATTGACCCGATGACATCATGAGTGGTGAAGCCACGAATGATGTCATCAGGTCAGTCGGCTCAAGAATGAAAAACATCTACAACATTTCTAGTAGGGGTGTAGCATATCCATTTATGCCATACCCCCAAAAAAGTGGGAACAATTTAATTTCCTGCCATTTTTGCTGATTATAAAAAATATAAAAGGTATCTGTAAATGAAACACCACTCATTTGGTAGATATTTTTGTGCTGAACAACTTTTGTGCTCAAAATATCATGCTAACATTTTTTTGTTTTAAAGCTATTTGCATTTGTTTGTTGCAAAAAGTGAAAAAAAAAAAGATTTTTCTGTTTTTTGCAAATTATTAAAAAAACTAAAACGTATATGTAATAAAACACCACTCATTTTGTAGACGTTTTTGTGCTGAACAAATGTTATGTTCACAGTACCATGCTGTTGTTTTTTGTTTTAAAGTTATTCACATTTGTTTGTTGAAAAAGTGAAAAAAAAGTTCTGCTGTTTTTTTGCTAATTATAAAGAAACTAACAGGTATGTATAAATGAAACACCACTCATTTTGTAGATATTTTTGTGTTGTGAACCACTTTCATGCTCACAGTACCATATTATCATTTTTTGTTTTAAAGTTAATTGCATTTGAATACGTTTACTAACTAGTATATATCTGCACAGCTGGGCATTGAGACACACACATTTTTTTTCTGTTACATCTGGCCTGAGCCCCTGAATGTTTGAAATTCCAGGCTGATAAGACAGATCAGCTCTGTTGCATAGATCAAAGGAAAGAGCTTTTTTGTTTTCTGGTATGACTTCTCCGCCTAGCAAGCCAAAACTCCATCATTAGCCTGAGTGATGATTGGTGTGGCACTGACTCGCCCCTTAAACACTGCTCTGCATGGGACAGACAGTGTCGCACCCCGCAAAAGGTACTATCATAGCAAGATGTTTGCTGCACGCACATGTGCATGGCGAACATAAAAAAGAAACAATAGAAACCGTTAAAGGCCTCTTTTGTTTTCCGGTGTACTTTGTTTGCTGTCAACACAAGTAGTGGAGTCAAGAAAGAGGTGGGGCAGTTTGTTGGGAGGATTAATCTGGTCAGTTATTTCCAGTGCTGGCATCTCCAGTGCTTGACCACTGTGGACCGAGTTCAAGGTAGAATAGGATATATCTGAGCCAGTTAGAATCTTGCAAAAGTTCTGACTTCTGATATCTGCTTTAAAATTGAGAGATTTGTTCCGCCTCGCCTATGTTATAAATTAGACGTGTAGAAAGAAATAGACTCTGCTCCCTTTATATTTAAGGTTTCCTTTTCTCCTTGCAGCCCTCAATATGAGCTTCCTATCTGAATCAAATACAAAAGACAACATATTTGCTGTCTGTGTCAAAGATGTATTTTTTCTTCTCACTATGGTTGGTAGAAGCGAGTCCTGGGCTGCCAAGCCTCCCAATTCCAACTGCACCTGGGTCACTACGATTGCCGAAATTCCTGAAGAGAAAGGTGAGTCCTGCAGTATGAGGCTTTTCCATCTTACAGCAGTGTCTTCTTGCGATGGGAGCATGGCAAGACCAAATCCCTGGAAGGAATGTCATCAGTGACTACAGAAATGGACCTTGGGGCCTCTGCATTCTCCTGCCTCACTCGCGGTGTAATGTGATAGGCCTTCTTAAAATTCAGTGCCTGTCAGCAGTGTTGATCCCAAATTGCTGTTTAAACCATTCCTGTAAAAACAAATGCAAGTGGTCCCCTTCGCACTCTTCAGGCTTTCCGATTATTCTCGGGTTCGACAACCTGTATTGGTCTTCAGGTGTTTCTAGTTGAGTGCGCAAGTATGTATTTTCTTTAATCAGTGTAGCCACTGCTCCCATTGCTGACTCTGAAAACGTAGTGGCGTCCTTCTTGTCAGTTTTCAAGCCATCTGTAGAAGTTTCCAGAACAACAACCCGATCTGGTAGGGTATCAGACTTATTTACTAAATGATCCATTGTGGATATCAGTCAATTGATTTTGACCCCCAGGGTCTGGAGCATCTCCTCCTTTTGTTCCTCCGCAGCTGCTGTTGCTTGGCCTGGAGTCAATCCAGAGCTGAGGAATCAAATGTGCTTTTTGCTCCCTCCTGTTGCAGTCGTTCTTTCTGAGGCTTCACCATTATGGAGTCCAGAGTGTTAGAAGTCTTGTAGAGTAGTTTTTATGCTGCAAGTTGTTCAAAATAACTACTTTAAAAGCTTTATTTGGTCATCTTTGTGCAGCGCTTTAATCTAGAGTGGCTGTTTTGCTCAAGCTCCAGCGCCCCCCCCCCCCATCCATCCCAAAGTGCTTTACAAGCAATGAGAGGGAGTGGTGGTTAGTGACTGACTGTAAATGTGCAGCAGCAGGCATTTTGCATATCAAAAACCATACAACCTTGGAAATGCCTGAACCGGTTTTATGGGAGTGGAAATATTGGACAGGACAACATGGAAAATCCCCTTCTTTTGCAAAAAGTACCTTGGGCTCTTTTACTCCCACCTTGACACCCATCCGGACTGCTCCAGAGATGGGCAGAAGGAACCTCGGTTTAACATCTCAGCCGAAAGAAGGCACATCTAAAAATACAGCATATCTCTAGCACTTCACTTGGGTACCAGTATTTTGTGATATGAGCCCTTGTCCCAGCAGAAGAACTCTTACAGATGCTGAAAAGAAGATCTTGTCCAAAGGTTCACCTACTACAAGATTGGATGACTTCAGTTTATGAACAGATTTTTTAGAAAATCTACAAAAGATTGAGGTTGAGCAAGCAATTTAAGGGAGCAAAAATAGCTAGCAACCACGAAGAGCAGAACATATGAAAAGCATTATGGTGAAATCCATCTATAACCCTCCCAAATGCCTTTCTCAACAGGTTGAGGTCAATATTCAGTCTTATTAAGATAAAGAAAACAATCACAGAAGGATAGATGTCACCAGATCTAATCTTACCAGAGCATAATACCAAACACTGAGAGATTTAGAAATGGATATATCGATCATCATAAAACCAGCTGATGATTGGGGGTGCTAGTGATGGATTGTATTAGAGGATACCCAGGAAATTGGCAGTGGAACTGGCCGATTCCCCTGGTAGGTCAGTTTAACAGCTGTCTTAGTACAGGGGTAGTCCCAAAGGACTGGAGGGTGGTGGATGCAATTCCGCTCCATAAGGGTGGGGACAAGGAACAAGCAGGGAAGTACAGACCTATCAGTCTTAACCTCTATTGTAGGGAAGCTGATGAAGTCGCTGATCAAAGAGGACCTTGTGGACTACTTGGATAGTAATGGTCTCCAGAATAGTAAACAGCACAGATTTGTAGCAGGGAGGTCTTGTCGGACTAACGTGATAGTTTTCCTTGACTGGGTGACGAGGTACTTGGATAGAGGCCATGCTGTGGATTTGCTCTACTTCGGTTTCAGCAAGGCTTTCAACTCAGTGCCTCACAAAAGCTTGCTGAAGAAAATGGAGGATCTGGTTGCGACTAAGGTCATAGTAAACTGGGTAGGTAACTGACTAAAGGGGAGGCAGCAGAGGGTGGTGGTGGTCAATGGTGTTAGATTAGAAGAGGGAGGAGGTCATGAGCAGGGTTCCACAGGGATCTGTCCTAGGACAGGGTCTCTTCAACATGTTCATTTGTGGCATTGGTGGGGGCATCAAGGGCAGGCTGTGTCTATTTGCAGATGACACTAATCTCTGTGGGAGGGTAGATGGTGATGAGGGAATAATGGAAATGCAGATAGCCTTGCAAAAACTAGAGGGGTGGTCAAGGGGTTGGCAGTAGAAATTCAACACCAAGAAATGCAAGATGATACACTTAGGGAACAGGAACCCCAGGATGGAGTACTGGGTGGGAGGGGTGACACCCAGTAGTACGACTGAAGAATGAGATTTTGGTGTTATCATAAGCGACTCCCTAAAACAATCAAGTCAGTGCAGCAGGGCATACAGCAGAGCAGGTAGGATGTTTGGTTTTATTGGGAGGGGTATCGATAGCAGAAAAAGAGCGGTAATACTCTCCCGGTAAAGATCCTTGATGAGGCCATTCCTGGAGTACTGTGCCCAGTTCTGGAGTCTTCACCTCAGGAAGGATAGGGAAGGATGGAGACAGTGCAATGCCAGATAACAAAAATGAGCCAGGTTCAGCAGGGCAGGTCCTGTGAGGAGCGTCCCAAGGTACTGAACAAGTACTCGCTGGAAACCAGAAGGGAGACGGGAGATATGATAGAGACCTTCAAATTCTTAAAAGGAATTAACAGGGTGAACTGCGGGGAACTATTTAACTTGAATCCCAGCTTGCGTTCATGTGGTCATGAACGAAAGCTAACAGGAGGGAGGTTTAGGAGGGATGTGAGGAAGTACTATTTTACAGAAAGTGTGGCGGAAACGTGGAACAGGCTGCTGGCGCAGGTGGTGAGTGTGAAAACCATTGCTGGTGTTAAACACAGCTGGGAGAGAATGAAAGGTAATGTGGTTGCTTGGGGAATCAAAAAAAGGGAGAAGAGTGAGGGTGAGGGTGAGGATGGGAGGGATAGGACCCTGGAGGATCAGTAGGTCCCAGGGCTAGATAGGGAACTTGAGCAGACTGGATGAACCTTTAGTCTTTTTCTGTCGTCATTGTCTGTGTTTCTATGTTCAGTATGATCATAGACTACGGAAGTGTCTGAAACAACTAAAGGCCCTAGGAGTTATTGCCCACTACTTGGGAACCCTATAGACACTAAATTGGAAATTTCAAGTTTCCTACAGTATAAATGGGACACAGGATGGAATAGATAAGGGGGAGAGAGACAGAGAGAGAGAGCACTTACTAAACAAGGAACCACACACAACCATCTTGTGCTGCTTACTAAAGGTGAATAAAGAGGCTGACCCCCCCTCCCCGCGGAGACCCATAGTACTGGGAATAGGATCCATTTTGGAACCCCTGTCTTGCTGCATTAACCACCATATCCAACCTGGGTGAGCATTAGGGTCTGAAAGTCTTAGCCACTGTGGCTAAAATACATCCACTTCTTTCTGCACATATGGACTGGACTGGCCACTATATAAAAGTGGTCTAATGCCGCTTTCCAATCTTTGTGTCTCCCATCAAACATCCTAGGGTCCTCCACTGATAGGTGCTGGAGATGGACCAATTGACATCACATATTCAAGGGGCAGTGAGTAAACTTTTACTTCAAGCGGGCTCCTTCCAAAACTTATGGGAGGACAACAAAACAAATAGGTACGCTCTGCTGCATGGAGCCAGTTGGTCAAACATGCTGATGGATGTGACATAGCCAGCCAGCTGCTGCGTGGCACCACTAGTCCAAGCTGCTGATGGACATGACACAGCCAGCCACATTCAGTCGAAATGCCTTGGTCAGAGTGTTGAAAGAGGATAATCAGGGAAATGACAGTGGAACTGGCTGATACCCTGGTAGGGCTAGTCAGTGGCTAAAAATGTTAGCCACATTGATTTTAAAGTAGTCATTGGTGATTGTGGCAACCCTTAGGGCACACCCAGCCCAATCTTAGTACCAAGAATGCTGACATATGAAGACACTACTCATATGATCACCATCACCGATAACCTGATGTGTGCTGTAACTTACATGAACAGTGTACAGCTGATTACCTTAGACATTAAGGATTTATATATGAGCATTTGGCTTGAAGATGACTAACAGTCACTACACTGAGCACTGAAAGAAAGGAAGGGGTGCCTTAACACCAGTGGACTACCTAATTCAGGTAGCAGCGATAGCCTTACAAGACAGTTATTTCACGTTTGAGAATCACTAATACAAATAAGCACAGGAAATGGCTATGGGAAGCAGTGTGGTTCCATCATATACTGTACCAAACTCTTCATGCTGGACTTTGAACAGAGGCATATGTAAGAAACGGCACAAAACCTTTTTTTTTTTTTTCTTACAATCTTAAAATGCTGGAAAAGGTACACAGATGATATTTTCGTTTTTTGAGAGATAGACCAGACTTCCTTAAAAGAGTTTCAAGAGTTTCTTAACTCTGTGACCCCCCCTCCCCCGGAGCTACAGTGAAACTAGCCGCTACAGTGGAGCCATTCAGGATGCAGTGCAGTAACTTGCAGTAACTGACCTGTCACGAAATACTACATGACAGAAGGGCTTAATTGCTGAGGGGTTTAGCCACGTTGAATGGAACTTGCAACATTTAACCAGAGAGCCTTTTCCCAGAGACTATATTTTGGGACTCCTTACAGACAGGGATCTGCTATTTTACTATGTGAGGAAGTGCGGGAGCACTTCCATTCTCAAGAAGGTGGCCAGCCATGGATGAGGGCGGGTTGTGTTGGTTGCATTCACTGAGCTGGGGGACGTTCTCTTCATGAAATTTGGGTGCTGAGGGAAGGGGGAGAGTTGGATGATGCTGTCAGGATGGGGTTGGGGGGATGATTTATTGCAACAACTAAAAGTGCTAGAGGAGACGATGGATGACCGTGGAGGCAGATGGGTTGTGCTGGTCACCCATCATGGGAGTTTTTTTTTTTTAAAACCTTAAATTGTGGGTATTGGGAGTGAGGAGGGTGGAATTGGAGGCTTGTGCGGGAGGATGGGGGTTGTAGTTTAAAATGATTGGGCTGGGGAGGAGGGTGGAAAGTGCTTTTTTTTTTTTTTGTGTGTGGTATTTTCTGAGTACCAATAAGCACAAACAGTACCTCTATTCATTATTCGGTCCAGGGTGCTCGGAGCCACTGACCCTTCAGTGGCTGCTACCCACTTTCTTGCCACCTTCGATGACCTGCAAGACAAACACGGCCCGAAGGTCACCCGGAGGGTGAGGGGGTCTGCCACCCTTTGATTGCACGGGAATCTCCTAGCCCTAATGCGGGCCAGAGACAAGTGTTGGTCCCACTTCAAAAGTTCTCTTGATCTCACAATTTTCCAGCAATACAGACACCTCAGAAATAAGTGCAAAAAGGCCATCAGAGTTGTAAAAAGTGACTTATGTAAGTCCGCCCTACTCAGCTCCACCAGTGACCCCAGACGGTTCTGGAGAAATGTAAAATCTCTTGTCTGCGGGACCTCTCATCCGGGGGTATCCGACATGATAATCTGAGGGGTCTCCTGTAACAATCCCCACACCATCGGCAACTCCCTAAATTCACACTTTTCAGACCTATCGGCTTTCTCTGCACTCTTCCCGCCTGACGAGTGTACATCCTTCCCCCCTCCCTCTACTCGGCAGGAGGATCACCCCCGACAAATGTTCTGTCTCAGGGTTGTGTCAGTCAAGGACATGTTGAGACTTCTCTCTGGCCTCTCCCAGTACTCCAGCCCTGGCCTAGACAACCTGGAGCCAAAGCTTCTGAAACTAAGTGCCTCCCATATTGCTCCCCCAGTAGCCCACATCTTTAACCTATAACTGCGAAGGGCTATTTCCGATATCTGGAAGGAGGCTAGGATAGTCCCTGTCCTGAAGCAGGGCAATCCCAAAATACCGGACAACTATCGTCCAATTACTATTCTATCATCTCTCAGTAAGCTCCTTGAAAAGGTTGTGGCTGAGCAGCTTTCGGAGTATATACAGTTTCATGAGCTCCTGTCCCCGGCCCAGCACAGTTTTCGTAAGGGGCACAGCACCACCACAGCCTTGGTCTCTGTCACCTCAAGCATCAGAGCAGCTGTGGACCAGGGCAAACTCTCTGGAGCCATATTTATTGACCTGTCCAAAACCTTTGACCTTGTCAATCGTGTGTTGCTTTGTTCACAGTTGAGGACACTTGGCCTCTCCCCCCCTGCTATGACATGGCTCACGGACTACCTGCATGGAGGAACGCAGAGGACTATTTTTAACAAAGTCCTCTCCGAGCCCTTACTGGTAACCTCTGGCGTCCCCCAAGGTTCGGTCTTGGGCCCCCTCCTCATCTCCCTCTTTATTAACCAACTCCCAGTGGCAGCAACTAACTGCAGCGCCACCCTATACGCAGATGATCTGGTCATTATGTCTCACTCCCGGGACATCGCTACTCTCAACCAGCGCTTGTCTGAGGACTTTAACAGTGTCCTGGCCTAGGTAACAAAACATAATCTGGTCTTGAACTTGAAAAAACACAGGCTATGCTATTTGGTTCAGCAGCCAAAATCAAAGCCCTATCAGCCCCGCTGGGTATTACTAGTCCAGACGGAATGTTCCTCCCAACAGTGAACTCCGTCAAGTACCTTGGGGTGACACTCGACCCACAGCTTGACCTAGGGAGTCACATCTTAAATGTCTGCAGAGCAGTGAACTGCAAACTGGGACTGGCCTACAGGGCCAAATATAACCTCACGCCTGCGGCTCGACTGGCCCTTGTGAGAGGTGTCCTCCTTCCCTCTCTTAATTATGGAATGCACCAATTTGCTCGCTCCTCCAAAACCCACCTCACGCGGTGGCACACGTCGTATAACAACATCTGCTGTTTTGCCCTGGCCACCCCTCGTCTCACCCACCATTGCGAGCTATACGAAAAGCTCTGCTGGCTCTCCCCAGCTAAGTACCTGGACTTTGGGGTAGGATGCCTCACGGGCAAAGTGATTAGAACTGGCACCCCCCCCCAGGGCTGGCCCAGCTTCTACCCCCAGCTGACCTCTCCCCCTACCAACTCAGGTCCCAGGCTCCGGGGATGCTAAAAGTTCCCCCCACCCAGACCCTCATGGGAGATAGGGACTTCGCCGTGTGTGGTCCCAGACTCTGGAACTCCCTTTCCTGAGTATGTTCGCTGACCCCCTCCCATCAGTGCTTTCGCAAATCCCTTTAGGGCTTCTTGAAACTTGCCTCGGCGTGTGATTGCCCCAAGCCCCCTTAGTGCAACGTCTCCTGTCAACTGGACCCAAGTTGCTCTCGCAGGACCTGCCTGCCAAACCTTGCTTGTCCCCTTGATTCTATCACGTACCTGTGCACTTGACTGTGTTTATTATTGTCTCGACCACATATACTGGTTGTGCCAAAAATATAATATGTTATTATTGTTTATGACCTGTTACTCCTTGATGATGTTACTCATTGTACTTCCACATGTTGTTGTCCTGTCATGATGTACCTGTATTTTTTCTGTACCTCTCTGTACCCCTTTGTTGTAATCTCCCGGGTCGTTCCTGAAAATAGGCATATTACTTGTCTAGTGTACCTACCCGGTCAACAAAAGCTAAATAAATTCATAGCTGAAGACCGAATAGTATGTTTTGTGGTATTCAGGATATACCGTTTGTTACTCGCACACACCTAATAGGTATCCTTAGCTCAATGAGTCCCAAAAGTCAGCTGTTTGCTGTGAAACCATGTACTGGCAAAACATCTGGAAAATTCATGCACGTGCGCGTAGCACTAAATGTCTGTCATCGCAGTGACTGAAGGTCCATGGAAGACCGATAACTTTCTAATTTTCATTGTGAAACAGAGAGCAAGTTGCAAGAGTAGAGTATAGACATATACTGAAATTCCGAAGTAAATGTGACTTCTAAAAGATGTAACCTGAAATGAGTTGCACTAAGCTTTTATGAAGTGTTATAAGGGTGCCAACTCCTGCACTTTCATTAAGCACCTTTCATACAAACCGTATCCCAAATAACTTTTTAATCCAGGAGAGGGATGGGAAATGCTGTACTGCTGTTTTTCACACACTGGGACATGCAAGCAGGACAAACCGAGATTAGAGAAAGGTTCCAGAGGGGTTAAGCACAATGGGGGCTATTCACAAAAGAGCGGATACTGTGCACTAAAGGTGCATATTCTGCCCGCACAGCTCCGCACCCTCAGGAGATCTACATTCATGAACACAGGCCCCAGCCCGGCCCCTTTATGTGGCCCTGCCCTCCGGTGTGCAGGTTCACAGGGGACTGGCGAGTGCGGAGTGGCGGACCCGGGCAGGCATCCAATCAGCTGCCCAGCCCGGGTTCTGCAGTGGATTACTTACGCCCCATGGGGTGCCATGTTGGCAGCTGGCATGCAGTACTCCGGCCACGATGGGGGGGTACTCCAGTTGTCCGCCCCCAGCCCTCCCAGTGTGCCTCGATGGCTTAGGCCTCCGTATTGGGGGGGGGGACGATGCCTCCTGCCATCTCCGCCGTGGCCAGTGGCTGCATCCCGGGGGGGTGCATAACTGGCGCTTCGGGGTACTGGCTCCCTGAATTCACGTAGCTGTGCCATCGCCGGCACTCCGCGATTTTCGCGGGTACATAGTGTGCTGGCATGGCCCCGCCCCACCCCCAGCCTGTCCTGGTGCAGAGCTGCACGATCACCGAGGATCAGGTGCATGGGGCTGGGTGTATTGCTTCCAGAATCCTGCATAGGGGCACAGTGGCCGCGGGCAGGGGCGGGGAGGGATGCGTGCTGGATTTACACAGTGCGTACCTACTCCGCACTTTTGTGAATAGCCCCAAGGGAGATTAAGTGACATGCTCAGGGTCACACAGTGAGTAAATGGTAGTTTTGGGATTCAGACCCCGGTTTGCAGGTTCACAGTTCTGCACTCTAACCACTAGGCCAATCTGCTTTCCATATTGGTTTCCCAAAAGTGGTCACACTCAGTGGGGATGAACCCTTATAGGATTTAAACATTAACAAAGATAGTAGTATTTGATTGTTTTTATTTTCTTGTCTCTGTCATAAAGTGCTGTTGTATACAATAAATGCGCCTGATGTACTTTTTAATACAAAATCCAGTTAGCTACTGACTATTGCACAGATGTATAAAGTGATATTTAGTGCAGATAGTAAACACTGTCCTCCAAGCATATTGTTTGTAACTCAGCTGTGACAGAGAGAAAAACAGTACTTGCGGATCCACTGTAGTCCAGATCCCACCAACACAGGCAAGATGAGCTAGTGGGGCTCACAAAAAAATAGCAGGCACTTTGCCCTTCTGGGGCTTCTTCAGAGGGAATGGCTGGGGGGGCTATCCCAACAGCATTAAATACTGTCACGAATCCTCCATGTGGTTTCAACATTCAGTGCATATTTAAAGTACAGTGTCATAATTATGCTGCTCCTTAATATATAAAAAATAACCAATTTTTAAAAATTTCAAAATTATATGACTTCGGAACAGATTAATATTTTTTTACCAAACAAGCAAAAGGCACATCTGTGGGCCAGTCCCTTTAACCCTGAAAATTTTGGACCAAAATTTCAAACAATGTGGGTGCGAGCCAAGTTGACGGAAATCTCAGCAAAACCAATGGGGGGAAAAATCCCGAAAAATTACCTTTTTGTGCGGAATCTGCACATCCGATCAGAATGAAACTTGGTACATCAAGAGATCTACCCCACGAGACCATGCATGCAGCATTTCATGTAAATCGGTTGATCGGTTGAAGGTTGCGAAGTTATTAAACTGCAAAAATTGGGGTTTAACATTAGCGTGCCTACTCAACCCTAACTATAGCAACTGCGCCACTATAATGCACGTGGAGCTGAATCACTTCATGTCCAGTTCGGGAATTCATCTGCATGAGACCACATAAGAGTTGAAGTTTACAAACTATTCTCAAGAACAGCTATCTCGTAAAAGTTAACCTTTTTTTTTGTAAATATCAGCAGTAGCTTCTGTATCAGATTCATACAGTGTGATCACAGCAGTGGTTTCAGTTAAAACAGAGTAAATAATCATAACAGTTTATTTTCATTATAGATATAAGCTAAAGCAACATGCTCAACAAACGGGGCAACTGGTTTCCAATACGCAAATGGCTTGTCTCATTCACAGCCCTTGACTGATGCTCCCCAAACACAACGCACAGAAACTCAATATATAGAAAACAAATCTGGCTGTTTATTTAAAAGCATGTACAGTCATAAAATGAATTGTAGCATTTTTAAATAAATGAAATCTAATGCATCCATGGATGTTTCTGACGTCATCATGCTCGCTTCACGGAACATAATCAGTTGAAAACTTGTTCACTGTGTCGAGTGGCATCCATAAGTAAAACAAAATGCTCATGTATTTCATATACAAACTTGGTTTTGCAAGAGCTGCTTCTTGCTCCGATTTATGTTTTTTTTCTTAATCCCAAGATGGTGGTACAAACAAATCAGCCAATCCAAACAGGTATGCTACATACAGAGTGTGTGAGTCATGCAGCTTCTCTGCCTATGGCATAAGACCTATTTTACCTCAATACCACATCATAAATGTCAGAAATACAAAAGAAATCATTAATAAGCTCCAGACATCTGGACCTAATTATAATAATAGCAATTTCCAGTTGGTCACCTCCTGGGGGCATGTGGCACTCCTCTGCACCTCATGCCACATTATGCCCGTGGGGATGATTTACAGGGCATTAACATAAAGCCTGTCATTCCTTGTTGCTTTACTGTACTTTGTTGTTACGGGCCCGATCCACAGTAGGACTGGCATACAGGCAATTTGGGAGTGGCTGACCTCCTTCCTGATACCAGCTAACGGGCAGCATCCATAACCCCATGCCACCCCATGCTCCACTACAGTGCTCATCTGTAATGAAGGAGAAGCATAGCCAGATACTGGGTTACTAATCAGAAGCCCCCTCTAGTCATCCAGTTGATCCCATGTTTTATGCAAGTGCAGGGGGTTGTGAAATATGATAATCTGATTAGACTGCCATATAATAATAATAAAACTTTATTTTTATGGCATCTTTCCAAAACCAAGGAGCCGAATACAATAAAAAAAAAAAAAAAACCTTAGCGATGGTCACATTTTCCTTTAAAAAAATAAAAGCTGGCTCCATGGCACTGAGTGATGGGTGTTCATTTGGCACATTGGCAACCTGGGTTTGCGCCCCGAACCCACATGTCAGGAGCAGAGTCCGGCAGGGAAGGAGTTTACAGTGTCAATTGGAAGCTTCCCTCCCGGAAGGGTGGGCGGGTCCTGGACCACTGTTTGACAGCTCCTGGTGGTGGCTAGTGGCTGGCGTTCTTGTCGGCATGTGGCCTCGACATGCCACTGAACGCCCCCACGCCCAGGATGCTGTTGTGCTGGACCATTTCGTGGGAAGTGGCGGGGGCCTGGGGAGAAAATGGCAAAACTAGCTGCTTAGCCGATCGGATGACGGTGGCCAGTTCCTGATCGCCACAAAGCCCGGAAGTGTCCATGACGGCCCCTTCTGCACCCAGGATGCGGTTGGAATGCCCTTAGGTGACTCTCCTCTCCTCTCCTGGTTCCCCTACACTGGGGACGGGCCCTCCTGCTGAAGGGATATGTTGGGTTACCCGGTTTGCAGCAATAATGGGGTGGCAGATTCTGAAGGGACACGGCGGTGGGGAGGGGGCCTAAGATAGCGGCTGAGGGCTTGGGAGTAGCAGAAAAAAAACCTTCACATTCCCCACTCCCTTACCCTCCTTGCAGTTCTAGGGGATTGGAGGAAATGGATCAGAATGTCATTTGTGGGCCCGCGAGTTGCTGGCACCTGCTGCTGGGGAGGATGGAGGGGTTAAAGCAGGGTTTTGACCTAGGTATCCTCTGAACGCTTCCTTGGCCCAAAGCCAGGTGTACCTAGCTTTGTGGATGCTATGGAGCTCACCTCCACACTCCACACCACCTGCCAACTGGTAGAGTGGGATGGGGTGATGAACTCCCTTCAGCGAATTTGGGTTTGCCGATCCCAGGCTGTACCAAACTTGTGTGCAGTAGGCACTCTGGGGGATTTAGGAGCCTTCCACTCCTGCACAGCACAGTGAATATTGGGCCATAAAGTGAAGTTAAAGATGTTGTTATTATATTTTCTGTTGTGTGTTTCACTGTTCTATAAAAAGGGGGGAACAAGCCTTCTCTCACATTGCTCCCAAATTCTGGAACTCTCTACTTCCTAATCTTAAATGCTCTCCATTCCACTCCTGCTTCAAGACCGCACATTTCTCCTACCTACATGCACTTGATTCCTGTGTCTGTACTTAATCCCCCCCTTCACCTGCTTTCCTTAAGCTAGCTTACCGTTGTCTCTACATTTATTAACTACTTTGCCTAGTTTCCCTTGCCTGCTTCCTTTCATCCCTGCGTGGAACGCCACTGTCACATGTATGTATGCTTTGTTTCCACAACTATCCCTGTGAGGATATCTACTGGTTCTGTATTATTTGCTGCTTGTCTTTTGTAAAACTAAATGTTGTCCTCTCCCGGGTCGTGCTTGAAAAGAGGCAGGATTTTTGCCTAATGCACCTACCTGGTCAACAAAAGCTAATAAGTAAATAAATTCATTGTATGTGTTTATGTAGTGTTATGTGATGCATTCATTGTATGTTTTTATGAAAGATTTCATAAATATATTTGAGAGGAAAAAAGGTGCATCTCTAGGGCTTTCCCAGACCTTGTCCCTCTGTGTGAGTTCATAGTTTTCTTTTGCTTTTCAGGCCTTATAGTTGGGGTGATATTGAGATATGGCATCCCCGCCACCAGCAGTCAGGACAAATCTCCTCTGAATTGCTCACTGCAGAACAAACCCTTCACAACTCTTATGGTCAATGTCAGCGGGAAGTTCTTTGAGTATACATTAAAAGGGGAAATAAGCCCTAAAAGAATACAGAATGTGGAACAGAATGATATGCTAAGAAAGGTGAGTTTTGTGGCTGTTGTATATTACAAATTTAATCTTTGTTTTGTCCAATTTCCTTCACACTTGATTGTTTGAATGTATGTGTGTGTGTATATATATATATATATATATATATATGTTTATTTTTCTGCTGTCTCTCTTCGTTTCCTTATGGGGTCAGTCCAGCTAGGCAGCCGGGAAAGGCTTGAATTGAGCAAAACCCAGCTCGCAGCTCCATACCCCAGGACGCGCAGGGATGATCCTCATCTGCAACCCCATCTCTCCGATACATGCATCGTGCGTGTAGCCCCACGAGAGGCTGGGGTGGTACGGGTGGGGGTGCTGAAAGAACGCTTGAGCATCCAGTCAGAAGCCTGGGTTGGCATTCTTTTTTTTTTAAGTTTTTATCCCCTGTTTTTTCTGGAGCTGGCAGGCAGGCTCTAGTCCCCCTTTGAGGGGGACTCACATATCTGAGGCTGATGTTCCCATCACTGGGAGCGCCACCCGGGACCGTCATGGAACCTTCCAACTCTGTTTTTTTCTCCCCTTTCTATTGCAGCCACATATTCGCATGTGGAGGCACACACACACTGTGGTCCCACAATGCCCTCCCTTCATGCCATTCTCCTTCCTGCGCTGCCTGCAGACCTCCTCCTGCGGGCAGCCATGTGGCGAGAGTGACAAGATCTCTCCCCAGGAGAGAAGAGGAGAGCCGCCTCGCCGCTGCTCAGTTCAGCCCCCCCCCGCTAACCCCTGATGACCCAGGTTCATTCCTGAACCCGCCACACAGACGTGGCATGAGGTGTGGCATCCAGCGCCTCAACCCTCAGCGCCACTAATCTGGCCTGTGGGTTGGCATTCTAATAGAAAACAACCACACACTGCTTTATGCTGGAGGGAAAACACTACCATTTCAACACTACTAGTTCAGAATATTGCCCTTTGGTTTGTCTTCTGCGCCATGAGTATTTAAGCTTGACAGTGGTGGCAGAAGCCCTTCACAGGGAAGGCCTATATGTGTTTCCCGATCTGGATGACTGGCTTCTGAAGGCCAGATCCAGGAAAGCTCTGCAACTTGCACATACTCTGTCTCGGACACATGAGTGCGACTTCAGGGTCACAGTCAATGTGCCAAAGTCTGTATTGACTGCTGCCAAAAACTGCAGTACAAAAGGGAAACATAGAAACATAAAATTTGATGGCAGATAAGGACCGCGTGGCCCAGCTAGCCTGCCCATTTCCCTACCTAACGGATAAGCTGCAGTTCCTAGTTAACCAACAGCCTACTTCCTCCTACCCCCACTAGAATTGCCTTATGTCTGTCCCATGCATTCTTGAATTCCCCCACTGTTTTTGACTCTACGACCTCCTCAGGAAGGCTGTTCCATGCATCTACAACCCTCTCTGTGAAGAAATACTTCCTCACATTACCTCTGAGCCGCCCCTCTATCTTCAAATTGTGCCCCTTCTTCTTGCACGTCCTTTTTTCTGAAAGACGCTACCCTCTTGGACTTTGTTGATTCCCTTGAGGTATTTGAATGTTTCTATCATGTCCCCCCTCTCCCTCCTTTCCTCAAGGCTATACATCTTAAGCTCCTTTAGTCTTTCTTCATATGTCTTCTGATGCAGACCCTTCATCATTTTGGTTGCCCTCCTCTGGACAGCCTCCACCCTGTCTATGTCTTTGCGGAGATGGGGTCCCCAGAACTGTACACAGTACTCCAGATGTGGTCTTACCAACTGTCTGTACAGAGGGCCAACAACTTCCTGTTTTCTACTGGTGATGCCTCTCCCTATGCATCCCAGTATCCCCCCAGCCCTTCTTACTGCCTTCTCACATTGCTGGCCCACCTTTAGGTCGTATGATATGACTACCCCAGGTCCCTTTCCATTTTTGTTGTTGTCAGTATCTCACCCCCATTGTGTACTCTTCTCCTGTGTTTTTGTTTCCCAGGTGCATTACTTTCCACTTCTTTGCATTGAATCTAAGCTGCCGTACATTTGACCATTCCTCCAACCTTGCCAAGTCCCTTTTCATCCTTTCCACCCCACCTTGTGTATCAGTGGGCCCATCCCATCAAGGGTATCCATACATCTCATAACCCTCCGCAGGACTGATAATCCCTGTCTCACCCATCTGTTTTATCTACACTGATGTAGTCCGGGGGCAAGGGCCATGGTTTAAAGTGGTCTCCCCTCTGGAAGTGTATCCTCCATCTCGACTCAGTCCTCCGTCTGGCCCATGATAAAACAGGGAACATCTGAGCTGCTAGGTAGTTAAGATAAAAGTTGGGCAAAGTCAGGCCACCCCTCTCCCGAGGTAGGAAAAGAAAGCATCTGGCCACCCCAGGCTTCTTATTCTGCCAGACAAACCCCTGAGTCTCTCTTGTTAGTCTGCTCCAGAAGGAGACTGGCAGTCCTAAAGGGAGGCTCTGAAACAGGAACAGAAAACGGGGGAGAATATTCATTTTAAGCACTGAAATACGGCCCGCCTGGGAGAGAGGGAGGAGCCACCATCTAGCCAAGTCCCTGCACACCTGGTCCCAGAGCCTCCCATAATTAAGGGTAAATAATCTAGAGAGGTCTGTGGACACGTGAATGCCTAAATATCGAATTTGCCCCTTTGGGGCCCATTTGAAAGGGAAATATTCCTTAAATTCTCATGGAGCCTGTCCACTGAAAATCAGGGCTTCAGATTTTGAAAAATTAATTTTATAGCAGAGATCTCTCCAAAGGGTCGTAATGTGTCACACAAGGCTGGGGTTGATGCTTCAGGGAGGACAAATAAGAAGATGGAATCGTCTGCATAAAGAGAAAGTTTCTGCTCCCCGCCCCCAACCCCGAATTTGCAGGCTCTGCCTCACTTTAGCGACAAGAGGCTCCAGACAGAGGGCAAAGAGAAGCGACGAGAGTGGGCAACCCTGCCTTGTACCTCTGGTCAAAGGAAAGAAGGGGGAATTCACTCCATTTACCTTCACCAGTGCTTGTGGTTTGAAATATAGTTGGGAGATAGTGTGCATGAATTTGGGTCCGAATCCCATTCCATCCATGGATGCTTTTAGAAAGTTCCAATTAACCCTATCAAATGCTTTTTCTGCATCCATGGAGATAGCTATTTTGAACTGTTTCTGATTAGCTTGGGAAGAAATTATATTAAGAAGTCTTTTAATATTATCAAATAAATACCGTCCCATAATGAAGCCTGTCTGGTTTTCATGCACCAGTGAGGCGACCTGAGTCTGGAGTCTCCCCGCCAGTAAGCCCGTGAATAATTTCAGATCAACATTCAGAAGGGAGATGGGCCTGTACAAACCGCATTCTAGTCGGTCTTTGCCCTCTTTATGAATTAACGAAATATGGGCCAATTGCCAGGAGTCCGGGGTGGCTCCACCATCCATAATCTCCTGACATACTGGCAGCAGCAATGGCAATAGAAGGTCTGCAAAAACTTTAAGTAATTCCAAATGAAAGCCATCTGGCCTCGGGGGCTTGCCATTCTTCAAGTTAGTGATTTATGCAAGAAGCTCAGCTTCAGAGACGACTCTATCTAGACTCTCGAGGGCTGGCTGTGAGAGGGTTCGCAATGTTAAACCCTCACAAGAGGAGAAGAATTTGTCATCAAAGTTTGGGGTGGGGTCTTGGGAGTACAAACCTCTATAAAAATTGCAAAAGCATTGGTTATTTCCTCTGGGTGGCAAAGTGTTTTCCTAGTATCCAATCGGTCCCTAAGCCTTGGGATCAGCCTAGTTAGTTGCTGCTGCCTGAGGGTGGCCGCCAACACCTTCCCTGCCCTGTGGTCACCTCCTCTTTATATGGAAGACTATTTTTCAGATGAACAAGAGCTCCCGGTTTACTTAACTGGTGACCTTGAACATGCAGATTTCCAGGAGCTGCAATTTCTTCCTCAGTCTCCCTTTTCCGGAAATCTCTTCTTTGGATGAGGGCCTGCCTAGACTCCGCAGCACCCCCTCCTGATGACCCTTCATTGTATGAAATGATGATACAAATATAGAAAGTCATGGGATTCTCTACCACAAAAGCATGACAAAATAAGGATATGGCAGAATATCTTGATCTGCCAGAGGAGCCTATTTTGATGGTTTCCCCACTAATTCAAACTTACCAGAATGCCATGCTGACTGCCTCACATCAGCCTTCAGCTATCTCAGCTGTTCCCCTTAAGGTGGATCATATTTATCCAGCTCATCTGGTTCATCCCTTCTAGTCAAGCTTTCCTGGAAGTGGACTCTGTACTGCCTCTCATGATCACATGAGCTCCTTACCACCTGATAAAGAATCCCGAAGATGTGACTTTCTGGAGAAACTAGTCTTTTTCTCCAGTACCATGAATATCAGAATTCCAAATTATATGGGTCATATGATTAAATACCACCATACCCTTGGGTCATCTGCCATTGAGATTATCACTCACCTCTCTCCTTCACCAGAAAAGGGTGTGGTTATTGGCTACTATGTCAACTAGTAATGCTAATTCATGTCATCTACCCAGGTTGGGATATGATGCCGTTGGTATCTCGGCCCGACTGTCAGCTATTGACATTTCTTTGCGACGCCACACCTGGCTCCGCTTTTCAGGACTTACGCCTGATGTGCAACATAAAATAGATAAGGCCCCTTTTTAACAGCTCCAAGTTATTCAGGCCAGGTACTCAAACTTTACTGGATGATTTACAGGCATCAGGCAGAACTCTATGTATGGTTCATGGCATGTACCATACTCCACATACAACCTACTGTACTTGATCCTCTTCCTGTTTTGAAAGAGGTAGAAAATACAGAGATACCAATACAGGCGGCTCTGGAGGTCGTACTCAACCCACAAGAGGCAACACCTACGCCACCCCTGGCTCCTGCCGCCACCCTCCCAGGGTAGCTAGGCAGCCCGACACCTAGTGACCCACTATGGTTATTCTTTTCCCACCCCTCCTTGACCCAGCCTCGGAAGCTGTGGACAGTCATTTTTGCCCTCCATTTAGAGGCCGGCGCATGATTACTTCAGATGAATGGGTACTCCAGATTATACAGAGGGGTCATACTCTGGAATTTATCTCCAAGCCTCCCCTCTTCCTCCCTGACACATTCAAGCCTTGCCAGACGTTCGTGCTGGAGGGGAGGCGAGGGTGACCTGCTCCTGGAAGGTCCCCCCACCTCGCGCACCAAATATCCCCCCGAAGCCGAGTTGAGAGGTGCCGTGGGCTTGTGCAGCTCCGGCGGGCCTCCTCGGCGGCTGAACCTCCAAAGAAAGTTTCCCGACCCCTGCCCCGTGCAGTAGAGAGTCTACAACTGAAAATCTGCTTTTCCCTACCTTCAATCGAACTTTACCGAGAATCGGCTCGACATCACGCCAGGGTACAGCTGACCAGGGACTCAGTCAAAGGAGGGTGGCTGTGGGAGTTTCGTTTGTCGGAGAGAATCCGGGACCCCATCGCTGAATAACTGAACACTAAGGATTCTTCAATTTTTTTAACTTGGCGCCGAAAGCGCCCACCCTCATTGGCCCAGACGGTGGTGACGCTGTCACTGCCCCCTACAAAGGGAGAGCTTGCTCCACCATCCCTAAGCCTTGCCAGACGTTCGCGCTGGAGGGGAGGCGAGGGTGACCTGCTCCTGGAAGGCCCCCCCCCCACGCACCAAAAATCCTCCCGAAGCCGAGTTGAGAGGTGCTGTGGGCTTGTGCAGCTCCGGCGGGCCTCCTCGGCGGCTGAACCTCCAGAGAAAGTTTCCCGACCCCTGCCCCGGTGCAGGAGAGAGTCTACAACTGAAAATCTGCTTTTCCCTGCCTTCAATCGAACTTTACCAAGAACTGGCTCGACATCACGCCAGGGTACAGCTGACCAGGGACTCAGTCAAAGGAGGGTGGCTGTGGGAGTTTCGTTTGTCTGCGAGAATCCGGGACCCCCATCGCTGAATAACTGAACACTAAGGACTCTTCAATTTTTTGAACTTGGCGCCGAAAGCGCCCACCCTCATTGGCCCCAGACGGTGGTGACGCTCTCACTGCCCCCTACAAAGGGAGAGCTTGCTCCACCATCCCTAAGCCTTGCCAGACGTTCGCGCTGGAGGGGAGGCGAGGGTGACCTGCTCCTGGAAGGTCCCACGCGCGCACCAAATATCCTCCCGAAGTCGAGTTGAGAGGTGCCGTGGGCTTGTGCAGCTCCGGCGGGCCTCCTCGGCGGCTGAACCTCCAAAGAAAGTTTCCCGATCCCTGCCCCAGTGCAGGAGAGAGTTTGAATTTTCGACCCTTCCCGTTCCCTCCTCCCATTAAATGCCAGATTGCTTCGCCTCCTGTGAGGAGTCTCACTCTATCAGCCTGTGGGGGAGGTCCAACTCGCATTCTAGGGGCATAGCTTGTCATTACCCACTGTGAAACTCTTCCCACGCTCAACTCTCAGGCTGTGCTGGTATAAGTTATTGTCTAAGTTTAGTTCTCTACTGCCTGTGCTCTGTTTATCTTGAGTTTAGCCTGCTATCACACCTGCTGATACCTACTGATCAGCCCTTGTGGGGAGGTCCTGCTTACTTTTAAGGAGCTTAGTTTGCTAGTACCCAAAGTGAAGCTCTCCCCACTTTCACCCATTAGTCTGTGTTGGTATAATTCACTGATTATGGATAGTTCTTCACTGCCTGTGTTTTGACTATGTTTTGTGTCTAGTCTGCTATCATACTTGTTGGTCCCTACAGATCAGCCCCTGTCTAGGGAAAGTCTCGTTTATTTTGAGTAGTTTTCTAACTCACTAGAGCCTCTGACTGCCTATTGTGACTTAAGAGGCCAGTGTTGTTTAAATTGTCCTAGGTCCTAAGCTCACACCTATCTACAGTGCCTAGTGAAGCCTGCCTTGATTGCCTAGAGCGAATGTATAGCACTCACTACAGTCTCGTGTGAGCTCACACAGTGTCTAGGGTTGGTGCCGCCCCTCGTGAAGCTTAGTCTGGTCTCTCTCTGACCCCTAGCCTTCAGTCCTTCTCATATTGTTATCTACCTAGCCTGCACTACCTGTGCCTAGTTCCTATTTCCTACTAAGCTTCAAGCCCCTTTCTCTCCCCTCAGTGCCTCTCCAGCTGACTGGGTACAAACTCACCAGCTGGTCCAATGTCTCCAGCCCAGATGTGGTCTAGGCACACTCACCTCCTGCCCAAGGCGGGTGGGGATACCTCCTTGACAGAGGATAAGGGTGTGCTGCCTGCCACTTACAGGACGCTGGTCCTAGCTGGTCTTGTTCTGGGGCTTACCCTACTCCAAATGGTCACTCCCCCCCCAATATCACTGGGGGGAACTAGGAGAGGTCTCCCTCCTGTGAGGTACCTGACTTCTCCTTCTCCAATATCCTTGTGACCTCCGAGTCTCACTGCTGTCTTACCTGCTGCTTAGACCTTTGGTGCTTAATGTACTCTGCCAAGACTAAGCGTATCCGTGCTCACAATCTCTCAGCTGGCCAATCCACCATGAAGTGGCATCTCCCATGGCTCCTCCTCTTAACACTACTACTGGCAGGAGATATAGAAACTAACCCAGGTCCAAATAATCCGGCCCAGAAAATCCCCTCTGTGTGGGGCGTGGGCAAGGGCCTAAAAGTAGCACATCTCAACATCAGGAGCCTGCTACCAAACCGTGATGAGCTAGTTGCGTGGATGGCGCTCTATAAACCCGATATCCTCGGAGTGACTGAGACTTGGCTCAAACCCTCGATCCCTGATTCAGTCTGTATCCTCCCTGGGTATGAGTTCACATGACTGGACAGAGCTGGGAGCAAGGGGGGGAGGCATACTGATCTATCACAGGAGCCATCTCAAAGTGTCCCAAGTTGCTCACCAGCAATCCCACGTGTCCCCGTGTGAGGTACTGCATGTGCTACACCTACTTGGGGACACAAAGAAACTGCACCTGGTGTGCACTTATAACCTACCTAAGGGTGGGCTCTCTGGATTGACCCACCTCCTGGACTCAGTTGGTCCCAGTGTTGGGGACAATGAACTCATAATCATGGGGGACGTCAACCTCAACTGGGCTGGAGGTAATGTGAAGCAGTTTGAGTCCCTGCTTGCTAACCTTACCTTGACTCAACTTATCCAGCATCCAACCAGGCGTTTAGTGAATGGATCCTCCAGCACCCTACTGGACTGGATAATGTCCAACCGCCCGGACAGGATCTCCTCAGTGGGTACATTACCAGACTCTATCTCTGACCACTCCCCGGTCTACTGTGTATGGAAAATTCCCTCCCCTAAAATTCCTCACAAAATCTTGCATGTCAGAAACTACTCCAGGTTTGACCCTGGGGAGTTCCTGGAGGACCTAAGGCTTACCAACTGGTCCGGGGTGCTAGGGGCCACTGACCCCTCAGTGGCAGCCTCAGACTTCCTCACCATCTTCGGGACTCTGCAAGACAAGCATGCCGCTAAGGTCACCCAGAGGGTGAGGGTCTGCTACCCATTGGTTGCATGGGAATCTCTTAGCCCAAATGTGGGAGAGAGACACGTGTTGGGCCCACTTCAAAAGTTCCAGTGATCCCATAATTTTCCAAAAATACAGACACCTTAGAAACAATTGTAAAAAGGCTATTAGGGTTGCGAAAAGTGACTTCTGCAAGTCCGCCCTACTTAGCACTGCCAGCGACCCCAGGAGATTCTGGAGGAATATAAAAACTCTTGTCAATGGATCCTCCCAACCAGGGGTATCTGACATGATTATCAAAGGGGTCTCCTGCACTAATCCCCACACCATCGCCAACTCCCTAAATACACACTTCTCAGATCTCTTGGCCTTCACTGCACTCTTCCCGTCTGGTGAGAGTTCGTCCTCCCTTCCCCCCTCGACTCGGTGGGAGGTTCACCCCCCTCGGCAAATGTTTAACCTCGGGCTGTGTCTGTATTGGACACCCAGAGGCACTTAGCTGGCCTCTCCCAGTACTCCAGTCCTGGCCCAGATAACCTGGAATCCAAGCTCCTTAAACTTGGTGCTGTACACATTGCCTCCCCAGTAGCCCACATCTTTAACCTATCCCTCGGATGTGGTACCATCGCTGATATCTGGAAAGAGGCGAGGATAGTCCCAGTACTGAAGCAGGGCAATCCTAACTTACCGGATAACTATCGCCCGATTGCTATTTTCTCATCCCTTAGCAAGCTCCTTGAAAAGGTAGTGGCGGAACAGCTTTTGGAGCACATCCAGTCACACGAGTTGCTGTCCCCGGCCCAGCATGGTTTTCGCAAGGGACACAGCACCACTACAGCCTTGATCTCGGTCACATCAAACATCAGATTAGCCATGGACTAGGGCGAACTCTCTGGAGCCATATTTATTGACCTGTCCAAAGCCTTTGATCTTGTTGATCACACGTTGCTCAGCTCGCAGCTGTGGTCACTTGGTCTCTCTCCACTTGCTATGAAATGGCTTTTGGGCTACCTGCATGGTAGAAAGCAGCGGACCTGCTTCAATAAAGTCCTCTCAGAGTCCCTTCCAGTGACCTCTGGTGTCCCTCAGGGTTCGGTATTGGGCCCCCTCCTCTTCTCCCTCTTTATCAACCAATTACCAATGGTGACAACCAACTGCAGAGCCACCCTTTATGCTGACGACCTGGTGATTCTGGCTCACGCCCGTGATGTCGCTACTCTAAACAAGCACATGTCCGAGGACTTTAACAATGTCCTGACCAGGGTTACTAAAAACAAACTGGTCCTGAACCTGAAAAAAACACAGGCTGTGCTCTTTGGCTCAACAGCCAAAATCAAAGCCTCGTCAACATTGCTAAATATTACCAGTCCTGACGGATCTCCCTTCCCTGTAGTGAACTCTGCCAAATATCTAGGGGTCACACTTGACCCCCAACTTGACATGGGCAGTCACATCCAAAACATCTGCAGGGCAGTGAACTGCAAGCTGGGCCTGGCCTGCAGGGCCAAGTACAACCTTACACCAGCAGCAAGACTTGCACTTGCGAGAGGTGTACTTCTTCCCTCTCTCAGCTATGGGCTGCACCAATTCGCTCGCTCTCCCAAGACTCATCTCACTCGGTGGCACACGACATATAATAACATCTGTCGCTTTGCCCTGGCTGCCCTCCGTCTCACCCATCGCTGTGAGCTATACGATAAACTTTGCTGGCTCTCCCCAGCCAGGTACCTGGACTTCGGGGTGGGATGTCTCACGGGCAAAGTGATCAGAACTGGCATCCCCCCGGAGCTGGCCCTGCTTCTGCCTGAAATTGACACTACTACCTACCACCTTAGGTCCCAGGCCCCAGGGATGCTCAAAGTCCCCTCCACCCGTACCCTCATGGGTGACCGGGACTTTGCCGTATGCACGTCCAGACTCTGGAACTCCCTTCCTGAGTATATTCGTTCGGCCCCTTCCCATCAGTGCTTTCACAATTCCCTCTGGGGGTTCCTGAAACTAGCCTCAGCGTGTGACTGCCCTAAGCCTCCCTAGAGTAATTATCAACTGTTATCACTCCAGTCCAAAGTTGCCTCCCATAGATGTTGCCTGAAACTTAATGCTGTTTTCCACAATTCTACCAATTATCTGGGTACTTGATCTAGGGCAAACTGTCTACGCCTAGGTTCCCTGGTTATGCCTTACTTAAATGTCTCTAATGTGTTTATGGCTTGTTAGAATTTGTAGGTGACCTACTCACCCTGGGGGTGCATTAACCACAAAGTTATAAGTTATATTATGACCTTCCACACCCCTGGATAATGTTACTACTCCTATATGTTGTTATATTGTCATGATGTACTTATATTCTTCTGTAAAAATGTCTGTATCCCTATGTTGTATTCTCCTGGGTCGTTCCTGAAAATAGGCATAATACTTGTTTAGTGTACTTACCCGGTCAACAAAAGCTAAATAAATTATAGCAATATACGTATCCTTCAAGAGGACTTGAGGGCTCTACTGGTGACACGTGCTGTTTTTCCAGTACCCCCCTCACAATATCAAAAGGGATTCCACTCCCACTTCTTTCGGGTACCCAAATGAACTGGAGACCTCGGTCTGATACTGGACCTCAGAAAACTGAACCTTTCCATCCAATACAAAGGGTTTTGCATGATAACCTTGACTTCCATCATGCCAATACTGAAACAAGGAAGATTGGCTTTGTGCCCTACATATGAGGGTGCTTACCTGCATCCATCCTGCTCATCGTAGGTTTCTTACGTTTCTATCTGCTAGGTTAACACTATCAGTTTCAAACACTCCAGTTTGGCCTCTTTCCGGCCCTGAGTGTGTTCACCAAATTTCTAGAGGTAGTTGTAACAGCTTTAAGAAGGAGAGGGCACTTGATCTTCCCATATCTAGCTAGCTGGCCAGTCAAAACGGAACAGCTTTGTTTTCTTACCTAGAGGCTACCCTGCAAATATTGTCACACTCCAGGGATCACAGTCAATTGGCCAAAGTCCAACCTGACCCCGACTCAGTCTCCAATACATTAGAGCTGTCCCAGATGCAGTCTCAGCCAGAACTTGCCATCCTGCAGGCCACACCCTTGTCTCTGGCATCACACATACAGACTTAGAAAGTAGTCCGCAGCTAGACAACTGCTGTGCCTTCTTGGTCACATGGTCGCTGCCATCCCTACAGTAGCACTCGCCTGTCTTCATATGAGACCTCTTCAGTGAATCCCTCCAGAATTGGTGGTCTCAAAGAACAAGAAAAATCTGAAGGCATGTTCAGAGTCACTTCCTCTCTGACATCAGCTCTGACTTGGTCAGTCAAAAGCAATTTATGACGAACAATGCCTTTTCAGTCCCTCCCTCCCACGCAGACGTTCACCACGGATGCTTCGCTGCCAGGGTGGAGCACACATGTGGGTCCTTATCGGACACAGGGCTAGTGGACCATCTTTCTCCCTCAGCCGAACATCAGTCTCTTAGAGCTGATGGCATTCTGCTTAGCCTTTCCGGCATTCCAACCTCTTTTGACTCTAGACCATTGCTCATCCAATCAGGCAGCACTGCAGTGGTGTTCTACCTCAACAAGCAAGGAGGTGCTCCAGTCTTCAACCTCTTGACTAAAAATTAAAGAACTCTGTTGCATCCCAACCTGAAGGCTCTACACCTTCACACTGGGTTCCAGTCTGCAAGTGCCCTCTCCTGTTGCCACTATTCTCTTGGCCTCCCGTAAGCCAGCAACAAGAGCAACATACAATTCCATATGGTCTGCCTCTCGATCTTTGGACCCTTACTCTTGAGCAGGTGCAGGAGTTTAAATACCTTGGTGTTACCCTTAACCGCATGATGTCCTTCAACGCGCATGTTCACACTTCTCAAAATCAGTCAACTCTAGATTTGGGATCCTCTACCGCCACCATCGTTGTCTTACCAACGAAGC
The DNA here is from genome assembly GCA_016271365.2 of Neoceratodus forsteri. Lineage (NCBI taxonomy): Eukaryota > Metazoa > Chordata > Ceratodontiformes > Ceratodontidae > Neoceratodus > Neoceratodus forsteri. The sequence continues at coordinate 298,990,379 of CM057458.1, read as the reverse complement.
TATGTGCGTAGTCATAACTTCTTCTGTCCTATCCGTCATTGATTATGGGCTTGTCTTCTACGGGACCGCCTTTGATACCACCCTAAAACAGATCATGACAGCACTTAACAAATGCTGTATACTTGTCACTGGTGCAGGGAAGTGTACGCACACCTATGTTCTCTAAGCAATCAAACTGGCTTAGTCTAAATAGTAGACTTGCCTACCAGTCCTGCCTACTAGTTAAGAAAATCTGCCTTGCCTCACACCCCTGCAACACATCTTAATGATACTAGCAGCCAATGCACGTTTACACGCAGTTCCCTCAAACCCACATTTATTGTTCCGTTTCTGCCATACCAACCAGGCTCAACATGCTTTCCATTCCAGGGCCCCCTACTGTTAAATAGCCTTCCCTGAAATTGCAGCTGAGAACAAGCTTGGACCGTTCAAACGAAACTCTGCTGGCACCTCACTGACCTTAGCAGTTGTGACTGCTCTGCCTAGGCACCTAACCTGCCCCACCACCTGTCACACACGTCCCTCCTCTTCCCTCTCATGCATCTCCCTCCTTCCTACCACTCTCACTCATCCTCTCTCCTCTCCTCTGCCCTCTACTGTACCTTTTCCCTCATTATAACCCCTCCCTCCTCTCCCCATCTAGTCCCCAATCTAGTATCCTCCCTGCTACCCCCTGGCCTCTACCCTCCCCATTCCTCTTTCCTACCGCCCCCTCCTTATCGCACTGTCTCTTATTACTCTCCTCGCCCAGGCCACCTAACACTTATTTTTTTATTTTTTTTAACTTTTTCTGTTCTGAGTGCTTACGACAATGTCAAACTTTGACTGCTTTACCCCCTTTAGTCCCTGCCCTTGCTCCTCTCCCACCCCTAGAATGGCTTTCTTTGTATCTGTGTCGTATATATACTCCTGTTTATTGTTAATTGCATATTGTTATTTGCCGCTGGCTTTGTACTTCTGTGTTAATCCCCAAACTTGTTTTGTATCTCGCTATTATGCTAACTTTATCCCCAAAACTTGTTTTGTATTTTGCTATTATGCTAACTTCCTGAACTTGTTTGTATCTTACTACTGTTTCGCTTTTGTACCCTTTGCTGATGCGGAGCCTTTGTAAAAGACCCTCTGGTTCAAAAGTATTTGTAATCCTAGTAATAAATAAATAAAATAAATACATAAATAGGTGCATTACTTTGCACTTTTTTGCATTAAATGTAAGCTGCCATATTTTTGACCATTCCTCCAGCCTTGCCAAGCCCCTTCTCATACTTTCCAGCCCCCCTTGTGTATTAACAATGTTGCAGATCTTTGTGTCGTCTGCAAAGAGGCATACTTTTCCTTCCGGTCCCACTGCAATGTCTCCTATAAAGACATAAAAGAGGACCGGTCCTAGTACTGAACCCTGTGGTACCCCATTAGGAACCACCCTTTCTTCAGAGTGTGCTCCGTTCACTAGTACTCTCTCGTCCTGTTGTCCAGCCAGTTTGCTAATCAGGCTACCACCCTGGGACCCACTCCCAGGCTGGCTAACTTGTTTATTAATCTTTTGTGTGGGACTGTGTCAAATGCCTTGCTAAAGTCTAGGTAGACCATATCCACAGTCGCTCCCTGGTCTACTACTTTGGTCACCCAGTCAAAGAAATCTGTTAGATTCGTCTGACATGACCTTCCTGCTGTGAATCCACATTGCCTTGGGTCCTGTGCCCGACTGGCCTGTAGGTACTCAACAACTCTTTCTGTCAGAAGTGATTCAATTATTTACCCTACCACTAAGATCACTCTAACAGGTCTGTAGTTTCCTGCCTCTGGTTTGCTCTCACCTTTGTGAAGAGGAATCACATCTGCCCTCCTCCAGTCCTTAGGTACCACACTATCCTTCCATGATTTGTTAAGAAGGGTAGTCAGTGGTGTTACTAGGTATCTCCTTAGTTCTTTTAGAATTTAGTCAAAAGACATACATCTTTTTAAATTTTATTGCAAATAAAATAACAGAAAGATACCAAATATTGTCTTTTTATTTTGCTTTTGGTAACAAATCACGCAGTGGCGCAGCATGGCGGTGTCACACCGCCATGCTGCCGTAAATATGTCCCTGATTGTTGAGGGGGAGTGTCTGATTTTGGTCCTAGCAGGTTGAGAGGTATGGGACAGGGTAATGTGCCTGGATAAACAGAGGGAGGCAGGGAAGCAATCAGGAGCGCAAGGGACAAACGGAGGAAAAATAGCACAGGAGGTTAAAGAAAAAAAAGGGAGACAATACTTTTATAGGTACATTAGTGAAAGGAGAAAAACCAGGGGTGGGATAGTAAGGCTTAAAGGGAAGAAAGGGAGTGTGTGGAAGGGACCTGGAAAAGGCATCAATACTGAACAGATATTTTGTTCTGTATTCACTAAAAAGGAGAAGGTGAGGGACCACAGTTAGGCAACATGTACAGATATGGGAGGGAGGTGGACACCAGTCCATTTACAGAAGAGAGTCCTAGAAGAACTCACAAAAAAGTGGACAGAGCAATGGGACCGGATCTGATGCATCCTAGAATATTAAGGAATCTACAGGAGGTGCTGGCAGCACTACTGGCAGCCCTGTTCAGTGAATCACTTGATATGGGAGTGGTTCTGGAGGACTGGTGGAGTGCAGATGTAGTCCTGCTTCATAAAAGTGGGAGTAGGGAGGAGGCTGGAAACTGTAGACCAGTCAGCCTCGGCTCAATAGTGGGAAGATATGGAATCACTACTTAAGAAAGAATTGTGGAAAACCTTGAATCCAGTTGAGCACAGGATCCGAGACCACATGGATTCTTCAGCGGAAGGTCATGTCAAACAAATCTAATTGATTTCTTTGACTGGGTGACTAAGGTCGTGGATCGGGGGAGCAGTGGATGTGGCCTACCTGGATTATAGTAAGACCTTCGATACTGTTCCACATAGAAGACTTGTGAACAATCTGGGCAGCCTGGGAGTGGGTCACAAGGTGGTAAACTGGGTTAGGAACTGGTTGAGTAATAGAAGACAGAGGGTCATGGTAAATGGTGCTCAGTCTGAGGAAAGGAGGATGACTAGTGAGGTGCCACAGAGATCAGTCCTGGGGCCAGTCCTGTTTATTATCTTCATAAGTGACATTGCAGAGGGGCTGGATGGGAAGGTGTGCCTCTTTGCAGATGACACTGAGATCTGCAATAGGGTGGACACTCCGGAGGGGTGGAAAAAATGAGGAGGGACCTGTGACAGCTGAGATTCAATGTGAAAAAGTGCAAAATCATGCATTTGGGGCGCAAGAACCCAGGGGAGGATTATATGATGGCGGTTGGGGAGAAACTGATGGGTCACCAAACAGGAAAAGATTTGGGGGTAATCATATCTGATGACATAAAGGTGGCCAAATAATGTACTGAGGCTGTGGGGAGAGCCAGTGGGATGCTGGGATGCATAGGGAGAGGTATCACCAGCAGAAGGAAGGCGGTGGAAATGCCACTGTACAGATCATTGGTGAGGCCTCATTTGGAATAATTGTCCAGTTCTGGAGGTCGCATCTCCTTAAGGACATAGTCAGGGTGGAGGCAGTTCAAAGAAGGGTAAAAGATGGTGCAGGGCCTGCACCAAAAGTCATATGAGGAGAGACTGGGAGACCTCAATATATACTGAACATACTCGAAATTTTCCAGGAGATAAAGGCCTAGAGGTCTATCAAGTCTGCTCGAATGCACAGCTAGCACCCCTTATTCTGCAGCTGCCCCTCCCTTCCACCCTTCCCCTTCATTAACCCTCCCCCTTGTCCTGTCCCATCCCCTTTTGAAGCAGTCCACTGTTCTACTGGATACCACTTCTGCAGGTATTGCATTCCACGCAGCCACCACACTCTCTGTAAAAAGTGTCTCCTCATCTCCCTCCTGAACTTTCCTCTCTCCAGTCTCATATCATGGCCCCTGGTGTCCCTCCCCTCCCTTACTTTGAACAACCCCTCTGTACCTGTCTTGTTTATTCCTTTCATGTACTTAAAGGTTTCAATCATGTCCCCCATGTCCCTCCTCTCCTCCAGTGAGTACATGTTCAACTTCCTCAGCCTCCTCTCGTATGATAAGTCTGGGGGACTTGATCATCTTTGTCGCCCTGCGCTGCATCCCCTCCCGTAACTTAATGTCCCTCTTCAGATACGGGCGCCATTACTGCATGCAGTACTCCAGGTGCGGTCTAACTAATGACCTATACAGTGGCAGAATCACCTTCTCCCTCCTCGAGGATATACCCCTTGCAATACAACCCAGCATTTTGTTGGCCTTTGCAGCTGCCTTCCTACATTGTGCCGAGTTGTTCATTGACCCTGTAATGAGCACCCCCAGATCCTTCTCCTCCTCTGTCTGGGCTAGCTGCACTCCCCCAGCTGGTAACTCCTCCTTGGGTTCTTCATCCCAATATGCAGCACTTTGCACTTTTTGGCATTAAACCCTCGTTGCCAGGTGTCTGACCAGGTTTCAAGCTTTGCCAGATCATCATGCAACCCCTGCCATCCCCCTAAGTCATCCACCACCGCTCCTACCTTGGTTTCATCAGCAAACAGACCGATTTTGCTCTTGATATCCCATGATATGTCTGCAATGAATATCCCAAACAACACTGGTCCCAACACTGAGCCCTGTGGAACACTGCTCATCACTACCCTTGGGTGTGAGAGCTCCCCACCCACCACCACCCTCTGTTGCCTTCCCTGAAGCCAGTTTCCTACCCATCTCACCAGCTTTGCACCCGCCCTGTGCCTACTAACTTACTTCCCAGCCTTCCATGCGGCACCGAGTCAATGCCTTACTGAAGTCCAGATACAGGACATCCACTGCATGGCCCTGTCCAGTTGCCCAGTTACCCAGTCATAGAACTCCACAAGGTTGGTTTGGCAGGATCTGCCCCATATGAAGCCATGCTGTCTGCTGTCCTGTAGTCCTTTGGCCTCTAGGAGGGCCACCAGCCTCTCCTTCAGGAGAGTCTCCATTAGCTTACCCACGATGGATGTGAGGCTCACTGGTCTGTAGTTTCCCGGTTCATCCTTGGGGCCACTCTTGTGGAGGGGCAACACGTGAGCCATCCTCCAGTCCTGAGGTATACACCCGAATGTAGTGAGGCATTAAATAGGTCTGCCAAAGTTCCTACAAGGACCTCTGCCAGCTCCTTCAGTACCCTCGGTGGATGCCATCTGGGCCTGGCGCCTTGTCCACCCTCAGTGCTTCAAACCCTCCCGAATTCTGCCCTCCATGATTTCCCATCTGTCACCCCTCCCTGTTTCTGCCATTTCTCCCCTTGGGTGTCACCCCCTCTCTTCAGTAAATACTGAGCAGAAGTACTCATTTAGTGCTTCTGCCTTATCGCACCCTGCTTCCACCCAACCCCACTCCTTCCTAATGCTTACTATGTGGTCCTTACAGCTCCTTTTCTCCCTGATGTACCTAAAGAAGTCCTTCTCCCCCTTCTCAATGCCTTGTGCCAGCCTGAGTTCGTAGAGGCTTTGGCTCCCCTTACTGCCCCTGTCACCTCCTTCGATTCTGTCAAGTACTTCTCCCTGTTTTCTTGTACTTCCTAAAGGCAGCTCTTTTCCTCCTTACTTTTTCCATGACCTCCTTGCTCAACCAGCCCGGTTTCTTAGCCTAGCCTTCTTGCTCTGGGCCTTGCAGCAGGTTTTGGTTGCCTCCACTATCCCCAGCTTTATGAGCTCCCTCATCTGGTTAGTGTCCATACTAGATTGAATTCTGGCCAGGTACCCTTTACCACTTCCCTATCCTCCCAAAGTCGACCCTTCTGAAGTCCAGCACTCTTGTGCCAGATTCCACTGTTTCCTTGCCCATATCCAGTGTGAGCCATACTGAGTGGTGGTCACTCCTGACAGCGGTTCCTCCACTGTAAGTTCTCTCACTAGTCCCCATTTGCCAGCACAAGGTCAAGGGTATCCCTAACCTGGTTGGTTCACTGACCATTTGCAGCAGGAAGCTGTCCTGGAAGGCATCCAGCAGTACCTGCTCCCTTCTGTTCCTGGTTGTTGGGGTACTCCAGCCCACTCCTGGCATGTTGAAGTCCCCCACAATCACCACACTACCCTCTCTGAGGCCTCCTGATCTGTTCCACTAGTTCCCTGTCTAACTCCTCCATCTGAGGTGGTGGCCCGTACACCACTCCCATTCTAAGAATCCTATTCTTGGAATCCTGGATTTGCATCCAAAGTAACTCCGTACTACCCTCCTCCCCTTCCTCCTTACACACTTCAGTCCTTCCTTCACATATGAGTGCCACACCCCTCCTTTCCCAATCGCCCTGTCCCTACGAAATAACCTGTACCCTGGTACAGACAGGTCCCAGTCATTGTATTGGGTGGCCCATGTTTTTGTGGATGGCTGCAGGTGTCCACCTCTCCTCTGCCATGAGCACCTGTAACTCTGCAGTTTTCCTCCCAAGGCTCCTAGCATTAAGGGTAACCACCTTCCACCCTTCCCCTCCCATCTCTGCCCTCCTTACTAGCATCACCTATAGTACTTGCCATTTGTCCTCTGTCACTGTTATGGGGGTGAGCTCATATGGTTTCCCAACCTGTGGTCTCTGCATATCTCTTGCCCAATTGCCAACCCCCGCTCCTAGTTTAAATTCCCAACTTCCTCTATGTACTCCTCCATCCTCTGTTTCAACACTTTCTTTCCATCCTCACTCAAATGTAGTCTGTCCTTGGCATAGAGACTGCTGTCCTCCCAGGTCCCTCCCAACCCCCCGCAACAGTCCATACCCTTTAGCACAACACCAGGTTCTCAGTCATCCGTTAAATTCCTCTGTTCTCAGCTTTCTTGTTGTGCTTGCCTTAGGCACCCTGGAGGAGAGGAGAGACATGGGAGATATGATAGAAACCTACAAATATCTAAAGGGCATAGATAGAGTACCAGAGGGTGGCATCTTCCGGAAAAGGAGCTGTCCGGGAACAAGGGGGCATGACATGAGGTTGGAAGGGGTAGACTAAGGTTTAGCGTGAGGAAGTTTTCACATGGAAAGAGTGGTGGATGCATGGAATAGACTCCCAGCAGAAATCGTGGGCAAACACAGTAGGGGAATTCAAACATGCATGGGACAGGCATAGGGGAACCCTAGCAATCGGAATGAGGAGGTAAAGCTGGAGATCAGGTAGAGTCTGTGGCTTTTACAGTAGGCAGGGAAAATGGACAGACTGGATGGGCCTAGCAGTCTGTGTCTGCCATCTATGTCTATGTATCCGTGTAACAGAGCTGTAGGTAAGGCAAACAGGATGCTGGGATGTATAGGGTGGGGGATAAACAGCAGAAGCCAGGAAGTGGTTCTCTCATTGTACATGTCACGGAGGATTGCATCTGGAATACTCCACAAGGTACTGGAGTCCACATGTGAGGAGAACTGCGACAAGTTGGAAGCAGTACAGCACAGGACAACCAAGATGGTCCATGGACAAGGATGCAAGACATATGAGGAGAAGCTGCAGGACTTAAACATGTACACCCTTGATGAAAGGAGGGAAAGGGGTGACATGATCGATACATACAAGTACCTGCATGGGATAGATAAGGTGGATATCAAGGTGCTTTTCTTCTTGAGCTCAAATACCGGGAACAAGGGGAACTCACTAAAAGTTGCAAGGCGGGAGATCTAAAAGGAATATCCACAAGCATTTTTTCACTAAAAGAGTGACGGACAAGTGGAACAAGCTACTGGTGGAAGTGTTACAGGTCAAATCAGTGAGAATGTTCAAACAAGGATGGGACAGGCCTATGGGATTAGTTAGAAAGGGGATCACAGAAACAAAGGTTGGGTTGGCCACTTAGGGTAGGAGGGCTTATGGGCCTTTTTCTGCTGGCATTATCTATATATCCCCACCATGCACAAAACATTAATCTCGCTGGTACACTGGCTAGTGCCAGTGACACCCCCATCCCTGTACAGATACTCTGGGAGCTGGAAGAGGGAGAGCCACTTCGGCCCAGTATTGGGCAGCATGGCCAGGTGTAGAGGGGTGTGTAGGCACTACAGCAGACCCTGGGGCTGCACAGCATCCGCCACCTCCACTGGCCTAACATGATATCGCCGAGGTGCCCTGGATTGGGCGCAGGCCTGCCCCAACCCCAGACCAGGCCAAGTATGTAGCTGTACACAGAGCTGGGGATCGGGGGGGGGGTGCCGCAAGTGCTGGGGCTGTGAAGGCCTCCACATGTGTGGAGTGGAGTCTTTGCACACCCCGGCGCACTTAAGCACCCACTCTTGGGTACAGATCCCTTTATGGATTTTGCCCATAGCAACCTTTATCAGAAGGGGCTTTTAATTTAATGAAACCTACAGCAAGATGCTGGTCTAGGGAATAGGATGGCATTTGTCTGAAAGCTGTTCTTAAACTACCCCACCCTCCAGTCACCATTCCTGTATGTGACACTGTAGTCCCTGGTGCTAGTAGTACCTCCTATTCTCCAGTCACTGTTCCGTGGCAAAAAGAACTCCCTGGTTATAGCGCCCAACCCCCCATCGCTGGCACTGTGCAAACTACCCTGCATCCCTTGCCTGTTGACACTGGTGCCATGGCTTTGCCATGGTGACCAGCACAACCCCCTGTCACCTCCTTGGCTAGGTGCTATGTGGACAGGCAAGAGAGTGTGTGTCCTCTGTACAGCATAGGGCACACATCCTCTGTACTGTACAGAGAGCACAGCCTGTGTACTGTACAAGGAACACATGCTTTGTGTAGTACATAGGCCATGTGCTCCCTGTGCAGTAGAAGGATCTGCCGCTCCTTGTCTGTCCATGTGGCAGCTGGCTGAGGAGGTTAGAGGAGGGCTGTGCTGGTCGCAGTATTGGAGCCACTGCACCTGCTTCAGCAGGTGTGGGGGGGGGTAGCAGGGTAGTTCGCACGGTGCCGGTAGTCCGTTAGACACCAGGAAGTTCTTTCTTGCCACAGGATCGAGGGTGGGGGGGTATTACTAGTGCCAGGGACTACAGTATCATATACGGGAATGGCTATTGGAGGGTGGGGATGCCACTAACTCCAGGGATTACCTTTATATATGGGGATGGCGATTGGAGGGTGGGGGGGACTACTGGTTGCCAGGGACTTCATTATTTTTAACAGAGATGGGGATCGGGTGGGGATGACTGGGCACTAGGGAATCTTGGTGAGTTGTCGGGCTGGGGATCAGAGACCCGGGGACAACTGACCACCAGAGCATAATCTGTTATGTATGGTGCTGTGGATTGGAGGATGGGAGGATCACAAGGCACCAGGACATTATGTTCTGCTAATGGAGATGAGGATCAGATGATTAGGGGGGACCACTGGACACCAGGGACATGTTTTACTTTACCGGGGATGACGATCAGTGGATGGGTGTGCCACTAGACCCCAGGGGAAGGGTATGATCCCCAACCGCCAACTTTGTTATTGGTTGCAGTGGCTGTGGCAGCCACTAGGGTTGCGCAGAGTAAGTCGGGGTTTTGCATGTTTTAATAGCACTGTGCAAAGTGGCCTGTGCCTTCCCTTTTTCGCAGTGTTACCATGCTGAATATTGCATTGCATGGATATTCATGTCCCCGACCCTCATTTTGCACATAGCAACTTTTTTTTTTTTTTTTTTGGTGTGTGCACTAGCCCTGTGAGTGCAAGGAAAAAAAAAACCTTTGAATATGGTGCACAGGTGCAATCCCAGGGCAAGCAAGCGAAATCTCTTTGCCAACTAGGAACATTTTGAATATCAGGCCCCTGAAGAAGTCTTAAGTGAAAAATATCCCATTGTACTAAAAAGGCCTTCAGTATACCATGAGATGCTAGTAATGCTCAAAGCGGAAAAAATGTTGGCTAGCATGAGCCATGTTCTTAAGGGTTCAAGAAAACATGGGGCTCATTGCAGACATTGTCATTAATTGGATAATAATTGAACCTAGTAGGATAATACAGATCATCAAACTGGCAGGCAACTGGTAAACCTTTTATTAAATCATATTTTCTAGGGACATGGATATGTTATACTATCCACACTTCTGGCAGTGTTCCTCTCCCCTTTAAATCCTACTGGAATGTTTTCAAGCTGGCCTCTCCCAGCCACCCGGGTGGTAACTCCATTAGCACTGCCTCGTGATGTCAGATCTTCCTTTCTGCTGGAAGAAGAAGGTTCTCTCCTTATTGCACTCACGCTGAGAAGGCCCTTTGCTTTATAGTAAAACTTTGACTTACAGCTTTTTGTCTTCAGATGACTCCTTCACCTCATCCACGATGGCAGATGTGAAATCGGCGCTGGGTTTCAAAAAATGTTCCTGCAGGCAGAAAATGTTGCAAACGGACCCGCACACCATATGCGTCTACAGCCTGGGCCACAAGCATGATCCCCAGGCTTGTGGCCTCTGTCACTCCTTGCATCCTTCAACCTTGGATGACTGACATGCGAGACTTCTTCTCGAGCACCCACATGAACGGGATTCTCCCGTGAAATCTGAGGACACCCATTGGACAGTCTCCGGGGCTGCGGGGTCTGCCAAACAGCTTGCGGCATTTGAGGAAGCTGTGGCTCAGGCCGCGGCTGAAGCTTTCTCGACTTCAGACTTTTTGCTGCTCCCTTTGAGCACCTCCTTTTCAATTGTGTTCAAAGATCTGTGCCAGGCCCTTCACACTCTTGGGCATGGTCCCTCTTCGGGCACTAAATCTAAAAAGAAAGAGGCTAAGAAAAGGTCTCGCTGTCGATCATGTGATCGCGAGCACTCTTGGGCCTCAAATTCCCACGCTTCCACTGAGATTTCGACAATGGTTGATCCTTTGGCCCAGGCTGCTGGCTCCATGATCCTCCCATTGGGCCAGTTGGTTGAGATGTAGATCAGCCTTCCTGCCGAGATTTTTTTTTTGTGTGTGGAGATGACAGGAGGTTCCGGCCTCTCCATGGAGGGCTCGTCTCCAGTCCCGTGGAGGCAGCGGGGACATCATGGAGCCTGCCAGCTCCATTTTCTGATGTCTTCCCTGGGCCCACGATCATGCAATGTAGAGTGGCTGGGCTCCACCTCCATAGAGACAACCTTACGCCCTGAGCGTGGGCCCTCTCCATTCTGGCAGCATGCCTGTGCTGACACCCAGCCACCGTTGGGTGTCAGGCAACAGTGCTCTGCGCTAACCCCCCTTCCCTGGGGAAAGAGAGCTGTCTATGGATGCTTGATGCTTACCCACCCCCTCCATCCCCTGAGCAACCCAAGTCTGTCGCCAGTGTGGCGCAAGGTGTGGCATCCAGTGCCTCAGCACTCGGTGCCACCAGGCCGGCTCACCTGCCAAGATTTATCTTGAACTTGTTGACCCATTGTCGCCAAGTGAAGCCGATACCTCCCTCTCTAGGACTCCAGTCCACTGATCCACCACCTCTTCCTCAGGATCCAGTGGACCCGGAGGACCCTTGACTTTTGCCAGTTCCCTCTGAGACCCACCATCGGCAGCCGTGATGTTCGAGGTCGCAGTCCTGATCTTGCAGTCCTGGGTTGAGCAGCCCACCTCATCATCGACGATCTCACTCTCAGCACTCGGTAAACGACACTGCTGCTGCTCTGCTTCCTCAGACGAGCAGAGGCTCTGCTGCAAGATGTGTCACTGTTATGAAGAGCTTATGTGGCACCAGCTCATGTTCACGGTGCTGAAGCCGATTCCGACCTCTACCCTGGCTATCACATGGCTTTCGCCGCAGAGGCCTTATCCTTCCTCAACTCGGCAGCTGCCGGCTCAGCGGAACTGGTCGGCCTCCCTGGCTTCTTTGCCTATTTTGGTGGAGCCATCGCCCGTGTAGTCAAAGTTGGCCCCCCCTCTAAGGATGCCTGCTTGGCATGGTGCTTCTACATCGGCTGTCGGTCACTGTCACTCCGACTGACCTACAGGGTCAGCAGGCATTCGGGTGGTTAACCTTTATTCAATGAATCCTTGGAGTTTGAGGGCTCCTGCTTGCACTCCTGCCCAGTGGACGTGGAGCTGGCAGAGGATTTGTCAACAGAGTGGGATCCCACCACCTCTGTCTAATCTTAGAGTCCATGGGTCTCCCAGTGGAGCTCATCCAAAAATGGGCTAGGTACCTGTTCACTGAGATTCTGGACTGGGGTGACTCCCCTGGGGAAGCCTTCCCCGTCACAAAGGCCATTCTTTGTCCTGCTCTGGAGCTTTGGCAGCATCTGGCCTCTTGTCCTGCGCCTTCGGTCTAGATGTCCTGCAAGTATGCGGTCCCTACTGGTTCCCTGTCGGGTTTTACAGAGCACCCCTCGACTGAGGGTCTAATGGCCGACTAGGTATACTGGCGTACAGGCAGTGTTGGAGATGTGGACAAGCCTTCTGACAAGGAGTCCAGGATATTGGACCACATGGCCAAGAAAGTTTATGCTGCTTCACCTTCAGCAGGTGAGTTTGGCTCTTCTGATGGCTTACTTCACCCATACCCTTTTGGGCACACTTGATGAGGTGCTTCCTCATCTCTTGGCTGACATGCAGACTACAGTCAAGCATGTCAGGGATCAGGGCTGAGTGGTAGCTAAACAACAGCTCCAGATTCTTGCACTCGGTCTGTGGTGGCCACGGTTGCCATGTGCTGCAGGGTTTGTCTGAGGATCTCAACCTTTACAGCGGATGCCCTGCCCAAACTAGCGGATGTCCCTTCTTGGGGACCGGCTTATTGGGCCTTGTGAAGGGAGCCTCTCCCATATTGAAGTCCAGCACCACCTTGGACTCAGTGACCTCTGCCCGGAGGGATCCCAAGGGCTCCAGATCTCTGAAGAAGAAGCCCTTTCAGCCCTTCTCTGCCCCTGCGACCAAACCAGCCTCAAATGGGTTAGCAGGCTCAGGTCTGGCATCCCCGGCTGACATTTGTTGCCTTGGTTGTACAGAAGCCAGGAAGTTGGGGCCCTGACGGTCCCTCCGCCAGCGCTTCCTATGTCTCCAAGCCTGCCCAGTGATGGGATGTTGGGTACCTCTCCCATGCCCATCCTGCCTCCCTGGGCCTTCCCATCAGTGGCTGACTATGCCACTACCTTTCTGCCTGGTCCGCTCTCGCCACAGACAGATGGGTTCTGGAAGGGTCAACCAGGGTCTGCCTCTGGAATTGAGGCTTGCCTTCCCTGCCACACCACGCCCCATGGGAGGACACAGTGTCCATCAGCATCCCTTCAGGATGACATCACCCAGGTCCTCCTCAGGGGAGTTGCTGCTCCAGTCTCTGACCCTCCAGTAAGCCCAGGGTTTGTCTCCAGGTACTTCCTAGTGCCAAAACAGATGGGGGGGGCTGGCGCCCCATCTTAGATCTGCACAACCTGAACAGGTTTCTCCGACCGCGCACCTTCAGGATGGTCACTCTGTTTCAGGTCATATCATCTCTCAAGCAGAACATGTGGTTTTGTGCTCTGGATCTTCAGGAAGCATTCTTCCATGTCCCAATCCATCTGTCCCACCGCCGGTTCCTTTGGTTCTGTGCAGAGGGGGCTCTCTATTTTAGGCCATGCCTTTTGGCCTGTCCTTGGCTCCCAGGGTCTTTGCCAAATGCATAGCAGTGATGGCAGCTTACCTGCAGTGCTGAGGGGTCCAGGTATACCCCTACCTGGACAACTGGCTGATCGCAGTCCCTCCAGGGATCTGGCCCTCCAGACCTGTGCATCCCTTGGCCTCCTGGTCATCGAAATCAAGTCGGAATACGTGCCCTCACAGGTGATTCATTTCATCGGGGTGGAGCTCGACTCTTGCAAAGCCAGGGCTCGGCTTCTGGTGGACAGGGTGGAGGCTTTCTCTTCCTTTGCCCAGTCATTTCAGGTTGGGCAATTGTACCCTGCTAAGGACTTCATGCGTCTCCTGGGATTCATGGCAGCATGCAATGGTGTAGGCAATTCATACTCACTGTACACATGTGCGTACAGTTTTTCTGAGTACCTGTCCAAAACCATATAGCCATTTGTTACCACTATCCTTATAATCTATAGTATTTGAGTTAGTGTGGGCCACTTAGTGGAGCTTGCTTGCCAATGGTCTCAGTGCAGGGGCACTTCAACCAGCGGTCACTGTGACCCAGTTGATGTGGGATATCCTCCAGTGGTGGTTAGTCCCAGAGCGTCTCGAGGAGGGATCCCGTTTGTTCCGCTCAGAGCCAGCGGTCATCCTGACAACCGATGCCTCCCTGATGGGCTGGGATGCCCACCTAGGGGACCACAGAGTCCATGGGCTCTAGACACTGAGGAGTCCTGATGCCATATCAACCTGCTGGAACTGTGGCAGTTGGGCTGGCACTGACAGCCTTTGCTTTGCATGTTCAGGGTCAGGTCATTCAGGTCCAGATGGACAACACCACAACCTCAATAAACAGAGTGGGGTGCACTCCTTTCCACTGTTCAGGGAAGCTCTCCGTATCTGGACCCTCATACTCAGCCTGGACACCAATCTTTTGGCCATCCATGTGGCTGACATCTCCAGCCAGTTGGCGGACACCCTCAACCGAGTGGGCGAGGCATCTCATGAGTGGTCTCTCCATCCAGAGGTGGTACACAGTCAGTTCTCCCAATGGGGCACCCCTCTGGTGGACTTGCTTGCCTCCAGGCAGAATGCAAAGCTGAGGCTTTTACTGTGCTTGCCCCCCTCAGCTAGGAACGCTGCAGGGGGATGCCTTCTCCAGGCCCTGGACCCCGGGCCTTCTTTATGCCTTCCCTCCATTCCACATCATCCACAAGGTGTTGCTCAAGGCCAGGAAGGACAAGGCACAGATGATCCTGGTGGCTCCAAACTGGCTCCACCAGTTCTAGTACCCCATACTGCTCAGCCTCAGCAGCAGGCTTCTGAGGCATCTCCCTCTTCGCCTGGACCTTCTCTCTTACTGTTAGGGGAAGGTATTCCATCTGGACCTTTAATCCCTGCACCTGACAGCTTGGTTTTTGAGTGGCTAGAGTTCCAGGCTCTGGGTCTCTCAGACGACGTCCTTGCTGTGGTCAGAGCTTCTCAGAAGGAGTCGACCTGAAAGTGCTATGCCTTCAGATAGAAGAGGTTCTCCATTTGGTGCCAGGACAAGGGGCTTGACCCCTTATCTTGCCCGGTGGCTAGCATTCTTGACTACCATTGGTCCCTCCCTCAGTCAGGCCTTTGATCAACGACCTTCAAGGTGCACCTGGCGACCATCTTTGCTTACTTGGTGCGGGCCAGTACACAGTTGGTGGCGCAGGAGAAGGTGATCTGGTGCTTTTTTAAAGGCCTTAATTACATTTCCCCTCTTGATGTGTGAACCACCACCTCCTTGGGACTTGTTGCTGGTATTGGTAAGCTCATGGGCAAGCCATTTGAACCAGTGCACAGGTGTGACATGTCTCACATGTCATGGAAGACCGCCTTCCTGGTGGCTGTCATGTCAGCCAGAAGGATCAGTGAGCTCCAGTCGCTCTCGGTGGATTCTCCTTACTTGGTCTTTCCACAGGGACAAGGTTGTCCTTCGCCCCTACCCGAAGTTTCTCCCAAAGGTTGTTTCTGATTTTCACTTTAACCAGGTGATCAGACTCCTGGTGTTTTTCACCAACCTGGTGAGCATAGGCTCCATACTTTGGACCTACGGCGAGTGCTTACCTATTACAAGGAGTGCACGGCTGGGGTTTGGGGAGCGGTTCACCAGTTGTTTCTCACCTATGCTGAAGCCACACCTGGCAGACCAGCAGCTAAGCAGATGACTGGCAGGTGGATTGTTTCCTGCATCGACCTCTGCTATAGGTTGGCGAGTAGGGAGCCTTCCATAGGACTAAGGGCTCATTTCACTGATCATTCTGCTGCCTCAGTGGCTGCTTTCAGGGACATCCCTATCCAGGAAATCTGCAGGGCTGCTACCTGGAAGTCAGCACACACCTTCATTTTCCATTACCACATCAACTTTGAGTGATGCCAGGATGCTGGTTTTGGGGCCTCAGTTCGCCAATCTCTATTCCCTAAATAGGGGTTGTGCGCCTTTCCCCCTCCTCCCAGAGAACTGCTAGGAGTCTGCCTGAAGTATGGCTAGAACATCATATCCACGTCCCTAGAAAAACAGATTACGCACTTGTAACAGTAGTTCTAGGAGTGGTATATAGTGTACCTCCACACTGACCCACCTGACCTCCCCTAGCAAGTGGCACACAAGTTTCGCTTTCAGCGGGCAAGATCTGACGTCACGGAGCGGTGCTAAGGTAGTTGTCGTCAGGTGGGTGGAGGAGCCAGCTTGAAGACATTCCAGCAGGATTTAAAAGGAAATCAACACTGCCAGAAGTGTGGATGTACACCATATACCACTCCTAGAACTACTGTTACAGGTGAGTAACCTGTTTCTTCTGTCACCACTGAATTTACTGTAATCACTATATCTGTTACTGATGCAAACCAACTGCACTCCTGAATGTTAAAGGGTGACAGTGGCATCTGTGTACTGTACATGTGTGTTTGTTCAAAACAGTTAATAACATGAACTAAGTGTAAAAAGAGAAAAGGAAATGCTTTCAGCAATACAAGCAATGTATCATAAATACATTCTATATCAATTACTGTGTATTACGATACATAGTAATGTATATAACAAAGAAAATAATGGATGCGGTGTTGTACATTGTGGCCCAGATATTCAAACTGCGCCAGGCTGTGGCGCAAGCTTGGGCGCAGCGCAACATGGCTGCGCAGGGGCATTGACTGCGAGTATTCAGCGGAGCTGTGCCATGGCAGCACAGTTGAATATCGCACCCTGACCACCCGCAGTGTGCAGGCGCAGTGGCACTGCACCAGCGCAAGTGGCCAGAGTGGAGCAGGGGATGCAAGTTCCATTGCGCTATGCACAGCAACGCGATATTCAAAAGTAGACATACAAATGGAGCCATAATGCATACAGGCGCACATGGGGCCACTTGCATGTCATTATGGCCCATTGCATGCAGTGCCGATCCCTGGCGACTTGCGCCTGGCGCCTGCCAGGCAGCAGCCGTCGGGGACCGATGCCCCTGCAGTGCGGCACAGGGTTTACAGCCCGACCACAGGCTGCAGTAAAAAAGAGAAAAATCATCAATACCTCTGGTGGTCCAGTGGACCTGCCCATCCGATCACGGGCTAAGTAAATAAATAAACCTCTCAATATCCCTGGGGGTCCAGTGGACCGCTGTCTGCCCGATCGTGGGCTTAAGTAAACTGAAGAAACTTATTCCCCTGGTGGTCCAGTGGACCGCTGACAGCCCGATCGTGGGCTTAAGTAAAAAATGAGGAAACCCATAACCCTGGTGGTCCAGTAGACCCCCTTCCCCCCCATTCTTTATTTTATGTCATTGCTGATCAGTTTAGTGCTGTGTACTGCATTAACAGCAATGACCATTTTCTTTTCTTTGGCATTTTGTTTCTGTGATCGCGAGCTGACAGCAGCTTTCACCTTCATTTTGACTGGCTGACACCCTCACGGTAATAACTGGGTTCCATTCCATAATAACCAGCCAACGTTAGAAGGTGGTGTCAGTCCAGTCAATAAACGGGGTCACCAGTAATTATTATATATTACTGTGCATCATAATATATAGTGATATATCATTATGATAGTAGGAGAAAAGAGGTGAAGCTGCTCCTGTACAGGACCCTGGTAAGGTACTTGGAGTACTTCGTGCAGTTCTGGAGTCCACATCTCAGGAAAGACAGGAACTTGCATATAGGTCATATAAGGAGGGCCATGAGGAGGATCTAGAGGCAGTAGTGGAGGACATATGAGGAAAGACTGGCAGAGTTTAAACATGCATACACTGCAGGCTGCGCCACTTCAAGCAGAACTTCAGAAAGACATTAAGGGCCTGATCCTCAGACGTTATGCAGCTGCTCGCATAGTGCCCCCTAAAACTGGGTTACACATATTTGGGGCACCCTGCAGCATCCACAGCATTGGCTGTGTGCCCAGTTTGTGCCCGATCCCTGGCTGCATGACCATCTCCCTGCTGGGGCAGGAGTGGGCAAGGGGTTGGGTGTGGACAGCCACCTGATCCAGGGCAGTGAACAAGGCCGGCAGGGAGGATGGACACCATGCAACCCTAGGGGCTGCTATAGTGCCAACAAACCTATCTGTACCTTGCCGTCCCTGACAAACTCCAGCCCAAACAGTCTCGCTTTACCAGCCCCATGCTCCAGGAGTATTGTTGCAGGGCTGTGGGTCACTGTCGTTGGCCAGTGCCAAATGGAAAACATTTGCACTTTTCGTGGTAGGGGATATGGCAGCCTGCGGAGGGCCGACATGGGCTGCCATATCCATGGACCCCAGCACCAATGCAGAGCACTGAATCCACTGCTGGGCCAGTCTGGGCATCCATTTGGATGCCCAGAGAACCTGGCTTGAACGCCCCTAGGGCCACCTGCGGCCCCTGCACAGAGGCTTCACACCAGCAAGGGGCAGGGTGATGGGACTGTGGATCATACCCATCCGTGTGCAGTTCTGTGGTGCACAGCAGCGTGGCAGTGCTCCCTCTACCCGTTTGTTCCCAAGTAATGATGATAAACATGAACATGCTCCTCAGGTACCTTTACCTTTTTCAGTGTGTGCCAGTTGTAATCCCCTATAAGTGTTTTACAGTGGGGCAAAAACTGGTGTACTTTTGTATAAAAGGAACCAGATCCCAGGTTCAGAGTGTAATACTATAGTATTAAACTCAGTGCAAATCGGAGGGGATGGACTTTACCTAGTCTGGAGGAAAATGGAAGCCACACAACTTGGGATTGCCCTTTGTGGGGTAATAATTTTGAGTAAGATGGAAAGATAATTACCTCAAAAAGTTGAGGACATTCCTCTTTCAACTGTACTTTTGACTCTTAACTTAGAGAGATACAGATTCCTGAATTACAAGTATTAGTACTGACCTAGCAGAATGGGGCAGATATCTGAAAAGGGCACAGCTCCTGGGAGATTTTTTTTACCATTGTTTTTCCGCCTGCTCTGGGCCAGGCAGGGACCTCCTTCCATCCCAGCCAGCTTGCTGTTATACTGTCTGGATGAGAATCTGCCACCTATCTGGTAGGGACAGCCAGCCCACCTACGACACACTGCTGTGCTGCCCCCTGGTTTACTCCCTAGGACTGGGTGTACCTTCAGCTGCACTGTATTTTTTCCCTGCTCTCCATCTGGCCACCCATGGCGGAGGTGAAGACTGTTGGCATCTCCTGGCAGAAGGTGGCTCGGTTCTAGCGTTGGACATGGTGGGTAGGCTGAGGCGTCATCCTCCCTGCCTGTGTCTCAATTCCTATTTTCTTAGCCTGCCCACTCCTCTAGGAGTGCAATGGGATTGGTGCCCTGGCAGACCCAATCCAGCCAATCCCTGTGTTCTTCCAAGGGTCCCTCCCTGTTAGTTGCTCAACCCCTGCAACGCCACCCGTAGTCACTCAGGTGGTACTGCAGCTGGTTGCAACACCTTCCCTTCTCAGAGGAGGAGAGTATCCTGTGGGATGCTCGATCCTACCTGCCCCTTGGCCAAACCTCTGATGGCCTGGGCATGTTCCCGAACCCGGATTATCAGTGCCACGAGTGGTAGCTTTACCACTACTCCGGCGGGCCGGCGCCTGTGTTCGCTTTTGCCGCAGGTTGTATAGAGGCTCGGTATCAGCGACAGGTGAAAGAAGGTTTGTGGGCCCCATGGCATTTGCTAGAGGGGATAAGATTTTATGGCATCAGACAGATAGGTTTAGTTATTTCCAATTGAGGGACTATATATTAAAACCACTTAGGGTTGAGAATTGGCCAGACAATATTAAACTATTTGGGCGCCTCTGACCGCAAAGGGGGTATTTCCCAGTTTTACAAATTACAGAAGCAATTTCAGGGGCTTTCAGTAGAACATGTAAAACTTAAATGGGAACAGGAAGTCGATACACATGTATCCGAGAACGAATGGCAGCAGGTCTGGGAGATGTGGACATAGTATCTTCCTCACCACATTGGCATGAGTTTGCCTGGAAAATTAGAATGACACATTTTTTGGTCCCAGCAATGCAGAGTGGGATTGAAGAGTCACGCCAACATGCTGGAGGTTAAAAATAATCTAAATACAGTTTGATCACTTTTTTTTAATACAAAAGGAAATTGTTCAATGCTGTGTCTTATTCTGGGATGTAGGGCTGACAGCTAAATCGGTGGTGTGGTTGTTAGGGACCAGGTATCCCTACATCTATATAGCACAGACTTCATTGGTTGTCAATCATGTTTGGGAGGATTTAAAAAATGGCAGCTGTATTTCTCTCTTAACTTGAAAGACACTTACTGTGTGGAACCACATTTTATTTTGTAATTTTTAAGTTTCTGGTTGATCCTGTCTTGGATTTTTTTTTGTGCAAGTGAAAATATGTGGTAGATCTGCATATTTTTCATACCTAGTTGATCGTGCATCTGCAGAATGTATGCAAGTGATTGTACTGTTGCTATGTCGTGTTTGGTTGATTCTGCAGTTTCTGTTGCCTCAGCTGTTTTTAAAACTGTGTGGCTTATATGCTTTCCAAATCAACTGGAACACTGTTATAGCACAGAAGGGTACAATCACTTTCCATGACCTTTGAACTGCAGTACACAGCATTTCAGCTGAGCTGGAAATCGGGTTGGAACAACGTTCCACTATACATTATAATAAAAATATAATGGGGATTAAGGTACTGTAGATGAGTCAGAGCAGAATATATCTTTTTATGTTGAGTACTCTTATGTTTCACGTAGCAGAGCCAGAGTCATGGATCTCAGTATTACACAAAGAGCTAAACTCTATGAGGACATTTCTGCGCACAAAATCAACTATACCAAGTCAATGGCAGTAAAACTTTTAGGAGCCGGTCTGTACCATACAGCTCAGAGGTACTTTCTCATTCTAGTGAGCCTAATGAAATGCAGTTTAATACCTAGGGTTAAAGTTACACTATCAGTAGTATATTTATGTAAACATGCCAGTCCAGTAGCGTGGTGGACAGAAGCACTGGTTGTCATATCTCCTACCACACCAGTGGCCCTGAATGCTGGTTGTTTGTGGGCTGGTCAGGAGAGGGAGGATTGAGTGTCCCTAGACAGCTCTCCTCCCTAAGGGAGGGGGGCACACATGTCCCACTAGACGGCTTTCACCAGCGGGAATCTGGGTAGCAGCACAGCGGGATTCAAGGGAAAGGAATCCCAGCCACAGGACAATGGGAAGGCATCTCTGCAGAGGCAGAGCACATACAGTGCATCATTGCATGCTCTGCGGGCTGTATGTGAGAAAATGGCAGAAAAAATCCCAACTGCAGCCAGATGATGGCCCAGTCCCCCACAGGCCCCACACCAGTGACTGGGCACCTCCAGGTTCTGTGGCAGAGGGCAGTCAGAGCACATGGTAAGTAAGTCCCAGAGAAGCCGGGTGAATGGGATGTTGGGGGACCAGTCCAGAAGGGGGTAGATCAAGTGACAACGGGAGATAAAATACTGATTAAAACATCTACCCAAATTGTGAAAAAGTTTACAAAGAGGTAGCTGCTGCTCTGGCCAGATAGGCCCTTCCACCCCTGTCCCTTTAGGGTAGAGTGGGTGTGTTAAAAGCAAATGTCTTACTCAGATATTTGTTTTTATTTCAAACATTACTAATATCAATCCCACAATGGTATTGGAATAAACTGCGGAAACTAATACTTAAATTCCTATGGAACAGTAAAAGGGCAAGGTAGGTTTGTCCACCTAATGTTGCTAAGATCGGATGGGCCATCCAGATTTAAAATCATAAGCACACTTATTGACTGGCTTCTTGCAACCAACCCCAAGCATGTCAAAAGCGTCTCTGTTCTACCTGACGTCTTAAGTGGTCACTCGCCAGTAGTCTGCACCTGGACAAACAGGGGCCCTATTGATTCGCAGGTCACAAGAAACAGGTATCTCAAGAAGGGCAACTGAGCAACTTCAAAAATACCAAAGGAATGCAGACTGGTCCCGCTTAGATGGCTGCACGATGCCAATAAAGCTCTAAACTACTTCATAACAGTATTCAGCAATGTTTGCGACCTATTTGCCCCAGTCAGAACTGCTGGAATAAAAGGGGCCATTAACCCCTGGCTCTGGGACCGCTCATTGCCCAGATGAAACATCAGACAATCTCTGGCATATAGCCAGAGAGACAGGCAGGCAACTGACATCACGCCTACAAAATGGCCAGGAATAACTACACCAGGATAGTGAGGCAGGCCAAGGCTTCCTATCACAAGGGACAGCTGGAAAAAACCTGGGGAAATGGCAGAGAGTTTTGGAAAAACATTAGGTCCCTATCTGGTAAGGAATCCAGGGCCCCACCAGATATAATAGTCATAGCAGCTGGCACTATACAGCAACCTCTAGATCTGGCTAATGCCTTTAACAAGGCCTTCATGGACCTAAGCTCTGTTCTCCCCCCGGAATTTCTCCAGTCCTCGCCAGCCCAAGATCCCATAGACACTAACCCTCCACCATCATGTAGAAATGGACAACCACCTTTCTACTTCAGGCAAATCACGAGGCAACAGACTGTGAAATATGTCAAAAGGATCCTAAACAAAACCAGGACTGGTAGTGACTCACTAGACATGAAACTGCTAGCACTCACCCTGGAAGAACTTAACATCCCATTAACCAAACTGTTCAACACCTCCTTGCGAACAGGAATCTTCCCAGACAGGTGGAAAACTGCTCTGGTCACCCCTGTGTTTAAGAGTGGGGACAGAACTGATATGGGGAACTATCGCCCTATCTCGATACTTCCACCTCTCTCTAAAGCATTGGAAAGGGTCGTCTCTGATCAGCTCATGGGCTGTCTAAACAAGTACAATCTGCTTTGCCCTCAACAATGTGGTTTTTGCCAAAAGCACAGTACTATCACCGCTCTTATCGACTTTACCTCCCACGCATATGAAGCCCTTGATTCAGGAAAAATGATGGGGTCCATATTTATTGACCTCACGAAAGCTTTCGACACTGTCAACCACCAAATTCTGCAAAGACACCTACGGATCCTGGGTCTGTCAGTCGATACCATCTCCTGGTTCAACAGCTACCTATCACACAGGAAGCAGCGTGTTAGGATAGGGGTGCTACCTCTGATCCCAGAAAGGTAACACTAGGGGTCCCACAGGGCTCAATCCTAGGGCCATTCTCTTTAGTCTCTTCATTAATTCCTTCAAAAGCCTGTCCTGCTAAATGCTGCTGTATGCAGATGATGCAGTGATATCAGTCCCAGGCAGTAATGCCTGTGAAATCTCTAAAAAAATCTACAGTGCAGCTTTGCCTTGCTAGAGGCATGGTTCTCCCAAAATCAACTCCTACTGAACTATAAAAAGCTAAAACAATGCACCTAACCATGCCACATTCCAAAAGGAGCATTGAGCCCCTGACTATCCTTAGCCAGAAAGGGGACAGCATCGAGCAAGTCCACACCTTCAAATACCTCGGAGTACATATTGATGACACACTCTCCTTTGTGCACCATATTGACCACGTAGTCAAGACAGGCAATAGTAAGCTAGGCATTCTATATAGGCATAGGCAAGCCATGACTCATGAGGCTCTTAAACTACTTACTCAAAGCTCTATCCTGTCTATCATCGACTACGCACTAGTCATATACGGTGCTGCCACCGACTCAGCCTTAAATAGAGTTAAACAACTAGTCAACAGGGCACGTCGTCTGGACCTCGGTGCTAACCAGCGTACCCATACTTGCACACTCTACTCCTCTACAGGGTGGCTCCAGCTCCACCTAAGGACAAGTATCAGGCTTGCATAATGGGGAAAAAAGCCCTACTAGGTCTCACGCCCGACTCTACTGCTGCACTGTTCCAGCGACACCGCTCTACAAAGGTCACCAGAGGAACGGCAAAGGGAGTGCTCCATGTCCCATTCAAAAGAACATGCTTTGCTCAGTGATCACTCTCCTACCTGGCCCCACTTGGCTTAACGCACTCCCCCCCACCACACTGGAATACACTAAAATAGACCCCTTTAAAAGAGACCTATTAACCGTTTTGGTAGAGGACAACCAGTGTGGCTGCAACAACTAGTCGCAGATGGCCATGATATACCCCTCATCCCACCCCCACACTTCTCCTACGCTCCAGCACCTCCGTGACAAAGCCCCTTGGCGGACGCCGCACTCTTCTGGTCCACCCCTCACCCCTTTTCTGAAATATGACAAAGCCCCCTCAGGCCACTCTCTCTAACTGCAGGCCCGACTATCTGAGGTCTTCTTTTAAGACTTAACAATATATGCTCAACCTCTTACCAAATGCATTACTTGTAACAGGATAATTTAGGAAATGCAAAGACTACTTGCCTACATGTACAGCCTGTCAGTATTCTGTCATCAGATATTAGCTACAGCAATGTCCATCAATCTACCACTGTATTCTTGTCTCTTCCTCTTATGAAATGTAACCTTGGAAATTGTTTGTCTGTTTGTTATACTTGACATGGAACCTTTGTAAAAGAGCCTTTGGCTCAAAGGTGTTAATCTGCACATGAAATAAATAAATAAATAAATACATAAAAATCTGTTTGGCAGTCCATACTACACACATGGGTCAAGCAGAACAGATAGTAGAGATGGCATGACCTGGAGGATGTGACGCTCAGCCAGTCCCCCTGTATATCTTACTCTGTATACAGGTGGAGCCATGAGTGTGGGGAAGGTGACTAATCTATGGACCAGACACTCCCTGGATATCTTAGCATATTTTCAGAAAAATCACAGCCATCCCACACAAAATCTGCTGCTTAACATTAACTATAGGAAGTCCTGGATTTGCCTTCCTAGCACAGATGCAGGATACCGCAGATGGAGTGTGGCAGGTCTGCGTAGGTGTAAACAGTTGGTAGAGGGCCAGCTTTGTATGCTTCTACTACATATTAATGCCTAGCTTCACTTTCTTGACTTTGTCTCCCAGTTGTACCTGAAAGCATGCATTTGTCTAGTGTGCTTACCTGCTCAATTAAAGAACGTAGCCAGGACATAAAAATCTGTGTGTACTTTAAAACACTCAAACAGAAATTTGGGTAGCTGAAGCAGGATGTTTCATTTCTTCCATGGCAGGCATCCGACAACAGGAGATAAGTTAAATAAACTACAGAAAGAACCCTCGGGTAGGGATTTTCAAACATATTTACCCAAGATGCATCTGCTGCTATTTTCAAAGAAGAAATTAGCTCGATTCACAAAGGCTGACACAGGGCGTGCATCAAGCCCTGTAGAAAACTCAGTGTTTGGTGCAGCTGCGCCAAATTTATTGTCGCAGCTTGTGCCTGATTCAGGAAGGTCACCCGCATTTGAGACACTTTTCCACTTTTACGGCAGCTTACGCCAAATAATTGGTGCAAACCCTGTAAAAAGGTCCCAAGATTGCCGCAAAGTTAGACCAGCAGAAAGTTGGTCTAACTAGCGGCAGTGATAACACTGCAAGGATATAGTGAATCCTGATTCCCGGCCAGGAGTGTCGAAGCCCCATGCACCATATGTTCGGTGCACCCAGGGCTTACGCCATTCCTGACACATTTCTGAATCACGCCCAATGTGTCCAAATCTGTTTTGCCATCTATTAGATGATCTAATAGCTTCAGAGTGTTCTTCCAAAATGGTCACAGTTGTGTCAAAAAAAGCGGATGCAGTTGCACCTCGTCCATTTGGACACAATTATGTTTTTGCTAAAGTTGTGAGTTTTGTCTTAAATAGACATAAAATCTGAAAATGCAGTAGGGCTGCCTAACGCATAGAAGATGTATGCAGATGTAGCATGCATTTGTGTCCATGTCCCATCCTTTGGAAAATCCCTCTCAGTCTTGGAACACTCTTTCTATTGGGTAGTCAGTCTCTCAGAGAAATGTTGATATCTGTTGTATCTGTAGTATACCAAATGTTGTTGAAAGCAAGGCAGCTTAGTGTGGAGGACACCAGAATACAGTGGATAGAGGAATTGGGTCAAGACATTTTGGAGGCGAGTGGCATAAGATGCTGGAAGAGGGTTGGAGGATAACAGAATCTCCATTATGGCAGGAATATAGGTTAAGAATACTCATCAGATTTTTACACCTTCCATTACAAAACATTTTATTACCACAGATTCAGATATGTGTAAAAGCGAGTGTGGGTAAAGGAGAAAGGGCATCATCCATTATTGGGAACAGCTCTGAAGTTAGATCATAATGGGATGGCATGAGAGCTAAACTAGGAAAACTCTGGCAACTTTTGATACTGGATAGTTTTAAACATTGAGGGCGCATATTCAAAGGTTAGCTTGGCACAGACAGGTTAGCGGCCATGCTAACCTAGATTTGTGCCAGTGTTCTGGGTGAGGGCCATATTCTGAGGCCCCCTGAGTGCTGCCCAAAACTGGCAGTGTGATCATGCCTCCCTATACCGCCCCGTGCTTTGCAAATGAGGAGTCCCTCATGCATAATGCCCTAACGGTATATTCAAGAGTTTGCAGCATCGTTAAATAGCCCCCAGAGCAGTGCTGTTACCGCTGCTGAAAACCACGTCTTTATTTTACATTTCTTTTCAATTATTAAAAGACAGTACATTATAGTACAGATAACAGTGCAGCAGAGCTGTACACATCCCCAACTATATACAAGTGTAGGGATAAGCTGGTTGATTAGAGTGCAGTAGATGGTGGTACAATGGGTATATACAGTACAAACAGTGTGATACATAAGTAGCAAGTCTATCAGTTACATATATCCTAACATTAGAGGGTGTTAGCTGTGGTGCTAGGAAGAGAGTAAAGAGCGTGTAATTTTGCTCCATCTCTTGTCATACGATTTCATAGTATTGTTAATACTGGCAATAATTTTTTCAGTTCTAAGGTTGAACAACAAGTCTGATAACCATTCATTGTAGGAAATATTCTCCTGGTCTAGCCAATGGTGTAGTACCAGCTTCATGACAGTGAAGGAGGTCATTGCAGTTTGGTACCTTCTTTCTCTTACAGATTCAATACGTTAGTGTAGTTTCCTACTATACAGATTTCTGGTGTAAACAGTTTGTCTAGTCCCAGGAGAGGATCTGTTCTGTCTTTGAAGGTTTTCCACAAGGCCTGTACCTTCACACACTCCCAGTATATATGAAAACTGCATTCCAGTAGAGGCATGCTTCATCTAGGATATGCTTGGGAAATAAATATATGTATAGCTGTGAGACAGCATATGGCTAGGTGTCACTGTTAATAATTGACTGGAGAAACTGTCTGTGGAGCTGGTCCCATGTGTGCTGTGATGATATGGGTTAGTTTCATGAATTTGAATGCCTCCCTGTTAGTCAAGTTATAAGTGGCTTTAATAGAGGTAAATGGAAGGAAATGTCCATCTAGTAGTAAGGTTGAGATTGCTGATATGTTAAGATTGTTCAACCTGCCTGCTGAAATAGTTTTTCCTGTTATTTTGATATTTGGGTTAAGACAAATTGGATGTCCAGCATCTTTGGACCAGGTTGGCTTATGGAATGTCCCCAACTGATTGTGAATTTTAATTGTGAGTCCATTGATAGAATTACGAATTTTGATCAGCAGATTCTTACGCTTAGCAGATAGTATGCCTTTCCGAGGATATGTGGGCATCTGTTATTATCTATTTTTCTAGCTTTAGCCTGAGACGAATGTAGATGGGTCTTCCTCAAGAAGGTCAGGCACTGCTGATCTTAAATGTTTGCTGGTGTGCTGGCCAAATAATAAAGACTGAAGTGTGGAAGCCTTAGGCCACATGTGTGTACTTGTAGGAGGCCAGCTTACGGCGAGCATGGCATGTGGCCTTACCTGCTTAGATGAATTTGGTTATTGCTCACAAACCATGACAAGGGCAGAAAGACATTAAGTATGTGAAGGGGTAGAGCAATGTTGGCAAGATATTCATTTTAATTATGTTAATTCTGCCCCACAACATCAAAGGTAATACCTTCCAATGGTTCAGATTTTGGCCAGTTTTTTTTTTTGCAGGGCTCCTCTCGCCAGGTATCCGCCCTGGTCACGGCCACGGTCTTCCACCTGCTGTCGATACCACGATCCCACGGTCACCCCCAGCTTTCCCCCTGGAGGGTGGGGCTGCAGAGCTGGGGCACCTATCCAGCCCCCGCGGAACTAATAACTGGTTGGGGGATCCAGTGACACAGGCTAACTGAAGCTCGGGGAGGGCGCCATAGAGGCGAGGGGACCCTTGAATTTTTCCCCTGATTTTTGCCTTAGAGAGTCGGACATGCAATGACGTCAATGCACTGATGTGCAGACGTCCGCTGGCTCTCTCCCCCAATGTAGATGCCTGCACCCTGCCGAACACCCAGCCTCCGCCGGGTGTCAGTGCAGCGCGGCGCATATCCCTCACCCACCCCGAAGGAAGGACAACTGTCATAGGATGCTCAATCCTTCCTTCCTTCCCCCTGCCAGCCCCCAGCGGTCCGAGTCCATTCCCGAACCCAGGTCGCCGGCGCAGCATGAGGTGTGGCGTCCAGCACCTCAACCTTTAGCGCCACCAGGCCAGCTTCAGATTTTGGCCAGTTTTAACTAGCCGGCCATTCAGGGGCATTACCGTGGATTTATTAGTGTTACGTTTATAATCTGATAGGGGTCCGAATCTTCTTTTGTGGTTGAGGCTGCTGGAATGGATGTTTGGAGGTGAGTGATGTGTAGTAAGATATCGTCTGCATAAACGGAGACTTTAAATTACTCCGCTCCTTCTTGTATGCTGTTTATACCGAGGTTCGATATAAGCCTCCTGAATCAGAGGTTCCAGATAAAAATTAAAAAAATAGAGCAGAAAGTGGGCACCCCTGTCTGGTTCCTTTGTGTAGAGAGAGGGATGGGGAGAAGACCTTGTTTCAATAAATCTTGACAATGGGCCTACTATATGGTATCTGGATCCACTGTATAAATTCTTTGGGGAATTCAGATTTGTTAAGAACGGCAAAAAGACAAGGCCATGACATCCTTATAAATGGTTTCTAAAGCAAACAATACATTTAAAAGTGTGTCAAGTATTTATTGTGAATAATTACACAGTCATGTGACTTCTTTCAGCCAATCAGATGCATATGTTTATGCCTGCTTTTTTACAACACCCAGTATTCATACAGTCTGAAAATACCATAGGGGAAAAGTGCTGGGACATACCATATTCTTCCCATCGCCAGGGTCCCCACCAGACCAAGTGGGCAGGTAGCCAGAGGGGCTGTGCTGTCCACCAGTCCCTTGCGGGCAGTGCTATGTAATGCCAGATCGATGAGAAACAAGACAACAGTTATTGCTGATTTTGTCTCATTGGTCAATCTGGCTTGCATTACGGAGACCTGGGTGGTGACTATGCTGGCCCGGTTTTTGACTGCTGTCCCCCGGGTACTCTATGGTGCACTGCCTCAGAGTGGAGCATGAGGGGCAGGGAGTTGCCATCTCTTTAGATCTGAGCTGGATTCACCGTGCACCCAGTGAAAACCGGTTCTTTTGAATGTGTGGCCGTCCCGTGGGGCTCCGGGCGCAGGCTGCAGAGTTCTTCTGATACTGCTTCCTGGAGTGGTGGGAGAATTTCTGCAGGAGGTAGCCAATTTGTCATCAGCGAAACACTGGAGTTCCCCTAATGTCTAATTCTGGGAGGCTTCTCTGTGGGCCGATGGCGAATCATCTAGGCTTGGTTACAACTTCCTCCAGACTATGTCTTCACTGGGCCTGTCTCAGGAAGTTTCCTCCATGACCCATCAAGGTGGTTACATGCTGAATCTGGTCTTCTCGTTGGGGCTTGAGATTAAAAATCTCAAGACTGATCGGGTCACATGGTCTGATCATTGCATGGTGGAGTTCTTGTTCGGGGCACCCGAGAGCCTTCCCCCTGCTGAGATGGTTAGCTTCCGCCCTTTGAGGAATGTGACTCCTGAGGATCTTCTGGTGGTAGCCGACCTATCTAGTGTGGGCATTGCAATGGGTGGGGAGTACTTACGCTGCAGTCACCTTCTATAATAAGGTGATGTCTGAGGTGCCCGACTTTCTTGCACTGGTCCGTGTACGACCCAGATCCTCTCACTTGAGGTCTCTGTGGTTTGATGGGGAGCTCAAGGCAATAAAGATTTTGGGTCGGAAGTTGGAGCGGTGCGTGTGAAGGACAGGCCTGGAGGCGGACAAGCTGGCCCTGTGTGCTCACTGTGTTAAGTACCGGGGGCAATCAACCATAAGAAGGCAGAGTTCCTGTCCAGGGAGATTGCTACCGGGAAGAACCGACCAACTGTGCTCTTTCGGACTGAAGATAGGCTGCTAAACCCAGCTTGTCTGCAGCTGAAAAAAGCTTTTTCGAACGCTTTATGCAAAGAGTTTGCTCGGTTCTTCTCAGACAGAGTGGCCGCCATCAGGCAGGGAATTCCGCCAGTGAGCCAATCCTTGGCTGACAGTGACGCTTTATGCCCGGAGAGCACTCTTGCCTAGTTGGGGTGAGTTTAGACCAGTGGAGGTGGCTGAGGTCATTGGGGTTGCTTCCAAGCTGAGGCACACGCATTGTGAACTGGACCTGGTGCCAACGCTTCTTGATGGGATGTGTTGATTCTGTTGGCCCGGTGTTTGCCTTGATTGTCCGGTGCTCCCTGTCTGAGGGGGGGTCCTTCCCGATGCCTTGAAAGAGGCATTGGTGAGACCCCTTCTGAAGAAAGCCATCTTTGGACCCTGACGTCAAGGCAAATTACCGTCCTATCTCCAACCTGCCATTTCTGGGCAAGGTTGTGGATAAGATTGTGTTGCTTCAGCTTGAGGAGCACCTCGTGGCCTTTGATCTATACGAGCCTCTCCAATCTGGGTTTCGGGCAAGGCATAGCACAGAAACTGCGTTAGTTCGGGTGCACAATGACCTTCTCAGGGCGAGAGATCAAGGGAAGGGGACAATTCTCGTTCTCCTCAATCCCTCCTCAGCTTTTGACATGGTGGACTTTGTGTGTTACTTGACTGCCTGAGGGAATTTTGTTGACTTGCCAACACTGTCATCTGTTGATTTGAGTCCTTTCACACAAACAGGAGGCAAAAGGTGGTGATGGGGAGTTTCTCCTCTTCCTGTCCTAGTCTCCTGTTTTGTGGAGTACCTCCAGGTTCGGTCTCGTCGCCAGTGTTGTTTGTCATGTACATGCTACCCCTGGGAGGGCTCATTAGGAAGTACGGCTTGGGTTTTCATTGCTATGCCGATGATACCCAGCTGTATCTTTCCTTTGCATCTGGGACATCCAACGAAGCAGATGTGCTTAACAGCTGCCTTGCTGAACTGAATGATTGGATGGCCTCCAGCTGGTTGCGACTGAACCCCGATAAGATGGAGGTACTGGTAGTCAAGTCGAGCAGAGGTGTAATAGGTTGGCCTTGGGTGCTGAGACAGGACTTGTCCTGGATTCTGTGCCTCTGAAGGCCTCCTCAGAGTGCATAACCTGGGCGTTACTCAGGACAGCGGTCTGACACTTGAGGCTCAGGTGTCGGCCGTGGTCCATCTAGCTCTACCATTTGAGGAATATCACCAGATTAGGCCTCTGGTTCCACCCCTGGACCTCCCTAACTTAGTGCATGCCTTCGTGATATTGAGGCTTGATTAATGTAATGCACTCTACTTCGGGGTCTTGGGAGGTACCCTCCGCCGACTTCAGCTGGTACAGAATCCAGCTGCCAGGCTATTGACGAGGCAGTCTAAGTACTGCCACATCACCTCAGTGCTTTGTGAATTGCACTGGCTGCCAGTCAGGTGGAGGATCCTCTTCAAGGTGGGCTTGCCCACCTTTAAAAGCCCCTACCGGTCTGGGCCCTGGTTACCTGGCAGACCTTCTTACGCCTGCTACCTCAGTCCACTCCCTTCGTTCCTTCTCGAGGGGCCTCCTTGCGATTCCCATGACGAGGTTAAAAACAGCCAGCGGCAGAGCTTTTAGTGTCGCTGGCCCTGTCCTGTGGAATTCGCTTCCTCCATCTATAAGGGGGAACCCCTCGGTGGAGGAATTCAAGGCACGCCTCAAGGCCTTCTTGTTTGCACAGGCTTTCCCTGAGACAGTTTTGTAAATTTCATCCTGTTCTGACTTGCCATACTACCTGTCCCAAGTTTTTAGAATTTTATTTTCATTTATTTATTGAATTGTATTTCATTAGCATTATAGTGTTTATGAGTGTTGCTTTTTATTGATGATTATTTTGTGGTTGCTTTTATGTACAGCGCCCAGAGCCTCCGGGATTGGCCGTCTTTTAAATAAAATTTGCCTTGCCTTGCCATTTTATGTGGTGTTCTTTAAATATTCATTTACTAAGTTGTTTGTTTTTTTATTTCAGGTAACTTTTGACCCAGATGTTTTCTTCAATATTTTACTACCGCCTATTATTTTTCACGCCGGATATTGCCTCAAAAAGGTAAATATTTCCTTCATTTGAAAATAGTTCATGTATAGACTGAATTTGTAACATATTCAGCCCTCTTCCTTTTAAAAACATGTTTTCTAGACTTCAAAATGTTAGAGTTTACCAAAATGGGAGTGCACCTGGGCAAGTACCTGGCCGTGTTCAGGGGTGGGGCACGGAGAGTAGAAGAAAAATGGTCCATCATTAGGAAAGGGATTCAGGAAGTCACCAACACCTATCTGAAGGAGAAGGGTAAGAAGAACAAGGCCCAAGAAGCCCCTCTGGCACACAGAGGAGGTGCATTAAGGGTGAAAAGGGCTTGCTTCAAGAAGATCCAGTAACACACAGTGAGAAGAAGACCAAGTGAACTACGTGAACAACCTCAAGACAGCTAGTAGGGAAGTCAGAAAGGCCAAATCAGGAGCTGAGTTGAGAATAGCGGAGGGAGTCAAGGAAGGTAACATATGTAATAATGCATGGGGGTGAGTGCATAATGAGAAATTATGTGCACCCGAGATGTGGGATACTACATAAACCCTGAGGGGGTTTATCAAAGCATCCCACACCGAGGGTGCACATAATTTCTCATTTTGCACTCACTTCCATGTATTGTTATGTGTAATTGCTGGCTTGTGTTTTTTTTGCCACAAAGATAAAACAAGTTGTGTTGGAGAAAAGTTTTTAATTGAACACTGTATGGAAAATTTATTATATTTTTTGTAACTTAGTTTAGCAAAGAGCAAGAAACATTTATAGTGGTCTTTAAAAACAGTTAACAACAGAGAAGTTTTTAAGTAGTTTTGAGGCATCTTTGTTTTTTACTTGTCTTTGAAATGGGAACACGGCAGTAAGAATAACATAAACAGAAAAGCTTGGTTTAACTGTTAAACCTTTTTTTAAAATCCGTTCAAAGTACTTAGTGATTTTGTGTCCAGAAAGTCTTTTTTAGTTCAGTTTTTGGTTTGTTGGAGGTTTCTTGTTCTTTTCCTCGATGTTTCCACGGAGATATGGTAATGAGGTCACGGTAAGGATCCCATTACTATGAAGATTAGAGAGAGAGAGAGAGAGAGAGACATTAACAACATAGTTAGGAACTGTCTTGAAACGCTGTGAAGAGGTAGTGTAGTTTCATTTTAAAATCTGCATTTTTTGGGAAGGTATTTTGGGTTTGCAGAGAGTGTTCGTATGTGGAGTTAGTGGGTAACAGCTCCCACTTTGTACTCACGACTGAGTTCTGTCTTGGTTTCTGTGTGGCTTTTCGAGGTGACAGTGTGCGCTGAGATGCAGCGCGAGGGGAGAGAAGGAGCAGGTGACGCGTGCTCGCCGTTATAACCCGCAGGTTATAATGGCAAATTATAACCTGCTCCTTCTAAGGGAAAAAACACAAGCCAGTTATTACAAGATCTTTCTGCAGTACATTCAGGGAAGAAAGGAGAACAACGGAAAGTATTGGCAAACTGAGCCAAGGACAGAGTAGGATGAGGACAGCAGAGACCCAGGTAGAACAGGAGATTCCACTCCTTTATCTGTTGAGATAATCTTTATTTTTAACTTCTACTTTCCAAGTCAATGTTTCGTAGTCTTACCACTTCATCAGGATACTGGGTGACCACTTTCACGCCTTCATAGTTTTAGTATTACTAATTTGATAATGATTTATGCCTAGTTACTGGCACAATAGATATGTTGGTATTTAGCTTAAGGTTTAAATGAAATCTTGGAAGGGCTTCTGTGTGCAGTGTTTTGTATATATATATATATATATATTTAGTAGTACTTTATGCTCCTTCCTTCCCCATCTACCCCCTTCTGACCGACCCACCAGCCCTGTGACCAGCTCCTCTGGGACTCACCTTACGCTGGCGTCCTCTGCCACAGGATTGTATCGTGTAACTGGCCATCAGTACCGGAGCATACTGGGTCGGTCTTCATCTGGTCTCTGGGTTTTTCCCACTGATTTCTCCCTTTATTCCCAGGGCCTTGGCCAACATGGTCACTCATGCGCATGGAGGTGCCAGAACTGACAACAGCCCTGATCCACCCACCCAGCCTAGCGCCTGCCCCCCCATTTGCCCAAAGCTACCATCGAGCCTCTAGTCAGTGGCAGCAAAGAGCCAGGAAGGCCTTCCTCCCAAATCTGGGAAGGTAGGGCTGCCTGGTGGCCGCTTTATCCACTGCCAGCTCTCCCCACTGGCTGAACTCCGGCAACCTGTGCTCGTTCCCGAACATGGGCCATTGGGTCGCCGACTTGGTGAGAGGTAAGGCATTCAGCGCCTCAGCCCTCTACACCACTGGTCCAGCTAATGTGCAGTGTCTATTTTAATGATTTTTTCCCTGTGTAACCTTAGCAGTATCAGGTTGGATGACCTATGGGTGGGGTGACAAAATGTCTAGGTGGGTGGCAAAATGGAAAGGAAGGAGAAATCAGAGATTAGTGGTTGCGGGGAGCAGTCAAAGATGTGGGAAATTACCAGCAGGTTACCACATGAGTTGGTGCTCGGATTTGTGCTGCTCAGTATTACATTCATAAAAGACAAAGGGGACAGCATATAGGGCAAAATATGCCTTTTTGCAGACAACAGCAAGCTCTGTGGGAGAATGTCACAGATGTGAGGGAAGACCTAGAAAGGCTGGAGAGATGGTCCAGAATCTGGAACTGGTGAAGCGCCTGGCAGAACTAAAACTTCAGTGTAAGGCAGCTGGAACACATGATCCCTGCATGTTAAGAGACAGATTATGTTATAATATCAATGAACATATGAATCAGAGTGGCATTTGCTCTCTTTAGAGTGAAACAGTCCTTCAGGAGGTGAGAGCAGCCTGGGTGACTTTCTCTTTACCAGCTAAATAAGAGATCTGAATTTTGCAGAATACTGAGGCTGCAGACAGAAGTAGGGAAAGACCTGGTGGGCATCAGGGCCTGTAGTGATTTTTACAACTCTCTGTATACTGCTAAGCATGGTTTTGTAGTAGAGGCCTACTCGACCTTCCTTAGCAGATTGAGACTCCCTCAGCTTTCTCAGAAAGCTAGGCTGCATTTGGAAGGCCTTGTCATCAGGGATAAGCTGTGCAGGGAGATCACCATGTCCCCTAGTGGTAAGGCTCCAGGTATGGATGGCCTGCTGGCAGATTTTTACTATTCCACATTAAGACCGTGCAGACATTGCCGGCCCGATGGCGCTGAGGATTGAGGCGCTGGACGCCACACTGCCGCCATGCCGGCAACCCGGTTCGGAATGAGCCCAAGTTGCTGGGGATCGGCAGGGAGGGAGAGGATTGAGCATCCGAGGACAGCTCTCCTCCCGGGAGGGACAGGGTCCCAGTCGGTGCAGGCTGTCCTCTGGCGGAGGCGGAGATGCAGCAAGCGCTGACGACATAGAGAGAAGAGGTGGGGGAGTGGCAGACGTCGGTTCCATGCCTTGACATCAGGGCACCAGCCACTCCACAAGAAACAGGGAAAAAACACCCTTCAGCTCCGGCAGAAACGGAGCACCGGAGCTTGCACTCGATCTGCAGCCGCCCACCTGGCACCCTCCCAACCGACGTTACTGACTGCTCAGGGTGTTAGGGGCCCACCTCATCCCCACCTGGGGGGGGGGTAAACCGAGGCTACATGGTCGACGGAGGACTGTCCAGGTAGGGCAGACCGCAGAGGGATGACTCCTTTGGTGCTCCCAAGGAGACCAGAGCTGAAGGGAGAAGAGGAGGATAAATACGAAAAATGAGAAAAAAAAAAAAGACCATGCAAACAAAGACAGCGCCATCACTAACAGGAAAGAATGAAGCATGTCCATGTAAAATAGACAGAATTCAAGTAAACAAAATCTCTCAGACAAAAACCACATGTGCCAAAATAAAAGCGCTCATACAAAATTGTGTATTGTAGAACTTCTTGCTACGGCTCCCTGCTCCTAACGCAGCTCAACGTGGCTCATCATCTGGGTCCTGAGGGCCGATGCCCGGAGCCCCTCCCCTCCCCCGCCCCTACCAGCCTCCACATCTCCCAGCACAACAGCCTCCTACCAGGGACACGGATGCAGCTCCCTGTGCCTAAGGCAGCACAGCCAGGGCTCCAGATAAGATTTTTTGGGATGAGTACTGTACTCCTCATTTGAAAGTGAGGTGAGTAAAACCAAATTCAGATGCATACAAATGTCTGGACAGAGGGGAGTGAGGAGTACATTTTTAAAAACAATGTAGTTTTTTTTTCTAGATAAGAATTGATTAAGTGCCAGCAATGCTATAATATTGGCAGTAATTTACTCACCAGTTTCAAAATATAGTGGGCTGGATATTCAAAAGGGTTGCGCCATACGCAACAGGGTTGCGCCTGTGCAAGTCCGAAATTGCACCATTCTGCCATATTCAGCAGGAGGCAGTTGCACACCCAAGTCAAGCTGAGCAACAGCGCAATGCTAATGAAGGCATGCTCAACCGGAGGGGGAGGTACCATGCATAAACTGCACAGCCCGATATTCAGCGGGCTGTGCAGAGTCTGAGTGCAACCTAACCTGCGCCTGCACAACTTTGAGCAAAAAAAAGGAGTAAGTGAGGGCCACCCACAGGTGAGCTGCTGCATTGCAGGCGCCAACACAGCAGCTGCCACCTGTGGGTGGCTCACTCTATTAACTGCGCAGCGTGTGCGGGCATATAGTAACCCTCCCCGACTGGACGATCGCGGGCATAGTAGAAAACCCCCTCCCCGACTGGCCCGATCGCGGGCATAAGTGTAAAACCCTCCCCTGACTGGCCCGATCGATGCGCGCTAGGTAAAAACCCCCACCCCGACTGGCCCGATCGCGGGCATAAGTGACAAAACCCCCACCCCCACTAGCCCGATCGCGGGCAGAACAAGTTCAACCCCGAACATATCCCTGGTGGTCCAGTGGATGCGCAGCCGATTGCGGGCATTAGAGTCCACCCCAAGGTCCACCTACCCTGGTGATCTAGTGGCCCCCACCCACCTGCAGACCACCACCTGCCCCCAGCCGGCGGGCAGCATCCCACCGTCTGCCGCCCGCCCGCCGCGTGACTGCTGGTAGGCTGCATGCCCATTGGCTCTGTTTCCGAACCAATGTTGCGTGCAGCCCTACAGCTGCAGTCAGGCGGCAGGTGGTGGGATGCTGCCGGCTGACAGGGGGGAGCGGGTGGGGCCCGTGGGTGGATGGGGTGGGGGCCACTAGATCACCAGGGTAGGTGGACCTTGGGGGGTGGACTCCTAATGCGCTGATCGGGCTCATGTCCACTGGACCACTAGGATATGTTCTTGGGGGTTGAACTCTGTTCTGCCCGCGATCAGGCTAGTGGGGGTGGGGGTTTGTCACTTATGCCCGCGATCGGGCCAGTCGGGGGTGGGTTTTTACACTTATGCCGCGACAATAAATGGGGAGGGGGTTTTACACTTATGCCGCGATCGGGCCAGTTGGGGGTGGGGTTTTACACTTATGCCCGCGATCGGGCCAGTCGGGGAGGGTTTTTTTCACTTATGCCTGTGATCGGCCAGTCGGGGTGGGGTTACTACATGCCCGCGATCGGGCCAGTCGGGGTGGGGATTTCAATAGTTATGCCCGCGATCGGGCTGCAGATGATCGGTCCTCAACGGCTGCTGCCTGGCAGGGTGCCAGGCGCAAGTCCTCGGGGATTGACGCACCTGCATGCTAATGGCATGCAAATGGAGCCATAAATAGATGCAAATGGCCCCCCCTGTGCCTTGCATGAATTATGGCCCCATTTGCATGTCACCTTTTGAATATCGGAAATTTGCGCATGGCGCAATGGAACTTGCGCCACCGCATCTTGAATGCTCCACTCTGACCACTTGTGGTGGCGCAAGTTCCACTGTGCCATGCACAGTGGCTGTGGCCGGGGGGTGATATTCAAAGGAGTTGCTCAATAGCGCAACTCCGTTGAATATCGCCCCAGCCACACCCCTGCGCAACTACTTTGTGCAGCGCAAGGGCTTGCGCCACAGAATGGCGCAGTTTGAATATCCAGCCCAGTGAGTAAGACAGAACTGGGATGCATACACGTGCAGTAAATCTGGAAAAACTGCTCCTTTTAAATCACCAGTTATGAAATGATGCACTATTATTTGGAGTGTGGAATACTTGCAAATGTTGGGTGAGTTTTGGTACTCCTCAAAAAATTTGTCTGAAGAGTATTTCCTAAAATGAGGTGTGTAAAATAGGTCCATTACTCCCTTATCTGGAGCCTGAGCACAGTGCTGTTCACCGTCAGAGTCCTGAGGGCAGATTCTCTTGAGTGAGCCCCGCCCGACCGACCTCCACATCTCCCAGCACAGCAGCCTCCTAACAAGGACACAAGGGACACAGATACAGGTAAACAGCTCCTCATACCTATGCAGCACCATACTGGCTATTGTTCAAGCCATCTTCCCTCCCCAGCCACCCAGCCTAAGCTAGTTTTAATTAAGTAGTCCTCTTAGCCAGTCAGTGGATTCTATAACCCCACTACACCTACGATGTTGGTACGTTCCTCCCCCCCTTTGCAAAGTAGAATCTCTTGGTCTCAGCCAGCCTCATCCACCCCAGCAGTCATTCTGAATTACTGTGCAGGGGCGGAATAGCAGTGTGACCTGGTTTAACTGGATACTCCACACTACTTCCTTCCCCCCACTCCCATCTCTAAATACCCCCCCAAAAATTCCTCTTCTTCTAAAAACCACCCCAAAGGAAAAAAATGCTCTTCCTTCTCTTCTCCATCCTTCCTCTTCTCATTCTTCCGACAGCTCTACCTCCTTCCTCCTTCCCTTCCCACCCTGCCCCTAGCACCCTCTTTGACTCTCACTTCACCTTAAAGCCTGTCTACTGCACCACACTACCCATGGCCACCCAACTCCTCCCTCCTGCACGCCCCTCCTCCATATTATTCTCATCAAAGCCCACCTCTTCAGTTTCCTCCGCTCC
Source organism: Neoceratodus forsteri (assembly GCA_016271365.2). Taxonomy (NCBI): domain Eukaryota; kingdom Metazoa; phylum Chordata; order Ceratodontiformes; family Ceratodontidae; genus Neoceratodus; species Neoceratodus forsteri. Next base: position 298,951,139 of record CM057458.1, on the reverse strand, counting down.
CACCTATGCCTGTCTTTCAACATCACACTTTGACACCCTAAATTACATAAAATCCCCACTATTTCCTTCTGCATTTTCCTCATCCTGCTTCTGTCAGGCAATGTGGAACTTAATCCTGGCCCAGCCCACAACGCAAGCTCCCCTTCCCCCAAAGGTCTCTGTGTTTTCCACTTAAATGCCAGAAGTCTACTCTCAAAACTAGACAGTCTTAATGTCTGGGTGTCCCAACACTCCCCACATATCCTCTGTGTAACAGAAACCTGGCTGTCCTCCAGAAACCCAGACTTGTTACTTGCCATCCCTGATTTCTCGCTTCATCGCCAACCCAGGAAAAGTTACCATGTACATCCATGACTCTCTCACTTGCTCCACCACCTCACAAATATCCAACTCGGTACTCATGAAGATTTAATATCACAGCTAACCTTCCCTCCTCCCTTCCCATCTATGTCTGAGTCATCTACAACGCCTAAACTCGCCACAGACACACTCATAATTTGAGTATTCTGATGGGTGACTTTAATTTGGATTGGCTCTCATCCAAGTCATCCACCTTAAAATCAAATATCTTAACCTCCGCCAGCTTATAATGGAACCCACCAGAAACAACCTGCTTGCCCAATCACTCCCTCCTTGATTGATCCTCACATCACACCCCACCGCATCACTGCAGCTGGTGTCCTCCCAGATGCACTAAGCGTACTGCATTACCTACTGTGTCAGAAAATTCAACTCCCCACTCTGCCCCCAAAATATATCTACATCCGTCCAACCCGATCCCTCAACACTAACGCCCTTTTACACGACCTCGCCTTCGTCAACTGGTTCTCCGTCTACTCCTCCTCTGATACAGATACCGCCCTCTATCATTTCTTAAAAACATTTAATCAAGTTTGGGACCTCCACGCCCCAATGAAAAGAATCTGAATTAAAAAAATCTCACCACCCATGGATATCTTTCCAACTAGTTGCCCTTTGCAAATCCCGAGACCAGGTCTGGGCTCGCTATAAGCTCTCCCAAATGCAAACAAATCTCCTTACCTATAAAACCATCAGGAACAATTGCACAAAAGTGACCCATCTCGCTAAATCCACCTGTTTTCGAAAACACATGCATAAAGCCTCCAACGACCTTCCTCCTTCTGAAATACAGTACACTCTCTCTTATCAATCCTGGACCCCCCCCCCCGTGGTTAATGGTAATCTCATTTCTGATCCATCCTCAGTGACAGAATCCCACAACCAGTTCTTCACTACCTATGTCCTGCCTGAACATCCCCAGCTTATATGCTCCCCAGTTTCACCCCTCATTCTAACAGTTGTCACCTCTTCCCTCAAATCACCTCCCAGGAAGTCCTCAAGGCCTTACGCTCGCTACACCCAAATAAATCTAGCCCAGACAGGGTACATCCTAAACTGCTACATCTGTTGGCACTTGCCATTGTCAAACCCTTGCACATGTCTTGAATCTATGTATCACAACCAGTACTGTTCCAGTCCTGTGGAAAACAGCCTACATGATCCCCCTCCACAAGGGAGGTGATCCATTGTCTCCTTGAAATTACCATCCCATCTCCCCTCTCCCTCACTTGCCAAGGTACAGGTCCCTAATTTACTCTAGACTATTAGATTTCATCATCTCATCAAACACCGTCTCCCCTACCAGTCAGGATTTAAGTAAACACCACTCTACGGTCAGCTCCCTAATCGTGTTACAAACACCATCCACACAGCCAAGGATAAAGGCCATATTAAAGCAGCCATTTACATAGACCTTGCAAGGCCTTTGATTCAGTCTGCACTCAATCTTCCTGAATAATCTTCACTCCATAGGCCTAGCATCATCCTCCATCCAATGGTTTACCTCATACCTAATTGGTAGACAGCAAACTGTGTGAATCGGCAACTCCACCTCCCCCTCTCTACCCATTTTGACAGGCGTCCCCCAGGGATCTGTACTTGGCCCAATACTTTTCTCTATATTTATTAGTGATCTCCCTTCCACCTGCTCTCAATCCTAAATCCATATGTACATAGATGACACCATCATCTTCACCTCTGGACCCTCCATAACGGAAGTACAGCCTCTCCTCCAACAAGATTTCAGCAGTGTCTTGTCCTGGTTCAAATCCAATGATCTCAAAGTAAACCAGAAGAAGACAGTCTCAATGACTTTTGGCTCAGTTCAAAAGCTATCCAAACTCTGTTCCCTACCAGTAATTTACTCCCAGGATAACTCCCCCCTTGAAACAGTACATGCTTACAAATATGTGGGAATATGGCTAGATCAGCATCTTAACTTTTTACCCATATTGACACTCTAGTCTCCAAGCTCTGCCCAAAACTGGGTTTCCTCTATCATAATAAGGACTCCCTCTCACTCCCAGTTTGGCGCGAGCTTGTCTCTAAGATGATTCTTTCCTCCCTTGATTACGCAGATCTTGTATACGGCACTGTTCCTGTCACATCACTCTTAAAACTAGATACCTTACTAAATTACTTCTGCAGATTTTCCTCTAACTCTCTGCCTCGCACACACCACTGCTTCCTGAACTCCTCCCTCTCCATTGCCCCACTCTCACACAGGAGGTTTGTACACTCCATGACCTTCATAGCCAAATTCTGGTTCCGCCTCCCCACCCCTCCTCCTCCTGCCTCTGTCCTGCAGTCCCCTTCATACTCTCTCTTCACTCCTGGGATCCCACACCTTTCAGTCCCCTACTCCTGCACAATGGCTGGGCAGAGTGCCTCTCCTATCCCATACCCCTCTCATGGAATAATCTCTCAACAGAACTTCACAACTCCTCTACTACCTGTCACTCAGAAAACATTTACGCCTCCTCCCTGTCTGTCTCCCCACTCCATAAGCACGCCACGCACTCCATGCTATTTTTTTCTAAGGCTGGAATGTTTTTATTTGCATATCTATTAAAGCACTTTTTACCCTGTCAGCGCTTAATTTTATATGTCATATCATGTTTTCAGACATTTAAATATTGCTGCTAATAAGCTCCTTCGATTGTTTTGACATTTTGTATCAATTTCTGTATCTGCCTGTTTTTGTTCTTTTTACTCTGTAATTTTGTTACGGGTTTTGTACCCTAGGTCGCACCTGAAGCGAGCCTTGGCTCAGTGTGCTTTCCGTTCACTAGATGTTTAAATAAAATAAATGCAGTTGCTATGTTTTATGTTTTGCTTTTTTGGCTTGCGCAATTATGATAGAGCAGTTTTTTGACCACGCTGTTTTGATAGGACATGGATTTTTACAAAGCCTTATCTACTGAGCTGGCCTTCCATGCTGTCTTATGGTTTTTTTTTTTTTTGCTTTTTGCATATTCTTTTTTTTTTTTTATCCCTCCTCACTGCACCCAGCTGCCCTCCTTTTAGCAGCCAGCCTTCCCCGCCACCGCCTCTCTTGTTCTGCCATCCTGCTGTTTCCCACTGCCTGGTTGACCTGGATGTATCCTTCGCCGGGGGCCCTGCCGCCCAGGGCCATCAGAACGGGAGACCCGGAGTGCATGTAGGCACCCCTGCTTCTTTGCTGGGCCAAGGGTATGCAGCATTGGGGACTTCCCAGCTTTATGTGGCGTGGGGAGGCAAGGCTGCTGTCATTCAGCCTTCATAGATGCCATTTTCATGTTTTTCTCTGTCTACAGCGCCGCTCTTGTAGTTCTCTCGATCTCCACTGGGGATGCTACAGGGTGAGGCAACCCCTACAACCCACCCCAGGAGAGGAGAGCAGTCCTTTGGGTGCTCAATTCTGTCCTTCCCCTACCGACCCCAGGCGTCTCGAGTCCGTTCCCAAACCTGGGTCTCCGTGTGTGTGAGTTGTGGCGTCCAGCGCCTCAACCCTCAGAGCCACGGGCCGGCTTTACTAGTATTTTAAGTGTAAATATGTAGTGTGTAATTATTATGTACATAACCACTTGTGTGATATTAATATTAATGCCTAGTTTTGTTTGTTATAGTGTGTGTTTTTGTACTGGTACATATCATCCTTGAGAGGGTATTATTATTTAAGTGTAAGATAAATTTTGGCATTTGATTTCATTTTGCTTTGTATATTTTATATGATGAGCAATATGTATTAGAGAGAATGCCTTTAAGATATGAATTTAAATGCATTTGCATGTAATTATATGATAATATAAATAAGCGTCCTTTGAACATACTAATTACATCTTGATAAAGCGTCAGTGAGATGTAATACATTGCAGGTCACATAGGGGTGCCACTGGTTTGGCTTTAATCTTTAAATAACATTTTTGTTATCGACTCCTGGAGTATATTTTGGATGGGTAGCCAGTGTTGGATTTACACTCAAGTTAAATGTTTTTACTTGGCTCTGTCCCATGGTGTCCTGAGCCACCCGTTCTACTTGTTTGGCTATATCACAGCGTCCTCTGCAGCTGCTCCGTGGCTGACCTAATCAATGGCCACAGCTGTAGGGACTTCAGTGAAAATGGTCAAATAGTGAGCAGCTCTGCTGTTATATACCTGGTTCTGACCCTGCTCAGCTCAGCTATGGCAGCATTGGTGTTGCCATCCGATACCAGTTTAATGGGAATTCTGCTCCTAGGTTCTGCAACTTATAATACTTTCAAATCCTGATCTTACCATGGTGTTTATTGTAAGAGTTGGGCATTTGCATAGCAAACTGAGCTGCATTCAGGTTCATGGACCAAACTCAGGCCCTTTTTGTTGAGATGAAGACAGCTAGTTGAGATAGACAGCTAGTTGATAGACTAAATTGACTTCGGCCTGTTTCTGCCTGAAATGTTTCATTGTTTCTATGAAATTGTATGTTTGCAGTGCTAAAGAATAAGCAAAGAGGGCCTGTCTTTGGTACATGAATCTGAACTTAGCTCAGTTTGCTAAGCAAACGTGTTACTCTCACAATGAACACCAAAGCAAGATTGGGATTTAAAAGTAAAACAATACAAGACACAGGATACGGGAGCAGAATTACATTTCATTAGATCCAAATCCATGCCATGGCTGAGCTGAGAAGACAGGACCGTGTACAGCATTAGCAGCAGAAGCTGTTCACTGTCTGACATTTGTCACTGAATCCCCCTGCAGCTGTGGCCATTACTTATGTTGGCTGCGGAGTAGCCACACACAATTCTGGGATGTAAGTACGAGCGAGATGGTGGGCTGCTTTTGGCAGGAACTATAGTACATAGCTGGTGGGTTTGAAAGCAAAGAGTGGCTGTGTTCAGGTGGAAGCATCCTCTTTGGGGTGACTCATTTATGCAGCATTAAAGGTGAGGGTGCCTGACTATACGGTGTCAGTTAAGGCAGTGTGGGGAGCTGAGCCGGGGCACACAATAACACACAAGGAGTGGTATGTCTTTCATCATTGCTAAAGAAAGACATCTGCCCTGTACTTAACCTCAAGAGTCTGTGGGACTAGGTACTGATGAATGGTAGCTTTAAAGCTCCAAGCTGACCCGGCCCGTGGCGCTTGAGGTTGAGGCGCTAGGCGCCACACCTCGTGCTACGCCGGCGGCCCGGGTTCGGGAACGGACTCGGGCAGCCGGGGGTCGGTGGGGGGAGGGAGGATCGAGCGTCCCAACGGATGCTCTCCTCCCTCAGGGGTGGGTGACCAAGAACGCTCTGCGTTCTGCATCCCTTCCATAGCCGGTGGAAGCACCGACAGTAGGAAGGGATGGAGGCGGCTTCGCTTGTCGGAGCCGGGGAGGGGGGACGTCGCGGCGCATGAGGGCTGGCGTGCGTCAGCACGTAGCCACTCGGGACATACGTCCCAAGCGCACGGGCGTCCCAGGGGGCGCAATGTGGCGGGGAGAAACCGAAAACATCTCCGCCGCCCTAGATGAAGTTCACCAAGTTCATCCGGACTCACCTCACAGGGACAGACCCCAATGTGCCAGGGAGAGGAGGAAGGGCACTCTGAGGGCAGATCCCTAAGGTGGTGGGTGTCGGGGGACATGAGCGGATGGAAGGAGGGGGCACCGGGGTAGGGAAGGAGGATAAAGATGAAAATAAAAAAAAAAAAAAAAAAAAATAAAAAGCTCCAAGCTACACAATCAGTAGATGAATACTCTGTGGCTGTAAACCGCTCTGATGTCAACCATGGGGCATTGTGGAAGTCTCAGGAGCATCTAGCTATACAAAAGTACCTGAGCATCAGATGGTAGAATCAGTCAGATACTTTTGCTATTTTACAGGTTCCGTCCAGATAGTAAATTGCCCTAAGCATTTAATGCGCTAATTAGGCAGCCACACACTTAGTTGGGGGCTTATACTGGTGACTGTTCCCTTTACATTTATTTATTGACTCTTCAGTGAGCCAGGAAAATGATCCCAAACTAACTAAATTTATCTGTGTTTCAGGGATGGAGCTGGATTCAAGATACACTACCTGAGGCCATAATGTAACAGTATTCCTAGCTGCTGCTACCTCTCCAGATACAGGCTCTGGGCACCTGACAGTAGCAGCAGTGCCTGGTTGAGCATGAGTCAGGCTGGGGGCTCATGAATACTAATGAGACTTAAACAACATTGCAGGTTCCGGGTGATGACACCCGCGTGCCATGGATACCTGTCAGCTGGGCTGGGAGTCATTGTGAAAACCCTGTCACTCTAATGGATGTCAGCCCACATATTACAGGTACTATTTCAGGACTTGTACACAGTTGATGCCTGTGTGGTGGATTCAGTGCCACGGGCATCACTGTTTTTGGACACTGTACGCTATGTCTGCAGGTGCTTGAAACCAGGTATGCTGTTAAGTACCACACACATGTCTGCCATCTGAACTATTCCATACTCCAGTTTAGTGTACATGCAGATGAGACTGGCAGTTCCCCTGATGCAGCGTGCACATACCACCCTCTGTATTGCGTCCCGCTTCTTGCGTGTGGTAGAGTCACGGTGCAGGATGTCCAAGCCAGACTTGAATCTATCACGGCTTACTGACCAGTGTCATACTAACACCACCATGACACAGCTGGGGGTAGGAACCCTGAATCCAGCCCATTGTCTGTGCACTGACTGCCTCAGCTGTGCTGCTGTTTGGTTTTATTGCTCCCTTCCTCCATCATCCCCTCTGAAGGAAGACAGGAAAATAATTAAAAAACTTTCTCAAACTTGCAAATGTTTAAGATGCAGTAGCTGTAGCACTCGTGATGCTTACAGACTGTGTTTGGAAGCAAGCCAGGGTCAGTGGTGGATGGCTCGGTGGAAAAGGATTGAGTGTCCCAGTGGACACTCTTCTTCTCCAGAGAGGAAGGATTAGCAGACTCTGTTCTCACACTGTCACCTGAGTAACCCCGTAGTGAAGCAGGAGTAGCACAGAGAGAAGGCGGATGTCTGTCAGGCTCCAGGGTAAAACACAAGTGCATGTGTGCACACCTGGAGCCTCGTGCATGTGGACATCCACAGGGGTGGGGTTCTTAAACGCAACATCCTAGGTGCGTCACATGATAAAGGAGCACACTCAGGCCCTGGCTTGGATGGCTTGGCACCCCCCACTTTGGAGGTCATAGAAACATAGAAACATAGAATTTGACGGCAGATAAGGACTGCTTGGCCCACCCAGTCTGCCCATTTCCCTGCCTACTGGATAAGCTGCAGATCCTAGTTAACCAGCAGCCTACTTCTTTCTACCCCGACCCCCTAGAATTGCCTTATGACTGTCCCATGCATGCTTGAATTCCACCACTGTTTTTGACTCCACAACTCTTCCCGAAGGCCGTTCCATGCATCCACAACCTCTCTGTGAAAAATACTTCTTAAATTACCTCTGAGCTGCCCTCTATCTTCAAATTGGCCCCTTGTTCTTGCACAATTCTTTTTTGAAAGATACTACCTCTTGGACTTTGTTGACTCTTGAGGTACTTGAAAGTTTCTATCATGTCCCTCTCCTCCTTTCCTCGAGGCTATACATATTAAGCTCCTTAAGTCTCTCTTCATATGTCTTCCGGTGCAGACCCTGCACCATTTTAGTTGCCCTCCTCTGGACAGCTTCCATCCTGCCTATGTCTTTGCGATGACTGGGTCTCCAGAACTGCACACAGTACTCCAGATGGGGTCTGACCAGCTGTCTGTACAGAGGGATAATAACTTCCTGTTTTCTACTGGTGATGCCTCTCCCTATGCATCCCAGTATCCCCCCAGCCCTCCTTGCTGTCCTCTCACATTGCTTGTCCACCTTTAGGTCATCTGATATGACTACCCCCAGGTCCCTTTCCATTTTTGTTGTTGTTAGTATCTCACCCCCCATTGTGTACTCTTCCCCTGGGTTTTTGTTTCCCAGGTGCATTACCTTGCACTTCTTAGCATTAAATCTAAGCTGCCATACATTTGACCATTCCTCAACACTTGCCAAGTCCCTTTTCATCCTTTCCACCACCTTGTGCATCAACTCTGTTGCAGATCTTTGTGTCATCTGCAAAGAGACATACTTTTCCTTCCAGTCCCTCTGCAATGTCGCTTATAAAGACATTGAAGAGGACCGTTCCTAATACTGAACCCTGTGGTACCCCACTAGTAACCCCCCTTTCTTCAGAGTGGACTCCATTTACTATTACTCTCTGTGTCCTATTCTCCAGCCAGTTTTTTACCCAGGCTGTCATCTTGGGACCCACTCCCAGGCTAGCTAACTTGTATATTAATCTTTTGTGTGGGACTGTGTCAAATGCCTTGCTAAAGTCTAGGTAGGCCATGTCCACAGCCCCTCCCTGATCTACTACTTTGGTCACCCAGTCAAAGAAATCTATCAGATTTGTCTGGCATGACCTTCCCGCTGTGAATCCATGCTGCCTTGGGTCCTGTGCCCCTCTGGTCTCTAGATACTCGACAGGTCTTTCCTTCAGAAGTGATTCCATCATTTTCCCTACCACTGAGGTTAAACTAACAGGTCTGTAGTTTCTTGCTTCTGCCTTGCTCCCACTTTGTGAAGGGGAATCACATCTGCCTTCCTCCAGTCCTCGGTGCCACCCCATCCTCCCATGATTTGTTAAACAGGGTAGTCAGTGGTGTCACTAATTCCACCCTTAGTTCTTGTAGAATTCTGGGATGAATCCCATCAGGCCCCATTGCTTTGTCCACCTTCAGTTTTAAGAGTTCTTTCAGAACCCTTTCTTCTGTAAATGGGCTGGTATCAACTTCAGTATCCAGAGTGTTTCTACTGTTTGTTTTAGGTACCTCCCCCTCTTCCTTTGTAAATACAGAGCAAAAATATTTGTTTAGTATCTCTGCCTTTTCACAGTCACCCTCAGCCACCTCCCCCCTTTATTAAGCCTCACTATCCCTCCCTTGGTCTTCCTTCGGCTCCTGATGTACAGTATAAAATGTTTTATCCCCCTTCTTAACTGAGTTGGCTATCTTTACCTCAGTTTGGGCCTTTGCTGTTCTGACTGCCCTCCCAGCTTCCTTTTGCTTTAACTGATACAGTTCTCTGTCCTGCTCCTTCTGTGATTCCTTGTACTTCCTGAAAGCTTTCTTTTTCTCTTGAACCTTCACTGCCACTTCCTTTGAGAACCGTAGTGGTTTCTTACATTGTTTAGTTTTGTTTATTTGCTTCACACAAAGGCTAGTTACCTCTGTGATGGCAGTTTTTATTATTCCCCATTGTTCTTCCACCTTTCCTTCCTGCCCATTTGCTAGTGCATTCCTTAGGCACTCACCCATTTTGGCAAAGTCAGCCCTCCTAAAGTCCAGTACTTTTGCCTTTGTGTGGCTTGACTCTATTGCTGTGTTTATTGTGAACCATACTGTTCGATGGTCGCTGGTTCCCAGATGGCTACCCACTTCTACATCTGTGATCCTCTCTTCATCTCCATTTGAGAGAACCAGGTCTAAGATTGCTCCCTCTCGAGTGGGCTCCAATACTAGTTGTCTAAGGCATGCCCCCTGTAGGGCATCGAGAATAACCCCACTCTTCGAAGTGGCTGCTGCAACTGCACTCCAGTTAACATCTGGCATATTCAGATCGCCCATCAGCAAAAGGACCAACACCCATCCACAGGTAGTAGCCAGGCCTGATAGGCCTTACCTCGGAGGATAAGTTAGGAGGCTTAAGGTTTGATAAGTTCAGGAGATGATCTGGTACAGGGTGGGGCAGTAGCTACCTGAAGGGGCTACTTTGGTGAGAAAGGGGGCATAAACTATAATGTCTTTAAAGGAAGGTCCCTCAGCCTTTTATTCCACTTACCTGTGTAGTTTGAAGAAAAAAGAACAGTAATTGCCTATATTGTACTGTTAGATTCGTTATCTAGCAGATTCTAGACCAGATGGTCTGACAGTACACAACTCAGAAAACAGGTGGTATGACTAAAGGTTTTATTCCTGCTAGCAAGTAAATAAATAGGGTCAGCATATCATACCTGCTGGGAGTCGCTCAGGCATCCCCTTACACCAGGTGCAAACATCGATCTCATCAGCCCGCTATACAAGTGTGCTCTTATACTAAGATAACAAACTGTCCCGTCACCTAGCAACAAGCCTGTGTACGCATTTAGTATGTTATACAAAACATTTCTATTGGTCTAAATGGTGGGCCGCTTGGCCTGACACCTTGGCATTTGCCATTATAAGTTGCAATAAATATTATGGTGAGTATAGCTGTTTGTTTGTACAATGGAACAAGTTATAAAATATGCTGATTATGGCAGTGTGCCTAATGGCAGTAGGTGGTGCTCTGATACCACAGATATATTGTAAATATGGCTAAATATACTAAACATTGTAATTATGGCTGATTACAGTAGGTGGCGTGCTAAAACCACAAATATGTCTAAACTAGGTAAGTAACTTCTCATAACACAGTCAGTAATCATAGCTGAATAACGGTTTATAACGTATAGCATTATAGTTTGTAAGTAAATAGAAACATAGACTTTGACGGCAGATAAGGACCACTTGGTGCACCCAGTCTGCCCATTTCCCTACCTACTGCATAAGCTGCAGATTCTAGTTAACCAACAGCCTATTTCCTGCAACCCCCCACTATAATTGCCTTATGTCTGTCCCATGCACGTTTGAATTCCTCCACTGTTTTAGACCCCACAACCTCTCCAGGAAGGCGGTTCCATGCGTCCACCACTCTCTCTGTGAAAAAGAATTTTCTCACATTACCCCTGAGCCGTCCCCCCTCTAACTTTAAGTTGTGCCCCCTTGTCCTTACACATCTCTTTTTCTGAAAGATGCTACCCTCCTGGACTTTGTTGATTCCTTGAGGTACTTAAAAGTTTCTATCATGTCCCCATGTCCCTCCTTTCATCAAGGGTATACATAGCTCTCTCAGTCTCTCTTCATATGGTTTCTGATGTAGACCCTGCACCATTTTAGTTGCCCTCCTCTGACTGCTTCCATCCTGTCTATGTCCTTGCGAGATGAGGTTCCAAAACTGCACGCAGTATTCCAGATGGGGTCTCACCAACTGTCTGTATAGAGGGATAACCACTTCCCTTTTTCTACTTGTGATGCCCTTCCCTATGCATCCCAGTATCCCCCTGGCCTTCCCTACTGACTTCTCACATTGCATACCCACCTTTAGGTCATCTGATATGACTACACCCAGATCCCTTTCCATTATTGTTGTCGTTAGTACCTCCCCTGCTATTGTGTACTCTTCTCCTGGATTTTTATTTCCCAGGTGCATTACTTTGCACTTCTTTGCATTGAATCTAAGTTGCCATATGTCTGACCATTCCTCCAACCTTGCCAAGTCCCTTCTCATCCTTTCTACCCCCCTTGTGTATCAACTCTGTTACAGATCTTTGTTTCATCTGCAAAGAGGCATACCTTTCCTTCCAGACCCTCTGCAAGGTCACCTATAAAGATGTTAAAGAGGACTGGACCCAGTACTGAGCCCTGAGGTACTCCACTAGTAACACCTCTTTCTTCAGAATGTGTTCCATTCACTATTACCTTCTGTGTCCTGTTGTGCAGCCAGTTTGCTACCCAGGCTACCACCCTGGGACCCACTCCCAGGCTGGCTAACCTGATTATTAATCTTTTGTGACTGTGTCAAATGCCTTGCTAAAGTCTAGGTAGGCCATATCCACAGTCCCCTCCCTGGTCTATTACTTTGGTCACCCAGTCAAAGAAATCGATTAGATTTGTCTGACATGACCTTCCTGCTGTAAATCCATGCTGCTTTGGGTCCTGTGCCCTGCTGGCCTCTAGGTACTGAACAATTCTTTCTTTCAGAAGTGATTCCATCATTTTCCCCACCACTGAGGTCAAACTAACAGGTCTGTAGTTTCCTGCTTCTGCCTTGCTCCCACTTTTGTGAAGGGGAATCACATCTGCCCTCCTCCAGTCCCCAGGTACCACCCCATCTTCCCATGATTTGTTAAAGAGTGTGGTTAGTGGTGTCACTAGGTCCTCCCTTAGCTCTTTTAGGATTCTAGAGTTGAATCCGTTAGGCCCATTGCTTTGTCCACCTTGAGTTTAGAAGTTCTTTCAGTACTCTTTCTTCTTTAAATGCACTGGTATCAACCCCACTATCTAGAGTGCTTCTACTGTTTGGTTTAGGTAACTCCTCCTCTTCTTCTTTTGTGAATACTGAGCAAAAGTATTCATTCATTATCTCTGCCTTTTCACTGTCTCCCTCTGCCCACCTCCCTGTCCTTTATTAATCTTCCTATCCCTTCCTTAACCTTTCTATGTTCCTAATGTACCTATAAAGGTTTTATCCCCTTCTTAACTGAGTTGGCTATCCTTTCCTCGGTTTGGGCCTTTTGCTTTTCTGACTGCCTTCCCACTTCCTTTTGCTTTAATTGATACAGTTCCCTGTCGTGTTCCGTCTGTGATTCCTTATACTTTTTGAATGCAGCCTTTTTCTCCTTAACTTTCCCTGACACTTCTTTTGAGAGCCATAGTGGTTTTTTATTCCGCTTTGTTTTCTTTATTTGTTTCACACAAAGGCTTGTTGCCTCCATGATGGCAGTTTTGATTTTTCTCCATTGTTCTTCCACCCCTCCTTTCTGGCCATTTGCTAATGCATTCCTCAGGTATTCACCCATTTGCCAAAGTCAGCCCTTCTAAAGTCCAGTATCCTTGTATTTGTATGGCTTGTCTCCATGGTTGTGTTTATTGTGAAGCACACTTTGCAGTGGTCGCTTGTTTCCAGGTGTCTACTGACTTCTAAGTTTGTGATCCTCTCTCCATTTGAGAGTACCAGGTCTAATATTGCTCCCTCCCGAGTGGGTTCCACCACTAGCTGTCTAAGGCATGCTCCCTGTAGGGCATCGAGAATGACCCTGCTCTTGGATGTGGCTGCCGTCTATGTTGCCCAGTTAACATCTGGCATATTCAGGTCCCCCATCAACAGTATCTCCCCTTTTTCAGCCATTTTGAGAATACCCTCTATCATTTTCTTATCCATTTCCTCCCCTTGAGACGGGGGTCTGTATACAACCCCTGTGCGGATTGTGGTGCCATTCCCTGTCTCCAATGTGACCCAGAGTTCCTCTTGTCCTCCCCCTTTACTTTTTAGTTCTGTTACTTTGATCCCTTCCCTTATGTAGAGAGCTACTCCGCCTCCTCTTTTACCCTCCCTGTCCCTTCTGTAGATTGTGTACCCTGGTATGTTGACATCCCAGTCATGGTTCTCCGTGTACCATGTTTCTGTGACTGCCACAATATCCAAGTGTTCCACTTCCATCAGGGCTACTAACTCTGGAAGTGTGTTTCCCAGACTACGGGCATTGGTACTCATTGCTCTCCATTTAATGTTGGCTTTATCCTTTTTTACCCCATCCCTGCTCTTATTGCCCTTGTCCATTTTTCCATTTACCTCTGTCAAGCTTGTACGTAATGAGCACACTATCATTGACCATACAGTTATCACCCCTGTTCCCACCCCAGACAAGATTACATAGATAATTAATGACCCTCACTATCTCAGTGATATGAAGCAGTATTTGCTTCAATTTAATGTATACATTACACGACATCAAATCATAGCTAAGCATCAATAAATAGCACTACACCTTATTTTATATACTAACTACATGTAATAGTCCGCATAGGGGACCAAATCATAACATCATCATAGGAACTGTAGGTCAGGCAGATCTACATATTTCCCCCTTGTTTCATACTAACATACTAAAATGTCAGCAGAATAGGCCTAACGGTCTTTCGTGTCTGCTCGTTTGGTCAGCCCCCACCCTGGGTGCTGACCTTGCTGTCCCCCTCGCCTTCTCTGGCTTATCCCTTCCCAGTTCTGGATATTCTTGCTGCATTGGATTTTGCTTCCAGAACCCTTCCCCTGTACCTGTCCTACCCCCTCTTGAACCCCTCCACTGTCTCTGCCTCCACCAGCCTCCTAGGCTGTGCATTTCATGGCTCCACCACCCTCTCAGTGAAGTAGCACCTCCTCCTTTCTCCCCTGAATCTTCCCCCCTCCAGCTTCCACCCATGCCCTCTAGTGGCCCCTTCCTCCTTCCTTCGAAGCACCCTGACTGTTCCTCCCCTATTTACCCTCTTCATGTACCTGAAGACCTCTATCATGTCCCCCGGTCCCTTCTCTCTTCCAATGTGTACATATTTAGCTCTTGAGCCTCTCCTCATAGGTCCTGTCCCCAAGCCCCAAATCATTTTGGTTGCCCTCCTCTGGACCCTCTCCAGGAGGTTAATGTCCCTCTTTAAGTGTGGCCTCAAAACTGCACGAGTACTCAAGGTGCGGCCTCACCAAGCAGTTATACAGAGGTATCACTTCCCTCCTTCTGGAGGTGATCCCCTAGTGATGCATCCCAGCATCCTGTTGGCCTTGGCTGCTGCCCTCCTACAAGTCTCAGAGTTGTTCATCTTGACATCCACCACCACCCCAGGTCCCTCTCAGCCATCGAGACTTGTAGCATTCCCCAGGGTGTACACTTGGTTTCCTGAATAAAGAGGCAACACTAAAACAGGGAAAGCAAGTAGGTTACATTCTGCAGATTAGGTAGTGTGTGGAGCGTCAGTGGAGCATTGTGCAGTTTCATAGTTTTACAAAGGCAAAACATAATAGCAATAAGAATAATAATTAAAGTCATTTGAATAATCGCAAAGGATTTGAATATAAGTTCCAATGAAGTGTTTGACAAAGTTTTGCTCAGGTCTCCATCATGAAACAATGACCTAAGAGATTGTTCAGCTTTATTAACATCATTACTAATATGAATAAGATGTGCATCTTTTCTTTGCAATAACCTTATTAGGTGTAGTGTAGGTCGTGTAATGTATACATTAAATTGAGGCAAATACTGCTTCATATCATTGAGATAGTGAGGGTCATTAATTATCTATGTAATCTTGTCTGGGGTGGGAACAGGGTGATAACTGTATGGTCAATGATAGTATGCTCATTCTGCAAAACAGAAGTTGGGACTAGTGACATTGCACACAAGAGTTCCATAGGAAAAGGTCTTGTGGTTGATTACAACACAGTATATGCCTTCGGAATTGTAGGTCACTCGAACTTCAGGAAGTTGCCACTTGGTAAGCTGGATCGGGCAGGTCACGGAGGCAGTGAGTTGGTTGGTATGGCATTGTCCGTCAGCTGTTGAAGCAAGGTTGATGTTTTGCTTGATGAAGAGTATGTAACATTGTTAGTGTTCTTAACAGTGTCAGTTGCATTTTGGTCATTATCAAACGTATATGACCAGTCCATAAGTTCAAGTGAATAACCACAAACTGGCATAGTTACATCAGACGTCACATCGGCAAAAATAATGGTAGCCCCTTTTTGCACAACAGTCAATATGGAGAGCAACCCAGGCTTCCAGGTAAGGATTAAACACCAACAAAGGAGACAAATTGCTACATTCACGAAAGATGTCTTCTTCTAGATGTCCCACCAAGTTAATTGTAGAAAGCTTGTCAAAAACTGAAGTGTCTTTGTCAAATAAGAGCAATGAAACTGTGAATGTAACATGCATAGTGTCTCTTACAGCCCGAAGAATAGCAGAGCCCTTAATTGGGATGGGGAGTCACATAGCCCAAGTTCCGTGCAGTGGCCAAAGAAAGGACATGGTCTTATCCATGCTAGTAGGTAGTACATGATAAGGTTTACAGGAGGGACAATACCATTTTGCCATATGTCTATCATTAATAAGATCTGGGAGCCTCCCAGATTCCAGATCCCATAAATTTGTTACTGTTGTTATTGCAGAATTACCATAAGTGGAACATAGAATTTCTCTGCCTATGTGTTGCTCTCTAGCTTCTTTATTACTCAAGTGTATCAGCTGAATAAGTTTGTGTCTGGTTTGATTAAACATATGTACGATATCATGCTTTCTATAAGTTGTAAATCTTTCTTCTTGTGCAAAGCCTGCAATACCATGTAGCATGGGCAGTATCACATCCTGGCTAAGTTTAGAATTTAAATATTTTGCGTGTCTCTTAATTTTTGCCAAATCGGCTAGGTTCCAGATTGACATTCCAGTGCCAAACATATCTGTAGCAGATCCTATTGCACCTGCTATATTGTTCATACCTAAACTTCTCTTTTGTTGTTTAAGCCTGAACACCCCTTGGTGTTCAGTTGAGTTGTGCTCATCCCAGTGTCCTGTGCATGTGCCTGATATGGTGCCATTATATCTAAGATCATAACAGTGTAGAATCTTGAAACATCAGAACTGGAACAGTTACTGAACTTGGCCATGTTTCAGTATGCAAGGTTCAAAATAACTGGTATATACATAAATTGTACATTGTTTATCAGAGTCCCAGGGACAGAAGTTGCAGTCAGGCTGCTGAGTAGACCTGGGTTTTGTTTTGGGCATTGTAGGAAATCTTCTGATGAAACCCACAGAATAATTGAAAGAAAAATAGTGTCTGATGCAGTAGTGTGAGTGGAATAAAGTTTTTTGCATGGTGGTGTTGTGGAAACATGTACAAAAGTCAGGGTTTATTGTAGCAGTGAGACTGTAAAGTCTAGAGTTCTGTTGGGTAGCTTGGTGTATGCTTAGAGTTCCATTAGGGGAAATGTGAGTGTTAGGTCAGCCTTGAAAAGTTCATTTGGCAAGGTGGGCTACGGGGAGTTGTTTACCAGTAGAGTCAGTAACTTTCCATTTAATTTGTAGATTGGATTGGTCTGGGGATACCACCATGGCATAAAGATTGGCATCTCTTCCTTCTTGGACAGTGACTTGAGTAGCTGGGAGTGTGATAGCTACTCCTGGAAATGGGAAAAGGAGTTGAGAGGGTGAATGTGGGTAATGTGGAGCCCAGGGTTCCAGAATCTGGAGGACAGAGTGAAGACTTCTCTCATGCTCGTCTTGGGCTGGAAGGTCTAGATCCGGCATGACTGCCTTTGCACCAGAAATGGGAAATCGGCCTCACAGCATCATTTTTGAAAGCATTTTCTTCTATATATCTGAAATAAATAAGAACAAAAAGGTAAACATACAGATCTCCCTCCCCTGACCAGGGGAAGGAGCATGATAGACAAAATAATCACCTCTGTACAGCTTTAACTGATTTGCATGAAACCGCTTGTCAGTGGGCTTCTTTCCAGGAAGTTGTACTTGAACTTGATGGACAGCAGGGATCATTTTGTTGATAATCCAAAGGTCCTGCCCATTTTTTGCAAATAGATGTGCAGGGATGGAACATTCAGTACGATTATTTGATCGCCTATTTTCCAGTCAACGTCTTTTACATTTTTGTCAAAGTACATTTTGGATTGCTGTTGGGCGTGGCTAATATTTCGTGCAGCAAAAAGATGAATCTGTAGAAGACTGTCTTGCAGTTTTGCAACATAAATGTCCATGGACACTCTGTCTACAGTCGGGGTGTTGAGATCAGTTCACAGATGTTCTGGTAGCCTCATTTGCCTGCCAGTCATTACCTCGAAAGGTGTATACCTGGTAGATGCAGATGGGATAGCTGTTATTGCCATTAGCAGCAGAATATCCTAAGTTTTGGGATTCTCTTCTACAAATTTACACAGCATCAATTTTATTTGCCTGTTTGCTCTCGCTACCTGCCCTGATGACTGAGGATGGTATGCTATGTGAAATTTTTTTTTTTTATTTCTGTTTCTAGGATTGTGGATATGTTGTTCTATCCGCACTGTTTGGCATGTCCCTTCCCTTTAAGAATCTTGCCAGAAGGTCTTAAAGCTGGCTTCTCCCACCCACCCAGGTGGTATAACCCTCGGCTGCGCCCCATGACTCCAGATCTACCTTTCCGTTGGAAGATACAGGTTCCCTCCTTACCTCTCACACGTTTTTTAGGCCCTGACTCTCAAATCTACGGATTTACTAAAAATGAAACTCGTCAGAGTTTCAACAGATCACTTTGCAATATCGACCGCTATGGAGGATAAATCCTCACCTGGTTTCCGCCGCTGCCCATGTGGGCAAAAGATGTCTCTCACTGACCTGTATCCCATGTGCGTGTACTGCCTGGATGTCGGCCATGACACTCAGGCCTATGAGATGTGTTGCGCATTTCACCTGAACTTCTTAGATGATAATCTCGCACGGCTTCAGTTGGGCAGACTGGAGAAACGGAACCCGCCGGTCAAATCTAAAGAAGCCCAATGGGCAGTCTCAGTGGCTGCAGGGTCTGCTGAGCAGCTTGAACAAATGAAGACTTTCGAGGAGGAGGCAGCTCGGGTGGCAGATCGTCCTCGTTGTCCTTCTTCATACCGCTCAACTTGGGCTCCACTTTTTCTGGATCCTTTCAAGAGATGTGCCAATCCCTCCCCACCAAGGGCAAGGGGCCTTCCGGCTCGCATGCCTCTCAGTCCCGTGAAAAGGACAAGGAACCGAGAGATTCTTAATCTCATTGACAATGTTCCTGGGATTATAAGAGACCTCGGTCCCAGAAATCACCTGTCTCTACTTCAGTCAAGGTTGCGGCCTCAGCCGCTGATTTCAGATTTCCCCCGTCAGGCCTGCCAGCCAGCCCTGACACTGGATGATGATCCGGTTGAGATTATTCTCTGTCCAGTTGACCCATTGTCACCCAAGGAGGCCGACTACTCCTTAATCAGGACTCCTGTCCTGCCTCTCCCCAATGAGGAGACCCTGCCCACTGGGAATCCCATCGGAGACCCAGTCCCTGACCCGGAGGGGCCACGGTCCTCCCCGGTCCCCTCTGATCGACCCGTCAGTCCCTCTGATGATCTAGGTCAAGGTCTTGGACTTCTTCAATTGACAGGTCGAAGAAGGCACATAAGCTCAAAGAAGAGGTGCCACTGACATTCTTCTTCGTCCTCCACCGGATGAGGAGAGGCTTTGACAGAAACTCTGTAGATGCTACAAAAACTTAATGTGGCAACAGCTGATTATGTCAGTTAAAAGCTGATCCAGCTTCACCCCAGCCATTATAGCTTTACGCCTCCTGGGCCGAAACCAACTCCTTTGGAACCGGCCCGCACCGTTCCTTCTCCCACAGTGCTGGCCAGATCCATCCTGGTTTGGACGCCATGCCGGCAACCCATGTTTGGGAACGAGCACGGGCTGCTGGGGGGCGGCGGGGAGGAGATGGATCGAGTGTCCTATAGACAGCTCTCCATCTCTGTGGTGGGAGGAACACCTTCAGTCAGTGCACGCCCGACCCCTGGCGGTGGCTGGGGGCAGATGTCACACCACCAAAAAGACCAGAGGGGTGAGAGCATGGCAGATGCTGGCAGGGCAGTGTGCGGGAGCATGCGTGAGCCTGCTGTAGCCTCATTGCATGCTGGCTCTTGTGGGGACAAGGAAAAAGTAAAAAATGGACCCTGGTGGCTGGTCGTGGTGAGCTTGATGGCGGCGCCGTTGTGCCGATCCTCAGTAACTCCCCAGCTAGATCCGTGTTTGGTGGGTAGCTGTGGGAGTTTTAGGGGTGAGGGCCTGAAGGGATGGGGGCAACAAGCGGCGGCCAGAGGAGGCCAACCTGGGCCAGGGTGGAGGAAAACTGATAAAAAATCCATCCTGGTTCAGCCAAAATTGACCTCTCCACCGATCTTGGTGGAGCCACCACAAACAGTCCCCTTCGGTGGTGCCTGCCAAAGAGTCTTGGCCTGTTCTGGGTCTCCCGCATAGGCTTTCTGTCACCCTCACTTCTGACAGTCCTAGGTGAATGGAGGGAGACTCAGGTGGCCGGCCGATTTATCCGGACTCATCGGAAT
Organism: Neoceratodus forsteri; assembly: GCA_016271365.2. Classification (NCBI taxonomy): domain Eukaryota; kingdom Metazoa; phylum Chordata; order Ceratodontiformes; family Ceratodontidae; genus Neoceratodus; species Neoceratodus forsteri. The sequence goes on along the minus strand of CM057458.1, from coordinate 298,931,053 downwards.
CCGAGGACTCGGACCTTCATTCGTGTCCCTTGGACGAGGAATCGGTCGGTAGTCTCTCGATGGAGGAAGGTCCCTCTTCCTTTATGGGCATCCTCCATCTCATCTCTGAATCCACAGGGATGCCTCTTGAGCCCATCCAAAAACAGACCGAATATCCCCTCACTGACATTCTCAAATGGGGGTTCACCGACGGAAGCCTTCCCAGTGGCCGGGCCCATCGTTGGTCCGGCTTTGGAGCTATGGCAGCACTCTGCCTCCTGCCCTGTGCTGTCTGCCCATATGGCCTGCAGGTACGTGGTGCCCATCAGGTCCCTTTCGGAATTCACAGAGCACCCCTCTGCAGAGGGTCTGGTGACCGAATCTGTGTTCAGATGCTCAGGTAGTTTGGCAGACACCGATAGACCCCCAGACAAGGAGTCCAAAAAACTGGACTATTCTGCCTGAAAAGTCTGTGCCGCCTCTGCACTGGGCCTCCGTCGGGCAAGCTCGCCCATCATCATGGCGCATTTCTCTCACGCCCTTCTGTGCTCCCTTGACGAGGTTCTACCTCACCTCCCCGCAGACCTCCAGACCACAGTCAAGCAGGTCTGTGACGAGGATCAGGCTGTTGCGAAGCAGCAACTCCAGATAACTCTGGACCTTGGGGACTCTTGCATCTGCTTGGTGGCTGCCGCGGTTGCCGTGCACCACAGGGCTTGGTTAAGGGTCTCCACCTTCACAGGGGACACCCAACACAAGCTAATGGACATCCCTTTCCTGGGAACCAACCTGTATGGCCCAGGTGTGGACGGTCACCTCCAGTGCATCGAGAAGTCCAGTGCTACCTTGGACTCCGTAAGTTCTGCTCAGAAGGAATCCCAGGGTTACAAAAAGCAGAAGAAGAAGCCATTTCGGCATTCTGCCCTCAGGCCAAGCAGCCCCACTTTCAAGCTGGGCAGCAACAGCAGCAGACACAATCTTGGCACCCTCGGCCCATAAGCCTGGAGGATGTGGCTCAGGTGGTCCCAATCCGGATCCTCTTCCTCCAAGCCTGCTCAGTGGCCGGGGTGGGGTGGCACCTATCACCCAAGCTCTGGTCCTCCCGTGGGGGGGCCAGCTCCTCCACTTCCTTTCTGCCTGGTCTGCTGTTACCATGGACAGTTGGTTCCTAGAAGTGGTGGGCTAGGGACTGCCTCTGAAATTTGAGCAGTACCCTCCAAGTTGAGCCCATGCCCCACGGGAGGATATAGTGTCCGTACACAGTCGACTCTTCGAGACTACACTGCCCGACTCCTCTGCAAGGAGGCAGTGGCCAGAGTCACGGACCCCCCAGTCAACCCAGGGTTCATATCCAGGTACATTCCTGGTTCTGAAACAGACGGGGGGTGGGGGCAGGCCCCAATTCTAGATCTACGATCTGAACCAGTACCTCAGGTCACCACCTTCAGGATGGTAACTCTGTTCCAGATCATACCATCTCTCGGAAAAAAGTGGTTTTGCTCTCTGGATCTCAGGGCGCATTCTTTCACGTCCCGATCTGTCCGTCTCACCAAAGGTTCCTTCACTTCCATGCAGAAGGAGCCCTATTTGAGTTCCGAGCCATGCCGTTCGGCCTGTCATCGGCCCCACATGTCTTCACCAAATGCATTGCAGTGGTGGCAGCCCATCTTCGGTGTCGAGGAGTCAGAGTTTACCCATACCTCGACGATTGGCTCTTGGCGGGATCTTCCAAGCAGGAGGTGGAGAGTTCCAGGGACCTGGCCCTCCAGACCTGCACTGACCTTGATCTCCTGATCAACGAGGCCAAGTCAGAACTCATACCTTCACAGGTGATCTGCTTCATCAGGCCAGAGCTCGACTCCTGCCGAGCCAGAGCCCAGCTCTCGACGGACAGGGCGGAGGGTCTCTCCTCCTTTGCTCAGTCATTTCTGATTGGGCAGTTGTGCCCTGCCTTGGACTTTCTGCACCTTCTGGGATACATGGTGGCCTGCACCACTGTGGTCCGATGGGCCCAGTGGCATATGCACCCCCTCCAGTGGGAGCTGGCCAGCCAGTGGACTCGGTGTCATGGTCACTTCGACCAGCTGGTCACTGTGACTGAGAAGATGTGGGATGTTCGCTAATGGTGGACCATCCTGGAACACTTGCAGGAAGGTATCCCATTTGTCCATCCTGAGCCGACGGTCGTTCTCATGACCAGTGCGCCTCTCATGGGCTGGGGAGCCCACATGGGGAATCACAGAGCCCACAGGTTCTGGATCCCCGAGGCATCCCGATATCATATCACCCTGCTGGAGCTCAGAGCAATCAGACTGGCACTGTCAGCATTCGCTCCGCTCCTTCAGGGTCAAGTGGTGCAAGTCTAGATGGACAATACCACGACCATGTACTACCTCAACAAACAGGGTGGCACGCACTCCCGGCTGCTGTGCAGAGAAGCGCTCCGTATCTAGACCCTCATGAGCCGACTGGAGGCAGATCTGCTAGCCATCGATGTAGCAGGAGTCTCAAACCAATTGGCGGATGCTCTCAGCCGTGTGGGCGAGACATCCCATGAGTGCCCTCTCCATCCAGAGGTAGTACACAGCCTGTTCTCCCACTGGGGAAAACCTCAGGTGGATCTGTTCACCTCCAAAGAGAACACCAAGCTGAGGCTGTTTCATGCCCGCCTCCCTCACCAGGGCTCGCTGCAGGGGATGCCTTCTCGAGGCTATGGACCCTAGGCCTCTTCTATGCCTTCCCTCCACTTCCCTTGGTTCACAAGGTGATCATCAAGGTCAAGAGGGACAAGGCACAGGTGATCCTGGTAGCCCCAGACTGGCCTCGCCAGTTATGGTATCCAGATCTCCTCAGCCTCAGCCCAGAGCCCCTGGAGTGCTTTGCTTTGCACCGTCCAGACCTGATATCTCTCAACCAGGGAAGGTCTTCCATCTGGACCTTTAATCCCTGCACCTCACAGCCTGGTACCAGGCGGCTAGAGTTCAGGCTTTGGTTCTTTCCGAAGATGTCTAAACCGTGGCGGGCATCTAGAAAGGAATCGACCAGGAAATGTTATGCCTTCAAATGGAAAGATTTTCCATTTGGTGTCAGAGATAAGGGTCTGGACCCCTTATCCTGTTCTGTAACTAACATTCTCAACTACCTTTGTCTCTCTCAAAAGGGGTCTCTGGTCATCGACTCTTAGGGTGCACCTGGCAGCCATTTCTGCTTACCAGGCGTGGGCCAGTCAGCCAACATTGGCACAGGAGACAGTGGTGGGCACTTTTCAAAGGCCTGGATCACATATCCCTTCAGTCGTGAACCTCCACCTCCATGGGATCTACTGCTGGTTTTGGCAAAGCTCATGGGCAAGCCATTCGAACCCATGCACAAGTGTGAGCTGTCACACTTTTCGTGGAAGACGGCCTTCCTGGTGGCTATCACATCTGCCAGAAGGACAGGGGAGCTCCAGGCGCTTTCGGTGGCCTCCCCTTATCTGGTCTTCCACAGGGACAAAGTTGTCCTGCACCCCCACCTGAAATTCCTTCCAAAGGTGATGTCAGAGTTTCACCTTAACCAGGTGTTGACTCTGCCGATATACTACTCTAATTACACCTCAGAGGCCGAGTACAGGCTCCATACTTTGGACCTGAGACGTGCTCTCTCTTATTACAAGGAGAGGATGGCGGAAATTGCAGAGAGGTTGGCAGCTGTTGTCACCTATGCTGAAGCCGCTTCTGGCAGACCTGCAGCAAAGCAGACCATTGCTAGATGGATTACATCATGCATAGGTCTATGCTGTAGTTTGTCGGGCATGGAGCCTCCAGAGGATAAGAGCTCATTCTACCGCTATTCTGCTGCATCGGTGGCTGCTTTCAGGGACATCCCTATCCAGGAAATCTGTCAGACTACTACCTGAAGTCAGCAACACCTTCATTGCCCACTACCACATCGACCTTGAGTCATGCCGGGATGCTGGTTTTGGGACCTCGGTTCTCCAGTCTCTGTTCCCTAAGTAGGGGGTGTGCACCTTGCCTCCCTCCTCCCGGAGAACTGCTAGGAGTCTGCCACTGAGTGTGGATGAACAACATGTCCACGCTCCTAGAAGAACAGGTTACTCACCTCTAACAGTAGTTCTAGGAGTGGCATATGTTGTTCATCCGGACGGACCCCTACCTCCCGGCTGCGGATGCACACATCCTGGCTTCCAGCGGGCTAAGATCTGGCATCATGGGGTGGAGCCGGGGCATATACCACCCGGGTAGGTGGGAGGAGCCAGCTTGTAGACTTCTGGCAGATTTAAAGGGGAAAGGGACAATGACAATGAGTGTGGATGAACAACATATACCACTCCTGGAACTACTGTTACAGGTGAGTAACCTGTTCTTCTAGGAGAGTGGATATGTTGTTCATCCACACGAACCCACCCGACCTCCCTGGCTTCGAAGCACAATCTGAGCTTCCAGCAGGCAGTATCTAGCGTCATGGGGCGGAGCCAAGGGTTATACCATCTGGATGGGTGGGAGGAGCCAGCTTTAAGACCTTCCGGCAAGATTCTTAAAGGGAAAGGACATGCAGTGTTGATGAACAACATATACCACTCCTAGAACTACTGTTACAGGTGAGTAACCTGTTTTTATCTCTTCTCATGTCCCTGTCAGCTCCATATCCTTGGGAGTGCCAATTGAGTCCACCCCTGCTTTCCACCTTACCTGTGCTGCTGTTCCCCCATCCAGCCGCGGTTCCCCCCTGGGAGGGGGGGATGAGGTGGGGCTCAAACACCCTGAACAATTCTGTGTCTCATCGAGCTCAGGGCACTCAGGCAGAAGGGGCACATCGGGGCCATACTTGGCACTCTGTCTCCTTGGAGCTGGAAGGTGTTTTCCTCCTTGGACATCACGTATGCCCTAACATCAAGGCACTTCACCCCGACATTCGTGATGTCTTCCCTCTGTGATAACCTCAGTGCTTGCTGTGCTGCAGACCTCCGTCTGTGGCCAGTCAAGCGCTGAGTCGCAACCCCCCTCCCTCCCTGGAGAAGACGAGCTGTCCCTGGGACGCTCAAGCCTCTTCCCCTGGTCAGCCCTCCAGCTCCTGGGCTCGTTCCTGAACCCTGGTCGCTGGCACCGCAAGCAGAAATCCAACTGCTGTGCCGATGGTCCGGCGTACTATGTGAAATTTTCGGCTAACTCCCAGTAACACAAAACATTCCTGCGTTAAATGTCCTGTGATAGTTGTCCCTTGGTCGGAGTCTACCTTGAGAGGTACGCCCCATCTAATGAATACCTGCTCCACCAGAATTTTGGCCATAGCTTTTGTCATGGCTGCTTTGCATGGGTAGGCCTCAACTCATTTAGAGAAGAGGTCAATGATTACAAGCACATACATGTTGTTTTTGCTTGTTTTACACAAGGGTCCAATTGAATCAGTTTGAAGTGCATTCCAAGGGTCTGTCTCTGCGTAAGCAGTTTGGCATTTTTCTTGCCAGGTATTGGGTTGTCCTGAGCACAGGTGATGCAGGTATCCATGTCGTGCTGGACGTCCATTGACAGACCAGGCCACCACCCTACAGTTTTGAGTCTCTGGTTTTATCCACTCCTTGCTGTCCACCAGTTGGGGTGTCATGGATTTGATGAACTCTGATCTTAGTGCTTTGGGGATTACCCAAAGTTTTTTATTATCTTCATGGTAAAGGACCAGTTTCTGATCCTGTGAAAGATGAAGTCTCTCAGATTGTCTTCTGATTGGGTTGTTTACAGACATTTCTTTCTCTGTGTCTTTTGAGAGGTATTCATACACCTCTTTTATCTCTGGATCAGCCATCTGTATGGCATGAAGATCCAGGGGGACCTCTTTGGTCCTCTTCTGGGCTGCCACTGGGTGTGGCACAGTGTGGTGGAGGAGGCATAATCCATCCCACGAGCTCTATCTTTAGCCAAAGTGTCTGCTCAATCGTATTGGTCGTGGAGGGTTCAGTTTTGGGTGGGCCTTGACTTTATGTATGTAAAGCTTGAATCTCAATTTGTCAGCAAGGCTGACTGTGTAAATGAAGAGTTCCTTGTTTTTGACAGGAGGAGGAGGCAAACTCATGGGTCTTCCAGAAAGGAGGAAACTCTGTGAAGGAATTGCACACAAATGAGGAATCTGAGAAAATGATGGTATGCTCACGTTTCTGGTCTTGGATGACTTCCATGGAACAAGCTACTGCTGCATATTGTGCAGACAGGATTTTGCACTTCCTTGACACCTCTAGGGTTTCTCCTGCTGGAGACATGACCAGGACCCCAAAACCTACAATTGGTTCTCCCCCATTGTATAAGGCAGATCCATCCGTAAAGACACGGTGTAACCCATTGTCTGTTATGCTGGTTTCTGTGACAAGGTAGAAAGGACCTGTATCTGGTAGGTTGGGTGGCTCTAGGCCATACTCATGTGGGTCTCCTTGATAAAGGAGACCATGTGCAAAATGGAGGGCATTGTGGTGGAAGCACAGTGATGTCTCTCTCCTGTAGGAGTGATCAGTGTGTGAGTCTTGTGTTGGACACATTGCCATCCTTCATCCTGTCGGTTAACAGGAAGTTGGTAGGAGTGTGGTTGGTGTGCAGTATGATAGGGTAAAACCCTATAAGGTAGGCAGAGTGTGTCATGGCCCAAAAGATTACCAGCAGATTCCTCTCACAAAGAGAGTACTTTTGTTCCACAAGGGAAAGTGTCCTTGAAGCATAGGCAATAGGCCTGAGGGTGCTATTTGCCTTTTGTGTCAGAACTGCTGCCATTCCTATATCAGTGATGGCAGTTTTCAAATGGAATGGTCGGTCAGGGTTTGGGTTGACCAATGCTGAGGCAGAGACCAAAGCCTGTTTCAGAGAAGTGACAACATTTGTGTTGTAGACCTGCTTGACCTACAGTTCCTATGGTGATGTCATGAATTAGTCTCCTAGGGGAGCTCGATGAGATCAGTGTTTTGCACCTGGTGTAAGGGGGTTCCTGAATGACTCCCAACAGGTACAGTATGTATACTGACCTATTTGCAAGTTATCAGGGAATAAAACCTTAAGCCGTACCATCTGTTTTCTGAATCGTGTTGTCAGGCCATTTGGTCTAGAATCTCTTAGATAACCAAAATCCAACAGTGTTTTTCAGGTCCCCACTGCTAAGGGATGCCTTTCTTCAGAAGCTCATACAAGGGTGTGGCCTTTTGTGCAAAATTGCATATGAAGTCCCTGGAATAGTTAACCATTCCCAGGAAACAGAGTTGCCACACTGGTAGGTAGTGGCAGATCTTGGCTACATTGAATCTTGTCCAAGGCTGGGCTCCTGACCTTTTTAGTAATGTGCAGGCCCAGAAAGTAAACTTCTAGGAGGCACAGTTGTACTTGTGCAGGATTGCATTTGAGGCCTTCCCTTTGTAGGAGTGTCAGGAGCTCATCTAGCAGCTCCAGGTGTTTCTTGAGGCATTTTGTGGCCAACAGTAAGTCATCCACATATTGAAGGAAGCATTTGGGTGTGGAGAATCCATGTATTGCATCCCTCATGTGAATATGGAAGAGGGAGGCTGTTATGTAACCCTTGTTGAGGCAGTTCCACGTGTACTGACGTCCTTCAGATGTGAAGGCAAACTTGTATGAGTTCTCAGGGACCAATGATAGTGACCAAAACCATTGGAAATGTCAGGTTGCTGAACCATTGGTGGTCAAGCTTCAGAGTTTTAGCACATCCGTGGCAGATGCCACTGTGGGTGCAAAACTAGTGTGATTTGATTAAGTCTTCTGTAGTCAGTGGTAAGTCTCCAACTGTTCTTGGGCTTTTTACTGGCCATATGGGAGAATTAACTGTAGATACACAAGCCTGATGACCCCTTGCTGTGTAAGGAAACAATTGTATCCCTCAGTGAGGGTATTGCTTCTTGGGGAAAAAGGTATTACCTTTGGCATTGTGGCTCATGACCAGTGACTTGTATGAGGGTGTCCATTTTCCACAGTCATGCTTGTGTTTGACAAAGGCTTTGTGATGCTTTACCAAACTTGGCTTTAGTTGAGGGAGAAGCCTGTAGTGTTGAAGCATGAGGATGACGTCATACTCCGTGTCGTTGGGCCTTACTGCTTCTATCGCATGCGAGTCAGAAATACAAATCATGTGGTGTTGTCTTAGTATTTGGAGTAATAGCCTATTGGCTAGATCCACCACACAGCTGGAGCGTCCAAGAAAATCCATTCCCAGGATGCTTTTAGTGGTGACGTAATGTCATGAGGTCGAGTTGGTGTTCGACTTCCAAAATACCAATAGTGATTGTGTGGAGGGGTTGTGGGACAACAAATGGACCAAACACAGATCTTCAGGCTGAACACACAATCTCTGTGTGATGTTTATTTAAAGGAAATGTGTGATGTCACCGTTGGGCTTCATAGCCCACTACTCTGGGGACAGCGATAGCCCACTGTGTAAAAATAAATATTTTTACTCACTGATTACAGTTTGGGAAGGATAATAATTTTTCTAAACCACGAGCCAGCAATCCTTCCACTTCCTAGAATGCCTGCTCCGCCCCCGCGCTCCCCTGTTTTGTGTGATACCAGGGAGGCGCGAGGAGCTTACCCATGCAAGTCTATGGGGCTTATTTCAGAACTTTTTAAGACTTTAAACTACCTTTTGATAAAAGAAAGACACCGCTGAACTAATAGGATTCTACTGTTGGTTTGAGCGTGTTTTCTTTATCAAAATTGCAGTTTAAAATTTTCAAAAAGTTCAAATAACCCCGTGAGACTTACGGGTAGGTGCGTCCCGGCATCCCTTGCACGTCACAAAATGGGGGAGGCGGGCAGGCAGTCTAAAGTGGGAAGGTCGCTATCAGTTTAGACAAATTAATCCTAAACAATAAGTGGTAAAAAACATTATTGCTACACAGGGACTATCGCTGTCCCAGGAAGTGAGCTATGAACCAAAACTATAGTTTCAGCACATCACACATTACTTTAACACAGGGATAACCTTAAAGAGCTAGTGTACTGCCTGGAAACTGCTTGCAATTAATTGTAACTTTCAGATGTAGTGAGCTATCACTTCTTATATCTCAAGTATTTTTTCTTTTCTGTTTGCTAATTAAAAGATTTTACACCTGGCAGTACAGGGGTGATGTGTGGAGCAGCACTCTCTCTGGAGGAATAAAGTCAGTTCTGTTCTTTCCGCTACATCAACACTGAGCCCACACTGACTATGATATCACTAGTAACCAATGAGAACCATTTCTCACTGCGGGGTTTCACTTTCACATGAAGCAGCAGGGACCGGCTGTCCCTGGTTACTGGTTATGTCATAGTTTCCTGCATTTTGATTGGTAGCTTGTGAAAGTCACTGCTCAGGCTGGAAGGATAGTGGTGCCTCAAGGTGTTTGGTCTCATTTCTGATGATTAGTAGGAGGAACAGAGCTGACTTTCTTAGCCTCCAAAAAGTGTGCTGCTCCACACACACCCCTGTACTGCCAGGTGGAACATCTTATAACTAGCAAACAGAAAATAAAAAAAAAATACTGCCGATATTGGAAGCAATAGCTGATTGCATCTGAAAATGACTATTAATTTCAAGTTCTTTAAGCAGTGGCATATCCCTTCTTCAGTACACCAGTCTGTAGCAACAGACTATGCATGTCCTTCCTCTGCACTTGGTCAGCACCTACTAACCCACTGATCTATCTCTTCAGTGGAAATTTATTCAGTCCCTGTGCTTGTCTTGTGTGTTTGGGTGATGAGGAGCTAAAAAAAAAAAAGAAAAATCCAAAAAGAAGCTAAAGACAAAGAATCTCATTGCAGACGCACTGAAGCAAGAGTTACCCCAAAGGGCATTGGCAATAAAGGCAAGTTTCAAAGAAACACATCACCACACATACCCCCATAATGCAAAGCATCGTGGGTTGTATATGCAAATCACCATGACATTTTAGGCTGGTTCAGCTTAAAGCTGGAATGCATGGTACCAAAGGGCATCTCAAACAATGTGTAATTTACATGCATTTTAACACAATGGGGGTTTTCTGATCTCTCTAACATACTAAAGCCAGCAGAATAGGTCAAATGGTCTGTCTTGTCTGCTCGAAAGCCAGGAACCTAATGGCTGCTCGCCTTACCATCTCCCCCTAGCCCCCAAGAGGATATTCATTTGTTTCAATTTCCCCTTGTACCTATCCCACCCCTTCTTGAAGTCCTCCACTGTACCCTCTTCCACCAGCCTCCCAGGCAGTGCATTCCATGGCTCCACCACCTTCTCAGTGAAAAAAATGCTTCATCGCTCCCCCTATAATTTCCCCTCCAGCTTCACTCATGGCCCTAGTTTGTTCCCCTTCTTTAACCTAAACAGCTCCTTGGTTCCCCCTAATTATTCCCTTTATACTTGAAAACCTCTATCATGTCTCCCCTATCCCTCCTCTCCTCCAGTGAGTAAAGCCCAAGCTCTTCCAATCTCTCCTCATAAGGCCTCCCCTCCATGCCCTGAATCATCCTGGTTGCTCTCCTCTGAACCCTCTCCAGCAGTACTATATCTTTCTTCAGATGAGGTCTCCAGAACTGTACAGTACTCAAGCTGCGGCCTGACCAAGGCATTATACAGAGGAGGATCACCTCCCTACTTCTGGACGTAATACCCCTGGCTATGCAGCCCAGTATCCTATTTGCTTTGACTGCTGTTCTTCTACAATTTTCAGAGTTATTCATTTTGACATCTACCAACACCCGAAATCCCTTTCTCCTAATGTAGCTTATGTATAGCTTAGTGTACTACATGACCTGGGTTTTTCCCCAAATGAAATACCTTACATTAAACTTCAGACCCGGTATCTCTACCCGTAACTTTATTCTATAATACAGTCACCTAAGTAACTTTCAACCTTTATAAAAAAAAAAACCTAGTGCCGTGGTGTCTTCAACATTTACATGTTTCAGTACACATAAGGCATTTGCATCACTGTATTTTATAACATAGTGCTATTGCATACTAAATCAACAATGAGAAACACAGCATGTTGTTTTACATCAGCTCGGAGGTCACCAGAATAGCCTTCCTGTATGAGGACCTGAGAGGAAAAGGAAAATTAAAGAGGACACTATAGCACAGTCAAGAAAGAGGAGGGAGTGACCGTAGATGGTCAACCTTATGGAGTAGAAATTGTAAACGATAGAGTAGGCTAAGAAATAGAAGAACTGTTGCAACACATTTAAGAAAAGGTTGGCCCTCAAGAGTGGCAGGATCTCCCTATCACAGACTGGTATGGGTATGGATTGGTATGTTGTAACTATGATCTCTTTAAAGGTACAGACGGAGATTGCTCTTTCTGTTGACCAGCAGGATAGCTGTGGGTCTTCCTGATGTAGTACTGAAACAGCGGCGCCCATATCTAGAAGCAGTTTAAGCTGGTGGTCCCCTAACAGTGCCTGTATACATGGATGGCCAGAATCATCAGTCACTAAGGTGGTGATGATGCGTTTGACACCGTTAGTCCGATTCGTCCGGGTTTAGATTTGAAGTTGGAATTGACATCCCAAAGCATTGCGTTGCTTGAGAGTATGGGATTTGGCCTGTTCACTCCCATTGGGTTTGTCCTCCAGTGGGGATGCAGGCGGAAGGCCACTGTGGGCCTGGCTAGAAGGGCCAATGTAAGGGATTGGACCTTGGCCTTCCATTCCCATAGCTGGTTGTTCTCTGCAGCAAGATCCTTGTATGTGGGGTTGGACCGATATTTTGTCTGTTGTTCCCTTATTGTACTGCTGGTTTTGCTTTTGCCGATATTGTCAGCTCTTATTTGACCCTCCTGTTTTAGGTAAGAGGCCCATCCTGTTGAAATTCCTTTGATTTCCCTGGGTTAGGCAGCAGGCTTGGGTTGATGGGGGTCAGCGGGGGATCAAGTGTCTGCTAGCCTGCTGTCATCTCCTGGGAGGGAAGGGTTTGCCACTATGCTCTCAAGTGGAGACATGATGGTAGTGCAGTCTGGAGGATGAGAACAGGAAGAGCTGCTAATTTGACTGTCAGCGTGTGTGTGTGTGCCTCCATGCAGCATTCCTGGCGTCCATGCTACAGCATGCAGTGGGAGCCTGGGAGAAAACATTAAAAAAAAGCCGGGTAGGCTTAATGAAGCCCTGCCTGCTGGCTCCCAAACCATGCTGCAACCGAGGGCAGTAGCCCCAATGTCTGGATATGTCTTTGGGGAAGGGGGGAGATGGCCTTCCCCTCCTAGCTACATCACGGGACAAGCCATGGTGGACTACCTGTGATCCTTCCTGAGGAGGCTGTGGAGTCAAAAACCCTTAGATCCTCCCACCTTCCAATGTTAAGTTTACCTAAAACTTGATTAGCCATAGGTAGAATATTCTTCTCCTTTGCGGCACCCCATAGAAACAAAGAAACGTAGAATTTGACGGCAGATAAGGACCGCTTGGCCCACCTAGTCTGCCCATTTTCCTACCTAACAGATAAGCTGCAGATCCTAATTAACCAACAGCTTACTTCCTCCTAGCCACCACTAGGACCGCCTTATGTCTGTCCCATGCATTCTTGAATTCCCACACTGTTTTTGACCCCACAACCTCCTCAGGGAGGCTGTTCTATGCATCCACAACCCTCTCTGTGAAAAAATAGTTCCTCACATTACCTCTGAGCCGTCCCCCCTCTATCTTCAAATTGTGCCCCCTTGTTCTTGCACATCTCTTTTTCTGAAAGATGCCACCCTCTTGGACTTTGTTGATTCCCTTGAGGTACTTGATAGTTTCTATCATGTCCCCCCTCTCCCTCCTTTCCTCAAGGGTATTCAGAAGTGGAACAACCCCTCACAATCGCTACTCACATGTAAGTCTCTCATTATTCAAACAATGGTTTAAGGAATCATTCTTCTCACCGCCTATCTGCAATGGAAACTGCAATTAAAATACCTCCTCTGACAGCCTACTTCCCCCATCCCCTACCCCCCCTTTCTGTCCCTCTCGGATCTCTCTCTCTTAACCCCTCACTATTGCCGTGTCTCTCCTCTTCCTTCTTCTCTCTCTGTCTCTGCCTTCAAACCTACTTGGATCAAATATGAATGTTGTGAATTATCTGTAACTTCATAGGACTGTCAACCCACCATGAACTCGTACCTTATACATACAGCGTAATCTGCTGTAGAAATGTTGTTCAAAGTATGATTTATGGTGTCTCGTTACTGTCATTACCTGTATGCTGTAAATTGTATTGCCCAATTGTATTTATAATGCCTGCTATAGATATGTATGGGTGTACTATTCCCGGATCGCCCTGAAAAGGAGCTTGTTTATTCAGTTGGCCCACCTGGTCATCAAAATTCTAATAAAATAAACATACTGTATAGCCAGTGTGTCACAACCAGTAGTAAAAGCACATACAGCAATATCTGGTGCAACTATACATTTGCTGCATACGAGATCTTCAGCCTGGCAGGCAGCTGCAACGCATGGGAGATACGAGTTCCAGCAGACCTGCCTGGACTGTGTAGACTCCTGGCATAACTGCCCAGTAGGGTAGCTCAGGTCTGAGAGCAATAGATAGAAATGCCTTCTGACAGGTGCACTTGTCTGATGGATTTTGCTTTTTTGCAGAATGCGGTTCCTGATGCACAGCCCGCTTGAGATCAGAATCTGGTTTTCAGCTATATAATTCGGCAGTGAAGTAGTTCTACGTTGCGTAGGGACTGCCACGGAAAGTGGAAATACCCGCTCCATGCTTAATCAGATGACGGCTGCCTGGCTGTCCGAGGCCATCTATGTCCCACGAGCCACCCGTTCCAGCAGCACCCTGGGGCCAAGCATTAGCACTGGGCCATTCCCCTGGCTGGTGCCTTTCCCCTCGGAGGAGGGGGACCCACCCTGCAAAGGGTTACGTCGGGGTTACCGTGGGGTCGGCTGCTATCTGGAACGGTGACTCGGGGAATGGGGTCGGATTCAGCCTTGGCTCACGCCTGAAGGAGTGGCTGAGATGGGGCATGTAGGAGGGTTAAAAAGATAATACAAAAAAAAGGTGTACTTTGTCCTAATGAATATAAACCCATAAAGGGCTACTTTAATCCAGTTAACTCTATACGAATGTCCAATAATAGTCTATTGTTAGATAGATGCTCGCTTAGTCCATGCTGGAAGAATAAACAGACTGGAAATAGAAACTTTTTTTAAATGTTAGATTTTTCCCCCATCTCTGGTGCTGCTCCCTTACACTCTCGTAACCCCCCCCTCATCACCATCCTTATGATCTCCAGCTGTTATGTCCTCAACCAGGAGTCCATGGTACACAGCTCCTGTGGCCTTGGTGATTCCATCGGGGTAAAAGGGATCCCCTTTCTAGTCCGTCAGGTGTGGGGGCTAGGACTGGCCACTAGATCCCCAGGACCCAAAAGGCAGTGGTATCATCCTGCCCTCTCCAGGGTTTTTCCCTATGTTCTCCTGTCTCCCTATTAGACGTCGGCAACGAGGGTATCATGTGTGCATGCATGCTCAATTGTGCAGCTTTACATGGCATCAGCCAGCGTCCTTCCTCCCACTCATTGCTCCCACTGCACTGCCACCTGTGGTCCCTCAGCCGCCAGTATCACAGCGAGCCTGCAGACCACCCTGCCTGGAGGAGGAGAGGTCCTCAGGATGCCTCAGTTCTTGTTCCCTCCCCAGCCAGTCCCCAACACTCTGTGCTCATTTCCAATCCCAGTCATTGGAATTTCCAATCCCAGTCATTCTCCCCCACCCTTCCGCCTGCCCATTCCTCCCTTCCAGACCAGTACTGGCCCCCTGCCTCTACTCTCTCCATGTCTACCCCCTTACACCCCCCCAGCCCTCTCCATACTAGCGCTGTCTCCTCCCCTGCTACAGATGTTGACCCACAAACTGTCTCATCCCCTCTCCTTTCTAAGCACTCCTCTCTGCATTCGATTTTCTCTCACCACTTCTGCATCTGCTCCTTTCCCTGCTGCATTCACATGACCCCTGCTGCCAGGGTATGAAATTGTGAAAAAGTACATGCCCACTTGGGCATGTAAGAAGAAAATGTACATGCCCAATAAACTATTTACATGCCGCCCCTTCGTTAACATAATTTTAAATGTCATCTTCACTGGACCAAGCACGTTCGTTTTCATCACCACTAGGGCTGGCAGAAGCAGCATGCAGTGACAGTGTTCTGGAGCCATAAGCTTTGGTAGTGGACCTTCTTTTGCCATTTTTCCACCACAGTGATATGGCACCTTGAGGGTTATAGTCACTAAGCTGGGAGATATAGACATTAGGTCGTGAAGGGTGTCCGGGTGTAATCCAACCCTCCAGTCATTTTTCATTCTTCCCATTAGAGAGAAGCCTCGTTCTGTAGCAGCAGTGTGAACAGGAATCAGGAGAATGATTTTGACAATGGCCAACACATTTCGAAATTGTTGATCCTGCACATCTGCAAGAATCACTTTCTGCCACAATTTCAGAGACTTACAACTTTCAGCAGACAGCAAGTGGAGTATGTGCTTTTTTAAGTCTAGCCACTCCAGCAGTACCAAAGTAACATCAACTCGACGAGATTCTAGGACCACTTTATAGTGATCAACAATTGTTTGAATTTGCTTGATCTCCATATGTCTCAAGTGCCTCTGTGGATGTTGGCCAGGACTGAAAATTTAAAGCTCTTGCAGCTAGTAGCACTTTATTGGTCGTGAAGGACTGAAAGCGAGATTCAGTGTGCTGTGATGTTTTCTGAAGAATTTTTTTGATCTCTGAAATTGTGGCTTTTACAATGTCTGAAGGAGAACCTGATCTGTGCCTGCTAGTTTCATTAGTTAAGTCAACACTGTTGTAGTGAGTTAGGTTCTCATTTACAGATGTAAGTGTTATGCAGTGAAGAGTTTCTTGATTCGAGAGACCATTTAGTTTCTGAATTATGCTTTCTACTCTGCTGTGAACTTTTTCAGCAGTGGCATCCTCTTGCTGAAAGCACAGACTAAGAGCAGATAAATAACCAAAAAACACTTTCAGAAAGTTCATGTACATGACACATTTAGTGTCTTAAGCACTTTTAAGTATTCCTAGTGCATTTTGGCCATGATCCTGCTTGTTTGTCAGTGACACATGTTCGAGGTGAGGCACTAATGCAGCCCATTTCCTTTCAAGGGCAGAAATGGCCCGTTCTCTGTGTGCAAGCCACCTAGTGTCACCAGTGTTAACTGGTTTAACTACATTAATATTTAAAAGGGATCCTGTTTCCTGCAGGCCTTTACAACTTTTTGGTGACCTGTGGTAAAATGAGTAAATGTTCAGCAGAAGTTGTTCTAATGACTTGTAAAAGGGACAGTCTCTGAAAGAATCCTTTATAGCAAGCTCTAAAGGACGTGCACAGCAGTGTATGTCAGTGAGGTGTGGGCACTGGCAATCTTGCTTTATTCGTGTAAGGACTCCTGAAGTGCTCCCCAACATTACAGCAGCACCATCAGATGCCGCACTTATCAGCTTATGTTTCCAACCACCATCCTTTAAACCACCTTCACTCTCTAAAGCATCAGTGACAGTATTTAAAATGTTTTCTGAATTAGGGACGCTGACTGGTTTCAGCGCAAGAAATCTTGTTACAGGTAGGCCATTTTCAAAAACACGTACATAAATGCCCTCCTCCTCAAGTCACACTTTTATCTGTGCAGGAATCAACAAGAAAATAAATCATTGTCTTGTAGTCGACTAACAGTAGTGCTTTGAATATCTTGGGTAATATAGTGAATGAAGACACGGCATTACTTGTCACTACTGTAACTGTGACCCATAGCATAATCCCCATGATTTCTTCTTTGTAAATCTATCAACCCAGGAAAATCCTTGAAAGGCCTTTTGGTCCTAGCTACATAATATGCAGTACAGAACAATTTACAAATTTGATCCATTTCTTTTTGTTCCATTAATTGTGTGGATTTCTCTATGGTCTTTCTCCAACTTTTGTTTTATTTGCAATGTATGCCATCTCAGCATTTTTGTGTGCTACGGACACTTCGTGTGCTGAGATAATGTGTACTCTAAAAGTACTGCATCCAGTTCTGAAATTATTTTTGCTTTGGCTTTTATCGTAATTCTGACACCATGTACACAACATGGCACATACGTAAGCCACTGCCTGCCTTTTTTCCATGATTCTTGAAATGTTCTAACTTTTTGGGCCTTAACTGGGTTTTCAGTACAAGCAGCAGCACTTGAGGAAACATCAGTGGTCACCACAATAGTTTGACTGTCTGGGCAAGGAGGTGGTGGCATTACAGTAGGTGTCGGTGAGCGCTTGGTGGTGGTACAACTGCTAGTACTTGCTGCTGGGGAATCCTCAGCTCCACAGTTTCATCATCGCTTTTCTCTAAATCCAACTTTGAAAAGACTTACGGTGTCTGTCTGCTCGTGGGTATGTTGGCAGATAGTTATGCAGACTAGTGGCACTAAGTGGCTTGCAATTGCACAGACTAAGACAGAGTAACAAACTGTCCAAACTAGACTGTTGTTAGTTAGGCTATGCTATCTCGTTATGCACTCAGAGAATGTTTATTAATGTTGTTAATTAATTGTGTTGTTGATGTTGAACTTCAACTTGTCTGAATTGATTCAGCTGTCAATATTAATAAATGCTATACAACAAGAAAAACTGCCTGTATGTGCTGTTTGTCTCTGTACTTGAAAATAAAATAAACACAACAAGAAAAACTGTGTTGTCTGATTTTTTTGATCACAGACAGTTGCCCAACTATTTGTGGGTTCAGACAGCTTTAATTGTCCCTTTTGGAATGTAGGCGGTCCAATTCCAAGTAGTAGCTTTTAAAAAAGCTGTTTGGACCTTATCAAAACCTTTTTCGATTAGTTACTGAATGTGACGTCCAGAGAGTAGATTCTGAAAAAAACTTTACTGTATGCAGATGAGACTTTATTTAGCAATAATGTACAATGTACAACAGATTACACAGACGGACCCTGCTGTACTTACTAGATTATGTAATAATGTTGTAATCCAGAGTAACTAGTTTAAGACACAGCTTTTAACTTAAATAGGCTTTACTGTAACAATAACTCAGATCAGATCCTGACCCTATATTTAGATAGGTAGTCTGACCACAGGATAGCTTGCTCGTAAAAAAGCTTAACTAGCCTGTAAAAGGCCTTATTTAACAGTAGATCCCTGCTGTCTAGATTTTTTAGGTAGTCCAGTCCACAGGTAACTGGTAAAAAAAAAAAAAAAAAACTTTTAATATTTTTTATAACTGATCCCTGAATTTACATTTAGTTACTTGGTCCTCAGAGTAGCTTGTAAATAAAGCTTTAATAGACTTTAATCATTATAATCAACTGACTGATCTCTTTTAGATTTTAGTTAGTCCACACAGTAGTGTGTAAAAAAAACTAGCTAGATTAAAGATTTATTGTATATGGCCACATAGTGTACAGCTGTAGACTTCGATCCCTTCACAGACAGTACAGACTAGTACTGATTACAAATCAAGATGACAGACTGACTGTCTTCACTTCAGCTACTTAACTCTAGCAAGTTGAAGTTGTATAGCTAGCGCCTAGCTAGAGCTGTTTAATATTTGATGGATTAGTTAGCTAAGCTTTATAGCTAAGCTTCAGTTAGCTGAGGTAGGTAAAAAAAAAGTAGTAGTAACACACAGGCAGGAGGCAACTTTTAGAAAAATAAGACATATAGCGTTTAGCTGTCCTGTGTGGTTTTAAATTCAAAGTCTGTGGCCACTGCTAGCTACATAAAACAAAAGAGATTGCTTTGCTAGCAAACTTTACTGGAATTTGCTGCAGGTAGCCTGCAATCTCTGAGAATGGGCCCCACTGAGTCCCTTTCTCTCTGTTTAGTGTTTATTTGCTAATAGTAGTAGTAGTAGTTGTTACTCAATAATGCTGTCTCTTAATTACACATCAAAGGACAGTACCGAATTATTCTTTTTGGGACACTTTATTTTGCTGGTTGGTAGTAATAGTATATTTATTTAGAGAGCTAGTTTTTTCATTCAGTGTCTGCAGTGCTTCAGCACGAGTCTGCAGTTAGTGCCCCTTCCCCCTCAAGTCATATTGAGACTGCCACTGTTTTTTATTAGCTAGAAAACAGACACAAAGACTAAAGCAGTTCAGCAGACTTTGATTAGCTTAGAGATCTGTGTCTGCTTTGCTAGCTGCTGCTCTCTGTTTTTTTTTTCTAGGTTTGCCAAAATTGCTTTAAATAATTTTTCCCCTGACGATTTCCTTCCCTACCGACCGAGTCCCGACTCAAGAGACCCTCACGGTCTCACAAACACACAATCTTCTTTGGCTTTTACCTTGTTTAGTTATATTCCCTCCTCCTTTCTGCATTTCCATTTTTCCCCAGACATTTGTTTTCTTTACTTCTGCCGATTTCCTGACTGGAGAGACCCTCACGGTTTACTACCCTCTCCTCCCCACTGCCCCATGAACTCAAACCCCTCCTTTGTACTCCCATTTTTTTAAAGATCTAAATAATTCAGTCAGCTCTTAAAAGAGCTTTTGGTTATTATTTTTAGATTGTTGATCGAGATCGGTTTCAGGCTGGCAGACAGTACTGCAGAGCGACCTGTCTCCCGAATGCAAGCCACAGAATGGCGCACTGTGCTGGGTGCTCGCATCACACTGTCTGGAAGGGGCAGGTGAATAGTTCATAACGGCACCTATTGGTACGTGTGTGCCTGCTGCAACCCGCCTCCAAGAGCAAACAAGGGATCCCGGAAGAATCGACTGGCTGATCGCTGTGCCACTCAGTTCGGGCACATCAGCCTACTACTACTCCGTCCTTCTCTCCTTCACGGCGGGTGATGAAGCAGACAAGCAGTCAGCTGACACCCAAAAGAGCACACTCGTGATCAGCTCTAGCGATGTCAGCTCTGCGTCTGCGCTCCTCAAGTGGCTCCCCCACCCCAGGGAAAGTTAAACTGCAAAAAAAAAAATACACAGCAAGCGCTAGAAAAGGAGGAAAAAAATGGAACTGCAATGAAATACCTTAGGTGCCCAAAGGCAGGCACTAAAATGCTGTAGGTGTCCTGAAGCAAAGTGCCTGCCCTGGGGCACCTAAGGTATAGGAATTTCGCACCCCTGCCTGCTGCTTTTCCTGCTGCATGCACCTCGTGACTCCTCTGTATTCTTGCTGCCTATTGTCACAATACGGTCTTATCTTAATGCCAGGATCTGATAACGACTATATGTTTTGATTTGTTACGCCACCACTGTTTTATCCTATGTATGTGACCTTCTTTATATACTCACTTAATGCCAGGATCTGTAAATGTATATTTGTATTGATTTGTACAGATTCCACTGTTTTATTCTACCTATGCAACTTTTATGCTTGGAAATATAATCGTGCTGCAATGTTTGCTATTTTATGTATTCAAGTTACTGTATATGTACTTCCTATATGTGTAACACCTTTTATGTAATCAGGATCTCTTTGTGAATGAGGCTGCTCAATGGAGCTTTCCTGCAATAAACTTGAATTGAACTGAAATTGAATTGGAATCACAAGCGGTAGCCCTACAGCCATACCTCTCAACCTCTTGCCTCATGGATCAGGGACAAGGCTTAATTAAAAAAATCAGGGACAAAGATCCCAAATCAGGGACATATCTTAAAAACTGGTACTATTTACTCAGAAAGCTGATAGAATAAAAATATTTGTGTTAAGATGCATTTTCTGAAGAACAACAAGTCTGTAACTTTAATGTTTGACATTATTTTGTGTTATTAATCCCCACTGTTCTGTCACAAAAACACAAATATTGCGAGGGACAGAGGAAAATTATGAGGCCAAATCAGGGACGTCCCTGAAAATCAGGGACAGTTGAGAGGTATGCCTACCGCAGTGCCAACGGGTCAGCGCAAATATAGTTTTGAAGGAAAACAGCCATTTAGAGACCTCAGAAATGTACTTTATGGCCCCCATTTACAGAAACTGTGTAAATTATATGGTCAAAGCAAACATCAGATAAGGTTGCATTAGATCTTACTTCGAGAGGGCTCTTGCAGTAGGTACTAACCATTAGGATTAGAGCCATGAGACACTAGGACCACACATAAAACTTTAGCAGTGTTTGGCGGGGGACCACCTACCCGGCGTCATGGGACGGATGTCAGCGTGACCCTGTATAGTGAGTGGTCCCCACGCCTGCCCTCCATTTTTTTCCCTCCGTTGAGCTGCGCATGTTGGACCTCACGGAGAATGCTGCTTCAGCCGACCGCCATTTTCGGATGAGTATTTCACTGCTTTTATTTCTTTCTGTGAATCTTTGAAAAGTATTTCTTTTTTTGTGCATGCCTTCTCCGACACCTTCTGAGTCACATAAGAACAAGTGCAGTTCCTGCGGAACTCAGCTCCTTCACAGGGACGGCCATGCCCTCTGCCTCTTCTACCTGGGACCAGAGCACAAGACCGAGGACTATGAGGCCTGCCAGAAATTCAACCAGGCCTCACAGAAACGCTGCCAACAGGCCCTGGAAGCTCACATTCTCAAACTAAGGATGGCTTCCATGGAGAAGGACCTGCAGAAGCTGCGAGGATCATCCTCCTCTCTGGGGGGTTCT
Organism: Neoceratodus forsteri; assembly: GCA_016271365.2. NCBI lineage: Eukaryota > Metazoa > Chordata > Ceratodontiformes > Ceratodontidae > Neoceratodus > Neoceratodus forsteri. The sequence continues at coordinate 298,909,520 of CM057458.1, read as the reverse complement.
TTGGACTTCAGTAATAATAATAAGAAGGACAAGGAGAATCATCGGGACCACAATCGGTCTCCTTCCCACCCGCAGCCTTCTTCGGGGGCCACGGGCAATGAGTGGTCTCCCGCTGGCGTGGGTATCTCTCCTCCGACAAAGCCTGTCACTCCTTGCGGGGAGCAGCCCTTGGTCCTCCCGCCTGAGCTGGTCATAGTTCAGGCATGCGCCACCGATCCATTAGAGAGCTCTGCCACCCTTAGGCCCCTCAAAACCCCGGGGCCTAAGTCTGGTGGCGCGGCCGATAAGTCAGTCATCAGCTCCTCTGATGAATGCCCAGCCTTGGCTGATAAGTCACATGCCAGCTCCTCTGGTGTATGCCCAACCACTGAGCTTCCATCAGGCCCCGATAACAGGCCTGACACTCAGCATACACTGCCGCTCCGGCCGCAGCCCTCCCCTGAGGGTTCTCCCTGTCAGGATCCTTCTTTGCCACCTCCCCTGGTGGTGACCCCTGGCTCTTCTGTACTGTGAGCCGGAGTCGGAGGAGCGTCTGCCTGACACAACCCTGGTGCCGGAGCCAGAACTCCCAACGCTGGATCTCCCTTGGGAGCTGACATTCCCTGCACTGCAGGCTCCCCCGTCTGGGCCAGCCCCCCCCCGCACCAGACTCCGGTGGGACCCTCAGCCCCCTTGAGGCTGATACTGGAACCAACACTGGACGTTACGGCACCAGACCTGATGATACCAGGCCCTTCTAATCCTCTGTCAGGGCTCCCTTCCGGGGCCTACACCTGGCTACCCGCTGTCAGGGCCCCCAATAGGACATTTGGCTCCTCCAGTGGGTCCTACGCTGAGTAACCCGCAGTCAGGGCCTCTGGCAGGTCCCTTGGCTATACCATTGGGCCCTTCGCCGGGCCTTCTGACACCAGGCTTCCCTGTGTCTCACTACGCATTGCCAGGGTATCTACCGCCAGGGTATCACATGCCAGGGTACCCCACGCTGGGGTATCTGACATTGGGCTGTTCGCCCTACGGGACACCAGACTACCATTATCTGATGCCGGGCTATATGACGCTGGGGTTTACCTTCCAAGGCTACCCAACTGTCTGTCAGCCCCCTCCACCACCTCAGCCTCAGGTGGATTTCAGGGAAGCTTTACAGTCTTGGTAGTCAGTAACCAAGACACAGTTGGTCTCTGAACTGGACCGGCGGCAGTCGGCCACGGCTTATATGCTGGCTTGCTTGGACCCTACTCCGAGTTCCCTTTCCCCAGTGGAGTCTCGCCCCTCTACCTTGAGACAGACCTCGCGTCCTGCTGCGGTAGCTGGTATTGGCAGGGGTCTTGCGGTCCCGTCTCCAGGAAAGCCTGTTGTCAGAATCGGACTCAGACTCCGCTGACTCCTCTGCCTTGTGTTTTTGGACTGCCTCTCCAGAGGATCCACACCCCAAAGGCTCTCCCAAATCCCTTCCAGAGGACCCCTCTTTTACAGGAGGCAAACTGGTGCAAAATGGAGGATCAGGATCCCCAATGCAAGAGGTTGGCGGAACACCTAGATATGCCAGAACTGTCCCCTCTGCTCATTCCTCCATGGATCGGACCACATGAGGACCTGCCCTCCACGGTCTGGCAACGACCTTCGTTGGTGGCCACAGTCACCAAGAAAGCTGATAGACTGTATCAAGCCCCCGAGGGTAAAGACCACCTTAGTTCTCCCTCTGAAGCAGACTTGGTGGTCATTAATGCGGCCTATGACCGTACAGCTAAACTTAAACACATGAGCACCCCTCCTCCAGACAAGGAGTCACGGCAAATAGACTAGTTTGAATGCAAGGTTTACACCTCCTCCACTCTGGCCCTCAGAGCTTTGAACTACCAGGCACACGTGATTGTATACCAGAAATCTGTCCTGGGACAGTTGAAGTTGGAATTCAAGGCTTTGCCCGATTCCGAGGTTAAAACTAACATTTCCCAGAGCGGAATCTCTTGCCGTCATTCCCTCAGAACGAAATATGATGTGGTAGACTCCTCTACACGGAGTACTGCCATGGCTATCAGCATGCACTGGTACTCCTGGCTGTGGGTATCCGGATTGGCCCAGGATGTCCAGTCGGTCATCCAGGATGCCCCTTTCAGAGGACCAGTCCTTTTTGGAGGCAATGTCAACGACATAATCACTGAGTTTCATGACAGTGGCAAGGCACTGTGCTCTGTCCAGTCCGTGTATCACTCTAACACAAAGCTAAAACAGCCATTTTGTCACCAGCAGCGGCACCAGAATAGGCAATAGTCAGCCCAACATCAGAACAAATGTCTGACCCTATCGTCGGAAGCCACCCCTCCAACCAAGTCCCAAAGGGCTGACAGGATGCACTCCCCCACACCCCCTCCACCTCCTGAATTGTGGCAGGGCCCCCAACACCAGCTGTGGAGGAACCAGAAGGGGGCAGATTCGCCAACCACCTGGCCGGGTGAGAGACTATCACTTCAGACGCGTGGGTCCTTCAGCTCATCGCTCAAGGCCACATCATTGAATTCACAGAGGGACCTCCCAGAAATCCTCCGGGTCTCTCTCGCTACCCAATAGGTCACATTCCTCTCATAAGGGGAGAGATCCAGGCTCTTCTGACAAAATTGGCTATAGAGCCTGTTTCTCAGGTCCAGGAAGGAAAAGGATATTACTGCCTCTTCTTCCTGGTCCCCAAAAAGACAGGGGATCTCTGTTCGAACCTGGACCTCAGCACAGCTAAACCTGTATGTAGAATACAAGAGGTTTTAAACATAGCCCTCTGACTCTGCTGCCTCTTCTGCAGCAGGGGTCATTAGCTTTAATGCTCTGGATATGCAGGATGCATACTTTCATATGCCAATTTTTCCTTCCCATCGCTGCTTCCTATGCTTTATCTTCCAGGGGGAACACTTCCAGTTCAAAGTGCTCCCCTTTGGCCTCTCCTCAGTACCCAGAGTGTTTACCAAGTGCCTAGTGGTGGTAGCAGTGGCTTTACGCTGCCATGGAATATATGTGTTCCCATACCTTGATGTCTGGCTCCTGTCAGCACCGTCAAGGGACAGCCTGGTGGCCTCCCTGACTACCACCCTGAATCTGTTCAGGCAAGTGGGGATCACAGTGAATTACCCCAAATCCCACCTTGTTCCTTCACAATGCCTCCAGTTTATTGGGGTGGTGCTGGATACTGCTCAGGGTCAAGCTTTCCTCCCTTTGTATCGGGCGGAAACCTTGCGTCAGCAGGCTACCCAAGTGGCAACCAGCCAGTGCACCATGGCCCGTTTGGTCTTAGGCTATCTGGGCCTGATGGCAGCAGCTATTCCCAGTGTCCCCCTAGCCAGGCTCCACATGCGGATTATGCAGTGGACCCTTAAGGTCCAGTGGGACCAGAAATCAGGTGACCTGGATCACAGGATTCTGGTGTCCAGCCCCATGCGTCGAGACCTCCTGTGGTGGCAGGATCTGTACAATCTCACCAGAGAGGTTCCTTTTCAAGCACTTCCACCAGCTCAGACCCTGGCAGTGGATGCTTCCGGTTAGGGCTGGGGCGCACGTCTGGGCAACCACAGGTCACAGGAATCCTGGTCTCAGCAGGAAAATGTGCATGGTCTGGTACCTGATCAAACCGGGAGGTACGTGGTTGTATCCACTGTGCAGGGAAACGATGCATGTGTGGCATTGGGCGATACATCACAGCCTGCAGCTCATGGTAGTGCATGTCCCAGGCATTCAAAATGTCCTGGTGGACACCTTCAGCCACACTTGGGCAAGGGCACACAAGTGGGAACTGAGGCAGTCAGTAGTCAAAGACATCTTCGATCTATGGGGTTGCCCAGATCCCAATCTGTTTGCCTCCCCATCCAACGCAAAACTACCCAGTTTCTGCTCGCTCATTCCCTGGCGTGGTGTTTTCTGGCGAGACACGCTGTCTCTCTGTTGGACAGGGAAGTTCTTGTATGCCTTTCCTCCCTTTCCACTATTGCAGAGGGTGCTTCTGAAACTACAGTAAGAAAGGGTTTGCATGATTCTCATAGCCCCTTATTGGCCTCGCCAAGTGTGGTTTCCTCTGCTTCAGTAGTTGAGAGTGGAACCTTCGGTTCCCCTACTCTCTGCCAAAATCTGCTGACCCAGGACCAGGGCAAACTGGTCCATCCAGGCCTCAAATCCCTTCACCTTCATGCGTGGCACCTGCTGACATAGCTGTTGCATGCTTTGGGGTCTCTTCCAGAGTGACTCAAGTCCTTGTGGAGGCCCGAAAGCCGTTCACAAGAACCACATATGCTATGAAATGGAAGAGGTTCTCCATCTGGGCATTCAACAAGGATTGGGACGCTTTCTTTTGCCCTGTACCACAGGACATGGAATACCTACTGCACCTCTCTGAACTTGGCCTTAGTTACTCTTCTCTGAAGGTCCACTTGTCTGCCATTTCTGCCTACCACACTCCAGTGGATGGCAAAACTTTATATGAGCATACAAAATTTGCCAGCAGATAAAGGCCTAGTGGTCTATCAAGTCTGCTCGAATCTGCAGCTAGCACCCCTTGTTCTGCAGCTGCCCTCCCTCCACCTTCCCCTCCCTTGACCCTCCCCTTGCCCTGTCCCAGCCCCTTTTGAAGCAATTCGCTGTTCTACTGGATACCACTTCACGGTAACACATTCCACCCAGCTACCACCCTCTCCGTAAAAAAGTGTCTCCTCATCTCCCTCCTGAACCTTCCTCCCTCCAGTCTCATATCATGGACCCGGGTGTACCTCCTCCCCCTTACTTTGAACAGCCCCTCTGTACCTGTCTTGTTTATTCCTTTCAATCATATCCCCGTCCCTCCTCTCCTCCAGTGAGTACATGTTCAACTCCCTCAGCCTCCTCTCATATGGTAAGTCCCCCAGCCCCTTGATCATCTTTGTCACCCTGCACCCCCTCCAGTAACTTAATGTCCCTCTTCAGATACAGGCGCCAGTACTGCACGCAGTACTCCAGGTGCAGTCTATGATCTATACAGTGGCAGAATCACCTCCCCACTCCTTGAGGATATACCCCTTGCAATGCAACCCAGCATTTTGTTGGCCTTTGCAGCTGCTTTCCTACATTGTGCCGAGTTGTTCATTGACCCTGTAATGTGCACCCCAAGATCCTTCTCCTCCTCTGCCTCAGCTAGCTGCACTCCCCCCAGCTGGTAACTCCTCCTTGGGTTTTTTGCCCCAAAATGCAGCACCTTGCACTTTTTGGCGTTGAACCCCAGTTGCCAGGTATCCGACCAGGTTTCCAGCTTTGTCAGATCATTCTGCAACCCCTGCCATCCCCCCCTAGGTCGTCCACCACTGCTCCCATCTTGGTGTCAGCAAACAGACTGATCTTGATCTTGATGCCCAACGATATGTCTGCAATGTCAAACAACACTGGTCCCAACATCGAGCCCTGCGGAACACCGCTCGTCACTATCCTTGGGGATGAGAGCTCCCCACCCACCACCACCCTCTGTTGCCTTCCCTGAAGCCAGTTCCTACCCATCTCACCAGCTTTGCACCCACCCCTGTGCCTTCCAACTTACTTCCCAGCCTCCCATGTGGCACTGAGTCGAATGCCTTACTGAAGTCCAGGTACATGACATCCACTGCATTGCCCCCATCCAGTTGCTTGGTTACCCAGTCATAGAACTCCGCCAGGTTGGTTTAGCAGGATCTGCCACTTATGAAGCCATGCTGTCTGCTGTCTTGTAGCCCTTTGGCCTCCAAGAGGGCCACCAGCCCCTCCTTCAGGATAGTCTCCATCAGCTTACCTACGATGGATGTGAGGCTCACCGGTCTGTGGTCCCCCGGTTCATCCTTGGGGTTGCTCTTGTGGAGGAGCACCACTTGAGCCATCCTCCAATCCTGAGGTACACACCCTGAGTGTAGTGAGACATTGAATAGGTCTCCCAAATGTCCCACCAGGACCTCTGCCAGCTCCTTCAGTACCCTGGGGTGGATGCCATCTGGGCCTGGCACCTTGTCCACCCTCAGTTCCTTCAGACCCTCCAGAACCCTGCCCTCCGTGATTTCCCCATCCATCACCCTCTCCCCTCTGTTTCTCCCTCCCTCCCCTTGTGTATCACCCCTTCTACTTAGTAAATACAGGCAGAAGTAATCATTTAGTGCTTCTGCCCATATCACCCTGCCACCCAACCCCTCCTTCCTAATCCTTACTATATGGTCCTTGCAACTCCTTTTCTCCCTGATTTACCTAGAGAAGTCCTTCTCCCCCTTCTTAATGCCCTATGCCAGCTTGAGTTCCATAGACGCCTTGGCTGCCCTTGTCACCTCTTTCAATTCCTTCAGGTACTCCTCCCTGTCCTCTCCCCTCCCTGTTTTTTTTTTGTACCTCCTAAAGGCAGCTCTTCTCCTCCTTACTTTTCCCATGACCTCCTTGCTCACCCAGCTAGGTTTCTTTGCCCTAGCCTTCTTGCTTTGGGCCTTGCTGTAGGTTTTGGTTGCCTCCACTTTCCCCAGCTTTATGAGCTCCTCCCACCTCTGGTTAGTGCCCATACTAGACTGAATTCTGGCCAAGTACCCTTTTACCACATCCCCCATCCTCCCGAAGTTGGCCCTCCTGAAGTCCAGCACCCTTGTGCTGGATTCCACTCCTCCTTACCCATATCCAGCGTGAACCATACTGAGTGGTGGTCACTCCCCGCCAGTGGTTCTTCCACCTTCAGTTCCCTCACAAACTCCCCATTTGCCAGCACGAGGTCAAGGGTATTCCCTAACCTGGTTGGTTTGCTGACCATTTGCATCAGGAAACTGTCCTGGAAGGCATCCAGCAGTACCTGCTCCCTTCTAGTCCTGGTTGTTGGGGTACTCCAATCCACTCCTGGCATGTTGAAGTCCCCCACGATCACCACACTATCCTTCTCACAGGTCCTCCTGATCCGTCCCACTAGTTCCCTGTTTAATCATCTGTCTGAGAGGGTGGCCTGTACATCACTCCAATCCTGAGAGTCCTATTCTTGGAATCCTGGATTTGCATCCATAGTGACTCCACACTACCCTCCTCCCCTTCCTCCCGTACACACTTTGGTCCTTCCCTCACATATAGTGCCACCCTCCCCTCCTTTCCCAATCGCTGTATCTCTATGAAATATCCTGTACCCTGGTATCGACAGGTCCCAGTCATTGTATTGGGTGGCCTATGTTTCAGTGATGGCCTCCATATCCACCTCCCCCTCGGCCATGAGAGTCTGCAGCTCTGCAGTTTTCTTCCCAAGGCTCCTAGCATTCAGGGTGACCACCTTCCACCCTTCCTTCCCCCTCTCTTGCCCTCCTTTACTAGCATCGCCACTAGTACGTGCCCTTTGTCCTTTGTCGCTGTTATGGGGGGAAGCTCATATGGCTTCCCAATCTGTGGTCTCTGCATGTCACTTGTCCACTTGCCTTGGCTCAGTTGGAAGTTTCCAAAAGCTTTCTGAAAGCAGTTCTCCATCTGAAACCTCTGGTCAGGAACCCTGTTCTTCCATGTTATTTGAACGTCATCCTTGAGAAACTCTCTTTGAATCAGCCGCAAGTTGCGACCTGTGCTACCTTTCCTGGAAAGCACTCTTTTTAGTTGCCATTACTTCTGCTCGAAGGATTTCTGAGCTTCAGGCCCTGATGTGTAAGGAGCCTGATTTGATTTTCCACAGAGACAGGGTGGCTCATATAAATTCTAAGGGCAGATATCTATAAAGCAAGGCGCGTCAATAGGGTTGCGCCTGCTGCAAGTCCTAACTTGTTAGATTCTGCGATATTCAGCAGGAGGCAGTTCGCCACTGAAAACAGGCTGAGCAGCGCGCAATGCAAATGCATGCATGCTGAACTGGTGGGGAGGAACCATACATAAACTACAGCCCGATATTCAGCCGGGCTGTGCAGAGTTGTCTGGGCGCAACCCCAACCTGCGCCTGCACAACTTTGAGCCACAAAAGGCTTAAGTTGAGGGCCACCCACAGGTGACTGCTGCATTGCAGGGCGAACATAGCAGCTGCCACCTGTGGCTGGCCCCAACCCACTCCCTGTGCCCCCTCATACTTCTCTCAACTGTCCCTGATTTTCAGGGACATCCTGATTATGCCTCAGAATTTGTCTCTGTCCCTCATAACAATTGTATTTTGTGACAGAACACTGGGGATTGTAAGCATAAAATAATGTTAAATATTAAGTTACAGATTCCTTCCTATTCAGAAAATGCATCTTACATAAATCCTCTAATTCTATCAGCTTTCTGAGTGTATACTACCAAATCTTAAGATGTGTCCCTGATATGGGGTCTGTGTCCTGGTATTTTAATGTCTTGTCCTGATTTATGAGACAAGAGGTTGAGAAGTATGCCCCCCCAGCCCGATCGCGGGCATGGTTTAACCCCACCAGCCCGATCACGGGCAGCAATGTCTCCCCTCCGAACACATCCCTGGTGGTCAGTGGACCGTAGATCGATCGCGGGATGTAATCATTAAACTCCCCAGAACTCATCCCTGGTGGTCAGTGGACCGTAGATCGATCGCGGGATGTAATCTTAACCCCCAAACATAGCCCTGGTGGTCCAGTGGACGAAACTCGATCACGGGATGTGATTATAAACCCCAACACATCCCTGGTGCCAGTGTCACCCCACCACCCACCCATGAGCCCCACCACCCCGGCGGCGGCGGCAGCATCCCACCTGCCGCCCCACCACCGCCGACTGACTGCCGCGGTATGGCTGCGCCCGTGGCTCTCCAGTGGGCGTGCTGCCCTGCAGTCAGTCGCAGCAGCTAAGCAGGTGGATGCTGCCCGGCTGCGGGGAGCCGGGTGGTGGGGCTTCATGGGTGGGTGGGGTGAGAGACACTAGCACCAGGGATGTGTTGGGGGCATCAATTACATCCCGTGATCAGGAGTTTCGGTCACTGGACCACCAGGGCTTCTGTTGGGGGGGGTTAATGATTACATCCCGCACCCGGATCACGGTCCACTGACCACCAGGGCTGTGTTTGGGGTGTTAATGATTACATCCCGCGATCGGGATCTACGTCCACTGGACCACCAGGGATGTGTTCGGGAGGGAAGACACATTGCTGCCCGCGACGGGCTGGTGGGGGTTAAACCATGCCTGCGATCGGGCTGCGGGGGTTGTTTTAAACTAATGCAGCCTGCGGGTCGGGCTGGTGGGGGGGTGGTGGGATTTTCACTCTTTTGCCTGCGATCGGGCTGCAGGGGGCGTCGGTCCCCGACGGCTGCTGCCTGGCAGGGCGCCAGGTGCAAGTCCTCGGGGATCGGCGCACCTGCATGCTAATGGCATGCAAATGGGGCCATAATCAGATGCAAATGGCTCCCCTGCGCCTTGCATGAATTATGGCCCCATTTGCATGTCACCTTTTGAATATCGGGATTTTGCGCATGGCACAATGGTACTTGCGCCACCACAAGTTGAATGCTCCACTCTGACAACTTGCAGTTGCGCAAGTTCCACTGCGCCATGCACAGTGGCTGTGGCCAGGGGTGATATTCAAGGAGTTGCTCAGTAGCGCAACTCCTTTGAATATCGCCGGGGCCACACCCCTGCGCATCTATTTTGCGCAGCGCAAGGGCTTGCGCCTAAGAAGAGCGCAGTTTGAATATCTGGCCCTAAGTTTTTACCAGAGATTGTTTCTAAGTGTACTTTGAATCAGACCATGCACTTGCCAGTGTATTACCCTGACCATTCCAATCAAGGGGAGGCCATTCTGCACACACTCAGTGTGCACTAAACCTTGTGTTATTACACTAACCTGACGAAGTCACTCCATAAAACGGATCAGCTTTTCGTTTCCTTTGCACCCAAAAGAGAGGGCACGGCAGTTTCCAAACAATGCTTATCCAAATGGTTAGCAAACTGCATTTTGTTATGTTATCAGAAGTATAACAAGCCCCTTCTGGGGGAAGTCAAGGGGCATTCAACCAGAGGCATGGCTGCATCTACTGCTTGTTTTAGGAATGTTTCTGCCGTAAACATTTGTGCGGCAACCACTTGGAGCTGTGTCCACACCTTTACCAAACACTACAGTCTGGACATTGCCTGTAGGTGCAGGGCAGGCTTTGGACTAGCTATCCTTCAGGGCCTCCTGTCTTAACCTGGTACCTACTGCAGATCTTTTCTGCCTCCCCTGTGTCAGCCTTTGCCTGAATTTCACTGCTTGGGACTCAGTCCTAATGGTTAGTACCTACTGCAAGAGCCCTTTTAAAGTAAGATCGTACAGTTATGTAAGAACTTACCGTAACAGTAGATCTTCAAGAGAGGCTCTTGCAGTAGATACCTTTTTCCACTGCCCCCTGCTTCTGCGACTGCTTCTTTATAGCCTTTCTTTTGGCTCCAGGAGCCCACTCCTTTCTCCTGTTGCACCTTCTTAGGTCTCCAGCGGGAGAACTGGAGGGCAGGCGTGGGGACCGCACACTATATAGTGTCCCGCTGACGTCTGTTATGTGATGCCGGGTGGGTGGTCCCCTGCCAGACACTGCTAGCTAAAATTTTCTGTGTGGTCCTAGTGCCTGACTGCTCTAGTCCTAATGGTTAGTACCTACTGCAAGAGCCTGTCTCTCAAAGATCTACTGTTACGGTAAGTTCTTACATAACTGTACTTTATTCGTAATCTAACCTTTATACCATTTGCTGACTAAACGTAAGAGACATAAAATGTAGTGACATGATCACTGTAGGCTATTTGTGTCCTTTACAAAAACAGACACTATATACTGTGGTTGGTTAAAGGGACACTGACAACCCTTTTTTTCACCTTCTTACTTCTAGTCAAAACTCAGCATTTTATGATTGCTTACATTCTCTAAAATTCATTGATGTTAACTGATTGTTTTATCTGTCTCCTTCCTTAGTAGAACTGAAACACATGCTAATGTATAGTTATACCCAACCTTGTTTTGTTTCAAGCCCTTGCTCTACTCATGTTGCATACTTCCTGAACATTAGAAAGACCCTTAAATAGTGCAGCCTCTCATGATGCAATAGTCTCCTCCACTCCCAATGCAAAATTAGTAGCTAGACTGCTTTGGGGATGTTCCCAAGTCCAGGAAAGATGCAATGACAGTTGATCAAGGAATGTAAACAGACATGTTTTTGTGTAGTAACACCAGTATGATGAGCAGTTTTTCACTTTTTAAGAGAAAACAATAATCAGAATGCAGCCACCAGCTACATCAGCAGTTTCTACAGAATGTGAACAAACATAACGTGTTTTTTAAACTAGGGACTCTTTGAGGCCTAAGGGGGGTTGACAGCGTCTCTTCAAAGTAAACTCAGAGCTGTATTCAGATACGCTACATGATGATAGTAAGTGGTCTTAAACATAGAAACATAAACTTTGACGGCAGATAAGGACCACTTAGCCCACTCAGTCTGCCCGTTTCCCTACCTACTGGGTAAGCTGCAGATTCTAGTTAACCAACAGCCTACTTCCTGCCACCCGCCACTATAATTGCCTTGTCTGTCCCATGCATGTTTGAATTCTCCCACCGTTTTAGACCCCACAACCTCTCCAGGAAGGCGGTTCCATGCGTCCACCACTCTCTCTGTGAAAAAGAATTTCCTCACAGTACCCCTGAGCCGTCCCCCCTCTAACTTTAAATTGTGCCCCCTTGTTCTTACACATCTCTTTTTCTGAAAGATGCTACCCTCCTGGACTTTGTTGATTCCCTTGAGGTACTTAAAAAGTTTCTATCATGTCCCCCTTGTCCCTCCTTTCATCAAGGGTATACATATTAAGCTCTCCCAGTCTCTCTTCATATGGTTTCTGATGTAGACCCTGCACCATTTTAGTTGCCCTCCTCTGGACTGCTTCCATCCTGTCTATGTCCTTGCGTAGATGAGGTCTCCAAAACTGCACGCAGTACTCCAGATGGGGTCTCACCAACTGTCTGTATAGAAGGAAAACCACTTCCCTTTTTCTACTTGTGATGCCCCTCCTATGCATCCCAGTATCCCCTGGCTCTCCTTACTGACTTCTCACATTGCTTACCCACCTTTAGGTCATCTGATATGACTACACCCAGATCCCTTTCCATTATTGTTGTCGTTAGTACCTCCCTGCTATTGTGTACTCTTCTCCTGGATTTTATTTCCAGGTGCATTACTTTGCACTTCTTTGCATTGAATCTAAGTTGCCTATGTCTGACCATTCCTCCAACCTTGCCAAGTCCCTTCTCATCCTTTCTACCCCTTGTGTATCAACTCTGTTACAGATCTTTGTGTCATCTGCAAAGAGGCATACCTTTCCTTCAGACCCTCTGCAGTGTCACCTATAAAGGCGTTAAAGAGGACTGGACCCAGTATTGAGCCCTGAGGTACTCCACTAGTAACCCCCTTTCTTCAGAATGTGTTCCATTCACTATTACCTTTGTGTCCTGTTGTGCAGCCAGTTTGCTACCCAGGCTACCAGCTGGGACCCACTCCCATGCTGGCTAACTTGATTATTAATCTTTTGTGCGGGACTGTGTCAAATGCCTTGCTAAAGTCTAGGTAGGCCATATCCACAGCCGCTCCCTGGTCTATTACTTTGGTCACCCAGTCAAAGAAATCAATTAGGTTCGTCAGACATGACCTTCCTGCTGTGAATCCATGCTGCTTTGGGTCCTGTGCCCTGCTGGCCTCTAGGTACTCAACAATTCTTTCTTTCAGAAGGGATTCCATCATTTTCCCCACCACTGAGGTCAAACTAACAGGTCTGTAGTTTCCTGCTTCTGCCTTGCTCCCACTTTTGTGAGGGGAATCACATCTGCCTCCTCCAGTCCTCAGGTACCACCCCATCTTCCCATGATTTGTTAAAAAGTGTGGTTAGTGGTGTCACTAGGTCCTCCCTTAGCTCTTTTAGGATTCTAGGGTGAATCCCGTTAGGCCCCGTTATTGCTTTGTCCACCTTGAGTTTTAGGAGTTCTTTCAGTACTCTTTCTTCTGTAAATGGACTGGCATCAACCCCACTATCCAGAGTGCTTCTACTGTTTGGTTTAGGTAACTCCTCCTCTTCTTCTTTTGTGAATACTGAGCAAAAGTATTCATGCAGAATCTCTGCCTTTTCACTGTCTCCTTCTACCCACCTCCCTTCTCCTTTATTAATCTTTACTATCCCTCCCTTAACCTTTCTATGCTCCCTAATGTACCTATAAAAGGTTTTATCCCCTTCTTAACTGAGTTGGCTGTCTTTTCCTCGGTTTGGGCCTTTGCTTTTCTGACTGCCTTCCCACTTCTTTCTGCTTTAATTGATACAGTTCCTGTCGTGCTCTGTCTGTGATTCCTTATACTTTTGAATGCAGCCTTTTTCTCCTTAACCTTCCTGACACCTCTTTTGAGAACCATAGTGTTTTTATTCTGCTTTGTTTTCTTTATTTGTTTCACACAAAGGCTTGTTGCCTCCATGATGGCAGTTTTGATTTTTCTCCATTGTTCTTCCACCCTCCTTTCTGGCCATTTGCTAATGCATTCCTCAGGTATTCACCCATTATGCCAAAGTCAGCCCTTCTAAAGTCCAGTATCCTTGTCTTTGTATGGCTTGTCTCCATGGTTGTGTTTATTGTGAAGACACACTGTGCAGTGGTCGCTTGTTCCCAGATGTCTACTGACTTCTAAATTTGTGATCCTCTCTCCATTTGAGAGTACCAGGTCTAATATTGTTCCCTCCCGAGTGGGTTCCACCACTAGCTGTCTAAGGCATGCCCCCTGTAGGGCATCGAGAATGACCCTGCTCTTGGATGTCGCTGCAGTCCATGTCGCCCAGTTAACATCTGGCATATTCAGGTCCCCCAACAACAGTATCTCCCCTTTTTCAGCCATTTTGAGAATGCCCTCTATCATTTTCTTGTCCATTTCCTCCCCTTGAGATGGGGTCTGTATACAACCCTGTGCTGATTGTGATGCCATTCCTTGTCTCAAGGTGACCCAGAGTTCCTCTTGTCCTCCCCCTTTACTTTTTAGTTCTGTAGCTTTGATCCCTTCCCTTATGTAGAGAGCTACTCCACCTCCTCTTTTACCCTCCCTGTCCCTTCTGTAGATTGTGTACCCTGGTATGTTGACATCTCAGTCATGGTTCTCCGTGTACCATGTTTCTGTGACTGCCACAGTATCCAAGTGTTCCTCTTCCATCAGGGCTACTAGCTCTGGAAGCTTGTTTCCCAGACTACGGGCATTGGTACTCATCGCCGTCCATTTAATGTTGGCTTTATCCTTTTTTACCCCATCCCTGCTCTTATTGCCTTTGTCCATTTTTCCATTTACCCCTGTTCTGCCCTCTGTCAAGCTCTGTACCTCAGTGTTTACCCTACTACCTGTCATGTTTTGTGGGGGGAGGCTTGAACTTTCCTGTTTCTTATCAGCACCTCCCCCCTTGGCTAGTTTAAAAGCTTGCCAAGGAAGCCTTTAAACCTGTCACCTAGGAGCGTGTTTCCCTTCCTGGACAGATGCAGACCATCATGCCAGTATAGCACTTCATCTCTCCAGGTGGACCCCCAGTCCCCAATGAAGCCAAAGCCCTGTGCTCTGTACCAGTTTTGCAACCATTCATTAAACTGCATGGTGTGCAGTACCCTAGCCTCACCCCTGCCATAGACTGGCAGCACCTCTGATAAGGTTACCGTGCTTGCTACCTGTCTGAGGCCCCTCCCCAACTCCACAGATTCATCCTGCACTGCACTGAACTCATGCCTAGCTAGGTCATTTGTCCCAAGGTGGACAATGATATCTAGTTTCCTCTCCTGTGATGCTGCTTCTGCAATCCTGAGGATTTGCTTCCTGTCCCTCAAGCCATGGCACCAGGCAGGCACCTACTTCCCTCTCTCTCCTTCCCCAGGTCTACACCCCTAACAACTGAGTCCCATATCAGAAGCTGTTTCTTTCCTGTGGTGCCCCTTGCCACTTTTTGTGGGTCTCCCTTGTGGATGTCCCCAGCATTCTTCTTGGTCTCCAATGAGGTGTCATCATAGAGGACATGATTTGCCAGACTGACACATGATTTGTGTAGAGGTGCAACTTGGGGGCTACGCCTCTGTTCCACCACCCTCACCCTCCCAGAACCTACTGTGGTCCATCTGCTCTTCACACATGGCAACCTCTGAGGCAGTGGTTGTGGAACTGGTGCTCTTTGGGTGGGGGAGGCCTCCTTAGTCCTTAAAGTATTGTTCAACACTGCTGGCACATATCTGATGGCAGAATACAGCAAAGAATTTTAGATTCATGCACTAAACTTTGGAAAGAGCCACAGACATTGCAGTTAAATTGTAACTAGCTAGTATATAGATAAGCTCAGGCAGTATGTGACATACTTGTCTATCAGACAGAGAGGCATAATATGGCAGTATTTTACACACATGCAGAGAATGCTTGGGGCATTATAAGAACTTGTTTAGATAAGAGAGCAAACAGATGTGGAAACAGGATACATTTAAAAAGTAAATGGCGGGCTATTTAAAATGGTGCCGGTCAGGTGAATACACCTGGTAGCAGACCGATACATCTTCTGGCTGTAATACGGGTTAAGATTTTCAGTCAGCAAGTACTACAGCAGAAACTAAACATTGGAAATCTGTATGCTGACAACGTAAGTTGACACTTGCAAGACTATATTTACAGCCTAACTAGTCTGCTCCTGCTCTCCATGACAGAGTGGTCGATACGCATGTGCGTTGCAGCAGGAGGGGATGAGCACATCAATCACAGGCATAGAATTAATTCTGTGGTCACAGGAGCATAGAACAAGGCAGGCACATGTACCAAAGAAATAAGAAACATGGTCCAATCTGTGGACAGAATGCGCAGCTGTGGGGGAAGCAATGAATTTGAAGAAGAATAAGCAGGAAAAAAACTGGTTAACAAGCTGGGTCATGGAATTCTAGACACCAGGGCTTAAATTGGGCAGGAGCCCACAGGAACTCAGTTCCATCACCTCGTAATCAAGGTCTGGTCAGAGCCGATATGGCTGTGGAGAGCTTTTGGGATGGTTTTGCCCATTATTTCTAATGAATTTGCACAATGCAGATCTGCTGAGAGGCAGTTTCAATGTGGTCTTCCTTTTACACATTTTTACAATGAGTTTTCCAAGAATATGCCTGCTGATTGCTATATATTTAGCCTGGATAGTTCACAGAACACATTGCATGTTATTTTCAGTGGTGGCTCTACACGTACACAATATTATGTTGCATTGCATAAAATCAAAATATACTGAAAACAATATTTTGCATCTGGATTAGGCTACCCTGAATAAATATATTATAAAAATGGAAAAATCATGACCCCACTGAAAACAAGATATTGCCTCTAATCTGGGACATCCTGAGTAAATACAGTGCAAAAATGTGTCAAATGAAAATCCCTATGACAGTGAGATGTGGCATCTCCCCTGCGCTATCCAGGATACAAAATATAGAATAATAAATATTTGAAGGAAATCTATTGTAAACTGAACCTCACTATGTTCACTGACATAAACAAACATTTTCTTTATTGTTTTATAACATAGTAGATTGCAGTATTTATTTTTAATGTTGTGGCCATGAAGGATGGTGTGTATAGTATGTGTTTGCTGTAGCTCAATATATTTTTTCCCAACAAGCATAGTACAAAATGCCCACTGACTGCTATATATTTAGCCTGGATAGTTCACAGAAGACCTGGCATATGTGTGAGACAGTGCTTATCAGATAGTGTCTTAAGAGGCTAAAAAAACAGTGTAAATCATTTTAGATTCGTTGCTTGGAAAGGGTGACATTTATGAGGTATGAATCTTTCTTGAAAGACAATACCTGCCCAACTGAAGCTAGTAGCAAGAAAATGTTTAAATGCTAGCTATTTAAATGTGCAAGTTGTTGTATTTCAAAGGGGGTAAACAAATCTCCAGTTTAATAGGCAACCAATATTTAACAAGCTGTTTCAGTTTCCTAATGGCCATCTGATAAGCAGCTTGGAGTGATGTCTCCAACATTCTAAACAGACAGAAGGGAACATTTTATTTCAATTGGCATAGTGATTTATAGTTGCGGCATAGTGATTTATAGTTGTTGAAGGATACATTGAAAACTCCAAAAATGTGTTCCACGGTATTCCATTTTTCCAGCTACAGACAGCAAGATGGCAGTAGGCTCTGCCCACAGCCATAAAAATTGTATGGCAGCTCCGCCTTCTCTGTCAGCTTTTTCCATTGATTACTATAGGAGAGTTTCACCACCTGGAAAAGACAGTTCCACCACCTAGAAATCTGGATGTGAGAGTTCCCTCGCCTGAACATTTTCCAGTTTAACCACTGCTAGACATGGGGTGAGGTTGGGTGGGAGGAATAATTTATTTATTGAAATGTTTCACCAGGAAGGCACACTGAACAACAAGTTGCTCATCTCCCAGTGCGACCTGGGGGGGGGGGGTACAATTGGATGAAGAATTAGACATACAGTTTAACATTTATCATATCTGAGAAATTAAACATTCAATTACATTTGTAACAAGACATACAGTTAAAAAGTATCATAAATAATTATATAGTTGCATTTGTAACATAACATACAATTAAATATATCATACCTGTGGAATATGCATTTAATTACAAGTGACATACCTGAGGAACATAGTACAGAAATTTAATATAGGCTTGGAACCAACTCCTTGCAGGAATGGATCACGGTTAAGAGGCAGATTATTTAGCAGTTATTGAATAAATGAGGTCCAGTGGGGGGACATCGAGGGTAGAGGTGTAGACGGGGGAAACAAGCTGGGAGAAGGAGAGGATAAAGATGGGGGAACATTACCGGAGCAAAGTGAGCAAATAAAAAATAAAAATAATCAGTTGTGAAGGGCAAGTTAACACAGTGCTGGTGCAATCTGGGAGCACCTCAGACAGAACAAAAAGTGCAAATTATTAGCTCAAGTGAACTAATTCCTATGATTAAGTGCAGGGAGGTGGGAGGGGCAGGAGAGAGGTGGGGGTAAGGGATAGGGAAGGAAAGGACGAGTCATACCTGGAACTGGCCCCTTCGAAGTGCGGAGATCGCTGCTAGTGGTGGAATGAGGCGAGGACTTAGAGTAAGGGGCAGGAGTAGGCAAGGAGAAGTTGGGTAGAGATAGTAGAGGGGATGGTAAAGGGAAAGAGGAGGGGTGAGAGAAACTTGCCTAAGACTAGGCCTCTTCAGGATGCTGAGAACCCTGCCAGAGAGCAGAGTCAAGCAAGGATGAGTTAGGTGGAGAGGATGGAGGGAAGGGGGAGGGAAGGAAGAGTCATTTCCCAATACTGAACCCCGCCAGGATGTTGAAAACCCTCTGGGGGCAGAACTAGGTGAGGACAAGTTGGGAAGAGAGAAAAGAAAGGATAAAGGGAAAGGAGGGAAAGACTAGGCTACTCCAAGATGCTGAGAACCCTGCCAGAGCGCAGAATTAGGTGAGGACTAGTTGGGTAGAAAGGATATAAGGGAAGGGGGAGTGAAGGAAAAGTAATTGCCCAGTGCTGGGCCTCTCCAGGATGCAGAGAACCCTGCCAGGGGATAGAATTAGGTGAGGTCAAGTTGGGCAGAGGGAATAGGGGGGATAGAAGAGGAAAGGAAAAGAGGAGGGAGGAAAGAAAACTTACCTGAGAGTAGACATCACCAGGGTGCTAAGAATCCTGACAGAGGGCAGATTTAGGCAAGGACAGGTTGGGTAGAAAGGAGAGAGGGGGAAGGGGAGGGGAAGGAGGAGGCTTGCCCAGTGCAAGACCCCTCCAGGATGCTGAGAACCCTGCCAGAGGTCAAAACTAAGCATGGGGCAAGTTGGTAATGGGGGAAAAAAAAGTTAGGGGTAGGAGTGAGGGGGTAAGCGGTGAAGGGAGAGGAGAGCATGTTGAGAAGCAGGCTCGGGGGGATACATAGAAACATAGAATTTGATAGCAGATAAGGACCGCTTGGCCCAACTGGTCTGCCCATTAAGGTTTAATAGGGAATGTGAGTCATGGAGAGGAGCACAGGCATAGGAGGACAATTAAGGAAGGTTAAAGCAGGAGCAGTTAGAGGAGAGGAAGTTATGTAAGGCAGAGGCAAGGGAGTAAGAGGAGGAGGAGTACTGTATTTGGGTGGGAGGGAGTCCCAGATTTGAGGGAAACGATGGGTAAAGCCTGACTGACCGATGAGAGTGGTTCGATGGGGGACCAACAAAGTGCGAGTGTCAGAGGATCTGAGGGAGTGAGGGGGGGAGTGAGCATGAGAGGTAGGAGGGAAGTTCTCCTAACCAAAATTTAGAAATGAGTTTGGCACAGTGAGTGAGGTGCCTGTTGGCAAGCAGAGAAGGGACAGGGCGTGGTAGAGGTCACAGTGATAAGAGCTTGATGGAGCATCAAGGGCAAATCAACTGAAGGAGTTAAAGAGTGTCCAGTCTGGTTAGGGAGGATTTGGGAGTGGCACCATAGACTACATCACAGTAGTCGAAAATGGGGAGAATCATCTTCTGGACTAGTTCACGCAGCGCCGTAGGAGAGATGCAATTATAGTTCCTGAATAAGGCACCAAGCTTGGGGCACAATTTTTTCAGGATGGCGTCAGTGTGGCCAGAGAAGTTGAGGTGTTGGTCCAACCAAACCCTAAGGTATTGAAATGAGGAGGTGTCCTCTAGGATTGTCCCATCAAGGGTATAGAAAGACGGTAAAGGGTGGAGCTTGGAGACTCTCTGCCTGGTGCCAAATGTCATGGAGAGCGTCTTTTTGGCATTTAGGAATAGTTGATTTGAAGCAAACCATAGCTGAACCTGGTGGAAGTCATACTGAAGGGTGGTTGCTACATCGGCGGGGCATTTGCCAGAGGAGAACAGGATGGTGTCATCGGCATACATATGGATAGAGGAGGAGGGGGAACACACTGAGGGCAAGTCATTTAGGAAGATGGAGAAGAGAATGGGTCGAAGCACCAAGCCCTGTGGGACTTCTGTGGAAATAGGGAGGGGGAAAAGATTGTATCATGGATCTTGACTGATTGTGTTCTGCCTGAGAGGTAAGATCTAAACCAGTTTTGGGCAGAAGTAGACAACCCAGCAGCTGTAAGGGAGTAAAGATGTAGTGCATGGGAGACTGTTGAAAGCCTTGGCGAGATCGACAAAGATGGCAGAGGTAATGAGGCCATTATCCATCCTAGTGAGGATGGAGTCAGTGAGCCTGATTAGGGAGGTGGTAGTGGAGTGGTTCTTCCGAAAACCGTATTGGAACGGGGTGAAAAAGGAAAAGTCATTGAGGAAGGAGGTTATTTGAGAGAGGACCAGGTGTTCTTGAAGTTTAGCAAGGGCAGGGAGGAGGGAGATTGGGTGAACATTTGCAGGGGAGGAGGGGTCACCACCCTTTGGGAGAGGGAGGGTCACCGCATGTTTCCAGGATGAAGGGACGGATGAGGACGAGAAGGAAAGATTTAGGATTAGGGAGACAGGGTAAGCTATAGCAGAAGCTAAAAGGTAGAGGAGTTTAGGGTCAAGGCCATCCAGCGATGAGCCTTTGGAAGGATTAAGAGAGAGAGAAGGGCCATTAGTGTTTCTTCTGGGGAAACAGCAGAAGAGGAGAAGAAAGGGTGGACATGGAGGGGTTGAGTGCTAGGTGTGGAGGATGAGGGGGGAGGTTAGAGGGGAGGAACTTTAGAAGTGCTGTGGCACAGGAGGTATAATAGGAGTTAAACTCTTGAGCCACTGCGCACAGTTTGGAGACCAGTGAGTTGTTTATTTTAAGCACAGGGGGAGGCGGATGTGAAGGGGGGGGGAATAGGGCGTGAACCACTATCCAGAATTTGGAGGGGGAATTCATTTTTTTGAGAAAAGATGATTTAAAATATTCAGACTTGGCAAGTCTGGTAGCTTCTGTGCAGGCATTTCTTAACATGCGATACCTGGCATAGTCTGGGGGAATCTGGGAGGCCTTATGTTTCCTCCAAGCTTTGTCTCGCTCTCTGAGACAGGTCAATAACTCAGGGGAGACCCAGGGATGATGGTTGCCATGAACTCTGAGGGGTTTGAATGGAGCATAGGAGTTCCATGTAGTTAGACATTTATCTTTAAAATAAGCGAGGGCTTGGTCAGTGGAAGGGGCAAAGGCTATAGGGGACCAATCGGAGCTAACATACTAAAATTCCAGTAGAGTAGGCCTCATGGTCTGTCGAATCTGCTCGAGAGTCAGTACCCGTGTCGGGCAATGTTGCGCCCCCCCAGATCCCTCCACCCTCTTGGATACCTCCTGTGCCACAGCACTTCTAAAGTCCCTCCCCTCTAACCTCCCTCCATGCCCACCCTTCCTTCTTCTTTTCTCCTGTCTCCCCAGAAGAGACACTGGCCAGTTCATTAAAAAGGGGATTAAGGTTTAAGGAGTTGAAGGAGCGGAGTTGCAGAATTTGTGAGGCGGTTTTGGTCTATGGACTTTCCGGACTACGAAATTTGGGTGATTATCACTGAGGGCATCCAGGAGGATGCCTAATTTAATGACTCGGTGGGGGTGAGAGCCCAGTCTATCAGGGAGTGGTTAAGGGTTTTATGATTTAGGCGGGTGGGTTCCAGGATGAGTTGGGAGAGATTTAGGGCTGTGATGTCATTTCATGACTTGGCAGTTGGTGGTGGTAGCCAGTTTTGGTTTACGTCACCCAGGAAGTATAGCTCGCCTTTATGTGAGAGGGAGGTTATGGAGGTAATGAGATCCAAAGTATCGGATGCCTTGGAACCAGGTCAACAGTAAATGCTAGCTATGAAGATAGGGGAGGAAAAAGGCAAGTTCTCTCTCCTTACGCTGGTCTCCGGGCTTCATAACTACTGGGAGGTACCTCCTCTAGGGGAGGAAAAAGGCAAGGTGATGTTTACTACAGGTGCTTCATAGGCAGAGGGTAATGAGAATGATAGAATGGCTGTGAACTGAAGTGAGGACAGGATATATACATGGCTACTCCGCCACCCCTGTCAGTCCTATCCTGCCTGATTATGGAATAACCTGGGATATTAATGGCGAGATCAGGTATTTTAGCGTTTAACCAAGTTTCCGTTAAAATTAGTATATCAAGTGTGAGGGAGATTACCATAGGATGTAAAAGGTCAGTTTTTGACACAAGACTGCAGATGTTTAAGTGGAGGATTTTCAGGCCCTTGGGGAGGGCAGAAGGGGTGGGGGAAGTTGGTACGTTAGTGGAAGGATTGCAGCTGGCAGAGATGGGTGTAGTGGGACCTGGATTGGGATGAACATTTCCTGATACGGTAACAGGGGTGCTATTATGAGTGAGTGGAGTTTAGGGCATCTGTGACAAGCCGAGGATTTTGGAAGTATTTTTTGGGGCGCTAGGTGAGGTGATGATAAGGCGGAGAAGGAAAGCTAGGTGGCATGGGGCTGAGAATAGAGTAGCAGGGGGTAGGTGAGGAAAGTGAGACCAGAGTATTTGAGGGGGTGTAGAAGTCATGACAAGGATAAAGGTAGGGGATAGGAGAGTGGGGGAGGGGTGGTGAGAAGGGTTTATTGGACTGAGGAGAGTGTGGAGCTGAGGTAGATAAAATTGATAGAAGAATTAGAAGGAGGGGAAGTGGTGAAGGAAGGGTGGGCACATTGTATGGATCGGGGAGCAAGAATAGATCAGGGTATACTAATCAGCAGTAGGGAGTAGATAAGTGGCACTGGCAGAAGTAAAATGACTGTGAGTAGCGGTGGACAGTAAAAAAAAAAAAATTTAATCTGTCTAAACAGATGATAAAACAGGCTGTCCTATAGATATGCTTCAAAATAATTAAACCAGGTAAATCAGATATAAAACAGGCTGAGGAGGTTCACAGAATCAGAGAAGGAACACAAGTAAAAAGTTGCCAAGTTCAGAATGGGCTGAAAGAAAAGAGGGCTGTAGGGTATAGCACAGACTGTGATGTCCGGGTTCAGCGTACCTTCTTTTGTGAGTGGAGAAGATGGCAGGAACTGCAAGCGTCACAGAGTGTGGTTCCAATGCTTCTTTTGTGAGTGGAGAAGATGGCAGGAGCTCCAAGCGGCACAGGGTGTAGTTCCAGTGCTTCTTTTGTGAGTGGAGAAGATGGCGGGAGCTCCAAGCGGCACAGGGTGTGGTTCCAGTGCTTCTTTTGTGAGTGGAGAAGATGGCAGGAGCTCCAAGCGGCACAGGGTGTAGTTCCAATGCTTCTTTTTTGTGTGTATAATAAAAGCAGGATGCAAATGAACAGTACTCGATGGGGAGTTTAAGCACCATGAAACCCGCCTGTATGATATGAATGCCACATAAAAAAAAAGATGCGTAAATGCCCTTTGCGGAAACGTAAACAGGGCCTGTGTACGCACCTTGTCTGGAGTACTGTCTTTACTCCTCCAAATCTGTCACAGCTGTTATCTTCCACTTTCAAGTCAGACTTCCACAGGATAGAGAGTTTACTGCTGGATTTATGCTTGTTACTCAGTGCTAAAAACATGGGTGCTTCTCCAGAAGTAAACATTGTATCACTGACTCTCAGACTCCTCCCCTGTCAGCAGCTAACAATGTCCAGCCCGATTGTACTCCATATTGTACATTCTTAGGTATTTACCTCAATAGCTCACTTACATTTCAGCATCATATTAACTCCTTTGCTTCAAACGTAAAGATAAAGCTGCACTTTTTTAACAGGCTCAAGTCCTTATTTAGTCTCCAGATTGAAAAAACAACTTGTTCTAGGAGTGTGGATATGTTGTTCATCCACACTGTCTGGCATTGTCCCTTTCCCCTTTAAATCTTGCCGGAAGTCTTCAAGCTGGCTTCTCCCACCCACCCGGGTGGCAAATACCTCGGCTCCGCCCCATGACACCAGATCTTCCTTTTAGCTGGAAGATACAGGTTCCCTCATGCTACCTTGCCGTAACAGAGGCCCTGGAGTCAAATCGACGGTTTTCTCCGCACTTACTCGCCTTAAAACTCGTAAGAGTGTACAATTCGATCTGAACGCTCGGATATGGAGGACAAGTCGCCCTGGTTTCGCTTCGATGTCCTTGTGGACAAAATGTCACAGACCGATCCCCACCTCTCATGACACTGCCCCAGTGTCAGTGCATGATACCTTGTGTGCACCATCTGTTCGGCCTTCCACCCCACTGTTCTGGAGGACCGTAAGGCGCGCCTTAAGCTGGGGAGACCAGAGCTTCACAATCCACCGGTGAAATCGAAGGAGGCCAGGTGGGCGGTTTCCGCGACTGCAGGATCCGCCGAGCAGCTCGAGCAGATGGCGGCCTTCGAGGAAGAAGCTGCCCAAGCTTCGGCCAACCGAAGCTTCTTCGTGCCACTCAACTTGGACTCCACCTTCACGGGATCCTTCCGGGAGTTGTGCCAGTCTCTCCCTACTAAGGGTGAGGCGCCCTCGGGCTCACACTCCTCCCGATCCAAGAAGAAGGATAAGGATCCTAAACCATCTTCTTCTACCCAAAGAAGACGCTCCTGGGACCGAGCTGTCCACTCTCAGGAGAAAGGGGTCTCGACGTCGAGATTTCCTCGGGCCAAGGTTTTTCGGACCTTCCTCAGGCCAGGGCACCGCCGGGGATACGGCAGAACCGGCCGAGATTTCTCTCGACCCAATCGAGCCATTGTCACCGACGCCTGTCGACGACTCTCTGGAGAGGACTCCTATTCTCTCCTTCCCCGACGAGGAGACCCGTCCTTCGGGCATCCCGATCGAGGGACAGGAGCCGGAACCCTGGTTCTCACCTAATCTGGCTTCTCCCAACCGACAGAGCCGACGCCGTCGGTCTCGAGAGTAGGACCGCCGGTCGGAAGACCGCAAGGGCCACAAACACTCCCGGAAGAGGTGCCGCCATCGGCTCTCTCATCCTCCTCGGACGAGAGACTTAGACGAAGCTCCATCGACGTTATGAGGACCTTATGTGGCAGCAACTTCTTTTAACAGGTCAAAAGCCGGCTGCCCCGGCAGTACCGGCCATTACTTGGCCTCAGCCTCTTCAGCCGACACCGAATCCCTCGGTGCCGAGGACTCCGGTTCTTCCTCCAGTGGGTCCGGTGCGCATTTTGGCTCGGCCTGTTACAGGCTCCCCACCAATTTTGGTGGAACCACCACCAAAACAGCCTCAGGGAGCGGTTCCCTCTAAGGAGGACCGACCGACTATGGGCCTGCCCCACAGGCTATCCATCATGGTCACTCCTGATCGCCCTAGGCGCATTGAAGGGGATTTGGGGGGAGACCTTTGTATCCAGACTCCTCGGATTTGGGTACTACCAGCCTTCACTCTCATGATGAGCTGTCGGTGTCAGGCATGGAGGAAGGGCCTTCCTCCTTCCAGGGCATCCTTCGACTCATTTCAGAGTCCACAGGTATGCCTCTGTAGCCCATTCAGAGGAAAGCAGAATATCCTCTCACGGATATTCTCAAGAGGGATACCCCAGCGGAGGCCTTCCCAGTGGCCGAAGCCATAGTTGGCCCGGCTCTGGAACTTTGTCAGTGTCCAGCCTCTTGCCCGGCTCCCTCTGCCTGCATGGCCCGCAAGTACGCGGTGCCCATGGGGTCCTTGGCGGGCTTCACTGAGCACCCCTCGGCAGAAAGCCTTGTGACTGCCTCAGGGTTTAGGCGAACAGGCAGCTCTATGGATACTGACCACCCTCTGGACAAGGAGTCCAAACTTATGGACCACTCGGCCCGGAAGGTCTACTCGGCCTCATCCTTAGGCCTTCGTCAGGCTAGCTCAGCAGTGATCATGGCACACTTCTCTCACACCCTTTTGGGGTCGCTTGATGAAGTTCTCCCTCATCTCCCAGCAGACATGCAGACCACGGTCAAGCAGGTCCGGGACCAGGGCCGGGCTGTTGCTAAACAGCAGCTCCAGACAGCTGTGGACATTGGTGATTCCTGTGCCCGCTCACTAGCTGCCACAGTCGCCTCTCACCGCAGGGCTTGGCTGAGGTTATCCTCCTTTCCGGCGGATACCCAGCACAAGCTAGCTGACGTGCCCTTCCTTGGCACCGACCTCTTCGGTCTGGGAGTGGCAGGTCACCTACAGCGCATTGAGCAGTCTCATGCCACCTTAGATGCCACCTCTGCTAAAGGTTCTTCAGGCAAGAACCAGCAGAAGCGCAAGAAGAAGTCCTTTCGGCATTCTTCCCCTGCGGTCAGACAGCCCTCCTTCCAGGGAGGTCAGCAACAGCAGCAGGCTCAAGCTTGGCTCCCTAGGCCCAAGCCAGGTCCTCATCAGCCCCGCAAAGGAGGCCGAGGTGCTGGTCCAGGTGCCTCCTCCTCCAAGAGCCTGCACAGTGACGGGTCAGTGGTGGCCTCCCCTACACCCGTCACGCCAGTTCTGGGTCCTCCCATGGGGGGCAGGCTCTGCCACTTTCTTTCTGCCTGGTCCGGTATCACTTTGGACAGGTGGGTTCTGGAAGTGGTTGGGCAGGGTCTGCCTCTAGAGTTCGAGCAGTACCCCCCAGCCGAGCCCGTGCCCCACGGGAGGAAAGGATCTCAGTTGGCGCTCAGTTGGCCCTTCGGGACGACATCGCTTAGCTCCTCCTTAAGGAGGCGGTTGCTCCAGTGCCAGATCCTCCTTCAGACCCAGGCTTCGTCTCCAGGTATTTCCTGGTGCCCAAGAGGATGGTTGGTTGGTGCCCCATCCTAGATCTCCACAACCTGAATCGGTATCTCAGGTCTCGCACCTTCCAGATGGTAACTCTGAACCAGATCATACCATCTCTGGAGAGAAACATGTGGTTCTGTACACTGGATCTTCAGGACGCATTCTACCACGTCCCAATCCGTCCGTCCCATCAGCGGTTCCTCCGCTTCAGGGTCGCAGGGACCCTGTACGAGTTCAGAGCCATGCCGCTCGGCCTGTCATCGGCCCCAAGGGTCTTCACCAAATGCATCGCAGTGGTGGCAGCCCATCTACGGCGTCAAGGGGTTCGCATTTACCCCTATCTAGACTGGCTCCTGGCGGGTTCCTCCCTTCAGGAGGTGGGGAGGTCCAGGGACCTGACTCTCCGAACCTGCTCCCACCTGGGCCTTCTAATCAACGAGGCCAAGTCAGAACTCATGCCTTCTCAGGTGATGGGCTTCATCGGGGCAGAGCTCGACTCTTGTCAAGCCAGAGCTCTGCTCCCGGCGGACAGGGCGGAGGTTCTTTCCTCCTTTGCCCAATCATTTCTGGTTGGGCACTTGCGCCCTGCCCGGGACTTCCCGCGCCCCTGGGTTACATGGCGGTGTGCACCTCAGTGGTCCGCTGGGCCAGACTGCATATGCGCCCCCTTCAATGGGAGCTGGCCGCCCAGTGGTCTCAGTGTCAGGGTCTCTTCGACCAGCTGGTCACGGTCACCCAGAGGATGTGGGACGCTCTCCAATGGTGGACCGTCCCGAGTCATTTGCAGGAAGGAGTCCCATTTGTCCGCCCTGAGCCGACTGTCGTCCTTACGACCGACGCCTCTCTCATGGGCTGGGGAGCCCACATGGGGGACAACAGAGCTCACGGGTTCTGGACCCCCAAGGAGTCCCAATGCCACATCAACCTGTTGGAGCTCAGAGCAGTCAGACTGGCCCTGTCAGCTTTCGCTCCTCAGCTCCGGGGTCAAGTGGTTCAAGTCCAGACAGACAAAACCACGGCCATGTACTACCTCAACAAACAGGGCGGCACGCACTCCCGTCTGCTATGCAAGGAGGCGCTCCGGATCTGGACCTTCATCAGCCGGCTGGAGGCGGATCTCCTAGCCATCCATGTGGCAGGAATCTTGAACCAACTGGCGGATGCTCTCAGCCGCATAGGCCAGACATCCCACAGTGGTCTCTCCATCCAGAGATAGCTTACCAATCTGTTCTCCGTTAGAGCAAACGTTAGTGAACCTGTTTGCCTCAGGAAGACACCAAACCGAGCTGTCATGCCCACCCCCCTCAGCAGGGCTCGCTGCAGGGGGATGCCTTCTCGAGGCCGTGGACCCCAGGCCTCCTCCACCTTCCCTCCATTTCCCTTGATCCACAAGGTGTTGCTCAAGGTGAGGAGGGACAAGGCGAAGGTGATCCTGGTAACCCCAGATTGGCCACGCTAGTTCTGGTATCCAGATCTCCTCAGCCTCAGCTGCATGGCCCTGGAGTGGCTTTGTACATGCCTGGACCTGATATCGTTGAACCAGGAGAAGGTCTTTCACTCAGACCTTCAATCCCTGCACCTCACAGCCTGGTTCCTGAGCGGCTAGAGTTCCAGGCTTTGGGTCTTTCTGAAGATGTCTAGACCGTGGTGGAAGCATCACGAAAAGAATCGACCAGGAAATGTTATGCCTTCAAATGGAAAAGATTTTCCATTTGGTGTCAGGGTAAGAGCCTGGACCCCTTATCCTGCTGTGTGGCTAACATTCTAGACTCCTTTGGTCCCTCTCCAAGGGGTCTTGATCATCGACCACTAGGGTGCACCTGGCAGCCATCTCTGCATACCGGGCGTGGGCCGGTCAGCTGACGTTGGCACAGGAGACGGTGATCGGGTGTTTTTTCAAAGGCCTGGATCACATATCCCCTCCGGTGCGTGAACCTCCACCTCCGTGGGATCTCTTGCTGGTTTTGGCAAAGCTCATGGTCAAGCCATTCAAACCCATGCACAAGTGTGAGCTCTCACACTTGTCGTGGAAGACTGCCTTCCTGGTGGCTATCACGTCAGCCAGAAGGACAGGGGAGCTCCAGGCGCTTTTGGTGGACTCCCCTTATCTGGTCTTTCACAGGGACAAAGTTGTCCTGCGCCCCCACCCGAAATTCCTTCCGAAGGTGGTGTCAGAGTTTCACCTCAACCAGGTGTTGACTCTGCCAGTATATTACCCTAACTACACCTCGGATGCTGAGTACAGGCTCCATACTCTGGACCTCAGGCGTGCTCTCTCCTATTATAAGGAGAGCGGTGGAAATTTGAGGAGAGGTTAGCCAGCTGTTTGTCATCTCTGGCTGAAGCCTTGCTTCACAGACCTGCAGCCAAGCGGACTATTGCAAAATGGATCACATCATGCATAAGTCTATGTTATGAATTGGCGGGCAAGGAACCTCCCAGAGGGATAAGAGCTCATTCTACCCGCCATACTGCTGCATCGGTGGCTGCTTCCAGGGACATCCCTATCCAGGAAATCTATCAGGCTGCTACCTGGAAGTCAGCGAACACCTTCATTACCCATTACCACATCGACCTTGAGTCTCGACGTGATGCTGGTTTTGGGGCCTCGGTTCTCCAATCTCTGTTTCCTAAGTAGAGGGTGTGCGCCTTGCCTCCTCCTGCCGGAGAACTGCTAGGAGTCTGCCAGAGTGTGGATGAACAACATATCCACGCTCCTAGAAAACAGGTTACTCACCTGTAACAGTAGTTCTAGGAGTGGTATATGTTGTTCATCCACATGCACCCACCCGACCTCCCCGGCTTAAGGCGCACAACCTGGCTTCCAGCGGGCTAGATCTGGCGTCATGGGGCGGAGCCGAGGTATTTACCACCCGGGTGGGTGGGAGGAGCCAGCTTGAAGACTTCCGGCAAGATTTAAAGGGGAAAGGGACAATGCCAGACAGTGTGGATGAACAACATATACCACTCCTAGAACTACTGTTACAGGTGAGTAACCTGTTTTATCTGCTCACATTCTTTACAGAAATGACTATGGAGATCTTTACATCACCTCTAAAGCTTTACTCTCTCTATTCAGCCCTCTGTATCGCAGTGCCCTTTATTTCTTCACTGGCTTGTCTTTTTTGTGCTCATTATTGCACTCTTTACAACCACAACCTTGTTGACTGGTCATCCCTAGCAAACAGAAAACTCCATCACTGGTATAGCTTTAGCTACAAGGTCATTGTAGGCAAGGCCTCCTCCTTCCTAACTCAGCACATTACATTTAAAGCTAACACTGACTTCGCTCTGCCAGTTTTGTGTTAGTTAGTGAACCTAAATGCCTCTCTAAAGCTGGTTGCTTCTCCTTCTCCTTCAAGTTTTCAGTAGCTAATTCATGGTCCTCATAACAAAGGTCTCTGAAGCTGGGAACGTTGGATCTTCTTCGGAGGTATCTCAGTCATCAGGTCACACTATATGAACTTCACCGTCGGTAAAGCAGGATCCACACGGAAAATTTCTAGCAGTACCACTGGGGCCACCCACGCTGACATCACCTGCTGACGTCACCAAGCCTATAGAGGCGTGAGCGGCCCGCTCCCTCATCAGTTCTTTCCCGCTGTCGACTCTGTTCGCATGGGTCTCCTCAGAAGCTCTAATGCAGTTTCGTGACATTTTCGCCTATGACTTTTATTTACTTAGTTGTTTAGAATTTTTATTTTATAAGAGATTCCTTTACCTTGTTCATGTCGAGCGTTAATCCTTCCACTTCTCTCTTCTGCCACCGTGGAAAGAAGATTGCTTTTTCAGATGACCATATCCTCTGTGTCTACTTCTTGGGCCTGACTATGACATCTTGGACTGTGAGCGCTGCCAGAAATGTAATCAAACCACCTTTAGGTGACACAAAAAAGGCTCTCAGAAAATTCCTGATGGAACAACAGGTAGCCAGTTCTAGGCAGGGGTCCTCAGGGGTCCCTCCATCCAGTTGCTAGCGGGTTCATCAAGCTTCCAGGCCACAAAGGCCAAGACAAGTCCTCGGGGAAAAGTCAGAAGAAAGAGAATGGAATTACTCCCCGGCAGCATTCCCAATCCCTGATGGCCTCTTCTTTCTCCAGGGGTGCTCCATCGGTTGCGGCTGCACCGATGTCTGTAGCTGTCCAGGTCTCTGCTCCTACCAGGCCGATGCGACAGCTCTGCTGGCCACCTCTTAGGGTGGCCAGTCATGGACCCTCGGGTCATCAGCCCCCAGTTCGTTGACGCTTGGCTTGTCAATGACAGCCCTTTTGTCATGGCCTGCTACCTCTCCAGGCTCACAGCTGTCGGGCTCTCAGGCCTTGATGGATGGGTTGTCATGTTTTGTGCCGACGACTCTTCCTCTGTCGATGCACCAGTCTCCTGTTGTCAACCTCAGTGATATTCTGGCCAAGTTCACTACAGTCTTGGTCCACTAATTGGGCGCTTACAGGCCTGGGTCCCTGGTGCCGTGGATGGCCCCATCGTCGCTGACGCCATTTTGGCCTCCTTGGGTAGTTCCCCATGGGCCATTGTAGGTTCCTCATTCGTTTGTCCTCAAGTTGGAGCAGGTTGACGTCGAGGAGTACCATACTGACCTTGTCTTGCCTGAGGAAGAGGAGGAACCTCTTTCCTCTGACAGGTCCACTGCCTCCACAGTGAGTGAGGACTCTGTCAAGCATACTCTCAGGTCTCCTCCAGAGACCCCACGTTCTTTAATGTTATAAAGTAGCTGTTCACAGCCATGTGCTTCCATACTGAGGAAGAGGATGCCACCAGACGGGAGCTGGTTGACTTTCTGGAAGTCCCAGAATCTTCTCCTAAAGTCATTCCTCCTATCCTCCCATCCCTGAGGAATGCTACTACTGCCACCTGGCACAGACCTGACATGGTCCCTGCCATGCCCCGCAGGGCAGACAAGTTGTTTCATGCCCCCTAGGGCCTACCTTATTATGCTGTCCAACCTGAGACCGATTCAGTGGTCTTTAAAGCAGCTCATGATGGGCCCAGGGTGCCTAAGCACCTCGGCTTCCTCCCCCCAACAGGAAATCTAGGCAGATTGACCTCTGAGGTAAGAGAGTATACGCATCCTCCACCTTGGGCCTGAGGATTGCTAATTACTTCTCACATATAGTTAAATACCAGAATACTATCTGGAAGAAGGGCAAGGCAGTGGCCCAGGCACTTCCAGACTGCTCCCAGAAACAGGAGGTTTTCAAGCACTTGCAGAGTACTGATTATATTAGCATGCATCTCTTCAGGGTTTTGTATGATATCTCTGATATCTCTGATACTGCTGCCAGGGCTGCTGCCACAGGCATTTGCCTTTGTAGGCACTCCTGGCTGAGGATCTTAGGTTTTGCTGTAGATGTCCAGCAGAAGGTGCTCAACGCCCCTTTTAATGACTCTATGTTATTCCGAGCCAGACATCCAGGACATCATCAGTGACCTGTAGGCATCTGGCAGGGCCATCAAGTCTGTCCTCTCCCTCTACCACACACACCCTAGGAGCAGACAGCACCGTCCCTTTCGTAAGGTGTCCCATAAGTCTGGAGTAGCCTCCCATCCTCAGGGCAAGAGAAGGGCCTCCTCCACCTTACCTACCCCCTCCTCCTCTAGCACTGCAGCAGAGCATCCCAGGGGTGACGGATCAGCCCCAGTGACTAGATCTGCCTTAGCTTGAGTCCTTGCCAGACCCCCCCTTTCAGTTCCATACCAAGAGGTGGTGGTCAGAGGTCGGTTCTCCCTCAATTTCAATCAATGGAGAACCATCACTTCAGATGCCTGGATTTTTCAGATTATAGAGAGGGGTCACACTCTGGAACTTGTAGAGATGCCTCCAGAGACTCCTCCAGTACCCTCCACCAATACACCAGCCCATCTGACCATCCTTCAGGGGGAAGTACAGTCCCTTCTATGGAAAAAAGCCATCGAGCCAGTGCCCCGGCACCAAAGGAACACAGGATTTTTTTTTTTATACTTTATATTTTTATTTTATAGTGAAACAAACATAATAGTTTCTTATCAAGCATAGACATTACAGACATATTTATTTATTTGCTTTTGTTCACTAGGTAAGCACGCTAGACAGCCAAGTGCCTATTTTCAGGTGCGACCCGGGAGGGTTACAGGGTACATACAATACATCATACAGAGTCGTAACATACAGGAGTCTCCGGCATAGAAATTAGGTGATACAGCATACAGCATATGTGACACCAAGCATAAAACTGTTAAGTAGGCAGATAGCACCAAGAATACCTAACAAAACTGATAAGTAGAATAACATCTAAATAACATCACAATGTAGAATAACTTCAAATTAACTAAATGACAGACATGTATAGATAAGACATTGCCCCCTTCAACAGGAGGGCAGAAAGTGCCTTGAGCAGGATATCAGCAGAAATTGAACATCGGATGGTATCTTCGGACCCTCAGGGCGTCACCTTCCATCAATTGAAAGAGGGAGGGGCTCCGCTGGGGTCTGTATGGCGCATAGACAGGCAGAGGCTGATTTGAGGAAGCTCCAGAGGGATGCTTTAAGGCACGGATGGGAGGGAGAGGCACGAACTAGAGCAGGAAGGGAGTTCCACAGTTTAGGCGCTTGAACGGAGAAGCCCGATCCCCTGTAAGGGTGCGGGTCTTAGCAACCAGGCGGTCCTGAGCAGCACTGGATCTTAAGTGGTAGGATGGGGTTCCATGTTTGAGGGGAAGGGCAAGCGCAGAAGGAGTGGCTATTCTCACTATGTTTTCTACGAAGTTGCCGAGGACAAAGGCGTGGTGCTTTTCAGGGGGGAGCCACTCCAGCTGTGAGTAGAGCTCACAGTGATGCATTAGGCGTGGGGAGGAGAGTGCGAAGCGGCATATATTGTTACAAGCATTGTCCCATTTTGCAAGACTAGAATTCGGGACTGGGGCAAAGGCTACAAGCCCATAGCAGAGTGTGGGAAGAAGTATCCCCTTGGCTAGGGCAAACCATGCAGCCGGGGTGAGGCAACTTTTGGCTCTGTAGGCAAGTCCGAGCTTGTAGTTTGTGGCCTTACATATGTTCCAAATGTTCTTCATCCATAGAGGGCGCCACTCCTCTTAATAAAAACTATTTAGACTGTCCAGTGCTTTTCAGATATATCATATTGGAGGAAATCCATAAAGAGATAAAATTATTATTATTATTTTCTCAAAAGTCTACATAATAGTAGAAAACCACTGCTGTAATGTGGCCCATGAGCTGCATGGAAATTATCTTATGATAAATTTTAAAACAATAGTTAAAAGTCCTTCACCATAAATTATGGTACTGGTTGCCATGCAGTCACTAATGAGTTCACAAATAATGTGCATAACCATTTCTGATATACTTAAAGTATTAATATACAGGCGCTTAGTTGACAGATTTAAACAGCATGCCAAAAGGGAGAAAAGGAAGGAGAAACTTTAGACCCATAAACATTGAGTCATTTAGCTATTATTCTGAAAAGGTTATATAGTCTCTAGCGTATAAAGTAACAGTCCAGAGTTCAGCTTAATTAAAACAAAAAACAATGGAGTGTCCTGAGCATAATTTTAACCTCGAGACATGAGGCGGCGAGCCATACAGGTGAAATTATCATCCTCTCAGACCATTTAGGAACACAGGATTTTATTCCAGGTTCTTACTAGTTCCCAAAATAACTGGAGATCTTTGTGTTAAACTTTTTCCCCAACTGTTACATGTATACTTCTCTTTGCACAATATTGACCGTGTTATTGACAGTGTCAGAATCTCGACTGCTTGTACCTTGACAATTACAAGCTCCTTAGATGGACCTATATAGCTACCTAATTGTATAGGCCTCATCCTCATCATTAATTGTACTGTTCATACACTGTGTGTTGTCTTATTGTTCTGTATTGTTTTCAGACGTGGAGCCTTTGTAAATGAGTCTATGACTCAGAGGTTGTAAATCCGATATCTTCAATAAATAAATAAAATAAATCCGAGGCCCATTCTAGATCTCATGCAGTACAAAAACTTCTGCATGGTCACCCTGCCGGGCCTGCTGCCCCTACTCAAGCAGGGCGACCGGCAGTGCTCTTTAGGTATGTAACATGCTTACCTGCATATCTCGGTGTTTCCACCACACAGGAGGTTCCTCCAGTTCCTTTTTCAGGGTGCGCACTACCAACTCAAAGTATTGCTCTTTGGCTTATCCTCTGTACCGCAGGTCTTTACAAAGTACTTATCAGCAGTAGCTGCGACTCTCCGGAGGGAGGGTCTGTATGTTTTCCCCTACCTGGATGACTGGCTCCTAAAGGCTCCATTCAGAGAACAGCTCCTCTGGACCCTGGAGAGAACCCTTCAGCTGTTTCTTTCCCTGGGCATCACTGTCAACCTGCCCAAGTCTGTCCTTATCCTGGCCCAGAGGCTGCAGTGTATAGGGACGGTCCTGGACTCAGCACAGGGCAAAGCCTTCC
Organism: Neoceratodus forsteri; assembly: GCA_016271365.2. NCBI lineage: Eukaryota > Metazoa > Chordata > Ceratodontiformes > Ceratodontidae > Neoceratodus > Neoceratodus forsteri. Next base: position 298,874,560 of record CM057458.1, on the reverse strand, counting down.
TGCCTCTCAACAGGGTGGAGTGCCTTATTGCCGAAACTCAGGAGGTCACCCAGAGCTGTTGTATTCCTGTGAGGGTGTGTGTTATGCTATTGGGTCTTAAGACTGCTGCCATTCCCAAGGTTCCTCCAGTGGACACTCGGAGTGCCATGGGACTAACGCACCTATGAATTAGATCAGTTAGTGCTGGTGTCCTCCCCAGTCTTCAAGGTGCTCCAGTTGTGAATGGACCCACAGAACCTATCACGGGGGGGGTCCCATTCCAGATCTCTTCCCCACAGCAGATCCTCACAACGGATGCCCCGGTTCAGGCTGGGGGTGCACCTGGGTCCCTTTCAAACTCTGGGGACGTGGTCCCAGATCAAAACCTCCCTGCATATCCATGTCTTCGAGATGTGGGCAGTCCTGTATGCCATGCAGACCTTTCAGAACCATCTCCTCCCGGGTCTGCTGTTGATCCAGTCAAACAATCTCAGTGTTGTCTATTATATCAACAAGCAAGGGGGGACGCATTCTTAACCACTGTGCAGGGAGGCCATGAGAGTATGATACTGGGCACTAGACCACAGTCTGGTTCTCTCGGCAGTCCACATCCCTGGCATGCTAAACACTCTGGACGACAGCCTCAGCAGAGTACAGTCCATCATGCACGAGTGGGAACTTCTCTCATCCGTCGCAGAAGATCTGTTCATCAAAAGGGGTCGTTCAGAGTTGGACCTTTTTGCATCACCACTCAACGCAAAACTGCCCCGTTTCTGCTCGCTATATCCAGGGCCTGGAATTTTCTGGTGAGACACGTTGGCCCTCTCCTGGAGTGGGAGGTTCCTTTATGCCTTCTCTCCATTTCCTCTGATTCAGAGGGTGCTAATCAAACTACAGATGGGGGTGGGGGCAGCATGATCCTGATCACACCATTCTGGCCACGGCAGATATGGTTTTCATTACTGCAACAGTTAGCAGAGGAACCTCCGGTCCCTCTGCTCCTCTGCAGGGATCTGCTGACACAGGCTTAGGGAACCCTGGCCTATCCCAATCTCAAGTGTCTTCGTCTGCATGCCTGGCTCCTGAGGACATAGCCATCACCTGATTTGGGGTGTCCTTTTGGCAGCTTAGAAGCCCTCCACTAGAGCCACGTATGCCATGAAGTGGAAGAGGTTTGCCATCTGGGCTGCCAGACATCATCTGGACCTTTTCACTTGTCCGGTGAGCCAAACTCTAGACTACCTGATATCTCTGTCGGACTCCAGTTTCAAGTACTTCTCCCTCAAGGTGCACCTTTCAGCTATGTCTGCCTTTCATGAGCCCGTTGGTGGTCGCACCATGGCTCAGTTGGTTGTGTCCCGTACCTTTCTCAGGGGCATTCTGCATCTGAAACCTCCAATCTGTACCCCTGTTCAGGCCTGGGATTTGAATTTTGTTTTGGAGAAGATGACCCTGTCTCCGTTTGAGCGAGCCGTGACTTGCAAGCTATGCTTTCTGTCTTGTAAAGCATTATTTTTGGTCACTGTTACTTCTGCTCAAAGGATTTCCAAACTTCAGGCTCTCTGGTGAGAGGAGCTTTATTTGATTTTTCACAAAGATAGGGTATGTTTGCACATGAATCCTAGGTTTCTCCCTAAGGTGATGTGTGAGTTTACCCTGAACCAATCTGTTCACCTACCAGTTTATTTTCCTGAGCATGCCAGTCCAGGGGAAGCACTGCTCCATACGTTAGACATGCACAGAATTTTGAAGTATTGCTACGCCAAACTAAGGAATGCAGAAAACTGAAGCATCGTTTCATTTCTTTCACTCCAGGAAGAGAGGGCGTTCAAGTTTCCAGACAATGTTTGTCTAAATGGTTGGCACATCGTACAGTGTTCTGCTGCAACAAGCATGGCAAAAGAGTTGCCAGAGGCAGTGAAAGCCCACTCCACAAGGGGCATGGCTGCCTCTATGGCCTGTTTCAAGGTGGTCTCAGCAGCTGACATCTGCGCTTCTGTCACCTGGAGCACCATCCATACCTTCACTAAGCACTACAGTCTGGACATTGCCTCTAGAGCCCGAGCAGGTTTCGGCCAGGCTATCTTGCAGGGTCTCCTGTCCTAGGCTTTGGTTGGCCTTCCTCCCAGACTGTCTTGTTGCACCTGTAACTACTTGAGACTCCTTCCTACAGTGTGACCTGATGACTGACGTACCCTCAAAGAAGATAGAACAGTTACGTAAGAACTTACTGTAACAATAGATTTTCAAAGGGATCTCAGTCATTAGGTCTGCCTTCCCTCCCACCATCCCCCCTCTTATGAAGTTCTCTTCTCAGAACTGGTGTACTGGTGTTTCCAGCCTTTTATTTTGGCCCGGGCACTTCTCTCTCTCCTCGGTCCCTCATGGTATGGGTTTGTTCCCTTAGTCTGTGGCGGAAAGAACTGAGGAGGGAGTAGGCCGCTCACGCCTTTATAGGGTTGGTGACGTCGGCGAGGGTGGCCCCAGTAGTACTGCTGAAAGTCTTCCGTGTGGATTCCCCATTCACCGACAGTGAAGTTCCTACGGTGTGACCTGATGACTGGGACAGATCCATCCCCCCCAACCGAATACACCTGGAAATATGTCATCACATCTCTGTGTGCCTTTCTTTATCAAAAATTACAAATAAATAAATAAGTCTTTGATCAAAATACCTTGTTTAATTTTTGTGCATGTTTCAATGAATACCTTGTCACAACAATACATGTTTTTGTTACTCTGTTTATTCCATTACCCGTTACTGTGATTGCCTGCTGTAATTTTTCCCAGCTGTACTGGATGCAGTTGTGAATTAGGCCTGTGCTCAACTTTCTTTCCAATAAATAAATTGAAATTAAATTGTAACAACTAGGCCAAACTCTGTATTTTTATTGTATGACTCGGGGTTGCACCTCAGTATGTTTATCCTGGTATGGAACACTTTAAAATAAATATACTTCTGAATAGTTGTTCATGGAGGAGGGGTGCTTTTGTGTTCACCACAACTAGGCTATGCAACACCCCCCCTCTTCACAGAGGAACAACTCTTCCAGCAGTTTACCGCTAGCAGGCAGGGAAAGAGGGCCTGACAGTAGCAGTTAACATTGCATGCACTGACACTCAGTCCTACCTCACAAACAGGAGCCAGTTAGTTCAGGTGTGCTCCGCCCAATCATCACCCCTCCCTATCCTTGTTGGTGTACCCCAAGGCACCATCTTAGGCCCCGTTTTATTCTCCCTTTTCATTAAAGACCTCCCTGTAGCTTGCAGGCATGTTGAAATCCACATGTACGCTGATGATACGATCATCTAAACCTCTGGTTCCTCAACTCTCGAAGTTGAGGCCCTACTCCAGCGTGATTTTAACAGCGTGCCATGCTGGTTCCAGGTCAACAACTTGAGGGTAAACATGAAGAAAACGGTTTCAGTGACCTGTGGATCAAGACAAAAGCTCTCTACACTCCCCCCCCCCCTTTGCTGGTCTTCTCCACCCCTGATGGTCTCCCCCATAGAATCTATCTCTGCCTTCAAGTACCTTGGGGTATGTCTAACAACAAGCTAGACTTCTAAGTTCATATTGACTACTTGTGCTCAAAGCTCTGCCCTAAACTAGGAGTATTGCACTGGAACAAAGATTGCCTCTCCCTCTCCGTGCATCACGAATTAGTGACCAGAACCATCTTAGAAACATAGAAACATAGACTTTGACGGCAGATAAGGACTGCTTGGCCCACCTAGTCTGCCCACTTCCCTACCTACAGGATAAGCCGCAGATCAAGTTGACCAACAGCCTATTTCTTCCTACCCCCTGTAAGAATTGCCTTATGTCTGTCCCATGTATTCTCCCACAGTTTTAGACCCCACAACCTCCACAGGAAGGCTGTTCCATGCATCCACTACCCTCTCCATGAAAAATACTTCCTCCATTGCCCCTGAACGCCCCCTCTATCTTTAAATTGTGTCCCTTGTTCTTGCATGACTCTTTTTCTGAAAGATGCTACCCTCTTGGACTTTGTTGATTCCAGTGAGGTACTTAAGCGCTTCTGTCATGTCCCCTCTCCCTCCTTTCCTCAAGGGTATACATAAGCTCTTTAGTCTGCCTGCATGGCTTCCTGCAGACCCTGCACCATTCTAGTTCCCTCCTCTGACTGCCTCTATCCTGTCTATGTCCTGCGGAGATGGGGTCTCAGAACTGGATGCAGTACTCCAGATGGGGTCTCACCAACTGTCTGTACAGAGGGATAACAACTTCCTGTTTTCTGCTGGTGATGCCTGTCCCTGTGCATCCCAGTATACCCCAGCTCTCCCTACTGCCTTCTCACATTGCTTGCTAACCTTAAGGTCATCTGATATGATTACCCCCAGGTCCCTTTCCATTTTTGTTGTTGTTACTACCTCTCCCCCATTGTGTAATCTTCCCCTGGGTTTTTGTTTCCCAAGTGCGTTATTTTGCACTTCTTTGCATTGAATCCTAGCTGCCATACTTCAACCATTCCTCCAACCTTGCCAAGTCCTTCTCATCCTTTGCACGCCTCCTTGTGTATCAACCCTGTTGCAGATCTTTGTGTCATCTGCAAAGAGGCATACTTTTCCTTCCAGTCCCTCTGCAATGTCACTTACAAAGACATTAAAAGGACTGGACCCAGTACTGAACCTCACGGTCCCCACTAGTAACCTCTTTTCTTCAAAGTGGACTCCATTTACAATTACCTTCTGTGTCCTGTTGTCCAGCCAATGTTTTACCTAGGGTACCACCCTGGGACCCACTCCAGGCTGGTTAATTTGACTATTAATCTTTTGTGTGGAACTGTGTCAGATGCCTTGCTAAAGTCTAGGTAGGCCATGTCCACGGCCCCTCCCTAGTCTACTACTTTGGTCACCCAGTCAAAGAAATCAATTAGATTCATCTGACATGACCTTCCCGCTGTGAACCCATGCTGCCTTTGGTCCTGTACCCCACTGGCCTCTAGGTACTCAACAGTTCTTTCCTTCAGAAGTGATTCCATCACTTTCCCTACCACAGAGGTCAAACTGACAGGTCTGTAGTTTCCTGCCTCTGTCTTGGTCCCACTTTTGTGAAGGGGAATCACATCCTCCAGTCCTCGGGTACCACATTATCCTCCCATGATTTGTTACAAAGGGTAGTCAGTGGTTTCACTAGTTCTCCCCTTAATTCTTTTAGAATTCTGGGGTGAATTCCATCAGGCCCCATTGCTTTGTCCACCTTCAGTTTTAGGAGTTCTTTCAGAACCCTTTCTTCTGTAAAGGACTGGGATCGACCCCTATCCAGAGTGCTTCTGTTAATTGGATTAGCACCTTCCTCCTCTTTTGTGAATACTGAGCAGAAATATTCGTTCAGTATCCCTGCTTTTCACAATCCCCTCTTCCACCACCGTTCATTCTATTCAGCCTCACTATCCCTCCTTTTTGTCTTTCTCGCTCCTGATGTACCTATATAAAGGTTTTATCCACCTTCTTAACCGAGTTGGCAATCCTTTCCTCAGTTTGGGCCTTTGCTATTCTGACTTCCTCCCTGCTTCCTTCTGCCTTAACTGGTACAGCTCTCTGTCTTGCTCCTTCTGTGTTTCCTTATACTTCCTGAATGCTATCTTTTCTCCTGACTTTCCCGCCACCTCTTTTGAGAACCATAGTGCTTTTTCTTTCGTTTGATTTGTTTATTTGCTTCACACAAAGGCTTGTTGCCTCTGTGATGGCAGTTTTGATGATTCCCCATTGTTGCTCCACCCCTCCTTCTAGCCTGTTTGCTAGTGCTTTTCTGAGGCACGCCCTATCTTGCCAAAGTCAGCCCTCCTGAAGTCCAGTACCCTCACTTTTGTAGGCTTGACTCTGTAGCTGAGTTTAACGTGAACCACACTGTTTGATGGTCACTTGTTCCCAGATGGCAACCCATTTCTAGATCTGAGATCCTCTCCTGTCCCCATTTGAGAGTATGAGGTCTAAGATCGCTCCCTCATGAGTGGGTTCAGAATTAGCTGTCTGAGGCATGCCACCTGTAGGGCATCGAGAATGGCCCTTCTCTTGGATGTGGCTGCAGCAGTGTGCTCCAGTTAACATCTGGCATATTCAGGTCTCCCATCAACTGTAGCTCCCCTTTCTCTGCCATCCTAAGAATGCCTTCTATCATATCCTTGTCCATTCCTTCCCCCTGATCTGGGGCTCTGTATACAACCCCTGTGCGGATTGTGGTGCCACTTCCAGTCTCCAAGGTGACCTACAGTGCCTCCTCTCCTCCCTGTTTACTCTTTTGTTCAGTTGCTTTTATTCCTTCCTTTACATAGAGGGCTACTCCTTCCCTCTTCTCCCCTCCCTGTCTCTCCTGTAGGTTATATACCCTGGTATGTTAACATCCCAGCCATGGTTCTCGTACTCGATTACACAGACATCATCTACGGCACTGCCCCTACCTCTTCCCTCTTCAAATTGGATACCCTCCTAAATGCCTTTTGCTGTTTTGCCACCAACTCTCCTTTCTGCACTCACCATTGCTCCCTCTACTCATCACTTTCTATCCCGACCCACTGCTTTGCCTTTATTGCCAAATTCTGGTTTGGACTCCATACCCTCCTATCTTTCCTACCTCATATCTCCTGCCTGTTCCACCCCCTACCCGCTCCGCTCCAGAGCGTCCTGATTTTTCTCCCTCTCCCACTCTCACTCTATGGCAGGACAGTCTGCTTTCTCTTTCCATCTACCTTCCCTCTGGAACCAACTATCACCTTCTTTCATCAAGCTGCCTCACTCCTAGTGTTCAAGCACCTGCTTAGGCGCACTCCTACTCCTCCTTGCTGCTGCCCCTAATCTTTCTCCACTAGCTTAACTCCGACTTCTCTGCACTCCGCTTTTCTGTTTTAAGCTTATTCAACTGGTAACTTACCCAGATGTGTTTGTAAAACTGTACTGTTGAGAGATTGAATTTGGTGGTATTGCACTGTGCTTTGTTTCTAAAATATGTGTTGTATAACCTTACCATTGAGCCCTGTATCTGGCTGTATTACATTACATGTTTTATGTGCACTGTCACTTTTTTTGTATGTTTTTATAATTACCCCATTCCCCAGGTCGCACCTGGAAACGAGCCCTGGCTCAGTGTGCCTTTCCTGGTTACCAGCATTTAATTAAGTAAATAAATAAACAAACAGGTAGGCGATATGGTCTGGTGGTTAGAGCACCAGCTTAAAAATTGGAAAATCACAGGTTCAAACCTCGCTTGAGCCAAATACTTTCTGTGTGACCTTGGATTGGCCACTCAACCTCCTAGTGTTCTAGTCCACCTACTTGCAGAAATTGGTAGATACAAGACACCCCTGGGAATGAGGTGCTGCATCTCAGCTAGGCTGTCCTGGGTAAATACTGTGGATTGTAAAAATAAAGATTTAAAAATATACGGAGAGTCAGAACAGCTGCTGAAGAACATTAAACTGGAGGTTTTAAGGGAAAGGATGTTCCGTACATCTCTGTGGTGTTAGTTAGGAGCCCTTCTCACAGTGCATCTCTGCTGGGGCCCCAAAACTGCAAGGGTGGGTCTGCAACACTTACTGATTAGTATGCTGCAGCATTTTATTGGTTGCCATGGAAACTGACCTACTTGTTCCACACTGAAGTTCAGAGCCTCTGCTGCAGAAGTTAAGTCGACAGTACTGCAGTGAAGAGGGGACTTTGGTTAAGATAGCAAGGGACTGAACAAAATCAGAACTTGGAGAGGAGGGAGCTGCAGTGAGAGAGGCACTGGTTGGGGGGAGAGGAAGGAGTAGAGGGTGCAGTGACTTGTGTGAGGAGGGCAGGCAAGGGCAAAGTGACAGAAGGAAAGAAAGAGGGGGTCCAGCCTGGCAGGGCCTTGAAGACCGGTGGGGGGTGGACCAGATTCTAGCCAGATGCTGCTTAGCAACAAAGGTTATTATAGATTACAGGAGCATCATGTGATGCTCCTGACCAATCACAGTGCTTCCTACAATTGAGTTTGAAACACTCTTATTTCTGTAAGAGTGTCTCAAGGACATTGCTAAGTAAGGGGCTTCTCGCTGGCCGTTCACACCATCAACATTTGTAGAAAAAAGGTAATTAAATAAATTGATGCCATCTATAATAAGTTTATAGGTCTGGTTGGATAGTCTCTTGTGGATGTGAGTGTCACCATTTGCATCCTTAGTATGCCAGAACTGCTCACCTTAATTTTGCAATTCTCTCATCCTAAGAATGTGCGTGGTGATACTCATATCCATGAGAGCTCTCCAACCAGACCCATAAACTTACAAAATATGTGCAGCAGTACCAGTGTGTGACTATCAGCAGAGGCGTTGCTATAACTGGGCCTTTGGGACTTGGGACCCAAACGTTTTGTTTCGTGCCCAGAACCTTTTCCTGCAGTGCGTTGATTAGTGTTTTTTGTGTGTGTTTAAACAGTAAAAGTTCCCTGCAGGTTGCCATTTCAACTCAGATCCCCAGCACAGCAGCAAGAGTGGAGGCAGGTCTACATGCTTTGCCTCCAGCCACAGACAATCACTGCTACTCACGTCACGCCAAGGTCAACTACTGCAGTGTAGCACGGAGCACGGTTCAGAGCAGATGCTAACAGAGTTAGTCACGCTCACTCATGTTTCTGCATGTTGGCGAATTGTTGCTTGAGTTGTTGCCGGTGCTCGCTACAGTCAGTGCTAAGAGAAGGAGGTCCGCCGCTGCTACTGCTGTTGCTCTGCTGGTGTGTTATTGGGGGGGACACTACTCGGTTCGCTCCAGTCACTACCTCTTGTCAGCAACAATAGTAAGCAGCTCTGCATGAGAGCTGAGGGAGTCCCTTGTAAGGAAAGGCTTTACAGCCACAAGCCTCTGCCAGCCACATCCACCTACAGGCCTGGTCAGGGAGGGATGGGGACCATCATGAATATGAGGTAGGAGGAAGAGGACAGAATGAGAAGTGGAGGGACTAAAGCTGACTGAGAAGATGGATTGATTGATTCTTTTCTTCCTGTTTCTGTGACAGTGCTGCTGCCTGCTGTGTGCCCTCCGCCTCCAGGCTAGAAAAACTTAAATAATTATTAGTCAGTTAATAACAGGAAATCTGTGGTGTAGGTGTGCAAAAAGGCTGTGACACGTATGCGATGTTGTTTGTATGTGTGGGGGCTTGGTAGAGCTACAGTAGGGGTGGAGAGGAGAGAGCAGAGCATGAGAGCTGGTTGTTGTGTGATGTGATTAATGTTATTTCCTGTGGTTTGCTGCAATATTTCAGTCCTCTCATCAACTGCTGATGCCCGGCTCCCATAAAGCTCTATCTCCACATTACACACATGTGCATTGTGTGATAGTTTGTGCTTCATGCTGTTTAATAACATACAGTATGAAGTCTTTACCAAACAAGGGAACAAAAGAGGACACAAACTAGGAGAACAGAAGACGGTAAAAAAAAAAAAAAAAACAGAAAACAGTAGCCAAAATGTGTCATTTTGCACCAGAGAGCACCAGAATTTCTACAGCTTATGGGGACTAGGCGGTCCCCAGACCCCTACCATTTCTTTAGGGGCCCATGCTCAGGATAATTTCTCATTGTAGCAATGCCTCTGACTATCAGGACTTTGTTGTACCACTAAAACAATTCTGTTCATACTTGTAAAAATAAGCTGTGCACATTGTAGTCAGATTTACCCTGTCTCAGTGACAGCCTGTACAGCTGGCAGTGTTTAAGTTAGGACTCACCATGCATTTATGATTTTGTTGATGTTGAAGCAGAATTATAAATTGCTAGATTATTTTAGTCAGTCCAAATCTAGAAGAGGACTGCCTCTTATCCTGCTTCCAGTTGTGCTCTCAAGTGCCTCACAACATTCCTGGCTACCACATGTTTATGGGTTGCCTTTGAGAAGCCTCCTATTAAATAAGAGCACTGGGCTAGATACAGAGTACTGACCACCAGTGGTGGCATGGCAGTGATGGCACACTGCCAGCTAGTGAGTTCTGCCTTATAAAGGGCTGTGCGCTCTGCACCACCACGGAATAACCTTAGGGGTTACGGCATGCGATGCAGGGTGGCAGTGGGAATGCTCCATCCTAGGGGACCATCGGTGCATAGCTGCTTGCACTCTGTACTGGAGCGCTGCATACATTAGAGGCTGGCCGGCAGACTGACAGGCATGAGCTAAGTTGGGAATTTTCCCCACTTAGGCGTCTGCTGGCACCGTACAACATTGGAATGTACCCATGATCAGTGTATCATTATAGATCGAGGGAGCACTCCCGACAAATCAGAGTGCTCCTTTCCTCCGTACATGAGACTCTCCTATTCTGTGAAGAGTGTCTCATGCTCAGATGCCACAGAAACGGGCAGGTTCAGGGGAGTTTTTCAAAATATATATAGATATATATTGGTCACTCTCGATCAATAATATATTAATATGCCCCCCATCTCCACTCGTTGCTGAAAAAGAGTGGTTTCATTTGCCTTCAGCTTGAGCCACAGCATTTGCTGTTCTCGCTCAGCTGAATTCACGTGAAACCACTTGTTTTCAGCAACGAGTGGCTCCGGGGGATGTATTAACACATAGACTTGCGTTCAGTGTTTGCCATATGTCCAGCAACAACACACAACACAAGAATACTGGTTTGTTTGTAAATGGACGGTATAGCAGCTGCAGCAATGAGTGGCCTGTCCCACATGTGCCATGGATTCTGTGGATGTTTGTTGAGGGCATCGGCTGGCGTATGCAGGGCGGCCCCCTTGCCCTGATGCATGGGTAGCAACGCACTGGCAGGTGGCCTAGGAAGGGATGCTGTGCTCCAAATATGTTCATGCATTTTCATGAGCAGCTATCCACCTGATGCATGGACTAGATACCACTGCATACTACCACTGGTGTCTGGATCCCAGCATCGCACGGTGTGATTGTAGCAGCTGGATCTGCAGCTCAGGCAACAGTAACAGTGCTTTTCTGAATCAGGCCCATTATCTTGTGCAGTCTGGGGTAACAGAACCACTTAGAAACATAGAAATATGAAAGACTAAAGGAAGGAAAAGACTGTAAGTCCATCAAGTCTGCCATATGCCCTACAGTGTATTGCTCTGAAATAGTCCTCCCTCTGAGTTTGCTTCCTTTGCTGTCCTCTAGCCCAAACTGCACATGATAATATGAGCTATCTCACAGACACCCAATGAAAGTAGATTGTGAAGCTGTTTTCACAGTTGGTACATTTATTACAACATAATCTGTCCTTATCATTCTTTTACTGCTGGTATGTTGGGGAAATCGACTTCATGACCATATCCTGGCAGACCCACGTTCCCAACCTGGATGTGCTTCCGGGATGTGGGTCAATTACTGTCGGACCAACTGGAAAGGTATTGCAGCTGAAAATGCAAAAAACAGTAAAAAGGATTTTATTTCATACATATAGGGGCATTCTACAGTGAATCTGTAGTAGGTGTGTGCCTGTACACCACTACTGTGCTCTGCTCAAACTTCACTGCTCACCCGGCTCAGTCAACTCTACTTTAGAAATCGGGCGATTTGACTTGGGGGCAGATCCTAGAAAACACCACTGTGACATCTTGACTTCCCTACAATGGCCGGATTATGACTCAAGGTCACAGTACCCAACACTATGTTTTGTTTTCAAACTAGTGAACATTTTCAATCCTCCTTGACTAAGGGGATGGTCTATCGTAAAAGTTGTCCACCCACTCAGGTCAGCATCATTACCTATTCTTGCTACCCTAAACCGCACCATCTTGTGGAAGGCTATCCTTCTTACTCTGCTACCACAGCCTGGAATTCTCACAGCCTTTACTACTCTCATGTCCTTCCCCATCTCTCTTCAAAACTGAGCTTGCCACCTACCTACTTTAACCTTCACCCTGCATATGTTTTCATTAACTCATGCCTTTACTGTACCCAATTCCGTTGAAGTCATCTTATATCTTCTTAAACTACATTTGAATCTCTGTAAATATATGATTTGTTCTTTACATGTGGACCATCTTGTAATAGAATACAATTAATATATTTAAAGGAAAGCAGTCTTTCAGTCTTTTAATACAGACACCCCACCTTTGCAAGCCTTACCCCCGACTAGGGTTTCATAAATAAATGCAATTTTCTGATGTGGCTTGCTTACTTTTTAAATTTAAAAATCCGCTAAGCCGCAAATGGTATAGCTTCATGCGCCCAGTTCACTGCAGTGCGGCGCCGCACCGCCTCAGCTACAAGTGCTGCTTTGCTCTAGTGCTCGCCCTGGGACCATTAACCCTATGAACTAGATCATCTGCTGGCTTTTGGGATACCAGACTGCAGGAGGATTCAGGGTACTTTGAAGGAGTTCCCCAGCCCTGAAGAGACAAACACTTTTGTGAAGACAGAGGTAGCAATGTCCGGAGAGTTACCCCTCCCCCAGTTTTTTTTTTTCCTTCTTCTGCCGTGGAAGCTCAAGGTTATGTTGTTCCAATGCAGCCAGTTCCGCTTGCAGCTGATGGCATCTCTTTGTGATGTGCTCTGCTGTTTCCAGTAAGCGCTGCTCTGTAGAAACTCCTTGTGGTCGCACCCCATCTTGAGGGTGAGATGCCTGCTTGGTAATATACTCGGGATTTGTTGACCAATTCCGATTTTCTGCGAATATAGAGGCATTATGCTGGCCACCACTCTGGTGCATCCCAGCAGCCTCAGATGCAGCCGCTGCTGCTACAGCTTGCGAATCTCCTCATTCAGTCTCCATGAGCACACTGGAATCTTCCATTGTCGGAACAGGAAGCAAAGCCCCCTGCTGCCCGAGTAGGGGAATTTCTCCGATGTCCTGGCCAAATTTCCCCATTCACTAAAAATACCACCAACAGCTTAATCTGGTTCAAGGTCAGTCAGTTAATTGGGGAAGGGCAGCTGCAGAAAGTGGGGTGCTTGCTGCACACTCGAGCAGGCTACCGTGTGGCCCGTTTCTGCTGGCAAGTAGTAGGTAAGTAAGTAAGTACATACAAAATGTTATTTACAAATATACATATTACTGAAGTTAATAACTATGTCACACACACACACACACACACACACACACACACACACACACACACACAGGTGTTCCTCAGGGATCCGTCTTGGGACAATTGTTGTTTGCCATCTACTGTATATCAACAGCCTGGATGTAGGCATTAAGGAAGCAAGCATTCACCTGTTTGCTGACGACACGGTGCTCTACATAAGCCGTGATTCTCCTGAAGCTGCATGCGGTGACCTGCAAACCGACTTTAATATCCTGCAGCACCAGCTCCTTAGCAAAAGACTACTACTTAACGCTAAGAAAACCAAGGCAATGTTATTCTCACCAACTAGCCAGGTGGCATATTCTGCTGCTGTTGGTCCCTTACCGTCTATCTCCACCTTACTAGGAGAAAATCTTGAATTTGTACCAAAATTCAAGTATTTGGGTGTCTGGCTTGACAATAAACTCTCCTTTGTGGAACATATAGAGGAACTGCTGAAAAAGTCGAGGCAGAAGCTAGGCCTTTTCTTTAGGATAAATCACCTCCTGACCACAGACACCAAAAGACAGCTTGTCCAGTCCACATTCCTCTCCTTAATTGACTATGCTGACTTCATATATGGCCAGTGCTCTGCCTCACACCTTGCAAAACTGGACATATTCTATCACAGAGCTCTAAGATTCATAACTGGACTTCCCTTCTCCACTCAACACTGTTCTTTATATGCAGCTGTGGGTGGCCTTCCTCAACACAGGTGTTATAGAAATTAGGTTTTGGACACTCCAAGCCATCACCAACTGACTTCCGAGTACGTTGCTGACCTGCCCCAAGTCTGATTGGTAATTAGAGACAGTATAGCGCAGTGGTCTAAGGCTCTGAGCTGCAAATTTGGTGACATCCAGCAGACCTGACCTGGGTTTGAATCCCACAGCTTCCACTTACATGCTGTGTGACCCTGAGCAAGTCATTTAACCTACTTGTGCTCCCAAGTCGCTCCTGTACAAAAGCTTTCAGCTTAGTGTGCTATACCTGGTTAAACAACTAAATAATAAAAAAAATGATGCCTCGAGAAGTCACTTGCTGGTTTCCTTGAAAGTACCTAGAGTCAGCACCTGCTTTGGTAGAGCAGCCATAAGCTTTGTCCTGCCCACACTCTGGAATAGGATACAGAAATCGTTGAGACTAAGCTCCCTGATTAGTCTTGCTGTGTTCAAGTCTTTGTATGCCAAAACATTTGTGGAGCTTTGTAACTGTTTCCATCACTCCTAGTAGTCCGGCTATCACTCCTTACTCACCAAAGTATTCTTACACCACGTTCCTCACCCTTTCCCTCAATCTATCCTAGTCCCTCCGTTACTAAGCATTCCTTGCACCGCCTTACATACTCACCCATCACCTTCTCCATGTCTCCCATCCAGTCAGCATAGCGCCCCATTATCTTCCCGTCAGTGCCAGCCCTCTCCCTTCATCTCATTCCTTCTCCCATATCTGAGGGGCTCCTAGACAGTTTATGAATGTTCTTGATGGTCAGGATTTTAAAGGCATTGTTTTGTATATACTACTCGCCAATACTTACTACACTGTATATATCTACCACTCTTGTTTTATGTG